>CM060926.1:106860983-109260983 GCA_030737875.1 Allium sativum
CGCAAAGATACGGTTCGGTTGCGGTTTGAACTGTTACCAAACCATATTAAACCGAACAGAACCGCAAAGCTACACTGGTAATGTTATGATAAAAAAATTAACAAATTCCTATTTAATTTTTTATTTTAACCATATATATTCTATTTTCAGCGTATGTTGTAGTTATATCAATTCAAGATAACACTATGTGTTTTAATCTTCAGGTGACACAATGTCATGCAATCATAAATTGATTGCTGATGGAAGTAATTCTCTTGTTTCATATTTAATACAGTTTCAAACCGGGCTGAATCAAAACCGGACCGTATTACAGCAAAATCGAAGCGAAAGCGAACCATTTGAACGGTTAGTATAATAGTTTGTATTTTTAATTAACCGTTTGATGCGGTGCGGAAGCGATTTAAGCTCCAAACCGCACCGAACCGAACCGTGTCCACCCCTAGTTTTTGTAACAACCCGCACCTTCGTTCACACAAGATATTGTCCCCAACTTAGCCACTGTATAAGTGTGGGGTTTTGTTCCTCAAAAGGCCTCGACGTTAGTAAGAGACGAGCTCTACTATATAAATACCCACTTCACACAGGCTTCCACAATGTGGGACTTAGGGGTGTTACATTCTCCCCTCCTACAGAGCCCAACGTCTCCGTTGATTCACGAACACCTCACCCAGGCGTTGTGGTCCACACAGGAGCCACAATTCCGACTGGGTTTTGGCTCTGATACCACTATAACTACCCGCACCTACGTTCACGCAGGATATTGTCCCCAACTTGGCTACCGTATAGGTGTGGGGTTTTGTTCCTCAAAAGGCCTTGGCGTTAGTAAGAGATGGGCTCTACTATATAAGTACCCACTTCACACAGACTTTCACGATGTGCGACTTAGGGGTGTTACATTTTTCTTACTAAAACATAGATGGAACAATTGAATTGTCAACAAAGGCTGAGGTAGAAAATCAGTTAAATAAAAAGATCTAGATATTGAGATCTGATCGAGGTAGAGAATATAAATCACCATTTGAACAATTTTGTGTAGAAAATGGAATAATTCATCAAACAACAGCCCCATATTCACCACAACAAAATGGTGTTGCCAAGAGAAAGAATAAAACATTAAAAGATATGATTAATGTGATGTTATTGACCTTTGGCTTACCGACGAACTTGTGGGGGGAGGCCTTAAATATGTCTAATCATATTTTAAACAAAGTTCCTCACAATAAAACAAGGAAAAATTTCATATGAGTTATGGAAAGGACATAAACCAAGCTTTAAATACCTCAAAGTGTGGGGTGCTTGGCAAAGGTTCCAGTTCCGCCTCCCAAGAAAGTCAAACTTGGACCAAAGACTGTAGATTGTTACTATCTAGGGCCAGCCCAAAATAGTAGTTCCCATAGATTTTTGGTATTCATGTCTGATATAGCCGATATCAATGTAAATACAATCATTGAATCAAGAGATGCCTCATTCTTTGAAGATGTGTTTCCGCACAAAAGGAATGAAAGAAATGAGGAGATCTACATGGAGCAATCAGAAGGTTTCATTTCCAAAGGAAATGAAAACAAAATCTGTAAATTAGTACAATCATTATATGGACTAAAACAAGCTCCAAAACAATGACATGCAAAATTTGATAGTGTCATGATGAAAAATAGTTTTCGTATAAATGAATGTGATAAATGTGTTTATTATAAACAAGTTGGACAATCATACATGATGGTTTGTTTATATGTATAGATGATATGCTAATCTTTGGTCCTAACATTAAAGTTATAAAGACCATAGAGAAGATGCTAATCAACAATTTCGATATGAAAGATTTAGGTGTTGCAGACATTATTTTGGGAATTAAGATAATAAGAACACCTAGTGGAATTGAATTATCTCAGTCACACTATGTAGATAAAGTGATTGAAATATTTCAGGAATTTGGAATTAAAGGAGTACAAACACCTTTTAATCCATCAGATATACTGCATAAGAACACTAAGGAGAGTGTAATGCAACTGGAATATTCTCGTGTAATAGGATGTCTAATGTATCTTATGAATTGCACAAGACCAGATATAGCTTATGCAGTAAGTCGATTAAGCATATATACAAGTGATCCAGGAAAAAAACACTGGAAAGCACTAATGAGAGTGCTTGGATACTTAAAAATACCACAAAATATTCCTTACATTATGAGAAATATCCTGCAATCTTAGAAGGATATAGTGATGTAAACTGGATTGCCAATTCAGAAGAATCAAAATCAACTAGTGGTTATGTATTTACCCTAACAGGGGCAGCAGTGTCATGGAAATCTACTAAACAGACAAGCATAGCTCGATCCACTATGGAATCAGAGTTCATCGCTTTAGATAAAGCAGGCGAAGAAGCAGAATGACTTCGTCATTTTTTAGAAGATATTCCTTTATGGCCCAAAACTGTACCAGCCATATGCATACACTGTGATAACCAAGCAACGCTAAGCAGAGCACAAAACTTTGTGTATAATGGAAAGTCACGACATGTTCGTAGACGCCATAACACAATTAGGTAGTTACTCTCAAATTGAACTATTTTAATAGATTATGTGAGAACAAATGATAACCTAGCGGATCCATTTACTAAAGGTTTATCAAAAGAGAAAATTGACCGCGCATCGAGGGGAATGGGTTGAAAAGCCAAAACCAACAAGAGTTATCTTCTATGGAAACCTATCCTAGCGACTGGAGATCCCTCGGACTAGGACCAATAGGCAAACCAGTTATGAATAACTCAAGATGTAATGCATTTTTGGACATAGTCTTGCTCCATTCCTATGGTGCACAATATAAATGCATGCCTATGGAAGTATTACAAGGTTAAAACTACGTTTTTAATGATGACCATATCTTGAAAATAACAAGTGGGTATATGTAGGATACTCCTAATGGTTGCGATCACCTATGTTAGTGTGAGTTGGGTCGGCTCTATGAGAATTTTAAAGGCTTAAATTCTCTATAACACTCGCAGAACCAAGAAGTGTTCAGGACCAAAATGAACAAAACCAAGAGATTGAATGAGAAGGGAATCAATGCTTCGTAAAACTTATTGTCTGGATATACGATAACGGCTGACGGTTCAAGATGAAATAATCCACCGATTAGCCAAGTAGATCCGATAAATTTAAACTAGGAAAAGTTCAAAATGAAATATCTACTTATCCACGATAAAGTATTATTCCATATGCACTCTGTGATATTTTGCTTTGTGTGGAGGAAAAATATATTATCATTTATACGGGGGATTGTTGGAATTCAAAAATATTGAATGAAATATACTTTGTCCATTGTCCCACATAATTTAAACAAACAGGTATGAATGTAGTGAAAGGACGTAACTATTAGCAGCATGGTTTTTCGCGAAAAGACACTTTGTGAAAAGACATTTCACGAAAAGACACTTCACGAAAAGACATTTCGCGAAAAGACACTTTGCGAAAAGACACTTCGCGAAAACACACTTCCTTTCACCAACGGTCATATATCAGTGATTTTTTTCTTGCGAAAAGACATTTCGTGAAAAGACACTTTGCGAAAAGACACTTCATGAAAAGGCATTTCCTTTCATCAAACGGTCATATTTCAGTGAAAAGACACTTCCTTTTACCGAATGAGATGCATCTATACGAAGAGGTATAATCACGACCGTTCGAAAGAGATGCGACTGTACAAAGAGGTACGGGTGCGACCGATTGAAGGGATGTGGATAAACTATAAATAAGAAGGAAAACTGATCACTTTCCTCACCAACTTATTCCAATCCAATCTTCATTCTCTCTTCTCTATTACTCTTATACAAAATCACAGAGTGACATACTCATTACAATCTCATGCAGAATACGTCTGTTGTATATTAGGAGAATTTTGAAATAAAATTCTTAAGGAAATTGTTACGACAAGCCTTAGACATCATTCAGTTAGATTTTTATTTTATATATTTATATACATTATTTCATAATCTTTCCATTCTTTAAGTTGTGCAATTTCTTAAAATAGTATAACGTAGTTATTGTAATTTAATCACAACATATTGATTGTTATCACTAGCTAATATTGAATTTCAGAGTAGTGGAAATTCAAGTTATAAACTTGTGTGACGAGTTTATAATTCTCTGTTTTGGTATACTAGATATCTAACAGGTCATATACTGTCGCTCAATGGCTATAAAACGGTCATCTACGGGCACTAAACGGCTATAAAATTGTCATATACTTCCTCCAAAGGGCTATAAAATGGTAATATTCACCACCAACGGCTTTAAAACGGTCATATTTACCATACAATGGCTATTTCGAACCATAAATTACCAACTTTTACACCAACGATATCTACAAGCCATGTTTCAAAGACAACATTGAGAGCCAACAAGGTACGCCTCCTCCAAGCAAACAATCAAGATTTCCATGGACAAGCGAGGAGGACTATGATGTATGTAACATGTATTGTCACTTTTCACAGGAATCAGTTATAAGCATCGATCAATCAAGTGATCAGTTTTGGAAAAAATAAAGAATACACTAAACCATAAGCATCCAGAAAGCGCATGGACTTTGCCAATGATTCAGGTTCGATTCTGCAAAATCAATCGTCAAACTTCGTTTTACAAATCATAAGTTTATAAAATAAACAAAGCTAATCCCAGTGGAATAAGAGCTGAGGATCATTTGGCATGTTTTTTAATACATTTGTTGGTGAGCTAATAATTGCTATTTACGAATCTATTTTTTTTTTTGGGCAAAAATGATTGGCAAACGAGGAGTTGAAGAAGCTATTCGCTAGAGAAAATGGAGCCAAAAGACCATATTAGTATCAGTTGTCGAATTGTTATGAGCTGCTAACCAATCAACCAAAGTGAAACTCTGATAATGTCAGGAGCATACTCGGTGTTTAAACTTCTGCAAAGGGAAAGAATAAAGTTTTAAAATCAAATTATTCGTCTAGTCCAGTAGAGTCGTCGAGGAAAAGATTCTCAATTTCAGGAGGAAACCCTAATTGATGAGTTTAGTCGCAGACAGGACGAAGATTATAAACCAGTAGGAGTCAAAGCTGCAAAGAGGAAGAACAAGGTTGATGTCATCTAGATGCAAAAGTCGATGTCGTCGTTGAAATACATGAGTGTAGACATCAAGACAGAACTATGCAAACTCAAATAAAATAAAATAAAAGTAATGAGTATGTTTATTGATACTGAGTAGCAAAAGTTGCTAATTCATACGTAGGATTTGGCTGTCACACAATACAAACAGACTATGGAACAACTACGGTAGGTAGGACGAAATAATGAACAAAGACTTGATTGAAATGGATGACTTTCAAAAAGAGTGTTGGATGAGGCTAAAAAAGTATATTCTTATGGCAAAGTTCCCTTAAATGTAGTTAGTTATATTATTTTCTTTGCAGTAGATGCTTTATTTTCAATGTAGTAACTCTTTTATTTCCGTTGTAGTAACCATTTGATAATCAATGTAATTTTTGTTTGAATTATTTAGCTGATTCTGCCATTAGCTGTTAACTTTAGTTTCATTAATATAAGCTACTTATCAGTAAAAATAACAAGTTGAAGAAAATAGGATTCTCTATTACTAAAATACTATGTTATAAAGACAATACAAGTTCATGCAACCATAACAACAACCCAAGTTCATACAACCATAAATAAACAAGTCGTTATTACTAAGAAACGGCGTTGTGATTTTAAATATGGTTCATAAGATCTTTCTGTAGCCTATTGAGCAGTTATACGTCTCTGAACGAAAACTGGTGGTCCAGATGAATGTTAAAGGCTTCTTCTATTATATGGGTGTTGTCTCGGAATAAATCTGGTGGCTGTGAAACACATTCATATTCATATTGCCATTATCTTCATCTATATCTCTTTCTTCTTCAAAGATCATGTTGTGTTCAGGCAAACATAATGGTAAACATTTTTTTCTTGACCACAAACAACATGATTACTGATCATTACAAATCTAGACTGTAGAACGCCAAAAGCTCTTTCTATGTCTATTCCTTGTCCCTCCTACATCGTAGCAAATTTCCTTCGTTTGGTGTTATGGGATTTGGACATGTTTTAACAATTGTGCTCCATTTCAGATAAATGCCATCACCTAGGTAGTAGCCATGATTGTAATTATTTTAACCAAGAATAAATGTTATTGAAGGTACCAGACCTTGAGATAGATCATGAAAAAGATACGATCTTTCAATAACATTTAAGTCGTTATTAGAACCGGGCATTCAAAAGAAAGCATGCCAAATCCACAAATTGTGAGATGCTACGGTTTTCATGATGATGGTCGGTTGTCTTTCCTTTCCGTTGTAAGAACCTTGATTTGTCTTGGGGTAGCTCTTCCATTCTCAGTGCATAGTCAAGACTTCCCAACATGCCTGGTCATTCTCTACTTTCGTGCATTTCTCTGATGCGCACAACATCGACTTCGTTTAGGGACCTTAAGTACTCTGTACCATAGACATCTACAACAAACTGATAGATTTTTTCGAGATTTTCGGGGGTCATGCTCTCCACAATGTGGTATACATGGTCCAATGCATCTGTAGGAGTGCCATATGCTAACATTCTCTTTACGGCTGTCATTTTCTGTTCACTAGTAATCTCCTGTGTTTTTGAAGCATTTGCTTTGTACTTAAAGTATTTGTTATTGTTTTGAATACCTACCAAAATTCTGAGAAATAATTCGCTTCTCATTTGGTATCTTCTTCGAAACATATCCGGTCTAAAACACCCTGCATCCCTTAACATCACTAATATGAGGATTTTGCAAAGGAATGTGAAGCGTATAAGGAATAAACATTCATTACAATGACTAAAATTCACAAAACAGAATATATAAAACACAACAAAATTGGAACATTAATTAAAAGTCAAATCATAACTGTCAGTACATTGTAAAAATCATTGTCACAAGACAACCTCAAGCTGTCTTATGGAAAACCATTATAATCAGAGTACAACTGAAACTCATCCCCCTCAGTGTCAAATACAATAATATGGAGAAAACCATGAATGGAGTAATACATGAACAAGTGGCAAGTGAATCAAGCAGGAAATCTGTTAACAAGCCAAGCTGAGCCAAACCCTCCCACCTCTGGGTTCCTCCGCCCAGTGAACCTGAGCAGGGAAAGAAAGGAAGAGAGAAGGAAGAAAGGAAACTAGTCAAACATTAATCTGGTGAGTCTTGTAATTACTACGATGAGTACTATAAATGGAAGTTTAGACATAATAACAGTCCCAAGAACATAAAGGAATAAAGGTAGTAAATAAAGCAGTGGGAAGATAAGCATGAATAAAGTTGATTGTCTTCTCATTCATATCATTACAATTTCTGAACCAAATTACCATAAGTCATAATCAATTTGTTACCTAACTTTTACCCATCGATCAGTAACGACAGCATTGAGGTGGTCCATTTACAGTAAGGAGATTCGGCTAGCAAAAGGAATTTTGAGCATGAAGGTGAGAACTTTAATTTTAAATTATGGTATTAGATTTATTTATATTATTTAAATTATTTTGTTACAAGCCTAATTATCTTTGTTTTCAAACTTTTCCAAAACCTATTTATTTATTTCAATCCATTTGCAAAACCTATATAATCATAACTTAAATTTTAAAACCATATTCTAAATAATATTTTAGATTCATATTTGAATTTCAAAATTGCTTTACTTCTCCGATCTACATTTCGAAACTAATTCAAAACCCCCATCTCTAAAAGACATAGCGCTCATCACAGACGTTGCAGCTTCTTACTTCCCTAATCGGCGCACGCTCATCGTGCCGTCAGAACGCACCCATACCTACCTTATTTGGACCTCTTGATACCCAATGCAGTAAAACGTGGCCTCACCTCCTCTTCGTGTGAGACCTTCATAGAATGATAAAAGGGATACCACCTACTATGGATCCCCAACTAAAAAATGCAATTTAACTCAAGTCACCCCTAGACTTGGTCCTCATCATTTAATTTATTATCGTTAACCGCTTACTAATATAGACCACCATAGAATTGTCAACGAACGCTAATGCCACCATAGAATTATTATCAACCGCCTAACTACATAGATCCCTATAGGATTATCAACGAACACCAACGCCACCATAGACTAATTATTTCGTTTGGCCACTTATATTCCCTAATCAGCCCATGCTGCTTGAATTTACCACAATTACGAGCCACTTATTTTCCCAAATTAGATGTCGCTGTCGGAATAGGCTCCCACTACGAGCGTCATTTTTGTTCTGCAACTTATTTTCCCTAATCAGCTTACGTTGTCGAACAGACCCCCATTTCATGCTTATTAGTTTGTTCCATATTAAACTTAACACACATTTTAAGTTTTTTTAAAATAAGCCTAGATATTAAATATAACCTTTTGTTATATTTTAGATTGCATTAGAAATCTTGTTTATCATATGATACTGTTATCATATTATTATACAACCCCAATCCCAGTTACTTAGCGAATTACAAAGCTAACCTATTCGAGTTATACCTTCTTATTATTCAGTTTATTAGCTATTCCCAAAAATTATAGTTCTTTAGCTAATTACTACACTTATTCAATATGCCCCCAAACAACCCTTTCTATTCAAAATCATTATTTTTCCAATATGCACAAAAATAATAGGGTATATGTTTAGGCTCTCAAATAGCCTAAACTCGAAGTAAATAAAAGGGTAAAGACTTAGGCTCTCGTATGGCTCGGTTATAAACTCGATGTAAATAAATGGAATAGGGCATCTGTAATTAAAATAACCACAAAAAAACTGGATATGAGAAGACTGAATAATCAATGGTAAACTGTAAAGTTGAAATAAACAGAAATAAGAATAAATACAGTAATTAAACTTGGAGAAATTATGTAGTGACCCGTAAATCCCCCTCGCGGGAAATCGCCGGATACGCTAACTTTGGGCATACAACAACATCAGAACAACAACATAAGACTTTTATAAACATCATAATAATGTTATATCAGAGTACAGAATATATCAGAGTACATCGAAATATAATACAACGGAAGATTTATTTACAATAAATGTAATACAATGCAGCGGATCCAAATAAACTACACAGCGGAAGACTATCAATGCTCTGGACACAGCTTTAAGCTTCGATCCAGAATCCTGCTCAATAAATAAATATATGCAAAACAAGCCACTCGACTATCGGTGTGGAAACAAGGGCACCCGAGTTTACAAGTGAAACAAACTACGAGTCAATCATGGGACTGGTATGAGAAATCTTACTTAACTTATCCTATAATAAGGCTAATCACAGGACCACGCCGCTAACGCGGAACGGGTTTACTCCATTGGATGGCCAGTGCATAAAATAAGTAAATCTTTTAAAACAACACAATACTTTTTAGAAAAATGAAACCATTATAAGATTCATGTCCCGTCACATAATGCAACGCAAACTGGAGGATAGAGTTTTACCTTATAATGATCAAACATGATTGATACGTACAAAACAATAATCATTTGATATTATTATTAGTGTCTAATCAGTTTAAAACACTTCCAAAATAAATGTATCAATCCTAGATGGCATAGCTACTATATACTATGTCGCCATATATAGGTTTACAATCAAATCCGTAACGTCGTATTGGAAATTGGGTTTCCATCATGAGTCGAGGATAGGAATCATCCTCACCGATTTCGAGACACTCTAGCAAATGCCTCAGGACTTGGACGCTGGCAAGCCCTGGTAAGCAACAGGGCCGGTCCACAAATACTTTAGTGGATTAGTTATGCCTGAACAATACGTTTCCCGGTCCTATTGGACCTATCACTTGGCCAGTAGCGACCAATATCCAAAGGCCCTCACAATCCATCATCCACCTGAGTAAAAATGTCTACGTTCCATATCATGACACCACTTCTAGCTAGAAAGAAACGCACGCACTCCCTGCCGTCCTCATTCCGTTTTTGACTCATACCAGGGTGTGAGGCTTGCGAAGTAACGTTATACTCAAAGATATGCTAAATAAAGTTGTGCTTTGATCATCAACCACAAGGCTCTGCTTTTCAACAAAAGCCTTGATCATTTACATCTTGGCATGCCACGTTGACAATCTACGCCATGCGACTGATGTCTATCAATATATAACCTCTAAGCTCGTATGTCTCAGAGAAGGGTGTTAAGTAAGAGAATAAATTCTCCGCCACCAAATAAATATATATTAAATAGAAATCAATGCACACAGAACGAAATTCAATGTCATACACACATCCATTTACAAGTCCGTTCTGAGTCTGAATGAAACCGGAGACACCTTATTCCTCGTCCTGTATGTCCAATATAGAAGTGAGGTTCTCGCATATCCGAACAATCAACAAGTGCGTCCGGACAACTACCACTTTAACCCTTTCCTGGGAGCAAACCATAAAAATAATTAATTATGATTGTGATTTTTTTTCAATCCGATGTTAAATTCTATTTGATGTTATACGTGATTTGATCGGGAATTGATGAAGCGGGTTACAGTGATAATTAGGCGTATGATGTGTTGCTATAGCACTTAATTATTTATTATAAAATACATGAGTTATTCAGAAAGATCGGGTTCAACCCATTCTAAATAATTACAACGATGATTAAAAGTCGAAGATAAAGACGGTGGTTGAAGACCGGAGGTCTTCACATCGTTTGGATGATTACTGATGTCTTGATTGGGAGGCATCCCAAGACAAGGTAATAAGTGGTGATCGTCCAGACGTACTTGAAGATCGATGGATATGCGAGAACCTCTCTTCTATATTGGACATATGGGACGAGGAATAAGGTGTCTCCTGTTTCGTTCAGACCCCCAGAATGGACTTGTAAATGGATGGTATGTCTAACGTTGTATTCCTTTATGCTGTATTCGTTGATCTCTGCTAAATATTTTTTTTTGGTGGTGGAGAATTTATTCTCTTTCTTAACACCCTTCTCTAAGACGTACGAGCTTAGAGGTTATGTATTGGCAGAAATCAATGGTATGGTATGGATTGACAATGTGGCATGCTAAGATGCAAATGATCAAGTCTTTTGTTGGAAAGCAGAGTCTTGTGATTGGTGATCAAAGCACAACTTTATTTAGCATAGCTTTGTGTAGCGAAACTTCGCGAACCTCACACCCCGATATGAACCAGAAACGGGAGAGGACTGCAGGGAGGACATAGTTTTCTTTCTAGCTAGAAGTGGTGTCATGGTATGGAGCCCAGACATTTTACTTACGTGGATGATGGAATGAGGCGCCTAGGTTTTGAGTCCCTAGTGGCTCTATATTTACGCCCCATAGGGCGGGGAAATATATTGTTCAGGCATAACTAATCCACTAAAGTATTTGTGGACTGGCCTTGAAGATCCAAGGGTCACTCGAGCTCTGATCCTGAGACATGGGCTAGATTGTCTCGAATTCGGTAAGGACTAACTCTTGCCTTGGTTCATGATGGAAATCCAACTTCCAATACGACACCATACAGTTTTGATTGTATAACTAGTATGGAGACATGGCATATGGTATCTATGTCGTCTATGATTGATACATTATGATTGAAATGTTTTTGAAACATATACACACTAATAATAATATCAAATCCGTTTTATCGTATCAAACAATTTTGACCATTATAAGGTAAAACTCTATCCTCTGGTTTGCGCTGCATTATTTTAAGCTTATTGTAAATTAATCTTCCGTTGTATTATATTCGATGTACTCTGATATTATGTACTCTAATCTAACATTATTATAATTTTTATAAAAGTCTTTTGTTATTTGTTCTGATGTGTTGTATGCCCAAAGTTAGTGTATCGAACGATTTCCCGCGAGGGGAATTTACGGGTCATTACGTGGTCGCTGCGTGGCGCGTTCTATTCAGGCCATATATATATTATTGTAACCACGAAATCAAACAAGAATATGAAAGGGATTGTGGATTACAGGCCTTGGATCACAATCTAGAGAATAACATGTTGTCGGCTTATTAATAAATTTAAAAAGGGTTAAGTTATATAACTGAAATTAATAAGCAAAAGCAAGGGGGCCCATTCCTCAGAAGTATAAAGGGCTAGGAAGAACTTGGTAGCCTGAATAAAAAGTTAGGATAACCAAGTTAAATGGAAACCTGATAAGACATATAAAGCGCATAAAAGAATGTTTAGACATAGGGTCTAACAACATATTAAAATGAGGCGCTTGGACCAGTCCGCATGTTTGAGAGTGAATAACCCAACGGGGTATATCATCGTGGTGGTATAAGGCACGAGGGGAGCGTACATTAATCTGATTATTTTGTCGGCTTCCTGAGATACGTAAGTTGCTCCTAGTAGTCCTCTGTGCAGTGGCAGATGTTTAGGCTGTGCTCGCAGAGGTTGGCTATGCGCGTAACTACTAGGTGGGTAGGCCTTGACTACAAAAGTAGTTATCCAGTCAGAATGATGTGACGTGGTGACACTAGGGTGATTCGGCGGTTACCTCAATAGGGAGGCGAAGGTTCACGACCAACAAGAACAGTAGATCGTCGGATACCCATCATCGGCAGCCAGTGGAATGCGGAAAGACTAGAGCTAAAACTAATGGACTATACACCCTTCACTATCGGGGTACAGTGGTTGAGGGAAGATGCAAAATGGATGTTTAGATTGTTTTGTTTAGGGGCAGTCGTTTAGCTCTTGTAGTCTTTACTAGTTGAGCGAGGGACCGGGGTGGGGACGTAGCCACCGTGAAAATAGACCCCAGGTATATCTGTATATAGAGGCTCTTAAAGACGAGCCTATACAGATATGGAAAAGCTCCTGGCCGAGTTCCGTGTTTCTTGTATCGCCCTGCCACGGGACTCGGTGCACATAAGAGGACGTGCGGTTAAGGCATCGAGCTACAATTGATGATACGTATATGGGACAGTCTAGATACATGCACGACGACTCTAGGTGGTGTATCGTAAACTGAGGGCATTTTTCCGGTATAGAATCTGATTCGATCGACGATGGCAGTCTGTACGCTTACGTAGCGTAGTAACGACAAATATATGCGGAACATAACATTGTTATATAGAGATCCGTATGTCACTCGGACGTAGATTGAGGGACTGCATTCCTTTTTGCGACATTACGGTGGAGACCGTGCGAGTTGGGTATCACGGGGTGTACCTCAGTATTGAGGGGTAGCTACATATATACCATATTAGGTTGATCCACTGGGAAGTAAATGGGTATGACATGTGTGTAAGCCTTGAGTGTTGTTACCAAAGTAACCTAATAAATAAGAAAATATGATTGAATGGTATATGTAACGCCCCACCTCTCTACCCATATTATCCAAGAGTATTACTAAGTAATACCGTCAGATGATACGGAGAATGAGGCTGTAGGGGCACACACGTGCAAATTTTATTGGATTAACACTGGTACGTAATAAAATTTCTAAAATATCACTTACCTTTACATACTCAATGTCGGTGCAAAACAATTACACGTGCGCCTCCAGGACAGAACAATACATAATATATAGAAATACAGAGATCACAGAGTCAGTCAAAGCGATAAAATATAATGAAAATAAAATTTTATGTTTCATATACAATAACTTATTACACACTAAAAAATACAAATCATTCTATTCAACACACGGTAATAAATAATTCACTAAATTACTATACTCCTCTAAACCCGGTAAATTACCAATTGGTCTCTGAGTCCCTGCACCTTTAATGTCTCGGTCTGACCCGAATATTGTATAAATAATAAACAAATCAGTCTATGTTTAAAATCCATTATAGTTAATATATAATGTTTGGGTACTCTAACAAGAATAATAACATAAAGAGGAACAACATTATTTAACCCACAATGATCATTCATAAGAAAGGAGGCATCGACAATTCATGCCTCACGGCTAAATATTATGGAAGCATCGCCATATATGAACATATGCAAATGATAACATAATCTTATTCAAATAAATCTTATTCCAGAGTTATAACGCATTATAAAATCGCAAAGATCACATGATAGCGTAATGAAGCAGAAAATTATAAATATCAAAATAACATTATAGCTATAATGCTCTATATATATAAATTAATGCCATCAAATAAGGTGAAAACATGTGAAATTCAATATCTCTAGGAAACAAATAATGAAGCCCAAATATCACCATAAACTGGATCCAAAGCATCGAATGACACAAAAGCCACAAATTCAACAACGGCATCACAAAATGGGTCCAAAACAACAAGCTTATCAAAGAGATAATTCGAATCTGAAACAACATAGTTTTGCATGTGCTAATAAGCTCCCTCCGAGCTTAGCCAAGTACTACATACGTATTTAGATACATAACACTACGACCCTCCCGGTCGAGTATAACTTAGCCCCCCTGGCCAAGTGAATATGCATATGAGACTCCCCCCGAGTCTAGCTTCCCCCCGAAGCGAGTACTGGCTCAACAACAAACAACAATTTGTGTTACAGACTCTTAGTCAGTAACCCAAGTAGCGGTAATTGTGTGTCCTATACCACACATTTCCATCACCGGTTTACTACCCGCTAGTCAGCTCTATACTGGAAAACTCAAAAATCTCAAATCACAAAAATCCCACGAGTCATAACATTATCTCAATAGCTTCAACCAAATGAAATAGAAAATTAACCAAGCTCTTATAATACACCCTTCGATACTTTATATAATATTTTTAATTCATCTAAAAGATGTCATCACTATATCATATTCAAATCCGCAATCAAATTAATTCAACAGTGAATCATGCACGGTATAAGGATTCACATCGGAATTGAAAAAATATATCAGAAATTACTCGTATAACGAATGAATTCAAGAATAGTTTGAAATAATAAGAAATATCAATATAACTCAAAATAAATGAAATATAATGGTAATATTCAAATGACAATTAAGGTATTCAAAGAAAACATAAGTATTCATCACAAATTTGTTTAACCAATAAAATATATTACAGGGTATAAATACACAAAACATGCCAAATATTATTTAAACATTATTTCATATTGTTATACAATGAAAACATCTTAATGATTCATTCAAAGTAATGGTAGAACCCATTTAAGTAGCCGAACATAACTAAATAGAATTCAAAAATGAAGAATTCAATAAAATATATAAGTTTGACAAAAATACATTTAATCGAATTAAAATGTCGTATTCACAAAATCAAACATAATATAAACTAAAACTATTTTATTTAAATGGATTTTTATGTAAGTTCATGTAGTTAAATTCAATTTATTTATAATTTAAGCTACAAATCAATATTTGAAATTCACATTACAAACTGTGATTTATAATCCAAATGTCGTTTTATTGTCATCTACGTAAAAATATACCTAGGTTCATGAGGTTCTCCAATTTATTTAAAATTACGCAATAAATCAACCGTCAAAATAAACAATTTATTAAAAACATAATTCAAAAATAAAATTGGTAACTTCCCTCTGTATACCTACATTAAACCAACACTCAATTCATCAATCAACTCTAAATCATGAATAATTAGACAATCACAACATCAGCCCAACCAATTCAATCATCCAAGCAATCCAATTCAACACGAATAATAACATGAAAAAAATATAAATAACTATTATGGAAGCAAACATAGATGTCAGTGAGGAGAGAAACTCACCGAAATTTTGATCGAACATGACGGTTGTAACAATTCATTGCTCCTCTATGTCACCAGTGTCGAATTCCACCATTTATCTCAACCCAAAATTCCACAACACTATCCAAGACAACACCACCCAGTATTGTGCCTTCAGGATTTGCGTACCACCAACCTCGTTGTCCGCTCCTCGACGTTGAGCATCTCTCAATTTTCAAACTGAATCACGCTTCCATTTGCACGTGCCCTAATCGAGTTGCTTCCTATCGTTGCACCAATCTGAGCCCATCTCCATCTCTCGCCTCAAGCGGTGGCTCCCCCCCTTTTCGTGCTTCTCCTCCATCGTGTACGACGGTAGTCGCGGCTCGCGGCTCCGTTCTCTTTTTTTCCTGGTCACCTGAATTACGGATAAAGAATGGAGAATTCGGGTTAAGGAGAGAGAGGCCGAGCGATGTTCTAGAGAGAGCCGAACGATTTTTCCTGGTTAGGGATAAAATGATAAGGTATCCATTTGGCTTCCAGGGAAAGTAAATCTAATGGGCTGGTATTGGGCTTTAAGACTTTGGGCTCCTATGTGTTTATTATTCTTTTTTTTTTTTTTTTGCATTCCATTATACTTAGGTTTGAATTTAATCACAAATAAACTTCAATCTTAGTGTTAAACCATTCACACCTCATTTTGTAATTTTCAACTAAGCCATTAACAAAATTTTATTATATTCACTCACTTATTGATCCACCATTTCGTAAAATATCTATTCCCTTATTGTTTTATTTATATATGAAGTTATTTAACTATCTCAGAACCAATTTATATACAACACAATTTGATTCACGTCACATTCGCCAATCTGTTTGTTGATAGTAGACAATTTTATTTATTTCAACGCTCGTCTTATTTGTTTGTTAATTTAATGTTCATTACAATAAAATATTTAGTGCTTATTATTTTACGTACACGAATTTCTTATCGAATTCAAAACTATTTTACATCTTCACAATTCAATTCATGTCATATTTGATATTTTATTTAATAATTCAATATTCATTATACAATAATTATGCTTTTTACTTCACTTACATATATGTCTATGTAAATTAGATTATTTAATATCTCAAACGATTTTATTTGGTTTAATCTATTTATAATGTTGACAGAACGTCGCAATTCAAATTTGACATTCTTACCTTGAATAAACACCCATATACATTTGATTAAAACAGGGTTGTTACAGACTTCTCCCCTTAACAAAATTGCGTCCTTGCAATTTCTTTATAGGGAAAAGTAACTAAATCAAACTCTGACCTTTCCATATTCGACTGCTAAACATACTTACTTTCTCTACATGGCTTTACACTCTTCATATAATATGCAACAAATTTTCATAAATTTAGCGTCTTTTAATACTATTGTTTTTTTTGAAACAAAAATGTGTGATCTTCTGAAGAGAAGAGAGCACACACACACACACACACATATATATATATATATATATATATATATATATATATATATATAATAAAAACAAAGGTACAGAGTCCGACTACAGAACATATAAAAAAAACAAAAAAAAACAACTCTCTAGGGATGTAAGGATTGTAGATAGATGAGCTCCGGATAAACCACCGCCCATCTACTCCAACATCGAATTCCGGAAAGGCCACCACCCGATATTGAAGTATATCAACTCCAATACAATAACCCATACTCTCTATGAAATAACAAAAAAATAATGAAATACAACATCAAAGAACTCTCTAACAATAAGCCCAAATGAAATACAAAACATCAATCCAAGCAGCCATCCTCAAAGATACCAAACCATCCAGCTATCCACTAAGCACCTCCTCTAAATCAACAACCTGAATCTGCGAAAAGATCAACAACCTATTAGTAATTTGTAACACATATATATATGGAAATATATGTGTCTGAATATATATATATATTATATAAGCACATATATATATATTCATACATATTTATTTACCATACATATATGTGTATAAAAAAAATACAATGAATAACTAAAAAAAGAACTTAACAACCAATGCGATATCTATTACGAAAAAAACTGTTGATTCTAATAAACAGATACAAATTCGATCTAACCTTAATCAAAAAATTCTCAAAGCTCGATTTCCCAAATAACTTGTAATGTGAATTAGACATCCAATTCAAACAAAAATAAACTATTTTAATGATTAAATTATCCGTAGAAACAGAATTAGAGTGGAAAGATATCTAATTTCTCTCGAACCAAATGAACCAACATACAATAGTGACTAAAGAATCTAAAATGTATCTTTTACTAGCATTATAAACAAATCTATAAGAATCCCCATAATTAGCACAACAATTGAAAGAATAATGACAATAAAAAACAAATAACCTTAAAATCATACTTAATATATAGTTTGTGATATTGCAAGAGAAAAATAAATGATCAATATCCACATTCATAATATTACAAAAATGACACTTAACGTCAAAAATGGTATTCTTCCTCTTAAGAAACTCGACCGTATTAAATTTCTTATGAGTGATTAACCACATTAGAAATTTCACTTTAGGAGGAGAATTAGATTTCCAAATAAACTTAAAAGGCCAAAATGAGATTCCCGAAAAATTTATAAAGTTATACATTGAATTAACCGAATAAACTTGACTTTTATCCATACCCCAACCAATGAAGTCCTCACACTCATCGATGTGATATAATGATAACTTAGCATAAAGTAGAGCTAATTGTCTTAGCAATTCCCCTTCTAATATATTATCAAAAGAAAACTCCCATGGGGGATCCAAATCTCTTCTAAAGATATCTTTTATCAATGCATTTTTAAAACTACAATTATCAAAGAGCTCCCTAAATTCAATTTTAAGTGGTAAACTAGAAATCCACTTATCTTGCCAAAAGTAAGTCGTATTACCAGAATGAACAATCACCTTATAGCCTAAGTTAAAAAAGTCAAAGCACTTTAATACTGACTTCCAAAAGTAAGATAGTCTATTATACCAACTACCATTAGATCCAACAATGAACTCTCCTCCTGAATAGTAAAATTTAGATATAATAACTTTCCACGTTGTATATACTACAGGAGACCTAAATTTCCACAACCATTTGGCTAATAAGGAAGAGTTAAAATTAAATAAATTAATTATCCCCAAACCCCCATCTTTCTTAGTCTTACAACAAACCTCCCAATTTACTAAACATTTGAAACCCCTACAAATAGGATCTCTACCTCCACCCCATATATAATTACGTCTTATTCTATCAATCTTATCGATAATCCATTGAGGAAATCTATGTACTGACATCCAATATGTAGGGATGGCCGATAGTACTGAATTAACCAAAACTAATCTACCTGCTCTAGACAAGAATCTATTGTTCCAACTTGATAGTCTACTATTAATCTTATCAATTATTACTAACCAATCCTCCTTCTTTAATTTTGACGGCCTAATCTTAAAACCTAAATAATCAAAAGGAAATTTCATGACAGAATAGTTTAAGGTGTTAGCAACCATAGACTCAACATTATCAAAATCATTCATGACCATAACAGAACTCTTGTCAAAATTAATTCTAAGACCTGATAACATCTCAAAACAATAAAGTATTAACTTAAGAGGAATAATGTGTTTTGGTAAATGAGAAGAAAATAATAAAGTATCATCCGCAAATTGGAGAACAGATAATGCATTGTTAAATTCATTATTACCCACGTAACCCAAAACCCCTAATCTCCCAGCTCGCTTAATGATTCTAGAAAAAACGTCAACCGCTAAATTAAATAGTAAAGGTGACAGGGGATCCCCCTGTCTAAGACCCCTCTTATATTGGATCTTCTTTCCCACAACGCCATTTACTACAATATTAGAACTACCCGACCTAAGTAAAAGCATTACCCAGTTAATCCACCTAACACTAAAGCCTCTAGATAGACATACTTCACATATATAATCCCAGTCAATAGAATCAAATGCTTTCTCGAAATCTAATTTCAAAATAGCACATGGAAAATTATTTTTAACACATACATTGATGTACTCCTGTACCGCTGCCACTCCATCTACTATTTGCCTACCTTTAATAAAGGCAGTTTGTGAATGATCTATAAGATCATTCATCTTCCCACTTAGCCTATTTGCAAGAACTTTAGAAATGATCTTAACGGATACATTTATCAAAGAGATAGGTCTAAAATCCTTTAAAAGTTTTGCACCCTCTCTCTTCTTAATAATTATAATATTAGCAAAATTAAAGTTACCTAGGCACAAATCCCCGCTATAAAAATCATTAAATAAATTCACTACATCAGATTTCAAAACCTCCCAAAACTGTTTGTAAAACAGAACAGAAAAACCATCAGGCCCCGGAGCTTTGTCACTAGGCATGTCACAAATTGCCTTCCAAATCTCCTGCTCAGAAAAAGGTTTATCTAAATCTAATAACTCTCCCCTTACATCATTAGGGTAAATGTCCTTCCAGTTAACGTTAATTCTTCTCTTTATCCTAGTCCCAAAATTTAGTTTGTAATAATTGGTGAAAGCTTCATTTAAATCACACTGAACTGACAATTCCTCATTATTTATGAAAATAGAATGAATCAAATTATCGCATCTCCTCTTATTAGTCATACTATGAAAAAAAATTCGTGTTATTATCTCCTTCCTTAATCCATTGAACACGTGATCTTTGCTTCCACATTATTTCTTCCTTTTCCAATATCAGTTTGAAGTCATTTCTAAGATTACTAAGTCTATCTCTCTCGAATAGGTTAAGCGTTCTAGATTCACCCAACTTATCTAAATCTAACATCTCACATAAAATCTTATCTTTCTTAATTTGAACACTTCCAAAAATATATTTATTCCACCTCTTAAGAAAGAATCTTAATTTACCAAGTTTGGCAACAAAAATCTTTGCTGAATTACCTTTGTACAAATTATTAAAATAGAATAACGAATTCCATTTAATAGTGACTAGCTTAATAAAACTGGTATCCAAAAGCCACATCTTTTCAAATTTAAAATTATTACTAATTAAAATGTTCGAATCACACGAGAGAATTAAAGGACAGTGATCCGAATATAAAAAAGGTAACCCCTTTACTTTACAAATAGGAAATCTTTCATCAACCTCAGTACTTATAAAGAATCTGTCTAATAATGCAAATGACGGACTATCCCTATTATTGGACCAGGTGAATGGTCTATTGCTAAGCAGAATCTCTATCAAATTATTATTAAGAATGAAATCATTAAATTCCTCCATGTCAGAAAAATCACCTTCTCTAGGAGATCTCTCTCCTAAGAACCTAGTAACATTAAACCCCCCCCCAACAATCCAAAGATTTCGGGCAAGATCCCTAAATTCGGTACATTCATCCCACAAAAGTCTCCTCTCTATCTTAGTGAGAGGGCCATACACATTCGTAATGCCCAATAAAGAACTATCACTAAGAGAAATTAAAATAATGTGTAATGAATGTAACTTAGAAAATTCCTGCACCATTCTATATTGATTGTCTTTCCATCCTATCATAAGCCCTCCTGCACTACCAATTGACGGTAGACATGCCCAGTTATGAAAATGGGATCCACCTAATCTAGCGTAAAAACTAAAGTCAGGGCTTTCAATTTTAGTCTCTTGAAGCAAAGCAATGTCAATATTATAGTCTACAAAGAAAGTCCTAACCTTTGCACATTTTTTAGGTTCATTTAAACCCCTAATATTCCAACTAACAATCCTCATCTACTCAAAGAAGAGACTCTCTCTAATTCCTTACTCCTAATGAAGTCAACATCTAACTCAATATCAGAAAAAATAAAGGATGTATCATTGACAAGCTGAATCAGCTGACCAGTCGAAAGACTACTCAATGCATAAGGAGAATATCTACTACCATAAACTAAAGACGTACCTGAGCCCCGATCCGAATTACTACTACTAGCATTCGGACACGGAGACCTACCTCGAAAAGAGAGGAACTAGATCTGATCCTGGCACTGCGACGGATCAAACCAGTACTGGGTATCACTCTTCTACGTCTTCCCCTCCTAGATGAAGAAGTGGATGCGTCACTTCTCAGAGAATGCGCACTACTAGGCTCGACCAAACTATAACTGGTTGAAATGCTCGAACAAGCATCAGAAAACCCTGTAGATCGAGGCATAGCATGCACAAAAGAAAACACATCATAGCACGGCCTCAGGAACAGTGCACAAAAACCCACTCCCAACTCATTCAAGAGCACTACACCAATACCTCTATATCTCAACAACCAACAGCCACTCAAGGCCGAACCCGCTTCCCATCGCACATGAACTGTCCAGCCCCCATCTACGATCACATCACTACTGACAAGAGCCTCTATTACACCCATGCAATCCATATAATCATACTTTGATCCCCTGGAAATCAAACGCTCAACACAACAACATGAGGTCTGGACATCCACCCTCATCACTTCTTTACCGACCGTACCAACATATGAAGAGATCAACTCTTCATCATTCCTAACGATTTGAGCCAGAAGATTAGCACCAACATTAACTTTCTCATTAACATACCTCCCAACTTTAACCCTCCTTACTCCGAAACCTTTATTTTTTGGGACAGAGAACTTCTGAGTAATTTCCGAAGTATTCGTCCCATTTTTTCCCAATCCTGTTAATAAATCTTCATTAGCAAACGGCCTATGAGACACATTTCCATCTTCAAAGTTCTCCAATACACCATAGCTATTTGAAAGCACAGTGTCATCTGCTACATTCCAATCCAACTTCTCCTTAAAACCTGAACTGAAAGGAAGATCCTCAGCTTCATTAGCTTCATCAACGAATTCATATCCACTCATATCTAACAAATCATCCCCTGTCATTTTGTCTCTTGCCCTCGCCCTCTTTCTGAACAAATAATCATAAGACCGAAGATCGTCAATGTGACCCATACAGTACATTACTTCAGGATCAAAAAGCATAGGATTCTTTTAATACTATTGTTGTCGTTAGTTATACACATTATAATACATACGAAAATTTTTCTAACTCATGAAATTTTTGGAAAATTTCGGCAGAGTCTTCTTTGTACGGAGGACATTTCGGAAAATCCAAATACAATATGAACACAAAATATACATCTCCGTAGAGGCATCCCAACACGGGGCATTCCAAAACACGGGAAAACAAGCCAAATTCTCAAGATTTCAATATTTCGCAATATTTAATTTGAAAATGTACCTTTTAATTAGCGTTTCTAAGCGTGTTAGCATATTTTTTTATCTTGCATGAGCTAGTCGCCGGGTTCAAATAGCTTCTTCATATGCACCTAAATATATCTCAAATTATATGTTTGTTTAAATGAAGAAATAAGACAAATGCATGTACATTTAGTTTCAAATAACTTGCTACTTATGCTTTAGCAACTTTCCAACAATACCTTAACCAAAATTATTGCGAAGTCCCAAATGTATATTGTTGTATAACATATCAACTTCACTACTTAACCACAGATTCATCAAATAATTAAATATAACTCAAATTTATATAAATTTCTCTTCAAAACAGGGAAACTGGAATAATAACATGTGCAGGCCAGCGAAGGAAATTGAGGTTTTTAACCCTGTAAACGTCAAAATTTAGCAATAATTTCCTACAAAAGTTATAGCTCATGTTTTAAGCTTTCCGGAATGTCCAAAATCATCGAAATCGGATAAACCGTTTGAAAATTATTGCAAAAACAGTTCAGCACTGTTTCTAGCGGTTTCATACATGGTACAACGTGACACATTAATACTTGAACTAACACGTAGATCGTTACACTGAAAAACAACCGATAACTCAGTAGACAACAAAGAGATTAAGAGTAAAACACAAGCTTCTAGCTAATATAGCCATGCATTCATATGACATAATAATCTAAGCTTCCTATTATCACTTTGCATCACTTGAATTTGTCAAACTGTTAACAGGTTTTAATTTTTGGTACAAGTTCTATTTGTCAAGTTTCTGCTTGAGTTATGATAACACGGCTTGATTCTCTCGGTTGAAAATCGGCACCTTCCTACTTACCCTCTTGTTCTCTTTCATAATGTAGCAGTTTTGCATGTACAATTTTGCATTAATTATGTACATCACAACATAATTGTAAACGGGCATATTTTATAAATGCTAAGCTACTGTGCAAAATGAAGCATCTATACTTCTTCTTTTTTTCCTTGAAGCTAAAGAATGAAATGCGGACTAGGCTACTAGAAGATGTCAAAATTCTTGGGTACTAACAGATGAACAAACTTTCAAAGCTTGCAGACAACATATGTTTATGTAATAAGTATTTGTTAGGGAAGTAATTCAAAGCAACATGGAAATAATATAAAATGTAAATGGCATATTGAATGAAAACTACAATACTTTCACCAACTATGAAATGTCGTATATCAGTACGCCGTGACTGGTTGAATTGCTACTGGCAGGGAATAAAATAATTAAAGCCAAATACATTCATATGATAATAGTTTTTTTTCTTTTTTTTTTCTAAACAAAGGATACTTTAAGGTGTGTTAAAGTGGTAAGATAAGGAAGAAGTAATATGTCAATTTAAGGCAACAGACCGATATCTGAAGCTTTCACAGCAAACAAAACCAATGGAGAAAGGTGCTTTCAAGCTTATCAAGCTTCAAGGTATTATGTAAATAAATTTTCAAAGCGGCGCAGGATGTACGAAATCAAGGCCTCGGATAATTTTATGGTGGGTAATTTAATGACAGTAAACAAAGAAAAGACATGGTTACACTTTAGATTATGACACTAAACAAAGAAATGAAGCTTCTATACTTTTTTTTTACTGTTGGTTTTAGAGCATGACACTTGCAAATGGTAAACATAGCTTTGTATATAGATGATTTCAGCTTTATCTATTTTCTATGATGCTAAAATAAAGAGTTGCTTGTATCTCTTGTTGTCATTTGTCCCTGCCAATGAAGCCTTTTAAAAAAACATGGTAGTCCACAATCGAAAATGCCAACTTTCGTTAAAATAAAACCTTCCATTATACTTTGCTACTCGTTACACATATGCCTTTTAAAGGAAAACTGACACTTAAAAAGTGAAGTTAAATTATTGTTTAAAATTCCATGCACATACGTCTTAAAAATTAGAAGCAAAACTAACACGTCGCATAAAATAATTTCTATTTTCAACCAGAAAATTCTATTATTTTATATGCAAATGCACCTTTTCCTGACCCGACATTTATTGATAGATTGTGTACACTGCTGCTGCTCATTTTACATTGATTTAATTTAAGAACCTTGTAGGTATTGAAGAGATTCCAACATACTGCGCTTATATAAAGAAACTTACATAATAATTCATATGTACATTGAACTGATCTAGTTTTTATTTTATTATTATTATTTTTATTATCATTATCATCATCATTATTTTATCAGATGCCCTGTCCAATTTTAATTTGCAAATTGTCGTAGAGACTGCCATCTTACAACATATAATAGAATCTTGACTCGGGTTTTACCTTTAGTTATTTTCCATTAAATTTTAATTACAACTATTTTATTTGTCTACTCCTGTTATTTGGTTTAAGCATGGTGTTGAAATGTCTCGCTGCAGTGTTTATGAACATTTACCGACTACATGTGCATCCGTATCGGTCAATTTTCTCAATACACTTCAACGGACAAAATTTTCACCATTTTTTTTTGCTTATAATATATCTAAGTATCACTTTTCGATTTATTTGTTTAATAATTACAATCAATCTTTACATATTCTTACATCCTCATTCTTTTTCTAACACTTAATAATTTCAATCATTTTCAACATATGGTCAGGTTGTCTCTTGAAAGCATTTAAAAAAAATCCTTATCGATGTCGTTGGCCAAACGCATCGACTGGAATTCTTGAACTATTTCACAGACAAACAAACACAAAATTAACTTCCTTAAATAGTTACCTGCAAATTTATTCTTTTAACACTTCTCATTATTATTATCATTGTTGTTGTTATTTTCATTAATTTGTTATTTATATATAATAGTTATTTCAACTTACTTCTACATTAAATTCAACATTCATTTACAATATATTTATTCACCATCAACAAATAAACGACATCTTCAACAGAAATTTATACATTAATCTCTGATGCGCAACTTCTTATTTCTTATTCGAACATAATTACTTAAATTCCATATAAAGTAAACACCATTTTTATGGGGGAAGTAAATCAATATTATTATTATATATATAATGGAGACATAATAAATACGTCTCCAAATGATTATCCCAATAATCATCATATACTCCTATTATCATATAATCATAAACAAAATCTACCCCACACACCCCACAGGGTAAGGACCCTAAGTCTCTTCTAAGGTCTAGACTCGTGTCTCTTTTATATATACACAATGTATTGTTCTAAGCTGGCTCTGATACCAACTGTAACGCCCCACCTATATACCTATATTATCCAAGAGTATTACTATGTAATACCGTCAGATGATACGGATAATGAGGCTATAGGGGCACATATGTGCAAATTTTCTTGGACTAACACTGGTACGTAATAAAATTTCTGAAATATTACTTACCTTTACGTACTCAATGTCGGTACAAAACAATTACGCGTGCGCCTCCAGGATAGAACAATACATAATATACAGAAATACAGAGATCACAGAGTCAGTCAAAGCGTTAAAATATAATGAAATAATATTTAATGTTTCATATATATTAACTTATTACACACCAAAACATACACATCATTCTATTCAACACATGGTAATAAATAATTCACTATATTACTATACTCTTCAAAACCCGGTAAATTACCAATTGGTCTCTGAGTTTCTGCACCTGTAATGTCTCGGTCTGACCCGAGTATTATATTAACAATAAACGTATCAGTCTATGTAAATCCATTATAGTTAATATATAATGTTTGGGTACTCTAACAAGAATAATAACCTAAAGAGGAACAACATTATTTAATCCACAACGATCATTCATAAGAAAGGAGGCATCGACAATTCATGCCTCACGGCTAAATATTATGGAAGCATCGCCATATACGAACATATGCAAATGACAACATAATCTTATTCAAATAAATTTTATTCCAGAGTTATAACGCATTATAAAATCGCCAAAATCACATGATAGCGTAATGAAGCACAAAATTATAAATATAAAAATAACATTATAGCTATAATGCTCTCTATATATAATTCAATGCCATCAAATAAGGTAAAAACATGTGAAATTCAACATCTCTAGGAAACAAATAATGAAGCCCAAAATATCACCATAAACTGGATCCAAAGCATCGAATAACACAAAAGCCACAGATTCAAAATGACATCACAAAATAGATCCAAAACAACAAGCTTATCAAAGTGATAATTCGAATCTGAAACAACATAGTTTTGCACGTGCTAATAAGCTCCCCCCGAGCTTAGCCAAGTACTACATACGTATTTAGATACCTAACACTATAAACGTCCCGGTCGAGTATAACTTACCCCCCCCCCAGGCCAAGTGAATACGTATATGAAACTCCCCCCGAGTCTAGCTTCCCCCCGAAGCGAGAACTGGCTCAACAACAAACAACAATTTGTGTTACAGACTCTCAGTCAGTAACCCAAATAGCGGTAATTGTGTGTCCCATACCACACATTTTCACCACCAGTTTACTACCCGCTAGTCGGCTCCACACTGGAAAACTCAAAATTCTCAAATCACAAAAATCCTACGAATAACAACATTATCTTAATAGCTTCAATCAAACGAAATAGAAAATTAACCAAGCTCTTATAATACACCCTTCGATACTCTATATAATATTTTTAATTCATCTAAAAGATGTCATCACTGTATCATATTCAAGTCAGCAATCAAATTAATTCAACAGTGAATCATGCACGGTATAAGGATTCACATCGGAATTGAAAAAAATTCCGGAATTACACATATAATGAATGAATTCAAGAATAGTTTGAAATAACAAGAATTATCAATATAACTCAAAATAAACAAAATATAATGGTAATATTCAAACGACAATTAAGGTATTCAAAGAGAACATAAGTATTCATCACAAATTTGTTTAAACCAATAAAATATATTACAGGGTATAAATACACAAAACATGCCAAATATTATTTAAACACTATTTCATATTGTTATACAATGAAAACATTTTAATGATTCATTCAAAGTAATGGTAGAACCCATTTAAGTAGCCGAACATAACTAAATAGAATTCAAAAATGATGAATTCAATAAAATATATAAGCTTGAAAAAAATACATTTAATCAAATTAAAATGTCATATTCATAAAATCATCCATAATATAAACTAAAACTATTTTATTTAAATGGATTTTTATGTAAGTTCATGTAGTTAAATTCAATTTATTTACAATATAAGCTACAAATCAATATTTGAAATTCACATTATAAACTATGATTTATAATCCAAATGTCGTTTTATTGTCATCTAGGTAAAAATATACCTAGGTTCATGAGGTTCCTCAATTTATTTAAAATTACGCAATAAATCAACCATCAAAATAAACAATTTATTAAAAACATAATTCGAAAATAAAATTGATAACTTCCCTCTGTATACCAACATTAAACCAACACTCAATTCATCAATCAGCTCTAAATCATGAATAATTAGACAATCACAACATCAGTCCAACCAATTCAATCATCCAAGCAATCCAATTCAATACGAATAATAACATGGAAAAAATATAAATAACTATTACGGAAGCAAACACAGATGTGAGTGAGGAGAGAAAGTCACCAAAATTTTGATCGAACATGACGGTTGTAACAATTCATTGCTCCTTTGTGTCACTAGTGTTGAATTCCACCATTTATCTCAACCCAAAATTCCACAACACTATCCAAGACAACACCACCCAGTATTGTGCCTTCAGGATTTGCGCACCACCAACCTCGCTGTCTGCTCCTCGACGTTGAGCATCTCTCAGGGTTCAAACTGGGTCATGCTTCCATTTGCATGTGCCCTAATCGAGTTGCTTCCTATCGTTGCACCAATCTGAGCCTATCTCCAGCACGCGCCTCAAGCGGTGCCTCCTCCCTTTTCACGCTACTCCTCCATCATGTACGACAGTAGTCGCGGCTCATGGCTCCGTTCTCTTTTTTCTGGTCAAATGAATTACGGATAAAGAATGGAGAATTCGGGATAAGGAGAGAGAGGCTGAGCAATGTTCTAGAGACAGTCGACCGATTTTTCCAGGTTAGGGATAAAATGATAAGGTATCCATTTGGCTTCCAGGGAAAGTTAATCTAATGGGCTGGTATTCGGCTTTAAGACTTTGGGCTCCTATGGGTTTATTATTCATATTTATTTTCGCATTACACTATACTTAGGTTTGAATTTAATCACAAATAAACTTCAATCTTAGTGTTAAACCATTCACACCTCATTTTGTAATTTTCAACTAAGCCATTAACAAATTTTTATTGTATTCACTCACTTATTGATCCATCATTTCGTAAAATATCTATTCCCTTATTGTTTTATTTATATATGAAGTTATTTAACTATCTTAGAACCAATTTATATACAACACAATTTGATTCACGTCACGTTCGCGAATCTGTTTGTTGATAGTAGACAATTTTATTTATTTCAACGCTCGTCTAATTTGTTTGTTTATTTAATGTTCATTACAATAAAATATTTAGTGCTTATTATTTTACGTACACGAATTTCTTATCGAATTCAAAGCTATTTTATATCTTCACAATTCAATTCATGTCATATTTGATAATTTATTTAATAATTCAATATTCATTATACCATAATTATGCTTTTTTACTTCACTTACATATATGTCTATTTAAATTAGATTATTTAATATCACAAACAATTTTATTTGGTTTAATCTATTTATAACGTTGACAGAACATCGCAATTTAAATTTGACATTCTTACCTTAAATAAACACCCATATACATTTGATTAAGACAGGGTCGTTACAGTATATGTAGTGTTATCTGAAGTGTATAATTTAAATCCAGCCACCCGAACTTGTGTTCTAACCCCTCCTCCTCGTAAAATACTCGCAAGTTAGATTTGTGGTGTTGAGTCAAGAAATTCATGAAGTTTTGATTACTGACAAAAAGACGATTCATTATCAACAAAAAGAGATGATCAATGGTTCGACAAAGACACAAAGAGCTTCATATGGTATTTATATTAGAGGTTGATTATTTGGTGATTTAGTAGTGTTATTAATGTTAAAATCTATCCTTAAATAATCATATCCCTCAGTATTGGGAATATATATAAAAGTGGAAATTTGGTATTAGTGACAACGCACGTATTAACATTAGGTTGCAGGACAACGATTCAGACAGTTAAGTTTCCAGGACATTATTTCATTATTTGTTCTAACTGAGGGCCTGGGTTTACGTTTTAATTAGTTTCTAGGCCTAAACTTAATTACTGAAATTCCTTAATTACCCTTTACTCTCTCTACGTAAGAAATGGAATGGGAAATTAAGAGTTATATTTTGTGGTTGCCGATTCCTCCAAAATTGATCGTCTTCGCTTCATCCTCCATTGTTGTCGCAATTTTGCTTTAGGTGCTTCTCCTTCGCAGTTTCCTTCCACTGCTCCAAATGCAATCCGATTCAGATTTCCAAACCATTTACGGAATCAACTTCCAAATCGAAAACCCTAGCAAGTAAAGGTAAATTTTCAAATATGATTATTCGATGTGGAAATGGTGAATTTTTGATGTACCATTCACTGAAACTGAAGTACATTTGCATACTCATACTAGAAAGTTCACTGAAGTGTACAGGTTCCATTTAGCCTTTTCTATATGCCATTGCAGATTGCATCAACAAGGAAACTAGATAAACAATCATAATGCACTATATATCATCACGAAGATCATACATATAGATAATGCCTTCAACTGTTCTCCGATCAATAAACATATGTTTTGGCCGTAGGAAACACATTAACAGTTATTTGTGACATCATGTTTATTGTTGAACTAACCTTTCAAAATGCACTCAGATTTAATAACTTTGAGGTGCATTTTGTTTAGCTTTTTTTGTCAGGTAAATGGTCCACCGTTCATTTATTCAAGTTCTGAAACTTTTCAAAAATAACATTTGTTATAAGTTAATGAGTTCTTGAAAAACTACTGTATGGGATCAGTATGGTTATTTGGTTCCAATTTTAACTGCCATTTTGTAGTAGTGCATGAATTTTTAATGCTGGTCAATCAGCTGCTGTAAATAAGGTTAAGTACGTATGTACATTTCATAGAATTTGTAGTCATTGGCTGTCCTTAATCTGATATATCTATCGGCACAAATAGAAAAATGCATATATAATAGATGGCTATGTGGTTGGTTAAGTGAGCCTAAAAAAAATGGTAAGCAACACATCAAATTTTTGTTATGAAGTACCAATTTTCAATGTTGCTTATAACTTATTCTAGGGATCAACCAAGACTAAATAAGGTAATAATTTCTGGTCACAGGAAAAAGACAAGCTCGCTAAAATGATTTACACAACGCGTGCAACAGATACGATTCTTATATGAAAGAACTGGAAAGCAAGTGTTTCGGACTGTTTTTTAATCTCATATTATTGTATCACATTTTGTAGTAATGGGCACGTCAAATTTTAATGTAAAATACTACGCAAGTGTTGTGCGTGCGTGTTACACTGAAAGCTTCTGGCTTCAGAAGATATCACAGAGAAGTTTCTTGATAAAATCGTGGTTCACTCTCACGGAGAAGATATCACAAAGAAGATATCACAGAGAAGTTTTATATTTTAATAGTTTATCGTAATCATTTGTGCGTATATGTAATTTGTTCCTCATTAGTTGGTAATTGAACCCTTAATATTGTATTATGGGTCCATGTTGTCGGAGTAAGGAAATGCTCTCAAGTCTTTATTGATACTTTTCGTGTTTTTTTAGTGGTTCCATGCTTTTATAAAGCAAGATGGCATGCGTGGAAATTTATGTGCTAACCTAAAATATGTTTAAATTTTGTTTTTAGAAGAAGTCCGCTTTTGGAATTCTTTTATGATTTCCTAATTATCCAGTGTTACAAAATCCAATTTGAAGAATGACATGTTCTGTTTAAATATCGATTCACCAGTTTGTAGAAATAAGATTTGATGTTTATAAGTTAATTTGTGTACGATTGTGACATCAATGGCTGTTTGTTTCTGACCATAAAAATGTAACACAAAGAGGTGATGTCAATGATTATTAGAAGGCCTTATTTAAACACCAGTTAGCTGATGAATAGAGATGCACCTTTAGCAATCTAAAATGTTGGTTGAGGGCATTGAGCGTGAAACAAGTAATCCCATAGGTACATTTGCTGTTTGCACCAGGCATAATTGGTATATTTGCATTCAAATTATTTATAATACTTAATGGTATATAACATATAAACAATTTACCGAATGTTTTTTACAGTATCCTTGGATTGTTAGGGGATTCATGTTGGCCATGGAACGATTTGGAACTATTTTTTGTAGAAGCTATGGTGGCATTTGAAAGTACTGTTTGATTCATGTTTTTATAGTTGTATTTGGCGTGAGTTTACATCTCATCATACTTCTATAATGACGCTTAGCTTAAACAATCACTGCAACAACCCGACTTTTCCTTATATCTCACACCCTTGCTTTGTAACAGGTGGGGTCCAAAGCTAGTGCGAAATGTATTCATCAGTTCACCGATGGAATGTATTTATATATGCCAAAAATTAAGTGGCATACACGCCGAGAAGCAAGAACAAGAAAGCTACTACTCATCCTTCCACAAAACACTGAGGCGAAAAGTACACGAAGACACAAAGGGATGATTTCACTAGGGAGTCCACCAGAGTAGCCCTGATGGACTGTGCAGCCACGCCGGAGGTCGTGAAATGGATAGCTGACAATGCAACTCGACTACAGCAAAGGCATCCTGATGAACTTTCTCATGACTGCATGGAGAGCTCTTCCAACTCCTTTGATGAAACCATGGCCGAGAGCAACAGCAGTGGCATCGCTGGGTTTTTCAGATGGCGTTGAATGATTATGAAATTTTTTCAGCTTTTGTCACTTTAGATTAGTTGACCAGAAGATTGTAGTGTATTTTACATTGAGAATAATGATGTTATTGCTGTCTGAAGTTAATGGAAATAAATTTTTAACAAAAAAAACCTTTTATGTTCGTAACATGTTCAGAATGTATCTTTCAGGTGTCCTTGGGTGCTTCTTTTGCTTCCCAAAAAATGCACTCATATTTCCCTGTTTTAGTGACTTGAAACTTGATTTTAATCTAAAAAGAAATGCTATGATTCCTGAATTTTCAAAATAATACCCGTCGAGCTTTCACAAAAAATATTATATATAAAGTTTCCACTTCACCTTGCACTTTACAGTCGATCAAAACCACCCACATCCCTGTTGTTTAAATTAAGCAACATCGAGCATAATGTAGTTTTAGCATGCATCTCAAATAAATTCCGTAGAAATCACCATGTTTTTTCTTCTTCTCATTTATGGGGTTGACAATAAAAGTATGCACATAACACTTAAGAGAAGACATTCCACGCACATGAAGATTTCCAAGACTACCTAAACCAAAACAATTAGATGGATTTAAGAGAGTTTAATGGATGCAAAATCGTTACTACTTTGGATGAGCTTCGCATGTATCAAGATATTAGGATTATGGATGATTAGTGATATGGTCAATACACTGAGTCGAATTCTATTTCTTGTTGCATAGTACAAATTTAAATAGTAATGAATTATGTACTGAATGTTGTTAGTTTCTTATGGTTCCGCTCGGTTAAACAATCCCTACTGGGTGCAAATTTGATGCTGAAGTGGCGGATTAGGCCTTGTATCTGGATGCCTTTTATATTTTATATTTTATGTTTTATTTTATTTTGTTTTCTATAACAAAAGATTATTTTATATTTTATACTTTATATTTTATTTTATATTTTAAAATTTATATTTTGTACTTTATATTTAATAATTTATAATTTATAATTTATAATTTCTAATTTAGTTATTATATTTTCTAATTTAGCTTTTGTTCCATAATAGATCCAATAACCGAGCCCAAAACCGAGCATATAACCACGATCATAATTAAGGTCATAATCAATCCTTTAACCAAGCCCATAACCGAGCCCATAACCGGACACATAACCGAGCCAAAACCAAACCCATAACTGATCCAATAATCAATCCCATAACCGAGCTCTTAAATAAGCTTGTAATTGAATTTATAATTGAGCTCTTAATCCAGATTATGATCTAGCTTGTAACTGAAATTAGTTATTTATATTTTATTCATATTTTATACTTTATACTTTATATTTTGTATTTTATGTTTTATATTTTATATTTCATAACAAATTACTACTAAGCCCATAACCGAACTAATTACTAAGCATATAACAAAGTCATACTGTACATTATACGCATAATCAAGCCAATAACCTAAACCACAACCGAGCCTATTACTGATCCTATAACCGAGGCAATAACCGAGATCTATAATGTAGCTCGTAATTGAGGTAATAACCATGGTCATAATCGAGGTCATAACTGAGCCCATAACCTAGCCTATAACTGAGCCATAACTGTACATTGTACGCATGATCGACCCAATAACCTAAACCACAACTGAGCCTATAGCCGATCCCATAACTGAGACAATAACTAAGATATATAATGTAGCCTACTGGGTGTAGATTCGTTGATGAAGAACCCGATTAGGCCTTGCGTCTGGATATCTTTTACATGTCATGGGTACCCAGTTACGCCTTGCGCTTGAATGTCTTTTATGTTTCATAGGTACCCGATTAGACCTTGCACTCGGATGTCTTTTACATGTCATAAGTACCCGCTAGGTTGATTAATCCCTACTAGGTGTAGAATCGTTAATTAATCCCTACTCGGTTCATATTTTATATTTTCAAATTTAGCTTTTATTCCATAATCGATCCAATAACCAAGCCCATAACCGAGATCTAAACCTAGCTCATAACTGAGGTAATAACCGATCTCATAACCAAGGTCATAATCAAACCTTTAACCTAGTCCATAACCGAGCCAAAACTAAACCCATAACTTATCCCATAACTGAGCTCTTAAACAAGCTTGTAATTGAATTTATAACTGAGATCTTATCCGAGGTTATGATCTACCTTGTAACCGAAATTATTATTTATATTTTATTCATATTTTATATTTTATAATTTAGCTTTAACCTAGCCCGTAACCAAACCTTTAACCTATCCCATAATCGAGCCAAAACTAAAGCATAACTTATCCCATAACCGAGCTCTTAAATAAGCTTGTAATTGAATTTATAACTGAGGTCTTAATCGAGGTTATGATCTACCTTGTAACCAAAATTAGTTATTTATATTTTATTCATATTTTATATTTTATAATTTAGCTTTATCCCATATAACCGAGCTCATAACTGAGATCTAAACCTAGTTTATAACTGAGATAATAGCCGAGCTCGTAACTACGGTCAAAATTGAGGTAATAACCTATTCTTTAACTTGTTCCATAACCGAGCCTATAACCAAGCACATAACCAACCAAACAAACCCATAACTGATCTCATAACTAAGCCCATAACCGAGCTCCTAAACAAGCTTGTAATTGAATTTATAACTATGCTCTTAATCGAGGTTACGATTTAGCTTGTAACCAAAATTAGTTGTTTATATTTTATATTTAATATTTTATAATTTAGCTTTTATCCTATAACCGAGCCCATAACCGAAATCTAAATATAGCTCATAACTAAGGTAATAACCGATGTCATAACCACGGTTATAGTTGAGGTCATAATAAAACCTAGCCCATAACAGAGCTCATACCCAAGCCAAAACCAAACCCATAACTGATCCTATAACCGAGCCCATAACTGAGTTCTTAAACAAGCTTGCAATTGAATTTATAACTAAGCTCTTAATTGAGGTTATGATCTACCTTATAACCGAGCCCATAACCGACCCAATAACCAAAACCCTAACTGAGCTCATAATTTAGGTCTTAACCAAACCTCAAATCAAGCTCATAATTTATATTTTGTATTTTATACTTTATTTTGTATACTTTATATTTTATACTTTATAATCTATATTTTATACTTTGTACTTTATATTATATAATTTATAATATTACTTTATATTTTATATTTTATGTTTAATCATTAATATTTTATATATTTTTATATTTTATATTTTATATTTATATCTATATTCTATATTTTATACTTTGTAATTTATATTATATAATTTGTAATATTACTTTATATTTTATATTTAATAATTAATATTTTATAAATTTTTATTTTTATTTTTAATTTACTAATATATATTTTATAATAGCTTATAACCAAACCTTTAAACTAGGTCATAACCGAGACTTTAACTTAAGCCATAACCGATCACATGTTCATAACCGAGGCCATAACCTAGTCAATAACTGGAGCTTATAACCGAGACCCTTCACATAACCAAGTCCATAACCAAACTTATAATCGAGCTCATAATTTACATTTTATATTTTATATTTTATGCTTTATACTTTATATTTTATACTTTATATTTTATACTTTATATTTAATTTTCATAATTCATAATTTATATTTTATACTTTATATTTTATACTTTATATTTTATACTTTATATTATACTTTATGTCTTTTACTTTATGTTTTATACTTTATATTTTATACTTTATGTTTTATAAATTATGTTTTATACTTTATGCTTTATACTTTATATTTTATACTTTATATTTTATGTTTTACACTTTATACTTTATATTTTATACTTTATACCTTATACTTTAAATTTTATATTTTATACTTTATATTTTATATTTTATACTTTATGTTTTATACTTTATATTTTATGTTTTATATTTTACATTTTATATTTTATATTTTATATTTTATATTTTATACTTTATATTTTATATTTTATACTTTATGTTTTATACTTTATACTTTATGTTCTATACTTTGTATTTTATACTTTATATTTTATATTATATAATTTGTAATGTATACTTTATATTTTATATTTAATAATTATTATTTTTCTCTAATTTAGCTTATATTTTGATGGAATAACCAAGCCCATATCCAAGATCTAAACCTAGCCCATAACCGAAACTATCATCACGGTCATAACTGTGGTCATAACCAAACCTTTAATTAAGTAATAACCGAGACCATAACCGAACCCATAACCGAGACCGTAACCGAACCCATAACCGATCACATGTTCGTAACCTAGGTCATAACCGAGCTCAAAAATTAGTCCATAACCGAGACCCTTCACATAACCGAGTTCATAACCAAGTCCATAACTGAATCCGTAATTGAGCCCATATCCGAGACCCTTCATATTTTTTATGTTTTATATTTTATATTTTATACTTTATACTTTATACTTTATACTTTATACTTTATATTTTATATTTTATACTTTATGTTTTATGTTTTATGTTTTATATTTTATATTTTATATTTTATACTTTTTAATTTATATTTTATACTTTATGTTTTATACTTTATACTTTACGTTTTATATTTTATATTTTATACTTTTGTTTTATATTTTATACTTTATGTTTTATACTTTGTATGTTATACTTTATATTATATAATTTGTAATATATACTTTATATTTTCTATTTAATAATTAATTGTTTTCTTCTAATTTAGCTTATATTCCATAACTGATGGAATAACCAAGCCCATAACCAAAATCTAAACCTAGCCCATAACCGAACCCATAATCACGGTCATAACTGTGGTCATAACCAAACCTTTAACTTAGGTAATAACCGAGACCCTAACCGAACCCATAACCGAGACCGTAACTGAACCCATAACCGATCACATATCTGTAACCTAGGTGATAACCGACCTCAAAACTTGGCCCATAACTGAGACCCTTCACATAACCTAGTCCTAATCGAATCCGTAATTGAGCCCATAACTGAGACCCTTCATATTTTTTATGTTTTATATTTTATATTTTATACTTTATTTTATACTTTATACTTTATATTTTATGTTTTATATTTTATATTTTACATTTTATACTTTATATTTTATATTTTATACTTTATGTTTTATACTTTATACTTTATGTATTATATTTTATATTTTATATTTTATACTTTATGTTTTATATTTTATACTTTATGTTTTGAATTTTATACTTTATGTTTTATACTTTATACTTTATGCTTTATACTTTGTATTTTATACTTTATATTTTATATTATATATTATGTAATATATACTTTATATTTTATATTTAATAATTAATATATTTTTTTCTAATTTAGCTTATATTCCATAACTGATGGAATAACCAAGCCCATAACCAAGATATAAACCTAGCCCATAACCGAACCCATAATCACGGTCATAACTGTGGTCATAACCAAACCTTTAACTTAGGTAATAACCGAGACCATAACCGAACCCATAACCAAGACTATAACCGAACCCATAACCGATCGCATGTCCGTAACCTAGGTCATAACTGAGCTCAAAACTTTGTCCATAACTGAGACCCTTCACATAACCGAGTCCATAACAAAGTCCATAACCGAATCCATAATTGAGCCCATAACCGAGACCCTTCATATTTTTTATATTTTATATTTTATATTTTATACTTTATACTTTATATTTTATACTTTTTATTTTATATTTTATACTTTATGTTTTATAATTTATACTTTATGTTTCATATTTTATAATTTATGTTTTATTTTTTATACTTTATGTTTTATACTTTATACTTTATGTTTTATACTTTGTATATTATACTTTATACTTTATATTATATAATTTGTAATATATACTTTATATTTAATAATTAATTTTTTTTCTTCTAATTTAGCTTATATTCCATAACTGATGGAATAACCAAGCCCATAACCAAAATCTAAACCTAGCCCATAACCGAACCTATAATCACGGTTATAACTGTGGTCATAACCAAACCTTTAACTTAGGTAATAACCAAGACCCTAACCGAACCCATAACCGAGACCATAACTGAACCCATAACCGATCACATATCCGTAACCTAGGTGATAACCGAGCTCAAAACTTAGTCCATAACTGAGACCCTTCACATAAGCGAGTCCATAACCGAATCCGTAATTGAGCCCATAACTGGGACCCTTCATATTTTTTTATGTTTTATATTTTATATTTTATACTTTATACTTCATACTTTATATTTTATACTTTATATTTTATACTTTGTGTTTTTATATTTTATATTTTATATAATATACTTTATGGTTTATACTTTATACTTTATGTATTATATTTTATATTTTATACTTTATACTTTATATTTTATACTTTATGTTTTGCATTTTATACTTTATGTTTTATACTTTATACTTTATGCTTTATACTTTGTATTTTATACTTTATATTTTATATTATATAATTTGTAATATATACTTTATATTTTATTTTTAATAATTTTTTTTTCTAATTTAGCTTATATTCCATAACTGATGGAATAATGAAACGACCCGTAACTTCCCCGTAAAGGAAAGCGTCGGATAGTTCGAGAACAAGCCACAACAGAACTCATACAGAAGAACATTTCATTGTATATTACAACAATGCATCAGATTACATGAATATACAGAGTATAAATGAATATTACACAAAAATATCAGAGATTTAAATTACATTTAAATACATAGCAGCGGAAAATAATACAATACACAACTAGAAGAGATATACGGATACAAAGCTTTTCGGATATCTTTCCAGCTGTAAACCAGGATCCTGTGAATATAAATCTGCAAAACCAAAACTACTAGCTGCCCGTGTCAAAATAAGGGCACCCAGAGTTTAGGTTAAAACAATAAACTCCAGGTCAATCATGTGACTGGTGTGAGAACTAAAACGGTTAATCTTTATTTTTAAAGTTAGGTAAATCAAGGGACCACGCCGTATAACACGGAACGGGTTTCCTCCCAAGAATACCAGTGCATAAAACAAACAGCGCAATGCTAAATAAAGAAAAATGAAGCTGTTATAAGACCCAGGTCCCATCACACAATGCAACGCAAGCCGGAGGATAGGGTTTTTACCTTATAACAGCCAAGCATGCTTGATACGTTTAAAACACATTATTTGATACTATTATAAGTGCATAGTGTATAAAACAACTTCAAATCATAAGTATCAATCATAGGCGGCATGGGTACCATATATCATGTCGCCATACTAGTTCTACAATCAAAACCGCAAATGTCACGTATTTGGAAGTTTGGTTTCCGTCTGCGAACCGAGGCCAGGGATCGTCCTCTACCGATTCGAGACTGTCTAGCCCGAGCCTCAGGAACAGCCGCAACTGCCCCATGAAGCGACAGGGCCGGTCCACCGATGTGGATTATTATGCCTGAACACTACGTTTCCCCGCCCTTTGGGGCGTAAATGAGCCAACGAATGACTCCATCGGACCCGGATCGTCCGATCAAACCGAGGCGCCTCGCAACAGCAACAACCACACAGGTGAAAAGTATATAAATGTCAGGACTGGTAGGTCACTGACACCACCCTAGCTAGAAAGAAACGCATGCCCTCCCTGAGGTCCTCTCCCGTTTTTGGTTCACAACCGGGGTGCGAGGCTCGCGAATTCACGTTACACAAAGCTGTGCCACACAGGCTGTGCTTTGATCATCACCACAAGACTTTGCTTTTCAACAGAAGCCTTGATCAATTGCCACTTAGGCACGCCACACAGGCACTTCACTCCATGCGTTTGATATCCATCAATATATAACCCCTGAGCTCGTACGTCTCAGAGAAGGGCGTTAAGCAAGAGAATAAATTCTCCGCCGCCAAGCAGATATATATTTAATAGAAATCAATCGCACGGACTAAAATCCAATGTCAGACACACATTCCATTTACAAGTCCGTTCTGGGTCTGAACGAAACCGGAGGCACCTAGTACCCCGCATATCCATCGATCTCCAAGTACGTCTGGACGATCACTAACTGTTTCCATCTTCTTGGGTGTACAGCCCAATCAAGATCATCAGTAATCACCCAAACGACGTGAAGACTTCTGGTCTTCGACCACCGTCTTCATCTTCGACACCACGTCGAATCAGTTATTCAGAATGGGATAAACCCGGTCTTTCTGAATAACTCGCGTATATATTATAACAGTGTTACACAAACACAACATACGCCTCATTCCAATTCAGAATATTCTTTTATTCAAAATTTCCTATACTTTGGGAAAAGTTCCCATTAATTTTATCCAAGATAAATTCTTTAAATTTATTCTTTAATCTCCTTTGAATATCAATTCAAACTAGTCGGGATTAGCGAACCACACCGAAGTAATCATTTATTTTATTTCCCAATCCCAACCTATTCATCCCATGAAGTAAAACTGGTAATACTTCATATCTAACACCACAGTGTTATCGGTAAATTCAATTACCATTTCACGTTCAAATCTAATTAAAGATTTAACTATCGCCTGGAGTAAAACTGGTGATACTCCATTTTCGATCATTTCAATCTAATTAAAGATTCATTAAAACTCCACTTAGTTTTAATCTTTAACTGGGTTAAAGAATCAGTGCCATTCAAAACACAGTTCACGATAAACCCAAAATCACATTCCATTAATTATCGGGTTAAAGAACAAGTGTTATTTAAAACACTGTTCACGATAAACCCAAAAATCAATATCAATTCAATTCCAATTAAATATCGTTTAATTGGTACACTTCATTAAATCCCAATAAAAAGATTTAATCATTTCTCAACTGGGTTCAAGAACAGTGTTAGTGAAGACACCATTCACGACAAACCCAAATCACATTCGATATTCAATACAAGGCTCTGAATAGAAAATATATCGGCCTATATTCAATATCAAATTCTACGATTAACAAATGTCGTATTGGAAATAACGATATAAATATATATCTTTCAAATTTTCATAACACCACCTGTATAATCACGAATTCCAACATCGAAATATTCCGAAGACAATTTCGATTCAAATCCACTCCAATGCAATCATTGGAAATTCTGGTTATTTTCAAAACCCTTTTCAAATTCAATTTATTTATTTAAAAATAAATAGAATTATAATTCTAGTTCAAAACTAGTTCATTTCGATAAAAATCTATTTTTATCCTTTCAAATATGGAGTTTTTCATCCCAAATCTTCACAAATCATTTCTTATGATTTTACACAAATTATTACCATTTTTAATAATTTTATCAAGGCCCGTACAGTCGATTTCCATCAATGGCCATCAAAGTGCACTTACAGCGACCTTTTTCAAATTTGATTTGGACATAATTCCAAATCCAACCGTTAGATTTCTAATTTCTAATATTCGTTAGAAAGCTCTTTTCGATACGAACCCAACGGTTCCGGTTTTAGGAGAATCCGACGGTCGGATCTCCCGCAATGTCCGTTTGAAATAAATGGTCGAAATTCACGAACTGCCGCGGCGCGGCACGTTCTATTCAGGCCATTATATTATATATATAATATATATAATATATATTTCGTCGATTACTATTTAAAACGAATTATATAAATAGTTTTAAATTCGTTTCAAAAACAATTTCAACTTCCATTTCAATTCAAATCAAAATTGAATTCTTCATTATAAATTCGTTTTAAAACTCATTTTTATTCAATTCAAATTTCAATTCGATTGAATTCGTTTTCAATTCAATTCATTTCGAAATCGTTTTCAATTCAATTCATTTCGAAATCGTTTTCAATTCAATTCATTTCGAAATCGTTTTCAATTCAATTCATTTCTAAATCGTTTTCAATTCAATTCATTTCGAAATCGTTTTCAATTCAATTCATTTCGAAATCGTTTTCAATTCAATTCATTTCGAAATCGTTTTCAATTCAATTCATTTCGAAATCGTTTTCAATTCAATTCAATTCGAAATCGTCAAAATGGCGTCAATCTAATCAACACGGCTTCATATATTTCTATTTTCAAATATTCTATTTCAAATATTTCTTTTTCAAAAATAGCTGTTATTATCAAAATATTTCGTTCAACACATGACCAATCTCAATGGATGAGTACTGTCAACACATGAACTTTTATTTAATATTGATAAAGATGTAAATTTTATTACTAAAATATTTCGTTCAACACATGACCAATCTCAATGGATGAGTACTGTCAACACATGAACTTTTATTTAATATTCTTTATTTTTCAAATTGGAATGAGGCCCAATCAATTACCATATAATGTTAATTATATGGATTTTCATACAACACATGTATATAATTGCATTGAAAAATAATCAACCATCAACCAAAGTGCACTACACTGTATAAGCATCAAATATAGATATCTAACGCTTATAACAGCATGTCAATCAATCGATCGACATATTTAATCAATCAGGATGAGTGAACTTCATATTTCATCCCAACACCCGTGTGGGGTTTCAAACAATCAAACAAATATTTTATTCGTGCAGTTGGGCGATGTGTAAAATTTATCGACCCAATCAATGTCCTTCAAATAGGTGTACATAAACAAACCGTCTGGTTTGCAAATGAATATTTTATTTATTCACATTCACGTAAAAAATTATATTTTTAACGATAAAACATTTTATTCCAACATATGAATTTCTATTCAGTTCATTCTTTAAATAAAATGCTATTTTTATTTTTCTAACTTATTTTAGAAAATTTCGGCGGCATAACGGCACGATACTAGAAACGGGACGAGGCCTAGCCTTATCCCCGGTCTAGTGAAGGCCCACGCCATTCACACATCAATCATATCAATTTCACTTCACCAAACAATTCAAATCAACCCAAACAATCTAACTAACAACACAGCCAAACAAACAAGTCCATGGTCTGTGGACGATTGTGTCGGGTGCTACTAAGCACCGTCTGCATCCTAGTATATAAATATATATAACTAGAAAAATAAATTGAAAGGTGAGAAATTCTCACATATAGCTATCCTAGCTCCACGGCACTTCTTTTGCAGGAAATCTTCATCGCTATCGCATCTTCGTCATCTTTATTGCCCGTAGCCACTACATATATAAAAATCACATTTTTTTTATATTTTGATGTCTTTAAAATAAAAATCCCATTTTTATTTATTCACCTTCAATTTAAAAATCATATTTTTATAACCACTTCATATATTTAAAAATCGAATTTTTACTATGCTATTCAATATATAAAAATCATATTTTTACTATCTCGTTCTATGGATAAAAATTCTATTTCTACATTGCTACTATATAGACAAAAATTCCATTTCAAAAATAAAGTTTTCGCCTTTATAAAAATTACCACTTTATCTTAACGTATATAAAATAAAAATCAGATTTTTATTTGGCTACACATACAAAGATGATATTTTTATATTCTCTATCCTATAAAGATTATATTTTTAATACTTTAAAAATATAAAAATCATATTTTTATTACTTCTATATAGTAAAGGTTATATTTTTTATACTTTAAAAATACAAAAATCATATTTTTACTTCTTCTACTCAATAAAAATTCCGCCTTTTCTATTTTAAAGTTTAAACCTTTTTTTTTCTATTTTAAACCTTTAAAATAAAATCACTTTTAAAATTCCCTTTAAATCAGTTTTTAAATCTTAAAAAAAATCAGTTTTTTTTTCTTCCTTTTAAAATCAGTATTCTTTTTCCTTTTAAAATCAGTATTTTTTTTCCTTTTAAAATCAGTATTTTTTTCCTTTTAAAATCAGTATTTTTTTGAATTTAAAAATAAAAATATAAGAAAAAATAAAATAAAATCACTTACAGCTCTGCGAAGAAGGGGGGGGGGGAAAGAAGGCGTCGGCGGAGGTGGAGTTGCCGGAGTCGTTCAGGTGGGTGGCGAACTTTGGGGGCTGCGGTCTATCGCGGAGGAGGAGAGAGCGAGAGGTCAGAGAGGGGCGGATCGAGAAGAGGGGGCAGCTGGAAGAAGAAGGGGGCGCGGTGGCTTCCCCGCCTGCGGCGGCGGCGCTGACCCCCCCTGGAGGCGGCGCGTCGTCGATTTTCAGAGGGAGCTCTTTTTTTTTTTTTCGTTTTGATTCTGAGGAATGAACGGGGGGGGGGGGGGGCAGAGATAAGGGGAAAGGGTTTTTTTATTTATTTATTTATTTTATTATTTAATTATTTAATTCAACCTAAAGTTGACCTTCACATACGACCTCTAAACGAGGTCCACCGCCTGTCGCCCATAGCGTTTTACCCCCATTCCGAACACAATGGGATATGTATCGCAAGCTGATTTGATCGTTTGAATCAGTTTCCGTTTAATTTACATTTAAATCACTATATTGAATTTTAAACGTACATTTCAAATTACCGGGGTCACATACTAACTAGAAAAATTCCTGAAAAATATTTTCTAGCTTCGTATTGACGATACGGTCCTAACAAAACTAGTTTCGTCGAATTCTGAGACCGTTGGAAAAATGGCCAATTTCCAGTCGATTAAAATCAACTGAAACTGGTCAAACGCGTTTTCCTTTGCCACGCTCACATATTGATTCGAAAAATTATGAAATTCGAAACCTAGCAATAGTTTGACATCACGGACCCAACAAAACTGGTTTCGTCGAAATCCGAGGTCATTTGCAAAATGGCTATTTTTAAGGGCCTGAATTCCATAGCGACTATTCAGAATTTTCAACTGGACATATCTTATCATTTATAAAGTGAAATCTCAGTTTGTTAACTTCGTTGGAAAGATATCGTCAATTAGATCCTAATGTTTTTGGTTTCACTAAAATCCGGATTGTTTTGCACCCGGTACATTCAATTGAAGTTTGAAATCGAATTATCGAACTACCGCGCCATTTTCAATCCTATTTATAATTATATATAAATATTTATATTCTAACGACGACGCGTATAATATATACGTTCTAATTCCATTCAAAATAAATTTTCTCGTCGATATTATTTAAAATAATCTATTGTAAATATTCAAAATTCGCTATAATTGCCAAAATAAAAATTTTAAACTGGCCCAGATTTTCCGGGTTATTACAATCTCCCCCACTTAAAACTTTTCGTCCCCGAAAAGGAACAAAGTCGAAAGTGGTTTGATTAATCAACTCTACGTTCGATCTGGCTTCCATTCTCCAACTTTTCAGTTTCTGAGAATTTCCAAAATTTCAAAAATTTGGCTAACACCCTAAATTTTCGAAAAATTTCGCCATAACCTCCCCTGCACCGGGAGCATCGAGGAATTTCAAATAGCTTCCCCGGTCCTTCAGATCTCAAAAAGAAAAAGAAAAAGCCAAGCGGCTAGCCAATAGGCTCATAAAATCATCATCACCCAAACAAAACAGTAAATTATGTAGTTAACATGTACCTATTTGTCGGGCAAACAAATTTTATTCTCTGCTCTAGCCTCCTTGCTATGACCTGTTCAATGATATACATGTATATGCAAGCAGATGCGACCAATTTTCAATACAATTCAATATTTGGTTCAATTAGGCATAATGGTTCAAAATTATCAAACAACTAAACAAACAACACAAACATCAATCAATTAGTGAATTAGAGTTTCAAATTCATAATTTTGATACATATACAAAAATCAGATTTTTGGTGCCAAATCACAACAATAAGCCCTATCTAATTTTGGTTCTCACACCAGTCAATAGGAAATATATAGAAATCTCACCTTCGAAACACGAAAATAAATTCTAATGACGACGCGTCAATCATTAGAATCATGTCCGAGCGACTAGAGTGTGATTCTATATCTATCCAATATATTAAAATTTCAAATACACGTGGATCAGACGTATACGCAAAATCTTTATATACTGGACTGTCCAACTCAATATAAATAGATAATCAAATACGAATAATTGATTTAAATTTTCAAAACAAAAATTGTTTTCATTTTAAAAAATATACTCTTCACACTCGTTCTAGGATACTACTGATCCAATCTCTAACGAGTCATTCCCATTGGATATTACTAATCCAATATCTGATGAATTCTTTCGTATGGTCCTAATGTGTCTTGTTCTCTAGCTTTGTAAACCAAAGCTCTGATACCAAACTGAAACGACCCGTAACTTCCCCGTAAAGGAAAGCGTCGGATAGTTCGAGAACAAGCCACAACAGAACTCATACAGAAGAACATTTCATTGTATATTACAACAATGCATCAGATTACATGAATATACAGAGTATAAATGAATATTACACAAAAATATCAGAGATTTAAATTACATTTAAATACATAGCAGCGGAAAATAATACAATACACAACTAGAAGAGATATACGGATACAAAGCTTTTCGGATATCTTTCCAGCTGTAAACCAGGATCCTGTGAATATAAATCTGCAAAACCAAAACTACTAGCTGCCCATGTCAAAATAAGGGCACCCAGAGTTTAGGTTAAAACAATAAACTCCAGGTCAGTCATGTGACTGGTGTGAGAACTAAAACGGTTAATCTTTATTTTTAAAGTTAGGTAAATCAAGGGACCACGCCGTATAACACGGAACGGGTTTCCTCCCAAGAATACCAGTGCATAAAACAAACAGCGCAATGCTAAATAAAGAAAAATGAAGCTGTTATAAGACCCAGGTCCCATCACACAATGCAACGCAAGCCGGAGGATAGGGTTTTTACCTTATAACAGCCAAGCATGCTTGATACGTTTAAAACACATTATTTGATACTATTATAAGTGCATAGTGTATAAAACAACTTCAAATCATAAGTATCAATCATAGGCGGCATGGGTACCATATATCATGTCGCCATACTAGTTCTACAATCAAAACCGCAAATGTCACGTATTTGGAAGTTTGGTTTCCGTCTGCGAACCGAGGCCAGGGATCGTCCTCTACCGATTCGAGACTGTCTAGCCCGAGCCTCAGGAACAGCCGCAACTGCCCCATGGAGCGACAGGGCCGGTCCACCGATGTGGATTATTATGCCTGAACACTACGTTTCCCCGCCCTTTGGGGCGTAAATGAGCCAACGAATGACTCCATCGGACCCGGATCGTCCGATCAAACCGAGGCGCCTCGCAACAGCAACAACCACACAGGTGAAAAGTATATAAATGTCAGGGCTGGTAGGTCACTGACACCACCCTAGCTAGAAAGAAACGCATGCCCTCCCTGAGGTCCTCTCCCGTTTTTGGTTCACAACCGGGGTGCGAGGCTCGCGAATTCACGTTACACAAAGCTGTGCCACACAGGCTGTGCTTTGATCATCACCACAAGACTTTTCTTTTCAACAGAAGCCTCGATCAATTGCCACTTAGGCATGCCACACAGGCACTTCACTCCATGCGTTTGATATCCATCAATATATAACCCCTGAGCTCGTACGTCTCAGAGAAGGGCGTTAAGCAAGAGAATAAATTCTCCGCCGCCAAGCAGATATATATTTAATAGAAATCAATCGCACGGACTAAAATCCAATGTCAGACACACAGTCTATTTACAAGTCCGTTCTGGGTCTGAACGAAACCGGAGGCACCTAGTACCCCGCATATCCATCGATCTCCAAGTACGTCTGGACGATCACTAACTGTTTCCATCTTCTTGGGTGTACAGCCCAATCAAGATCATCAGTAATCACCCAAACGACGTGAAGACTTCTGGTCTTCGACCACCGTCTTCATCTTCGACACCACGTCGAATCAGTTATTCAGAATGGGATAAACCCGGTCTTTCTGAATAACTCGCGTATATATTATAACAGTGTTACACAAACACAACATACGCCTCATTCCAATTCAGAATATTCTTTTATTCAAAATTTCCTATACTTTGGGAAAAGTTCCCATTAATTTTATCCAAGATAAATTCTTTAAATTTATTCTTTAATCTCCTTTGAATATCAATTCAAACTAGTCGGGATTAGCGAACCACACCGAAGTAATCATTTATTTTATTTCCCAATCCCAACCTATTCATCCCATGAAGTAAAACTGGCAATACTTCATATCTAACACCACAGTGTTATCGGTAAATTCAATTACCATTTCACGTTCAAATCTAATTAAAGATTTAACTATCGCCTGGAGTAAAACTGGTGATACTCCATTTTCGATCATTTCAATCTAATTAAAGATTCATTAAAACTCCACTTAGTTTTAATCTTTAACTGGGTTAAAGAATCAGTGCCATTCAAAACACGGTTCACGATAAACCCAAAATCACATTCCATTAATTATCGGGTTAAAGAACAAGTGTTATTTAAAACACTGTTCACGATAAACCCAAAAATCAATATCAATTCAATTCCAATTAAATATCGTTTAATTGGTACACTTCATTAAATCTAAATAAAAAGATTTAATCATTTCTCAACTGGGTTCAAGAACAGTGTTAGTGAAGACACCATTCACGACAAACCCAAATCACATTCGATATTCAATACAAGGCTCTGAATAGAAAATATATCGGCCTATATTCAATATCAAATTCTACGATTAACAAATGTCGTATTGGAAATAACGATATAAATATATATCTTTCAAATTTCCATAACACCACCTGTATAATCACGAATTCCAACATCGAAATATTCCGAAGACAATTTCGATTCAAATCCACTCCAATGCAATCATTGGAAATTCTGGTTATTTTCAAAACCCTTTTCAAATTCAATTTATTTATTTAAAAATAAATAGAATTATAATTCTAGTTCAAAACTAGTTCATTTCGATAAAAATCTATTTTTATCCTTTCAAATATGGAGTTTTTCATCCCAAATCTTCACAAATCATTTCTTATGATTTTACATAAATTATTACCATTTTTAATAATTTTATCAAGGCCCGTACAGTCGATTTCCATCAATGGCCATCGAACTGCACTTACAGCGACCTTTTTCAAATTTGATTTGGACATAATTCCAAATCCAACCATTAGATTTCTAATTTTTAATATTCGTTAGAAAGCTCTTTTCGATACGAACCCAACGGTTCCGGTTTTAGGAGAATCCGACGGTCGGATCTCCCGCAATGTCCGTTTGAAATAAATGGTCGAAATTCACGAACTGCCGCGGCGCGGCACGTTCTATTCAGGCCATTATATTATATATATAATATATATTTCGTCGATTACTATTTAAAACGAATTATATAAATAGTTTTAAATTCGTTTCAAAAACAATTTCAACTTCCATTTCAATTCAAATCAAAATTGAATTCTTCTTTATAAATTCGTTTTAAAACTCATTTTTATTCAATTCAAATTTCAATTCGATTGAATTCGTTTTCAATTCAATTCATTTCGAAATCGTTTTCAATTCAATTCATTTCGAAATCGTTTTCAATTCAATTCATTTCGAAATCGTTTTCAATTCAATTCATTTCGAAATCGTTTTCAATTCAATTCATTTCGAAATCGTTTTCAATTCAATTCATTTCGAAATCGTTTTCAATTCAATTCATTTCGAAATCGTTTTCAATTCAATTCATTTCGAAAACGTTTTCAATTCAATTCATTTCGAAATCGTTTTCAATTCAATTCATTTTGAAAACGTTTTCAATTCAATTCATTTCGAAATCGTTTTCAATTCAATTCATTTCTAAATCGTTTTCAATTCAATTCATTTCGAAATCGTTTTCAATTCAATTCATTTTGAAATCGTTTTCAATTCAATTCATTTCGAAATCGTTTTCAATTCAATTCATTTCGAAATCGTTTTCAATTCAATTCATTTCGAAATCGTCAAAATGGCGTCAATCTAATCAACACGGCTTCATATATTTCTATTTTCAAATATTCTATTTCAAATATTTCTTTTTCAAAAATAGCTGTTATTATCAAAATATTTCGTTCAACACATGACCAATCTCAATGGATGAGTACTGTCAACACATGAACTTTTATTTAATATTGATAAAGATGTAAATTTTATTACTAAAATATTTCGTTCAACACATGACCAATCTCAATGGATGAGTACTGTCAACACATGAACTTTTATTTAATATTCTTTATTTTTCAAATTGGAATGAGGCCCAATCAATTACCATATAATGTTAATTATATGGATTTTCATACAACACATGTATATAATTGCATTGAAAAATAATCAACCATCAACCAAAGTGCACTACACTGTATAAGCATCAAATATAGATATCTAACGCTTATAACAGCATGTCCATCAATCGATCGACATATTTAATCAATCAGGATGAGTGAACTTCATATTTCATCCCAACACCCGTGTGGGGTTTCAAACAATCAAACAAATATTTTATTCGTGCAGTTGGGTGATGTGTAAAATTTATCGACCCAATCAATGTCCTTCAAATAGGTGTACATAAACAAACCGTCTAGTTTGCAAATGAATATTTTATTTATTCACATTCACGTTAAAAATTATATTTTTAACGATAAAACATTTTATTCCAACATATGAATTTCTGTTCAGTTCATTCTTTAAATAAAATGCTATTTTTATTTTTCTAACTTATTTTAGAAAATTTCGGCGGCATAACGGCACGATACTAGAAACGGGACGAGGCCTAGCCTTATCCCCGGTCTAGTGAAGGCCCACGCCATTCACACATCAATCATATCAATTTCACTTCACCAAACAATTCAAATCAACCCAAACAATCTAACTAACAACACAGCCAAACAAACAAGTCCATGGTCTGTGGACGATTGTGTCGGGTGCTACTAAGCACCGCCTGCATCCTAGTATATATATATATAACTAGAAAAATAAATTGAAAGGTGAGAAATTCTCACATATAGCTATCCTAGCTCCACGGCACTTCTTTTGCAGGAAATCTTCATCGCTATCGCATCTTCGTCATCTTTATTGCCCGTAGCCACTACATATATAAAAATCACATTTTTTTTATATTTTGATGTCTTTAAAATAAAAATCCCATTTTTATTTATTCACCTTCAATTTAAAAATCATATTTTTATAACCACTTCATATATTTAAAAATCGAATTTTTACTATGCTATTCAATATATAAAAATCATATTTTTACTATCTCGTTCTATGGATAAAAATTCTATTTCTACATTGCTACTATATAGACAAAAATTCCATTTCAAAAATAAAGTTTTCGCCTTTATAAAAATTACCACTTTATCTTAACGTATATAAAATAAAAATCAGATTTTTATTTGGCTACACATACAAAGATGATATTTTTATATTCTCTATCCTATAAAGATTATATTTTTAATACTTTAAAAATATAGAAATCATATTTTTATTACTTCTATATAGTAAAGGTTATATTTTTTATACTTTAAAAATACAAAAATCATATTTTTACTTCTTCTACTCAATAAAAATTCCGCCTTTTCTATTTTAAAGTTTAAACCTTTTTTTTTCTATTTTAAACCTTTAAAATAAAATCAGTTTTAAAATTCCCTTTAAATCAGTTTTTAAATCTTAAAAAAAATCAGTTTTTTTTTTCTTCCTTTTAAAATCAGTATTCTTTTTCCTTTTAAAATCAGAATTTTTTTTCCTTTTAAAATCAGTATTTTTTTTCCTTTTAAAATCAGTATTTTTTTTCCTTTTAAAATCAATATTTTTTTTCCTTTTAAAATCAGTATTTTTTTTCCTTTTAAAATTAGTATTTTTTTCCTTTTAAAATCAGTATTTTTTTGAATTTAAAAATAAAAATATAAGAAAAAATAAAATAAAATCACTTACAGCTCTGCGAAGAAGGGGGAGGGGGGGGGGGGGAAGAAGGCGTCGGCGGAGGTGGAGTTGCCGGAGTCGTTCAGGTGGGTGGCGAACTTTGGGGGCTGCGGTCTATCGCGGAGGAGGAGAGAGCGAGAGGTCAGAGAGGGGTGGATCGAGAAGGGGGGGCAGCTGGAAGAAGAAGGGGGCGCGGTGGCTTCCCCGCCTGAGGCGGCGGCGCTGACCCCCCCTGGAGGCGGCGCGTCGTCGATTTTCAGAGGGAGCTCTTTTTTTTTTTTCGTTTTGATTCTGAGGAATGAACGGGGGGGGCAGAGATAAGGGGAAAGGGTTTTTATTTATTTATTTATTTTATTATTTAATTATTTAATTCAACCTAAAGTTGACCTTCACATACGACCTCTAAACGAGGTCCACCGCCTGTCGCCCATAGCGTTTTACCCACATTCCGAACACAATGGGATATGTATCGCAAGCTGATTTGATCGTTTGAATAAGTTTCCGTTTAATTTACATTTAAATCACTATATTGAATTTTAAACGTACATTTCAAATTACCGGGGTGACATACTAACTAGAAAAATTCCTGAAAAATATTTTCTAGCTTCGTATTGACGATACGGTCCTAACAAAACTAGTTTCGTCGAATTCTGAGACCGTTGGAAAAATGGCCAATTTCCAGTCGATTAAAATCAACTGAAACTGGTCAAACGCGTTTTCCTTTGCCACGCTCACATATTGATTCGAAAAATTATGAAATTCGAAACCTAGCAATAGTTTGACATCACGGACCCAACAAAACTGGTTTCGTCGAAATCCGAGGTCATTTGCAAAATGGCTATTTTTAAGGGCCTGAATTCCATAGCGACTATTCAGAATTTTCAACTGGACATATCTTATCATTTATAAAGTGAAATCTCAGTTTGTTAACTTCGTTGGAAAGATATCGTCAATTAGATCCTAATGTTTTTGGTTTCACTAAAATCCGGATTGTTTTGCACCCGGTACATTCAATTGAAGTTTGAAATCGAATTATCGAACTACCGCGCCATTTTCAATCCTATTTATAATTATATATAAATATTTATATTCTAACGACGACGCGTATAATATATACGTTCTAATTCCATTCAAAATAAATTTTCTCGTCGATATTATTTAAAATAATCTATTGTAAATATTCAAAATTCGCTATAATTGCCAAAATAAAAATTTTAAACTGGCCCAGATTTTCCGGGTTATTACAAATAACCAAGATATAAACCTAGCCCATAACCAATCCTATAATCACGGTCATAACTGTGGTCATAACCAAACCTTTAACTTAGGTAATAACCGAGACCATAACCGAACCCATAACCGAGACCATAACCGAACCCATAACCGATCACATGTCCGTAACCTAGGTCATAACTGAGCTCAAAACTTAGTAGATAACTAAGACCCTTCACGTAACCGAGTCCATAACAAAGTCCATAACCGAATCCATAATTGATCCCATAACCGAGACGCTTCATATATTTTACATTTTACATTTTATACTTTATACTTTATATTTTATACTTATATTTTATATTTTATACTTTATGTTTTATATATTATATTTTATATTTTATGCTTTAGATTTTATATCTTATGCTTTATGTTTTATACTTTATACTTTATGTTTTATATTTTATATTTTATACTTTATATTTTATATCTTATACTTTATGTTTTATATTTTATACTTTATGTCTTATACTTTATATTTTATGTTTTATAATTTGTAATACATACTTCATATTTTTTATTTAATAATTATTATTTTTTCTAATTTAGCTTATATTCCATAACCAATGGAATAACCAAGCCCATAACCAAGATCTAAACCTAGCCCATAACCGAACCCATAATCACGGTCATAACTGTGGTCATAACTAAATCTTTAACTTAGGTAATAACTGAGACCATAACCGAGACCATAACCGAACCCATAACTGATCACATGTCTGTAACCTAGGTCATATCCGAGGTCAATACTTAGTCCATAACTAAGACCCTTCACATAACCGAGTTCATAACCAAGTCCATAACCGAATCCGTAATTGAGCCCATAACCGAGACCCTTCATATTTTTTATGTTTTGTATTTTATATTTTATACTTCATACTTTATACTTTATATTTTATACTTTATAATTTATATTTTATACTTTATAATCTATATTTTATTCCTTGTAATTTATATAATATAATTTGTAATATTATTTTATATTTTTTTTATTTTTTATTTTTAATTTTCTAACCAAACCTTTAAACTAGGTCATAACCGAGACTTAAACTTAACCCATAACCGATCACATGTTCATAACCTAGTCAATAACTGGAGCTTATAACCGAGACCCTTCACATAACCGAGTCCATAGCCAAACTTATAATCGAGCTCATAATTTATAATTTATAATTTATAATTTATATTTTATGCTTTATACTTTATATTTTAAACTTTATATTTTAAACTTTATATTTTATAATCTATAATTTATATTTAATTTTTATAATTCATAATTAATATTTTATACTTTATATTTTATACTTTATATTATACTTTATGTTTTATACTTTATGTTTTATACTTTTTACATTATGTTTTATACTTTATACTTTATATTTTATACTTTATGTTTTATACTTTATACTTTATACCTTATATTTTATACTTTATAATTTATATTTTATACTTTATACTTTATTGTTTATACTTTATATTTTATGTTTTATATTTTATATTTTATTTTATATTTTGTACTTTATAAATTATATTTTATACAATATGTTTTATACTTTATACTTTATGTTTTATATTTTATATTTTATATTTTATATTTTATATTTTCTACTTTATGTTTTATATTTTATACTTTATGTTTTATACTTTATGAATTATATTTTATACTTTGTATTTTATACTTTATATTTTATACCCGAGACCATAACCTAACTTTGACGATCCTTTATGTTTTATACTTTATATTTTGTGTTTTATACTTTACATTTTATATTTTATACTTTATGTTTTATACTTTATACTTTATGTTTTATATTGTATATTTTATATTTTATACTTTATATTTTATATTTTATACTTTATATTTTATATTTTATATTTTATACTTTATGTTTTATACTTTATGTTTTGTACTTTATTTTATACTTTATATTTCATACCCGAGACCATAACCGAGACCATAACCGAACCCATAACCGATCACATGTCTGTAACCTAAGTCATAACCGAGCTCAAAACTTAGTCCATAACCGTGACCCTTCACATAACCGAGTCAATAACCAAGCCCATAACTGAATTTGTAATTGAGCCCATAACTGAGACCCTTCATATAACTAAGTTCATAACCGAGCCTATAACCGAACCCACAACCAATCACATGTCCATTACCGAGACCATAACCGAACCAATAACCGATCACTTGTCCATAACCTAGACCATAACCGAGCCCATACCCGAATCTGTAATTGAGCCCATAACCGAATCTATAATTAAGTCCATAACCGTGCCCATAACCGAGCCAATAACCAAGGCAATAACCAAAACCTTAATTGAGCTCATAATTTAGGTCTTAACCAAACCTCTAGTCAAGCTCATAATTTATACTTTATATTTTATACTTTATTTTGTATACTTTATACTTTATATTTTATACTTTATAATCTATATTTAATACTTTGTACTTTATATTATATAATTTGTAATATTACTTTATATTTCATATTTAATAATTAATATTTTATATATTTTTTATATTTTATTTTTAATTTTCTAATTTATATTTTATACTAGCTCATAACCAAACATTTAAAGTTGGTCATAACCAATACTGTAACCTAACCCATAACCGATCACATGTTCATAACCTAGCCACTAACCGAGTCAATAATTGAAGGCTATAACCGAGACCCTTCACATAACCGAGTCCATAACCAAACTTATAATCGAGCTCAAAATTTATAATTTATATTATATGCTTTAAACTTTATATTTTATACTTTATATTTTATAATTTGTAATTTATATTTAATTTTTATAATTCATAATTTATATTTTATACTTTATATTTTATAATTTATAATTTTTATTTTATACTTTACATTTTTTATTTTTTATTTTATACTTTATATTTTATGTTTTATACTTTATACTTTATATTTTATACTTTATATTTTATGTTTAAATTTTATGTTTTATACTTTATACTTTATATTTTATACTTTATATTTTATATTTTATACTTTATAATTTATACTTTTTATATTATACTTTATATTTTATACTTTATATTTTATATTTTATACTTTATATTTTTTATTTTTTATAACCGAGCGTATACCAAACTTATACGTTACACTTTACGCATAATCATGCCAATAACCAAGTCCACTACCGAGCACATTACCAAGTCCAAAACCAAACTCATGACCGATCCCATATTTGATCTCATAACCGTGCACATAACCAAGTCCAAAACCAAAGTCATAACCGAGCTCTTAAACAAGCTTGTAATTGAATTTATAATTGAGCTCTTAAACGAGGTTATGATCTAGTTTGTAACTGAAATTAGTTATTTATATTTTGTTCATATTTTATATTTTATAATTTATATTTTATACTTTATATTTTTTATTTAATACTTTATATTTTATAACTTATTTTTTTTTATAATTTAGATTTTTTATTTCTTATTTTAATTTTTCTAACTTAGCTTTTACTCCATAACTGATCTAATAACCGAGCCCATAACCAAGATCTAAAGCTAATTCATAACTGAGGTAATAACCGAGCTCATAACCACGGTCATAATTACGGTCATAACTAAACCTTTAAACTAGCCCTTAAACGAACTTACAATCAAATGCATTAAATTACCCTCCTGTGTACAGTTCGATGGCATAGAATTGTCTATACTAGTTTAAATATCCTAATCTGACAATATAATAATGAAACTACGTGACCTCCTATTTTGCTATATTTAAAAAAAAACATTAGAGAAAAAGATACCAAATTATCCCCTAAATGTTTCTAACTTTAAGAATAATCACAATTTTGGTCATACATTATATCTGTGATATAGATCAAGCATTTACAAGTTTTAAACCATTCTTTATTTGTTTACCTCATGAGCCGAAGTATATATTGAGCAAAAATTAATTACAATTATCACAAGCAAAATTCATTTTCTATATTGGCTCAAAAACTGTTTCAAGTATCCTTTAATCTCTGATCCAAAATTCAAAAATATATAAACTTTGTGTGTGGAGTTCTATAGTGCAACTGTATACATTTGCTCAAAAACTGATTAAAAGTATCTTGAGCTAAAGTATGTACAGAGCAAAAAATGATTACAAGTACCATGATCAAAATTCAGATATAAAAGAGAAGCATATATATAATTAGTTAAAAGAGATTCCTCATGTCTTTTAATGTGCGTATAATGCAAACATACATTATACGTTTATTTATGCATCCCAAAAGCTACAAACTGCAAATAAAGCAAATTGTACAATATAATGTGACACTGTTACTATTTTGGAACTCACACCAAACTTAACCATCAACCATCAGAAAGCAATCACTTTTGGCAAGAAACAAGTAGATAATAAATAAAGCTTCATCACAACTACTTAATTTCCCAAAAAAACAAATCAACATAGCTAACTATAGAAATTAAAAAACATGAACAACAACACATAATGTGATTTTAAAACTTCAAACCACAACAAACTACTCATGCTTTCTACTGTCAACAAACTACAACAAATTACAACAAACTACTCTAATCTCGTACTAAATACCCCAAATTTACACAACAGACTAAATATATTTCAAGTACCCAACAATTCACCAAACTTACACGAAATTAGTTTATCAAGTATATATAAAGGGGAAAGACTAAGAAACAGCAAATAAAATTCAACCTTCAACATTTTTTTTACTGTTTAGAACTGTTGAATCTTTCAACTGTCCAGTTGTATGGATTGTCTAACAGAATGTCATGTACTATTTGTCCTCTCATTTTTCTTATTAAATCTTCAGATACATCTTTAGTAATGTTCAATCCCTTCACTCTTCTTTCCATATTTAGCATCACAAACAGTCCATAATCAACTCTGAAAATTTAAAAGGTAATAAATATATAAGTATAATGATGTAATCACCGATGTCTATTATCTATCTAACACAACCAAACAATAGATAACATACATGTATTTGGACCTATAGATGGATTTACATGGTCTAAACTATAGTTGACTGTCCGAGACATAGATTTACATATGAAAAAACAACATTTTATTTAACAATAATTATACCTTACTGTACCCTACACATTCAAAGATTTCACACTTCCCTTGGAAACTGACCATATATAATAAATCTTAAGCAATAAACTGACCACATAGGTACTCGATTAGGCATTGCGTAAGTCTTTTACATGCCACGGGTACCCGCTCGGTTAACTAATTCCTACTAAGTGCAGAATCGTTGTTGGAGTAGCCGATTAGGCCTTGCATGCGGAAGTGTTTTACGTGTCATAGGTACCCGATTAGGCCTTGCATGCGTGAGTCTTTACCGTGTCACAGGTAGCCGCTCGGTTAACTGATTCCAACTGGATGCAGAATCGTTGCTAGAGTACCCGATTAGGCCTTGCATGCAGAAGTCTTTTACGTGTCATAGGTACCCGATTAGGCCTTGCATGCATGAGTCTTTTACGTGTCACGGGTACCTGCTCGGTTAACTAATTTCTACTGGGTGCAGAATCATTGCTGGAGCACCCGATTAGGCCTTGCGTGCGGAAGTCTTTTATGTGTCATAGGAATCAGATTAGGCCTTGAGTGCGTGAGTCTTTTACGTGTCACGGGTACCCGCTCGGTTAACTAATTCCTACTGGATGCAGAATCGTTGTTGGAGTAGTCGATTACGCCGTGCGTGCGGAAGTCTTTTACATGTCATAGGTACCTGATTAGGCCTTGCGTGCGTTTGTCTTTTACATGTCACGGGTACCCGCTCGGTTAACTAATTTCTACTAGGTACAGAATCATTCCTGGAGTACCCGATTAGGCCTTGCGTGCGGAAATCTTTTACGTGTCATAGGTACCCAATTAGGCCTTGCGTGCATGAGTTTTTTACGTGTCATGGGTACCTACTCGGTTAACTAATTCCTACTGGATGCAGAATCATTGCTGGAGTACCCAATTAGGCCTTGCGTGCTGAAGTATTTTACGTGTCATAGGTGCCCGATTAGGCCTTGCGTGCGTGAGGCTTTTATGTGTCACGGGTACCCGCTTGGTTAACTAATTTCTACTGGGTGCAGAATCGTTGCTGAAGTACCCGATTAGGCCTTGCGTGCAAGTCTTTTACGTGTCATAGGTACCCGATTATGCCTTGCGTGCGTTAGTCTTTTACGTGTCACGAGTGCCCGCTCGGTTAACTAATTCCTACTAGGTGCAGAATCCTTGCTGGAGTACCCGATTAGGCCTTGCGTGCGGAAGTCTTTTACGTGTCATAAGTACCCGATTAGGCCTTGCGTGCGTTTGTCTTTTACGTGTCAGGGGTACCCGCTCGGTTAACTAATTTCTACTGGGTGCAGAATCGCCGCTGGAGTAACCGATTAGAACTTGCGTGCAGATGTCTTTAACATATCATAGGTACCCGATTAGGCCTTGTGTGCGTGAGTCTTTTACATGTCATGGGTACCCACTCGGTTTACTAATTCCTACTGGGTGCAGAATCGTTGCTGGAGTACCCGATTTGGCCTTGCATGTGGAAGTGTTTTACATGTCATAGGTACCCGATTAGGCCTTGTGTGCGGAAGTCTTTTATGTGTCATGGGTATCCGCTCGGTTAACTAATTCCTACTAGGTGCAGAATCATTGCTGGAGTAGCCGATTAGGCCTTGCGTGCTGAAGTATTTTATGTGTCATAAGTACCCGATTAAGCCTTGCGTGAGTGAGTCTTTTACGTGTCACGGGTACCCGCTCGGTTAACTGATTTTATTGGATGTAGAATCGTTGCTGGAGTACCCGATTAGGCCTTGCGTGCGGAAGTCTTTCACGTGTCATAGGTACCCGATTAGGCCTTGCGTGCGTGAGTCTTTTACGTGTCACGGATACCCGCTCGGTTAACTAATTCCTACTAGTTGCAGAATCGTTGTTGAAGTACCCGATTAGGCCTTGCGTGCGGAAGACTTTTACGTGTCGTAGGTACCCGATTAGGCCTTGTGTGCGTTTGCCTTTTACCTGTCATGGGTACCCGCTCGGTTAACTAATTCCTACTGGGTGCAGAATCGTTGCTGGAGTACCCGATTAGGCCTTGCAAGCTGAAGTATTTTACGTGTCATAGGTACCCGATTAGGCCTTGTGTGCGTGAGTCTTTTACGTGTCACGGGTACCCACTCGGTTAACTAATTTCTACTAGGTGCAGAATCATTACTGGAGTGCCCGATTAGGCCTCGCGTGCAGAAGTCTTTTACGTGTCATTGGTACCCGATTAGGCCTTGCGTGCGTGAGTCTTTTACGTGTCACGGGTACCCGCTCGGTTAACTAATTTCTACTGGGTGCAGAATCGTTGCTGGAGTACCCGATTAGGCCTTGCGTGCTGAAGTCTTTTACGTGTCATAGGTACCCGATTAGGCCTTGCGTGCGTTTGTCTTTTACGTGTCCGGTTACCTGCTCGGTTAACTAATTATTTATATTTTATTCATATTTTATATTTTCTAATTTAGCGTTTATTCCATAACTGATCCAATAACCGAGCCCATAACCGATATCTAAACTTAGCTCATAACTGAGGTAATAACCAAGCTCATAACCACAGTCACAATTGTGGTCATAACCAAACCTTTAAATTAGCCCATAACCGAGACAAAACCAAACACATAACTAATCATATAATCGAACCCAAAACCGAGGTCTTAAACAAGCTTGTAATTGAATTTATAACTGAGCTCTTAATCGATGTTATGATATAGCTTGTAACCAAAATTAGTTATTTATATTATATTCATATTTTATATTTTGTATTTTATATTTTCTAATTTGCTTTTACATTAGCTCATAACTGAGGTAATAACCGAACACGTAGCCATGGTCGTAATTGAGGTCATAACCAAACCTTTAAACTAGCCAATTACAGAGCCCATAACTGGGCACATAACCGAGCCAAAACCAAACCCATAACTGATCCCATAACCAAACCCATAACCGAGCTCTTAAACAAACTTGTAATTGAATTTATAATTGAGCTCTAAATCGAGGTTATGATCTAGCTTGTAACTGAAATTAGATATTTATATTTTATATTTTATATTTTGTAGTTTATACTTTATATTTTATAATTTATATTTTATAATTTATATTTTCTAATTTAGCTTTTATATTTTATATTTTCTAATTTAGCTTTTATTCCGTAACCGATCTAATAACCGAGCCTATAACCGAGCACATAACCACAGTCATAATTGAGTTAATAACCAAACCTTTAACCTAGCTAATAACCGGGCACATAATCGAGCCAAAACCAAACCCATAACTGATCCAATAACCGAGCTCTTAAACAAGCTTGTAATTGAATTTATAATTGAGCTCTTAATCGAGATTATGATCTAGCTTGTAACTGAAATTAGTTATTTATATTTTATTCATTTTTTTTGGCAAGGCATCTTACAATTTATATTTTATACTTTATAATTTATTTTTATATTTTATATTTTTTAATTTAGCTTATATATATTTTATATTTTTATATTTTCTAATTTCGCTTTTATTGCATAACCGATCCAATAACCGAGTCCATAACCGAGATCTAAACCTAGCTCATAATTGAGGTAATAACCGAGCACATAACCATAGTCATAATTAAGGTCATAACCAAACCTTTAACCTATGCCATAACTGAGCCCATAACCGGGCACATAACCGAGCCAAAACCAAACCCATAACTGATCCAATAACCAAGCCCATAACCGAGCTCTTAAACAAGCTTGTAATTGAATTTATAATTGAGCTCTTAACTGAGGTTATGATCTAGCTTGTAACTTAAATTAGTTATTTATATTTCATTCATATTTTATATTTTATAATTTACATTTTATACTTTATACTTTATATTTTATATTTTATATTTTCTAATTAGAGAAAATTCATTATTTTATACTTTATAGACTCATTAGAGAAAATTCATTATTTTATACTTTGTATTTTATAATTTATAATTTATAATTTATATTTTCTAATTTAGCTTTTATATTTTATATTTTATATTTTCTAATTTAGCTTTTATATTTTATATTTTCTAATTTAGCTTTTATTCCATAATTGATTCAATAACCGAGCACATAACCGAGATCTAAACCTAGCTCATAACCGAGGTAATAACCGAGCACATAACCACGGTCATAATTGAGGTTATAACCAAACCTTTATCATAGCCCATAACCGGGCAACCGAGCCAAAACCAAACTCATAACCCAGCTCTTAAACAAGCTTGTAACTGAGTTTATAATTGAGCTCTTAATCGAGGTTATGATCTAGCTTGTAAATGAAATTAGTTATTTATATTTTATATTTTATACTTTATAATTTTTTATATTTTATATTTTTTTAATTTAGCTTTTGTACTTTATATTTTCTAATTTAGCTTTTATTTCATAACTGATTCAATAACCGAGATCTAAACCTTGCTCATAACTGAGGTAATAACCGAGAACATAACCATGGTCATAATTGAGGTTATAACCAAACCTTTATCCTAGCCCATAACCGGGCAACCGAGCCAAAACCAAACACATAACCGAGTTCATAACCTAACTCTTAAACAAGCTTGTAATTGAATTTATAATTGAGCTCTTAATGGAGGTTATGATCTAGCTTGTAAATGAAATCAGTTATTTATATTTTATATTTTTTATTTCATAACAAATTATTACTAAGCTCATAATCGAGCTAATTATTAAGCTTATAACCGAGCATATAACAAAGTCGTAACGGTACATTGTACGCATAATCGAGCCAATTACCTAAACCACAACGGAGCCTATAACATATACCACACCTACAATAAAACATGTAATAATATTGAAGTTCAAATAATTAATTATTACCTTCTCCAAAACAATTACAATATGAATAATGTTTTCCTCCCTTTTACATAGCAAATTGCCTTTACATCGTATCATGGTAGAAAACTCTTAAAGAATAGTTCAGTATTGTGATATAAAACTCTGAGATATCATACAATGTACAGAAAGCTAAAGTTCCACCTTTACAAAATACATTACATTTGGACCAATGCACATCTTTACAACATGCAGGGGAAAACATAATCTATACAGCATTTGCTGCACCAATGGGGTTAGACTCGTTATCAGCGCCTTTTTTCTTCCCTTCTTTTCTTCGCAACTTATTCCCTTGCTCTTGATTTTTCACCATCGCAGGTCAGAAATACATAAGTATTCCATAGTCAGCAACATCCCAATAAAGGAACTCCTCAAATAAATAAAATCTAAATAAAAAAGGAAAGAAAGAAACTTGATAAATAGAGTAAATGACATTTCCGTCATCTCTAGGAAGAGATTATAGCCTTCGAGTTCGTATTCAATTAAGGGATCTCTCTGTGCATATCCTCTTAAGCCAACAGCCTGCTGTACAAAATACAAATTTTATGGCTTGCAAATGTACTTTCCATAATCGATTATATTGCTTAGGACTAAGAACCTCTCTGCTTCCTTCATTAGCCCCGGTGCTTCTTTCTCCACCATTTCCTGATATGGTGCTTTGTTGTCAAAAAAGGCATGTACGGCCACAACTACATGTATGTATGTATGCATGAATGTACATGTGTATATATAGCCCTATAGTTTACAAAACATATCGTAAATCAACATATTCAGCACTTTAGAAGGACAGATTTCTAAAGCAAGCCTACAAAAATAGAGAGCTAACCGCAACAATAGGTCTCATTCAAAATTTTATTGCAGGAAGAGACAACCTGATTTTCACCATATAAAAAAAATGAACTTGAGCATTTTGGAAATGCACATGAATAATTTGGTGTTAATAATGGTGCATGTTATGGTTTTGAATGTTTTTATTTTCTTTCATAGACTCATAGAACTCATGTATGAATATTTAATTTTAATTCGTAGATGTAACTAAAAAAAATTGTTAATAATTTTGCCCCTTATTACACTCTATCTGTCACATAAAACAATAAAAAATAATCTTAGATGTAACTAAAGCGACGTAGATCTCACATATCTAATAACTAAACCAAGTCCAGTTTGAAATCTGTTCCATAACTTGTTCCAATTTAGTAATATATATAATTATCTCAGCACGCCAGAATAAACATGTTCAACAGGGAAAAGCATGATCAAATTGAAATGGTCAGCAAAGTTGAAAAGTGAACAGGAAAATCAGAAATATAGTTACCTCTTCCTGGAAAACTTAACTACGCACTGAACATCACGATCAAAGCACCTGAAAATATAACCACGGTGGAATTGAATATAAAAACAACAATAATAAGTTTAAAAAAAATAAGAAATAATAGGAATCAATAAAGCTTAAAATAATTGTCAGCATGTTTATTTAAAAGAATAAGTGACATTTTTAGAACTATATCATCTGTTACTTGTAATTTTGATTAACCCGAAAATTTCTAATTCCAAAGCGACTGCATACACATGTTGCTTTCAATATCTACGGTTGACTGATATCTATCAACATGTGGCTCGTCTAACATGTGGCTAATGATGGGTTCCATAATATAAACAATAGTAAAATTACTGCAGTAATTCAACCTTATGTGTGTTTATGATATCTGCCATATACATTCTCTAAATTTATGAGCCACATGTTGGTGTCATATGCTTACAAAGGAAGCAGCTGTCCATAATAGAGGAGTAGGTGTTCATAATATAATTAGCGTTTTCTAATTAATATTGGAAAATATATATACAATAGTAAAATTGTTCATATTAATAATAAACTGTCATATATTTTGACATCATTATCCCATACCGACGGCTTCACATTCAAAATTTGAAATTAGTTATTGCCTTTTTGCCCTTCAACTTAACAACATCTTTATGGTAAACAATAGCAGCCTCCTCTATTTGAAAGGTTCCAAGCCAAAGCTTAAAATGAGTTACCATTTAGTAAAGGGTTGTAAAATTTTATAGTGTAGAATATGAGCTAATAATAATTGGAATTACCATGACTGCTGACTATGGTAATTCTGCAAATCAAGACCTCAAACTAAGGAGTAGGCATATGAAAAGGCATTAACTGAAACCTATACAAAAAATATTTCAGTAGCTAAGCATAATTACGCAGACCTTTGAACTTGAATCATAACTTGGTTCAAAAATTATCCTATTTGCAAACTCAAGCCTAAAATATAATGATAAGCTACGGCTCCCAACTAAACCTTAAAGGTGCTTGGATCCTCCTTATTACCGACTATTACCTGCGGAAAAAAAAATCTCAATTTAAAATCAAATACAAATTTTTGGGTTGCTAAATACACTGAAGAAAGGATCCACAGATATATAAAATCAATTAAACCTTAAAGGAGTTTGAAATATTGAAAATTTTCGCTAAAATTTAAGTTCAATCGGCTAAAAAATAAATATTTTACCAGGTGGTTCCCAGTATCTTATGATACACTGCCAGTAGGTGAATTTGTTTAACCTTGGGCACCCAGTCTTTTAATCTCCAGTGTTAACCTTGGTAATCTTTTCTCGTCTATAGCCCTTCAATTTCACCATGATATTAACACACCGTTGCCAGCCAAACTTTACAGTAGGCTAAAACTTGTATCAAATTAATCAATCGTAGTAGTTTCTTCAATTGTAATATCTTAAGGAATAAAAAATGTACATCTAAAAAACAAATCTAAAAGCATCGCATCAAATTATTTCTACTTGGATCTCTCTATCTAAGTTTCTTCTTTTTGATACATTGCTCTAATTTCAGCAGCAAAAGAAGTAAATTCCACAAAACCTTACAGTCCACAAATAAGCTTTGCCAAAGAGAAATACATAAGTGACGTACTATAAATAATAGAAGCCAACTGAAGGACATGCGGTGGCATACAATTAACAGATTTCACCAATTCTTCTAGTTTTATCTGGATGTAAACATATTGTTTTTAACAAAGGAGAGTTAAAATAACATACCGTTGAATTGCTTTCCAATATTATATCATTGAATCAATTATTCTACATGTCCTCACCAGGTTTTGTCTTTGGGCTTCCGGTTCATCAACAGGAGGTGTGTTATACATTGTCAAGTCATTCTCACATTTTTCAATTCCATGTCCCATTCCCTGATTTTGTTCCAGCACAGTCCTTCTATACCATGATCTCCCTAGTCTTAAGAACAACACCAATAATGCACATATTGTTAAAATAAGAAACAGGAGGGATCCTTTAGGTATGGTAGCATCCAACTTGATTGAAATTTGCAAAGAGTGAAACTACAGAGAACTTTAAATCAAAAGGTAGGACACAAATCATTACAATTATGTTCCCTCAGTTCTCCCAAGTTAAAAGTGCAGCAATAGTCAATTGTATACAAATTCGAAAACAACCATCTAAACATAAAATGTTACTGCCAATATATAAAATGTGAAATAAAGTAGAGAATGACGTCTAGTCTACATTGATTGGTTGGACGTCCCAAATTACGAAAAGATAACAAATTTCATGTTAGTACAATTTAGCATAAAAACGCAAGCCTACTCCGAGCTTTAATCACACATTAGTGCTTTTCCTTAGGTAGAGAATGATGATACGATTTACCATAAAAATGCAGCAATTGTAATGTAAATTGCATTCATATTACAAAAGGAAACATCCAACGGGTAAGTTTAACAAATTATAGTATAAGGCGTTGTGAAATTTAAAACGAATAATACTACAATAACCAAATAAAGTAAACGTGATAGGAAAAATTACTTGAAATGCCGCTGATGTTGGGAAGTAAACACACTACAGAATGCAAAAGCAAATGTATCAGGTATGAAGGGAAATGAAACAAATTAGCATAAGTAAATAGATGCATAACACAAAAGGTGAGATTGGGAATTTAAATTTTCAGAAATAATTAAATTCCCAAACTGTTTTATACAACAATTACAGGGGATTTATCTACATCAAGATACAGGGTCCGTCTATTGATACCCCGCTATTTGCTCTTCACCCCCCATTAAATAGAAAATAAAATCCACACTCCAACTATTTCTCTTCGCACCCCGCTTATTCCAAAAATGCCCTTACTACATTTTTATTCTTATTGTTTTTTCTTTACTTTACTTCTTATTTCAAACTTGCAGTTTGTTTGTGCATCTCTTTTTTAATGTCTAGATCGAATTAATTGACGTTTAACATCGTTGATTGCCTATTGTTAGTTGTGGTTTTATTAACACTCCACCCGGGCTGATTTATTTAAATTAACACTTTCTACAACGATAATTTAGTTATTTGTTATTCAGGCATTTGCAATTCCTGTACATTGTTGATCTATTCGATCTACAAAATATATAACTATATACACCGTTGACTTTAAAATTTTAAAAATTTTAATCATCGTTTGTAATTCTCGTCTTTGATTTTTTTTTTTTTTGAAATCAAGTACAACACTGATTTTTAGTTTTAAGTAATTTAGCCTGAAACATTGCTGATTTTTTATTATTTTTAATCATTACATTAGACAAGTTATTTATTTTATCATCAAGGGTATAAATGGAAATAAATGTTTAAAATTTTAACTGGAGGGCGAAGAGCAAATATCGGGTGGCAATAGCCGGACCCCAAGATACATTGAATAATTATGGCAATATAGCTGAGACCTCAGTCGGAGTCCGATTTGAAAAAAAGGGAATTGATGTGCTGTATGTAATATGTAAGGCTGACAAACTGAGTTTTGTGTGCAAATTACTTAAGCGCAACGTAATTGAAAGGTAGATGAACATGAAACCGTACAAATTAAAAAAAAGGTAGAAATCGTTCGAACCGGTTACCTTGCTGTACGGATGGTTAGCGATGGACACGGGTAGTCATCGGAGTTAGCGCCGGCTGCATCAACCACCTGTGGGTAGGTTTGAATTAAGTACAGTGGATTTTCAATGACAAATACCATGGAGCTTAGTAATTAAGGTAGGAAGACAAAATACAAAGGAATTAACAACTGAAATCGGAGGGATAAAATCATACATGGAATTCAGAGAAATTAATCTGTTAATTACCGGGTCGGTGTCATATTTGAAAGCCTGAAATTACCACCGGGATGGGGGAGTCGATGGTGGTGGTAATTAGGTCGACCACGACGCTACCGAAGATTTCATCAAAAAAGCCACGCCGACGTTAACCTAGCAAATAGGGTTAGGCCGCGTTTAGGGGGAATCCACTTTTGCGCGAATGCAAAATGAATGTCTGAGCGAGGAAATCGCGGCTACAGTTAGACGTCGAGGGGATGCAGAACGAAAGGAAAAGGGTAATTTGGGAAGTTCAAAAGGACGCTAAGTAATTTAGTAGAAATAATTTACATTATTATTAGTAGAGATAGCCAGCAGCGGTGCATCATGGTTGAACTTCGTAAACTCAACCTCGGTAGTCAAATTCTCCACCACCTTCAATGGCTTTCTTCTCCCTCCAAGTTACTCGTCCCTTTTATAAATGTTCATGATTCCACTGTTTGAACCAGCTGCAAACAAACTACCATCATGAGAAGTGCATAGACTTGTACCAGTATTGCACCCTTCATCCTTTGCTCTATGAAAGCAGGTTCTTGTTCTAAGGGTGCGTTCGCAGCAAAGTTTTGGCACGCTCAACTTTTTGTTCGCGTCCGACGCGTCGGACGCGAGCACCATTTTCCACTTCCAAATGGAACGACCGCTGGATGTTGGAAATCAAGCCGTTGGCGTCCGACGCGTCGGACGCCAATGGCTTGATTTCCAACTTCTCTTCATCCCTATATATTACCCCCTCTATCTTAACATCTTGCACAATACTACTTCTTCAACTCTTTCTACTTATTCGACTAATGTCAAACTCCGATTCATCCTCCGAGAACGACGATTTGATGGAGCTCTACGGGGTTTATCTGGTTCAGAATGAAAGGAGAAATCATATGACGCGGATTAATACTTCGGAGTTCACTGGTTTATCTTGGATCAACGAAATTTTGAATGGCCATCAAAGCCATTGTCAAAATAATTTTCGGATGAAAAGGCTTTGTTTCTACGCATTATGTGAGAAACTGCAACATCATGGTCTCGCTTCCAGACCAGAAATCTGTGTCGTCGAAATGGTTGGAATATTCATTTATACAATGGCTACTGGGCTTTCAAATAGACAACTACAAGAAAGATTTCAACGATCAGGTAGCATAATTTCCGTTTGTTTTCATGATGTCCTAAACGCTTTTCAATTACTCGCTGCTGATGTAATAAAGCCAGCGGAACAACAATTTAATACTGTTCCACATCACATCAGAACTTCCACCCGGTATTACCCGTATTTCAAAAACTGTATTGGCGCTATAGACGGTACCCACGTATCTGCACATTTACCCGCTGATCAAATTATCCCTTATATTGGAAGAAAAGGGTTTGCAACTCAAAATATATTAGCGGTTTGTGATTTCGATTACAGTTTAAGTATGTTATGGCTGGTTGGGAAGGGACTGCACATGATAGCAGAATTTTTAATGCTGTTACAAACGATGGAAACTATAACTTTCCTTACCCTCCAGCTGGACAGTATTATTTAGTTGATTCGGGCTATCCACTACAGACTGGATATTTACCGCCATATCGAAATATGAGATATCATATTCCGCATTTCCGTGATACAATGAATCAACCAAAGTCGGCCAATGAAGTGTTTAATTACTACCATTCGAGTTTATGGATGGCCGTAGAACGAACATTTGGCATTTGGAAGAAAAAATTTACCATTCTCAACAAGATGCCTACATATCGGTTTCAAACTCAAGTGAAAGTTGTGGTGTCTACAATGGCCTTACACAACTTCATACGCAAATACAATAGTGGTGACCCAGATTTTATGGCTTTTGATGATGATCCTGAACGAATACCCGATAATTACTTGACGGAATATTATAGTATGAGAAATACGACGAATAGAGGCACGGAACATGTTCAAGCAGAAGGATCCCGAGAAATGTCATTAGTTCGAGATACCATTAGAGATCAGTTGGTTGCTGCGGGTCTGCACTAATTTGTGTTTGTATTTGTAACTGTACTTGTATCTGTATTAGAAACTATATTTGTATTTGTATTCGTATTCGAATTTGCCAAACCATCTCTATTTAAATTTTATTTTAAAAATACCACGCTCAAATACCCCGTTCGTAGCTAAAAACACAATTCCCCTTCGCTACAGTACCACACTCAAATGGCACGCTCAAATGCCGCGCTCACGTTCGTTAAGAATGCACCCTAATATCCCAATGATATATTTCTCCATCGGTTCCGTACTCAGCAGCTGGTTTCCATTATCGGCAAAAGCTATGGAACGAAATTCTCCGTTCATTTTAATAGTTCCTACAAGCTCTTTGGTTGAAGTAGAAACTAAAAGAATGTAGCCATCTAAACCAGCAAATGCTATCGGTTTTGAATCAGGAGAAACCTCGAATGTTTCTAAACTCTTCTGTTCTCTTCCAATTGCAAGCCAAATTTTGTTGATGCTCTTAGTTTAATTGCTTATGATATTAGGAATAGTATATAGGGGAAATATTATTTTAGATTTCAGAACAACTTACAAAATAGAAAAATCACAGAACATTGCCTAATCAATAAATACATACCTTGTGTATGAATGAAGTTCGAACATTGCCAATCTATTTTTAATTGAGAAATATCACCTTTCTCATGTAAGAACAAATTTTTTTTGGGAATCAAACTAATAACTTTAGCTGACAATGTAGAGAATATAAAACACAAATAATTGAAAACCTTAAAGCATAACTGAAAGATTATGATCCGTGACCTTTTCATTAATCACCAACCCTTAAATAGGGAGATAATTGTACTACAAGGATAGTACAAATTATAAGATAGTACAAGGATAGTACAACAATATTAGGCAAATAATTAAAGCCTAGCCTAATTGATCAATATTAGGCAAATAATTAAAGCCTAGCCTAATTGATCAATATGAATACTAATTAGGTAAATAATTACAGCCTGATTGATCAATATGAATACAAAAATATATATTTACATATATAGTTTAACACGCCCCCGCAGTCGCAGCGGGAGGCTCGCGTACGCTGAGACTGTCCCGAAAATCTTCGAATAATATACGTGGAAGGCCCTTTGTAAAAATATCAGCAATTTGATAACGGGATGGAACATGAAGCACTCTAACTTCGCCTCTAGCGACCTTTTCACAGACAAAATGAATGTCCATCTCAATATGTTTAGTGCGTTGATGTTGAACTGGATTTCCTGACAAATAAATTGCACTCACATTGTCACAGTAGACCAGAGTAGCTTTTTCAATTGGAAAATGTAGTTCGAGTAGTAAATTCCTGATCCAACAAGAATCAGACACAACATTAGCAACTCCTCTGTATTCAGCTTCTGCACTAGATCTAGACAAGGTAGGCTGACGTTTAGAGGACCAAGAAATCAAATTTTCCCCAAATAAGACACAATAACCAGACGTGGAGCGTCTGGTATCTGGGCATCCACCCCAATTAGCATCTGTGTATGAGATAAGTTTGCCCAATGATGACTTGTACAGATGGAGGCCATAAGACAAAGTACCTTGAATGTAGCGCAAAATGCGCTTGAGAGCATTCATGTGTTCATTCCTTGGATCATGCATGTGGAGACACACTTGTTGCACTGCATAAGAAATATCAGGTCTTGTAAAAGTAAGATATTGAAGAGCACCTGCAAGACGACGATACTTGGTGGGATCTTCATATGGATCACCGTTAGTAGCACTGAGTTTAGATTTGCTGTCAACAGGAGTGGGGCAAGTGCTACAATTAGACATGCCTGCCCGCTCAATGATCTCTATAGCATATTGTTTTTGAGACAAGAATATGCCTTTCGCATGGCGAGTAACCGCGATACCTAGAAAGAAACTCAACGGGTCAAGATCTTTCATTGCAACCTCCGAACCTAAAAGAGCCATGAAATGCTTACGTAGAATATCAGAAGAAGCTGTAAGAATAATGTCATCAACATAAAGCAGAATATATGCAATATGAGATCCATGTTTGTATATAAACAATGAATGATCAGATTTACTGTGGGTGAAACCAATTGAGGCAACAAAATCAGTGAAGCGCTGATACCATGCCCGAGGAGCCTGTTTCAAGCCATATAGAGATTTCTTTAGTAAACAGACATGATTAGGTCGGCTGTTGTCACGAAAACTCATAGGTTGATGCATATAGACTGTTTCATTGAGATGACCATGTAGAAAAGCATTCTTGACGTCCAATTGATGGATTGACCAAGATTTTGAGAGAGCAATGCTAAGAACAGCGCGAATAGTAGTAGGTTTGACCACCGGACTAAAAGTTTCATCGCAATCAACACCCTGTTGCTGAGTTTTACCATCACCTACAAGACGGGCTTTATGCCGCTCAAAAGAACCATCGGATTTACGTTTATGACGAAAAATCCACATAGATCGAATTACATTCACATTAGGTGGCCTAGGCACTAACTCCCATGTTTTATTATCAATTAAAGCATTAAATTCATCCAACATTGCATTTTTCCAATTTTGATCACGAAGAGCACTAACCGGGTCCTTTGGTATAGGAGAGATGGTTGTAGTGGTGGTCGTGTGAAGATTGGTATTATATTTGGGGTTTGGTTTAAAGATGCCATTTATTGCCCGGGTTGTCATACGGTGTAGCATGGGATTATTAGGCCTTGAGGAGCTGTTGGGTGACTGTGATGAGGAGCTTTGTTCACAAACTGGAGTGGGTATCTTACGGTTGATGTGACTGCAGGAGTATTGTGAAGAACTGAACCTGTGGGTGAGTGCAGCCCAGTTTAAGAGGAGGGGTGCTGACCAGTAGGATTTGAAGGAGAAGGGAGAATTGGGCCCGTGGGAGACTATTGTCCAGTTGGAGATAGATACTGCGGTGGGCAAGTTTGCATAGGGGGCTGGGTTGTGTTTTGAGCAATGTCATTTGTGGTTTGTGCAATTGATTTTTCACGCAAATGATGCAACAAGTATGGAGAAATATTTTCATCAAGAAAAGCATACAAGTTATTTGTGTCCTTGTGGATTTTTGAGAATGGAAACTCAGTTTCAATGAAACGCACATGGCGACAAATAATAATTTTTCCGCTTGACATGTCGTAACACTTAGAGCCTCTATGATTTGAGGCTGGACCAAGATAAGTACATGGAGTAGACCGTTCCTGTAATTTGTGAATAGAGGTTGAGGGAAATAAGGGAAAACATAAGCAACCAAAGACACGCAAGTCAGAATAAAGCGGTGTACTTTGATATAGAATTTGAGTGGGAGATTGGAATCCCAAAACTTTTGTTGGAAGAATGTTTAAGAGGTATGTGGCCATTGCAATGACTGCAGGTTCGAATGTTTAAGAGGAATCCCAAAACTTTTGTTGGAAGATTGGAATCCCAAAATATTTGGGAATCCCAAAACTTGACCATGCAATCCAACATCACAACCAAAAAATGCTAATACACCAAAATATTCCTTTCGCCTCTAGCATTACTTAAGAAGAGTCGGATTTCAAAGATATTCATATTATTATTATTTTCCTTTAGTTTATATTTACCTTGTAGAATTACTCAAGGAGTCAGATTTCAAAGTCTCCATCCTCAAACCTTGTGTATGTTAGCATCTTGAATTGCTTTGCAGTAATTTGATGCCTAATTGGAGTAGGAATTCGGATTGATTTATATGGGTTAGAAGAATTTTCATTGAGATTGGGTGAATTTGGAGGAGATGAAGTGGAGCGGTTCTCGTTTTTTGGGATTTGCTAAGAAATCGATAACATCATGTAATTTTCATTACGTTGAGCAGCCTAGAAGGGCAGCGAAGTAATTTTTCTTTATTTGTCCTATAAACTAATTCAATTTTTACCGTGGCCTGGAAACTAATTAATTAACCTACGTAAGCCCTTTATTCTAATTCCCCCTAAATAAAATAGTGTATGTGCACATTCATATGGTTTTCTGGTCAAAACCGGTTGACCGATCAAATACCAGCGGTCGACCGATTCTGCCCAGAAAACCCAATGAACATGCACACACACACACACACACACACACATATATATATATATATATAACGTATATATATTTTCAAAATTCCTGTCTACTGGTGATTTTTAACCTGTTGACCGTTTTCTTCCAGAGAGCAACTCTTCGAATAGACACCTCCCTTCATTAATAGTTATTTCTCTTCCTTTTCACCAAAGATTATTTCTGTTCTTTGTTTCTCTTCACCAATGGTTACAACTGTTTATCTATTATATAAACATCGTTAAACCATCATCCAAACAACTGAACTGATCTTAATTCTATCATCTATCTTATCTTACACTTGATATTCTAAAAGCGCTCATATTCAACAAAATATCGTTTGAATCTTAGAATTTATTTAATACTCTTGTGATTCAATACGATATCCACTTCCAAATCTTCACATACATAAAATTCTATTTGAGGATAAGATTATAGGAAGGGTGTACTACAAGTGACAAATCCGTGCTGTAAAGAGCACAAGTTGTCAACAAACAATTGTATTCATCGTGATTGAAGTCCTCAGTGTTGTAAGAGGCAAGTGTTGAAGTCCTCAGTGTTATTGAGGCATGAAATCCCGTTCGGCTGCTCGGGTGTTGTAAACTTGTTCCTCCGGGTGAAGCGAGGTTATTGATTAGTGAAAATCTAGAGAGAGATCTGGGACTGGACGTAGGATGGTGCTCCGAACCAGTATAAAAATTCCTGGTGTCTTTACTTTATTTACAGCATTTACATTTATCTGTGATATATTTTGTTTGCGAATATTTATTTGCATAACTATTGTATAATACAAGTTATTATATCATATTCTGCATAGCCATATTCAAGATCCTGCTTAAGTCGTGCACACCGACTTTTCATTTGGTATCAGAGCAAGGTGTTCATATAAATGTCACACCATTATTTGATAATTTTTTGTAATATGGCAAGTAACACAAGTACTAGCACTCAAAACACCACTTACACGGAAGGTCGATCAACACAAAGACCTCCATTTTTCAATGGACTTAACTATAGCTATTGGGCAACACGAATGTCATTCTTTATGCAATCAACAAATTATGATGCATGGAATGCTACCAAATAGAGATAGTTAATCCTACAACTGATTATTCAGAATGGATACAGGCTTAGAAAACAGCAGCAGCTGTAAATGCAAAAGCAATAAACATGTTGTTTTGTGCATTAGATCAAAATGAATATAACCGTGTTAGTATCTGTACTCACAACTTATCAAATTTGGCAAACGCTAAAAATTACTCATGAAGGTACTAGCAAGGTAAAACAAGCAAAAATTGCCATGCTGAAAAGTTAGTTTCAAAATTTTAAGATGAAACCGAATGAGACAATAAATGAAATGTATTCACGATTTCAAACTATTCATCATGCTCTCATCGGTCTAGGACAAAAATATTCTGATTTTGACGTTGTTTCAACAGTCCTACGTTCTCTGACTAGTGAATGGGAGGGAAAAGTATTAACGATCGAAGAAGCTAATGATCTTTCCACCATGAAGCCAGATGAATTGATAGGAAATCTAATGTCCTATGAAGAAAATTTGCAGGGCAGAAAGGATCAAAATGAAGAAAAGAAAATTGTGGCTTTTCATGTTGAAAAAGATGAAGACAATTCAGATTCCGAAGATGAAGATCTAGCATTCATTGCAAAAGGATTCAAGAAATTCTTGAAGCAACGAAAAGCTAGTCGATATAACAAAAAGAAAATTGGATCAAATAAACCTTCATCAAGTATAGAATGCTTCAACTGTCACAAAAAGGAGCACATGCAAAAGGATTGTCTGGAGCAAAAGAAGAAATCAGAAAAATTCAAAAAGGACAAATCGAAGAAACGTGCATTCTCAGTAACATGGGATGATTCTAACTCATCTTTATTAGAAAGTGACAGTGACTCAGAAAGTGAACAAGCTAATGTATGTTTCTTGGCAACAGAAGATGAGGTACAAATTCCTATGTTTGAAGAAGTACTTGATATTAATGCTGAATTAATAGCTAAGTTTATAAATATGAAACGACAATGTAAAGAAGCCAAAGCTAATTTGAGTATAGCAGAGTTTGAGCGATATATGTTAAAAGACGAGAAGAAAATATTAGAAGAAGAACTTGAAAAACTTCAAGAATCATCATCTAATATTGATTCTCAATTATCTCTTTCGAGTCAAGAAATCAAAACTCAAAAAGAGAAAAACGATGCTCTTACTACAGAAAATCATGAGCTTAAGGCAAAAATCAAAATTATGGACCTAGAAAAAGTTAGTTTACAAAATAAGTCAGATGATATCACTCAATAAAAATTTCTAACTTCAACAAAGGTAGAGAAAACTTGACAAAAATTATTGAGAATTCGCAATCTACTTTAAATAAGCAAGGTTTGGGATATAAGAAACAAGATATCAAAAAGCATCTTAGCTTTAAAAAGAAGAAGACTGTTCAAAAGAATAAACTAAGAAAAATCTTAGTTTATCTTCCAAACCAAAACCGGTTGTGAAATCTCGTAAGAAAAATGTCAAAATTATCAAAATATGGGTACCTAAAACAAATAACAATTTGATTAGGAACAAATATATTAGGAATTTCATGGATTCTGTGCATTTAAATTCAAATTATTTATACAAAGGGGGTACCGGACCCGAATGGGTTTGGACTCCTAAGACCTAACTCTTAGGACCCCATGAAAAAGTAGGTACCATGGACTTAATCTTATTTTTTGTAGGTCCCACTTAAGAAAAGAGGAAAGTGGATGCTGGACAGTGGTTGCTCGAAGCATATGACTGGAGACAAGAGCTTATTGACAAATATTACTTACTTAGATGGCGGCTCTGTCACTTTTGGAGATAATTCAAAAGGCTATATCATCGGCAAAGGCGATGTGAGCAATTGCGGTACATCTAACTTACCTCTTATCACCAATGTCATGCTTAAAAATCTAAAACATAACTTGCTTAACATTAGTCAGTTATGTGATAAGGGATTTATAATTTCCTTTTCAAATAATAAATGTAATAGTTTGGATAAAGATCATAATTTAGTTTTCGAAGGATATAGAGACAGAAATATATATATTCTGAATATGAATATTAATCATAGTTCAGATATGTGTCTTGTAGCTCATGATAATGATCCATGGCTATGGCACAAACGTTTTTGTCATATAACTTCAGAACTATTGACAAACTAGCTAAAAACGATATAGTCAAAGGTTTACCCAAATTAAGTATTAATGTTAACAATATTTGTGATGCATATCAATTAGGAAAATTGACCAAATCATCGTTTAAATCCTAAAAGGTGATGTCAACACTACAACCATTTGAATTATTGCATATGGATTTATTCGGACCTACTCAGGTACAATCAATAAACCATAGTTAATTAATATGTGTTTATAATTTTTGATGATCACTCTTGTTATACTTGGACTATTTTCCTGAAAAATAAAAGTGGCACTTTCGAAAATTTCAATTCATTTGTCAAAAGAATTCAAAAATCGAAAGGGCTTACAGTTAAAAATATTAAAAGTGATCATGGCGGAGAGTTCGAAAATAATGAATTTGAACATTTTTGTACAAAGAAAGGTATATCTCATAATTTTTCGTTTCTTAGAACTCCACAACAAAACGGGGTTGTAGAACAGAAAAATCGGACGTTTCAAGAATGTGCAAGGACATTATTAAATGGAAGCACTTTACCAATACATTTTTGGGCAGAAGCTGTAGCAATTGCTGTTATGTTTTGAATCGTGTCTCCATTCGACTCTCACGAAGAATACGCCTTCTGAATTATTTGATGACTCCATTCGACCTCTCACGAAGAATACGTCTTATGAATTATTTGATGAAAGAAAGCCAAATATTTCTTACTTCAAAGTTTTCGGTTCTAAATGCTTTATTTTAAACACGAAAGACCAACTAGGAAAATTCGATCCAAAGGCTGACGAAGGGATATTTGTCGGTTATTCGGAACGAAGCAAGGCTTATCATGTGTATAATAAACGAACTAAAACTATTGAAGAATCACTTTATATTTCGTTTGATGAATTCTATAAGCATCATCATAATAATATACTAGATGATGACGAAGTTATAGTCACCGATAATCCAATTGTCACAAATACTGATTCTGACTCTGAAATGATTGTCGAAAATGTTTCTCAACCACGTGATTTACAATCACCACCGCGAGTTTTAAGAGATCATCCAGTACAAAATATAATTGGTGAAGTACCATCACAAGTTAGAATAAGAAGTCAACTAAATCAAATGGGACATGTCGCAATTCTCTCAAATATCGAACCTAAAAATCCTAAGGAAGCTGCTATCGATGACTACTGGATCATTGCCATGCAGGAGAACTAAATCAGTTCGAGCGCAATGATGTATGGGAACTTGTTCCAAGGCCTACTGATCAGTAGGTTATAGGAACTAAATGGATTTATAAAAACAAGGCTGATGAACAAGGGAACATCACCAGAAATAAGGCAAGGTTAGTAGCGCAAGGTTATAATCAAGAAGAGGATATCGATTATGAAGAAACTTTTGCACCTGTTGCATGACTAGAGGCTATTAGAATTTTATTATCTTTTTTTTGTCACCATAATGTTAAATTATATCAAATAGATGTCAAGAGTGTGTTTCTTAACAGATTTATCAAAGAGAATGTATATGTCGAACAACCCCCTTTGTTTAAACATGAAAAATATCCTGATCATGTTTCCAAACTTAAGAAGGCTTTGTATTGTTTAAAACAAGCACCTCGTGCTTGGTATGAGCGTTTACGTAGCTATCTTATTGACTCAAGATTTCAAATAGGAAAAGTCGACCAAACTTTATTTATTAAACATTTTCAAAAAGATATCTTGGTTATCCATATATATTTAGACGACATAATCTTTGGTTCAACAAATGATAAACTCTGTAAAGAATTTGTGGATATTATGACCAAAGAGTTTGAAATGTCTCATATGAGAGAACTATTATATTTTCTTGGTCTTCAAATTAAACAACTTCCGAACGGTATATTAATTAACCAAGAAAAATATTTTGGAAATCTTATCAAATGTTTCAGTCTTGAAAACACTTCTGGAAAACCTACTCCTATTTGTACATCTATACATCTTGAAAAAGATGAAAACGGTAAAAGTGTAGACCAAAAATTATATCATAGCATGACAGGTTCTCTTTTGTATCTTACAGCTAGTCGTCCAGATATTATGATGAGTGTTTGTTTGTGTGCACGTTTTCAAGCGGATCCAAAGGAATCACATTTACGAGCAGTGAAACGAAAAATTCGATATCTTAAGAATACCAAAGATTTCGGTCTTTTCTATCCAAAAGATTGTCCATTCGAATTAGTGTCATATAGTGATGCTGATTTCGGAGGCTCTCAAACAAATAGAAAGAGTACAAGTGGTACGTGTCATTTTATTGGAAAACCACTTGTCTCTTGGTTTAGTAAGAAACAAAATTGTGTTTCACTATCGACATGTGAAGCTGAATATATATCGGCGGCTCTTGCTTGTACTCAAGTTATATACATGCAACAAACACTTCAAGATTTTGATATTAATCTATCAAATTCAATTATATATTGTGATAACACAAGTGCGATAAATTTATCCAAAAATCCGGTAAACCCTTCTCGAACTAAACATATTGATATTCGACATCATTTTCTGAGAGATGATATTGAAAAAGGGAATACAAGTCTTGAATATGTGCAAATGGAAAATCAACTAGCAGACATCTTCACTAAGCCTCTACTAGAATCTAGTTTTATTAAATTGTGTAGAGAGCTTGGACTTATATCTCGAAAAGAACTTGAAAATTAGTATTCCTTTATTTTATTTTATCTAAGTTCTTTTTCATGTTATATTATAAGCTGAAATACGCATGTTATAGTTTTTCTTTTTTTTTACTCAGCATTTTTTTACATTTGCTATTTTTAGCAAATGAATATGAGCCTCTTTTCATTTTACAGTCAAAATTCTATGAGTTTTCCTGGCCTCGTATTCGTATATGGTAAACCACTATACATACTAAGCTAAATTATCTCATTTTTCTCATATCTCGCGTCTTCATAATGGCACATATATGTGATCAATGCGCCCAAGACTCCCACATTTCTGTCATTCTCTCTGAATCCGGGGATCACTATTCTCCAAAAACTCCTGAACTCACCTCCGAACACAAATTACGATACCATCATAGTAGTCATACTCCTAACAAAACAACCCACACCAAAACGATCAAAGAAAGCTTTGTTTTGCTCTCCACATACCAAGCAAAAGATTGACGAAATACATCACTATCAGAAACAAAAAATCGATCTTCAACGACAACTTTACTACGAGCAAAAATTAACCTCCGATCGTTTGTCACTTCTCGGAAGGATGGCTATGTTTTTTTGTAGCTCTAATAAACCTAATGTACACGAGCCCATGCCGAACATGCCGTCATCGTCCAGGAGCTTAAATTCATGGGACATGAATTATAATAGGAACGAAGGATTGAAGAAGAAATAATTTTCTATGAAATTTCCGACTGAGTTTATTTTATAAATTTCATATGTTTTGTTTCATTTCAATTCATGTTAACCACTTTATATAGGTGATTATACTCCTTGTATTATTCTCGTTTTATTTGTTTTGAATAAATTTCACTTCATATGTTTTGTTGGAACAATATAATAATTTGAAAATCTAGAAAAACAAAACTCTGGAGGACCAGTCGACCGACGAATATAGACCAGTCGACCGTTTTGATCTTAGTCTAAAAACGGTTGACCGGTCGAGGTTTTTTCTGTTTTTAAATGAAACACCACGTCGGTTCCACCCTCTCACCCATTCATTTCTACTTTCAATGTCCAAAAAAAACCCAAAAGCCCTATCTTCAAAATTCTCCAATCTCTTTCATTTTCATCATGGCTCCTCCACAAAAAAGATCAAAGAAAACTTCTACATCCAAAACACAACAACAACCTATTGAGAAAATGGCTAATTGGTCCCACAGCTATAAAAAGATGGAATCAAATCAAGGATTACAAAATATACCAAGGTTCGTATATTAAATTCTCAGATTTTTCAAGTTATCATGTTCTCAATCTTGCAAGGAAGGCTGAACTCGAGTGTCTACTAGATTTCGACAAAAATAATGTAGAGATTAATCATGTTATGATTAAACTTTTCTATGCTAATCTAAATTTAGAGAAATATAAGCCTGAGAATCCGGTGCAATGCCTTTGGTCGGTTGTTTGCGGTAAAGAAGTTTTCATTTCATGTGCAAGGATGGCACAAGTTCTCGAATCGTCATTTTATGGTCAAAAATTCTCAAGTAATTTCAGTTCAGTTCATGTACGAAATAGTGTAAGTCATCAATTCATTGAAGATGATAGCAACGACACAAAATCTATTGGTTTAAGGCCTACAACAAGAGTTTTACATCATGTACTTATGCATTCCTTGTTCCTGAGACTAGGGAATTTCAACGCCGTTTACAAAGAAAACTTTAAGGCATTATACGCTATTTATGGAGATGTCAATATAAACTGGATTGGAATGATTTTTGACGAAATCTTGAGCGTTAATGATTCTACAAGGCCGACAATATTCTATAATGAATACGTTATGCGTCTCTTACTCAATTGTGGTATTACTCCTCCCGAGTCTCCATCCTCACGACCTAAGTGCATAGACAAAGCGTCAATCAAAAGCATGAAGCTACCTCCACCTTACTTCTCAATTATGTCATTTGAACAATGGAAGGGGAGAAGTCATAGAGGCACCACTTCACAATCATCTAGGTCAAAACCGGAAGAAGTAAAATTTCTTAGACCATCTTCTTCGACAAAAGAATCGCTTGACCAAATTGCTCATAATCAATTCTTGCTTGAAGCACGTATTAAGCGCATGGATACGAAAATGGAACAGCGCTTCAACAAAATAAAATCTTTCTTTGGAACTTTATGGAAAGCGATTTCTTGTGGTCCTTCAACGTCGCAAGCGCAAGATCCCGGAAAACATCCGGCACCTCCTTCTTACAATTGGACATCTTTCGATGAGGCAGCAAGCTCTGGGACTAGCCATGGACATGGTCGTGGTAAGTCTCATATTGAAGAAGAGGAAGAGGAGGAAGAAGAAGAAGATGATGAGGAAACTGAATCCGAGTCTTAGATTTGCATCTCACTGGTTTATTTTACCTCTTGCTTATGTTTTTCGACTTTATCTTGCTATCTTAAGGCATCAACTAGCACTTGTACGTAAATAGTGCTATGTATTTTATTTGACATAGACTTGGTTGTGTATGTTATGACTTTTGGGTATGTTTGTTGGTACGTTATGTGTGGTATGTTGTATGATACAGTTATGGTATGTATTTCATTTGCTAGTATCATATTCACTCTTATCTATTTTGTTTATCTACTCCTTTTTGTCGATGACAAAGGGAGAGAAAAGTGGTACTAACAGTGTTGTGCAGGAATTATATTATAAGTGCATAAATTCAGGGGGAGATTATATACAAGGGGAATTCTTAAATTTTCAAGAGATATGTTGTCATCAATCAAAAAGGGGGAGAATGTTGAGTTAAGAAATTCATGAAGTTTTGATTACTGACAAAAAGATGATTCATTATCGGCAAAAAGAGATGATCAATGGTTCGACAAAGATACGAAGAGCTTCATATGGTATTTTATATTAGAGGTTGATTATTTGATGATTTATAGTGTTACTAATGTTAAAATCTATCCTCAAATAATCATACCCCTCAGTATTGGGAATATATACATAAAATATGTGTGTGTGCACATTCATATGGTTTTCTGATCAAAATCGGTCGACCGGTCAAATATCAGCGGTCGACCGATTCTGCCCAGAAAACCCAATGAACATGCATACATGTATATAACATATATATATTTTCAAATTCCTGTATACTGGTGATTTTTAACCTATCGACCGTTTTCTTCCAGAGAGCAACTCTTCGAATAGACACCTCCCTTCATCAATAGTTGTTTCTCTTCCTTTTCACCAAAGATTATTTCTATTCTTTGTTTCTCTTCACTAATGGTTACAGTTGTTTATCTATTATATAAACATCGTTAAACCATCATCCAAACAACTGAACTGATCTTAATTCTATCATCTATCTTATCTTACACTTGATATTCTAAAAGCACCCATATTCAACAAAATATCGTTTGAATCTCAGAACTTATTTAATACTCTTGTGATTCAATACGATATCCACTTCCAAATCTTCACATACATAAAATTCTATTTGAGGATAAGATTATAGGAAGGGTGTACTACAAGTGACAAATCTGTGTTGTAAAGAGCACGAGTTGTCAACAAACAATTGTATTCATCGTAATTGAAGTCCTCAATGTTGTAAGAGGCAAGTGTTGAAGTCCTCAGTGTTGTTGAGGCGTGAAATCCCGTTCGGCTGCTCGGGTGTTGTAAACCTGTTCCTCCGGGGGAAGCGAGGTAATTGATTAGCGAAAATCCAGAAAGAGATCTGGGACTGGACGTAGGACGGTGCTCCGAACCGATATAAAAATTCCTGGTGTCTTTACTTTATTTATAGCATTTACATTTATCTGTGATATATTTTTTTTGCGAATATTTATTCACATAACTATTGTATAATACAAGTTAGTATATCATATTCTGCATAGCCATATTCAAGATCCTGCTTAATTCGTACACAGTGACATTTCATGTAGCAGAGACATGAGACACTATAGCTTTGGATACTGGTTAGGCAGTATTATTAATAAGGTAAGGCTATACTTTGATTATATTATATTTTGTCCATTCCGCTGTGAGATATTTTCTGAGCTCTGACATATTTTATGTCTCTGTCTTTTCTGCAGGATACCAGAGCAAACCAATCCGAGTTTCAGTAGAATGGAATTTTGAAAAAAAATCGGTCTGTCGGAGTTTGGGTTGTTACAATATTCGGGTATTTAGAAGAGGAGACCAAAAATTCACTTCTGCTCATTAGTTTTGTTACTTCTTTGGGTTTGATTTATGAAGCACAGGATGTATGTGCTTGTTGAGCCACTCTGTGGGATTTTTATTGTCAAAGCAGAGGATGTACGTGTTTTATTGGCCATTCTCTGGGCCTGTGCATCCGACGCGCTTGGCTAGCTTATCCACAAGCAGGTCCCAAGGACTTACCCAACCTCCCTCTTGGAGGCGCCCTATCCTGGCCATCATAGGTGATGACAAGGTCTTAGGCACTTAATTCGGGCCATCTTAGATGCAGAATTAAGGCTTATTCCTTTGATTCTCTATCTAGGCCAGTGATAGAGGCTTACACTCCACCCCCATCCAAGAGGTGCCTAATCGCGACCATCATAGGCGATGATAAGGGTTTTCGCTCCCTTCTGTGAGTAACGGGGAACATAAACAGAGGCAGGACATGCTCTTCTACGAGCAGATGTAAGACATGCTTAGTTTATAGTAGAGGCAACGCGTACTCTTCAACGAGCAAAGGAAGGGCGTGTTAATTAGATGCTTCATCCCGACCGTTTCTGGTGTGGATCGGAGGCTTACGCTTTTGACGCTTTAACCTGGCCCTTTCTGGTTTGGGCGTGGGGAAAGGCTTACACATCACCCCCCCCCCCTCTAGGGGGTGCCTTGCCCTGGCCAGCTTGGCGGTAAAAGGGTTATTTTTAATCCATTTGTAATTCGACCCTCCTTGTGTTATTTCGGTTTCTTAAAGGGTTTCCATACTCTTAGTTATGTAGATAATCCTTTTCCTAAGGATTCTTGTTGGACTTAATTTGATCCTTTCACAACGTCATGTAATTGGCCTTGATTGAGGAACTTGACGATCCTTCCTTCGAGAATTCTGCTGTAGTTAGTTTCATGTCCATTCATCATATGATGGTGATAGTAAGGCCCTCCCAATTTATTTTCATACTTGGGATTTTTCTTTGCGGATGGCCAATAATTGAGTTCATATTTGGTTAGGAAATAAATGTTTTATATTGAGGTAGTATGGTGGGATCTATCGGCTATTCTTGGCTTAAACTCCTTTTCTTATCATTGGGACTTTACCCTTTTATCATTTAACCTTGTCGCTTCATCGATATCCTTGCTTCTTTTTTTCAAGGTTTGCCGAGGTTGGAGTGCTATCCTTTTAGTCCATTTGGAAGCAAAGTGCTTAAAATCCTTCATTATTTATCGTCTGAAAACCATCCCTTTGGTTTTCTCAAGGACAACTTTCCTTATATAAGAGAAGGGGTTATACTCCCTTGACGTGAAACCATTTAGAGTATAGTCCAGTGTTTGCCATATGTAGGAAGGGTTGTCGTTCCAATAATCTGGATCGTATTGCTCTACTTCCCTTTTCCATTTGATTATTAGCAAGGATTCCATTCTTAACCTTTGCTCTTCTGTCACTCTTGGGTCAGTATTACCTGACATAGCCATCTGAAATCCAGAAGACTCTTGTTGGGACCTTTTCCCATAATTTTGCTTCTTTAAAGCTTAGTCCAATCTGAGACAGAACAACACAGTTAGATATGTGGTTGTTAACCACAAGGTCAGAGGTTCAAGCCCTCTTCCTAACGCCAAAATGTTAACGATATTTTTCGTCAACACCATAGATAGGTCTACGGAAGGGGACTTAAGGAGAAAATGGGTTATTTAGTTCCAACAAGCTTGGGTTAGTTCACTGTTTCCTAGATATCAAGGTCCAAAGTCTGAAAGATTAGTTACTCTTCTCTCAAGGGGTGAGTATCACACTTAAGCGGTTTAAGAACCAACAGTTACCTTGGGATAAGAGTTCCCTAAGCACAACACAAGATAGAAAGCTAAATGGCTTGTAGAAAGGGATTTTGCAAAGATCTTGCAGGAGGGTTTATTCTTGTGTAGGAAAACTTTGTTATGTAGAAAGCATAAAATACTTTGCAGCGGAAAAATCTAGGAAACTCATGAGAATTATCTTAAGTGTCAAATCATTCTTTATTGATATTCCATTTAAGTACACAAGTGTTTGCAATGAAAATCCCCAAATCGATTTAGAAATTAGGGTTTACTCTAGAAGAAAAGAGTACAAGATTGAGAAATGAAAATTCGGCCCTGAAAATGTGACCTTAGGGTCTTATTTGTAGATAAATTAGGACCCCTTTTGTCGTTGGTCCAACAGAAACCTCTGTCAGTCGCTTTTCCTTTCGGTTCCAGTTACCTTAGCTCTCAGCCGCTCTTTTGGCCTTGCTGATGGATACAATATTTTTTAAGGTGTTGATCTTGGCTCTCGGGAGAATGGTCTCGGACTCTGGAGCTTCTTTTTGAACTTATTTCTATCTCTTTTGTATCGATACCAAGCCTGCTGGTACAGATAGCTTCGAGAAAGTCTTTCAGCCACCAGCTATGAGCTTCCGGTCATGAGCTTTCAGTCTTTTTATTAATGCTCCATGATGTTTGCCTTTGTGCTTCAAATGTGTTATTTTTGGGAACCGCCATCCCTTTCCGTATCGACACTAATAGTGTGGATAGCTTGTCTCTTTTAGAAGTTTTGACTTGCTTTGCGGTAGATTCCTGAAGTGGATTTTGGTCTTTCAGAGGAATGCTTATGCAACATAATTAGTTGTCTCCTGAAGCTGCCTTTCGATGATCGTCTACTCTTGTTAGTCTCAGTAACTGGTTTCCGAAAGGTTCCTCTTTCCTTTGAGACTTTCGTTCCTCTTTGTATTGGCATTAAACAAGTTAATGCCGACACCCCTTTCACTTTCCTTAGCTTCCGGTTGCAGATTCCCTTTGAATTTGAGCTTCTGTTGATTACCTTGTGTGTTGGGGTTACCATGTCGGTATTCTCATTTTTTTTCATTAGATCCAAGCTTTCTTCGTGATGTGGCGGTTGCCTTGCTTTCGGATTGTCCTCCTATGCAAGTGACGGTTCAATATCCCTTCACCAATAGCCTGTCCCTGTGTTAATTTTGGTAGTAACAATGTTAATTATTTCAAATTCACACTCGCAATATAACATAAGAAATCAACAATACATCTAGGGATGCACATAGTATGGGTTGGGTCGGGTTGGACCAAATACTACATCCGACCCGCATAAGTATGGGTTTAAGGAAGTTCAATCCATATCCAACCCTATATGAGGTTGGATATGGGTCGAGTTGAAGTATGGGTTGGGTCGGGTTAAGTAGGGTTAGGTTGCTTAAATATAATAAAAAATGAGAATAGAGGTTTTTTTTAAAAGTCGTATTAAAATATTTAGCATAATATATCATATTTTTGCTATCATAATGCATTCAAAATAACTGATTCATCAAAAGATATATTTTATTAAAATTCATTGTAATACACATCATATAAAATTAATTTACTACATAGTAGAACTAGTGTTTCATTTTAAGATACATTCAGATGCACTTTAAAATATATTTTCCAAATTCTGTCTAGTTTGAAATTACATGAAATATGTTTTTTTTGTATATTTACTGTAGAATACATAAACATTATTCTAGGATTATACAATTATAATTTTAAGTAGTTTGATATTAAATTTGTTTTTTAATATAGTGTTGGGTTGGGTTAAAATAAGGTTGCGTTTAACAAATTATCAAACCTAACATGTATGTAGTGTGGGTTACATATTGTAACCTATATCCGACCCGAACTAGGACGGGTTGGGTTGGGTTAATGTGGGTTGGGTCGGGTTGGATATGGGTTGTGTGCAGCCCTAAATACATCCATGGGTTTTCAAACAATTGTGATGTGAGCTGCCATGCACCGTATAACATTTTATAATAATAAATCAGTTAAAAATCATTACAGGCAATCAATATATATTCAATTATAAAATAAAATAACTGCACACAATATTTGAGTAAGTGAGTTCTCATAGTGGTTAGTTCTGAAATCGTTAAATAACGATTGTTTAACTAAATTAAACTGAACGTTTAATTTAGTCAATTTTTTTAACTTTCTCCGTTTCTATCCAAATTGGTTTCATTGCGTAGATCTTTATTTTACGGTTCCAACGTGTCTGAAATTGTTCGATTCTGTTTCTGTTTGAACAAGTTGTGATAATTTAAACTTTAATCATGAAATTAATATAATTATACCTATAATTAACTAATTTAATTTCTCCCCTAACTCACGTTCTTCTTCGTATGCACCTGGAACCCAAAAAAACATGTCGTCGCCTCTTAGGGTTCACAAATGCATGCCCCACAGTTCGTCGGAGTCAGATCCATCACCACCACCTTGAAGAGCTTCGCGCCGCCTCCTTGCGCCTCCATTGGCCTCGAACTGGACGCCCTCGTTCTCTATCCATTTGACTTCAAAACCTGCGACTTCTCGGCACTGCTGGGGACACGAACACTCACAATACTAGATCTCCACTGTCCAAAGTGAAGAGCTCGAAGAAACAAACATATTTGTAGTTGAACATTTTGAGGATAGATTCACGGATTTTGTGATTTTAGGGTATGAATTTTGGAATAGTTTTGGTCGTTCAGAAGTTAGGGTGGTGGCTTGGGATGTTGTTGACCAAGCAATAAATAATTTTAGGGTTCGACTTAGGGTATGTGATATTTATACTATATTTAATAATATTTTAATACATTTTTTACTTGTTTAACACTTTGAACTCCAAACAAACTCCAACGACTGTTGCCCCTAACCAAATACCCTCATTCTGGATACAATGGAATATGTTTGCAAGCTAGTTCGACTGTTCTAGTCAGTTTTTATCAAAAATAAAATGTAATGTTAAATATTGAATTTAAACACATGTTTTAATTTTCCAAGGCCACATACTAGCTCCAAAAATTATGAAATTCGAAATCTCGCTATGTTTTACAAATATAGTTCTAACAAAACTAATTTCGTCGAATTTGGAGACCGTTTGAAAAATGAACTTATAACTAGCTTATTAAATTACAACTGAAATTGAACACGCGTTTAAATTTACTGTGCTTGCATACTAATTCCAATTGACTTGAAATTTTAAACCTGACAATAATTTGACTTTCCGGGTCCAACAAAATTAGTTTCGTCAAAAACGGAGGGTGGCTATTTTAAAGGGCTTATATAATATTACAATATTAATAATTTACATAGCCACTATTTTAAATTTTATTCCGGACATAACTTACAATCTATAGCATGCAAATTCAGTTTCTTATATCCGTTAGAATAACATTATTAAACAGATTCTGACTTTTCTTATTTTACTGAAATTCGACTTATTTTGAATTATGTAAATTCATTTAAAGTTCAAAACCAAAATTTAAAACTACTACACCATTACGTGTTCGTTTTAATTAATTTTAAATTCTAACGTTCCAACTTAGTAAATAAATAAATTTTAAGCCATTAAATTTCAAAATAAACCATTTTAAATATTAAAATCTATTAAAATCAATTAAAAATAAATTTTAAATTAGTTCAAAAAATCAAGGTTGTTACACTCAAGTAGGGTCCGGTTGCTTGGATCTATGGTTTTAGGTGATTTAAGGCATATAAATGCGATTTTTGGAGCAAAGATGGAAACTTTAAGGGGTGGAGCCTACTTAGAATTGGTGCAAGCGTTACTAGGGCTGGTGATGTCAAAGGGTGCTAGCGCAGGTGGTAGAGATGGTGGAAGGGTGGTGTTGGAGTTTGAGGTGAAAAGGGTAAAGGAGGCGGCTTTTAGTAGTTTTAAGGAATGTGGAGGAGTTTTGGAGAGAGGTGGACCCACGACAAATGAGGGGGAGGGGCTACTGACATTAAATGGATCAGAGGGAGGGTGGGATCCATGAGTGTGAGGGGAGGTGAGAGAAATGGAAGAAAAGAGAGAAAAAGAAGAAGAAAAGAAGGAAAGGAAAATACAATTGGAAGTGGCCTCTATTTACACACAAATCGTAGGTTCTAAGTGTAAAATGTCATGCTGAGGTGTCAACACAAGGGGAGATAGTTTGGTGGTGAAGTAATGGACTTGTTGACAATTTTTCAATAAAGGTCTTAAGTGAAAAATTCATGTATTAGCTTTTGTGCCACTTCTTATTTTATGTGCCAGTAAACATCATCATTAGTAGGTTGTCATCATAGAAGAGTGTAAGCAAGGGATAATGAGGTGTCAAGGAGGGAGGGAATTATGGAATTGGTGAATAGGAACGATTTGGTTTATTTTAAGCTTATGTTTAATTAAACGACCTTTATATGTTTTCAACACGTACGATCAAACCGCAAGTCTGATTGATACAAAATCTGAAATCCTACAATATTTCATAGATACAGATCCAATGAAACTGGTCTCATCGAATTCTAAGACCATTTGAAAAATGGCCCATTTTTGAGTATTCAATTAATCTTTCGACACGCATTTATATTGTGCACGTTCACATACTAACTCTGATTAACACGAAATTTAAAACCTTATCATAGTTTAATGTTCCGGGTCTAATGAAACCAGTTTCATCGAAATCCAAGATCTTTTGCAAAATGGCTATTTTTGGGCTATTAAAATAATTAATCAAATTTTAGTATATTTATTTTTAAGCAAGTTTTAAAAGTTCACTAGTCTTATTTTAACTACAGTAAAATATAAAATAAAATTAGAATTCATTTTAAATTATTTTTAGGTCCAGATTCAATATTTAACCATTTAAAAATCCATTTTCGATAAATTTGTTAATTACTATAATTTTGAAAAAAAACTTATTTTTTATATCAAATTTGAGTTATCATATCCTTGAAAACATATTATTATTAATTCAAATCTTCTGAATTAAATTAAATTAGGCTAAAAAATCTGGGATGTTACAGAGTATGCCCTTGGTTTCCCACCTTATATGGAGATTGAGTTCCGAACAAACATAAAGAAGGATGTAACTCCCACTGCTCTACTTTTAAGAGATATGGCCTTTAAGGAAAGACGAGAATTAGATAAGAATATCTTCGAGCACTCATTGAAAGGATTCAGCTAAAGAATCACATCGGAATGGGAAGCCAATGTGGTATTTACAACCAAGTAGATGGATCACTAAGACTATTTCGATTACAGAGAGTTAAGCAAGGAATAATGGGTATTCTCCAACCAGGATAGATGACTTTTTAGACCTATTAATAGGAGCCAAAGTTTTACCACAACTAGACTAGGTAATCATATTTTGTCAATTGACGCTTAAAAAGAGGAGAAAATCAAAGAATATATTCCACACACTAGATAAACTCTATAAGTAGGATCTCATTACTAGGGCTAATCGTAATAACCCCCATTTTAAATGATTTAGATTGACACTAAATCACACATGCTATCCCAATCCATTCAAATGATGAATTATTAATGGGGTATAAATATTAGAATAAAAGGGGTGAGAAGAAACAAAACACAAAATCTCATAGCGGAAGGGTAAAATATAATAATCTCATAATTAAATCATAAAGTTATTTGTATTATACATTGTATTACAATATCAGAATCAAACAATCAACAAACATTTTAAGTAATGTAGCGAAATAATATTGGTAAATATGAACTGTTAATCATCATCTTAAACTTCAAAATAAAGTCTTCGACTAAACTAAAAGAACTTAGGCTATCCCAAGCACAATGGAAAACAATGTACTCGAGTCAGGACTAAAATTTATTATGAAAGTCGAATCAAAAGCATGAATAATGGTATAAGTAACTTAAGAGATGTTACGAAATTTTCTAGCTTCTAAGGATCTGTTAATTTGCCAATATGTAGTATAATATGCTATATATGTAATATACGTAAATAAAATAAATATTACAATATAATTAGGCTTTACGTTCGTCCACCTTACCCATTTTCAAGCCCGTAGTCCATGCAGGTCGTGTAATGCAACCAATAAAATTACTTATTACAATCTAACTTCGAAATAGGTAAAATAGATAATACTTTTTTATTAAAAGAAATAATAATGATATACAATTAGTACAAATATATGTTAATGATATAATCTTTGAATAAACGAATAATAAGATAAATACAGAATTTTCAGATATTTTGACCCAAGAATTTTAGATGAGTCATATGGGAGAACTAACATTCTTCTTAGGAGTATAAATTCGTCAATTAAAGAATGGAATATTCATCAATCAAGAAAATTACGCAAGAGATTTAATTAATAAATACAATTTAGCAACAACTAATGGGAGACCAACACCAATGGCAACTAATATAGCCTTAAGTAAAGATGATGCATCAAAAGAAGTTGATCAAAAATTATATAATGGTATGTAGGATCATTACTATATATAACCGCTAGTAGACCAGATATAATGCATAGTGTATGTCTTTGTGCAGATATCAATCGCAACCTAAGGAAACACATTTAAAAGCCGTAAAACATATTCTAAGATATGTAAAACATACATCAGATTGGGATTATTTTATCCTAAGGATGATTCGTTTGATTTAATTTCTTATTGTGACGCTGATTATGCAGTATGTAAATCCGATCATAAAAGCACAGTGAACATGTCATTTCTTAGAACATTTACAGTCTTCACGGTTTAGTAAAAAGCAAAATATAGTATCTGTGTCAACAATTAAAGTAGAATATATATCTTCTGCTTTGGCTTGTTCATAAGTAATATATATATGCAACAAACCTTAAGGGATTTTGGATTAAATATAAATAAATCACCAATATACTGCGATATACAAACGCTATAAATATATCTACAAATCCAACACATCATCCGAGAACTAAACATATAGATATATTACATCATTTTAATGTAAGTAAAGAGAAAATTTCACTCGAATTTATAGAAACAGAAACACAAATAGCAGATACATTAACAGAACCGTTAAACAAAGCAACGTCTACTAAATTTAGAAGAGAATTAGGCATTGTTCACCAAGTGAATTAGAGTAATTATATATATTAAAGTATAATAAAGTATAACAAAAATCAGAAGAAGAAAAAAATGCACTTATGTCGACATACATTTTTTGATATGTCGACATATAACAGCCATATTTCAAAAATTAATTCCTACAATAAGTTAGTTATAACAACTATTTAAACTTTCTATTTTGAATTTTCTTCTTCATTCTCTCATTTCATTTCTAGACAAACTCAAAACTAAATCAAATAATGGCCTCCACTAATTATAAAAACCAAATAAATCCTCAATCGTTCGCCGGATCATCCGAAGTTCCTTTCCAACGCACTACTCTCGCTTGTGTAATGAAATTGGATAAGAAAATGGAGAATATACTCCAAATGCTCGCTAAAATCCAAGCTTTACAAATTCGGATGAATCAAGAGCATATAGAACAAGGAATGATAATGATAAGTCTATGAAAGTTTGTTATGAGTAATCAAACAAATCCGATTATCATTGAAGATGATAATCCAATAGTGGAAGAGGAAGAAGAGCAAGAGGAAGAGATGATAAAAGAGGAAGAACATGAAGAAGCACAAAATGAAGGCATCGAAGAGGACGATCGAGTCATATATGTTGGCGAAGTTTGTTTTGATTGAGAAAGGAATATAATTGAGAAAAATGGGGAATTTTGTCTCCATTACCTCGATTGCCCAATTCATACATCCCCAATTACGAAGAACTAGATGTTTAGGTTTCTCATTTATTCGTATGCACGACGTGATACGCACATAGTGAAACACTGTAATTTGAATTAGTTTGGATTGTTAATACAATGTATTTTTTTCATAGATTTTGGAGTTAGTATTAGAATAGTTATAAATAGAATAAAGGTTATAATAAAGGCATGAATATATGGGGAGTTATATATATTAGTACTTTAGTATAGATTTAAGTATAATAATATATAGATCAATATAAGTTATAGGTGTTTATAGATTTAGGGGGAGTGTATAGAGAATTTCTTTTTGTTGATGACAAAGGGGGAGAAATATAAATTTAGAATTAGTTAGACTTAGTTTAATGGGGAGTATGTAGGATTCATGATGACAACGGGAGTATTAGAAAGAATAGATCAAATAGGATCAACAGGTAATGAACGGGTATGAATATTTTATAAATCAAGGTTGTCATCATCGAAAAGGGGGAGAATGTTGGAAAATGGAGTTTTGATGACAACAACCTTATTTCAATTACCATCATTAATTGATTATAGAATATATGCTAACATTTCTATCTAGAATATATACATATATATGCAGGATTTGTATACAGGACTTAAATACTGAAGACTGTACAATTTTAGAGTTTCAAGAGATTCAGAATTCAAGAGAGATTCAAGACTCATGAGTTATTAAGTTATTAAGAGTTCAAGAGTTCAAGAAAAGTATAGTAATAGAGTCTAGTTTATATGTAAAACTCTGAATAGCTATCCAGGTTCAAATTCTGATTTTCAAATTTCAAATTCTGATTTAAAATTATTTTATCTTACTTATGATTTCAAACATATAAGTTTAAAAGTTTAATATATAAGTTTATATAGTTTTAAATCTTATAACTTTATAATATGTTTATATAATATATTATTATGATTTCAAATGATTTTACACTTTAGAATATATCACTAAGTTTTAATTCAAGAATTTCCAAAATAATATATATGTTTAAACACTTGAAAAATAGTTTTAAAAATAAATGAACTATACATATGTCGACATATATAGATAGTTATGTCGACATACAACTTTCAGAAATTCAATTTTCAATGGAAGTGTCTTTCACCATTTGTAATGTTTCTGAGACGTTGCAACATTTCACATACTATAAATTGGGGCTGATTTCGAATTTTTTTCATAGTTCTTCTTCTCCATCTTCACCCTCTTCATTTCACCATTATTCTTTATCATTTTATTGATTTCTATACCTATACTTTTCCAATTTCTACTCAAATTATATAAAACTTCATCTTTTCTCAATCTCTATCTACTACCCTCTGAATTGAAGTGCTATTAAAGAGTTATAGGGTTGTTGTAATCATTTGGGAAGTGTTTGGGAAAGAATGTGTTCCTTGTGGCTCTGAAATCAAGGAAAGGGAATGGTGTTAACCTTGTAGCCGTGAAATCAAGGGTGTTTGGAGCAGCGTTAACCTTGTAGCCGTGAAATCAGGGTGGTGGAATCGATGTTAAACTTGTAGCCGTGAAATCAAGGAGTTGTACTTTGATATTGATAATAATTAAACTTTGCGCAATCCAGCGTTTGCATGAGACTGGACATAGGAGTAATCCGAACCAGTATAAAATCTGGTATGTTCTTCCCTATTCTGCATTTTATATTTATCTATTTCTGTGTTTGAGTTTGATTTTGTGTTTGTGATCATCTCTGTTGTGTATGATTCATATAGTAGATCATTTAAGTTTAAGATTTTCATAGATCCTTCGTAAACACTATTCACCCCCTCTAATGTTTGTTTTGCCTTAAGATCCACATTCCTCATTCCCTAACAATTGATATCAGAGCATAGGTTTTCAAATAGTTCATTATCTGATTTCTGAAAATATTAAATGGCAAATTTTGAAATGATTTATAACACTAGTTTCAACTCATGCATTGCATCGTTGTTTTAAGAGTTTGCATTCAATTATGTTGAAAATTCGAGTGATCTACTGAATTGTTGTCTAGTATAGGAAAAGATGTGTTACATGGTTATTGGAAATTTAAGTTCTGAAAAGATGGGTTACATGGCAGTTGAAAATTCAAATCCCGAAGTGGTGTGTTGCATAGCTATTGAGAACTCAAATTTTGGTGAACAAATGGTGGAAATCAAAAGGGACAAATGGATATTGGATAGTGGTTGTTTGAGACATATGATGGGAAATCTGGAATTACTGAATAATCAAGTATATGAAGATGGTGGAATGGTTAACTTTGGTGATAGCTCTAGAGGATATATTGTTAGCATCGGCAATGTCGGTAATTCTAAAACTCCTACTATTTATGATGTTTGATTAGTTAGGAATCTAAAACACAACCTATTAAGTATAAGTCAACTTTGCGACAAAGGCTATAAAATAAAATTTGAAAAGGATAAATGCTTTATAGAAGATAAGAATTCAAAAATAATATTCGAAGGAGATAGAAAGAATAATATTTATATATTAAGTATGAAAATCTCCAAAAATAATCTATGTCTTATGGCCAATACAAGTGACCGCTGGATCTGGCATAAGAGATTCGGTCATATAAACTTTAAACACATATCTAGGATTTCAAAGTTAGATTCAATTAAGGGATCACCCAAAATGAAGTTTAAAGTAAATAATTTATGCGATGCTTGTCAATTCAGAAAATTAAAAAGAAGTTCGTTTAAATCAAAAGAGGAAGTTACAACCTCGAAACCATTAGAGTTAATTCATATGGATCTATTCGGTCCATCCCAAACTCAATCATTAAATCATAATAAATATGTTTATGTAATAGTCGACGATTTTTCCAGATTTACTTGGACTTTGTTTCTTAAAAATAAAAACGATGCTTTTGATCAATTAAAAACCTTTGCTAAAAGAATTCAAAATTTATTATCCTTAAAAATCAAAACAATATGTAGTGACCACAGTGGAAAATTCAAAAATGAAAATTCTGAAAATTTTTGTTATAGAAAGGGAATAACCCATAATTTTTCTTTCCCTAGAACCCCCAAACAAAATGGAGTAGTTGAACGTAATAATAGGTTAGTACAAGAGTGTGCAAGAACTATCTTATCTAATAGTAACTTACCAAGGAATTTTAGGGCAGAGGCTGTTGCTACAGCTTGTTATATTTTAAATAGCTTTCTATAAGATCCTAAATTCATAAAACACCATATGAACTTTTGTATAATAAGAAACCAAAAGTATCGTATTTTAAAATATTTGGAAGTAAATGTTTTATCCTTAACTCTAAAGAAAATTTAGATAATTTAGACTCAAAATCAGATAAAGGAATATTTATTGGATTTTCAGAGAGAAGTAAGGCATATAGAGATAACTTAAGAACTAATACCATCGAAGAAACATTAAACGTATCCTTTAATGAAAATTATAAAAATATAACAAACCATAAAGAAGATGAAAGTGAAAATGAGATAGATGAAACAAATTATGAAATTAATTAACCAAATAAACGAATTAGATTACTAAGTGATCATCCTGTAGAAAATATCTTAGGAGATATTGAATCCGTTGTTAGGACCCAAAACCAACTAAATATGAGCAATTCAACATTTATTTCTACTATCATACCAAAGAATCCAAAGGAAGCATCATCCGATGATTCATGGATCCTTGCTATGCAAGAGAAATTGAATCATTTGACAAAGAATGATGTATGAGAACTTGTTCCTAGACTAAAGGATAAAACTATAATAGGAGCTAAATAGGTTTATAAAAATGAAATGAATGAACATGGTAAGGTTGTAAGAAATAAGGCACGATTTAGCACAAGGTTATACTCAAGAAGAAGGAATAAATTATGATGAAACATTTGGCCCCGTAGCAAGATTAGAATCAATAGGATATTATAAGCCTTTGCTAATCATATTATTTCAAATTATATCAAATGGATGTTAAAAGTGTTTTACTAAACGGATATGTTAAAGAAGAGGTATATGTAGAGAAACCACCTCTTTTTGAATAAGAAAATTTTCTAGACCACGTATATAAATTAAAGAAAGCATTACATGGATTAAAACAGGCTCCTGGGGCTTAGTATGATAGATTAAGAAATTAATTATTACAATCTAACTTTGAATTAGGTAAAATAGACAATACTTCTTTTATTAAAAGAAATAATAATGATATACAATTACTACAAATACATGTTAAGGATATAATCTTCGGCACGAATAATAAGATGAATAAAGAATTTTCAGTTATTATGACCGAAGAATTTGAGACGAGTCATATGGGAGATCTAACATTCTTGTTAGGCTTACAAATTCGTCAATTAAAGAACGGAATATTCATCAATCATGAAAAATACTCAAGTGATTTAATTAATAAATGTAATTTAACAACAGCTAATGGGGGACCAATACCAATAGCAACAAATATAGCCTTATGTAAAGATGAAATATTAGAAGACATTGATAAAAAATTATAGAGATATGATAGGATCATTATTATATATAACCGCTACTAGACCAGATATATATTGTATGTCTCTATGCAAGATATCAATCGCTACCTAAAGAAACACATTTAAAAGTCATAAAATGTATTCTAAGATATGTAAAACATACATCAAATTTTGGATTATTTTATCCTAAGGATGATTCATTTGATTTAATTTCTTATTGTGACGCTGATTATGCAGGATCTAAATCCGATCGTAAAAGCACTAGTGGAACATGTTATTTCTTAGGACATTCACTAGTTTCGTGGTTTAGTAAAAAGAAAAATATAGTATCTTTGTCAACAACTGAAGCAGAATATATATCTGATGCTTTGACTTGTTCACAAGTAATATATATGCAACAAACCTTAAAACTATTTGGACTAATATAAATAAATCACCAATATACTGCGGTAATACACACGCAAAAAATATATTTACAAATCCAACTCATCATTCAAGAACTAAACAAATAGATATACGACATCATGTAAACGTAAGTAAAAAGAAAATTTCACTCGAATTTATGGAAACAGAAAAACAAATAGCAGATACATTAACAGAACCATTAAACGAAGCAACGTTTACTAAATTTAGAAGAGAATTAGGTATTGTTCACCAAGTGAATTAGAGTAATTAGATATATTAATATATAATAAAGTATAACAAAAATTAGAAAAATAAAAAATTTAACGTACTTATGTCGACAAACACTTTTTGATATGTCGACATATAATTGCCAGATTTCAAAAATTAATTCCCACCATAAGTTAGTTATAACAACTATTTAAACTTTTTATTTCAAATTTTCTTCTTCGTTCTCTCATTTCATTTCTGGAAAACTCAAAACTAAATCAAACAATGGCCCCCACTAATTATAATAACCAAACTAATCCTGAATCGTCCGTCGAACCATCCGAAGGTCCTTTTCAACCTCTACTCTCGCTCATGTGATGAAATCGGAAGTGGAAAAGGAGAACGTACTCCAAACGCTCGCTGAAATCCAAGCTTTACATATTCGGATGAATCAAGAGCATACAAAACAAGGAAATATAACGAGAAATCTACAAAAGTTTGTTATGGATAATCAAACAAATCTAGTTATCATTGAAGATGATAATCCAATAATGGAAGAGGTAGAAGAGGAAAAGGAAGAGATGATAGAAGAGGAAGAACAAGAAGAAGAACAAAATGAAGGCATGGAAGAGGATGATCGAGTCATATGCGTTGGTGAAGTTTGTCTTGATCAAGAAGGCAATATAATTGAGTAAAATTGGAAATTTTGTCTCCATTACCCGGATTGCCCAATTCATAAGTCCCCAATTACGAAGAATTAGATGTTTAGGTTTCTGTTTATTCGTACATACATTGTAATACGTACATAGTGAAACATTTTAATTTGAATTAGTTTGTATTGTTTGGATTGTTAATACAATGTTTGTTTTTCATAGATTTTGGAGTTAGTATTAGAATAGTTATAAATAGAATAAAGGTTATAACAAAAGCATTAATATAGGGGGAGTTATATATATTAGTACTTTAGTATAGATTTAAGTATTATAATATATAGATCAAAATAAGTTATAGGTGTTTATAGATTTAAGGGGAGTATATGTAGAATTTCTTTTTTTTATGAAAAAGTGGGAAAAATTATAAAATGAGGATTAGTTAGACTTAGTTTAAGGGGGAATATGTAGGATTCATGATGACAAGGGGAGTATTAGAAGGACTAGATTAAATAGTATCAACGGGTAATGAACAACTATTAATATTTTATAAATCAAGGTTGTCATCATCAAAAAGGGGGAGAATGTTGGAGAGTGAAGTTTTGGTGACAACAACCTTATTTCAATTATCATCATTAATTTATTATAGAATATATGCTAACATTTCTATCTAGAACATATATATACATATATATGCAGGATTTGTAGACATGACTTAAAATACTGTATACTGTACAGACTGTAAAGATTTAGAGTTTCAAAAGATTCAGAATTCAAGAGAGATTCAAGACTCATGAGCTCTCAAGTTATCAAGAGTTCAAGAAAAATATAATAATAGAGTCTAGTTTATATGTAAGACTGTGAATAGCAATCCAGGTTCAAATTTTAATTTTAAATTTTGATTTTCAAAATTCGAGTTCTGTTTTCAAAATTCAAATTCTTATTTAAAATTATTTTATCTTACTTATGATTTCAAACATATAAGTTTAAAAGTTTAATATATAAATTTATATAGTTATATAATTTTAAACCATATAACTTTATAAATATGTTTATATAATATATTATTGTGATTTCATATGATTTTACCCTTTAGGATATTCACTTATATCACTAAATTTTAATTCAAGAATTTCCAGAATAATATATATGTTTAAACACTTGAAAAATAGTTTTAAAAATAAATGAAATATACATATGTTGACATACATAGATATCTATGTCGACATACAACTATCAGAAATTCAATTTTCGAAGGAAGTGTCTTTTCGCTATTTGTAACGTTTCTAAGACGTTGCAACCTTTCACATACTATAAATACGGGCTGATTTCGAATTTTTTTCATAGTTCTTCTTCGCCATCTTCACCCCTCTTCATCACACCATTATTCTTTATCATTTTATTGATTTCTATACTTGCACTTTGCGAATTTCTACTCAAATTATATAAATTTTCATATTTTCTCAATTCTATCTACTACTGTTTGAATTGAAGTGCTATTGAAGAGTTATAGGGCTGATGCAACCATTTGGAAAGTTTGTGGGAAAGAATGTGTTCCTTGTAGCCTTGAAATCGAGGAAAGGGAGCAGTGTTAACCTTGTAGCTGTGAAATCAAGGGTGTTTGGAGCGGTGTTGACCTTGTAGCTGTAACGTCCCGGAAAAAGTCGATCTTGGTTATCCGATATACAACACATATTGAACACCCAAGGATCGAAAATACCGGTAGTTAATGAAAGAAATTAGAGGGTGAGGATAGATAAGATAGAAACTTAGAATAGAAGAAGAAGAAGAACATACAACATCAGAGTAAACACGAATCTCACAGCGGAACGAATAAATATATTTTATAACATAACTTTGAAATATAAATCTGTACTTGAATATACATATCATTTCCAAAGTAAAGCACTTACAACACGGCGGAAATAACAATAGCTATATAATCCTGAAGCCTAGTGCTCCAGCTGTTCAAGTATGTGTAAATCCCGACTACTTGACTGCCCGTACAAAATTGGGCACCCAAGAGTTTAGGGAAAACAAAACAAAATAAACTGTGAGTCAGTCAAGTGACTGGTGTGAGTAAACTCAAATTATTTGATTTAACTTTCAAAATCCTTTTGAAATAAAGGATAATTATAAGACCGATCCACACATAAACACGGATAGTTTTTACCCTACGATAACCCAAATCATTAGTAAAATAATATTATTCTGATATTATAATAATGTCTAACACAAGCAATATCAATCTAGTAGAAACGCTTGCATCTAACGTTCTACATATATAATATACGATCAAAACCGCGGGCTCTTATTTGGGGAATGGATTCCAACTATGACAAGGTATGGATCCACCTTCCGCTCAGTGTACTCTAGAAGCGATACACTGGAGTTCAACAAGAACATCTTGCAACTCGGCCACATATGACCGACCACTCATTTCGCTTGAGTGTAACGAATATATTGCCACCCCTCTATTATTATTCCAACATAACCGTTCCCGGGAGATACAAAATTGAAAGAAGTAACAAATATGAATATTCTCTAGGTGGTGACAATATACCCTAATTGGTTGCGAATCACTTAGTCATGCTGCCTGCCTGATTTCTGTCATTTCCCAGTTGATGAGGCTCAAGGTCAAAACGTATCTTTTAACAGATCACTCCTCTATTTACTTCGAATGCCACATCATCATACCCATCAAATCACAAATTGATTTCCCCAAAAATACCACGGGTATAAGTTAAGAGAAACAAATTCCTCCGCCACTAACGTAAATACGTTTGAAATGATCAACTTACGCGATCTACCAGATATACTCTATCAGACATTCATCCATTCAAGTTGTCCTGGGACTGGACAAACCGAATGCACTATTCCGTACATCCATCCTAGGCAATCTCTACCTAGAACTTATACGACAGCCCTTGCACTTTACTCCCATCTTCAACTTGTCTTCGATCTATTTGATTCGATACGCTAACGCCCATACGGAGTGGTTCTCGGATAATAACCCAACCGGTCTCTCCGTATTGACGGCGGAAAAATGGTCAAAAATTTGATAATCTGCGATTTAACTATCAAAAACACGTGTGCAAGCAACGATATTATTTCCAGATGGAAATTCTATCGATCAAACAACAATCCACATTTAACCCCTTTAAATTATTTTAACATTAATTTATTCATTTCCTTGTTTCCCACTTCCATATATTTGTAAATTCTTATTTCTAAGTTTAGAAAATATACGTTATCAATCACTGGAAAACATTTCCATATTTCTCCCATTTCTTGTTTTCTATTATTAGAAAACATTTCTGATTCTTATTTGGAAAACATTTCCAAAACTCCTTTATTGGATTTAAACAGATGTTTAAATAAACAACACTATGCCAACACAAACCATTTCACTCATTAACTAAATTCACCTAACCATCATTCACTATCAAACCTTACTATTCCTTAGTTAAGAAGGAAGTCAATCAAGTTGGGGTATAATTACCTCTCAGACCTTAACCGAACAACGTTTTTACTTCGAAATAGACAAAGTTTATCTTTTAAATCTTTAACAAACTTCCTTACGTAACTCTCTTTCGAACAAATCTCTATTCGATAACTCTTTCCTTCGAATAAACTATATTCGATAATAACCTATATTCGAATAAGCCTATTCAATTAACACTATTCGATTAACTCTAATCGATTTACTCTTATCAGTTAACTCTATTTGATTAACTCAATTCTATTAATTCTATTTGATTAACTCCGTTTGATTTACCCTACTGGATCAACTCGATTCAATTAACTCTAACTAATTTACTCTTATCAATTAACTCCTTTCGAATGAACTATATTCGATTAACTCCTTTCGAATAACTAATATTCCATAGCTCCTTTCGAATAACTAATATTTGATAACTCCTTTCGAATAACTAATATTCGATATCTCCTTTCGAAAAACTAATATTCGATAACTCCTTTCGAATAACTAATATTCGATAACTCCTTTCGAATAACTAATATTCGATAATTTCTTTCGAATAATTAATATTCGATAACTCCTTTCGAATAACTAATATTTGATAATTTCTTTCTCTATTCGAATAAACTATATTCGATTAATTCTCTTATTCGAATAACCTTATTCGATAACTCTTTCTTCGAATAAACTATATTCGAATAACTCTAACCCGACTAACTCTAATTCAGTTAACTCTATTCGAATAACAAATATTCGACTAACTCTTGTTCGACTAACTGTATTCGAATAACTCTAGTTCGATTTAACTCTAATCGATTAACTCTAACTGATTAACTCTAACTGGTTATCTCTAACTCTAGTCGATTAAATCTAACTCTAATCAATTAACTCTAACTCTAATCGATTAACTCCTCTAACTCATTTTGATTAACACATTTTGATTAACTCCTTTGATTAACTCTACGTCCATATTCAGTTCAAATATAGATGTTGAAATCGATTCTTACTTCTCTATATAAGTCATGATTTATATATTCTATTTATCCAAGGATAAATATTTTACTTAATTTATCAAACCTTATTTATAAATTAATCTTCTTACTTTATCTGTTAAAACAGATTTCTCTTGAATATTCACTTTAAATTTATTCTGTTATACTCGTGTGTGAAGCACGGGTCTGAACTTTCCTATTGTAAAATTCTCTTTTCTCTCTTTTTATACAAAATTCTATTTATTTATTAAATAATTCTCTTTTGATGATTCTATTTATTTCCTAAATAAATATTTCCTTTTATAACTTTATTTATTTTCTAAATAAATAATTCTATCTGATCTATTTGTAAATGCTTTACAAATATTTCCTTTTAAATTCTATTTGTAAATGTTTTACAAATATTTCCCTTTCCAATTCCATTTGTTAATGTTTTACAAATATTTCCCTTTTTATTTCTATTTGTAAATTGTTTTACAAATAGTTCTCTTTCTATTTGTTTTACAAATATTTCCCTTTTATATTTGTTTTACAAATATTTCCCTTTATATTTGTTTTACAAATAATTCTCTTTTCAACTCTTTGATTTTATAATTATTTCCTTTTATAAAACCCTTTTCCTTTTATAATTCTATTTGTAAATGTTCTACAAATATTTCCCTTTCTATTTTATTTGTAATTGTTTTACAAATATTTCCCTTTCTATTTGTTTTACAAATATTTCCCTTTTATATTTGTTTTATAAATAATTTCCTTTATCTTTGTTTTACAAATAATTTGCTTTATACTTGTTTTACAAATAATTTCTTTTATAAAATCCCTTGATTTTATAAATATTCCTTTATATTAAATCCTTTGATTTTATAAAGATTTCAATTTCAATATAACATTGAAAATTCCCTTTTCATATTCCAGTATTTGATATGGTATTTAACATACCATATATTACTGATCAATATTATCCAAACACACACAATCAACAACAAATTGTATATCACATCATATATCACAATATATGGAAAACAGTAAAACAAATATTGAAGAATCCAGTTGGATTCCTCCGACCTGTTTCCCTGCATCCACAGATGTTAAACAATATAATTAACATCAATTTCATTTCAACATGAAATATTCTAATAAACAAAATCAATATATATTTAACAATCTATATATATATATTATATATATATATATATATATATATATATATATATATAATTTCAACCAACTGACTAGCAGTTCATCCAAACAGTCAACAAACATCAATCAACCAATATTTATCAGTTCTAAAAATACGTTATAAATATATAAACTGTTCAGAGTTGGTGAGTTTTACTCACGTTGGCATTTCATCATTAAAGAACGAAAAAATGTTGTTTGATTTGAATCAAACAATTTATTTCACCATAAATTCAAACGAGCTCCAATCCACTCCCAGTCGGTCCCATTGGGTAGCGCTTGTCCATACGATCCTAACAGGTCCAATTTTGCTGAATTCCGACAACGTATGTAATAGTTATTGGTTTTACAAGTAATACATATTTAAATAAACAAAAACTTGAATTTTAAATCAATGAATTTGGGCATTAACTTGATTTCCCCGACCCACTCCAAACCATTTAAGAACACAGCCCGCCCCCCTTAAACTCCTTTTTCCCCGATATCGAACTACTTCCAGTAAATCCCCAAACCATCTTCGATCCCTCCCTACTCTTCCATTTCTTCACAATAATTCAAACAAACATCACCACACATCTTCTTATCAAAATCTCTCCTTCCCATACACCTTTCCCTCAACTCGAGCTCTCTGTTGCAAATGCGCTCGACAATAGTAACCCAGGAAGAGTGCGACATCGATGTCCATGGAATCCTTCCAACAAACTCATATAAGCTCGAAATCAAACCCTCAACTCAAATATCTCCTCACAAACATGAAATGATGCATCAAATCTTCCACTCTCTTTAACCCTAGAACACGCTGTAGTGATAACAGCGAACCATTTTAGCGTGAACCCCCCCAAACACGTATAGAAATGAAAGCATCTCGTAGCGATCAAGAATATATACATATGAAGATTTCCAGGATTTTATTTGGTTTTGGTCTGGATTTTTGAAATGAACGAATTGTTTGCGAAGAGAAGGAACTGGCAGCTGAAGAATTAATGACAACAGGAAGAAATGGTCTAGGTTAGAAGAGTGTAGGATTATTTATAGTAGTTTCTAATATATCATATATGTATTCATGGAGAAACATGGTCCAAGTGGTGATGTATGTGGCTCTTTTAACTTAGGGTAGATGCTGCATTGAGCTTCAGGAAATACACAAGGTTGAAGACGACTACAATGGCATCACGTATACTTTTTTTATTTGTTTGTTTATGTTTTAAATGGTCTTAGCACTCGTTATGTACGTGCGGCTTTACTCACGAACGGACACACCATCGACAAAAATAAAAGTACCTTTAAAACAAGCATTGTGCCACGATCCTAAAAATATAATAATATCGGTAGGTTAACTTATACTGTGAAACCCCGAAATCTTGATTAAGGTTGCAAAATACTCCAAATAAAAATTTGCTTATTTAATTAATTAAAAATTACAGTAAAATTCTAAAAATTAAATTATCACTACGTCTCAAAGGGCTTGTATAAATACGAGGCCAATATTTAATTATAATTAAATATATCGTTATGGTTGATAACGATTCCATAATGACTATTCGAAAATTTGATTTGATCACAACTCAAAATCTACACGACGAAATCTCGATTTTTCTCTTCCACTAGAAAAATATACTTCACCAGCTCCTAACGTTTCATGTTTCACAGAAATCCGATTTCAAATGGCTTCTGTATATTCGGTTGAAGTTCGAATCGCCAAATTGCGAACTGCCATGCCATTTCGAGCTCAATTTTAATTATAATATAATTATACGTTCAAACTGTCGTTCAAATTATATATTCATCATTCTAATTCAATTCTAAGTTGAATTAAATACTTTGAATTGTCCAGTTCACATTATATTGCCAATTCACTATTTCTGATTATTTCATAAATTAAATATATTATTCTATTATTTATATTTATTAAATATTCAATATAATTTAATTAAACAACCATTTTCACTATTTAAATAATTAAATAAATTAATTATTCGATCGAAAAATATGGGTCGTTACATTCTTCCCCCCTTAAAAAAATTTCTTCCTCGAAATTGCTAAGGTAGAAAGCAAACCCTATTGATTGGTTAAAAATTATTTTTACTTCTTTAACTTCAGTTTCGCTGGACCAATTAATTTCAACTAAATTATTAATTTATTCTTACTAACGAAAATTTCCATAAACTCTAAAAAAATTCTAACACCTTAACTTTTCAAAAAAATTCCCCAGCACCTCCTTTGTACTGGTTAATAGCTCAAACTCCTACTCACCTCTCTGAGCCTTCTTTAACCCGAAAGAAAATCAAACAGCCAAGCAGCTTGCCAAATCGGCTCATAAATCTCTTGCTTATACCAAATATAAACTTGTACCTTTTTGTCGGGCATATCAAATTTATCACTTTCACCTGTTATCAATTCAACGTATACCAATGTCATCCCAATCAAATTCCAATCTGTTTTTATCCACAAATCCTACCATTTGCTTATAACTAAGTCGAATTTCATTTCAAACTCGAGTCCCCTTCTCGATTTTTAAATCCTTAACTCATCAATCCAATACCATTTCAAATTCAAATCTCACAAATCCAATTTGTCTTGATATCGTTCTAATCCCGTTCAATTTCAATTTCAATTCACTTTCCCAAATTTCAATTCAATTTGGTTTTAATTCAAACAGTCTTTCTATGGAAATTTTAAACAGTTCACCATATCGAAAATCGACTTTCCTTTTCAGGATTCAAAACAACTTGCTTTTCTCAAATCAATTCAAAAGCAAAACCTTTGGTAGTAATCTATCACTTAGAACTTGAAAATGAACACTAATGATGCTGCGCAGTCATCATCAGAATTATTTTCCAGCTTATCGAAGTGAGTTCAATACTATAACGATTTCAAAACCATTTTTAAACACTTCCATTTCGAAATCAGTTCAAAATACCATTTACAATTCTTTAAAACAATTTAAAATCTCCCAAGATTTTAAAATTCTCATATATTTAACCTGGATTCATTTACAACACTTTTCAAATTTTCAGGGTTTTATATTCCAATTCTGATTCAAATTTCAAGTTCAGTTCATCGGATTTCATATGTTTCATTATATGAATTTTGATTGGTTATTTACAAAATCATTTAATTTATAATCTTACTCGATTATAATAACAACCGAAATATCCAATATATTATAATAATTTCAATATAAATCCTTTATATATATATCAAAATATACTTTGGGTAAAATTATTTCGTTTACCCTCTTTTCAAAACATACAGTGTCGACCCATCGTATTCGAGTGTTTAGAAACTCCTACCGATACAATGGATCGAACTGATCGACCAGAACCCATAAACAACTCAACCAATAAATCTCCACAATATAAAACAATTTTATATTGAATAACAAATACGCGCTCATATATATACACTCAACTCAATCTAGGGTATTACTAACCCCATCTCTACTGGGTCACGCCACAGAGCCAAGGTAGTAACTTAACCGTATGCTCTGATACCAACAGTAACGTCCCTGCGATTTCGGTAGGCTTTGCAACCATTCCTCAACCCCCCAAGCAGCAGGTTAACCTCCCACCATGGCCTACAGAGGTACCCTAACTCCATGCTTTGCGGCCAGCCTCTCGACTTGACCAACCCGCTATACTGCAGGACCTGTAGGGGTATGAGTCTCACGTTCGCCACCAAACCGCGAAGCGAGAACCCCCTATCAGACGTACCAGTTAAGCAACATGGACTGGTGTGAGTAAACTCAAATTATTTGATTTAACTTTCAAAATCCTTTTGAAACAAAGGATAATCATAAGACCGATCCACACATAAACACGGATGGTTTTTACCTCACGATAACCCAAATCATTAGTAAAACAATATTATTCTGATACTATAATAATGTCTAACACAAGTAATATCAATCTAGTAGAAACGCTTGCATCTAACGTTCTACATATATAATATAAAATCAAAACCACGAGCTCTTATTTGGGGAATGGATTCCAACTATGACAATGTATGGATCCACCTTCCGCTCAGTGTACTCTAAAAGCGATACACTGGAGTTCAACAAGAACATCTTGCAACTCGGCCACACATGACCGACCATTCATTTCGCTTGAGTGTATCGAATATATTGCCACCCCTCGGTTAGTATTCCAACATAACCATTCCCGGGAGATACAGAGTTAAAAGAAGTAACAAATATGAATATTATCTAGATGGTGACAATATTCCTAATTGGTTTCGAACCACTTAGCCATGTTGCCTGCCCGATTTCTGTCATTTCCCAGTTGATGAGGCTCGAGGTCAAAACATATTTTTTAACAGATCACTCCTCCATTTACTTCGAATGCCACATCAGCATACCCATCAAATCACAAATTGATTTCCCCAAAAATACCACGGGTATAAGCTAAGAGAAATGAATTCCTCCGCCACCAACGTAAATACATTTGAAACGATCAACTTACGCGATCTACCAGATATACTCTGTCAGACATTCATCTATTCAAGTTGTCCTGGGACTGGACAAACCGAAGGCACTATTCCGTACATCCATCCTAGGCAATCTCTACCTAGGACTTATACAACAGCCCTTGCACTTTACTCCCGTCTTCAATTTGTCTTCAATCTATTTGATTCGAAACTCTAACGCCCATACGGAGTGGTTCTCGGATAATAACCCAACCGGTCTCTCCGTATTGACGAAGGAAAAATGGTCAAAACTTTGATAGTCTGTGATTTAACTATCAAAGAAAAACACGTGTGCAAACAACGATATTATTTCCAGATGGAAATTCTATCGATCAAACAACAATCCACATTTAACCCCTTTAAATTAATTTAACATTAATTTATTCATTTCCTTATTTCCCACTTCCATATATTCGTAAATTCTTATTTTCTAAGTTTAGAAAATATACGTTATCAGTCACTGGAAAACATTTCCATATCTCTCCCATTTCTTGTTTTCTATTATTCGAAAACATTTCTGATTCTTATTTGGAAAACATTTCCAAAACTCCTTTATTAGATTTAAACATATGTTTAAATAAACATCGCTATGCCAACACAAACCATTTCACTCATTAACTAAATTCACTTAACCATCATTCACTATCAAACCTTACCATTCCATAGTTAAGAAGGAAGTCAATCAAGTTGGGGTAAAATTACCTCTCCGACCTTAAATGAACAACGTTTCAACTTCGAAATAGTCAAAGTTTATCTTTTAAATCTTTAACAAACTTCCTTACGTAACTCTCTTTCGAACAAATCTCTATTCGATAACTCTTTCCTTCGAATAAACTATATTCGACAATCTCTCTTCTTCGAATAACCTATATTCGAATAACTCTATTCAATTAACACTACTCGATTAACTCTAGTCGATTTACTCTTATCAGTTAGATCTATTTGATTAATTCAATTCTATTAACTCTATTTGATTTACCCTACTGGATTAACTCCATTCAATTAACTTTAACTAATTTTCTCTTATCAATTAACTCCTTTCGAATGAACTATATTCGATTAAATCCTTTCGAATAACTAATATTCGATAACTCCTTTCGAATAACTAATATCCGATAACTCCTTTCGAATAACTAATATTCGATAACTCCTTTCGAGTAACTAATATCCGATAAATCCTTTCGAGTAACCAATATTCGATAACTCCTTTCGAATAACTAATATTCGATAATTTCTTTCGAATAACTAATTTTCGATAACTCCTTTCGAATAACTAATATTCGATAATTTCTTTCGAATAACTAATATTCGATAACTCCTTTCGAATAACTAATATTCGATAACTCCTTTCGAATAACTAATATTTGATAACTCCTTTCGAATAACTAATATTCGATAATTTCTTTCGAATAACTAACATTTGATAACTCCTTTTGAATAACTAATATTCGAAAATTTCTTTCTCTATTCGAATAAACTATATTCGATTAATTCTCTTATTCGAATAACCTTATTTGATAACTCTTTCTTCGAATAAACTATATTCGAATAACTCTAATCCAACTAACTCTAGTTCAATTAACTCTATTCGAATAACAAATATTCGACTAACTCTTGTTCGATTAACTCTACTCGAATAACTCTAGTTCGATTTAACTCTAATCGATTAACTCTAACTGATTAACTCTAATTGGTTATCTCTAACTCTAATCGATTAACTCTAACTCTAATCGATTAACTCCTCTAACTCATTTTGATTAACACATTTTGATTAACTCCTTTGATTAACTCTACGTCCATATTCAGTTTCAAATATCGATGTTGAAATCGATGCTTACTTCTCTATATAAGTCCTGACTTATATATTCTATTTATCCAAGGATAAATATTTTACTTAATTTATAAAACCTTATTTATAAATTAATCTTCTTACTTTATCTGTTAAAACAGATTTCTCTTAAATATTCACTTTAAATTCATATTCTGTTATACCCGTGTGTGAAGCACGGGTCTGAACTTTCCTAGTGTAAAATTCTCTTTTCTCTCTTTTTATACAAAATTCTATTTATTTATCAAATAATTCTCTTTTGATAATTCTATTTATTTCCTAAATAAATATTTCCTTTTATAACTTTATTTATTTTCTAAATAAATATTTCTATTTAATCTATTTGTAAATGCTTTACAAATATTTCCTTTTAAATTCTATTAGTAAATGTTTTACAAATATTTCCCTTTCCAATTCCATTTGTAAATGTTTTACAAATATCTCCCTTTTTATTTCTATTTGTAAATTGTTTTACAAATATTTCTCTTTCTATTTGTTTTACAAATATTTCCCTTTTATATTTGTTTTACAAATATTTTCCTTTATCTCTTTTACAAATATTTCCCTTTATATTTGTTTTACAAATAATTCCTTTTTCAACTCTTTGATTTTATAATTATTTCCTTTTATAAAACCCTTTTCCTTTTATAATTCTATTTGTAAATGTTTTACAAATATTTCCCTTTTTATTTTATTTGTTATTGTTTTAGAAATATTTCCCTTTCTATTTGTTTTACAAATATTTCCCTTTTATACTTGTTTTACAAATATTTTCCTTTATCTTTGTTTTACAAATAATTTCCTTTATTTTTATTTTACAAATAATTTCCTTTATTAAATCCCTTGATTTTATAAATATTCCTTTATATTAAATCCTTTGATTTTATAAAGATTTCAATTTCAAGATAACATTGAAAATTTGCTTTTCATATTCCATATTTGTTATGGTATTTAACATACCATATATTAATGATCAATATTATCCAAACACACACAATCAACAACAGATTGTATATCACATCATATATCACAATATATGAAAAACAGTGAAATAAATGTTGAGGAATCCAATTGGATTCCTTCGACCTATTTCCCTGCATCCACAGATGTTAAACAATATAATTAACATCAATTTCATTTCAACATGAAATATTCTGATAAATAGAATCAATATATATTTAACGATCTATATTATATATATATATATATATATATATATATATATATATATAATTTCAACCAACTGACTAGCAGTTCACCCAAACAGTCAACACACAGCAATCAACCAATATTTATCAGTTCTAAAAATATGTTATTAATATATAAACTGTTCAGAGTTTGTGAGTTTTACTCACTTTGGCAGTTCATCGTTAAAGAATGATAAACTGTTGTTTGATTTGAATCAAACAATTTATTTTGCCGTAAATTCAAACGAGCTCCAATCCACTCCCAGTCAGTCCCATTGGGTAGCGCTTGTCCATACGATCCTAACGGATCCAGTTTTGCTGAATTCCGACAACGAATGTAATAGTTATTGGTTTTACAAGTAATACATATTTAAATAAACGAAAACTGGAATTTTAAATCAATGAATTTGGGCCTTAACTTGATTTCCCCGGCCCACTCCAACCCATTTAAGAACACAACCCACCCCTCTAAAACTCCTTCTTCCTCGATATCGAACTACTTCCAGTAAATTCCCAAGCCATCTTCGATCCCTCCCTACTCCTCCATTTCTTCACAATAATTCAAACAAACATCACCGCACATCTTCTTATCAAAATCTCTTCCTTCCCATACACCTTTCCCTCAACTCGAGCTCTCTGTTGCAAATGCGTTCGACAACAGTAATCCAGGAAGAGTACGACATCGATGTCCATAGAATCCTTCCAACAAACTCATACAAGATCGAAATCAACCCCTCAACTCAAATATCACCTCACAAACACGAAATGATGCATCAAATCTTCAACCCTCTTGAACCCTAAAACACGCTGTAGTGATAACAACGAACCATTTTAGCGTGGAACTCCCCCAAACACATATAGAAATGAAAACATCTCGTAGCGATCAAGAATATATACATATGAAGATTTCCAGGATTTTATTTGGTTTTGTTCTGGATTTTTGAAATGAACGAATTGTTTGCGAAGAGAAGGAACTAGAGGCAGAAGAATTAATGACAATGGGAAGAAATGGTCTAGGTTAGAAGAGTGTAGGATTATTTATAGTAGTTTATAATATATCATATATGTATTCATGGAGAAACATGGTCCAAGTGGTGATGTATGTGGCACTTGTAACTTAGGTTAGGCGCTGCATTGAGCTTCAGGAAATACACAAGGTTGAAGAGGATTACAATGGCATCACGTATACTTGTTTTTATTAGTTTGTTTATGTTTTAAATGGTCTTAGCACTCGTTATGTATGTACGGCTTTACTCACGAACGGACACTCTATCGACAAAAATAAAAGTACCATTATAACAAGCCTTGTGCCACGATCCTAAAAATATAATAATATCGGTAGGTTAACTTATACTGTGAAACCCCGAAATCTTGATTAAGGGTGCAAAATACTCCAAATAAAAATTTGCTTATTTGATTAATTAAATATTACAGTAAAATTCTAAAAATTAAATTATCACTATGTCTCAAAGGGCTTGTCTAAATACGAGGCCAATATTTAATTATAATTAAATATATCGTTATGGTTGATAACGATTCCATGGCGACTATTCAAAAATTTGATTTGATCACAACTCAAAATCTACAAGACGAAATCTCGATTTTTCTCTTCCACTTGAAAAATATACTTCACCAGCTCCTAACGTTTCTTGTTTCACAGAAATCCGATTTCAAACGGGTTCTTATATTCGGTTGAAGTTCGAATCACCAAATTGCGAACTACCACGCCATTTCGAGCTTGATTTTAATTATAATATAACTATACGTTCAAACTGTCATTCAAATAATATATTCGTCATTCTAATTCAATTCTAAGCTGAATTAAATACTTTGAATTGTCCAGTTCACATTATATTGTCAATTCACTATTTCTAATTATTTCAGAAATTAAATATATTATTCTGTTATTTATATTAATTAAATATTCAATATAATTTTATCAAACAACCATTTTCACTATTTAAATAATCAAATAAATATATTATTCGAACGAAAAATATGGGTCGTTACAGTAGCCGTGAAATCAAGGGTGGTGGAATCAGTGTTAACCTTGTAGTCGTGAAATCAAGGGGTTGTACTTGAATATTGGTAGTAATAGAACTTTGCGCAATCCCTGATTGCGTGGGACTGGACGTAGGAGTAACCGAACCAGTATAAAATCCTGTGTGTTTTTCCCTTTCTGCATTTTATATTCATTTGTTTCTAAGTTTGAGTTTGATTGTATGCTTGTGATCATCTTTGTTGGGTATGATTCATATAGTAGATCATTTAAGTTTAAGATTTTCATAAATTTCTCGTAAACACTATTCAACCCCTCTATTGTTTGTTTTGCCTTAAGATTCACATTCCGCATTCCCTAATAGTGTCCGCTAGAGGTAGCTAGCCTAAGTGGCCAGAAGTCGACATTTTTTTCGTCATCTTAATTTTGATACAAGTGTCGAAACTATCCATCATGGCTCACTTACTTCATTGTCGTAAACATTGGCTAATTCAACCACTTCATTCTAGAACATTCTCCGCATATATAGTTGTTAAAGTGGTTCCAGTATTAATTGAGAGTATGTCATTATCCATCCCCTGCATCTTTAATGACTAGTCATCATTTTACAAATCACAGTCATATATATTTCAATAAAACAACATATTTCAAGTCAAAAATCAGTTTAATATCAGATTTGAATTTTATTTCCGTATTATCATATCCTAAATTGGAACAATATTGAATTCATGTTTAGTTTCATATTTTTATGTCAATAATCAGCATAATTCAAATTTCAATTTCACATCATCATATATTAAATCAATTCAATACTGGATTCGATATTCAATTTAATAATTTTTCATCACAAATTTGTTCATTATCTTGCTCAAATGTAACCTTTTACATTCAAAACAGTTTTGTGATCTAAAGGCTTGGTTTAAAATAGAATTTTAGTTAAAATAGTCTTATATATAATAATTGAAATTAAAAAATAATAGTTTATATTGAAAAAATTTAAGTTTAAAATAGTTCAATTGAAAATAGTTTTAGTTAAAGGTAGCTTGATATAAAATAATATAATGGAAAATAGTTTCAACAGAAATAGGTGACATAAAATAGTACTAATTCAAAAATAAATTTTACTATAATAGTTTGGAATAAGATAGTTTATTTCCAAAACATATTTCGTTTGCAATTAATATAATAGAGAATCCCACGAATGGCGACATTCCTTTACGCCAAATTATCCGTCGTCGTTTCCTTTTCTCCATTTAGACATCATCCATCCACCGCGTCATTTCTTCCACTCCGACCTGCTGGTTATTGTTTCTTAGTTCTTCCATCTCCTCTTTCCCTATGGCGAAAAATCAGAAATCAAAGATTCGATTTTCTTCCAGCGCCACGAGATCTGGAAAACGATACTCGAAATCTTCCTCCTCTGCAGACCAAGTTGAATCTGCCATACCGATCTTGGATCCATCGTTGCATACGTTGGCAACTGAGGCAGTTGCTATGCATATTTTGCCTCTGTCTGGATTGTCGATCCCTATAGCCTCGCCACTTTCTAACCTCCTTGCAGATGCTCTCATTAACGTTGGACCAATGCCAAAGCTCAGCGTGCCAGTGAGAGCGGCAACGCTGCAACAGAAGTTGAAAACTCAAGTGTAACACCTAACTTTTCTGTCTTGGTTGATGTTTTGGGAGCAAATTTGATAATAATGCAAGAAAAGTCGAAAACTTTATGTGATGGGGTTCGACCTATAATTCATGATCTGTGCCATGTTACTGTGGCCAAGAAAAACGTATAGAGAGGAGATGTGATTGACCCATTTAATCTTGTTGTATCCGCTGCTACCCAACCAACTGCAACATGCACTCCAACTACTCGAACAAATGACACACCCAGTCATCTATCCCAAAGAAGACAAACACTACAGTTAAAATTAAATACTCCTCATTCTTCACCTCTTTCCCATGTTGTGCATGAGCTTATACCTCTTGCACTTTCATGTCCTCGTCTAATAACCCTACCCTAAAGAATGAGATTGTCCAAAAAGGGGTAATGATTGGAAGGATAACCTTGTTGGTTTCTTTTTGGATTCGAATGTAGTTAACTTTGATGTTCGGGATCAAATTCGCAGTGCTTGGAAGTTGAGGGGTGGATTACGCATCAACTTTGTGAATGTTATGCTCTACTTTAAATTCTCTTTGTTTGATTATCGAATTAGAGTATTGGAGTCCAATCCAACTATTATATAAGGCAAGCCTTTATTATGACAACTTGGAGCTCCAACGTTGAACCTGCTAGAGAGAGAGAGTTATATTTATCTCTGTTTCAACCATTTTCACATGGGTTCTTTCTTTTCTACAAACGCTACTTGGTCTAAATTGGTTAGCCAGTAGGATTGGTAATTTTAAGTGCTTTGATGCTAACACTGAGGCAAGAAAGAACCTTGGGCAATAGCTTTGATAGAAATATCTCTGAGTAAACTGCTTCCAAATAAACTTAAAGTTTCCGTCGATGGCTATGATACATTTGTTGATGTTCAATACACCTAGAAACCTGAAATATGTACCAATTGCCAATTTTTTGGGCATTTGTTGGATGCTTGAAAACAGCCTGCTAATGGTCCTATCTAGGATTGGATCCCTCTTTAGAAACCTCCTCGTGTTTGGGCACTCAAACTCAAGGTGGTAGCTGAGCCTATTGTTGAAGTTGATAGTATCACATCTCCAATAGTCAGTCAGATTTTGCTGAGAAGGAAGTTAATAGTGCAGTTATATGGAATGATCACAAGAAATCCTAGAAGCACCTAGGTTCTAATATGCAGTATGATCCCTTCCATAAGGTATATTATATGTTTATTACAGATGGTGCGATTGACGAGTATGTTGATGTAAGGTGCTTGCATTACTTTGATGATGGTACTAATTTGAAGCTTTATGAAGATGGTGTTTATGGGGAGTTTAATGATGCAATCCTAGCCGATGTGACTTGGGATAAGAAATTTTTATACAATTCAAGCCATGCTGGTTATATGCCTAACCTCTCTTGTGACGCCCCGCCCCGCACCAACCGACATTTACTCCAAAAGTGCGCTGTACACATGTCCAGTTAGCACGGAACGGGTCTCCAGAAGGAAAAGGAAGAAGGAAATGAACATACAAAGAACCTGTAGAATGTCTCACAGCGCATAGAACAAAATATAATAATAACATACTTGACATAAAACAGGAGAGACAGTGCATAAGCTGAAAATCAGAACTAAACATCATAGCAGCGGAAATCCAAAATACAGCTTATTACAACTTTCAAACTGTCTCAAAGCAACAGTAAGACAAATGTGGGACACTACTAATGCCCAAGTAGCGACCCCCAACGACACAGGGAGAATGTGTATATATATATATAATACGTGGAAGCCTCCTGCCCGCCTCCGAATCAGCTACTCGCGCATCAACAGCTAACCTGTCTCTAGTCTGCTCGTGTGAGCACCCAGAGTAATAAGAGGAGACATAAAACTCTGGGTCAGACATAAAGCCTGGTATGAGCGATAAGCATCTAAAGTGAACAATAACAGGTAGACTAAAACATACCTGAATCTGGACCTGCAACCAAAGAGTTAGCACTACATACTGTACAACACTCTAAGGTATCATATCAAACGGTATAAAGATACGGAGGTGGGGGAGGTGTGCATGTCATAATGATGGCAAACAATCAACATAGCATCCATCCTCACATCTCTCACTCAGTGCGTAAAGCATACGATATTCACCACTTCGATCACCCAACATTCCTTGCTACGATCACCTTGCCCCATGAAGTCATAAATGGCTTCACTGCACTGATAACGTAGCCACTAATTCCTCACTATGTCCACTTGCCCCATGGAGTTATTCACCCCATCTGCGCTGGCTCATAGCCTTACTAATCCTTACTATGTCCACTTGCCCCATGGAGTTATTCACCCCATCTGCGCTGGCTCATAGTCTTACTAATCCTTACTATGTCCACTTGCCCCATGTAGTTATTCACCCCATCTGCGCTGGCTCATAGTCTTACTACGCATCACCTTGCCCCTCAGGTTATAATGACCCTACTGCACTGATAACGTCGTCTTGCTACCATCACTTTGCCCCTCAGGTCATAATGACCCTACTGCACTGATAAGTAGCCCATCATTTTTTTTAGTGGTGAATCAAAGTTATGAACATCGACAACTTCTTAGCACACGTCCCGCAGCAAAGTCCAACCATGAAGTGAACTCATTGGTTCCCAACTGGTTCCGGGATCCTGAGCTCTAACTTCCATTTGGACTACCTTTGCATCTCAGGTTATTGGTCATCACAATCGAATCGGATCGGATCAGCCTTCACATTCTTCATCGGATCGGATCGGCTTAGTTCGGATCGCCAACACCCCATGCGGATCGAATCGTGTTCCTCCAGCGCGCGACTCCTTCTCCTGGCTCGGATCGGCGTCACCATTTCGGATCGGATCGTGGTCACCCATTCGGATCGGGTCGGGGTTCCTCCTTCAAATCAATTCGTGCTTTCCCCGCTGGTCGGATCGGGTCGGGTGCAACTTCCCAGATGGTCAGCTCGTGAACTTCTGAAATGGATCGGTTCGTGCTCCTCCCTTCGGATCGTTGCGCCTTATCAATCTGGATCGCATCATGGAGAGGATTCGCGATCGGGGGTGAACATGCGGATCGCTGTCTTCGGATCGGATCGTGGCATATGTCCACGATCGGTTCGGGTCGGGAAGTCCGATCTGATCCCACTTGCAACTTCCTGCAGTCCTTCCAGCGAGCAGTTTACGCCATTCGACGGCATTTTTGACCAAACTAACACTTCTAAACAATCACAAAGCATACCATATAGTCATAGCAGCATACATAATCAACCCCAAACATCAAAACATCAACATGATAGGCTAAAATGGATCAAACATACCCAAAATCCCAAATTTCCCCTTAAGCATACTTAGGTGAAACTAATGATAGGATTATCAAAACTTAACCAAATTAACCCAAATTCATATCAGAGGTCTAAAACATCATTCCAAATTTTATAAACATTTTTCCAGAATTTTATCATGTTTAAATTCGCTAATTAACACTAATCAACCCTAATTAGCCATAATTAGTGCAAAACTAAGCAAATCACTCACCTTAGCCACAAAATAAACTAAGATCTGAAATGATTCTCAGATTTGATGCGAATTTCAATACCAAACAGCAGCTCCTTTGTTGATTTGGTGAAGATCCTTCTTGATTAGGGGTTGCTAAGCCAAATCCTTAACCTAAAGGTGATTTGGAGGTGATTTAGAGGTTGGAGGCCATTTTTAGGGTTCTTTGGTGATAAGTGGAGGCTAGAAAACTGAAATGGAATGATTCTCCATCTCATTTCAGCCCTCCCATAACCGTAATCCCGAAATGGGTTATGGGCCTACTTACTAATCACCCGATTTGGCCCGGTTAAGCAGTTTTTCACCCTCCAAATCTTGTTTCAGCCATATCTCCCAAACGGTAAGTCCGTTTGGCTAATGTGACCACTCTACGGAAAGAGAAACCATCAAACGAATCAAATGGAAGTGGTTTCAGGTCAAAACTCCTTTCCAATCAAAAGTTATGGCCAAAACAGTACCAACTAGGGGCAAAATGGTCATTTAAAAATCGACAAAAATCATAAGCATGGGAAATGACTCTAATAGATGTTTCCCAAAGTTACATGATCATACGACTTCACATGGGAAAGAAATAAATATTCTACGATCCTATGATGTGTAGAATACGGGTCATTACACTCTCCCCCCCTTAAGAAATTTCGCCCCCGAAATTCCCTAATCCAAACATACACAAAGGTTCCCGCATGTCTATCAATCATAAAACAACAATCAAACATGCAAACAAGCAAAGCAAGTCTATCCTAGCATGCGGAAAACTAAATTGCAAAGTATATCTTACCAGGCAAAGAGTTCTGGATAAGCCTTCCTAATGCTCTCCTCTGTCTCCCAAGTACAATCATTCTCGTTCTCGCCCCACTGAACCTTGACTAGCTTCACCGCCTTCCTTCGAAGTTGCTTCGTATCATGCCCCACAATACGAATCGGCTTGCGGTTCCCAACCGCCTCGGGTTCTACTTCGAAGTCCTCTAACTGATCAGGTGAAATAGTCACATCTGAGTCGTGAACGAACTTCCTTAGTTGGGAAACATGAAATACATTATGAACTCCCGCCATCTTCTCTGGTAAGCCAACTCTATACGCCAAATTCCCGACTAATTCAAGAACAGGGAATGGCCCAACAAATCTTGGTGCCTACTTGCCTCTCCTGCCAAATCGAATCACGCTCTTCAACGGGGAGATCTTGACGAACACCAAGTCACCAACGGAGAATTTCAAGTCTCTTCTCCTCTTATCGGCATAGCTTTTCTGCCTATCTTGAGCAGCTTTCATTCGTTGCTGAATGACCTTAATCTTATCCGATGTTTCCCTCACCACATCTGGTCCAAGCACAAACTTCTCGCCAGTCTCTATCCAACATGATGGTGAGTTGCACGGTCTTCCGTACAAAGCTTCATATGGAGCCATACCGATACTGGATTGGTAGCTATTATTATATGCAAACTCTACTAGATGCAAATGATCATCCCATGATCCACCAAAATCCAATATACACGCTCTCAAGAGATCTTCCAATATACGATTCACCCTCTCCGTCTGACCGTCGGTCTGAGGATGATATGCGGTACTGAGATGTAATCTTGACCTTAGAGCCTCTTGTAAGCTCTTCCAAAACCCACTAGTGAACAACGGGTCTCGGTCACTCACAATGCTTTTGGGTACTCCATGAAATCTCACTACCCACTTCATATACAATTCTGCCAACTTGGTTGCCGTCCTGGTCGATTTGACCGGTATAAATCTTGCGCTCTTAGTCAATCGATCCACAATTACCCAAATACTATCATATCCCGATCTAGTCCTTGGTAAGCCATCGATGAAATCCATCGAAACTTGCTCCCATTTCCATTCGGGAATTTCTAATGGTTGCAACAACCCACTAGGCTTCTTTTGTTCGGCTTTAACTAGCTGACAATTCATGCATTTGGATATAAACTTCCCAACGTCTCTTTTCATCCCTTCCCAGTAGTAAGTCTGTCTCATGTCTCGATACATCTTATTACCACCGGGGTGTATAGTCAGTTTTGAGTGATGACATAAGCACTTCATCCCTCAATCCATTTATGTTGGGCACAACTAGTCTCCCATTCTTTCGAAGCCATCCATCTCGATCAAGCCCATACACATTCATCTCCTCATCGATACCCATCTCTAACTTGGAGATGATTTCCAATAGATTAGGATCTTCCCTCTGGCTGGAACCAATCCGCTCTATCAAAGTAGGTCTGATCGTCAAACTAGCTAGCATAACTGGATCCAATTCGCACTTTGGTCTGAAATCAAACCCCGCGATATACTCCAGTTGCTTCCATTCAAGAAACATTGCCCCTAAGCTGGCATGTCTCCTACTCAAGGCATCGGCTACCGCATTACCCTTCCCAGGTGTATACGCGATATCAAAATCATACGAAGCCAAGAACTCTAACCATCTTTGCTGACAGAGATTCAGATCTTTCTGAGAGAAGAGATACTTTAACGATTTGTGATCGGTAAATAGCTCAAATCTTTCTCCCAAGAGATAGTGTCTCCACATCTTCAGCGCAAATACAATCGCTGCCAATTCCAAATCATGGGTAGGATACTTCTTCTCATGCGGCTTTAGCTGTCGACTAGCATAAGCTACAACCCTATCTCCTTGCATCAATACTGCACCCAATCCGGTACCACAAGCATCTGTGTATACCGTCATCTCTTCATTCCCTTTAGGAATGACTAACACTGGCGCACGCGTCAACCTCTCCTTTAGACTTTTGAAGGCATCCTCACACACTCCGTCCCAGACGAAGGACTGATTCTTCTTAGTCAACTGAGTCAACGGTGCTGCAATCTTGGAGAAGTCCTGGATAAACTTACGATAATATCCGGCTAATCCCAAGAAACTTCTTACATCTGTAGCATTCTTGGGCGTAGGCCAATCTTGTACCGTAGCCACCTTCGCAGGGTCCACGGCAATACCACACTCTGAAACAACATGACCCAAGAATCTTAGTTCCCTTCTCCAAAAACGACACTTAGAGAATTTCGCTTTCAATTGGTGTTTCCTCAACACCTCCATCACTATCCTCAAGTGTCCCTTGTGTTCCTCCTCTGTCCTTGAGTAGACAAGGATATCATCCACGAACACAAGAACAAACTTATTCAACTGATCTTTGAATACTCGATTCATGAGATCCACAAAGTAGGCTGGTGCATTGGTCAACCCAAATGGCATGACCAACCACTCATAAAATCCAGACGGCGTCCTAAATGCCATCTTCGGAACACTCTCATCTGCTACTCGAAGCTGATGAAATCCTGTCGCGAGGTCCAACTGGGAGAACACTCTAGCTCCTTCCAGCTGATCAAACAAATCATCTATCCGCGGTAGAGGATACTTATTCTTCCTCGTCACCTTATTCAACTCGCGATAGTCCACACACAAACGAAGGGAACCATCTGCCTTAGTGGCAAATACAACTGGTGCTCCCCACTCGGAGACACTCCTTCTAATCAATCCCTTCTTCAAAAGATTGCTAACTTGCACCCCGAGCTCTCGCTGCTCCTTTGGTGCCATACGACGAAGTGGCATCACTATAGGTCTGACATCTTTCACTAAATCAATACGGAACTCAATCTCTCGGTGTGGTGGAAGCCCGGTCACCTCCTCGAAGACGTCCGGATACTGGCCAACCACGGGCACATCTGACAACTCATCCTGCGGGATGTCAAGGGAATTTACAAAACTAGCCATAACCCCATCACTAGGTAGACTACCAAACACTACCCTCCGCCCATCATCCGCCCTCACTGTCACCAAAAAGCCCTCACAGTCTACCACCACCCCGTATCTTTGGAGCCAATCGACTCCCAATATAATGCCATACCCAGTAAAGCCCAAAACAAAGCAATCACATACAAACATACATCCATGACTCGATAAGACCAAATTCCTGCAAATCATACTAAGGCTAGTCGAACCACCAATCGGGTTCGTCACAACTAATGGTCTATCGACTATCTCGGGTTCCAGTCCTAACCTATCTACCAGGTCACTAGATATGAAGGAACGGGAAGCCCCAGTATCAAACAAAACTCGAACTGGTATATCATAAATAGAAAGCATACCTTGAATAACAACATTCTTTCCTTTCTCCGCCGCAGTTGGGGCATTCGACGAAGAAGGAATAGCATCAAGAGCATATGCTTTCACAATCTGCTTCTCCTTAAGAGGTTACGGACACTTGTCCTTCTGATGTCCCACTTGACCACAGTTGTAGCACTTCCTTTCCGCTGGCTTGGCCCGACACTCTTTAGCATAATGGCCCTTCTTTCCACAGCTGAAGCACTCAACATCCTTCTTGCTCTTTTTCTGGCCACCTTTTGATTGGTCCTGCTTCCTCTTATTCTGAGACCTATTCTTGCCTCCACCACCTGCTTGCGGCTTTGGTCCTTCTGCAGATGCAGCCTCAGTCTTTGACTTAGGGTAAAGACTCTCTGACCTCAAAGCTTTCCCCACAATCGATTCAAAAGTCTCATCGATGTGGTTAATAAGCCTCTGCCCCAAGTACCCATCCAGGCCAGTAATGAACTTCTCATTCTTCTTCTCAGGAGTATCAATAAGAGACAGTCCATACTTCGACAAAGTGTCGAACTCAGCAATATAATCAGAAACTGCCCTTCCATTCTGCTTGAGTTCCAAGAACCTCTTGAACAACACTGACTTCTGGGCAGCTGGAATGAACTTCTCGCTAAAGCGAGCCTTGAACTGAACCCAAGTAACCTGGTCCTCTGGAGTAGCCGTTCTAATGGCATTCCACCAATTCATCGCTCGCCCTTGCAGCTGACGAGACGCTAGCCTTCTCTTCATCGCATCCTCAAGACCCAAGTCATCAAAGATACGGTCACAGCTATCCATCCTGTCTTGAACATCCGTGGCCGACTCCGTCCCGTGGAACGGCTTCCCACCAAGATTGGTGTAATCCTTGCACAACTTGGCGAAATCGACCCTAGGCGCCTGCACTACTGGCCCAACACCAACTCCAGGGTTGGGAACTGCCCCTTGCACTTCTCTAAGCATGTCTCTCATGAGGTTGGTAAACATCGCCCTCATGTCGGCGGCATTCCCATTATTGGCCCCTCTACCGGTACCTCTAACATGTCGGCTCATCGTCAATCTGAAAAAGGAAAAACGATCAACGACCCCTTAATGGTACTAGTGCAGTGCAACTTCATCTTATACTACTAATAGTATATATATACATAGCTTTTGAAAACCAAGGTAATCACAAATACGCGCTCTCATATACGTACTATCTCTCCCTAGTGCCTTTCCCTAGGTTAACTACGCAACCTAGAGCTCTGATACCAAGTGTGACGCCCTGCCCCGCACCAACCGACATTTACTCCAAAAGTGCGTTGTACACATGTCCAGTTAGCACGGAACGGGTCGCCAGAAGGAAAAGGAAGAAGGAAATGAACATATAAAGAAACTGTAGAATGTCTCGCAGCGCATAGAACAAAATATAATAATAACATACTTGACATAAAACAGGAGAGACAGTGCATAAGATGAAAATCAGAACTAAACATCATAGCAGTGGAAATCCAAAATACAGCTTATTACAACTTTCAAACTGTCTCAAAGCAACAGTAAGATAAATGTGGGACACTACTAATGCCCAAGTAGCGACCACCAACGACACAGGGAGAATGTATATATATATATATATATAATACGTGGAAGCCTCCTGCCCGCCTCCGAATCAGCTACTCGCGCATCAACAGCTAACCTGTCTCTAGTCTGCTCGTGTGAGCACCCAGAGTAATAAGAGGAGACATAAAACTCTGAGTCAGACATAAAGCCTGGTATGAGCGATAAGCATCTAAAGTGAACAATAACAGGTAGACTAAAACATACCTGAATCTGGACCTGCAACCAAAGAGTTAGCACTACATACTGTACAACACTCTAAGGTATCATATCAAACGGTATAAAGATACGGAGGTGGGGGAGGTGTGCATGTCATAATGATGGCAAACAATCAAGCATAGCATCCATCCTCACATCTCTCACTCAGTGCGTAAAGCATACGATATTCACCACTTCGATCACCCAACATTCCTTGCTACGATCACCTTGCCCCATGAAGTCATAAATGGCTTCACTGCACTGATAACGTAGCCACTAATTCCTCGCTATGTCCACTTGCCCCATGGAGTTATTCACCCCATCTGCGCTGGCTCATAGCCTTACTAATCCTTACTATGTCCACTAGCCCCATGGAGTTATTCACCCCATCTGCGCTGGCTCATAGTCTTACTAATCCTTACTATGTCCACTTGCCCCATGGAGTTATTCACCCCATCTACGCTGGCTCATAGTCTTACTACGCATCACCTTGCCCCTCAGGTTATAATGACCCTACTGCACTGATAACGTAGTCTTGCTACCATCACTTTGCCCCTCAGGTCATAATGACCCTACTGCACTGATAAGTAGCCCATCATTCCTTTTTAGTGGTGAATCAAAGTTATGAACATCGACAACTCCTTAGCACACGTCCCGCAGCAAAGTCCAACCATGAAGTGAACTCATTGGTTCCCAACTGGTTCCAGGATCCTGAGCTCTAACTTCCATTTGGACTACCTTTGCATCTCGGGTTATTGGTCATCGCAATCGAATCGGATCGGATCAGCCTTCACATTCTTCATCGGATCGGATCGGCTTAGTTCGGATCGCCAACACCCCATGCGGATCGAATCGTGTTCCTCCAGCGCGCGGCTCCTTCTCCTAGCTCGGATCAGCGTCACCATTTCGGATCGGATCGTGGTCACCCATTCGGATCGGGTCGGGGTTCCTCCTTCAAATCAATTCGTGCTTTCCCCGCTGGTCGGATCGGGTCGGGTGCAACTTCCCAGATGGTCAGCTCGTGAACTTCTGAAATGGATCGGTTCGTGCTCCTCCCTTCGGATCGTTGCGCCTCATCAATCTGGATCGCATCGTGGAGAGGATTCGCGATCGGGGGTGAACATGCGGATCATTGTCTTCGGATCGGATCGTGGCATATGTCCACGATCGGTTCGGGTCGGGAAGTCCGATCCGATCCCACTTGCAACTTCCTGCAGTCCTTCCAGCGAGCAGTTTACGCCATTCGACGGCGTTTTTGACCAAACTAACACTTCTAAACAATCATAAAGCATACCATATAGTCATAGCAGTATACATAATCAACCCCAAACATCAAAACATCAACATGATAGGCTAAAATGGATCAAACATACCCAAAATCCCAAATTTCCCCTTAAGCATACTTAGGTGAAACTAATGATAGGATTATCAAAACTTAACCAAATTAACCCAAATTCATATCAGAGGTCTAAAACATCATTCCAAATTTTATAAACATTTTTCCAGAATTTTATCATGTTTAAATTCGCTAATTAACACTAATCAACCCTAATTAGCCATAATTAGTGCAAAACTAAGCAAATCACTCACCTTAGCCACAAAATAAACTAAGATCTGAAATGATTCTCAGATTTGATGCGAATTTCAATACCAAACAGCAGCTCCTTTGTTGATTTGGTGAAGATCCTTCTTGATTAGGGGTTGCTAAGCCAAATCCTTAACCTAAAGGTGATTTGGAGGTGATTTAGAGGTTGGAGGCCATTTTTAGGGTTCCTTGGTGATAAGTGGAGGCTAGAAAACTGAAATGAAATGATTCTCCATCTCATTTCAGCCCTCCCATAACCCTAATCCCGAAATGGGTTATGGGCCTACTCACTAATCACCCGATTTGGCCCGGTTAAGCAGTTTTTCACCCTCCAAATCTTGTTTCAGCCATATCTCCCAAACGGTAAGTCCGTTTGGCTAATGTGACCACTCTACGGAAAGAGAAACCATCAAACGAATCAAATGGAAGTGGTTTCAGGTCAAAACTCCTTTCCAATCAAAAGTTATGGCCAAAACAGTACCAACTAGGGGCAAAATGGTCATTTAAAAATCGACAAAAATCATAAGCATGGGAAATGACTCTAATAGATGTTTCCCAAAGTTACATGACCATACGACTTCACATGGGAAAGAAATAAATATTCTACGATCCTATGATGTGTAGAATACGGGTCATTACATCTCTGGTCTCTTTGCAACCCTGCTGAATGACACATGCCCTAGATCTTCTTCTACATCTTTTACATCTTCATCTACTTCTTCCTCCTCAGCTAATGGAGAATAGAAGTTAGGTCTTTTTTTCTTTAGTGCTGAAGCATCTTTGCTTCACTCCTGTTTTGTATTGTACAGTGAGCTGGACACTTTAATCCAACAAGTTTTCATTACTTTATAAGAAAGTGGTACGGCCACTATAAAACCAGCTTAGCCTTGCTAGAAAAGGAATAGTTTATTTCCTCTTGAACCATTTTGAACCAAATTCCAAGTTTCAAAATTTCGCATTGAACCGTTTCGTGTCCTATATTTCAATTTGAAACAAATTTCAAAGAATTTTAAGTTTCCATTTATAATCAATTCACATTTGAATTCCTTATTGGAAGCCAGTTTCAAGTCAAAAAGTTTAAACCTTAAGTTTTATTTAAAAATATCATATTAAACTGGTTTAAATTTTTTAATTCTAGTTTCGATGCCCATTTACAAAAAAATGGTTTCAACACATAAATTGTAAATTTAGCCACATTTACATTAAAGTGGTTCAAAATTTAAATTTCCAAATTTTCACTTTAACTTTTGAAATTATACATTTTTACTGAATTCAGTTTAAAATTCTAATTTCAACCGAGTGTTAAAACCAATAATTTCAAGTCAAAATCCATTAATCACTTTCATTAACGAATTCAAATTTATAAATTTGAAAAACACATCAATAAACCAAATTCAATGTTCAAAAATTAATTTTCTACCCTATGGCCAAGTGATCATTTAATTTAAATTTCAATTACACTAGTTAGTTTCATTTCAATTCATATTAAAGGTCATGGGTACATATCATTTCAATATATTCCATAATTTAGGTATTTGATGTCCAAAAGTTGTGTATAACGACTTATAGACGTCGATATACAGGATAATAATAGAGATATATCAAACTTAATAACTATTAAAAGTAACACCCAATCCATCATCACATTAACAAATAATCATATACATGCAATCATCATCCAAAAAAACCAGTTTCGTGTAGTCCGAAATTTTGATACGATTCCAACGAATGAAACCGTATGTCAATCAGAGCTCGTATGTAAAAGTTACTAATGTTATAATATTTAAATTTATACCTAACATGATATAACAAAAATAAAACACAGGCGTATTAGAGTTAGAGTAAGACACATTAATGGCTTTACAACTTGTCTTCCGCCGAATCTATTCGGCCGAACCTATCACTACCTCCAACCCGCATGTTTGACCAAGAGTATCCACCTCCACACCACCGGGTACAACCACCGACCACCCTCAATCGATAGAGCGTGCCACACTCTACCCACTGCACCCCCTCATTGGCTGCCTTGTCCACTTCCAGACCTAATGATCACCATCAAATTACTCAGCATGATGATCTCTAGAAAACCCACAAGTTGATTTTTTTCAATTTGTGCACAGACAAACATCGCCTAGATTGATGCTTATGGTTTGGTGACTTGCAACTTTGACATCGATTTATGATTGAAAGGAATCTCAAATTAGAAAATGAGCAGTACCCGCTAAATGCATTCATTAAGAGATTCTAAATATATATAGTATGATATGGTTCGGAGAAGTTGAATTTTAATTTCAGTTTTAATTTTATTATTAATGACCATTAACGGGTGATTAAGGAGTATTTCGGGATTTATGGAAAAAAATTAATAATAAAAAAGGAGGCTACGAGGGTTTCACAAAGAAAATATATACCAAGTAATGATTAGGTTGTTGGACTAAAGCGGTTGCAGTGGCCCGAGAGCCCATTACCATCACAAAATCGACATATATGGTCTCATATATTGAAATATAGGGTTTCCATAATTTTAAACACAATAAAACTATCAGAGACCTCATAAACACAATTCTTTCAAGTTTTATTTTTGTTGTCGAATAAATTTTAAAATTATAGTTCATGCTACAAGTAGCAACCATAAATTATTGTCTTGAAATTAACTTTCAGTTTTATATTGAGTCATACTAACATTAAAATAAAACGTTCAATTTTAATTTCTTCAAAGTATTATTCTGGTTCCATTATACCACTCATTTTATTAACGTAAAACACATGTTTTATGATATTTAATTGTTAATTACAAATCACATCTCTGCTATTATAAGCTTAAAATTTTACATCAATTTAATCGTAATTAACTCCAATTATTAAACTTTATAACAGATTCTAACCAAGGGGAAAATGGAATAACAGTTCTATTTTATTCTCGTATTTCTAGTAAAAGACAGATATTTGTAATTGGATACTTGATTTCATTTTACTGTAATCAAATTAATCCGAATACAATTTAAATAAATAAAAATTTAATTTATAACAACTATATTCAAAAGTTATTTAAATATAATATTTTTAATTGTTAAAAAGTATAACTTATTACAATCTCCCCCACTTAAAACTTTTCGTCCCCGAAAAAGAATAAAAACCGAAATCTAGTAATTTGAGATATTTATCCAAATTAGCAACTTATAAATATTTGAATTACTTACTTAGTTTATTGTAAAATGGGATATGATTACCAAAAGTTTTAATATTTTCAGATATCTTTCAAAATAATTTATCTGTGAAATTGATGTCTCAACCGATGTATTATATGTTTCTCACTTTTAAAATCTGGAAATACTGCAGATGAAGCAACAATCATCTCCAAAATTACTTCCAAGCGACTGGAATTAGATTCGCTAATACCTATCTCACATGTAGAAAATTTAACACATATGTTGGCTAGACACATATTCAAAATCTTTAAATACTAAGTTTCACTACCGGGTGAAATATTTATAAACTATTTTTCTCTCGACATAAATATTCAAATTTTCAAACAACCCATATTGTATACATTGAATTACAAATTGTTTTATTTTATATCATAAAATTTTAAATTAGGAAATTTTTAAGTATACTTGTTTATGTACATCACCAAATTTCATATTGAAGAACTTATAAAATTCTCGTTTTCATATAAATCAAAAATCTTCATAAGTTTAATACTTACACGTTTTCATTTGTATAATTATTATTTTCAACAGAAAATTTTCATGTATAGCTACAATTTAAATTTTCTCACATAAATATCTTTGTAGGTATGTGTAAAATAAATAATTATTAACGTCATTACTTATATTAATAATGATGACTATTTCGATTATCAAATCTATTATTTTAAAATTAAGAAAAAAAATCTTTTTAAGAGAATGAGAACAATTATAACCCTATATAAAATAACTTTTTATTAAAATAATTTCTATTATAAATATTAACTTATTTACTTTCTATTTCAATTTCCTGAGATTTATTCAAAATAGAATTAACTTGTCATACAATGAGGGATCATAGAATTATTTCAAAATTTAAGTTCTGTATTGTTTTGTAACATATATTTGAATTTCACTTAGGTTACAGTTTAGTTTAATTCTTCATCTTTAATTTATTCTAAAAGTTACACTTTACGTTTTCCTTTTTGGTTAACATTCAAATCTTAACATTTATTATGCGCATACTATTTGAGTTTCCATTATATGTATTAACCTTCAAATCAATATATTAGATTAACAATATTAAATGTCATAAATGAATATTTGGATCAATTTAATCGTTAATTATCATTAATTTTACTAAGGTTTAAATTATCAATAACTATTGGTACCCTTTTTAAGTTCAAAGGTAATTCAGAATTGACTTAGACTTCATTTTCAATGAATGTCAATCAATTTATTTATTTCCTTTGCTAAGTATGTCTTAAAACAATACTTACATGGATTGTACTTATAAAATCCATTTAAATTTCATAAATTATATATATATATATATATATATATATATCCCTTAAAATCAATTACTTTAGATCATTAATAAAGTGTACATTTATAATTTTATGGAATCAAATTATTGTTTCTTATACATTAACTTATGATTGTGAATATCATACCTATGGAATGTAGTTATATTTATACAAGAGAATTACTATTATCTTCGCAACTATTTCATATTTTGAATTTATAATAAAATAAAATAATTCAATAGACCTTTAAACAAAGTTATTAAAATTTTATCCTAAGATAACTATTTTCTTAGACTTAGATTAGCTTGTTTTTATTTATATGTCGTCATTATATGAATTTCACAAAAGCAAAGTTATTAATCTTTATTTGAATACCCTCTTTCTTTAAAATAAAATCCCTTCATTTACAAATTATCACTTTATAAATCATATTTGTATAAATTCCTTAGTATAACATCTTCTAATATCATTAATATATGATCCTTAACAAATCCTTTGTAAAGAAAACTATTCATTAAATGCTATAAAACAAACTTTATGAAACTGCTCCATAGGTTTATATCCAAATGTTCCATTTAGGATCGGTAGTTATTAAAACTAAGTAATACTAATCATCATTTTTGAACATTCTTATTCCCGATACCTCCTTCATTTATGCTCAAATACGATTTATACATATATCTTATTATAAGTACTTTTATTTAAACATAAATATATTCATGGGTTGTTAAGTTAAGTTTATTTGCTTTAGGGTATATTTCAAGAAGGTTAAACAATTTGTTTCAACAAAATTTACTAATATTATATAAGGTAAAGTACCTATAAATTAATTATACAACATTCTATATTGACACAATAGTTACTACTCATAGACAAGCTAAGCATAACAAATAATAATAATAAATGAATATTATTATTGCCTAACTAACAATCATATTCTATATAACTATATTTATTATAAAAATCATTCTTTGATATAAAAAGTATAATCTTTTGTAAAATTATTTTATTTACCCTTTTAAACCGAAATGCCATGTTGGATTGTCCTATCTAAATATTTAGAAATTGCTATTGATTCCAGCCAACAAGAATTCATTAATTCTCAATCGAACAAATTAACACAACATAAAACATTTTAAAACACTAACAAATATGGTCCCTCTTATATATATATATACACACACACACACACACACTATCGAACTCATAGTAGGGCATTTCATTCCCTACCCCTTAATGAGTTAACCCCAACAAGAATAGGTGTTCTTTCGGCCTGGCTCTAAAAGCAACTGTAACGACCCAATATTTTAAATAATTCAGGTCGATATAAACCATACATGTCTGACATAAATCATTTAAAAAGCAAATTATTAATAATATTTAAATATTCAATAAAAGGGATAGAAGATATAAAACACAAAATTTCATAGTGGAAGGAAAAGTATATAATATTTACATAAGTAAATCATAAAGTTTTTTACATTATACATTATATTACAGTATTAGAGTTAAACAGTCAATAAACATAACAAGTAAAGTAGTAGAAAAATACTAGAGCAAATATGAACCGTTAATTTTTAACCTTTAACTTCAATATAAAGTCTACACCTAAAGTAAAACAACTCAGGTTGGGCCAATTTTAATGGAAAACAACATACTCGGTTCAAGACTAAAATTTCTCATGTAAGTCAAATCAAAAGCATGAATAATGCTACAAGTAACTTAAGAGATGTTATGGGGTTTTCCATCCTCTAAGGATCCATTAAACTATCTGTATATATAGTAGGATACACTGTATTGTAATGTCTATAAGTAAAATAAATATTAAAATAATGACTAATCCACCTTAACACATCTTAAAGCATGTAGTCTATGTAGGTCATGTAGCATAACCAGTAACATCGGTAGCCCCCTATAGGTAAAATGCTAAACCAAATTCGTAGTGGTTCTATATGAAGATAAAATATGGCAATGCACGTGTGGTACCGCCCAAGTTAGGATCCAACCAGTTTAACCTTTCTTCCTAGTCAAAACCCTTACCCGTTGACTGCGTACGACACTCTATTTCAAATCTAGGTGCACTGATCAAATCACAAATCAATTGAGTAATATGAAGTGGCATATCCGCTAAAGATAAATAACCTCAATGGCCAGATGTTGGCTTCTATTTTATCCATTTTAAATTTAATACAAATGCATTGGCTTGTTATAAAATATATACTAACACTATTTTCTATTATATATATATATATATATTTGTGTATGTGTGCGTGTGTATACAGGAAATCTATGCAGATATTGATTATTAAAGCCTCTTGAGTATCAAGAATTCACGAGTTCAAGAGTTTAAGAAATATAGAGTAATTATATCTAGATATTTTTTTAAACCTCTGGTTAGCACTGAATTCTGATTTCAAAATTATTTCCTTACTTTTACATCTATTTTCCAAATGTTTTCAAATTTATTTCCTTGCTTTTAAATCTATTTTTCAAATGATTTCAAAATTACTTCCTTATTTTAAATTTGTACTTCTTTATTTTTAGAAATATTTTATCCCTTGGAATTTATTTTAACTCATGTTTTTAACATTGTACTTAATATATATATTTTAACTACTAATTCAAATATGTTTTACATACTAATTTGTTACTACTTATGTTTTCAATTTCCTTATTTATATATAGTAAGCTGTAATATATTCATAGTTTTATATTTATACTTTTATATCATTTTATATTTAGTTTTTATTCATTTCTTGATCATTTTAATATATGTTTTTAAAATGTATTTCTACTTGAAACAGATTATTCTAATATAAAGGAATATATTTTATTTTAACTCTAGATTCACCAAAAATTATTTAAATATTATTTACTTTTTTTTTAAATTACACTAGCTTATATCAACAACGTCATTTTGGTATGACGACATACTAGCCATTAGGCCTTTTTTTTAATTCTGAAAAGAAGCGTCTTTGGATTCAAACCTTTTCTGAAAGGTCTGGGCTGTTGGAAAACGATAAATACCTTCCAGAATTTGAATTTTTTAATTACTTTCATCTTCTTCTTCCTCTCTAAAAACTCCAGCATTATTATTCTTAAAATATTAAATTTCTGCACTAATACTCTGCCAATTTCAATAGAAATCATATCATTCTTTTTCTCTTTCAATTCTAAATCAAAATCTCTTTGAAATTCAAGTGATATTCAAGAATTATAGGTTGTTTTAATCATAAATCTCAAAATCAAGTCCTATCGAGTCAGTACTACCAAAACCGCAAGAGAAGGGTGTGGTCTTGTCCCGTGTGTGTGCTTGTGTCCCAGAAATCGATTGGGTGTAAAGTTGTGTCCCAAAAATAAACCAAGTCTATTTATACATGGAATTAGTTGGGGGTGTGCCCTTGTAGCCCTGAAATCAAGGATTGTAATTGGATATTGTTGAATAAAAATATGCATCAACCTAGGTTGTGTGGGACTGGATGTAGGGGAGTCTCAAACCAATTTAAAATCCTGATGCGTACTTTTTTTTTTACCACATTTTATTGTATTTTTTGCTTCTGTGATTGATTCTACAATTTGTGATATCTGTGATTTTCATAGCATTCTATTTAACCCATAAAGATCAAGAAATTTAATATAATCAATGAAACACTATTCACCTCTCTACTGTTTAATTTGCCTCGAGATCCTTAATTTGCTTCCCCAACAATTAGTATCGGGGCATTTGTTTTCAAAGTTATCATAATCTGATTTTTTGAGAAGTTTAAATGGTAATTTTTTAGCACTATTTTCGAATGGATATTCCATAGAACCGTCAAGATGTTATTATTTAAATTACATTTAGTTATTTAGAAAAGTCACTTGATTTTCTAAAAGTTGTGTTGTTTTACAGGGAAGGAGTTATGTTTGAGGACTATTAGCCAAAAGACACCAAGATGATCATTCACCAATTAAAAAATTGATGGAATGATAATTGGAATTCTACAAAAGAAATGGGTACCAGATCAATACAAAACTATTTATTCTCATCTACAACTTGATTCAATATTGTACTTCTCTTCATCTGCTCCGCAATGCCTTTAGATCCATGCAAATCCATCAAGAAATGACCAAGTTATGATCAACTGAAGTTTTGGTGCACAAAGGGAAAAATAAACCAAATCTGTCACTGGTGTTTCTCATATTTCGTCTAGATATTTGAAGTACTTCATTCCAACTTTATTTCCAAATTATATTTCTTATTCTTCCAGTTGTTTTTATGGGTAGATCATCAAATTCCAATCAAAATTAAATGAGACATGGAAGTTTGAAATTGGCTATCCAAAACTGAAAACTGGGTACGAAGTTTTTTGCTTTTCTCTTACTGATTCAGCCTACTACACTATAATTGTAGCACCCCGTAACACTATACTAAATAAAATAAAAGGTTTAATAAATAAAATAAACAATAAATATAAAATGTTGGAAAAATGAGAATTTTGGACAGAAAGGAATTTGGCCATGAAACTATATATTTGGATTCGTGACGAAATTCTAATACGTTTTCATATATAATATGTTAGAAACGGAGTCCTTATGAAGAAATAATAATTTTATGAAGTCATACGGTAAATACATACATATGTGTTTGAATTAATATATATATATATATATATATATATATATATCTAAGGGATACAACGACATAATTTGGAAAATAATAACATTCTCTTAAGTAAATTTGAATTTCAAACTAACAGATGAGAACCAGAGGACAAAGAATATATCATATAAGGTAAGAAATTGGTATTATAAGGAAATAAATGATATAATTAATTAAAATCATATGCCACTAGGTCCACGAGGGGATTTCTCTCCTAAGCGGTCGACACCTAGGGGTCAACCGCCCTTCAAGGGGTGTGTTGACCGCCTGATGCGACTTAGGCCCAGTGAGTGGTCTGAGATGGTGTTTAGGTTGGTTTTATATAAAATGATTAACTTATATCAAATCTATGTTAATTTAAAGGTTACTATTCATTTAGACACCCATAAGAACCACCTAACTCACCTCATAATTCTCTAATCTCTCACATTCTCTATGCCTCCATTCTGTTGCTAATATTCCAGAAATTAGGTTGAAAAACGTTTCTCCTTCTTTCCCTAAGCTATTTCATTTCTAAACTATTTCTATTTATATTTCATTCTGGAATTCCTATAATTTATACATGAGATTCAAATTTAGGAGATTCTCTACTATAGATTTGTAGTAGGATTGAAGAACGACATTTACATCATTCTAATCAGTGTTATTTCCTTTGACTAAACCATTGTGAGTGGAAATAATACCTGTTTAAGCTAAATTCTATATTTTGTAGATTTCATATTGATTTGTATTGCTAAAGAGGTTTGGTTTCACAATAACATCATAATGCAAACCCACAAAACTCCTATTTTTATTTATTGTCAATCAACAATAATTGGGTCGGTAAACTATTTAGGTTATGTTTAAGGAATAATTGGGTGATTCTACTTGTGTTTAATTGGATTTACTCCTTTTTATTTAAAAGTGTTTGTGGCATAAAAGGGTTAGGATTTGGTTGGGTTTCAGTGTTCGAATAGGTTTAGATTCTAATCCTAAATTGGAGAATTTGAACGTATTCAGATTTTGAATAAGCAAATGTTAATATTTTTGTGTGCAACATAGAACAAGGGTGAATTTGATTTAAATAGAGGTTTGTGTATTTACATGTGTGTGTATATGTACGTATGTATGTGTGTGTGTATATGTATATGTATATATATGTAGAATGTATGTACGAAACACCTTGTTTCTCTTTTACTATCCAAGTAATTCTTACAAACCTAGGATACAAGTTTTGAATGGCTATGTTGATATTTTCCAATTTGCTGCTATTATTAATCATGCCATCAATTTAGTAGTTTAGTATGGGAGTTAGGCTTGTATACCTTTAATGTGAACAAGATTAACAAAATATAGCATTAAAACGTTTCGTAATTCGAATGGAAATTAGCATTTATAGCATGTATTAAATTATATATTTATGTAGCATAATCAACGTAATCAAATGTATTATTGACATAATAAATACGTTAGGATAGGATGGAAAATGTGGTTAAGGAATCATTATAAATATAATTTATCTCAGACTAAGTGGTCTTATTTAGTATAAAAAATGGCAAAATAGGGCTAACCAATGTCGTATAATTCAAAATAAAGACTCAACGAAATCGAATGATAATTCAAATTAATCATTTTGGCTAAATGTTTTTACATAGAAAATAAGTAGAAAAAGTTATAGGAATTAGAATGAACAATACAGTAGCAATAAATGCGAGAATACTGACTTCCATAATCTAATCATTTTTTTCGCAATAACTTAACTAGAGTTCTAATCCCATTGAGATGATAAATTTGATTCTTGTAAATTCAATGGGATAAATTGTATCATGATGATACTAAATCATATCATAGAAAATTTGAATATCCCCATATGAATTGTTGCTTGTATGTGTATAAATGACTTATATATATATATTAAATAATGACAATAGACACGAGGTTAGTCATCATTTGTGGTAGAAGTCTGCCCAGAACCAACTGGCAAATCCAGCAACGACAAGTGAGTTTGGCTAATGTGAGAGGTCTGGGTGTCGTGGGTCATTAAACTTGGTACATTATTTCATAAGGTTAATCCCACTTGTAGTAGTAGTCTACCTAGAAGCTCCCAGCATATCCAGCATCTATAGGTAGTCGGTTTAATGTGAGAGGTTTAGTGTATATATACCTATTATGTGTAAATAGGTAGGCTTATCCTTGAGAAGGTCTTAAGTTTTTATCTAGTTTGGGTCTTAAGTGGTTAGGACTAAGACCATTCTGAAGGTTTGTTCCTTGGATATGGACCAAAGTCATGGGACCCTCCCTTATTAGCTTTGAAGTGGTTTATGGGTCCTCCTTCTCTAAAAGGTATTTAGTCATGGAAATAACAGAGTAGGGTAGTTTATCGGAATGCCCACTTCCTCTAGGAGCTTTGTGATGGCCAACCTAGGGACAAGTTTGGTATAATGGGACGTAACATGCAATTTAATTAACCAGTCGTCTAACGGAAGTCTTAAGCGGCATAGGTCAACTACCGTAATATCAGTTAAGTGGTAACTTGAGGCGTTCCTCGAATGGGTCTTTAGTGGCTATATGCGGGCCTACCCTAAACCAATACTAAGAAGCGAGTTACAACTTATCATGTTACTTGTGAGAATATATATCTATTTAGGATGATGACATGCTAGGATAGGGTATTAAGTGGCAAGGGTTCGCCTTAGGGTCATAAAAGATCATGAGAATCAACCCTTAATAAATATGCTAGAATGGGCTTTAAGCGACCGGGAATGTCCGCCTTGTTGGGTCTTATGTGATCGTTGATCCCCTAAGTGCATTAATGAAGGATTTAAGCCTTTGACTCGGATATCCACCTCATTAATTTTAAGTATCTCTTTGAATATGTGCTTGTGAGTTTTTCGTAGGCATACTTTAAAATATACAACCTGCCAAATCTAGAGCACAGTCTTTAAACACATATGCATGATGCATTTAGATGAATGATTGTGCACACATATAGAGTTTACATGTTATACTATGACTATTTGCATACATTTTGGATTCACGGCACAAACATATATTGCATTAAAGAGGTCAACTTAATCAGTCGACCGCCTGATTTTCGTATTAGTGTAAGGACATATACACACAACACTTTGCATAAGTTCATACAAGCATTAGAAATCTCTTAAGGACCATGGGCGCCTGTGGATGATGGATAAGTAGATGGATGTTAGGACAGTAACATTCTTCTAAACTTGGAGATTTCGAGGACTAAATCCTTTAAGTAGGGGAGAATGTAACACCCTAAAATATAATACACTATAACCATTTTTGAAGATAATAATTTTGGAATAACATAATTATATATTCAAAATTAAGTGAATCCGGCATTACCATTGTATTCGTCTCGGAATTCTGGTTCAGATAGGCCCCAAGTTTACGTAAAACGGACAACATATAAAGAAGTTATAGGACCTAGAAGTTTGTATATGCACAAGAAGCTTATGTATGAATATAAACCAAAAAGTAAAAATCCAGAAAAACCAAAAAACGTGGTGAGCGGGAACATGCCGGAATAGGACTCCTTGTGGAATGACCTACGCTGGCATGGGTCGACCCACAAGTCGACTCAAGGTGGTTGGGTCGACCTTAGGGTCGACCCATCCCTGATCCGGTCGAATCCAGAAAATGTACCTAGACTATTTTGTGACTCTATTCTGCTGTCCCAGCATGGCTTGTACGGTTTGGATTTAAAACCTAAGATCTAAAGGCTGAAGTTGACTCTGTAACTCTATAAATAGATGGCTTCTCCATTCCCATTTCACACAAATTCTTCATATATCCTTCTGCCTCTATGAAATTATTCTGAAAAATATAAACGTATAATGGGGATGATGATAAAAATTGGATCAACTAGAGACAACACAAGGACTTGCATACATACAACTTGGATTGGGTTTGGACTTCCTGCGATATAGTGTTATATAATTATCTTCACCAAGATGCACTATGAGTTTCCGTTATTTTTAAATATGATTTCTTAGACCTTGAACATGACAGTTAAATAAAATTGGTTAGGATCTACAGTTTTAGTAAAAATTAATGTTATACCTATTTTCACAATTAATCACCTATGTCGTTATTGTGACGACCCAAACTTCCCTATAAAGGAAAGCCTAGATTGCTTTGAGAATAACACACATCAGAACTCAAACTGAAGAACATTTTATTGCTGATTACAACAATTACATCAGAGTACAAGAAAATCACAGAGTATGAATACTTATTACACAATTGAAATACAATAATATCAGAGATTTAAATTACACTTAAATAGCAGCGGAAAAATATTACAAATATACAACTGAAAGAAAAACACGGATACAGAGCTTTCCGAATACCGCTTCAGCTGTAAACCAGGATCCTGTAAATATATCTACAAAAAGCTACTCGACTGCCCGTGTGGAAAATATGTGCACCCGAGTTTGCCAGTGAAACAAACTACAGGTCAGTCATGGGACTGGTATGAGAAATCTTAACTTAACTAGTCTAATAATAAGGCGAATCACAGGACCACGCTGCTAACACGGAACGGGTTTACTCCATTGGATTGCCAGTGCATAAAATAAAGTAAAACGTTAAACAACGCAATGCTCTTTAGAAAAATGAGACCATTATAAGACCCAAGTCCCATCACACAATGCAACGCAAACCGGGGGATAGGGTTTTACCTTATAATGGTCAAAAGATGCTTGATACGATAAAACGGATTTAATATTAGTGTGTATATCTATGGGTATATATATACTTCAAAAACAATTTCAATCATAATGTATTAATCATAGACGGCATATTACCCCATCCTACTATGTCGCCATACTAGTTCTACAATCAAAACCACAAGGTCGTATTGGAAATTGGATTTCCATCATGAGTCGAGGCTAGGGGCAAGCTCCTCTCCGATTCGAGACACTCTAGCAAATGCCTCAGGATCACACCTATGGGCAACCCTTGGATGCGGTAGGGTCGGTCCCCACCTAACGGTAGTGGATTGGCAATTCCTGAACACACGCTTTCCGGTTCCTTTGAACATATGGTATGACCACTAACGACCTATAAAAATCCGAGATGCCTCAAAATCCATCATCCACATAAGTAAAATGCCATCCAGTTTAAGCACTGACACTACGACAAGTGAGAAAGAAACGTGTGCACTCCCTATGGTCCATATCCCGTTTTTGACTCATACCGTGTTGTGAGGCTCGCGAAGTCACGATATACACAAAGCTATGCCGTAATAGGCTATACTTTGATCATCCCACAAGGCCCTGCTTTTCAACAAAAGCCTTGATCAATTGCATCTTGGCGTGCCACATTGACAATTCACGCCATGCGATCAATCATTATTAATATATACCAGGGTGTTAAGCAGAGAATAAATTCTCCACCACCAATCAGACATACATTAATAAAAATCAATTTAATTCACATGGAACGAAATCCAATGTCAGGCACGCATCCATTTACAAGTCCGTTCTGGGTCTGAACGAAACCGGAGACACCTGAGAGGTCCTCGCATATCCGGACAATTAACAATACGTCTGGACGGCTACCACTGAAGCCCCTTTAAGGTAGCTACTCCCATCATGGGTCTCAGTAGCAACACATCCATCCGATGTGAAGATCGTCGGTCTTCAATCACCGTCTTCAACTTCGACTCTTCATCGTCGTAGTGATTATTCGAAATGGGTTAAACCCGGTCTTTCCAAATAACTCGCGTATTGTTATAATTAATAATCAAGCGTTATAAAAACACATCCAACGCCTCATTCCAATTCAGAATATTCTTTTAAATAAAATATTCACACTATCTTAACAAAGATAAATTCTTCAAATTTATTCTTAAATCCTTTCTTTAAAGATTTATCAAAACTCCGATTTCAGTTTAAATACCAAAAATCATTATTTAATGATTATTTAAATTTAAGAAATTAATCTTGTCTTTAACTGGGCTAAAGAACTAATGTCATTTAAAACATAGTTCACGGTAAACCCAAAATCATCTCCCATAAAATATGGAATCCTCACAGAAATCATATCAATATATAATCGTTATAAATTTCTGTATCCAACCAATAATATAAATGGAATAACGGCAAAGCCTCTTAAATTCCATATGTAGTATCGGTCTTCTTTTACAGAACCTTATCTCGGTTATTATTAATTCGAGTTCCATTCAACTCCCATTTAATATATTAAATTGGGAAACTTGGCTTTTGGAAAAATTCCCCTTTAAATCTTAATAAAAGATTTATAAATTCCAAATATATTTTTACTGTCAGTTGAGTTAAAGAACACATGTCACTAAAAACACAGTTCACAATAAACCCAACTCACATTCCTTTTCATTCCAAAATCTAAATATGATTGAAAAACTTTAATAATCTAAATAAAAGATTATTCTCTTCATACGGGGTTTAAGAACAGTGTTATTTAAGACACTATTCACGACAAGCTCAAAATCCAATTTATTTAATTTAACTTCAATTAAATATTAACATATCGGAAAACTTCATTAAATCTTAATAAAAATATATTTTCTAAAATATATTCTTTTCTAATATATTTTCTAAAACATTCTTTTCTAGAATATTCTTTATTGGAATGTGACCCAATGAACAACCATATATTACATGTAGTCAACAATCATGATGAATAATTATCAAACATCCAAATAACAACCAGAGTGGATTCTACAACTAAACATTGGGATTAGTGTCTGTCAAATATCATCCCAATACCCGTGTGGGGTTTCATCCAGCAGACAAATAATAAATTATTTGTGCACTTGGGCGATGTGTGATAATTATTGTCCCAATCACATAAACAAGTCGGATGACTTGTAAATGGAAGTGTAACATTCAGTTTGAATATACTAACATTATATTTAACACATCAAATATTTCAACATCACAGACATATCTTTCAAGCCATCGCTAATATCATAATTTTTAACGTGTGATCTTTTTATTGTAACTAATCGCCAATAAAAATATTAACTTTCCTATCTTTTGTGTAATCCCTTTCGATGACCAAAAATTGTAAATTTTGGTTAAACTCTTTTTAATGACCAAAATGACTATTTTGGTTAAACTTTTTTTAATGTAAACAAACTATATATTTTGATCTACTTCTTGACCTACTTCTTTTGATGCACACAAAACTAAATATTTTGATCTACTTCCTTTTTAATGTGCACAAATGTTCATTTTGATCTACTTCTTTTAATGTAAACAAAATGATTATAAAAATGTAACCTTTTATACTAATCTTTCCTATATAACAAAATGACTATAAAAAATATATAATCCTTTACTCTAATCCTTTCAATGAAATCTAATCTATATTGAAAATGTAATTTTTAATGTACAATCTTTTTATTGAATATAATGAATAATAAAAATAAAACCTTTTATGTTACTTCTTTTTATTGAAATCAAAGTGTCAATAAAAATATAATCTTTTATATCTAATCCTTTTTGCTTCAACTAAAATGATACTAAGAATGTAACTTTTATTTCTAAAAATAAATTGGTAAAATCTCAAGTCTCTTTTAGTTGAAAACAGTTTGCCACTAAAAATGTATTCTTTTTAGTTGAGATAAATCGACGCTAAAAATATGTTCTTTTTAGTTGAACCAATATGACACCAAAAATATGATCTTTTTATAACTACACTTTTTACATGACAAAAATGAACATTTTTATTTAATTCTTTTTAATTGACCAAAGTGAATGTTTTAGTCTCTTTCTAATTAAATAACAAAAATGATTGTTTTATTTACATTCTTGTAAAATGACCAAAAAGAATTGTTGTTTTTATTCCTATAACTCTATTTTGACAAAAATGAGATTTTTATTCCTATAACTCTTTTTAAATAAACAAAAACGTGATTTTTTACTTTATTTTTTTAATTAGACAAATATGTCCATTTTATCAAATTAACATTTCTAAACAAAATGTTTCTTTTTATCACATTTAACATTTCTAAACAAAATGTTTCTTTTATCACTAAACAAAATGTTTCTTTTATTTTTCTAATGATATTTCTACAAAATGACATGTTTATTTACTAAAATGACAGGTTCTAAATAAAGGACATATTTAATCCACAAAATATGTTTTAATCTAAATGACATATTTGTTGACAAATATGTATTTTAATCTAGATGACATTTTTGTATAATAAAACTTGATTCTAAATGAAAGAATAAGTTTCTCTAGCATAACACTTCTCACTAAAAATGATGGAAATTCTAATGTGATAAAAATGACATTTTCATCTATTCTAATACTACAAACTTGACATGTTTATACTAATATAATATTCAAAATAAAGTGACAATTCTATTTCATCATTTCCTTGAATTCTAACATAAATGACGTTCTTGAATTCTAACATAAATGACAACTTTTAATTAACATAAATGACAACATTTTATAATAACATTTATGTTTGCTTTAGTTTCTAACATGAATGACTCCTTTATTCTATTTCAACATTTCCTTGAATTCTAACATAAACGACGTTCTTGAATTCTGACATAAATGACAAGTTTTAATTAACATAAATGACAACATTTTATAATAACATTTAAATTGCTTCGCTTCATATGCAAAAAGTATGACCTTAACCATATATTTTATTTCATATGCCATATATGACATTACAAATATATGTTATTTCATATGCAGTATATGACATTAACAAATAAATGTATTTTATTTCATATGCAGTATATGACATTAAACTATAATTTTATTTCATACGCAACTCGATGCAACTCTTTTATTTCACATGCAATGTTATGCAACATTAAAACTATAATGTATTTATTACACTGTTTCAACTACACACTAAAATATCGTTATGTCCATATCTTAATTATAATGCTAAAATATGTTATGTCCATAATTTCTGATCGCAACACTAAAAATTTCATTTGTCCATAACCTTAACTACAACGCTAAAAATATGTTGTATACATTTTCTAACTATGACGCTGAAAATATTGTTATGTTCATTTTCTAACTATAGCGCTAAAAATACCGTTATGTTCCTTTCTAACTATAATGCCAAAAATGTCTTTATATTCTCATTTCAACTTAGACACTAAAAACATGTTTATCATCACATCTTTTCGTAAGCATTAAAATTATGCCTATTTACATATTTATATAAACATTAATAATATGTTTATTTTTGTCGCTTCATTTTGTCAACAAAAATATGTTCAAAATCACATCTCTGTATCTTAAACAATATTAAAAATCTAATCTTTAAGTTAGGAAAAATGTTAAATTCCAATCTTTTATTTATTAACAAAATAAAATTCTGATTTTTATAAACCAAATAAAATCTCATCTTTATTTCATAAAGGAAATAAAAATCCAATCTTTTAATTATTAAACGAAGATAAAAATCAAATCTTTAATTCATAAATAAAAAAAAAATCAACTTTTCACTTCATGAATAAAAATCAAATCTTGTCTCGTCCCATTCAGTATTTCCTGATCTATACAAAGGCGGCTAAATTAAACCACATAAATCCAACCATCGCATATAATCCATGACATCACAATTCGTAAAAACAATCAACAAACAAGAGCCATACATCTCAGATCTATCATGATTACAAATAATGAATTCCAAACGACTCATAAATAATTTAATATTTAATTAAATTTCAGATCAGAAAATCTCACCTTGATCGGTTCCAGAAATCGTTTGAATAACGATTATTTTTGGAAAAATTAAACAAAAGTTTAATTTTATAAAAAAATTCCAGCAGCTCCAAAAAGCTTTCAAATCTTTTTCATACCGTAGTACTCGTCACCACGATTCCAGCGCACCTGAGTTTGCTCCATTCTGAGCTCGTATGTCAAAGTTATGGTCAAAACAAGCTTTTAAACACTAATCGGTTATTAGTGGGATAATTAATTGTATTAATTAACTTCTTAATCACCTTCCTCTCCACTAATTACTCTTCCCACCATGGCTGCGAAAAAGACCAGCAAACGCAGCAGGCTTATGGCCCCAATCCGGCTCCATCACCCCACAAACTCCGATCATACCCGTATGGATTTAAAGCTCGTTGAAATCTCTTGAATTTCTGTTTTGATTTAATTAATTAATTTGGCTTGGATTTAGAGAAAAAGAAGGAGGAATGAGAGAGCATTTCGACCATTGGTTATGAGGGCGGCGGCTGGTTTTGGGTAGTGAAGGATTAGGTTTAGAGATTAGTGCCTATATTTATATTATTTAATTAGTTAATTAGCCCATTAAGGTCCGATTTGGCCCGAACTCAGAATTAGGCATGCTTACTGTCTATCTTAATGTTTTGACATCTTTTGAACACAATGACGCTAGTGGTATGGCCCAATTTCAAAGTCTACAGCGGGTTTACTTTATTTTTAATATAAATCACTTAATTTTTAATTCAACCGTACATGAAAATTCACCGGGGTCACAAATTAACTTCAAAAATTCCCAAAAAATATATTTGGCTATGTTTTGATGCTGCGGACCTAGGAAAATTAATTTCTTTCAATTCTGAGCCCGTACGAATTTTTAAAGTCAAAAATTGTCCGTTTACACTGAAAAATCAATTATAATTATATATTAGTTCTAAAAATTACTGAAAAATCATTTTTAGCTTTGTTTTGACGATACGAACCCAACAAAATTAATTTTGTTCAATTTGGAGACCGTTTGCAAAATTTCAATTTTCAAGGCGTACATATTTAATATTAAAGATAAATTTTTATACCAATAATTTCCGAAACTCGAAATATATAAGTGTTTACTATTTTTGAATGTAGAAACATCATTCTGAACTCAATGGAAATGGTTTTGAGTCCAAATTACTTCGTATGTGAAAAGTAGCCTTTTGGGCCATATATATTATATATAAATTCTACAGCGACCTTTCTAAATTTTAGTTTTAACATGACTTACAACTTATAAACTGAAATCTAAATTTCTTAAATTCATTATAAAGATATCATCAATACAGTTCTAGCGTTTCATGTTTCGTCTAATTTTGACTTATAATGAATTTTATATATTTTCCAAAGTTGGAAATCGAAATATGAAATTACCGCGCCATTTCAGGCTCAGAGTAGAATTAATATAAATTTTAAGTTTTACTTCAAATAAAATAAATTTTTAATCGTTATTTAAAATAAATTATTTCAAATAGCCAAAACTCACTAAAATTACTTAAAATAAAAATTTAAATTTACCCCAAAATTCCGGGTTGTTACAGTTATGATCACTTATACACATGCCTATGATATTTGATAGTTAAACAATTTATACATATGCATGTGATGTTGGAAAATTAACAAGTTATATGTATCTATCTTCCTTTTCTCATTTTCTATGTTTATTTCCAATCTTGCCTATATGCCTATGTGATTTGATTCTATTATTCTTCCTCTATTTTCCCTTTTTAATTTATGTCCGGCCTAGGCCTTGGGAAACCTAGGCTATACCCAATTGGAGTATGCGTATGTTTGGGGGCAATAATGAATGATATAGAAGAAGAATTTCGGCATGTTATTTACTTGGACAAATTAAATATAATTTGGGGAAAAAGGATAAATATACACATGTTTAGACTTATCATAAACTGATAATGCGTAGTTACTTGCTGTAAATGGACATTATGAATAAACCTGTAAATGTTAGAGAATGGAGTTTAGATGACAACAACCTTATTTCAATTATCACTAATTATAAAATATATGCTAACACTTTTTGTATAGAATATATATATATATGTGTGTGTGTGTGTGTGCAAGAATTATATATAGGAAATATTACTGAAGACTGTGCAGTTATAAAGATGATAGAGATTCAAAGATCCGAGAAATTTCAAGACTCATGAGTAATCAAGATTTCACGATTAATATAGTTATAGAGTCTAGATTTTGTAAGACTCTAAATACCACTCCAGGTTCAAGTTCAAATTCTAATTCAAATTTTAAAATTCAAATTCTAAATTTAAAATTCTGATTTTCAATTCTATCCTCAATCCTCTCGATTTTATTTTTCTATTTATTTCTCTTTTTCTCTATTTTTCAAACTTAACTTTTATATTTATATTTTATTCTTATACTTTATATTTATATAGTTTAAAATATTATAAAATTATAAATATGTTTATATGACTTAAAATTATGTTTTCATATATTTTTCTAGTTTATAATATTAATTTATATCCTTATATTTTAATTCAAGAATTTCCAGAATTATATTTATATCAAAAACATTTGAAAAATATTTCAAAATTTAAATTTTCAAAGGAGTATGTCGACATAACAAAAACTCCATGTCGACATATAACTGTCACTTTTCCAATTTTGAAAGGAAGTGTCTTTTCACTATTTGAAACGTTTCAAAACCATTGCAACCTTTCATACTCTATAAAAAGGGGTTAAAACCGAATTTTTTATCATCTCTTCTTCTCTAACTTCATCCTCTTTCTCTACACCATTATTCTTAATCATTTTTACGGTTTTTACACTTATACTCTGCCATATTCAGTTCTGTTTGGTCAAACTTCTTCTCTCTACGCTCTCTACTCTCTGAATCAAGTGTTATTGAAGAGTTATAGGGCTGTTTATAAGCGCTTGGGTTGAATAAACCTTGTTAGTGTTGAATCAAAGAGGAATCAGTGTGTCCTTTGTACCCTGCACGATCGACCTTCTTGACTCGAGAGCGTTCATCCTTCTGCCGCCTTTGTATGGCGTCGTTCATTGGTATTTGTTCGATTGTCAAATATGTCGTGTGACCTTGACACCTTTGTTGAGTCGCACTAGTCATACTGTATTGTACCGCCACTCTCGATTGCGTTGGGCAATTGACTTGCCTTTAACTTGGTATTTAGGCCTTGTCCTGCGTGGTTGCTTCCTTTACTTTGTGAGTCGCTTAAATGCTTCGGTCAAAACTGTGCCCGATCGACCCGGAAGGTGTTCGTTTTGTAGTTCCTGCTCAAATCTTATAACTCATTATGCGTATGGATTTTCTGAGGGATTAATACTTGCCCCTCGAAGTCCGTGATTTCTCTTAGCAAGGGATTACTGGCTTCGACAGGGTTGATTGCAATATTGTTTGGCAGGTTCAACCTAGCTCATCGAAGGGTCGGTCAAGCGGAGATTAAGATTGCTTCATTGGAGTTGATTGGTGTCGTTTTCTTCGGGTGAGACGCTTGAACTATCTTGTCATCATTGCAAATGGCTAAATCATGGGGAAGTGATCACGCAAATTGGATTCTGATGGGACACTTATTTCTGTAATCGAGTATTGGGCTGACGTGGCGAGAAATGCTTTTGATGTGCGTCCTTTAATCTTCCCCCTTATTTTTTATTCCTCATTCAGTTTTGCTCTCATTTTCCTTCAATAAGGTTTATCAACTGAAAAATTTCGTGTTTACTTCTATCGCCATTTTGTATAACACAGGTTTTTCAATTCTTACTTATGTTCATTCTTCCTTTGGACCTCATGGTTATTCCCTAATCCATTTGCAGGATGGTATCATCTCCAGAGCGATGTCGATGGGAAAAATTCTTTGATTTGGATGTCCCGACTGACGAGATTCAATCAACTGGTCAACCGTCTATAAATTCTCCCTCCGGTCCTTCTCGTACAGAGCTTCAAACTATCATCAGTAGTCCACGCTACGCTCCGGGGCCATGCAGTCCTAGGCTCGCTAAGCGGTTCCGGGGGCGGAGCTTACAGGGAGTACCTTCTAATGTAGATATTTCTTCGTCTGACTCTCAGACCTTTTCTTGTGATATGATTGCCGCAAAAGGTCAGATGTTGGCCCATCTAGAGACCGTTGTGCATCAGTTTGGAAAATTTCCAACAGATGGTTTTGCTAAAAAATCATTCTGCGAAGTGGATAAATGGCTAACATACATTGGCCTGCGACCTCCAAAAGCTTCACAAGGACAATCTCGAGCGCATCTTTATTCCAGAAGATGATAAAGCGAAGTTGATACGTGCTCTTAGGTCCAAAGATAGCGTGGTTGCTTCTTTCGCCCCAGGGGATGTCGAATCGGCGGTTCCTAAACACGTTGATGAACTTTCATCCTGTTCTGCTCAGACTAAGAGGAAGGTAGATAGGCAAAGGAAGGTCAGAGACCTGTAGTCTCCCTTTCCTTTCTTTGGTTGTTTTGCTTTTTGAACTTTAAGAGTGGTTGGGTAAGTGGGTGCCGGCCCTCGCTTGTGATGTTATGCTGGTATGTTATTTGTGTTGATCTTTGACACTTTTATGATCTTGATGTATGGTTGTTTCGCTAGCTTTGCGATGATCTTTGTGTCTCTGTCTGCCACACGTTGTCTCTTTTCCCTGCTTAACAACACTTTTTTTTAGCGATCGTGCGTTAGTATCGTATTACGGGTCGATCGTACGTTAGTATCGTATTACGGGTTGATCGTACGTTATTACGAGTGTTAGCGCTACCAATTGGTCTTATTAAGGTTTTATTAAGATGGGATCATCCAGTTTTTAGTATTTGTCTTGATTGAGTTTCTCGTTGTTTTTAACTTTGGGTATTAAGCCATTTATATTTTTTTATTAAATATCTGTGTATGTATGTTATGGTAATTTCAGGATGCATTTTTAATGCATCCCCCCATGGGAGGAATTTGGTTTCAATGTTGTAATCCAATCTTGTCTTTGTTTGACTTGGTTAACAACAAAGAACAAGAATCGATACCCCCTTTCGGCTGGGATTTCTTCTTTGTGTTGGTCCTTCCAGCATGTTTGATCCTTCCTCTTTTTTATGCTTCATCCCGAGGAGCGGACACTAGTTTATCTTGTCGAGTTTTGACTCAGAAGGAATAAAACTCGCGTCCTTCACCTAACAAGGTGCCCCCCATTTTTTTGGATTGGCAATTTTCTTTTCCTTTTTGGGACATGTCGGTTTTTTCCGACTTTATGCCTCACCCTAGGAAACAGACACTGGTTCACCTCATCGAGTTTTTTTTCTCAAGTCGGAGAGCCCATGTCCTGCACCTAAGAAGGTGTTTCTTTTATGGGCTTGTCAATTTTAACCGTGGGACTTTTTGAGTTGCTTTCACCCCAACATTGACTTCTTTGATCTGGTACCAAGCCTTTTGTTGGTCGTGTGTCAAAAGATTCAGTATTTCCTGATGAAAGTCGGCACTCCTTGGGTTGGTGCCCCCTGGTTGCTTGTTTGCCTACACAAAGAAATCACTTTTTAGTAGGAGCTTGTGAATGAGTGATTTGTACATGTAAACAGAACTCCATATTCATTCGTTTTATGTACATCATTCAAATGCGAAATTCTTGTAAATCTTTACAGCATTTTTACGTATTCGAACAACATGTTATAAAAAATAATGATGAATATGCTCGTTGTTCCATGCTCTTGGAATCTGGTTTCCACCTGTGGTAGTCAGTTTGAAGGTACCATCCTGGAGTTTTTGACTTATAACATAAGGCCCTTCCCAATTGGGTCCAAAAACCTCAGTATCGGTCATTATCTTCTTCAGAACAAGGTCTCCAATTTCGAAAGTCGTATGTTTTACTTTTGAATTGAAATGCCTCGCCACCCTTCTTTGATGTGCTGCTACTCTGAGTTCCGCTTCCTTTCTTATTTCCTCAAGCTGGTCGAGGGCTTCAAGCTATAGCTTCTCGTTTTCTTTTTGGTCAAAGTATATCCTTCTATGGGTAGGGACTTCCAGCTCCACTGGTATTATGACTTCAGAGCCGTAAGATAAAGAAAAGGGAGTATGTCCTGTTGCAGTTTTATGCATGGTGCGATATGCCCATAATGCCAGCCGGAGTTCATCTACCCAACCACCTTTAGACTTCTCTAGCTGTTTCTTAATGGTCGCCTTGATGATTTTATTTACTACTTCCACCTGCCCGTTCGCTTGCGAATGAGCGACTGCTGAAAAGCTTTTCTGGATTTTATACTCGGCGCGAAAGTTTTGGAACTCTTCACTTTCAAATTGAGTCCCATTGTCTGTGATTATCTTTTGTGGTACCCCAAACCTGCATAAGACAAAGTTAATGACTTTCTTCGAAGTTATAGTGGCCAATGGCTCTGCTTCAGCCCATTTTGTAAAGTAATCAAAGGCGACAATTGCATATTTAAAACTGGATTTTGCAGTGGGAAGGGCTCCTATGAGGTCGATGCCCTAGATAGAGAATGGCCATGGTCTGACCATGTGGGTTATAGCTGGAGACGGCATTCATGCGATCTTAGCAAATCTTTGGCACCTGTCGCATTTTTTAATGTAGGCCATGGAATCTTTATTGATATCTAGGCAGAAGTAACTGTATCGCAGGATTTTCTTAGCCAAAGTTTATCCACTAGTATGACCTCTGCATTCCCCTTCGTATAATTTTTCCATGATCTCCCTTGACACCTTTTCTATAACACAACGAAGTTAACGTGTAGAAAATCCATGTCTATACAATCGTTTGTCCTGAATAAGGTAGAAAGAAGCTTTTCGCAAAAAATTCTTCGCTTCTTGGCTTCATTCGGGAGTGCCCCAGTGATTAGGTACTCTTTAATTGGCGACATCCTTGAGTTTTGCTCATCATTTACTTCCATGATCCAATCTATTTCAGCCTGCTTTGTGCTTGGGCTGGAAAGGACTTCCACTGGGACTAACCCCATCAGTTGTGCATTTCCCGTGCTTGCGTATTTTGCCAATGAATCGGCTTTGGTATTTTCTTCTCTAGAAATGTGAGATATGGTGTAATGCTCGAAAGCTTCTAATAGTTCCAAGACTTTGGAGAGATAATCCAGCAAGTTACCCATTTTGGCTTGGAATTCTCCCAGAATTTGGCATTCTACGAGTTGAGAGTCACTGAAGATTTGTATAGTTTTAGTTTGTAATTCGTTTGCTAGTTTTATTCCTGCGATAAGGGCTTCATACTCAGCTTCGTTGTTTGTTGACGGAAACTCTAGCCTTAGTGCATAGCATAAAGATCTTCCCTCGGGGGTTTCGAGAACTACCCCTGCCCCGGAACAGTGATCGTTCGAGGCTCCATCAACAAATAATTTCCACTGGATATCAGTTTCAATATCAACTTCCTTCTTTGTCTCCCCTCGGTCGGTAAATTCTACGATAAAGTCAGCAAGCGTTTGTCCGTTGATCGCTTTTCGAGGGTGATACGTAATGCCATACTGACTGAGCTCTATATTCCATTTTAACAACCTCCCAGAGGTCTCTGGTCGGGACATAACTTGCCTCAGAGGCTGGTCTATGAGAACCTTAATGGGATGAGGCTGAAAGTAGGGCCGAAGTTTCTTTGATGCAATAAGAAAACAATAAGCGAGTTTTTCAAGCTTTGGATAATTAAGCTCTGCTCTAGATAATCTCTTGCTGATGTAATAAACTGGATTTTGTACCTTCAGTTCTTCTCTGATCAATGCTGCACTTAAGGCGTGGGCAGAAACCGCTAGGTATAGAAATAAGTCTTCTCCGTCACTAGGCTTTGATAACATAGGAGGTGTTGCCAGGTGTTGGATCAGTTCCTCGAAGGCTTTCTGACATTCATAGGTCCACTATATTTCTTTCTTTCCTTTCCTAAGGGCATCGAAGAATGGAAGACATCTATCCGTTCCCTTGGATATGAAGCGATTTAAAGCCGCAATCTTCCCATTTAAACATTGAAGTTCCTTTTTGGTTCCTAGGGCACGCATTTCTCTCAAAGCTGATATCTTGGATGGATTGGCTTCTATACCTCTAGCGTTGACCATGTACCCAAAAAACTTGCCCGAACCAACTCCGAAAGAACATTTCAAGAGATTCAACTTCATGCCATATTGGCGTAGGATATCGAACATTTGGGCTAGGTCCTCCAAATGGTTTATTGCTTTTTTTGACTTTACTAACATATCATCGACATAGACTTCCATCGTCTTGCGATTTGTTTTTTGAACATGGCATTTACTAGTCACTGATAAGTTGCCCTTGCGTTTTTAGACCGAATGGCATAACTTTATAGCAATATAGACCGAGATCAGTAATGAAGCTTGTGTCTTCCTGGTCCGAGCCGTACATCATGATTTGATTGTGGCCGGAATATGCATCCATGAAAAATAACGACTCATGACCGGCCGTAGAATCCACTAATTTGTCGATTCTGGGAAGAGGAAAGCTATCTTTCGGACAAGCTTTATTCAGGTCTGAATAATCTACATAGACTCGCCATTTACCGTTTGATTTCTTTATGATCACCGGGTTGGAGACCTATTTTGAATAGGTAGCTTCCCTAATAAAACCATTCTCCATTAATCTGTCGGCTTCTTATTTTAAGGCATGCGACCTCTTCGGCCCCTGGTTCTCCTTTTTTGTTTAACAGCCGAAACGCGCGGGTCAATGTTTAGCTTATGGACCGCAATGTCCGGGGATATGCCGCACATGTCGGAATGGTTCCATACAAACACATCTAAATTAGATCTTAGAAAGACAATCAATTAATTTTATAACTCAGGGCTTAATCGAGATCCTATATTCAACACACGGTTTGGGTCCTTTGGAATTACAGCTGTAGGAATTGTGTCTTCGGCCGATGTCGCCCTTTCGTCCTCTGCACTAGCTTCCCTAGGATCGATCTCCTTTTGCATTCCACTATGCTCACCAGTGCATGGACCCTTCTTTAATTGCTATAAAGGGTGTTTTTGGATGCAGCGAATAGCCTCCGCATCCTTTCCTGAATCTTTTTTCTTAGCCTCTTTTAGCTCTGTTACATAGCAGTCTCTTGCAGTGATTTGGTCGCCCTTAATTACACCAACTCACTTTCAGTTGGAAACTTCATAGTCAAGCACCATGGAGCGAATGCAACCTTAAAACCCGAAAGAGTCGGTCTCCCAAGGAATGCATTGTAATATGAAAACTCATCTATCAGGACAAAAGTTTGTACCATAGAAACCATACGTTCCCCATCTGCCAATTCCACGGGCAAATCTATCGTTCCGATGGGTTGCGTAGGTTGTCCTATAAAACCGTGGATCTTATTTGGGTATACGCGCACTTTCACCATAGGGAGATTCATCTTTTGGAAAGTGTTTATAAAAATTACATTAACAGGTGCCCCCGTGTCAACTAGGACTCTTTTAACAACTGCATGACCGAGACCAATTGCGATTAACATGGCATCAATAGTTGATGTAATTAAGCCTTCCGCATCTTTATCTTTGAATATCACATCCTCGTTCGAGGTTTTGAGTATTTTCATTGGGAGCTCGTTGTTCAAGATCATGCATCCTTCCTCTTTCGAGGCATCCTTCAATTCGTTAGCGCATCTTTCCATATCTGCCCAACTGTTCCTAGCCGGGTGGAGCCCCCCAAATATCATATTGATTACTGGCCTCGAATCGACCGGTGTTTGGTCTTCCTCACTCGAGTTGGGTTGGCTAACCGCATTATTATATCCTTGTGCAGTTGGAGTACTTTGGGATTTTTCACATACTGCTGGAGTTGGTTCCTCCTGATGAGCTCTTCAATTAAACTCTTCAGGTGCCACCATTAGTTGGTGCTGTGTCCTGATTGGTTATGAAACCGGCAGAATTTGCCAGAATTTGCCTGTTGCTCAGTTATCTTCGGTGGCTTCATCTGAGGAAAGATACTTGAATCTTTTGCGGTGGAGTAAATTCTTTCTAGGTTTTCGTTTAGGAGGGTTAGTTCGGATAGTTTATACAACTGCATATTTTTATAAGCTTTGCTATCCCTCTCATCACTTCCCCTGTTTTGTCCTATGTCATTCTTCTGCTCAACCCTAGACTCATTGCTTTTTCCTTCTCTGGTGGCGTTGCTTTCTATAGTCTTCTAGACACTTGGAGTTTCATCTTCCACACTCATGTATTCCTCAGCTTTCTTATAAAACTTCTTCGAAGTTTTTGGTTTCTTCATCTTGAGCCACTTTCCAAATTCTGACTTCTTATTGATAGCCCCTTTCAGGGCTGCCAATCGGTACCAAGGCTCTGGTTCTATGACCTCTGTTGTTGCAGCATGGAAGTGTGTAAGGAAAGCTCTGATGGTTTCCCCATGCTTTTGTTCCATTTCGCATAGTGACATTACATCCCTTGCCTTGGTGGTTTGTAGTCGGAATTGATCTTGAAATTTTCTTGCCAAATCAGCAAATTTGTCAATACATTTAGGTGGAAGTATGGTGAACCATAGTGAGGCTACACCTTCTAGGAACACGAGAAAGTATAAGCACTTGATTTGGTGAGTGGCCCTAGCTCCATTCATGTGCTGGTCGTATTTGAACAGTAAAATGGTTGGATCTCCAACTCCGCTATAAGGTGCTACTGTTGGGGGTATGAATTTCTTCCGGAATTTTGCTTCACGGATTTCCTCTATGAACGGATTTTTGCTGCGGGAAACTCCCATTCTTTCTCTTCATCTTCTAAGATCACTTTCTACTTCATTATTCACTGGATCATGTCTTTGATGCGCCTCTCGTCACCTATTTGTTCATCAGGATCAGCACTGATGTTCTTATTAGTGCGACCACGGTTTGAGCTTCGGCGCCTTGCATCTTTTTTGGGGGATGCTATGTTGGTGGGGCTTGCGATAGACCGAGTCACACGTTTTTCTTTGCGCTGCGGAGATCTGGCCTTAGAGTCCTCAACGCCGGCCTCTCCCCTGTCTCCCAATAGGTTATGAGATCAACCAGGGTCTGAGGCTGATGAGTCCTCTTTTTCACCAGCATTATTTACAGTGTTCGGAGATAGCAAATTGGCCTGAGCATTAGTTAGGACATCAAACCTTTCCATTATAATCTTCGTCGTATTATCCATTTTTTTGTTCAGGCTGGTTACAACCACATTCAACTCATCTCGCGTTACAGACGGCCTAGGGGTTCCTCTAGCCCCTTGGTTCAGAGTTTGTGGTATGGTTTCATCAATATTACTATCCTCATTGATCATAGTAACTTTCGTAGATTTGCCACTTTTCTTTGATCCGGCCATGGTTTCAAGGGAGAAAGCGATTTTGGGATATTTTTTTAGGTTGCTGAATTCTGAAGCAAGGAATTATGAAGACGGCCCCACGGTGGGCGCCAAAAGGTTTACACCAAAATTGGTCTAAATACCCAAGGTACTAAAGTTGTACTTCATTAATGCGGTAGGGAAATAAATGGAGCCGTGTTTAACAACAATTGAAAATGAAAATGCGAGGAAGTTAAAACAGAGACGAGATTTAGAGTGGTTCAACCGTAAACTAGGCTTACGTCCACTATGAAGATAGTTTGCAATCTTAAAATGAGGATTACAAAATACATCAACTCTCTCTTTTCATACATCTTTATGTCCAACCAACATACTTTCATTCACACCTCTCAACCTTAGAGTTTTGCAAGAGGACGATAGGATCTGCAGAGGGTAAGGACGGGTAAGTGATTGAGAATGTAGATGTTTCTATTTCCCCTGATTATAAGATTGTGCTTGACGCCATGGTCAGATAAGTGATGGAACTTCGAGGCATAGAAATGATGATTTCTTTTCAGAATGTTTATGGAGTGATTGAGGATAGAATTTTGCAGCACTTTGTGGTTTCAAAGATTGGATCCCGTCTATGTTGGCATCTATCATGTATTTATAGGTGAGCTCCCCTCAGGAAACGATCTGAAATCTGTATCTGCAGGCTGCGGGTTGCTCATCCCATTAACTGCGATCATACCCCTGCCTATCTGTAGCTAGTTGTCCGTAGCTGTATCCAGTTGTCGTGTGCGAGCGGTTGCACATGAGTGAGTGCTTCGGGTAGTTGAGCGGGCGACTTTATAGGTGCGAACGCTTTGGGTAGCTTTATAAGAGCAGGATGCGGGACTGGAATCAATTCTCCTTTGTACCCTGCACGACCGCCCTTCTTGGCTCGAGAGCGTTCGTCCTTCTACCGCCTTTGTATGGCATTGTTCACTGGTATTTGGTCGATTGTCAAATATGTCATGTGACCTCGACACCTTTGTTGAATCGCACTACTCATAGTGTATTATACCGCCACTCTCGATCGCGTTAGGCAATTGACTTGCCTTGAACTTGGTATTCGGGCCTTGTCCTGCTTCCTGTCCTTTGTGAGTTGCTTAAATGCTTCGATCAAAACTATGCACGATCGACCCTGAAGGTATTCGTTTTGTAGTTCCTGCTCAGATCTTATAAGTCATTATGCGTATGGATTTTCTGAGGGATTAACAATTTTAATGGCTTCCTCAAGTTCATCTCAGAAATTGAAGATAACCAAAACCATTAAAGTTAACTTTACAATGACAAAGAGGCCATCAAAACCTATGGTAACTATTCAACAAATGCTAAAGTTAACACGGGTGTTTTTGCAGTCTTTAGCGATTTTCCATCTTATGATCTCGTTTCTATTTTCAAACACATCGAAGTCTTGAGTCTAATTGACTCTAATGATAACGACGAAGTATGTTATCCCAAACTCGTGAAGATGTTCTATGCAAATCTCAATGGCGGATTTTATGAAGGAATCAAAAACCAAATTTGGAGTAGTGTCAAGCGAACTCAAATTGTTCTCGATGTCGAACTTTTAGGTGAAATTCTACGTTGTAAAAGTGTGGGCTCTAATTTCTCAACTTTCGCTATCGACGAAACCGATATGGAACCTTTCACGATATCTTCGAAGATGGTGCTCCAATGGATTTCAAAAAATGCCTCTTACGTCCAAAAACAAGAATTGTCAACCTTCTCCTTCAACACACCATCACTCCCCATTCCGGAAATTTCAACAATCCAATTCTTAAAGTGTAAAAGACCCTCTTTTCTATTATGGGTAGTTATCTTATCAATTGGGTCGATATGATTCTAAATGAAATTAAGCCCAAAGATTTATCTACAAGAGAAAACACTCTCTAATATGGTGTTTATCTCACTCATATTTCCAAACACTTTTATGTTGATCTTCATGGAGAAGAATTTGTCCCTAGAAAAGTGTTTGATGCATCAAACATTCATCTCATGCAAATTCCTCTCACTTTCAAACCATATGAGACACTTGAGGCCAAACAAGCTCGATTGCAACAAGAACAAGACCCAATGGAAGTCGAAGAAGAAGAGACTTCTATGGAAAGCGTTGAGTATCCAACCTCAAAGCGTATCCACAAAGACACGATTAATCAAAATCAAGTGAAAATCATCAACAATCAAAAGAAGCTTAACAAGAGGCTTTCCAAAATATCCAAATTCATGGTCAAGATAGGAAGAAAACTTGGAATTTCATCATCCTCATCATCATCCGAAAACTAGGCTATCTAGTCTAATCTATCTTTATATATTTCCTTGTATTTTCTTTAGAATCTCATATTTAAAGTGTGTCTTGTTTAGTTGGATGTATTTGCTTTCTATCAAGTAATGAATAGAGTTTTTATTTATGATATAATCACCTTTATGTTTCTGGAAAAACTATATAACTAATTATAATATAATAGAATTCAAAATTTCAAAATTTTCAAACATAACACTAGAGTATGTCGACATATAACTGACATATTTTCAAATTAATTCAAAATTTAAAATTAAAATAACTACTCATGTCCATTCAAAATCCAACGAATTCCAAACCATGTTTAAGTCCATTTCTCCTAGAAAACTTCCTTATTCCATTAATCCTTCTTCCTTAATCATTTCTCATCAAATCCATGGAAAATCCTATCCATAATCTTAGTGAAAATATAGAAGAAACTCTCAATTCATTCAAAAATATCCTCTCTATCATTCTACGAAATCAAATTCATCTTGAATTAAGTCAAATAAAGATGTTCGAACAACAAGAGAAACATTTTGACATAATGCGATGGCTAATCTCTTCTCTTTTCGGAGATGAAGATAATATTCCCGCAAAGGCTCCACTAACCAAAGAAGATGAAGATTGGCAAGTAATTAAGAAGGATCCTATCTTTGGAGAAGATGGTTGAAGTTCCAAGAAATGTTTAATTATTCGTTACGATTTGTTTAAGAATTCTAAAAACATATGGTGTGGCATGATTTGGATTCTATTATTTGAAACTTGTAGACATATGGTGTGATTTGATTTGGTTTGATTTGTGTATGTATATCAGACAAACATATGTAATAATAATACTTCGATTGGTTTGTATTTAATCATCATATTAGGTATTATTTTTAATTTGAATAGTTTAAGGGAGTATTATACACAGAAATAGTTACTAGATTAAGGGGGAGTATTTTTATTAGGATAGTTACTTATGTTCTATTCATAGAATTATAAAACTTAGGGGAAGTATATTTAGGATTTCTTTTTGATAATGCTAAAGGGGGGTAAATTATAAAATATAGGCATAGTTTATAGGATTCTTACAGGCAGGGGGAGTATAGAAGGAACATCATTAAACAGGTATATACATGTATGATATTTTATAAACTAAGGTTGTCGTCATCAAAAGGGGGGAGATTGTTGGATTATGGAGTTTTGATGACAATAACCTTATTTCAATTATTATTGATTATAAAATATATGCTAACACTTTTTGTACAGAATATATATATGTGTGTGTGTGTGTGTGTGTGTGTGTGTGCAGAATTATACACAGGAAATATTACTGAAGACTATACAGTTATAAAGATGATAGAGATTCAAAGATCAGAGAAGTTTCAAGACTCATGAGTAATCAAGATTTCAAGAGTTCAAGATTAATATAGTTATAGAGTCTAAATTTTGTAAGACTCTAAATAACACTCCAGGTTCAAATTCAAATTCTAATTTTCAAATTCAAATTCAAATTCTAAATTTCAAATTCTTATTTTCAATTCTATCCTCAATCCTCTCTATTTAATTTTTCTATTTGGTTCTATTTTTATTTTCTTTTTTCAAACTTAGCTTTTATATTTATATTTTATTATTATACTTCATATTTATATAGTTTAAAATATTATAAAATCATAAATATGTCTATATGATTTAAAATTGTGTTTTCATATATTTTTCTAGTTTATAATATTAATTTATATCATTATATTTTAATTCAAGAATTTCCAGAATTATATTTATATCAAAAACATTTGAAAAATATTTCAAAATTTAAATTTTCAAAGGAGTATGTCGACATAAGAAAAACTCCATGTCGATATATAACTGTCACTTTTTCCAATTTTGAAAGGAAGTGTCTTTTCACTATTTGAAACGTTTTAGAACCGTTGCAACCTTTCATACTCTATAAAAAGGGGTTAAAACCAAATTTTTTATCATCTCTTCTTCTCTAACTTCATCCTCTTTCTCTACACCATTATTCTTAATCACTTTTATGATTTTTACACTTATACTCTGTCAAATTCAATTCTGTTTTGATCAAACTTCTTCTCTCTACAGTCTCTACTTTCTAATCTCTGATCAAGTGCTATTGAAGATTTATAGGGATGTTTGTAATTGCTTGGGTTGAACAAACCTTGTTAGTGTCGAATCAAAGAGGAACCGATGTGTCCTTGTAGCCGTGAAATCAAGGAAATAGGAGTCGTTGTGTCCTTGTTGAGCCGTGAAATCAAGGAATAGAAGTCTGTCTCTCCTTGTTGAGCCGTGAAATCAAGGAGGTTGTGTTCGACTATTGAAAATAGTGATAAAACTCTGCACAATCCAGCATTTTGCGGGACTGGACGTAGGATCAATCCGAACCAGTATAAAATCCGGTGTGTTATATTCTTCTCTGCATCTTTATTTCTATTTATTTTGCATTTATGTTTGAATCTGTGTCTGTGATTGCGTTTGTGGTGTTTGATTCATCCCGTAGTTCACTTTAGTTTTAAATTTTGTTTAAATTCTTACAAACACTATTCACCCCCCTCTAGTGTTTGCTTTGCCTTGACGATCCATTCCGCATTCCCTAACAGTAAATATAGTTGATGAACAATATGCATATGAATTGGACATGTTAAATTTGACTTAAAACGGATATTAATTAAACGACATATTAAAAATAAGGTAAGAACCGGATGTAGATTAATAAACTGAAATGCTGTGAAATTGTATACATTTGGTTAGGGGTTTTGGGGAAGGATTATGCACACATAATGATATGTAATATTACAACCACTCTTATTAGTATACCTAAACCTAATAGCTTAAATATAAATATTAATAAGCTAAGAGGTCCCTCATCTGCTATTATATCGGGTTTTGGGGACTCTTAAATCCTAGTTATTTGGGGGCACAAGCTTAGGGGGTTTGGCTTGTGTCAATCTACTGTTTGGAACCCATATCAGTTAGTGTCCCTATTGGTATCTTATTAATGAGGGTCCCGCACTAGGTAGGGACCAAGGGACGCTTTACTGAACTGGATAGTAAGAGGTTCACATGAGGGTGGGTACGGGCGCGTTCCAGCGGAGTCATGAGCGTACATGGGTCCGACTAGGGAAAAAAGATGTTGTAATGCCAATAAATAGGTTTGTGTTATGTAGTTGCTGGGTTAGGGAGTGATACACCCTATTGTTGGGGCTGACATAGAGTATTTACATAGTAGGGAGTTGATCGCATGGGTAGTAATTAGGGTACACTTAATCCTGCTGTTATGTAATTAGGTTAACACTAATCATGTTATGTAATTAGGGCACGCCTAATCCTGTTGTTTATTTCTGTTGTTAATTCTACTGTTAATCCTGCTGTTATGTAATCATATTGAACATTTTTTACTAGTATTGGTACAGACATCACCTGATTTAGTACATAAATGTGAAGCATTACCTGATCATAAGTTTATTCCTGTTATTCTTGTCCATTATGCTATTCTGCTTAGTTTAGTTTACTTTCCATGACATTGTACCTTTCTCATCCAGTCTTATTTACCTGTCTTAGCGTTTCTATTTCATGCATATTTGTAAATCACTGGAACTCGCCAGAATATATGTCTGACCTTTTTCTTTCGCCTCTTTCTTCCTTTCCCCCAGGTCCTCAGAGTGACAGCACTCGACAGTAATTAGGATTTCCCTCACATCTTGGACTCGGAATTCTTGAGATGTCTTGTTTTGACTTGCTCTCTACTTTAGTATGGCTTATGGAGAGGGATACGATTTTATGTGCTATGATATTTTTATTTCATGAGATCTTTCATGAGATAGATTTGAGACAGGTTGCTAGTTGTAACTGATTTTGATGTATTTCTGAAACTATGCTTTATTTCTTTTACAATAAAGTTTAAGATTTTCCGCTATTTATTTTATCTGTCTGGTATATTTGCGCTTCATGAAACTTAATGCATTCTCTTATGAGTGACATTAATGAACATGGCGTGTCTCATTTGGTATCAGAGCTGAAGGTTACAAGATCAGAGAAAAGATTTTAAAACCGTTTTCAAAAAGTAAAGCATTTTCAAGTAAAAATCTGTTTTTGAAAAACATATCTCCTCAATCCATAGTCAATATTATCTCGATCTCTTGTTGAATCACTTTCTTTTCTTTTCAGCATATCTGGGGCACCCGTTCTTCCCGAGGGCATTCCGTTACCGACATGGTTCCGTAGATATCTTGAGGCTATGACACCTGCTGGAGGTCAAGAGGATGCTCCTCCTCCGGCTGCAGCCGTTGTTTCTCCACCTCCACGAGTAGATAAATTTTCTAAGTTGTGCAAAGACTTCTGCTCTATGGGAGGAAAACCATTTCGTGGTTCTGAAATCTTTGTTGAAGCACAGGATTGGCTACGAGAGATGGAAAATGTTTGGAATTTTTGAGGTCAACGACTGAAGGAAGATACAACTAGCTGCATGGCAATTTAAGGATGAGGCTTCTTATTAACGGGAAGTAACCCAGGTGGGACAACCAGTAGCGACATGGGATGACTTCAGATAAAGATTTGAAATGAAAATCTTATTTAAGGCAGAAGACGGACTGCAAATGGAAAGGCTGTTAGCTTTAAAACATGGGGACATGCCGGTTAAGGAATATGTGAATAAGTTTAATCAACTGGCAAGGTTTAGGCTGGAGTTAGTGAATACGCCCCACAAGAAGGCGCTTAGATTTGCAAGAGGGTTGAATCAGCCTCTCCAAGGGCTTTCTTTGTCACACATACCATTGGGTGCAACTTTTGAAAGGATAGTTGACGTGGCGCTTATGCATGAGGATGGCAAGGAAGAAAAGAAAGAGACTAAGACTGAGGAGACTCAAGCTAAGGGTGAAAAATAGAAATCGTGGCCCAAGAAAGGAAAGCAACAAAAGAAAGGTGGTAAGCCCGACAAGGCTAAGATCAAGAAGGATATCAAGTGTCATGGTTGCGGAGCTATGGGTCATTTTGTAAAAGACTGTAGATAGACAAAGGAAGCTTGCTTTAATTGTGAAAAATGGGATACTTCACTAAGAAATGCCCTAGCAAGCAAGGACAAGGGGTAAGAACTTCTGCATAAGTGCATGCTTTGCAAGCAAATGGACCTGATCGAGGGAGGAAAGTCACGATTGAAGGTTTGATTTTCCATTTTGACTATCCTGTTCGAACCCTATTTGATTCTAGTGCTTCACACTCATTTATATCTAGTTCTTTTGTATATAATCTGCACCTTAATACTAGTATAGTCTCTAATCTTGTAATAGTATAAAACCCCATAGGAGGATCAGCTCATTTATCCATGATGTGCAGGGGTTTGAGAACTTCTATCTTGGGCGTAGAGTTTGAATGTGATGCATATGTGCTGGGCTTTATCGGCTATGGTTTGATTCTAGGCATGGTTGGCTAGCCATGTATGGCTCCATCCTTGTTTGCGAAAAGAGAGTGGCCAGACTTCTTTCCTGTCATGGTAGGACTCTCGAAATTTCTTGCAACCCACGGGGGTCGGTGATTGTAACACCCCACATTTTTAATATAATTAAAAATGTGTATATATATATCCGTAAATAGGAAAATAATGGTGATGTACAATAAGAATTAATTAGTACATGGTAGAGAAGGAAAAAAATTAATTCAATAATAATGTATGTAATAGAAATGATAATAAAATAGGGATACTTAATTTAAATTTCAGGAATTAAGTAAACCGAACATCACCATTGCGTTCGTCTCGGAATTCTTCTTGGAATAGAGTCCAAGTTTGCGTAAAATCGAACTCCGTATGGACGAGTTATGGCCTTTAAAAGTTTCAACTAAAATTCAAAACAGTTCGAAATTCGACCCAAGCAGTTGGGCGGGAAATTTCCCGCCCATCAACTAGGCAGGTCGACCCTAGGGTCGACTTGGGGGTCAGGTCGACCAGGATGTCGACCTGGGGATCGACCTACAACTAGGGAGGTCGCCCTGGGGGTCGACCTACACCCCCCCAAGATACGAGCAGTTCTGTCCCTGTGACGTGTTTTAATGTGCTGTACGAATCTGGTGGCTTCCAGGTCAATCTAAGGGCTCTAAAACACTCTCTACACCTATAAATGCATAGCAAGACCTAACCCTAATTCATAACAATTCCTCAAGATGCCCCCGTGCTGCTGAACTTTCAATTCTCTTAGCCGCCGCCTCTAAAACTTAAATCAAATTAGGAATTCTTCATCAACAATTCAATCTCTTCACCAATAATCAAAAAAGAAGATTTAATCAGCGTTCTACATCAACAACAAAACGTTTATTTCTCCAATCCAGTCAATGTGGGTGGATTTGAAATATATTTGTTGTATAATATTGCCTCTATCGTTTACCATTCCCTATAATGAATATGATGATAATTCAATAAGATCAGTTATTTTATTTATGCCTACATTGAATTCTCTCTCTTTATCCTTTCCCTCTTTATTTTCATAACTAGGCTATCTCGAGCCTACGTCTATCATGGATTTGTCCATTTAAAAGGGAACGAGAAAAAAAGGGAAAAGGGGTTGGTTTGAGCGTAATATTGGGAATGGAAGGTTTTGTATAGAATTATGGGCATATTTATACTGTAATGTTGGATTTATGCAAATTGTCATAATTATGATTGGATATGGAATTGGTATAAACTCAATATTAACAACATGTAATTGGATAGCATGGATTGGTAAAACTTATTTGTGACTTGAAAAATAAGCCTAGAGGGTGAATTAGATTGTATGTATGAATGTGGGAATGTTGGGATATATATATAAATATATATTGATAAATTACTGATTATATGAAATTGGGTATAATTGGACATTGGAAATTGGCATGCTTGGGTATGAATAACATGGAATTGGTGAATTTGGCTATAATTGGATAATTTGGGTAATATGAAATATGGCTAACTATTATGTAATTGGTGTAGTTAATGATAAATTGGAAATAGGCATAGAAAAATGAATTGTAATTAAGTTGAAATTTGGAACGCATGACATGAATTTGGGATTTGGGTGAAAGACGATTGTTAATGAACGCCTATGACATGAGGTTAGGCGCGTTTGTGGTGTAAGACTTCTCGGAACCACCTGACAAATCCAGCAACCACAAGCGGACGTCTAATGTGAGAGGTCAACGGCAAGAACTAGAGGCGTAATGGTTTATGACAAGAGGTTAGGCGCGTTTCTGGTGTAAGACTGCCAATAACCGCTGGGCAAATCCAGCAACCATAAGAGGACATCTAATGTGAGAGGTCATACATCGTTACAGCGTAATAAATAAATTAAGAAACACTAACCATAATAAGACATGTGGGTGACACGGGTATGGTTAGAGGGTTAAGTGGATGATATAAATGACATGTGATGTAAAACATGACTAAGGTAAAATTAACCGTAGTAAGACATGTGTAAGACATGGAAACTATAATAAAGGGGGTTAAGTGGGACACGAGTGACATGTAAAACAAAAATTTAGATATGCTTAACCAAATGGGACCCGCAACGGTATTATAAATTAATTGAATTGGGTAAAGTTTAAGTAACGGGTTAAGTAATCGAACGGGTTAAGTCAAATCTAAAATTAATGACAAGAAATGGGGAACGATAAATAACCTATTATGAATAAGCTTGAATAAGGAAAGAAAGGATAACAGGTGGAAATTATATAAATTATGGGACAAGATAAGTTATAGGAAATGATAAGGAAGATGAGATAACTTATATGTAAAGATATACTTAAATTAAGTGGTTTGGGAAGGAGAAATGTGAAATTTAAAATGATATAAGTTATATGAATGGAAAAGAAGTAAATTAGGATCATATATGTTGGTTGGGTTGAGTAATTCTCTGGGTGCCGGTCTGATGTTGATTTCGGTCTTCGGGGCTGGTGTTTAGGGGATTATTCTCCTAATCAGTATATATGTGGGATAAGGCATATTTAACAATGAATTAAGTATAACATGTTGTTGTAACCCTAAAAGGGAATAATTTATGAAATTGAAAAATAACATGTTGTGGGCTTATTAATGGACTTAAGTGGGTTAAGTATAAATTGAATTAATAAGTAAGGGTAACTTGGTAAATACGAAAAAAAGAAAGCTAATGTGAATAACCAAGTTAAATGAGAAAGTTGACGAGGTGGCACAAGCTCGAAATAAATGGTTAGACTTAGGGCCTAATGACATATAAAACTAAGGAGCTTGAAGCAGTCTGTACGTTGCAGGATGAATAACCCAACGAGGTAGATCATCACAGTGTCATTAGGCATGAGGAGAGCACATGTTCGTTATTTTGGTGGCTCCAACGGATTGGAAGGTGAAGCACGCGGCTTCCTGAGACGTTAAAGGTGCTCCTTGTAGTCCTCTATGTGGTGGCAGATGTTTCAGGCTATGCCCGCAGAGGTTGGGTCTTCACGTAACTACTAGGTGGGTGGGCCTTGACTGCAAGAATAACTTGACAGTCAAAATGCTGTACGAGGTGACAGAAAAGGTGATTTGGCGGCTGCCTCAACGGAGGTGGAGGGTCAGGACCAACAAGGATAGTAGGTCGTCGAGTGCCTGTCACCACAGCCAGTAGGATGCGGGAAGACTAGAGCTGGACCCAAGATACCGTTAACCATTCACTATCGTGGGACGGCGGTTGAGGGGAGATGTCGCATGGATGTTTAGATTGTTTGCTTAGGGGTTTGTCACTTAGCTCTCGTAGTCTTCACTAGTTAAGGGAGGGGCCGAGGTGGGGCCATAGCCACCATGGAAAACAGACCCTAGGGATATTTTTGCTAGAGGCTCTTAAAGGCGGGCCTTACACAGATATGAGGAAAGCTCCCGACCGAGTTCCATGTTTGTTGTGTAGCCCCGCCACGGAACTCGGGCACGCACACACGATGGGTGTGCGGTTAGGCATCGAATATGCTTGACGATACATACGTGGGAAAGTCTAGGTACAACCATGTCTGCTTTGTGTGGTGCATTGTAGACTAGGGGGCATTATTCGATAATGCAGTCATTATATTTGCATAACATAATTATAGTAATCCTATGCGGGTGTAGTCATGTATTATGCATAAGAGGAATGTAAGTTACTATGACATAGGATCGGGGACTGCGTATATCACTGCGATAATACAGTGAAGACCGTGCAAGTGGGGTACCATGGTGTGTACCTCCGTGTGGGGGTAGCTACATGTACATTATATTAGGTTAATCTACTAGGGAGTAGATGGGTGCGACGTGTGTGTAAGCTTTGAGTGCTAATAACACGTATAACCTAATAAATAAGAAAATCGAATCGAACCGTATATGTAGGATTATTCAAGAAGTGTAGTTTAAATTCATTCACACAGAACCTATGTTCTGACCCCCTCCTCATAACATTCGCAGGTTAGACAAAGACGTATAGCTTTGGGAATACTAATTTAGCAGTATTGTGACTAAGGTAAAGCTATGTTTTAAATATGATATATTTTACTCCTTCCACTGTGAGTTGTTTTCAGAACTCTGACATATCTCTTTTCTCTGTCTTTTTCTGCAGGATACCAGAGCAACCAACTTGGGTTTCGGTGGATTGGATTTTTGAAAAAAAAATCGGTCCGTCGGAATCTGGGTTGTTACATTTGGTATTAGAGCCTAGGTTTAGTTTTCCTAGGAAAAAATTATGAGTGAGCGTATTTGTATTTTTGAGAAAAATATAAATATTATATATATATATATATATATAAATATATAAGTATAGGTTAATATAGGAGCCCGCTTGAGAAATAGATCTGGAAAAAGAAAATGAGATTTTTACCCCCGTTCACTAAAAATGGAGATTAGGAAAAAATTTGAACTTTTAAAAAAAAGTAAAAAGGTGTACATAAAAATGGATATTTAAGACTTCATGTTCTGCTTAAGTTTCTATTTCATGGAATTGGAACATGTGCAAGAAGAATAGACAGTCGCCAGTAACCATCAAGATAGAAGATAGAGAAAAGAGGAACGAAAAATAAGTGAAAAAAAAATTAGGTCAACACTTTTGTCACCTACCCATAGGGAGGTCGACCTGGGTGTTGACCTGCCTATAGGGAGGTCGACCTTAGTGTCGACCTGCCTAGTGCAGAAAAAAAAGGCCAAAGGCCTTCAGCTCCATTCCATCGTTCTAGGTGCTTCATTACAGGGAGCACGAAACCCACCTTCACCACCACGTTTTTCACCTCCCACCACTTCAAATCTCCACTATTTCGCACAAAATTACCTCCAAATCGAAGATAGAAATCCCCTCTACCCATATCTATACCTTTCCCCTCTCAATTCGAGCTTAATTCGCCATGGCGGACCAACCTTCCCTTCTTGTCTCTTTACCCCAACTGACGCCTCAAAAAATCGCTTGGTGCAACACTCAGAGAGATATAGTCGAGGTGTATGTAAACACCGTAGGTTTGAAGTTATTGTTAGGACGTCTGGTTAAGTTTGGTGATTTTGTTGGAACAACTTTGGAGGGTTTATTTGCAGAGGCGGGTTTAATCGCAATTTTAGATGATGCTAATTTAGAAGTTGGGGTAGACAATGAGGGTTTGATTACATATATTTCGGATGTAAAGGGAACCATCATTAGTTTCAATGAAATACAGTTTGGGGATATGTTGAATATCCGTAGTATGGGCCACGAGTTAGGGGATCTTGAGATGACTGATTTGGTTGTATGGCGTCGGATTTTCTACAATGAGTACGAGAGGATTTGGTATTATACCCATCTATGTCCGCTAGCTAGATTTGTTATTCGGATTTTACAGTATAATATTGTTGGACAGACTGTTGGATTTGATAGGATAACACAAATCGTTAAATGAGCCACGTATGCTATTTTTGGGGGTATTCAGATAAATTGAGCTCGCACTATCCTACAGTATTATGAATCTACTAGATAGGCGAGGCAGTCAAACATTTCTTTCGAAAATTTATGGACCGTAGTTTTTACACGAAGCAATCTTCCTCTGCGAAAGGAAGGTTATATATCACTTCCTTCTCATCCCTCCAGTATTATAGATTTAGTCGCACTGACGAGGATGCATATGCACCTACATGATTTATTAAAGCCTCAACCCACGGAGCATGATGGAGGAGATGAGGAGGAGGAGGAACATGTACAGGCGGAGCATGTGCAGGAACCACAGGGTGGTGACTATCAGGCCAGACATGATGGAGAGCCCCAGTATGTACCGCCGGCAGGATCAGACCCATATCAGGCGGAGCAGGCTTGGGGAGGTGCTTGGACTTCCCAGGCTCCAAGATGGAGTACTTACGGTACATATGGGTGGGACCCTTGGATCTCCAGAGAGTCGGACTGGAGGGCGGAATTGAGAATAGTTTATGAGCAACAAACTCAGTTTGTTAGAGATCACCAGGACATCCTGAGGACACAACAGGAGATGCTCCAGATACAGGTTGAGTTGGGACAGACTCAACAGCAGATGCTACAGGAGATGGGCACTTCCTATGATCAGTTAGGGGCTGGGCTATAGGACTTGCAGTTAGAGGTCAGGGAGGGGGCTAGACAGCTTATGGAGCATCTGTATTGTAAGATTGGTGGTATAGAGGATCTCATTCGTAGTTTCTTCCAATAGGGACCTGACCTCTATTGATGTATCAGTAGGGTAGTATCTTATTATGTAGTGTATGACTGTCTCTCTTTTATCTAGTTGTAGTAATGTACTAGAATTTGCTTTGACGTAATCTACGAGTGTTTAATTTGAAAATTTTCTGTTATAATTTGCTGGGCATGTAAAATAAAAACATATAAATATAAAGCGGAGAAAAATGAGAAATTTAAATTAATTAAACTAGAATGCTAAAAGAAAACGGGAAAATATAGGTTTTTCCGTTAATTGCATAAGGATTAAAAATTTGGAAAATTAGATTTTTCTGAATTTTGAAATTTAAAAGTGATTGATAGGATTCTGGGCATGGCAATTGGATGAACTACACTCTTATTTTACAAGGGTTCCGAAAAAATTTGGACAAAAAATATTTTAGAATTTTTCAAAAACAATTTTTCATTCATATAGAACTGCAAGTATATTTAGGATGTGAGCATCATGATTTGAGAAAGCATTTTTAAAAGTTTGCATACATATAGGTGGTACCAATTAGGCATACATGCTTTACTATGATGTATTTCACTTTGCACATGTGCACAATGTTTGCAACAATTGAATGCGCACTTGATGGATGAATATTGCGAGGAATTATCTATTTTACTCTTATCGAAATTCGGGGACGAAATTCTTTAAGGGTGGGAGAATGTAACACCCCGCATTTTTAACATAATTAAAAATGTGTGTGTATATATATATGCGTAAATAGGAAAATAATGGTGATGTACAATGAGAATTAAAATGGTAATTGAATTTACCGAAACACCATGGTATTAGATATGAAGTATTACCAGTTTTACTTCATGGGATGAATAGGTTGGGATTGGGAAATAAAATAAATGATTACTTCGGTGTGGTTCGCTAATCCCAACTAATTTGAATTGATATTCAAAAGAATATTCTGAATTGGAATGAGGCGTATGTTGTGTTTGTGTAACACTTGTTTATTATATACGCAGGTTATTCAGAAAGAACAGGTTTATCCCATTTTGAATAATTGATTCGACGATGTGTCGAGGATGAAGACGGTGGTCGAAGACCGAAGGTCTTCACATCGTTTGGGTGATTACTGATGATCTTGATTGGGTTGTACACCCAAGAGGAGGGAATCAGTTAGTGATCGTCCAGACGTACTTGGAGATCGATGGATATGCGAGGTACAAGGTGCCTCCGGTTTTGTTCAGACCCAGAAGGAACTTGTAAATGGACTGTGTGTCTGACATTGGATTTTATTATGTGTGATTGATTTCTATTAAATATATATATCTGTTTGGCGGCGGAGAATTTATTCTCTTGCTTAACGCCCTTCTCTGAGACGTACGAGCTCAGGGGTTATATGTTGATGGATATCAATCGCATGGAGTGAATTGCCTGTGTGGCATGCCTAAGTGGTAATTGATCAAGGCTTCTGTTGAAAAGCACCGCCTGTGTGGCTGATGATCAAAGCACCGCCTGTGTGGCATAGCTTTGTGTAACGTTGATTCGCGAGCCTCACACCCTGGTTGTGAACCAAAAAGGGAGAGGACCTCAGGAAGGGCATGCGTTTCTTTCTAGCCAGGGTGGTGTCAGTGACCTACCAGCCCTGGCATTTATAATATTTTCACCTGTGTGGTTGTTGCTGTTTTGAGGCGCCTCGGATATATCAGTGACTATGTGGAGCCGATGGAGTCATTTGGCACATTTACGCCCCAAAGGGCGGGGAAACGCAGTGTTCAGGCATTTTAATCCACATCAATGGACCGACCTTGACGATCCAAGGGCTTGACTGAGTACTTGTCCTGAGGCTCGGGCTAGAGAGTCTCGAATCGGTAAAGGACTATCTTTTGGCTCGGTTCACAGATGGAAACCAAACTTCCAATACGTGACATTTGCGGTTTTGATTGTAGAGCCTAGTATGGCAACATGATATATGGTACCCATGCCGTCTATGATTGATATTTATGATTGAAATTGTTTTGGCACTATACACTTATAATAGTATCAAATTATTTGTTTTTAACGTACCAAGCATGTTTGGCTATTATAAGGAAAAACCTAGTACATGGTAGAGAAGGAAAAAAATCAATTCAATAATAATGTATGTAATGGAAATGATAATAAAATAAGGATACTTAATTTAAATTTCAGGAATTAAGTAAAATGGACATCAGCATTGCGTTCATCTCAGAATTCTGCTTGGAATAGAGTCCAAGTTTGCGTAAATCGGACTCCGTATGGATGAGTTATGGCCTTTAGAAAGTTCAACAAAAATTCAAAACAGTTCGAAATTCGACCCAGGCAGCTGGACGGGAAATTTCCCGCCCATCAACTAGGAAAGTCGACCCTAGGGTCGACCTAGGGGTCAGGTCAAGCAGAAGGTTGACCAGAAGTTCGACCTGGGGGTCGACCTACCATTAGGGAGGTCGACCTACCACTAGGGAGGTCGACCTGGGGGTCAGGTCGACCTACCACCCCCCCTAGATCTGGGCAGTTCCGTTCCTGTGATGTGTTTTAATGTGTTATACGAATCTGGTGGCTTCCAGGTCAATCTAAGGGCTCTAAAACACTCTCTACACCTATAAATGCATAGCAAGACCTAACCCTAATTCATAACAATTCCTCAAGACGCCTCCGTGCTGCTGAACATTCAATTCTCTTAGCCGCCGCCTCTAAAACCTAAATAAAATTAGGAATTCTTCATCTAATCAAGCTCTTCACCAATAATCAAAAAAGAAGATTTAATCAGCGTTCTACATCAGCAACAAATTGTTTATTTCTCCAATCCAGTAAATGTGAGTGGATTTGAACTATATTTGTTGTATAATATTGCCTCTATCGTTTACCATTCCCCATAATGAATATGATGATAATTCAATAAGATCAGTTATTTTATTTATTCCTACATTTGAATTCTCTCTTTTTATCCTTTCCCTCTTTATTTTCATTACTAGGCTATCACGAGCCTACGCCTATTATGGATTTATGCGTTTAAAAGGGGAACGAGAAATAAAAAAAGGGAAAAGGGGTTGGTTTGAGTGTAATATTGGGAATGGAAGGTTTTGTATAGAATTATGGGCATAATTATACTGTAATGTTGGATTTATGCAAATTGTCATAATTGTGATTGGATATGGAGTTGGTATAAACTTAATATTAACAACATGTAATTGGATAGCATGGATTGGTAAAACTTATTTGTGACTTGAAAAATAAGCCTAGAGGGTGAATTAGATTATATGTATGAACGTGGGAATGTTGGGATATATATATATATATATATATATATATATATATATTGAGAAAATAATGATTATATGAAATTGGGTATAATTGGATATTGGAAATTGGCATGCTTGGGTATGAATAACATGGAATTGGTGAATTTGGCTATAATTGGATAATTTGGGTAATATGAAATTTGGCTAACTATTATGTAGTTGGTGTAGTTAATGATAAATTGGTAATAGGCATAGAAAAATGAATTGTAATTAAGTTGAAATTTGGAACGCGTGACATGAATTTGGGGTTTGGGTGAAAGACGATTGTTAATGAACGCCTATGACACGAGATTAGGCGCGTTTGTGGTGTAAGACTGCCCGGAACCGCCCGGCAAATCCAGCAACCACAAGCGGACATCTAATGTGAGAGGTCAACGGCAAGAACTAGAGGCGTAACGGTTTATGACACGAGGTTAGGCGCATTTGTAGTGTAAGACTGCCCGGAACCGCCTAGCAAATCTAACAACCATAAGCGGGCGTCTAATGTGAGAGGTTATACATCGTTACAGCGTAATAAATAAATTAAGAAACACTAACCATAATAAGACATGTGGGTGGTGTGGATATGGTTAGAGGGTTAAGTGGATGATATAAATGACATGTGATGTAAAACATGACTAAGGTAGACTTAACCGTAGTAAGACATGTGTAAGACATGGAAACTATAATAAAGGGGGTTAAGTGGGACACGGGTGACATGTGAAACAAAAATTTAGATATGCTTAACAAAATGGGACCCGCAACGGTATTATAAATTAATTGAATTGGGTAAAGTTTAAGTAACGGGTTAAGTAAGCGAAAGGGTTAAGTCAAATCTAAAACTAATGACAAGAAATGGGAAAAGATAGATAACCTATTATGAGTAAACTTGAATAAGGCAAGAAAGAATAATAGGTGGAAATTATATAACTTATGGGACAAGGTAAGTTATAAGAAATGATAAGGAAGATGAGATAACTTATATGTAAAGATATACTTAAATTAAGTGGTTTGGGAAGAAGAAATGTGAAATTTAAAATGATATAAGCTATATGAATGGAAAAGAAGTAAATTAGAATCATATATGTTGGTTGGGTTGAGTAATTCTCTGGGTACCAGTCTGATGTTGATTTCGGTCTTCGGGGCTGGTGTTTAGGGGATTATTCTCCTAATCAGTATATATGTGGGATAAGGCATACTTAACTATGAATTAACTATATTATGTTGTTGTAACCCTAAAAGGGAATAATTTATGAAATTGGAAAATAACATGTTGTAGGCTTATTAATGGACTTAAGTGGGTTAAGTATAAATTGAATTAACAAGTAAGGATAACTTGGTAAATACGAAAAAAAGAAAGCTAATGTGAATAACCAAGTTAAATGAGAAAGTTAACGAGGTGGCACAAGCGCGAAATAAATGGTTCGACTTGGGGCCAAATGACATATAAAACTAAGGTGCTTGAAGCAGTCCGTATGTTGCAGGATGAATAACCCAACGAGGTAGATCATCACAGTGTCATAAGGCACGAAGAGAGCACACGTTCGTTATTTTGGTGGCTCCAACGGATTGGAAGGGGAAGCTCACGGCTTCTGAGACGTTAAAGGTGCTCCTAGTAGTCCTCTGTGTGGTGGCAGATGTTTCAGGTTGTGCCCGCAAAGGTTAGGTCTGCGCGTAACTACTTGGTGGGTGGGCCTTGACTGCAAGAATAACTTAATAGTCAGAATGCTATATGAGGTGACGGAAAAGGTGATTCGGCGGTTTTCTCAACAGAGGTGGAGGGTAAGGACCAACAAGGATAGTAGGTCGTCGAGTGCCTATCACCACAGCCAGTAGGATGCGGGAAGACTAGAGCTAGACCCAAAATACCATTAACCATTCACTATCGTGGGACAGTGGTTGAGGGGAGATGTCGCATGGATGTTTAGATTGTTTGCTTAGGGGCTTGTCTCTTAGCTTTCGTTGTCTTCACTAGTTAAGGGAGGGGCCAAGGTAGGGCCATAGCCACCATGGAAAACAGACCCTAGGGATATTTGTGCTAAAGGCTCTTAAAGGCAGGCCTTACACAAATATGAGGAAAGCTCCCGACCGAGTTCCGTGTTTCTTGTGTAGCCCTGCCACAGAACTCGGGCACGCACACACGATGGGTGTGCGAGTTAGGCATCGAATACGCTTGACGATACGTACGTGGGGAAACCTAGGTACAACCATGTCTGCTCTGGGTGGTTTATCATAGACTAGAGGGCATTATTCGATAATGGCAGTCATTATGTTTGCATAATATAATTATAGTAATCCTATGCGGGTGTAGTCTTGTATTATGCATAAGAGGAATGTAAGTTACTATGACATAGGATGGGGGACTACGTATATCACTACGATGATACGGTGGAGACCGTGCAAGTAGGGTACCATGGGGTGTACCTCCGTGTGGGGGTAGCTACATATACATTATATTAGGTTAATCTACGAGTGCTAATAACACGTATAAGCTAATAAATAAGAAAATGTAATCGAACAGTATATGTAGAATTATTCAAGAAGTGTAGTTTAAATTTATTTACACAGAACCTATGTTCTGACCCCCTCCTCATAACATTCTCAGGTTAGACAGAGACTTAGAGCTTTGGGAATACTGATTTAGCAGTATTGTGACAAAGGTAAAGCTATGTTTTAAATATACTATATTTTGCTCCTTCCGTTGTGAGGTGTTTTCCGAACTCTGACATATCTCTTTTCTCTGTCTTTTTCTGCAGGATACCAGAGCAACCAACTCGGGTTTCGGTGGATTGGATTTTTGAAAAAAAAAACGGTCCGTTGGAATCTGGGTTGTTACAGTGATGCTCAGTTTTCTAGAATCACTTGATACTTCGGTTGATGACTTACGATCTGTGCCCATAGTTAGAGACTACTCGGATGTGTTTGAGGAGGTTAAGGGACTACCTCCAAATTGAAAGATATACTTCCGGATTTACTTGGTAGAGAACGTGAAGCTAGTTGCTCTACTAGTGCGCCACATGGCTCCTAGGGAAAGAAAGGTTTTAAGCAAGCAAGTAGGGGAGCTTCGAGAAAGGTTTTATTAGGCAAAGCATCTCAGAGTGGGGAGCTTCAGTTGTATTCGCAACTAAGGCAGACGACTCACTTCATCTATGTGTGGATTATAGGGAGCTGAATATGCTCACTAAGAAGAACAGGCACCCGCTATCGAGAATTGACGACATGTTTAATCATCTAGTTGGCAGATCAGTTTTCTCGTAGATGGATCTGGCCATGGGGTTTCATCAGTTGAGAGTGGCAAAGGACATCATTGATAAGACTGCATTCAGAACTCCAGATGGCTTCTTCGAATGGTTTGTTATTCCTTTTGGGTTAACCAATGTACCCGCATATATTGTATATTTGATGAGAAGGGTGTATAGGGAGTTTCTGAACAAGTTCGTGGTGGTCTTTGTGGATGACATTCTGATCTTCTCATGAAACAAGAAGGAACATGCCCAACACTTAGGAGAGGTTCTACATACCCTCTGGTCACATCATCTCAAGGCGAATTTTCTAAGTGTCACTTTTGGTGAAAGGAAGTAAGATTCCAAGGGCAAGTGATCTCCAAGGACGGGATAGCAGCGGACCATGCGAGAGTCGTTGTAGTTCAAGATGGGAGAGCTCCAAAGAATGCAACGGAGGTGATAAATTTCCTAGGGTTGGCTGGCTACTATAGAAAGTTTATCAAGGATTTTGCAAGGGTATCAGCCCCGCTTACCCGATTGACGAAAAAGAACTTGGCTGTTTCATGGAGCATTGATTGTGAGGATGCTTTTCAGAGATTGAAGAGGGGTCTGACAACAACTCAAGTTCCAACTCTCCCAGATGGAAGCACGATGATTATGGTTTACAACGATGCATGTGGCACAAGATATGGTGTCGTAACGATGTAAGAGGGAAAGGTAGTGTGCTATGGAAGCAGACAGTTGAGGGTTCACGAAAAGAACTTCCCAACACAAGGTCTAGAGTTGGCTGCTATAGTGTTCGCATTGAAGCCTTGGTGACACTATCTACTTGAAGAAAAATTTGAGCTATATACAAATCATAAGTCACTCAAGTGCTTGTTCTTGCAAAAAGGATCTCAACCTAAGGCAACAACGGCGGATGAAGTTCCTAGCATCCTACGACTTTGAGATAGCTTATACCCCAGGTAAGGACAATGTAATGGCAGATACACTGAGTAGGCAGAGGATGAATTTGATTCCTCTATTTTTAGAAAGGCAAAGCTTGGATTACATCTCGACTTTTTATTTCAAACCTTCTGCGGATTTCACAGTTGGTTGTTAGCATCATTGGAGGTGCGGCCTACTCTATTGGATCAAGTTGGATCTATGCAGCAGGAGGACCTGCAGATATCAGACATCTTGGACAAGCTCAATAGAGGAGAGACTTCTAGTCACCTTGCTAGATATACCGTGGACGATAAAGGGTAGCTAAGACGAGATGGAAGGATATGTGACCCTAAGATCAGGGAATTGCTTAAGGCAGTGCTAGAGGAAGCTCATCATTCTCGGATGACTATCCATCCGGGCGGTGACAAAATGTATTGAGACATGGAGAGGGTTTTCTTTTTGACTGGCATGAAGAAATATGTGGCGGAATTTGTAGCTCGATGCATAACTTGCCAAAGAGTAAAAGCTGAACAAAAGAAACTCGACGGATTGCTTCACCCCAGATGTCCCATAGTGAAAGTGGGAGAGCATCTCTATGGATTTCATTGATGGATTACCACGATAAAGGAAGGGAAATACGAGCACTTGGGTGATAGTGGATAGACTTACAAAGAGCGCTCACTTTATTCCTATGAAGAGTAAGAGGACGATGTCTTGGTTGGCATCAGTTTATCTTCGAGATATGGTTATATTGCATGGGGTACCTTCCAGTATAGTTAGTGACCACGACCCCATCTTTACTAGCGAGTTTTGGAAAAGCTTGCAAGAGACATTAGGTACACAACTACGTTTGAGCACAACATATCACCCTCAGACAGGTGGATAGACTGTGTGGGTGAATATAGTTCTTACGGATCTTCGAAGACTGTGTATCCTAGACTTTGGAGGGACTTGGGAAGAGCATCTTCCTTTGGTGGAATTCGCCTACAACAAAAATTTGCAATCAAGCATAGGCATGGCACCCTTCGAAGCATTATATGGATGACCTTGTAGATCGCCGACTTTTTGGTGGGAGTCTATGTACGGACTTATGCTTGGACCCGAGATGATTCGAGACACTTCTGAGCATATTGATCTTATCCGTCGAAGAATGAAAGTCTCTCAAGACAAATAGAAATCCTATGCTAATAAAAGATGGACCAATTTTAGAGCTGAGCACTCTTGAGGATGTATAAGTTGCGATGGAAGCATCAGTGAGATGAGTGCCTACTCATATCCTTGGATCCGAAATCTTGAAGTTATGAAACAAGAAAATTAGATTGGTTAAAGTACAATGGGGAGAACACTATGAAGATGCAATGTTGGAACCATAAGATAGGATTCACACTTCTTATCCTTTTCATTTTGAGAGTACGTTCTTGAATTCTTTTCAAATCTTTTACTTTGAATTTGCGTCTACCATTCAAGTTTATTTATCCTATCGTTCGAACCTTTCGATCCTTAGGTAGAATCACTGATTGGAAACATGTGTTTGAAACATGTTATGATTTATGGTTTCAAGTGGACGCAAGTGTTTGCTAGTGGTTGATCGTGGATGCATATACACACGCTAGGAACAAGAACAACTCAATCACTTACATATTGCATATGGATATGTGTGCATTTTAGATTTGCTATGAGTGGAAATGGATGTATCGTCATATGAATGCTACATTTGGATGAATGCTTGCGCACACATATAGAGTTTACATGTTATACTAGGACTATTTGCATAAATTTTAGATTCATGGCACAAACGTATATGCGTTAAGGAGATCAACCGAATCAGTCGACCGCTGATTTTCGCATTAGTGTAAGGACATATACACACAACGCTTTGCATAAGTTCATACAAGCATTAGAATTCTCTTAAGGACATTGGACGCCTGTGGATGATGGATGAGTAGATGGATGTTAGGATAGTAACATTCTTCTAGACTTGGAGATTTGGGAGACGAAATCCTTTAAGTAGGGGAGAATGTAACACCCCAAAATATAATACACTATAACCAGACTTAAAGATAATAAATTGGAATAACTTAATTACATATTCAGAATTAAGTGAATTCGGCATTACTATTTCGTTCGTCTCAGAATTCTGGTTCAAATAGGCCCCAAGTTTGCATAAAACAGACAACATATGAATAAGTTATAGGTCCTAGAAGTTTGTATACACATAAGAAGCTCATGTATGTATAAAAATCAAAAAGTAAAATTCTTAAAAATTCAACAAAAGAGGCGAGCGGGAACATGAGGGATTGACCCGGGGGGTAGGTGGGTTGACCCATACTTGATCCGGTCGAATTCAGAAAACGTACCTGGACTATTTTGTGACTCTATTCGTGCTGACTCAGCATGACTTGCACGGTTTGGATTTAAAACCTAAGATCTGAAGGTTGATGTTGACTCTGTAACTGTATAAATAGATGACTTTTACCATTCCAATTTCACACAAATTCTTCATATCTCCTTCTTCCTCTATGAAATTATTCTGAAAAATATAAACATAAAATGGGGGAATGCTGCTAAAGATTGGATCAAACTGAGACAACATCAAGACTTGAATACATACAACTTGGATTGGACTTGGACTTCCTACGGCATAGTGTTATATAATTATCTTCACCAAGATTCACTGTGAGTTTCCATTATTTAAAACTCTGATTTCTTAGGCGTTGAACATGACAGTTAAATAAATGTTATACCTTTTTTTACTATTAATCACATATGTCGTTATGATCAGCTATACACATTCCTGTGATATTGGATAATTAAACAATTTATACATATGCCTGCGATGTTGGAAAATTAACTTGTTATATGTATTTATCTTCCTTTTCGCATTTTCTATGTTTATTTCCAGTCTTGCCTATATGCCTATGTGATTTGATTCTATTCATCTTCCTCTATTTTCCCTTTTTATTTTACGTCGGGCCTAGGCCTTGGGAAGCCAAGGTTATACCCGATTAGAGTATGCGTACATTTAGGGCAATAATGAATGATATAAAAGAAGAATTTAGGCATGTTATTTACATGGATTGATTGATCAAAATTTAGGGGAAAAGGATAAATATACACATGTTAAGACTTGCTGTAAACTGATAATGCGTAGATACTAATGTAAATGGACATAATGCATAAACCTATAAATATAGTTGATGAATAATATGCATATGAATTGGACATGTTAAATTTGACTTAAAACGGAAATTAAGTAAATGACATGTTAAGAATAAGGCAAGTATGAGATGTAGATTAATAAACCGAAATGTTGTGCAATTGTATACATTTGGGCAGGGGTTTTGGGGACGGATTGTACACACATATTGATACATAATATTACAACCACACTTATTAGTAAACCTAAACTGCTAGGTTAAATATAAGTATTAATAGGCTAAAAGGTCCCTCATCTGTTGCTGCATCGGGTTTTGGGAACTATTAAATCCTAGTTATTTGGAGGCACAAGCTCAGGGGGTTTGGCTTGTGTCAATCTGCTGTTTGGAACCCATATCAGTTATTATCCCAGTAGGTGTCTTGTCAATAGGGGTCCCACACTACGTATGGGCCAGGGCACGCATTACTTAATTGGATAGTAAAAGGTTCACATTGGGGTGGGTACGAGCGCGTTCTGGCGGAGTCATAAGCGTGCATGGTTCCAACAAGGGAAGATAAGACGTTGTAACACAAGTAAATAGGTTTGTGTTATATAGTTGTTGGACAGGGCAGACATAAAGTATTTACGTAGTAAGGAGCCGATCGCATGGGTAGTAATCAGGTACGCCTAATCCTGCTGTTATGTAATTAGGTTAACACCTAATCCTGTTATGTAATTAGGGTACGCCTAATCATGTTGTTTAATCCTGCTATTTGTTTCTTCTGTTAGTACAACTGTTAAAAAAATTGCATGTATGAGGGGAGAGGAATAGAAATTAGATGGTTATGTTTATTTAAGAACGCGCGGACTAATTTTTTTTAGGTGGGGAACTGAAATATTTTTTGTCGCTTCTATATTTTGGATGAAAACAACTTTTCTTGCATTTGCGAATAAACGCCACTGATTTTTGCAATAAAAAATCAATTTTCTTGTAGTGGATATAAATGTGAACCATTACCCGATCATAAGTTTATTTCTGTTATTCTTGTCCATCATGCTATTATGCTTAGTTTAGTTTACCTACCATGACACTGTACCTTTCTCATCCAGTCTTATTTATTTGTCTTGGCGTTTCTATTTCATGCATATTTGTAAATCACTGGAACTCGCCAAACTTTACGTATGAGCTTTTCCTTTCATCTTTCTTCCATTGCCCCCAGGTCCTCAGAGTGGCAACACTCAAAAGTGACTAGGATTTCTCTCACAGCTTGGACTCGAATTTCTTGAGATGTATCCTTTTGACTTGCTATCTACTTTGGTATAGCTTATGGAGAGGGATATGATATTATATACTCTGGTATTAAATTTCATGAGATGTTTTGTGAGAAAGATTTGGGACAGTTTGCTAGATGTAACTAGTTTTAATGTATTTCTGAAACTATGCTTTATTTCTTTCATAATAAAGTTTAAGATTTTTCACTGATTGTTTTATCTATCTTGTATATTCTTTGTAATGTTACCTATTGCGCTTCATGAAATTTAATGCATTCTCTTATGAGTGACATAAACGGACGTGGAGTGTCACAAAGTACATCTGAATAGGGTGCACCTGTTGTGTTTGCCACCAAAGCAGACGGGTCCCTAAGACTTAGCTTGGACTATAGAGAGCTAAATAAATTAATTAAGAAGAATGGTTCCCCCTTAACTAGAATTGATGACCTATTTGACTACTTAGAAGGAGCTCGAGTGTTTTCCAATTAGACCTTGCAACTGGATTTCACTAGTTGAAAATCGCAAAGGAATTCGATATGATGCATTCATATTTAAAATATTACTAAACTAAATAGTAAACACTTAAAATACATCACAATTAGCTAAGAAATTCGAGTAAAGAATACCTTCATTACTAAGCTAAGCAACAAATAGCATGTCATGTCACAACTATCTAACGGGTGTGATTGTATGTATATGCCCCCCAATCAATCTTGAAAAGAATGCCTGGCCAGGGCCTATTCGGGATTGGTTAGTAACTACATGTCACTGCCCCCAGTACTAGCGGGGACATCCAACTCAGCTCGTATTCATGGCCCCAATCCTTCTGTGGGGTATGAGCCGAGTTCTTCGAGAACTTATTCCAAGTGTTTTTATACTCTTCTGTCGTAAGTTTCAGTTAGATTTTGGGATAAAGTGGTCTCTATTCGTGGTGCACCATTTCATGATTTATCGTTTTACACTCACTCTCGAATCAGGAGAGTTTGAGTTAATTTTGTGAAAAGTCGTGCATTCGCCTCGGCATTCCATCAACATTCTAGTCTTTAGAGTGGTAATTTGTCGGCTTGAGTGTCAATATCGAACTCGGGTTCAATCCATGCTCCATTTCATCCTCTGGTAAACGAAGTTGGCTAGGTGAGTTGTCAAGTCACACAAGCCCTGGTATTACCTTTCCTTGCCCCCATGCCAGGGGCAAAGGGTTTTTCAAGTAAGGTCGAACTGTATCTTGGTTGCTCATACTCATTCCATCAATTCATGAGGAAGAATTTCAAACATATGTATTCTTTTCAAAAGCACAAGTCATGGAGAAATAAATGCAGCAATAACAAGGGACACACAATATTTTTATGGTGGTTCGGCCAATTCTCAGCCTATGTCCACTTTATAATATTTTGTTTATTTCAATCAAACAGTCTTGGGAAAGTCATGCCACATTACATAGTTTGAAAAACAAAAGAAAAGGAATAAAACATCAAATCAAGTAGTGCCGTAACTGATTGGCATTCTATGCTCTCGAGAGATGATCACCATCAACGGACGTTAGCCTAAAAGTTCCATTATCATGCCTCCGATGAATGACGTACGGTCCTTCCCACTTCGGACTCAAGAAAGTCGGGATCGGGAAGACATGCTGTAATACCTGGTTTTTTGGTTTGAAAGTCCTTGGACGAACCTTTCAATTATAATATCTAGCAAACTGGTGTCTGTGTTCTGAGGCATGCAAGTAGGCCTCATCTCTCTTCTCGTCAATCATGTCCAAGGATTTAAGGAGAGGAGCCTTGTTTGTCATAGGATCATAATATATTGTTCGGTGAAAGGGGACTTAGAGCTCCACTGGAATGACTGCTTCCGGGCCATATGACAGTGAGAATGGAGTGTGGTATATCGTTACCTTTTAGGTTGTTCAATATACCCATAGAGCCAAAGGTAATTCATCAACCCACATGGCCTTTGCCTGCTCCAGTCACTTTTTAAGAATGGTCTGAATGATCTTATTCACAGCTTCTACTTGCCTATTCAATTGCGGATATGCCATGGCGGTGTATCTTTTCTCAATGTGGCATCATTGACAGAAATATCTGAACTTTACACTACGGTGAAGATAGTCCTTGGGATTCCAAATCAACATATAATATTTTTGACAATGAAATTGATCACTTGCTTTGTCGTGATTGTGGTCAATTGTTCGGCCTCTACACATTCTGTAAAGTAATCCACGACCAAGATTGCATACTTGGCACTGCCTCTAGTGATTGGTAGGCTTCCAATGATGTCAAATCCCCATACAACAAATGACCACGAACTCACCATTGAGGTAAGTTGACTAGGTGGAGCTTTAGGAATCCGTGCAATTGCAGCATTGTGAATAATCAGCTGTGTCTTTATTGTGTGATCACCGCAATCACCTTCGTGTACTTCTCTCAATACACGCTTGACATCATTACGGGCAATACACCGGAGCAGCGGGACGAAGAATCCCTTTTTGTATAGTTCGCCATATTGCATAACGTACACGGATGCTTTGCGAACAATAGCACATCTTTGGTTCTTTTTCTCTTGAAGGATTTCTGCTGTAAGAAGTTCTTAATAGGGGCCATCCAGGATTCTCTTTCGGATTCACTCTCCAAGATTTAGTTGATTTCCATTTGATCAATACTCAAAATATGCAATGCTTCAATCAAGATCATTTCTATGCCATCTGGGTTGTCATAACTTGTTAACTTAGCCAGTTTGTCTTCCTTCTAATTTTATGTTCGTAGGATGTGAGAAATGATGTAATGTTCTGGTCTATCTCTTGACCCGCTCTAAATAGGCTGCCAGTTTTGGTCCCTTCTTCTGAAACTCTTTACGAACTTGAAACACAATAATCTGAGAGTCAAATTAGATCTCTAGCACAACTACTCCTAATTCCTTCATGGGTTTCAGCCTGGCAATCAGGGCTTCGTACTTGGAGTTATCATTAGTTGCAAGAAACTTCAATTGTAAGGTGTAGTAAATCGACCGTCCCTCAAGAGTTACCAGTACAACTTTGGCACCGGACCGTCGATTATTGCGAGCACCATCTGCATATAGCTTTACAGTGCTCGATTCCACTTCAGATCCCGAGGAGCCAGCTTCCTCACCCAACAACTCATCTTCGGGGGGTTGTGAATTCTGCTATGAGGTCTGCTATCACTTTCCCCCATATAGATTTCCTCGGAAGGAAAGTGAGACTAAATTGGCTTAGTTCAATATTCCATTTGGGCAATCTTCCAAATGCCTCAGGCCGTTGAAGGACCTATTGTAGCAGCTGGTCGGTATACATCATGACTGGATAAGCCTGGAATTAGTGACAAAGCTTTCTTGTATGCAATCTATATGTTGTAAAAAAGCTTTTCGATCATCGGATAATTATGCTCTGCAGCAGCCAACTTTTTGCTCAAATAATATATCGGTTTTTGAATTTTGTCTTCCTTACAAACAAGTGCTGAGCCGATTGCATGAGATGATACTGCCAAGAATATGAACAGGTCTTCATGGTCTACCTTTTTGGTCATCTGTCCAAATTGTCTAGAAAGTTCTAAAAGGCTTCAATACAATCCGGGTCCATTCGAAGTTTTGCTTCCCTTGCTTATTAATTTGAAAAGGATATGCACTTATCGGCGGACCTAGATATGAATCTGCTTAGCGCTGCAACTTTCCTTGCTAAACTTTGTACATCCTTAATTCTTCGGTTCACGAATATTCCTTATTGTTGCAATGTAACACCCCACCTCCGCTAGGGTCACTCACAAAGGGAATGCCCTAGTTTTGGAGGGGTATTATCTAGTAAACAGGCACAGAGATAAGACAAGGCAGAACATAGATAAAATAGAGTGTATAAAGCAGCGGATATAAACTTTAAAACCAAATCTCATTACTGAAAAACAGAGTCAAAACCTCTTACATCAAAATGCCAAGTCATTATTTCATTACATCAAGTTCTAAAGAAGCAAAGTACTTAAAACAACATAAGTAAAATATTATTCCCCAAAAACTGCATGAGTGCAGCCATAGCATAGCTCAAGACCAAACCGTACATGAGCTGTCAGAAAGCAAGCAAAGTCCAAGCTAAGAGCTAGAGTCTCCACCCTGAGAACCTGGGGGGGGGGGGAACGAAAGACAAAGAGGCAAAAGAAAACGGGTCAGTAAAAAAGACTGGTAAGCCCTAGTGACTATCAACATAGAAACTAGTAAAGTTAGCAAGACATGAATAAACTGGAATTAAACATAGGAATGATGATAAGTCTGACATGATAACTAAGCTAACAAGATAACTCAAGTCTAACATTGCGTATTCAAGGTTCGCCATACCAACTATACTGGTATACTAATCCCATGTCAACTATAAATCAAGAAATAATCCCTTGGCCCAATATCGTGAAGTGACCCAATTCGGGGTCCAACGGTATGATCTAATCGATCGGCTCCCTACAAGTCTAGCTCGTCGTGTGTCTGTGTCATACGGCCCTATCACGAATGTAGTCACCTGTGCTAGGTCCATCATAGGGTGTATCAAGCCCTAGGGTGCCAACCACCGACACGAATCAAGAATGCACAGATAATCCTACTGATACCCAATGCCTGCTTTTTCAACTCCGGACTAAGTGCACGACCCTAGTCCGCCTGAACCTACAATGGTGCACCAACTCAGCCGTCGTTCTGGTCACTTACAATCAGCCCAGCAATCATGCCCCACCCTGCCTAGTCCCAGGGTACCGTGATAAAGGACCGCGTAACTAGGGTTTCATTCAGCAGGTTAAGTTGTCATTTAAAATCGAGACTTAACCCCATCTACGTGTCATGTCAAATTGACTAAGTGTGTCGTTCTAGTTCAAGACTTAGTCCTACGAATCATGTGTCAGGTTGGTTGAGTGTGTTCAAGCGGTTCATGACTTAACCCTATCAAATCAACGTGTCAAATTGGTTAAGTATATTCAAGTGGTCCATGACTTAACCCTATCCAGTGGCATTAATTTACTTAATGCACCCCTAACCTCTCACATTAGACTCGGTTATGGTTACTGGATGTGCCGGGCAGGTCCGGGTAGTTTTACACCATAACCTAGTCTAACCTCGGGTTTCGAGTGCGATATGACCAACTACTCAAATTGGGTCCTATTGTTTGTAGTTACTAGATTCGCCGGGAGGTTCCGGGCAGATTTATACTGCAAACTCAACCCAACCTCGAGTTGGCCACGTTCAAGTTATCTAAGTGTCATGTCCCAAATTCATATTTTCAAGTATAATTTCATGTCAAGTTCATGTTCCTATCCAAGCTCAAGTTATAACGATATTCATGTTTTTAAGTTCATACTAAATTCAGGTTTTCCTAAACTACCCAAATCGCATCCCCAACGCTCGTGAATTCGAATCAAGGCAATAGATGTAACTAGGGAATAACATAACAAGGATGGGTATAAAGTGGCAAAGGTGATTTCAAGACAAGCATGGTGTAACTTGAGATATGATCATAACATCACTGACACATGAAATAGGGTGATAAACATAGCTATAAATGACATAAGATGATAATCCTAAGCTTGTGACTAGCAATAGTTTCAACATCACAACATCATAGGCATGTTAAAATAATGATAGGGTTTAGGTTATGACATGAACAGGCCCCTAAATCAAGTTCTTATCAGTATTCCACAAATCAAGGTTCAATATGAACGGTACTGGGTTTAAGGTGAATAGTTCTAGGGTGAACAAGAGTAGATCTAAAATAATAGATCAAAAAGGAATATTCATAGATCAAAGATATACAAGAGTAGGTCTCAAGTAGTTATCATGTTTATGTTCAACTTCAATTTACACATGTCCATATTAAGTTTAGAGTTTAGATCTAAGAGTAACTGGGGCTTACAGATCGTGGTTTTTGAGAACTAAGAACAGAAATTGTCGTAGGATTATTGCAGAAGCTTTAATCTCTAGTTTGAATTGAGTTGCTTAGGTTGATGTTGATTAGCTTCTAGTTTTGATTCCAGCAGAGTAGCGACGCCATTTTTATTTTTATTTAGAACAGAGGCAGAGTAGAAGCAGAATAGAATTGTGTGCAGAGAAGGCTAGGTTTGGGGCTGTTTAAATAGGTTTAGGCAGATGAATCTGGACAGAAATCGGACTAGAAACATCAGAACGAACACTGGCCCAAAAATGGGCTCGGGGACAAGGTCGACACCCAGGTCGACTGCCCAGTCGACCTGGTTTGGGGTGGTCGACTGCCCAATCGACTCCCAGTCGACCTGGGTCTGGGCGGGAAATTTCCCGCCCAGTCTGTTCTGCATTTGAAATTCGAATTTTGAATTCGAATTCGAGCTGTTTTCGATTCTGAAAATTCCTGAAACTTCGGAGGGTCATATCTCCCTCATACGGACTCCGATTCTTGCAAACTCGGACTCGTTTCCAAGAAGAATTCCGAGACGAACACAATGGCGCAACCCGTTTCCCTTGGTTCTTATTTTAAAATTTAATTCTGCCTAAATTTATGGTTATAACACGTTATCAAAATACAGGTTGTTACATGCAATCTGGTTCGGACTGATCTCAATTCCGTAGGAGCTAATGATGAAACCCAAAAACTATCCTGACGCAACGTTGAAAGAGCATTTCAAAAGGTTGAGTTTCGTCCTGTATAGTCTGGAGATATCGAACATTTCCGCCAAATCTGAGATATGGTCAGCTGACTGCTTGGAATTTACGAGCATATCAACCACATACACTTCCATTGTCTGGCCAATCTGATTATGGAACATGCGATTTACAAGTCGTTGATACATTGAACCAACGGTCTTCAATCCGAAAGGCATCACCATGGAACAATATAACCCAATACCTGTGATAAAGCTGGTATGCTCTTGGTCCGGCACATACATCGGGATTTGGTTGTACCTTAAGTATTCATCCAGAAACGACAAAATTTCATGTCCTGCTATCGAATCCACTAATTGGTTGATCCTTGGAAGTGGAAAACTATCATTCAGACATGCCTTATTCAAATCTGAAAAGTCAATACGTGTCTGTTATTTCCCATTGGCCTTCTTGACAAGGATCGGGTTCGATATACAGTCAGGATATGTCGAATCTCGAATGAATCCATGTTTTCCAACTTCTTCCTTTAAGGCCGCAGACCTCTCCGGGCCCAGCATACACCTTTTATGTTTGACTGTGACATTTTTCAGATTGATGTTCAGTGACTCATAATGGATGGAGAAATCCCACACATGTCAACGTGGCTCCATGCGACATCTAAATTTTCTTGTAGGATGTCTGTCAAATCCCTCATCCGGAGGGGGCCTAATTGAGATCCGATTTTCAAGAACTTGGTCAAGTCGTTGTCTTAACTGGAATATCCACAGTTGTTTCGTTTGGGGTCGCCTTTCTACATCCTAGTTCCTCATCCTCTCCGGATCAACATCCTCAGATTGGTTATCTAACGACTATGGTCGGGATGTATCCTTTATTTGCTACGCTGAAGCCTCCCTAGCGGGGGAGGATATTTTCTTGGGCTCTGCATCGTCCCTTGGCAGAGTTCCTTCCATTCAGCTATGTAGTAGGCTCTCCCTATCACCTGGTCTCCGTGGACCATTCCTATTCCTAATTCAGTTGGGAAGTTTCAACAATAGACACCAAGGTATGATGCAGGCTCTAAATTCTGCAAGAGTTGGTCGTCTCAAAAATGCATTATAAGGGGACTCAATGCCCATCACAAGAAGCGGGAGAATCCGTACCTTTCTACGGTCTCCTTCGCCAAGTTCCATGCGCAACTCCACTACTCATGTCGAGCTAGTTCCCAAATCATTGAAGCCACGTATCCAGCCTATGCACGATTTTAGATCTCTAGCTTCCAATTTCATCTGGTCAAAGGCTTTTTTGAAAGAATGTTGACTAAGCTTCCGCAATCAATAATTTTTTTGTACCATTAGCGGACCAATTATGGTTGTTATTACCAACAGTTCTATGCTCAGAGTCTCTACTCTACTACTCTCTCGATCATGGAATGGAATGTTCATCTATCATTATTTTCTGCTATTTAATCGGCGTAGCATCCTCGGGAGCACTACACTCCCCTACATCAAGATTCTTCGCTGCATTGACATATTGCTGCATGGTTTTGGTGTTGCAACCTGTCGGATGAGGCCCTCCGGGGATGGTGTTGATAACTATGCCTTTTCCTTTCTGTTGGGGCATAGCTCTGGGAGCTGTCTGCCACTGATTCGGAGCAGACCCTCCTTTCCCTCTGTCCCTCACGGAAACTTTATATTCATCCAACCTTTCCACTGCGTCTCTTAGATGATGACACTCATTTGGGGTATGTCCACAAGTCTCGTGAAATAGGCTTAACCTTTTGGTTTCCCGCACTTTTTGTGTCAAATCTCTAGGCGGGGCTTCTTGTATTGCATTACGTTGCAGGTATCCAGATAAATGTTTTCTAAGGTATCGTTTAATGGCGTGAAAGTTGCAAAAGATTGGAATCGGGGTCATTTCATAGAATCTCCCCTCCTATTTTTATTCCTTTTGTTACCATCCTTGCCTTGAGAAACATTTCCTTCGTTACGATTATCGACATTGACCTCAACCTTTCTAGAACTATCGCCAGACTGCTTAACAACAATGTTACTCTGGATATCCTCTCTTACAGCTTCTCTAGACCTTATTTTTCTATTTGCATATACTTTTTCCTATTGCAACCATATATTCACTTTCTCGTGGAACATTTCAATGGTTGTAGGTAACTTTCCAGCCAGGTATCTTCTGAATTCATTGTCCTTCTCCACTCCATCAATCATCGCCATTAGAATAATCTCAGGATTTGGATTATTCACTTTCGTGACAGCCGTATGAAAACTATCCAAATACCCTCTCAAGGTCTCTCTAGGTTCTTGCTTAATCACTGAAAGCTTTATGATATGTTTGAATTTTTTGGTGTGCAGTCTGAATTGGTTCAAGAATTTTTCACTCAAATCCTTGAAGCTGGGAACCGAGTGAGGTGGATGTCTGGTGAACCACATCATAGCAATGTACTCTAGGTAGATTGGAAAATCCTTACACATTGTGGCATCAGGAGCCGCTATAGCATTCATATACCATGAACAACACATCAAGTTTTGTCGAGGGTTGGTTCTGCCCGAGTAATGGTTCATCGTAGGCAAATTGAATTGCCTTGGAAATTGTACTTCCAAGATATCGCCTGTGAAAGGTGTATAGCTGCGATCTATTCCCCAGTCTTCATTGGCATAACCCCTAGTGTCTCTTATTATCTAGCGAACCATTACTTTCACATCAGAGTTAGTCAACGTAAGCTTTGGTTCAATTCTCTTAGCTCTCCTGGATCATTCTGCCCTCATCTTAGGCAATGTCACCTGAGTTGTTGTATGAGCAGAGTTCCCTTTCCCTTATGGTCTCGGTTAGTCACAGGACGAGTGTGCTGAAAAAGTTGTGCTTTAATAGGCTGAGAAAGGTTTGGGCCCTTAGGAAGAATATGGAATCCGCACATTGGCAATAGAATAGGCTCTACCAGGCTATGATCGTTACGGCCAAGACGAATTGCTGCCTCTTCTCGAGGAGCCATTGAGCTAAACCAGACTTGTTCAAGATTCTTAATCCTTTCTAGAGGTCTCCTCTGGCGTGGATGGCATTCATTCTTCTAAAAGGAAGATGAGTCCCCTAGTTCTTCGTGACAAGTAAGCGATGGTGTTCTTTGTCTTCGAAGTTCATCCATCTGTCTTGCCATTATACTCATATCATTACGGATTGTAGCATTGTCCTGTCTCTGAGCATCTAAAGCAACATTGGTTTCCACCAATCTAGCGAGCAAGCGTGCGAAGTCATTGGACGAGATGGGTGTTCAAGCAAGAGGTTGATTGCTAGTCATAGTAACCACATCAGGTCGGGTCGGACCCGGGCTGATTCGAGCTGGGTGTTGGAGTTGCTGCTACAAGCTGTTGGTCATTCTGATGCTCTTCGTTGACCTATTTACTTAGAGAAGATTGCTGGTTCTTATCTTTTCTAAGAGCCATGGTAACCAGACTTGTTTGAAATCAATGAAAACTTTGAAAATGGGGATTACTTCTTTGGACTTGGTGATCCATATAGTAGAATAATAATCCAGAAAGCTAAGAATTCAAATTTCTCGGTAAAACACAGAAATGTTAGACCAAAAAATAACATTAACACAAATTAACAAGATTTTGTAGAGAATAATGAAGAAATATAAACTAAAAGCAAGGAAAAACAATTGAGCACACGAGATTTATAGTGGTTTAGCATTAATGAGCCTATGTTCACTTTATAACTCTTCAATTCAATAGAGAATTACAACTACAAGGCTTTGAATCACTCAAACACTCTATACAGTCGATTTCCTCACAAACATATAGAATTATATTCGAAAATTTCCACTATCTGATTAGGTTGAACAGTAATGGTAGTAGAGAATAAGTTCTTCGAGTTCTCAATTGGCTACAAGATCCCCCTCTCTACAGCGATTTGGGTATTTATGTTATACAGTGGGTGGGAACGTTTGCTGGTTTGGTGGCATCATCTACGATTTCCTAGATTTTTGGTGGAACGAGTAAGACCAAATATTGGGAGATGGTTATTTGCTACGTGGGATCTGATCCATGAAAATAAGAGATAGAGGTGCATGTGGATAGTTAGCTTGTGCAACGTGTAGATGGGCATCAGGTCAGGTTGAATTTATTCGACCCGACAGACTTCGAACCGATGTCCTCAATTTCCTTCGAACCGCCTACTTTCTATTTTCTTCAACCCATTGGTTCTATGATTCATTCGGCCCGATGGTCCCATAGAGCAGTTCGATGCCCGATTGCCCTATGAGGAATTCGATCTGATTCTCTTGCTATCGAATTGTTGTGGCTCTTGCTTTTCAATACACCTTATCATAGATGCTTGGACTTTGTGGCCTAGTCACCAAGTATGCCAACATATGTCATATCAAATCATATAATTTTTATTTTATAGGTTGAAAATATGGAATCCTATTTAAACAACTGTATGAGGTATATATCTCATTCTATGCAATATTAAATTTGATTGCTCGCTCGATCACACACTCCAACTTTAGGAGTCCGGACTAGTATCACTTACTCGATCTCTCTAGTGTCGACTCAAATCTAGTTACTTGATTTAGAAACCACCAATTTTCCTTCATAACCAAATGTTATGATAAAGAACTTAAGAATCACACAGAAAATGCATATCCAGCGTTCACCTTCTAGAACAAGGAGAAAAGTCCTAACATGGATTGGTATAAATAATCTTAAATTTTGCATTCCAATCTGGATCATAATCATCTATGCAAATAAAATAACCTATGTACCGATTTTGTACTTATTCCGATTGGTTTACTACTATACCAATTATTCTTATTATCCACATTTATACCAAAATTAACAATGCCAAAAGTACTCTTTAAACGCTAATATCTTTTATGATCCATTTCATAAAAAAATTCTTAAATTTTAAATATCTCATAAGACTCGATTTATAAAACACACTTGCGTAAACTCAATAACTTTAAAATCAAGTTTAAATCTACTTCAATAAACATAACTTCACATTATATTGCCCTTCCATGCTTCAGTTTTAGTTGATTTATAAATTATAATAAGTGGAAATTTACTTTAAAGGCCTACCATTTGGTCCCAATTATTTTGTAGGACACGCTAATTAAATATTTATTTTCCAGGACAAAAATTAAAACGCGAGTCTTCGTCTTCTGAAATAACTATCGTATCTTAAGAAAATATGTGCCAGTGGAAATTAGGTCAAAATTAAGCCGCTGTTTCTTCTGAACTCAAAGTGGGAAAAAAAGTTGTTAGTTTGTTCTGAGATCAAGTTCGAGTTTAATTATGGAAAATTTTGAGGCGATTTTGAGGTGATTTTCTTTTGTTGGATTGCTTGTTTTTTGGTTAGTCTTTTTTAATTTGTTATTTATTACTGTCAATACGATGTTTTATGTCGTTTTTCATGCTTTTGTATACTTTTGTACTAAACTATTCGAAGTTATTTGTTAGGCAGTATTGATCTATTAGAGGAATTTTTCATTTTGTTTTGGTCAATCAGTGAACTTTGAAATGTATTCTTATGATTAAAAATTAATTGTGTATTTAACTTGGTTGCATTATTTACTTTAGATTATGATATTTGCATTTACACTATAATTTTAGTTTTTTCTTGAGCAATCATACCAGTTAGCCTGTTATTCAGTTCTTGGTGTTTTATGATCCGTAAAAGATAAATGATTATATCTTTTTAATAAAATTAGGACATGAAATGATAAATGGGTGAGATTTTGTACAGAAAATTATAATTGGGACAGAAAATGATATATGATTTCACTTATAACTGCATTTCAATGTATAATTACAAATGAAGCTAAAATCTTTTTATATTAAAAGAATATTGCATTTAAATGTATAGGTACAAATGTTATATATAAAACCATGCTCCTTCTTAATGTAAGATAACCGAAAAACATTTTGCATAGTTTTTATTGTTGTATGTATATTTGATCCAAAACAAATATTGTAAAAGATTAAATATTATTTAATTTGACGTACTGGATGTTACTGTATACATGATTTTAAAAAGATATATGCATTTATCTTTTTTTAATAATAATGAAATAAAATATTAAGCCGTTCTTAGATACCATAGTTACTAGTACAGGTTAAAAATATGTATAAAATTTCTTTTGATTTGAAATTCTTAAAATAGGTGTACAAATTATTTTAATAACATGTAGAAAAGATAAAAGCATATATGTTTTAGATGTTTGAATTTAAGTTTTTGTATTTTATGCATGATTTAATTTTGATATCTTTGACATTTGTACTTTTCCTTCATATAAAACATTTTCAAGTGGCAAAATTAAACAATAGAAGGAAAGAAATGATGAATTGACTCTAGCAATTTCATGTTTCCTTTATTTTTAACTTGGTGATTTCAGTTATTCATAAATAATAAATGCTTATTTATTTTTTAAAATGCTATGTACCCTGTATTATGTTTTAATATGTTTATTTTTTTATAATGATTATTGTATGGCATAATGTAGTTGATTTGTCCATCTTCCAGTTCAATGATGACTTCATCAATTTCTACTTCAAATTCTACAACGACAGCAGGAATTAAGCTTTGCCACCACAGAATCCCACCAAAGTTGAGGACTGTGAAGGCAGGGTTGAATGTGGGGAAGAAGTTTTATGGTTGCTCCATGTGGCCTATAAGTATAAATTAAGTATTTTTAGTTGGTTTGTTGATTAATGTATTTTTTAATGCCATTGAAGTTGAGAATTTAACATATGTGCAGAATGATGATTGTGGGTTTTTTATGTGGCATGAAGAAGTTCTTGAAATGAATAACAATGCTAAAATGGAAGATAGCAATGTTAAATTGATGGAAAAAGAAAATTATATATTACAATTGCTCATGGAAAAGAAGAATCTTGAAGAAAAGTTGCTGAAACAAAAGCAAAAGAGGACAAAAGTTGATGAGATTGTAGCTGATATGAAGGTAGAGATGGCTTTAATGTGCTTTAAATGTGGAAATCATGAGAAAGGAAAAAATTCTTTACAAGAGCTTTAGCTATGTCATGGATCATGTTTGGGATTATTTTTTGTATGCTTATGGCAATGTAATGTAGTGAGGTACAGTTTTTATTCATATTTTTTTTCCACGTTTCATATTTTGGGAGTTGATTAAATTTGATGTGTAATTTTGTATGTTTTGAAACGATAATATGAATGATGTTTTTTATGAGTACTAAGATTATCCTGATGTAGAAGAAAGATAACTGATTATATTTTTTTTTTGAGAATAATTTAAGTTTAACTGAATTTTGCGATTATATTGTGATGGCTAATGTTGAAAACTTTTGAATGAATTTGATAATGAATATCTATTGTATGATAAAGTTATTAACATAATTGAGCTTGACTTTGTAATATGTACTGAATGTTCTATTTTCTAAAAACAAATTGTATATTTTCCACAAACAATTAACATATGACATATATATACAATTTTTTTAAAAAGCATGAAGTTTATTTTTGAAAAGATAGAAGCAACTATCTTTTTTAAATATGAAATTAAAAAAATTAGTCTACAAAATGTTGTTGATTGTAAATAGTAATACTTGTTTAAAAAGATATATGTATTTATCTTATTTACCACGTTATCAATACAAAGTTGATGTATGGTTTTATAAAGGTAAATGTATATATCTTTTTAATGTTTATAATATTTAATAAGATAAACACAATTACCTTTTTAAATAAATTATATCTTTAAAAAAAACATATTAATTTTTCAATATAAATTGTGAAATTATATTTTTGTATATACTTGTAATGTAATTTTTTTATTAAAAAAAATCTATTTTTTAAATGAATATATCATTTTCAATATTATTTATGTAATAATATAGAGAAAAGATAAATATATTTATCTTTTTGAATAGTTTATGTTTTTCCCATAAAATTTATACATTTTCAAAATATAAATATATTCCAAATACACGTTATCACACTATATAATATAGTTTTTATATGATTATGAGTAAGCGAATTTACCATATGTTGCAACTAAAAAACTCAGAGAATCATATCATTTGGATATGTTAGTTATCTTAAAAATATAAATACATATATCTTTTTGCAAAAGTTATATGTTTTCATGCAATATAATATACAAGGTTTTTATTTAGTAAAATATAATTACAACTATGGTGTTTACAATGTCATTCACAAATTTTACCCAGAATTTTAACTGTATGAATGGAATTCACATATAATTCCATTTATACTTCATTAGTAATATGTTATCTAGTTCCATTTTTTTACACAGCAAACAAACGCAATATGTGGAACTTTTCGTACAGAAGAAGAAACTTTAATATTTCTCCAAACACAGGTAATCATTTCCTATGCGAAAAAATTATTAATGTTGTCGTTGTATTTATCGTATTGACAAAATATATAAATATATATCTTTTCTTTAGAATCCATCTTTATGTTAGTGTGTATGATTAATTGCTGAATTTTGTTAGTGTGTATGATTAATTGACGTATTTTCTTATTGGGTATGATTAAATGATGTCAAAATTGTAATTATTCCAATTAATAATTCATTGCTGTTAATAGAAATATAGAATATAAAAAGATAAAACTATTTATCTTTTTCAACCTATAAACAACATAAGAATATAATTTGGCATTTAAATAATTATACAATTATATAATAACGTATTGAAACAAAAATACATTACAGAACACAGATACTCAGACAACATGAACCTATTAACTTTACTACATACAACAAACTTAAATTACAAAAAGATAAAACTATTTATATTTTTCATGGCAATTATTAATTTAGTTTGCAGTGATGATGAAATGTAAACTATTTATTATAGAAGTTATTATAGAAGTTTTATAAAATGTAAACAAACAAGCAACACTAAAAGGTAGTGAATCAGCATGATTCACGCTTGAATATATTAAGTACCATAAAGCAACTAGCATTAGTGTTTATACAGCATATATACAAACAAATAGCAGGCTATCGCAACATATCAACGATCAATACATACAGCGTGGCCAACAAAAGATCATAAACATCATATTACATATTAGATAATACAAATGACATTAAACTAAAGCCAGTAATACCCATCTTCAAACATTGTGTCCAGTAGTGTGTCTCACCCGTTTGCGAACCCTGTCTGCAATGCACTCAACATGCCTCCTCCTTGCCATGCCTTCCAATGGATGTGGTAGGCCAAATGCGGTTTTCCTTAGCAATACCACTCCCAACTTAATGGGCCTTTTTCCTCTCCTCCTGCTAGTTATACATGATCGTTCATCAGAGTTAGTTATAGCCAATTCATTGTCTCCACCACCAAGATCAACATCATCATCTTCACCACCAAGATCATAGTCCTCCCCCTCCTCATACATAAGGTTGTCTCCAGATTCCCCACCACCAACATCATCATTCTCTCCACCCTCCAGCCCAGTATCCTCATCATCATATTCTCAACCTACTTCAAATGCACCAATGGGATCACCCACAACCTCCATCACAGCATTCTCATCATGCTGAACCACTACGTCGTGCTTAGCATTCAAAATCTTCATTCTACCATCGTCACCTATGACAAAAAAGCTTCTACGAAGCTCCCTTCTATCTAGTTCATCAGATAATTCTCCATCCACCTTCGATATCGATACTTCATGAAAAAAGCCTTCAACAGGGACAATAGTAGATGGTGGTAGATCCATTGCCTCATCAATTAACAACATCGCCCTTAAAGAAGAAAAATCTGGTGCATGCAATACTCCATGTTGAAGTCTGGACACTTCTCCCAAATCAGCCAACGCCATCTTGAGGGGATTTAAGCTTCTACATACTAAAGGCACATTCTTGAGAGCAACCCAAACACAGATTCTTTTCTTAGCCATGCTTCCATATTGCGGACTCCACCTTTTCAAATTGACTACTCCTTTTAGATCAAAAAGAGAGTGGTAGAGATTATCAATCAACAACGAAGGAGGAAATTTCACAAAAACATCATCTCCAAATTTCCTAACCGTCCAGACCCAATTGGGTGCCCTTCTACCAAAATTAGATCGCAAGAGGTTTTCCAACTCAATGGTAGAGAAAGAGCCACGTGCAATGGAAATAACTACCATTGATCTAGCCCATTTAAAATCGTCAGGAAAAGAAGCAGCTAAAATGTAAGGAGGAAATTTAGGGTTCGCCATATTTTTGGGGTTTTTGAGATTAGTTTTACAATTAAATCCTTTGTGCCTGGTTTTATTGCAACTGAAGCAGACACAGTATTTGGACAGGTCTTTGCCTAGTGATCTGAATATCCACATCTGAAGCAACCATTACTGGATTTGATGGTTTTAATTTTTTTTCAAAATAATGATTCGTATTTCGAACCAGCTAATGAGAAATATGATTTTTTTCGAATATGAAAATTCTATTTATTATCCCGAGGAAAAACGTTACGCTTTACACTTGGCTTCATCAAAACCTCCTTGTACGAACCCTTGTCCTTATTCTGCCTTTCGTCTTGTGAAGAAGAAACGTGATTAAAGAAAGAAGATGTTAGATTGTTAATCACGTTTGTTGAATTCTCCATTACGGTTTTGAACGTCAACATGGCTTGTAAGGGTTTTGAAAGAAACCCGTGTTATATTTTTGATTTCAGTGCGCAATTTTTAACAGAAAAAAGATAAATGGTTTTATCTTTTTTCTGTTAAAAGTATATGTTATATGATTTTCTGAGAAAATATATAACGTTTATCTTTTTTCTATTAAAAAGCATAAAATTAAATGGTTTTCTGAGAAAAAGATAAAACAATTTTCGTTAAAAAATTATCTTTTTTAAATATCTTTTATAAATATGAAGTTTAGTTTTGGAAAGATAGATACAACTATCTTTTTAAGTTGTAAAAATCATATGAATATATACGTATGAACAATTTAAAAACCTTAAGATGTTAGCTAGATACAAAAAGTTTAGTTTTGGAAAGAAATATACATGTAAAATAAAAAGATAAAAACCATTATCTTTTTAAGCTGTAAAACAAATTAACATGTCCCACTGAATATATATGTATAAACAATTTCATCATCACTATAAATTGATTCATATTACGTTTTATTAACCTACTGTGTGTGTGCGTATATATATATATATATATATATATATATGATTAACAAAACAACAAATATGTTTACATTTATTGGTAATTTTCAAATATTGCTAAATTTCAATACGTAATTAAATGATTCAAATCAAAAGATAAACACCTTTATCTTTTTAAGTTGTCAAACAAAATAAATTCTACCACTGAATATATACATACGAACAGTTTTATATAGCAACTAAAATCAATAAGTGAATGTGTACTTACTTTAGCTAACAAAAAAAATCGAGGAACAACAAAGATAAACAAGTACTTACTTGTTCAACAACTACTGAACAAAAACCGCGTCTTTTAAATAGAAATAGAAATAGAAATTACGTGTTAGTTTCTTCAGCAGAATAAAGGTGAGGCGATTAACATCAGCAATCGACATATAAAAACAATATAAATAAACAATTACTTACTTGTTCATCTGAGAAAAGTGATGTGGTTTGATTCCTTCACCAAATCAAATGAGTCGATTTTGTTTCTACAGTAAATTAGCCGTAGATTTGATTTCGGAACTATAAAGATGAAGAAGAAAGTGGATTCGAAATCGATTTTGGGTTTTTCTGAGCTTCGATGGTGCTTACAGAAATGAAGAATATAAGGAACAAATAGCCGAATTAATTTTTGTCCTTGAAAATAATTATTGTTACAGCCTGTCCTACAAACTAATTAGCGGATGAAAGGAGGCCCTTATGGTAAAATGCCCCTTATAATAATGTTTATGATCCACTTACAAACTTAAGTTCATACTCTTCTGATTCCTAAGAGTACAGATAATTTTGTATTTTTTTTACTTCGCCCTATTGTTTAACAATTTTTTTTAACTTACAACTTCTTAATTTATAAATCATAAGCTTATTTTATTATGTTTTCACAAACACTTAGCTAAAATTTTCCGCTAAACTTGGAAATTCTGATCATATAATATCATTGGAAGTTTCATCTCATTTAGGTAAAATGAAACCTACCAAGCAACATGTCAAAATGAGATGCAAAAATAAGTCTACTCTAATACATGAAATACGTGCATCCTTAATATAACTCAATTGGAAACTTCAGAATTCTACTTTGAAATTTCATCGCACACCATTTTGAAACATCGGTAATATAATATAATGTTTATATGTTCTCCTTATACATATCTAATCAAAATTTAGAATTCAAAAAAAAGTACGAAAATTCGAAACAAATTCCCATGGTAGCGATTCATCACCTAGAAATTCGAAAGTAAACACCAATGATGCCGAGATCATCATTGGAATTTTCGATGACCAATGTGAGCTTGGTGCTTTTCAGATCCTTTGAAGTCCACTTACACTCGTAATACTATCAAATTATTTTATTATTTCTATCAAACCAATTTTCACCTTTAGAATTTAAATTCTCAAATTTCTCACTTAAACCCTTCTATTTATAGATCACCTTTACCAATTATAACTGCATAACTTTGCTTCCTATATGAATCATTACACAAATATATGTCTTTATTTAAATTTATCCCAAAGAGCTCGTATTTAAAATTAAATTCCAGCTCATTATTATCTTTAAACACCTTATAATCAAATAGTAAAATTGAATTTACATGGTGTTCCTTTTCAATGTTCTCACACTTCTAGTCTATCAAACCCATGCAGTAAAGAAGACAAAATTGCTCTTAATAAATCACAATACCCTATACCCATAAGCTATTAGGGCACAACTACTCGATTAACCAACAATACAAGGAACAGACAATAGTCAATGCTCCCAACTGGTTGAGCATGACTAAACATCCAATAAATGATAATAATTAAATATTATTGTTTCCTAACAACCAATGCATCCATGGTAACTATATTTAGTATGTTGAAAATCTTCTTTATATATACAGAATATAAAATTTAGACAAAATTATTGCATTTACTAATTCTTAAAATAATATTGTGTAACTAGATTTATTCAAGTGTTTCAAAACTCTTATTAATAATGTTAGCTACTTGTATTGACTTGAGTCTAAATTTCAGATTTACTAGACTAAATAACACAAAAGGATTATACACTATAAATACGCGCTTATACACACACACACACACACACACACACACACACACATAAACACTCATCCTAAGGTCTCTCTTATGCTATGTAAGAGTAATTCCTAACAAAGTCAAGTTGTTCCCTTAACTTAAACTTGGATACCTACTGAAACAACATGCCTTGTCGACCCTCAGTAGTCAGCACTAATTCATCAATGATATTGTTAAGAAGAACATCTAAGTGCTAGAGAGATATATTTTTAAGGAAAAAAATGAAAAACATAACAGAATCTCAAAATGAAATGAATAATCCAAAATATAAACATGTTAATTACCAAATATAAGACTTTTATATATACAACAAATCAAAATAACTAGTCTACTAATCAGTCTAGACAATTGCTGCAAAACACAATAATAAGACATTGTAAATAATTGTACTACGCAAATATATGTCTTAGGGCTCTAGCTCCTCTTCTGAAACTATAAGCCATATAATTTAATATTGAAACACACTTGGTCTGACCCGTGTATTACAATAAAATAATATCAAGGTCATTTTGATAAACCAACATGAGAAAACTCAAATCATAGGAAAATTCAATTCTTTAACTTATAAAATCTTTGAAATCAAAAGTATCTCGTAAGATGAAGCTGCATGTAAATACAGACAAGTTTTTACTTTATAATATCTAAACATTTTTATTATAAAATCCACTTATATTATAATAATATTTAGGATCCAAAAGTAAATATAGAATGTAGATGAAATTCTTGCATCTCGTTTTTAACGTAGTTAGGCATAACTAAATCCATAAAGAGTCATTTGGATTCGAACAATGACTGAGATTTGGGAAACTACCCACCACCTTACATGTCAAGAAGATGTATTGACGATCTCGTTTAGATCCCCTGTGATCATAAAACTAGTCTGCTCCTTACTGGATAGTACTGAAAGAGGCTATGCAGCGATATAGGATCGTGTAGTATGGAGAATATGATGTAAAGTATATAATATAATAGTAAGCAGTAAATCACACAATCGATTTATACTGGTTCGGACCACTGTCCTACGTCCAGTCCCAGACTCACTTCTGGAATTTCACTAACACTAAAACCCTCACTTCACCCGGAGGAATAGGTTCACAATTACCCGAACCACTGAACGGGATTTCTTGCCTCAACCACTAAAGAGGTCTTCACTAATACAGAATAATTGTTGACTCTTTTGTGTTCTTTATAACACGGATTGTCGAATATTAAGTACACCCTTCCTATAACCTTTCCTTGATGATAATCGTGAAGTGCCTGAAGGAATATGGAAGTTTAAAAGTCTCTAGTATAAAAGTAGATAGCTTTTTAGAACTTAGAGAGCTTTGAATAAGATAAAGAGAATAAGAATAAAAATCGGTTATTAGATCATCTAAGCAATTCTCTATTTATAATATATAAAAAGATACAACTGATCGTGAAGAGTTTTGATGAAGAGATATGGATTAAATAGTTGTGTCTCTTCTTAAAGGATGCAACTCTTCGGAATTCAGATGTCTGAAAATAAAATTCAGATGTCTGTTTATTTTAAAAATCAAGTCAGAAAGGAAATAGTGTATTTCGGTTTAGATTCAGATGTCTGAATTTTTTAATTCAGATGTCTAAATTAAATTCAGATGTCTGAATTAAAAAATTCAGATGTCTGTTTTTGAACAAAACTCAAACAGCAAAGAAATAGGCTATTTTAGCCAATATTCAGATGTATGAATATTTTAATTCAGATGTCTGAATTAAAATTCAGATGTCTAAATTAAAATATTCAGATGTCTGAATATTGTTATAAGTTTATTTTTCTTTCAGCAGACAGACGTCTGATTTAAAAATTTTAGACGTCTGTTTTCTGCTTCATGCCTATGCCTTGTGTATGTCTTGTATAAAATCTTATAAATTGAAAACGTGCATGTGTGTGTATCACCAAGGAAGATTTTAACAATTAAATACTAATACTAACAGACTTTAAACACATATATTATTTAGTTTGAGCTCTTAAATCTGTTGTTGAGTTTCTTCCTGCAAAACAAAATTAGTTTATAATAATATATGTGTACATGTATAGTTGTCATAATCAAAACACTATACAGCGTGATTCAACATTCTCCCCCTTTTTGATAATGACAACTATATATGTAACTCCCTCTATCAATATGCATATATTATCATATATTTCTCCCCCTTTGTCATTGACAAAAAGGAAATACTTATGTAAATAATACACATGAATATGCATAACACACAAACATACAACATAAGTACAAGTATTTACAAACAAATAGACAGATGATAATCATTTTAAGCGCATTCAGATGACTGAATTATGGAACAAAGTTTTGATGCCATGAACATTCAAACATATGAAATATGATAAAATATATAAGATTACTAGAGTTTTTAATTTATTCTGAGCTCTATTTCCAAATATTTCAGAAATATTGGAATAACCTTCTCATTGTTGTGGTGTACCTACAAAAATATGATAAATCCTTTGGTACCCACTTTCTTTGTCAGGGTCCAGGGGTTAAATAGAAGGTAACCATACCCAAGAGGGTTTAATGGAACCTTTAAAAATAAAATTTTCATTATTGATTACAGAATTAAAATAATTATCGATATATCTTTCTCTTTTTTTCCAATTTACAGGAACCCAAATACTTAAATAATTTCTTTTAATATTTCCTTTTGTACTTCTATTATAAATGTTTCTAGTCATAGAAGCATTTGAATTTCTATAGAAATTTGATCTTCGAGTTACACGTGCTTTAGTACTAGTAGTTAAACTTTTGTAATACATGAAAGCATATCTAGTACTAGTTCAATGATTAGTTTTATTATACCCTAAGCCACTTTTATCGTGTAAAGGTCTAGAGCAAGATAAAATATCATTTAAATTATTTTGACCTTTATTAGATTTTGCGAACTTATTTGTACATTTTTCAAATTTGATTCCAAAGTCGCGATTGAAATTTTCAAAAGAAATCTTGCAATCTTTTAAACCAATTTTCTTATTTAATTCAGAATTCTCCCTTTTTAAAGTACTGTTCTCATTTTCGAGACGACAAATTTGAGATCCGGAATTAACTAAAGAAGAGTGTAATTTTTCAAAATTTTCATTCGAATCAGACGTTTCATTTTGCAAAGTATTATTATTAACCTTTAAAAACTCATATTCTTTAGATAATTATAAATTCCTTTCAGTTAAAGCTCCATTCTCTTTTTTAAGAGACGAAACTAAAGAATTAGAATTATTTAAAGAATCTTCTAATGATTCATTTCTATTTTTCAAGAGATCGATTTCCTTTAAAAGAACATTGTTTTTATCTTCTAGTTGCTCATTTTCTTTTTGAAGGAAATCTTTTTGAAATACAAGCTCTTCTAAGGTATTTTCAAAACATTTAGCTTGTTTGACTAAAAAATTGTTTTCTTCTTTTAATTTGGAATTTTCTTGCTCACAATTTTTAGACTTGGCTAAAATAATTGCATTTAGTTTACCCAAACTTTTAAAATCTTTTAATAATTTTTCATGGTCTAATAAAAGATCTTTATATAATGAATCCTCACATACCGATTGTGATCTCACTTTAGCCATTAAACATTTGCTCTCTTGCTTCGTCGCTTCTGCTTTGTTGTTCTTCCACTTTCTAATGTCTTTACTAGATTTCTTTATTGCCATTTATTCAAGGATGTTGTTACGATCTCTAGAATACCAAGCTCCGATACGAATTGAAAGAGGCTATGCAGCGGTATAGGATCGTGTAGTATGGAGAATATGATGTAGAGTATATAATATAATAGTAAGCAGTAAATCACACAATCGATTTATACTGGTTCGGACCACTGTCCTACGTCCAGTCCCAGACTCACTTCTGAAATTTCACTAACATTAAAACCCTCACTTCACCCGGAGGAATAGGTTCACAATTACCCGAACCACTGAACGGGATTTCTTGCCTCAACCACTAAAGAGGTCTTCACTAATACAGAATAATTGTTGACTCTTTTGTGTTCTTGATAACACGGATTGTCGAATATTAAGTACACCCTTCCTATAACCTTTCCTTGATGATAATCGTGAAGTGCGTGAAGGAATATGGAAGTTTAAAAGTCTCAAGCATAAAAGTAGATAGCTTTTTAGAACTTAGAGAGCTTTGAATAAGATAAAGAGAATAAGAATAAAAATCGGTTATTAGATCATCTAAGCAATTCTCTATTTATAATATATAAAAAGATACAACTGATCGTGAAGAGTTTTGATGAAGAGATATGGATTAAATAGTTGTGTCTCTTCTTAAAGGATGCAACTCTTCGGAATTCAGATGTCTGAAAATAAAATTCAGATGTCTGTCTATTTTAAAAATCAAGTCAGAAAGGAAATAGTGTATTTCGGTTCAGATTCAGATGTCTGAATTTTTTAATTCAGATGTCTAAATTAAATTCAGATGTCTGAATTAAAAAATTCAGATGTCTGTTTTTTAACAAAACTCAAACAGCAAAGAAATAGGCTATTTTAGCCAATATTCAGATGTCTGAATATTTTAATTCAGATGTCTGAATTAAAATTCAGATGTCTGAATTAAAATATTCAGATGTCTGAATATTGTTATAAGTTTATTTTTCTTTCAGCAGACAAATGTCCGATTTAAAAATTTTAGACGTCTGTTTTCTGCTTCATGCCTATGCCTTGTGTATGTCTTGTATAAAATCTTATAAATTTAAAACGTGCATGTGTGTGTATCACCAAGGAAGATTTTAACAATTAAATACTAATACTAACAGACTTTAAACACATATATTATTTAGTTTGAGCTCTTAAATCTGTTGTTGAGTTTCTTCCTGCAAAAAAAATTAGTTTATAATAATATATGTGTACATGTATAGTTGTCATAATCAAAACGCTATACAGCGTGATTCAACAAGTACATAATATGCTATCGTAATGGTAGTTTTGCAACCCTTTAAAGAGCTTTCATGCTAAATTGATTTCCTAAATGTATATTTTTATGTAGAAGGTTGATAGCATATCCTAATGGAAGAGTCCCACACATCCATACTACATTTGTATTCTGATACTTCAGGCATTCTCCCTTCGTACTTTTTAGCATTTTACTCTGTTATAGTACTTTATTCTTTAATGTTGCTCCTCCTATTCCTCACAATGCTGGGATAGGCATATGGTATGTTTTACCTTGATGCCATTTGAGGTCATTGCGGGTGGTGTTTCCCTCATTCCATGGGTCATCGCGGATTGGGATGAACTTAAACACTAGTTACATGTATGGCCTCAGCTTATAGTGATTACTGGTCCTGTTAACCTCCTTAGCATCTTAGATTCCGAGTAATCGCTATGACTATTCCCGATCTCAGTTTTCGAGAGTTTGTGATTGCTCCATTGGTTTCGAGTCATGTTATGTTTGGTAATCGTCTTTTAAGCAATGCTTATCTGATTGTCCGGAGAAGACGACCATCGGGACAATCGAACTTTGCGCCATGATGGTTAATGTATCCTATCTTCTAGGGAAGGACTTCTGGTTTGTCAAGAATGATTTTTGGTTTGTCTATCAGAGGAGCCTTTTGGAGTTACAGATAAGGATGCCTCTAAGTTTTCTTATTGAATGGCTTCAGCTTCAATCTATGGAATGATAATACCTTTCTTGCAATAAATGCTCAATTCCAATGGTCGAGGAATTTCATCCTCGAATTTCTATGAGAGTGGCTTACCTTTTGACTTGTAGTTATAGAAGCTTGCTGCTTACCCTTGTATAGAGATGAGAACGCTTGCTCAGGAGTCGCGATCACTCTTTTTCGCATGTTGATCTCGAGCAATGGACTATTTTGCTCAATTTCATCGCATGCCTTTACTTTTGGGGGGTTTCAGCCAATCACTAATTATTATCGTTTTCCCCGGTCGGATTTATAAGACGTTTAATCTGGTGACCCATTGTAGCAGGGTCATTGTCCACTCAACTTTTATCGATCGTCACGTGCCTTCGTTTTTTGGGGTCACGGTCAGCTCGAACCGGTCACGCTTCCCGAGCTCTGACTTCACAATTTTTATCGAGCGCCTCATAGGAGGAAGGGTTTTTATCCGCTCAAAATTTATCATTCTTTGCATGCCTTTGTTTTTCGGAGTTGTGACTAGCTTAAGCCAGACTTCACAATTTTTAACGACTGCCTCATAAGAGCGAGGTTTTTTATCCACCCAAGTTTTATCGATCATCACATGCCTTTGTTTTCCAGGGTCATGACCAGCTTAGAACGGTCACATTTCTAAAGGTCGGACTTCGCATTTTTTATTGGGTGCCTCATAGGAGCGAGATTTTTTTTTCCATCCAATTTTTATTGATCATCGCGTGCCTTTTTCCAGGGTCATGACTAGCCTAAGACGATCACGTTTCCCGAGGTCGGACTTCGTAATTTTTATCGAGTGCCTCATACGAGAGAGGTTTTTTGTCCACTCAATTTTATCGATTGACGCTACAGGTAAGCAATATTCAGTTCAAACTGAATTAACCGACCAAACCATTTCATTTCAGCCGATTCGGTTATGAAATTAAATCGGTTTAAATTTGTTTGTAAGATTATTATATTTGGTTTTGGTTTAACCAAAATTTCAATTTATTATCTAATTTTATGTTATTGTGGTACTTCAAATAATTAATTTAGTGATATAATATAAAAGCATTTGTTGCAAATAGGTCAAATTTTATGATAAACATAAAATTTCTCCAAAACATGAATTTATATTTTACCTTGAGTGAATTTATCATTTGAACAATAATACGTCCTTCAAGTTCAGTTAAATCGGTTACCGAACGAGTTAACTTAAGTTAATTGATCGTTTTGATTTGGAAAATTTTCGATTCCGATTCAATTTGAGTTTTTTACCGCAAAACCAACCGAACTGACCAAAAACTCACCTTTAATCGACGCTTGCCTTCATTCCGGGGTCATGACTAGCTTAGGCTGATCACGTTTCCGAAGGCCAGACTTCACAATTTATTTTGAACATCTCATAGGAGTAAGGTTTTTTGTCCACCTGATTTTTATCGGTTGTCGTGTGCCTTTATGTTCCGAGGTCAGGACCAGCTTGGGTCGGTCGTGTTTCTTGAGGTAGGATCTCACGATTTTTATCAAGTGCCTCACACGAGAGAGGATTTTTGTCTACCCGATTTTTATCGATTGTGGCATGCCCTTATTTTTCGAGGTCGGGGCCAGCTTGGCCTGGTCGCATTTCTCTACACGATTTTTATCAAGCGCCTCATATGGGCAAGATTTTTTTCTACTCAATTTTTATCAATTGTCGTGTGCTTTATTTTCGGAGGTCGAGGCCAGCTTGAGCTGGTCGCGTTTCTTGAGGTCAGTCGGACTTCGCAATTTTTATCAAGCGCCTCACAAGAGAAAGGTTTTTTTTGTCAATTATAATGATTGTCGCGTCCCTTTATTTTCGGAGGTCTGGACTAGTTTAGATCAGTCCTATTTCTCATGGCTAGACTTCCCGATTTTTACTAAGCTCCTCACATGAGCGAGGTTTTCCGTATGCCTCGGCTTGGGTGAGGTCTTTTGTATACCTCATCTTGGGTGTGGTCTTTTTATGCCTCGACTTGGGTGAGGTCTTTTGTATGCCTCGGCTTAGGTGAGGTCTTTAGTATGTCTCAGCTTGGGTAAGGTCTTTTGATGCCTTTGCAAATGGAAGGATTCTAAATGCCTTCACAAGTGGAAGGGCTTTAAGCGCCTTCGCAAGTGGAAGGACCTTGAGTGCCTTCGCAAGTGGAAGGGCTTTGTCCTAATGCCGATAGTCTTAGGAGGACATCGCGACTTTGCGATGTTGAAAGTCCTGGAAGAACAATGATAATGTTAACAGCTATAGGACAATGCCACTGTTTGGTGATGCTAACCGTCTATGGACAACATTGATTTTATCACAATGTCGATAGTCGCGTGACATGGTAGCTTCTCGGTACACCAGTCTTATGAATAGAAAGAATTCCACCTAATGTCAGTAGCTTGACAGTTTTGTTAGGGAGCTTTTGATCAACACGCTCTGGCATTCGTTATATCACGCTTGTAAACGAGATCTTCAACCCTAGAGGTCTGATTGTGGAGTATAGCATTCAAGTGCCTTGTCAACTATTCTTGACCTACTGTTATCTCCAACCCTAGAGGTCTGAATGTCTCTGAGGTCCAATGGCTCCTTCATTCTTTAGGTGCATCTTGACAATTTATTGATTTTTTTCTAAAATATTAATCATGCCTTCTTGCTTTCGCACATGGCATGTAACATTTGCTTTGATGTGGTACTACCATTCTTCCTTTGGTTATAAAATGTTAGGTAGGCTTTAAATCATCCATGACACTCGACTTTTCCAATCTCGAATGATTCCATAAGGTCGTGCATTGGATTGTCGCAATTGTCATTACTTCGCCCATTGTCTAGTGCTACCAGTACAAAGTAAAACAACTTTAGATTAGTCGAGTTACTGTAGGAAAAGATATCTAACATAATATATTTATTCGGGTATCATTTCATTGGAATCTTATTGGTGAATGGAGTTTGGGTTAGCATCAATTTGCATTCTCCATCCCTCATTTTTCTTTCTTTCTTGGGTCTTCACAATGAGACTTGAGCTGACTATTAGCTCAGGTACATGTTTCATCTGTTTATGTTTTTCAAAGTTCCTTCCCACTTTTGACTTGAGCTAGTCGCCTATTTGTGCAGCTCTCTCGTGATAGTCTCATACTTTATATAAGAGTTCAGGGCTAGGTTGCCTAGTCTTTTGAAGAGAAGTTTTTCCTTGTTTCCTTAGCATACCATTGTGGCGCAACTCCAATCTCCCTATCCGAGTTCTCCTTGAACTCTCCATGTCACCCTTCGAATAACCCACATGGTACATGTTGCAAAAGCTAGAGGAAGGATGGATCTAGGGAGAATCACTGTCGAAAGTTGCACATGAACTTGAGCACGTTTGATGGACCGGTGCCAATCCATCATCTATGGATCGGTACTGGTCTATAGAAATGGAATACTTTTGCACAAGTTCTTTCTGAAAGCAATGTGTTGACGTTGCAGAACCATCTGTGAAGTTGAAATCGTCATTACGCATGTTTTTGTTGATAGGTACCAGTCCATAGGGGATGGACCAGTACCAGTTCTTGTAGTTAGAAATTTTTTGAAATTTTTCTTTTTTGGAGAAGCAACGAAGGTTGGGAGTATAGTTCATGAAGTTGGCCATGACATCCGGTACATTGCTATGGATCAGTATTGGTCCATAAGTGATGGATCAATATCGGTCCATCCAGTTAGCATATTTTTCAGCCAAATTTTCCAAACGATATTCTTATGCCTTCCAAAGTGCATGCGCAAATTTTCTAGTCGAACCGATGATATCTACTGATTATAAACATACTCTTCGACCTAGATTTGCGGAGAGTTCTTCTACATGAAACACTAGTTGAGCTTTCTTCTCCCAGCCAGACCTGCTATCCAACCCGGAATTGACCTTCTTGTGGCATTAGTTGTAGATCTGACTTACGACTTTTCTTATATCTTTTTCAATATGTCTTCCTTATAGATCATGAGGATCTATAAAAGATAGTCCAGATTTGATCCTTAATTTGATTCTCGGTAAAAGCACCAAATGTTAACGCCAAAAATGGCACTAACACCGGATTTTAGCGAAACCACCACCTCTCTACGGAGCAAACAATACAGAGTACATAAAAATAAATTAAAAGGGTAAGAAACAGATAGTAAAGGCAGAGAAATAATTTTTATACTGGTTCAACCATTGATGAGGCCTACATCCGGCCACTTTAAACATCTTTATTATTATCTTTGTCATACCAGATTAAAATGGATATTGATTGTAATACATGATCCTTAAAGTAGAAACAAAGAAGATTCAGAAATACTACTAGTTATCGGAGTAGATCTCGATAACTAGTTTAGATGATAAAAGCTTGTTGTTCCTGGAGCCGAGAAGTGGTTGAAGATGGTAGGCGGAGTTCCGGCATGCAAAGGTTTGATCCCTCTTTCAGTTAGAGAGCATCTTGTATTTATGGGTGTTCTAGAAGGTATTGTGTCAGGCATGATTGGAGAAGGACTTTGAATCATGTCAGGAAACCTCCACAAAAAACCACCAGTCCATATGTGTTGTTTCCATGGATTAGTACCGTTCCATCGACTGTGGACCGGTTCTGGTCCAAAAAGATTAGGTATTTTATGTTCTAGATTTCACAAACATGCTTCATGGATCCTATTTGGTGCGTCTAAATGGTATGGATTCAATTGGACTTTGTTTGAGGGTGTTTCAAACCTTGACACCTTGATGTGCATGCTCTTACCTTCAAATCATTAAGTGACTCGAACCAATCTACATTAGATTCATATGAAACTTTGTCCATGTGCCCTAAATAAGAATTTAAAAATATTGGCATAAGACCTATGCCCATATGGTTTAGTGCCATGGATCAGTACCAGTCTATAGATTATGGACCATTACCACTTCATGCACTTCGTGCATTTTGGGTTGGGACTTCTACAATTGCCTCGCTTTATTCCGTAGGTCTCGTCTGCGAAGTTTGGGTTGATTCTGATCCTGCTTTACTTTGACATAAGTCAAACTTCTTAGGTACGATTCTTCTGGGTTTAAAATCGGATTAACAATATGAGAAAGCCAATATATTGTAAACTTTTTATTTACACCATATTTGTTCTAGGCTCAAACCCTTCGGTCTTATTCATTTGGACAACATTTTACAATTACCCATCCCAAAAATAATACTTCTTCAAACTTGACCAAAATATTACCCTATAATTAATGCAAATTGTTTGTTATACGCCCTTCCATCTTCTCTCAGTTAACATGATTTCTCTAAAAACAATCTCGTGTGGTAGAAATCGTCACCTTAAACCTAATGGTAAAACTGAAGGTAGACGGCATTTTGCAGTTGAACCCATCGTAGTCATTATCATGCTTATTCCTATTACTTAAAACAATTCTCCTTTCTGTTTCCTCCTTCGTGGCCGCATTATTATCCGATATAACTGTAATTAACCAGTTTTTGACTAATTATGTTAAACAACAATTTATTTATTGTATTAAGAAATTAATATAATTGAATAAATTGGATTTAAATATTGGAGAAGATTTAAAATAATTTTTTTATCATCCTAAGTTTATATTTAAATTATTTTCCTTAACAAATGTATATATATGAATATAAACAAGTAAGTAATGTCTTGTAATTTGTTTTATATTTTTAAAATGGTTTTAAACTCATGTGAATTAAAAATAACATAAGTAAAAATAGGTAATCGCTAAAGTTAAACTAGGAAATAACTGAAGTAAAATTAGAATTTCTTCATAGGAAAGGAATATGGCTTTTATGAAGGACTTAACACTTTTATACTTGTGATCAAAACATTTAGTGTGAAAATTGATTTTCGAACCAAGATATGCCATTTAAAATTTATTAAGTACATGAACATTAATGTAACACCCCACATTTTTAAGATAATAAAATATGAGTAACTTAATTAAATAATCAGAATTAAATAAAACGGACTATGCCATTGCGTCCGTCTCGGAATTCTGTTCAACATAGACACCTGGTTTGCATAAAACGGATAACGTATGAAGAAGTTATGAGCATTAGAAGTTTATATACATATAAGGAACTTGTATGTATATATGAATGAAATAAATTATCCAGAAAAATCAAATGTGCACAGCGGAAAAGTGAGCAGGAAGTTTGCCCGTTGGGGGTCGACCCTGGGGTCGACCCATCAACAGGGGGTCGACCCACCGAAAGGGGGGTCGACCCCATCGCAGATCTGAGCGTTGTTTTTGACGTGGTCGGTTCTGATGTTTTGCAAATCAAATATGAAGGACTCGATTTCTCTGATACACCTATAAATAAGTCTGTAGAGCTAACCCTAAATCTCATATTTCTAGGACTACGCGGAGGCTCTGCCATTCCTTCCCCTCCTCAAATCTCTTCAAAAAATTAAGATTATTTAGGAAAATATTTATGAATCCAGATCTGAAGGAAAGGAACAGATGTTTGTAAATGGGTGTTCATATCTCTTATCAAAGTAAGGTAATTCCTAGATCCGGTCCATTTTCAATTTTCTTCCTTTTCTTTTAGTAAAAATTATGAATCCATGGTTCTTAGATTCTTAGTCCAATTAGGGGAAAACCATGGAATGCTAGATCTGGACCAGACCCAGGATTGGGAAAGCATAAGAGGTGAGTGTATTTAAGTTATATCATTTTAGATAATGATATATTATCGTTTAGCATTACCCATTATCATGAAATGTGAATTTACCAAAATAATGAAAAGCGTTAAGATGCTGTTATAACAAGTTGAGATATTAATATGAATATGTTAGAAAATTCATATGTTGAATCGGTTAAAGTGTTAAATGTTTACATGTTGGAAAACAAACTTGTTAGAATATGAGTAGTGACTACTGTTGTTATAATTACATGATTCACTTGTGGTATATTATGTACTTGAACAATTACCCGATTAAATGATTACATGTCAGGATAGAATTAAATACGTGTTAAAAAGGACATGCGACATAATATAGGCATAATTTGATGACATGTAAATTAGATTACAGTAACATGCGAAAAAGGATAATATGCCTAAAATTTACAGTAAATAGGAAATTACAACCGCGCTTAGACACGAGGTTAGATTACACTTGTGGTAGAAGTCTGCCCGGAACCGCCCGGCATATCCAGCATCCACAAGTGGTAAATCTAATGTGAGGAGTATAAGTGCATAAATAAAACATGTAACAGTGCTAAGACACGAGGTTAAGTCAACTTGTGGAAGAAGTCTGCCCGGAACCGCCCGACAAATTCAACATCCACAAGTGCAGGCTTAATGTGATAGGTCTAGTGCATAAATATATATAAATATATGTATATGGAAGGATTGATAAATAATTATTTTAGTCGTTATTATTTAAAATAAATCATATTAAATATTCAAAACCCATTAAAATAGCTAAAATAAAATTTTTAAATATTCTAAATGTTGAAAACCCATTGATTTTTTCTCTTACTGTGAGAAATCGCAATGTTGTGCTTGCTTCTCATGATCCTACCGATGATTATCCGCACATGTACAAAGACTTCCAATTCTGCAAAGAAGTGAAGAGTGAAAAGGGTTTCCTTAGCTTTGTCTTGTCAACAAACCTACAGGCTTAGCTGTGAAACATGCATTGGGAAAAGAGCATCCTTTAAGCATGCTTCAACTTTCAAGTTTTAATATTATGCTGTATAATTCCCTCATCTTCTACTATTTTGGACAATGATTGTTAGGTATAATTGGTTACTTACAATCCAGATTTTCTCGAAGAGTGATCCTTTGGATGGAAATAACGTCATGGGGGATGACTTCTGTTGCATAAGAATGGTGAGTAACATCCGCTTCAACTTTAACGCTTTCTGTGGAAACGATGAGCACATACCAGATGTGGTTCCAGATCATCCTCTTTGAGTGGTTCCAGGGCAAGAACCAGATGTGGAGGACTATTCCACACTTTTAGTTGCATTGCTGGAGAAGGGTGTATATAGAGAGGCATGAATTAGTGATAAAAATGTTGAGCTTTTTTAGTTGAAATTTGATGTTTATGAGAGGGCATTTTGAGTTGAATTATTTATGTGTGGGTCTTTATGTTGAAATTGGAGATGTTGTTGTGCCTTTGTTTGTCTTTAATGCATTGATCTTGTTGATTTTTCACTTAAATCAGACTTGAAATAAATTTCAACAAATAATTTACATGTTATATTAAACCTTATAATGGTCAGTTTTCCCACTGTTGTACGGTAATACTAGTAAAATAATCTTAGTAAACAAGAATCTTTCGTTTTGCATTTTGTATCCATATTTATAGTGTGTGGCTAAGGGCACCCTAATTTCCTCTTCCTATCCCCACAAGTAAAAAATACCACAAAAATTACCTTTCACTCTTCATAATATCTCACATTAAAAATAGGGGCTACCACTGTTTATATCTATTTCTCCCTCTCAGCTTCAATCCGCCCATTCTCTTTCGAAAACCCTGGATTTAACTTCGATCATCGTGAAATCGTTTGACGTCACTAATGCCGAGGAAGAAGAAAGCTGCAGATCCATCGTCGTCCCATCCCCAACCAATTCACTTAAGTAAGTTATTATCCCTAATTTCAGTTTGGATGAAGATTGCACCGAGTGTTATTTAACGTGAATAAAATTGATTGAACAACCTTTCTTGCCGCGAACATTATTTTCGAACGGTGGTTAATCGTCGTACGTATATTGTTTCGGCGGCGATTGATCACCATTCGTTCGGTTTACTTTATTTGTTCCAAGATTAATGTGGTATTAGGAAGCACAAAGAATTTGTTTTTATTTTTTATTTGTGGTAATAGAAAAAGGAAATTGGGGTGCTCTTACCACCACACTATATTTATATGTGATCACCTTGTTATATATAGACATTTCCTCACTAAATCTTGGTCCAAACCCATACATCCAAAGCCCAATCAAAACATTTAATAAACACGATGCAATAAGCATTAAGCAATCCCTGCAAATTATCGTTGCTTTAGTGTAATGCTAAGGGCAACCTGAAAGGCGCTACGGGCTACTACGAACTGCCGACCGAACAGATGGAAGTCAAATACCATGTGGTACCGCAAAGGACTTTTCGGGGTGCCTTAGCATTGCACTTTCTTTGAATCTTTCCGTTTAGCCTAAACCCTAAAACGCTTTCGAATAGATGGAAGTCAAATACCTGTAAATCGAAACATTAGAACCTAGAAGCCATTATAGATCGAAAAATCAGTGCGGCCTTATGCCTCGATTCTCAGGTGCTTTTATGCTATTGTTCAATTTGCGTCTTTAAATTGGATCTTTCGATATTTTGTAAAAGCTTTAATTTTTATCTCCGAATTCCTGCTGTTTATTTTTCAATTTTACTTTCTGCAATGATTTTGGTAGCATTCTTGATTTTGTTCACCATATTGACCGAAACTGGGTTATTGAGCGAATTTCGGCCCGGGCAACGCCGAAGCAGGGACGGTATCACCGGAGTTCCATCGTGCTGGTTGGAATCTCAAACCATGATATACACACATTTCATCATCCATGATTTATGATTTTTTTTTTTTGAAATATTTATGTTTGAATGATATTAATTACAATTTATGACGTGCTCTTACTATTTTGATACTTTTCATTATCAGTTTACTTCTCCTTCTATAGAAACGTAGATTCTCACATTTATTTTTGTGAACGATCAGCCATCAACCTAAAGCGACTAGTGATTTTAACCCATTTATTATTGTTTATCACCTATTATGATATTGATAATTCAATTTCTTTTAAGTTTTGTGCTGCAATTTCAGTTTTGAAAACTAAATACAGTAGCATTACCTGTTCTTTCAAATTTAATGCCACGATGGAGTAGTTAAGAGGAAAGGAAATGTAAACAAGATAGATTATTATTCAAAGAAAGAAGCCGATGGAAGATCCGAGAAAAAAAAGAAACATTTTGGTGAATTGGACAAAATTGGCATGAAAAATAATGAGGTAATACTCTATGCCATATGACAACCACTAACTTCTTTATGGTTGTTGATTTTAGTTTTTTATGCTTTATGAAACAAGATAAGTCATAAAAAATGTAATGATAATTCATTGGAATTACATTAGGATCAAGTGAACTCTCAATAGAGATAAACATTAACTGACCTCATTAATAAAAAGTAACTATACTATAATATTGTTATAGACATATGTGCTAAACTTATATTGCATTATTCAAAATACTTGGTTATTGAACCGGATTTTTTAGTAATTTACAAAACTGTTTTGATTGTGCCATAGGTGGTCAATTTTTTACCCAAAAAAAAAAAAAAGGACATGTTGTCATAAATGTTTTTCAACTTAGCTTTTCATAATTTTGTTTTCTATGGTAAGTTATCATATCTTATCGTTGACTGAACTCTTTCTCTATTTGGCATCATCATTCACTCATTTAGATGTTAGGGTTACTGGTTTCTTTATGCCTTTAATTATGATTACAGAATTAAAATGCCATATTTGTGCAAATTATTAATTCTAATATATTGTTTCAGTTTTCAATTCTAACATCACTCAAAGCGGAAATTTGAACTTTTTTAATAAGAAAGACATTTTTTAACTAATTCTATACATCATTAATGTTGGTTAATGTATGATTCTGTAACGACCGCATTCTACGCATCGAAGGATTATAGAATATTTATTTCTCTCACATACGAAGTCGTATGGTCATGTAAATTTGGGAGACGACTATTGGGCTCATTTCTCATGTTCAAGATTTTTGCCTATTTTTAAATGATCGTTTTGCCCCTAGCTGATCTTGTTTCGGCCATAACTTTTGATTGGCAAGGTGTTTTGACCTAAACCACTTCCATTAGATCCAGATGATGGTTTATATTTCTGTAGAGTGGTCACATTAGCCAAATGGGCTCACCGTTTGGGAGATATGGCTGAAACAAGGTTTAGAAGATGAAAAACAGCTTAACCGGGCCTAATTAGGGTGATAAGCAAGAGAGCCCATAACCCATTTCGGGATTAGGGTTATGGGGAGGCTGAGAACAGTAGGAAAACGAATTTTATATCATTTTTCAGCCGCCTCAAACATTTCTCTAACCCTAGCCATGGCCTTCACCTTCTAATTTCATCCCAAATCGCTCTCTAATCAAGTTTTAGCCTAATCTACGTCAAGTCAAGGAGAAATAGCACCAAATCAGAGTTGGAACTGCTGTGTTGCATAGATATTCAACCCAAATCAGAGATAGTTTCAGATCTAAAGTTAATTTGTGGCTAAGGTGAGTGATTTGCATTGTTTTTCACTAATTACGGCTAATTAGGGGTGATTAGTGATAATTAGCGAAATTATGGCTCAGAAAATTATGGAAAAATTTGTAAAATTCTAAAATATTATTTTATGGCTCTGATAAAAATTTGAGTTAATTTCGACTAAATTTGCTAATCCTTTTGTTAAAACATGCTTAAGGGGATTAAGGGGAAACATGAGTTTTTGGGTATGTTTGATCTTAAATGACCTATATGCTTAGTGTTTTGACCTTGTTGGTTTATCCTATATGTTACTACCACTGTTTGGATGGTTATATGATTGATTAGTAAAGTTAGAATGGCTGAAAACGCCGTCGTATGGCGAGAATGGACGATATAAGCTCGTTGGAAAAACTGCAGGGACCGGATGGGATCAGATGTGGGAAAGGGGTTCGGATCAGATAGGATTGGTCGAACCGAACCGACACCAGGGACATGGAATCCGAACCGAATCGGGGTCCAGGCAGAAGAAGAGTATGGCAACAAAGGAAGGCCGCTAGCTTGGAGTTGGAGTTGGAGTGAAGATCCGAACCGAACCGAGATCCATGAGCACCGAACCAAATAGGGGACGTTGGACTGGAATGAGGTGAAGTACAAGAGCCGAACCAAGAGATACGAATCGAACCCAGGCAAAAGACATCCGAACCGAACCAAGCCAGAAGGGGAGCACCAAACCGAACCGCACCCAGAAGCATACTAGGAAGAATTGGACCGAACCGAGCCAGAAGGGGAGCACCGAGCCGAACCGCACCTAGGAGCATGCTAGGAAGCATTGGACCGAACCAAACCGATGATGACTGGAGCACTATGCATATTCGAACCGAACCGGACGCGTGCTATTACTACTATGCGACGACTTTTCTGAACACCAACTCCAATTCGACTAAAACCCGAGATGTAAAAGTAGTCCAAATGAGAGGTTGTAGCTCAGGATCAAGACGAGAACCAATGAGTTAACTTCATGAGTTGGGATTTGCTGCGGGACATGTGCTAAGGGGTTATTGATGTCTATAACCTTGGATCACTATGGAGTAGATGGTATGTGGACGGATTTAGGGCCACAGTGGCCTAGGTAGGACTATTGTCTATGGACCAATGAAGTGGGGTCATTTGTAAGAATTTAGTCATGACTCCATGGGGCCAGCTTGGTAGTAGCAATAGTTATACAAATCGGACTCCGTCACTACCTCGATGGGTCTGGTGATCAAAGTGGTAGATATCGTATGCTTTACGCACTGAATGAGAGATGAGAGGATGATTGCTATGCTTGATTGTTTGATATCACTATGACATGCACACCAGGCCCCCGTATATTTGCACCATATATTAGTGTTACCTTAGAGTATTGTACGTCTTGTTGTGCTAACTCTTTGATTACAGGTCCAGGTTCAGGTATGGTTTAGTATACCTGTTATTGTTCTATTTTGCTGCTTATCGCTCATACCAGACTTTTGTCTGATCCAGAGTTTTATGTCTCTTCTTATTACTTTGGGTGCTCTTAAACGGGCAGACTAGAAACATGTCAGGTGATTATGCACGAGTAGCTGTACTGGAGACGAGCATGAGGCTTCCACGTATGATATATATAGATATTCTCCCTGTGTCGCTACTGGTCACTACTTTGGGCATTAGTAGTGTACCTTTCTAATTTTTGCTTTAGAGACAGTTTGAAAAGTTGTAATAATGATGATGTGGAACATAAGCTGTATTTTGAATTCTCCGCTGCTATCATGGTTTAGTTTTCAGCTTATGCACTATCTCGCCTGTTTTATGTCAAGTATATTATTATTATATTTTATTCCATGTGCTGTGAGACATTCTGCAGGTTCCTTGCTAGTTCAAATTCTCTTCTTTCCTTTCTTTGGCGACCGTCCCGTGCTAGTTGGACATCGGCACAACGCACTTTCATTGGAAATATCGGCCGGTGCGGGGCGGGCCGTCACAGATTCATTATGAAACATTAGCGTGTTCATTTTTACATGCATTTTTTCTCCCCTGTACAAAACAAGTCTCGTTTTGAGAGTATAAGAAGTTTTGAAAAAAGAAATGCACAATTTAGATAATTGTTTTAGTAATTTATTACTTTTAAATGAATTAATTAAATTGTTATTTTTCCCTTTTAATGTTGTAATTAGTTGATTTCAGAGAGTGTATCAAACAAAACAAAGAAATATATTTGTAGTTATTGTATCCCAACCTAGATATATGTGTTTTTACAGATAAATGATTCAAATTTAAATGGTGTTACCAAGTTGTTGGCTATCAGTTACCACTGTTCCATTTGTCGTATATTTGTTCAGGATAAAGTCTGATATTGTGCTGAAAGCTAAACATGTTTTGCAAAAGTTGTTTGAATTATATGAAATACGAGGTGATTGATAATGTAAGAAACCGTTAACCGAATACACTTAAAACGTTGTTTATTTAAAGATAGATCACTAATCATGGTTGTGTAATGTTTTGCAAAAGTTGGTACGTTCTAAGTTTAATCCATTATAAAACACCACGTGATCATAAATATGGCAAAATAATTAGTTTGGAATTTTGGATTTTTACATAAATAGGGAGGAAGTTGGGATATTGGAGCTAAGATCTAGAAAATAATTTAAAACGTAAATCTATGAATATTTGCACATACATGTTGCTGGATAGAAAACGAGAAGCTTTCAAACATCAAATTTCATCATGATGCAAAAGGAATCATATTTTTCAATGATATCATTATATCCAAGTCAATTAAGTGTCTTTAAGCTACAGAGTCTACCATCGTTTCATAAAGAGTCATGCTAAAGGCACTCGTTACAAACATCATTTTACTCAGTTTCGATCGCCGGTGCACTGCCAATCGAAGCCAGTTTTTCTATTACGTTCGGCAGTATATTGCCGAAGCTTTTCGAATGTGTTCCACAATGCACTACCAAACCACAGATCGGGTAAAATGTAGTGGGTAATGTGGCATGTTTAGCACAGATCTTCATAAGTTCTATGCAAAGGTTTTATCTTTAGCGCATTGAACTGGTTTTCATGTGCTTATATACTTGGAGTTTGATCTCTTCAACCAATTTTGTAGCATTCTTAGTGTTCATTTATAGCAATCTTCAAATATGTAAATAGGTCACCATTTTAGTTGAGATTTTGAGAAATGAGTGTAAAAGTTTTTATTGCTTTGAAGGAAAACAGAACAGAAAATCATACAATGTTTTCGTTGCTGTGTACAAAATGCAAACAGACAGTTTATATAAGAAAAAACAGAGAATGAGCCTAGCCCAGGGACGCAGCCTAATAACCAGATAGAAAATATATATTCTGCGTTTACAAAACCGCCGTTCTTTATTCCCCCCCTTCAAACCCTAGTAGGGTTAGGGTTTGCCATGAAACGAAAAATAAACGGCTTCCAGACATGGCGATTCACGGCGATTCAACAAATCTGAAGTAAAATCGAGAGCCAGTCTTCAATTTGAGCTAATTAGATCACTCTCGAGCAATAATACGAAGTCATTCTGGAATATAGACGAGACTTTGAGCTCTTCGATTTGGATCAGCTTCAACAACGTTTACTTCCTCCTTCAGCCGTGTAAAATTCATTTTTGACAATGGTTTAGTAAGTATATCTGCTTTTTGATGTGTTGAAGGTATATATCCAACTTTAATTTTTCCGTAAATCACTTTCTCTCTAATAAAGTATAAATCCAACTCTATATGCTTTGTCTTCGAATGCAACACTGGATTTGATGTTAATGAAATGGCACTCACATTATCACACCAGATAGTTGCAATTTTGTTAGATCTGATATTGAGTTCACTAAGTAAAGATTCGATCCACATGACTTCTGCTGCTGTACTTGCAACACATCTAAACTCAGCCTTTGTGCTAGATCTTGACGCTGTAGTTTGTTTCTTTGCACTCCAAGACACTGGATTGTTTCCTAAATATATACAGTAACCTGATGTTGACTTTCTATCATCATGATCTGAACCCCAATCAGCATCAGCATAAGCATTTATATTGAGAATATTGCTTGTCTTTAAAATGAGACCATGACTGATAGTCCCTTTTAGATATCTTAAAATCCTTCTAACAACTCTCTAATGACTGTCTAATGGCTTTTGCATGTATTGACTGACTTTATTAACACTATAAGCAATATCTGGTCTTGTAATTGTAGCATATTGCAAAGCACCAACAATACTTCTGTACAATTTTGCATTCTGAATGTCTTCATCATGATATTTAGATAACTGATTGCTAGTAACGATTGGTGTAGGCAAAGAGTTAGCTTTGTGCATATTGGCCCTGAGCAAGATTTCTGAAATGTATTTACTCTGATTAAGATGCATTTCAGAGATATTTGTTCTTTTAACTTCTATGCCCAAAAAATAATCCAGATTTCCTAAATCTTTGATTGAGAACTCTGAGTAGAGAACATTTGTAATATCATTGATTTCAGCAACACAGTTCCCTGTAATAATGAAATCATCAACATAAACAAGTATAAAGTAGTTGTAGTAACAGTAAACTTAGTGAAAATAGAGTTGTAAGATTTGGTAGAATTGTATCCATGCTTGACAAGAGTTGCTTTAAGTTTGTCAAACCAAACTCTGGGAGCCTGTTTAAGCCCATAGATAACCTTATTAAGCTTGCACACCAAGTTTCTGTCACTATTTTGAGTAAAACCTTGAGGATGTTCCATATATACCTCCTCCTGTAAAACACCATTAAGAAATGCATTATTCACATCCAATTGTTTGATGCTCCAATTTTTATACAAAGCAATAGTTAAAATAATCCTAATTGATGAGGGTTCCACAACAAGTGAAGAAGTTTCTGAAAAATCAAAACCATATTGTTGTGAATACCCTTTTGCAACTAGTCTTGCTTTATATTTTAAAATTGAACCATCAGCATTCTTCTTAAGTTTATACACCCATCTACACCTAATAATATTCTTATTACTGGTTTTTTCAACAAGGGTCCAGGTTTTATTTTTAATCAAAGCATTGTATTCATCATTCATAGCTGTTTTCCATTCATCATACTAAATTGCATCAGTATATGAAATTGGTTCTTCTTGCATACTTACAGTGTTTATGATTTTGGGTTTGAAGATACCACATTTAGCTCTTGTCATCATAGGATGAACATTGACATTACCTCTATCAGTATACCTTTCATTATTATTGCTAGCAGTATCTGTACTTGATTCATGTGAACTGCTTGCACCTCCATTATTTTCAGTTTCACCTGTATTACCTGTTTGATCTTGATACTGCTGATTATTCTCATTGTCTGGCATACCAGGAGACTCTTGACCTGGTCCATCAGTGATGGGCACTGTGTGTTGAGTGTTGATATTGCTGTCATTCTTCCTTTGATGATATGGCAGAATTACCTCGGTTTCTTCTGGTATGTCAGGTATATACTGCCTTGGATTTAAAACTTTAGCAGTTGTTTTTATATTTGACTGACTGAAAGGATAAACTTCTTCATTAAATCTAACATGTCTAGACACATAAATCCTTCCTCTACTATCTAAACATTTATAACCTTTTTGATTATTACAATACCCCAAAAAAGTACAAGGAGTAGATCTGAAATCTAACTTATGAGTATTGTTCAAATTTGGAAAACATTGACAACCAAAGACTTTTAGAAATTTATAATCTGGTTTAACTTTATTTAACACTTCATAAGGACACTTATAATCAAGAACCTTTGTAGGTAGAAGATTAATTAAATGAACAGCAGTATTAAATGCCTCTGGCCAAAATTTCAAAGGCATAGAGGCCTGTGCTAACAAAGTTAAACTTGTTTCAACAATATGTCGATGTTTTCTCTCAATTATTCCATTTTGCTCAGAAGTATATGGGCATGTAGTTCTATGACATATGCCTTTTTTATCGAAGAAAGATTTCAAAGATAAAAACTCCTTTCCACCATCAGTCTGAAAAATACCAACATGTGTACCAGTTAAATTTTCAATTCTATTGATAAATTGAGTGACAATGTTGTAAGTATCTTATTTGGTTTTTAACATGTATATCCAAACATACCTAGAATAAGCATCTATAAAGGAGATGTAATATTTATAACCATAATCAGAACTTATAGGTGCTGGTCCCCATAAATCAGTAGCAATTAATTGAAGTGGCTTTGTGTAACTAGTTTGAGATTGTGGAAATGCAAGTTTATGACTCTTTCCCATTTGACAAAAGGTACAAAAATATGTAGAAGGAATTTTATTCACTGAAAAATTATTGCTACACATTATATGTTTGACAGTTTTTAAACTAGGATGGCCTAGTTTACAATGCCATAAACTGAAATCTTTATATTCACTAGAGTTATCCATAACTATCAACATACATGCCTTTTTGTCTATCACATGTGAACTAGAATTTGTCACATTAAATCTGTATAGTCCTTTATACTCATTACCCTGCAAGATAATTTTCTGTGTTAGTATGTCTTTAACAATACAAGCATTAGGGTAAAATTCAAAATAAACATTGTTATCTTTTGCAAATTGGGAAACACTCATAATATTTTTCTTTATAGATGGAACTCTTAGCAAATTTTTAAGAATTAACTATTTGGTTCCATCAATACTTGCATTTCCAGTATGTGTGATGTGAACAGTTTTGCCATTACCCACAAGTTTTGCATACCTTTGTATTCCTTGTTACCAATATTAAGATTGCTTAAATTGTTAGTCACATGATTGGTTGCTCCTATGTCAGGATACCAACTATCATCATTAATATCATCAGCAGTTGCTGTAGAATCTGCATTCACACTTTCAGTCTGATTCTTATTGTTGTCTTTTTGCACATTCACCATGTTCACGCTTGAACTACTGCCTGATTGAGATGAATTGTAATTAGAATTGTATCTAAAATAGCACTTGTTAGCACTATGTCCAAATTTGTCACAAATTTGACATCTGATCCTGTTATTGTTGTTGCTTCTTCCTCGTCCTCTGCCACGATTAGACTGACCGCCTCTTTGAACATTTGATTAATTTCTTGGCACATTTCCTTGACCTTTTCCTCTGCCATAAGCAGTGTAGTTAATTGACAAATCAGAATTGACACTTTTCTTGTGATCAATTCTGCCTTCATGTGCCAATAAGATTGAATAAACATATTGTAAAGACGGTGTAGGATCCATAGACAAGATGATTGCAGAAACAGCTTCATAATCATCATCTAATACACTAACAATAGACAACACATGTTCAGACTCAGGTATCTTTTGACCTGCAGAATTCAGTTGATCACATATATTCTTTACTTTAAGAAGATATTCATTCATAGTAGAATCTCCTTTTCTAATGCTGTGTAATTGTCTTCTGTAATGCATTGTTCGAGCAGAAGATTGTGCAGAAAAATTTCTCTCAATAGTGGACCAAACATCTTGTGCAGTTTTAGCTCCAATCAACTGTGGCAAGATGGTTGCTCCAATGGATGACATCATCCATGAACAAACTAAACTGTCTTGTCTCTGATATGCCAAAAATTCAGGATTTGGCACAAGCTTTTCCTCATTATCTCGAATGAATTTTGGTGGTAATATTTTTGTTCCAAAAATATAATCTTCAAGTCCATACCCTCTGATTGTTGTTTCTATTTGTAATTTCCACAACAGGTAATTGGATTCATCGAGTTGAATGGAAATCAGTTGACTCTGAGGTTTAATGATAGCTTTCATCAAATCTTGGATAGGATCATGCTGTTTTTGAGTAACCGATGCTCTTGAAGTGGATAAACTTGGTGTGACATTGCCACCACCACCTTCGTTAGACATGACAGAACAATTTTTGGATCAACAACAGGTAAGAATTCTGAATTAAGATTTTCCTTGAATTGAGAATTCAAAGAAATTTTTGTGGTTGATCACTGTAGCAACCTTGTGAATTCGAATGATGAGTTTTCTTGAATAAAATTCAATAGAAAACTACTGACTGATTTGCCTGGATGGCTCTTTGATCAACTGCTGTTGTTTCTTTAAGTTCTTGATCGGAAATCTTGGACAATTCAGATGAATTTACCACAAACGCTACACTGTGAAAATCTGATGCAGCCAGAAGCGATTCTTGGCAAGGCACAAGTCTTTGCAGTGTGGCCAACAACTCTCAAAGGATGAGATCTATTCTTTGATGAGAGGGTTCCAAATGATGAAACCTTTCTGATGGACAAACAATCTCAGCAATAACACGAACTGAGATTTAGTAGTATTCAGAAATTGAGCTTATGCTGTTAAGCATAAAATATTTGCTTTGATACCAAGTTGAGATTTTGAGAAATGAGTGTAAAAGTTTTTATTGCTTTGAAGGAAAACAGAACAGAAAATGATACAATGTTTTCGTTGCTATGTACAAAATGCAAACAGACAGTTTATATAAGAAAAAACAGAGAATGGGCCTAGCCCAGGGACGCAGCCCAATAACCAGATAGAAAATATATATTCTGTGTTTACAAAACCGCCGTTCTTTATTTATTTTGCTGGCCATGTTTGCAATCAATCATGTTTTTATGTTTTCCAGAAATGTGTATAGCCATAACTTGGATTTTTAGCACTTATTTTTACGTTATGATAGTAAACCTTTTATTCTAATATAACCTCATTCTAACATGCTTTTTGATTGTTGTAGTATGCCTTTTAATCCCATTGCAGCCCTGGCACATATAATATGATAAGGGAGAAAAACTAACTTGAGATGCACTTTATTCACACAATTCACTAATGCTTTTTCAACATTAAAATTTCTGTCTCCACTGAGTATTAGATATCACAGTACATGTTATAACAAAATTTTCATAATAAACCGTGTGTATAACAGGGGCTCGAACTCGCTATTGTAATTTTAGGATACGATGATGATGGGAGTTGATTTTTATCAAAGCCAGTCAGAGATTTCATCTTCCCTAGCAGAGAGCAAAACTCTCATGGGAGTAGGAAAGAACACAGAGTTCCCATAAGGCAAAGTTCTGACTCTTATTATTTTGATGTTTTTTTTCATTGGCAAAGTTCATAAAAAAATTAGCAATATTTTGATATTAGCTAAATTTTACAAAATTGAACAAGTTATTAACTATGTTTCATAAATTTTAACTATGTTTTATAAAAAGACCATAAAGCTTATAAAAAGTAACCAAGTTCTGCAAAAAAAATAAAAATGAATAAGTTCATAAGAATTAACAAAGTTAACTCACTTTTATAAAGTTTGAACAAACTTCTAAAAATTGATTATGTTTATAAAAATTAATCGAGTGTTATGTAAATTAAGCAAGCTAACTAACTTGTACATTTTTTTTTAATAAAAATTAATCAAGTTTTGTAGAAAACGAACAAGTTGACAAAATTTTACAAAAAATAAGAAGACGATAAAACTATTGTTCGTAAAAGTTAACCAAGCAAACTAACTATTGTGAAATTTTAATAAGTTTATAAAATAAGATTCACTCAAATATTGTGGTTTGTCAAATTTTGTTGAAAATTTTTGTTATTCACTCGGTATTGTCTTTTACAACAATTATGTGTACATTCAAACTAGTTTTTCCGTTCGGTGTTGTATATACAAAGAGAGCACCATATCCGGTTTAGTTTTGTAGTATGTTCCGATAATAGAAGTATCTAATTTTGAATTACCGTCCGACTTGCTCCATTTCAACTAGAGATCAAGCCCATTTACTCGATTTTGGTTTGTATGACATATTTTCATATTGCGTTGTTTTAGTAAACCGTTACAAATACAAGCAGAAAATACTTATTTTTATATGGTTACTCAAAACCAAGTATTATGCAAAAAGTTGTATGTAAACCCAAGTACCCAACTAGCCTAGCTTCTGTTGATAACCTCCACTGTCATAGTCAAGCTTCTTTTGAACATGCCCAGGGTTTTATTACGAATGTATATTTCCGGCTGACGTCAAATAAGTTTCAGATACACATAGTCATAGGCAATGGCTCTAAACATGCCAATCGACAAGCTTAAGGGTGTGTTTGGTTTATGTTTTGAGTTTTCATGATTGTTTTCAATTTTTCAGTTTGAATATTTTTACTATTTCTCAAAATGCGTTTGGGTACTCTTTTTTCGAAAACAAGTTTTCAAAACTGAAAATTTTGAAAATTGAAAAATGCGTTTGGTTTGAAATACAGTTTTCAAAATTTGAAATTTCATTTTGACAAGTTAAACAGATTTTACGTTTATAGTAAAATACGTAATATATAATATCAGAAAGTCTATTTAAACACAAAATATAGATATAATTGATGACACAACAAATATCAACCTGAAAATGATTTTTCTAACAGTTATTACTGTTACTAGTATAGTTTGTAACAGTTATGTCAAGACAACATACATGACAAACAGTTGTCACGTATATTTTAACGGCTATAACCGTTATAAACTGCGAATATTACAGCAATTATAATCGTTACAAAATGTCTATTTTATCACACTTATAACTGTTGGGACTGAAAATTTTATAACACTTATAACTGTTATAATAATTTTTTTATAACACTAATTACTGTGACAAAAATTTAATATATAACTGTTATTACTGTTAGTACATATAACTGACTATTTCATACAACAAATTTAATAATAGGTATAATTGTAACAAACTTGAATATTGTACTGGACCTGTAGTTGGTGATTTCTTTAAAAAAGTAGCAATAATAATATACTCCAACTAATTTCATAAAACATATAACAAGAATATACAACATATAATATAACAATATCCCAAAATAAATACAACATATCACAATTTGTATATCCAAAAGCAAATTTCATTTCAACAAACATCAAATACAACCATTCATCATCCATAACAAATATCAAATAACATTGATGTATCACAATGTAACATACAACCATCACAAAAAAAGCAAACGATAAATGAACTAAATTACAAATCCACTATCGACAAGATTGGATAGCGTGTACATACCATTTTGGGATGCGTCAATCATTGACGCTTTCGAATCTAGAACTTCCTCCATCTAGATGGTTTTCTCTCCTTTTAGTACAGTTCCAACGCCAGCTTCTGATCTTTATCTTACTTCTGCTGCTTTAACCAAAGCCTATGATGTTAAATATATATAATAATATGAGTAAAGTTATGGAAACAATGCTAGTGTACAACAATACTTAGTTTATTCGATTATTATTGGCGAAAGATTGTTAAGCATACTAATCAAGTTAACAACGCTGACTAACATACATATTTCAGTTTCCTAAAACCGAGAGCGATGCTCGGTTTCAAGAAATTAAAACCGAGTCGCTCGGTTTCAATATCCTGAAACCGAGCATCTTTCAGTTTCAATCGTTGATGCTCGGTTTTAGGATACTGAAACCGAGCATCACCGAAACCTGTTACGGGTTTCACTGAAACCTGTTTCAGGTTTCACTGAAACCTGTTTCGGGTTCTCTCGGTTTCAGGATACTGAAACCTGTTTCGGGTTTCATTTCCTGATATCTGGCTTCTGTTTCCTGAAACTGAGAGCGATGCTTGGTTTCAGGAAACTGAAACCGAGCATCTTTCAATTTTGATCACTGAAGCTCGGTTTAAGTGACTCGCTCGGTCTTAGTAACTGGAACTTGTTTTAGGTTTCAACGAAACTTGAAATGGGTTTCAGTTTAACTGAAATCGAGCTATGAAAAAAGGTATATAGCTATGGAAAAAAAAACCTTGCCCAGGAAATCAACCACGGTTTCATGCTTAACCACTAATAATCCGAAATGACCACACAAAAAATGTTGAAATCATGATGCGTGTTAAGGCAAAACATACTACTGAACCTAAAGTATAATTCTACAACATTTCAGAAAAATGTAGCTGAATTGATGTTTACTGACAAGAATCATGCATGTGGTACAAATTATTCAAACTTCATTAACAGGATAGAGCAAGAGCCAAAAAAAATGTGAAGACAAACCGGGTTTCTACTCCCAAAAGCAAGTTCCAGATTCCCTAATATAAATGAAATTCCTTACATGGAACATGAGGGCCTGCTAAAGAACTTGAAATCATGAGTCTTATTAACAGTAATAGAGTCACTTTTTTTGGCCCCCTTGAGACTAAACTTCCTAACGAAAATATTTATATGTTTGCGAATAAACTTAACGGTAAGTGGAAATACACACACAATGCTAGAATTCTAACAAGTTGGGACTTTACACAATGGTCTAACATCATTCTACATATTAACGACCAATATATGTCGAGTATTCTACATGATGCATGGGGTGCAAGTGTTTTGCGTACTGTTGTCTATGCCTGAAATTTAGAAGATCAGAGGATTGAACTCTAGGATTATAATACTGATCATCTATGAGGTTTAACCTACCTTTGATTGATGTGATTTCAATGCCATCATGTCTAGACATGAATGAATGAATAATAATATCTTCAGTTATGTAGGTGAAACCACTTTTCATATGTAAAGGTTCATATGAATAATAATATCTCAGTTACTCCTCTAACCAAATAAATTGGAAAGGTTGATATTCTAGTGCCTAATTAAAATAAAAAAGGTGGATACCCAGTGCCAAAGGCTCCCGTACTTAAGCGCGAAAGGACTTCCTAGGCAGTCTCCCATCTAGGAGAACTTTGTCATATAGTGACTGATTGATTCAAACTTGCATCTAAAAGAAGCCTGACGATGGAAATACCACATTGCGTTGTTCAATTTGACCAATAGAATTTTGAAGCTACAAGTGCACCGATTTTAAGAGTATGTACAATAAATCATTACATTTTTTAGCGTTAATGGATAAGGTTACTGAATAAGAAACCTAAATGTCTTTGTCTCATCAAATTGCTATAAATACACAAATCCATATTAGTCTTGGACCATTACAATTTTGTCATCAGAGTTTGCACTGTAAAGATTTAGGAAAATAGATGCAAAACAAAGCTTATGTACCGAAATAGTACTGGTGTTTTCCAGTTGCTGCTTCATGTATGCATTCAAATCAATCAACTGAGCGGCTTATTTCTAAAGGTGCTCGTTTCCCTCCATCAAAAGCTAGTTCATTGTAATTAACATTCTATTCACTTTCGGAAAACATGAGCATTTCTTTCTTTCTTTCTTTCTTTTTCCCCTGATATGTCTTATATCATTTCAGATGGTACTAATATATGCAACAAAAGCTTCAAACCATAAGTAACATGATAAATTACTTCTAAAACTCTATAAACAAATCACTATCATTTATATTTGTAAGGAGCATGATTTTTTTTTCTTTCAAAAATCAATGGATTTCACCAAAATTTGTTCATGTACGTATTATCATAGCCGACACATATGTAAATAGTAAACATAATTCTCGTATTCATAATTTGTGTGCTCCATAGCTGCTTATAGTGCTTTGTCCATTTGTTTAGGTGTTGATTGTTACTTCAGAATAAAGATTCAATATGTTTCAGCTGAAAATGTTCATGAAAGTCATAACACATTAATTTTGTGACAACATCAAAATGACTCAAGTTTCAAACTAAACCATCGAAATTAACATTGCACAGTCTAATCGTTTACTGAGAAAACCACGAATCCACCGAATTCAAAACTTCAAACTAAACCAGTTAGATTAACAAATTTAAAAGTTTCATTCAGATCCCAACATCCATGGCAAGTCATATACTGAAAAACAAAGAACAAATTCATCAATAAGAGATCTGAGATTTCCAATTGCTGTTAACATTCAACATTAACAGTTTAAAAAGTTTATTGTCAACGTAAAAATCATTTGTTTTTTTTCTTTTCTTAATATAGTCTCGAGTTGAGTTCACTTATACATGTAACTATCCAAAATTACAGGGAAGTGTATAGCATGACATGTCAAAATATGTTAAGGAAGATCTGTAAAATTATATAGTGCAGTTATAGGGAACATGGCAAGTAATAAGGTATCACCTGTTGATAAACATAAGATATGTTGTATCTTTGTTACTTTGTAAATGTAACATCAAGGTTTGAGGCTCTGACCAAAATTTTGAATTGTGCTCATTTGATTCTATTTCTGGTTGGAACCAGCGTAAAATTTCAGTTTCACCGATAGAGCATCAACCTATTCCAAATTTCAAAAGGGAATTTGGAATACCTGAAGCATAAAAGAAACATAGTAGTCAAGGCGCTAAGACGCAAAAATGTGCAAGCATTGAGCCTGAGGCTTTTTTGAGTCTTGGGCTTTTTTGTGTGCCTTTTATATGAGTTTGATCTGCTATTTTACTAACTATAAATTAAATTTTAAACCATGTTTTATAATTCATTCAATTATCTACATATTTTATTGATAAGATTTAAATTTGAAACCACATTTTATAATTTATTGAACAATTAGAATTTTTTATTTAACTATTTATTATCAAAATTTTGAATTAAACAAAAAAAAGGCCTCAAACTACAAAAAGACGCACTCAATCTGCAAAAAGCCGCAAACCTTGAGCCTTGGGCTTTTTTGCGCTTAGGCGCGCCTAAGAGCGCGCCTTGATAACTATGAAAAGAAATTAAACGATTCTACAATCTTCTGATGAAATATCTTAGCTTCGATCGGTTTTCAAACAAAAGCGTGCATTCGAATTAGAATTTCACGCGCTTAATTTAACCTCCAACATTTATCACCTTAGCTTCAATCGATTCAAATTTTGAACTTTCCGATTTATGATTTGAATCCCATATTGAAATCCTTGCTGCTCGTTATGCTCTGAAATCTAAACATTTTCTGATTAGTTAAAGGATCAAACATCCTGAACTTCATCCCCATCTCATTCTGCTTGTACTTGCTCGATTTCAGTTGGGTTTTCACTTGGAAAGTTTTACCTAACAATGGGATGTGGTAATGGATATAAGGTCTGCTCTCCTTGTTCGTCGCTTTTTATATGTATCAACATGGGTATCATGGGCCCCCATGCTAATACATATAAAAAGCGGAGAACAAGGACGACAAGCCTATATCCATTTCCATATCTCATTGTTAGGTAAAACTTTTCAAGTGAGATCCCGTTTGAAATTGAGCAGGTAGCAAATCATTAGTGCACTAGACGGGAAGCTACTTATGTATAAGCAGAATGAGATGTGATGAAGTTCAGGATGTTCGATGCTTTAACTAATCAGAAAACGTTTAGATCTCAGAGTATAACGAGCTACATATATTTAAATGGCTGTGGTATAAAATCATTTGAGTCGCACCCGTACGATCTTCTATTTTTAGGAGCGGTTGATCTGCACTATATAATATTTTTAATCGACACGCCATGCTATACACTTCCCTATAATTTTGAATGTTAACATGTCACTACGCAACCGTACGTGAAAATAAGTTAATCTCTGTTAGATCACAAGATTTTGATTCATGACAAAAAAGAAGAGAAGATCAAAGGAAAAGTGATATAGGTTATGATTATATATTTAACTGTGTCTTAGATGTATTATATAATGTTAAAATATATCCTCAAATATATAACATACACAAATGCACTTATGAAAAGACACTTCGCGAAAAGACACTTCATCACTTCGCGAAAAGACATTTCGTGAAAAGACACTTCGCGAAAAGACACTTCACGAAAAGACACTTCGCAAAAAGATAGTTTGCGAAAGGACACTTCATGAAAAGTCACTTCGTCGCTTCGTGAAAAGACACTTCTAAAAGACAGTTCGCGAAAAGACACTTCGCGAAAAAGACACTTCATATTTCCAATTATATATTTTACAATGGTCATATTTCACAACGGTCATATTTCCAATATTCATATTTTACAACGGTCATATTTTCTAAAAGGCATCATCTTTCATGAAGAGATTACTCTTCATTTCTAAAAGAAAATGAGTGCATCTCTTTGATAAAACTCTTCATGGAAGTTGACAACTCTTCAATGATTATATACACATCACAAGCATGTTTTCCAAATCACAAAATCTTCTCATACTTTCTGATCTTAAACTCTATACATTATTGCATACTAAAAAGCTCTCTAATATTCAAATTACTTGTTGAATCATTGAAATTATTTCATATCTCTTGATTCAATAAGTAATATACTTCCTCCAATCTTCCCATACACGTTATATACTTGAGGATAAGATTATAGGAAGGTTGTACTCAAAGTGTGACTGATCAGTGTTACTTAGAACACATATATAGTCAAAGCTACTGCTGTATTTGTGAAGTCCTGTTCCGCTGTTCAGGCAAGAAGTCCTCTTCGGCTGCTGAGGCAAAATCCTGTTTTGCTGCTCAGGTCCCCGTTCTGTTGCTCGGGTGTTTGTAAACCTGTTCCTCCGGGTTAAGTGAGGGTGTTGATTAGTGAAATTCCAGAAGGAGTCTGGGACTGGACGTAGGACAATGGTCTGAACCAGTATAAAACTGACTGTGTCAATTTACCTACTGCTACAACTTTGCTATATACATTCTATCATACTCATACTCCATTCTATACGATCCTACCACTGTATAGCCTCTTTCAATTGGTATCAGAGCCTGGTATTCTAGAGATCGTAACAACATCATAGAATAAATGACAATAAAGAAATCTTGTCAAGGAATTAGAAAATGGAAAAGCAACAAAGCAGAATCAAGAGAGCAAGGAAGCAAATGTCGCATGGCTAAAGTCAGATCACAATCGGTATGTGTAGATTCATTATATAAAGATCTTTTATTAAACCATGAAAAATTGTTGAAAGATTTTAAAAGTTTGGGTAAACTTAATATAATCATTTTTGCCAAGTCTAAAAATTGTGAGCAAGAAAATTCCAAATTAAAAGAAGAAAACAAGTTTTTAGTAAAACAAGCCAAATATTTTGAAGATACCTTAGAAGAGCTTGTTTTTCAAAAGGATTTCCTTCAAATGAAAATGAGAGATTAATAGATAAAAACAATGATCTTCTAAAGGAAATCGATGATATACAAAGTAGAAATAAATCAATAGAAAATTCTTTAAGTAATTCTAGTTTTTTAATTTCGTCTCTTGAAAAGAAGAATGGAGCTTTAATCGAAAAGAATCTAGAATTATCTAAAGAATGTAAGCTTTTAATGGTGAATAGTAATATTTTGCAAAATGAAATTTTTGACTCAAAAGAAAATTCTGAAAAATTACAATTTTCTTCTGATAATTCAAAATCTCAAATTTTTGATCTCAAAAATGGGAACGATACCTTAAAGAGGAAGAATTCTGAATTCAATAGGGAAATTGATGTCGTAAAAACTAGAAAATTTTCTTTCGAAAATACCAATCGCGACTTTGGAATAAAATTTGAAAAATGTAAAAGTAAGTTCGCGAAATTTAATAATGGTCAAAATGATTTAAATATGATTTTATCTAGATCTCGACCTATACATGACAAAAGTGGTTTAGGATATAATAAAACCAATCATAGAATTAGTACTAGATACGCTTTTATGTATAATAAGAATATCATTGCTAGTACTAATACACATCCCAGATCCAATTATTATTCGAATACTTCTATGACATCTAGAAGTACGAAAAGAAATATCAATAGAAACTACTTAAGTATTTGGGTTCCTGTAAATTGGAGAAACAGAGAAAAATATATTGATGATTATTTTGATTCAGTAGTTAATAATGAAAATTTTATCTTTAAAGGTTCCATTAAACCCTCTTGGGTATGGTTACCTTCTATCTAACACCTGAACCCAATCGAAATAAGTGGATACCAAAGTATATACATCATATTTTTTGCAGGTACACCATAACAAAGAGAATGCTATTTCGGTATTTCTATGGGCGTATAATAAATAGTCTCGTATGCTCTTTAAAAACTATATATGCTTGTTTTCTCTTATTTTTTCTCAATTACTGCTTTATCATGTTACATATTTTTTTTAATCGGTGACAAAAGGGGAGAAAAATTATGGAATATATATGCATTATACACTAACATTTTGTTACAGGAAAACAAATGGTAAGTATTTTACATATGCACTAACAAAAAGTTGCAGAGAAGCTTTATATTCGGAGAGAGATAAATATATGCAAGCCTACACTTAGGGAAAACAATCATAAAAGGGGGAGAATGTTAGATCACAAGTTTTTGATTAATGACAAAAAAGAAGAGAAGATCAAAGGAAAAGTGATATAGGTTATGATTGTCTATTTAACTTGTCTTAGATGTGTTATATATTGTTAAAATCTATCCTCAAATATATAACATACACAAATGCACTTATGAAAAAACACTTCGTGAAAAGACACTTCGTGAAAAGACACTTCGCGAAAAGACACTTTATCACTTCGCGAAAAGACATTTCGCGAAAAGACACTTCACGAAAAAACACTTCACGAAAAGACACTTCGCGAAAAGACAGTTCGCGAAAGGACACTTCATGAAAAGTCACTTCGTCGCTTTGTGAAAAGATACTTCTAAAAGACAGTTCGCGAACACTTCGCGAAAAAGACACTTCATATTTCCAATTATATATTTTACAATGGTCATATTTCACAACGGTCATATTTTCCAATGGTCATATTTCCAACATTCATATTTTACAACGACCATATTTTCTAAAAGGCATCATCTTTCATGATGAGATTACTCTTCATTTCTAAAAGGAAATGGGTGCATCTCTTTGATAAAACTCTTCATGGAAGTTGACGACTCTTCAATGATTATACATACATCACAAGCATGTTTTCCAGATCATAAAATCTTCTCATACTTTCTGAACTTAAACTCTATACATTCTTGCATACTAAAAAGCTCTCTAATATTCAAATTACTTGTTGAATCATTGAAATTATTCCATATCTCTTGATTCAATAAATAATATACTTCCTCCAATCTTCCCATACACGTTATATACTTGAGGATAAGATTATAGGAAGGTTGTACTCAAAGTGTGACTGATCAGTGTTACTTAGAACACATATATAGTCAAAGCTACTGCTGCATTTGTGAAATCCTGTTCCGCTGTTCAGGTAAGAAGTCTTCATCGGCTGCTGAGGCAAAATCCTGTTCTGCTACTCAGGTCCCCGTTCTGTTGCTCGGGTGTTTGTAAACCTGTTCCTCAAGCTTAAGTGAGGGTATTGATTAGTGAAATTCCAGAAGGAGTCTGGGACTGGACGTAGGATAGTGGTTTGAACCAGTATAAAACCGACTGCGTCATTTTACCTACTGCTACTACTCTGTTATATACATTCTATCATACTCATACTCCATTCTATACGATCCTACCACTGTATAGCCTCTTTCAATCTCAACATCTATAAAATTTATTTGGCACTATAAGGTGAGTAGTTTCTGAATCAAGGTTATGTACACAGACAAAGAAACAATAGGAATAAGTAGTTTACGTTGATTTATGCGGCTACATTAAATAGTTTGAACAGAAATAATATTATGTACCTTCATTAAGCCATACGACAAGTGGCTTCTTTGAAGAATTATGAGGAGACTCAACAAAGTAATAATACAATGCTCTGCCATTCTTCTCGTCTACAGTTACATAACCACCATATTGATCAGAATTAACGTCTGGCTGCCCAGGAAATTTTCGGATCTTATCCGCCTTCATCAAACCATCTTGTTTATAGTGTCACAAGCTTGATGATGTATCATATGGATTAAAAAAGACTTTTAGAAGCATCAAGCAACTGTTCATGGATGTAAAAAGATAACCAAAACTGAATACAGTTGGTGAATATGTAGAATTTACACCCCAGCGAACTCAACCAAAACTGAACTAAAAAAACATTCAAATTGAAGCAGATTGCATCAAATAAGGCATAATTGTCATGCTTGACAAAGTTCAGTACGCTCACTAGTACATAGCGTTTATCCACTTAGCACTAAATACACTAATTCATCAATAACGGAACTTTGTATCTAATAAAGAGCATAGTACATGCACAAAAAAGCCCTAGACAAGATCTAACGTAATAACATATCCAATCTTATAATCCAAAGAATTTTAATACACTCCTATCATTTCTCGATGTATTACACGACCAGAATTAGCGAACGAGGGCCCAAGATACTAGGTTCCAAATGTAATTTATTGAACTAAAAATTAATCCCAAAATTGTTGATAAAAGGGCCGGTAATGAATCATAATCAGCTAAGTAAATAAGATAAATTTTGAATCAAATAAGAAAATCTCGAGTTTACTTGAGTTGTTGGCGATCGACAAATTTGAGAGAAAGAGTTTTTTGCAGCCAAAAAATAGTTATAGGTTATAAAACGTGTTTGGCTGCGTTTTGGTACTTAAGGTTTTGAATTTATTAGTGGGCCTCAAAATGGTGAAAACAAAACAATATTGTTTTGAGTTTTCTTCATTAGGTCTATTTTAAAAATAATAAATTTTTAAAATGAGTTTTTCAAAATGGTAAAAGGAACGAATTTTCATCGTTTTTCAAAATTAAAAACCGAAAATGAAATGAAAACAAAAAAACCAAACGCACCGTTAGCTATTTAATAGTTCAGGGCTTTATATAACAGCATACTCGAGTTATGCTACAATACCCGAAAAAGTTTTTGTCAAAAAGTAAGAAATATGGGTAAATCCGGAATTCAAGGGTGATATGCATTGAATTCAGAAGGGTATTTGTGTAATTCAGGGGGTGGACCTCCTATTTTCTTGTCTCTGGTGTATTTTTTGACAAAAACTGTTTTTGTCATAGTAGCATTTTTGCAGCATACTCAGTTATCTAGTGGTGTATGTTATGACCATGGTGTTACAAAACATAAAACTTATTATTATTTCCACGAAAAATTACAAGTCCATTCAGGGGCGGATCTATGCACTGGCCAGCAAGGGCCAGTGCCCTACCTGAAAATTTTGCGGTCTGGCAAAATCTGACAAACTTTGGATGCTTGCCCTACCTGAAAAAGAGGAAATGCCATACCTGAAGGCAGTTCAGCCCTGAGGTATATATATTTGGCACTACCTCAATACAGACCACTGAGTCCATTAATGCAAGTGATTTGGGTAAAAAGGTACGTGAAATGTTCAGTTATGAAAACCAATTCAGCGATCAGGCATGATAAAATATTGCGCTAAGCAAGCTTCTTTAGTACAAAGCAATAACATATATAACTTTCAGGAAAAATTACAAAGCCACAATATTAAACAAAAATGACTATTGATCCAAACAAATTCACAGTATAATGATTCAGTTGTTTTAGAAAACAACTTTATTTGGTGTGCCAAGCAGCAAAGAAGTCAGTAAACAAATATTGAAAGTAAAAAAATAATGACAATATTAAATGTCAATATAAATCGGTAAGCAGGATTTACCTGAAGTTGCTATTTTTTGAATTCAAACTCTAGTCGCTTGAAGTTGAATCCTAATCGAATGAAGTCAAGGCTGATTTCTCGCCTGAAGAAGAGGCCGATTTGCTGGGAGGGAGACCGAAATCAAATCGCTCGCCTGAAGTAGAGGTTGATTCACCAAAGGAGGGAGGTTGAAATCGACTCGATAGCCTCAAGAAGAGGGAGACCGAAATCAAATCGCCTTTGAAATTTTCAATTTTTACGGCACATGAAGGAAAAAGGAAAAAGGGATGAGATTTAATATTAGGGATACGGATGAACAAAAATGCTAGTTTACTTTTATGGCCCAATTTTCATTAATTTGAAATAAATCGGTTTTTGTTATAATATATACCACAACGGTGGGAAAAACCGACCGTTATATCGTATAGTATAAAAAAAATTGTTTGTTAACTTTTTCCTATTAATTAAAAATTTAATGAAAATTAACTGCATTGCGCGGAAAAAATGAAAATATTTGTAAAAGTTTAAGTCAAAGTTGTGTTTGTTTCGGAGATCGGTCTAATGCCTGAAGGGTTTAAACAACTCTCATGTTTCCATTAATGCTTGTGCAGTAATAAAATATATGCTTAAAACATGTTAATCATAACATCCAATGCAGGCGTTGTGTTGTATTGGTAAACATAGTGGAAAAGGTAGATGATGATCAAGCAGCAGTGAAGCGTAAAATAGGACTCAGCCATGAATGACACAATTACCGACTATTCATGGGATGATGCTTCCAAATGCCACTTACACGTGCACTAGTTTAAACCACAATGAAAGTATTACAATAAACAGAAAGTACTACATCAATATGCAAATGGAGGCAATCCAATAAACTAATAACCAAATGAAAAACTAACAACCGCTGGATGGAAACAAAGGAAACAAGCTAATTTGAAAAAAAAATCATGTTTTCAGTAATTGGTAGGAGACAAATTTGTTTTATTGGTTGTACAAAAACCAATCATGATACTGTGCTACTCAGTCTATTGACTAATTCATTCCCCATGCAGCAGCCCTTAGACTTCAACTCTTGTCAAATAAGGACCTATAGCTCACTCCACATCCTCAGGGCCGGTCCTAGGTCATTTTGGGCCATGGACAAAACTCAAGTTTGGACTCTTTCTTATAAATACAAATAACACTTCAAAACAAAAACAAACACATAAATTAAACATAACAATGATTTTCTTAAAAGCTAATTAATTAATTCATTACATCTCCAAAAACATCAAACTTACAACTTTCTGATCATTAGAAGATAAACTGTTAAGTCCAACAACATTATTTAAAAATTGCTCTTAATGCATTTTTTGAAGCAAAATCATTGATTATATCATCTTGCTCGATATTTTCCAAAATGTCTTTTTCGATGCATAGAAGTGCCAACCCATTCAACCTATCTTGAGACATAGAAGTTCGCAAGTATGATTTTAGCAATTTCAATTTGGAAAAGCTTCGTTCTGCAGATGCGACAGTCACAGGGATTGTTAATAATACTATGTATGCGATCATCACGTTCGGAAACATGTCTATTTCTCTCACAAATTCAATCATTCTTGTCGAAGTCCATGGCTTGTCTGTTTCATATGATTCCTTTGGCAACATTACTTGCAATACCTGTAGTTCAGAACATAAATATTTTCCAATCATATCAGAAATTTCATCCTTTTTTAGAGCATTTTCAAGATTTACACAAGCAATTAGTAATTCTCGATCATCTAAATTCATTAATTTTTGAGCATCAAATAAGAAACCAAATATAGACTCGAAAAGTTTCATTTGTTCAAATCTGGTCCTTAACTGGGAGAGAGCGATATCAACTATATGAATAAAATAGTCAATTCTAAATGATTCTTGTGCAGACAATTGTTCTCTATCATTATCAACAGTTTCATCAAAATGTTTTTTTCTTTGAATTCATCGTTTTGTAGGAAATGTTGGCTCAACATCCATATCTATGGCTATTTGCTTCGCCTCTTCAATCGCTAAATTAAATCCATTTTCTCTATATTTTTCAAAAAAAGAAACAAGACCATCTAATTGTTTAACAGCAATATCAAGGCGCATATCTTCTGATTGCAACTTTTTACTTACCACATTTATCTTATTTAAAACATCATGCCAAATTATCAAAGATAATATAAATTCAAAACTTGAAAGCTCACATGTAGCTAAAGTTTGAGCATCTCTACTTAGTTTCGCATCATCTGTAATTTCTGCTAATTTGAATAAAGCTTCTCTAATTTCAAAAAGTTGAGATTTTATCGCCTTAATACTTTCAATATGACTCTCCCATCGTGTGTTAGATAATGGTTTTAAAGTTAAACCTTTTATATGATCAATTAAAACATGCCATCGCTTTGTTGAGTTAGAAAAAGCTAGATATATGCATTGACATGCTCCAAAAAATGATTTTGCTTTATGAGAACAATTTGCCATGTTACATAATACTAAGTTAAGACAGTGAGAACCACATGGCATGTAAAATGCTCTTGGATTTATTTCAAGTAATCGTGTTTGTATACCTTGATGTCGCCCTCTCATATTAGATCCATTATCGTACCCTTGCCCTCTCACATCATCAATATTAAGTCCAAGGTTTTTTAATGCAGTTTGTAATTCATTAAAAAGAGCTAGTCCAGTAGTGTCAACAACATTTATAAACTCTAAAAAAAATTCTTCTACTTTTATCGGAGAACACGACACATCAACACATCTTATTATCAAAGTCAATTGTTCTTTATGACTTGACTCGGGTGTACAATCAAGAATGACAGAAAAATATTTTGCCTCCTTAATTTTGTTAATTATAACATTTCTAACTTTGGACGCTAGAATGGCTATCAGTTCGTTTTGAATTTTATGACTAAGATAATGATGATGAATTTCTTTATTTCTAATGAGTTGAAAATGATGTTGCATTACTGGATCAAACTCTGAAATCATTTCAATAAGGCCTAAAAAATTTCCTTTAGCATCATCATCAATTGTTTCGTTTGTTCCACGAAAAGCCAAATTATTTATCGCAAGGCATTTTACAACAGCAATAATTCGAACCATTACATTTTTCCAATGTAGCGTGTTACTTCTAATTTGCATTTGCAATTCTTTATCTATAGTTTGATTTTTTTTCAACCCCAGTCTTAGCATTTTCAATGATTTCAAGTTTTGAAGATGCTCGATGCTATTTTCATGTTGTTCAAGTGTTTTACAAAGATGTTTCCAATCTTTAATTCCTTCACTTGCTAATTGACTTTTTGACGGTTTTGTTTTGAATAGCTTACAACAAAAACAAAAAACTCTATCTAAATCTCTTGAATACACTAACCATTCTCTATCACGAGTTTCTCCATTCGGTAAATTTTGAATATAATAGTTCAAAGAAAATCTTCTTGAGTATTCATCTTTTGGAAAATTAATATTAGTTTCCCGTTTAGGCCCATTTTCAATAAGCAAGTTTCTAAGTTCTCCTTGAAGATTATCCCAAATTCTAGGATCATAAATATTTAAACTCAAATCATTTTCCAAACGCTTATAATTATTGACAATACGGTTGTTTTCATGATGATTGTTAATATCACTACCATCGATTACTTTAACCGTATCTTCACCTTTTTCATATATTTCTTCGTATTCGTTACTATCTTCCTCTTTCGAATTTTCAGTATCATTTTTTACCTCAAGTGGATTTACCAATTCATCGTCATTTTCATTTTCTATGATACTAATTAGTTGTTCAGATTCAACTAATGAACTCGATTGTTTGTTGAAATATTTATTTAGAGAGCCTTGTAAACTTTGAGTTATAAGTTCTTGTCTTTGTCGTTTTTTCCTTTTTTGAGATCCAGATAATTGTTTCATGATGATACAAACTGCTAAATAAAACTTTAAAAACAGTAAAAATTAATAACTAGAGCAAAACAACCTGATTCATGAGATGAGTTCTTGTCCATTCTTCAAATAATCAAATCCCATCATGACATATCATTCTTCCATCCAGCAAAGGGATATTAATCTCAGAAAACTGCATTTAATAAACAAGATTAAAATGTTATTCCTTGATTTTTTTTTCTTAATCATATAAAAACGGTCAACATTAAGTTTCAATTAACAAGCAGTAGACAAAAATACTGAAACTAAAAATTAAAAATTAAAACAAACCTGAAAGCAAAAGAACAACAAATGATATTCAAGCCACAAAAGAAGCTTTGCTGTCGCAGTAGAATTGATAGGGATGTAGTTTGCTGGAAAAAAAAACATTTTTTTAGGCGTTACAGGCTTTAATTTTTTTCCTTCAATCAGTATAAAAAAAACAGTAAATACAGTAAATTCAAAAGCATACCTTCTGATTGAAGTCTGAAATACAGAGGAATTCGAACTTGATTTGAATCTAGTGGTGCTGATAAGCTTTGAAATGTTAATCTCAGAGCTTTATAGATGGTAAGATTGATGAAATTAGAAGGGGGAAAGAAGACTGAATCAGAAGGAGATACGGAGAAGAACGTTATCTCCATTGAATATCGAGCAGTTGCTTTGAAAATCTGAAATCGAAAATTGGAAGTCGCGTAAATCGCTTCGGCTTCTGCTGAATTTTGATTTCCGATGCCTGAAATTGAATATTGCGTGTAATTGATTGATTTCTGATGCGTGAATATTGATTGGAAAAGGAAATCTAGAGAATAGGTTAAAAGTAAAACATATGTGGCTGTGCCCCCTTTGGAATATGGGCCCTGGGCAGCTGCCCATGTTGCCCAGCTAAAGGGCCGGGCCTGCACATCCTGAATCTCCATCTCACATTATCTGCATAGGTATAAGAAAACATTAATCCACTTTAGCTTAAAGCTTCATTCTATACCCGTAGTTGCAACCAAGATCAAACTGTTATGTGCGCACAAAACTTAGCATTCTTGGTGACAATTTGCACAATGTATACCATTATTTATTTAATTATTAATAAATGTCAACGCTTAGAAAATTTCCATATATAATTAGCATATTTGTGCATTTGTGAGCATATCAACTTTAAATCTATAGTTCATGGTACTCTATGTTTTTTTAATTTTCTTCACTATTAAAATCAAATACAACCACTCTTTGAAAATATCACATGGACTATCAAGGCTATGTATATAGAGAATAATTTTAACTGAGAAAAGATTATGTAAAATGCTTTTTGTGAGCGGAAAAATCCATTCTCTATGAATTTGATTAAGAAACATGAATATCGAGCAGCTTACCTTTTCAAATATTAACTTATTGAGGATGTTAACATCTGAGAACTGCAATAACTAATAAATTTTGAACTCTTGTATCAGCATTACTATGCTACTTCTGGTAATAGTTAACATATGATTATCTGAGATGTTAACAAGAGATATATTCAAATAGGATAAAAGAAAATGAAATACATGAACTAAGTTGAAAGGCATGTAAATATAATAAGTTCCCCAGTTCATGCATGAAACATACATCCAAACACTTATGTAAAAATATATTAAAGGTAATGGAAAATAAACACGCCAACTATATAATAAAGTCAAGTAAAATGAGAAGGCATACCCAGTAACTTTAGTGATAATCCTTTGATATTTGATTCAAGATTAGCATACATCTAGTTCAAAAGTAGAACCTGTCCGGCAATACCATATATGAACTAAACCATGATGAAATTTTATACGTACCAGCAGATGTTTAAACATAATTTAATGAATAAGCATATCTCGAACTTTCAATGCCAGATGGCCCAGATTCCATGAAATTCATTTAAGTGCTTGAAGCACGAATTGTCTCACTGATCAACGGTATATCACAACCAAAAGGGGTAAAAAGGCAACAACTTAGATAGGAATACATCTTAAAGAACTCTACATGGAATGCCCATTTTCTATCACTGCTAGAGCTAGCCACCTCACCAATCAGGTTGTCAGTTGTTAAATCAACAACAAGCTCAAAACACGATACACCATCACACCTTCTCAAGTATAACATCTTGCAGAACCCATTAGAAATAACTGCAGCAGCATTCCAGGAGGCATTTATCAGTACAAATATTGAGTAGAAAATAGCAAAATATAAGATATAGTTTGCTTGCAGCAATATATTATTATTGATGGTGAAGTTGAACCATGTGAAAATGAACACTATATTAAAATAATTTTTACAAAATTGATCAATTTATATTGCAAACGCAAGCTGTTATATATGCTTGTCGCATACAGACCGACAAAATAGCTTCCAAGAAATATAAAGTTATAAACTGTTGTATGTTAACTTAAAAGCTATTTTTACTAACTATTAAGAACTCAGATTTTCCGAGTATCTCATTTATATTCCAGAATTACAGAACTAAATGGAACCTAAAGTTATAACTAGGTCATTGTCCCAACTCTACTTTTGTAGAGTTCTTTATTTAACTATTGTGACAAATGTTTTTTAGCAGTAAATTATCATCATGTAATCATCATCTTGACTACAGTGCCAGATATAGGAACACAAATACGCAACTTGTCAACCATGTCATTACTCCATGTATCATGACGTTAAGCCATTCTCTTCTAGGCCTAGCGCTGGAATTATCTTCTTTAATACTGACATTCACTAAGGAAAATTTAATTATGTTTGGATAGCATAGAACCTCTGTAGTAGACAAAGATTAGGCTCTGGCAATGTTTCGGTTATTGCACCGTGGATAGCCTTTATTCTCTTCCCACGGGCAGTTTATGATCATATACAATACGCAAATAAATGAAGATTAAATTAATTACTTCAGTAAAAATTTGAAAGAAAGAAAAATACAGAAATAGCTGAACTTTATGGTGTGTAGCAGCAAACTTCGTAGACACTTCAGGCAATGCAGACCAGACCATTGACATTTTAACTTGTATATATTTAATGTGTTTTTCAAACAAAAAAGTGGAAAGAATCCTGGACCAATTTTCTGAACAGATATAATCTCAGGTATTCACAAAGAAAATGCAATCTCGAGTGCATTCAACCAGAATTGAATTGTTCAAATAATAATAATAATAAAAAAAAACTATAGTCCACCACCGCTGCCTCAATGGTTAGGTGCTCCGCCTTAGGTTTGTGAGGTCACAAATTGTATGGTATACACTACCTAAGATTTCTAGTACAACTATGTACTAACACTCAAGTATACAATAATTCAAGCATTTTTATCTTCACATAAAGTCAAAGTAAATGTTCAAAATGGCACAGTTTTTCAAGCTGAACATTGTCGAAATTGATATAACATAGAACTTAAAACGTGATTATAACAACCAAACGCAAATGAAACCAAATGTTGTTGAGAAAAGCGATCATTTAAGTTATAACACTAAAACTTTGATGTTGCAAGTAATTATTATGGGAGCGTAAAATTGGACCGTGACATTTTAGCATATAAAAGGTATGGCATTACAAGTTCAAAAGCAGAGAATGTACATTGAAAATTAAGGCTCCGCTTGGCTTATCAATTTTTTTTTCATCTAAATAAAAATGTGTCTGTCATGTGTATTGTTAAAAAACAAACAATTATGAAAAATTAGGCTCCACTTGGCACCTAAAATCTCTTTACTCTCAAGTGCATTCCATTTTTTTTTTTTTTTTTTTTTTTTTTTGCTAGAATGTGTTTTGTTTCCCCGCTTTTCAGTTTTCACAATGTTTTGGTAGAAAGTGTATTTGAACAGTAACCTCATGAACTAAACCTAAAGCACCTAATCACTATCAAAGTGGTGGTAAACAATCTGCTTAATCTTAATGTATTATGCAAATTTAATGTAATGAAAACCTTGTTTGGAAAAAGAATTATGAAATATTCTTCAAATGTATTCATCAAAATTCATTCCTAACATTTTTGGATCATAGCTTCTCCCTGCACCTGATCTCTTCTTGTCTTCCAAGTCCATCTCTAACCCTCACATCTCTCTCCTCGTTCTTTGCCTCTTCTGGTATTCAGTTCGCCATCGGAAAGTCAAAAATCTGCTAGTCCTTCATGTAAGCAGTACGGACATACGTTCAGAAATTACCTAGCGCACAAGTTCAACAATTTTAATAAAATCAAATTTGTTGGCTACCATATATATAATAAAATCAGTTTTAATCAAATATGCAAGCTATAATGTATAAAATACTGAATTTCCTATAAGTAAAATAATTATATAGCAATAATTAATAAAATCCAGAACTAAAACTAAAACCGAAATTATCGAAATCTGTGAATTAAATCGAAACTTCTGAGATCAGAAAAAGACCAAAATCAATTCAGAATCATACCTTCTTTTCCAAACGACCAGCAGAACAACTCGTTTTATTCTCCATCGCCAGAGGACAGGTTGTAGCTTTGGATTCTGAGGAGGCGGGAGGCCGATCACAATTTACGGTGTTGAGGAGGCCAGAGGACATGTTTTTTTTAGATAGACAGGAAGGAGAAAATCGCTCATTTATTTGGTCAGAAGAGGAAGAATCGGAAGAGAGGAGAAGGAATGTTACGCAGTTGGTCATTACTTGGTTAGAAGAGGAAGAATCGTCGGAAGAGAAAAAAAGGAACCTCCCTAACGGTCGATTTGATAAGTGAATATGCTCTTGTCATATTCTATTTAGTCCCACATCATGGGAATAAGTCTAACATCAGCTCCAAAGCCTATATATAAAGGAGCCAATGTAATAGAAATTGCACACACTTGAAGTGATAGAAATAAAAGTCTATCCCCTATCTTTTCTGTTCTCTCTAATGGCTTCTTGTTTAGCATATGTTCTGTTTTATTTTATAACACATTATCAGCACGAAGCTCTATTAGAGCTATTGTTTGAAATATTCTAGATCTATATTTATGGATCTATCATGTAAGTTTTTTTTATGTTTTGAAATCACATAGATCTACATATATGAACTTTTTGTATCTTCTGCTTAGATGTGATCCATACTTCTAGATCACTTTTCGTTTTCAGTTTTTGTAGATCTAGATTCTATTTTAATGGATCTAACTTTTTAGATCTAATTATCTATTCTGATCCGAAATATGTGCAGATATATTCTTTCAATTCTTTACGGATCTAATTTTGAGTTTTTCAAATGCAAATGGAGAATTGATTATATATGTATTGTTTACATTATTGATGATGTAGAGGTAAATCTAGTTTTATCCTTTCCGATCTACTATTATTTTTCATATGTAATTTTTTTGAATAGACTAAAGACAGAATATTTCTTGAAAAAAATGATTTTTTTTATGTATACCCAATAAATACAGAATATGTCTTCAAAAAAATGATTTTTTTATGTATATCCAATAGAGTTATGGGTATAGAATATATTGATATAGCATTTAAATTCAATAGCAATATTAATTTATCACTGAAAGTGAGATTGAAAACTCATGATGTAAACCAATTAGGAACCTGAAGTTCATATGTAAATGACCAGAAGTTCATATGACATGAAGTTCATATACAATTTTTTTTTTTTTAAATAAGGAACCTGAAGTTCATATGCAAGTAAGGAACCTGAAGTTCATATGTAAATGAGGAACCTGAAGTTCATATGCAAATAAAGAACCTGAAGTTCATATACAAATGAGAAAGATGAAACAAAAGCCCGAAGCTTTCTTAAAAGTTATGACATGAAAAGATTGTACTTCCAGAAGAAGTTAAAAGAGACACACACATTATAATATGTGACAAAAACATTAGATTCAATAGAAAATCTCTAAACATGTTTCAATTAACTGACATCTTTCATGTACAGTTTATATTAATTGAATATCCTGAAGATATAGTATACATATTAATCTCTTGAAGAGATGTTTTAGAGATTTAATTTTATATAGCAAACCCAACATCCAAGAAGAAATGTTAGAATTTTTTTTGTTGCATTGCAATTACATAAGTAAAAGATATGTTCCCTGAAGGAATATCATACACTCCAGAAGTAGTGATTTTTTTTCTCTCTTGAATCTTATTTTTATTTAATGCACCTAATTTTGTTAATGCATTTAAGGTTTGAATGTATTTTTTGTATATTGATATGACATTTCAATAGTTTTATATATTTATCTCTGGAAGAGATAAGTTCATCCCAGAAGTGGTGATAACAAAATATCTTTAGAGGATATTTGTATATTTGGAAATGGTAAAATATCTCCAGAAGAGATCTTTTTATTTGAAAATAATAAAATATCTCCAGAAGTGTAATAACCCGGAAATCTAGGCCAATTTAAAATTTTTATTTTGGCAATTTTAGCGAATTTTGATTATTTAAAATGGATTGTTTTAAATAATATCGACGAGAAATTTATTTTGAATAGAATTCGAATGTATATATTATATAGATCGTCGATAGAATATAAATATTTATTTATATTTATAAAAGGAATTGAAAATGGCGCGCGGTAGTTCGATAATTCGATTTCAAACTTCAAATGAATGTACCGGGTGCACAATAAACCGGATTTTAGTGAAACCAAAAATAATAGGATCTATTTGTGAATACCTTTCCAACGAATTCGAAAAATCAAAATTTCATAGCGGGAATCAAAAGATATGTCCAGTTGAAAATTCAGAATAGTCGTTATGGAATTCAGGCCCTTAAAAATGGAAATTTTGCAAACGACCTCAGATTTCGACGAAACCACTTTTGTTGGATCTGTGATGTCAAGTTATTGCTAGGTTTCAAATTTCATAATTTTTCGAATCAATATGTGAGCGTGGCAAAGGAAAACGCGTTTGACCAGTTTAAGTTGATTTTAATCGACTGGAAAATGGCCATTTTTCAAAAGGTCTCAGAATTCGACGAAACTAGTTTTATTAGGACCGTATCGTCAATACGAAGTTAGAAAATATTTTTCTGGAATTTTTCGAGTTAGTATGTGACCCCAGTAAATTGAAATGCGCGTTCAAAATTCAATATGTAGAGTTATATGTTGATTTTGTTGAAACTGATCAAAATGATCGAATCAGCTTACGATACATATCCCATTGTGTTCGGAATGAGGGTAATTAGCTAGGGACGACAGTCATTGGGTCTCGATTGGTGTTGGAAATAGAAGTCAACAGTTTGGAGAATAAAATAAATAAAATAATATATATTTTCCTTTAACTCCCTTGCCCTCATTTCTCTCTCTCTCACTTCCGATCAGAAAAAAAAGAAAAAGAAAACTATTTGTCGATCGCGACTACCCCCCCCCCCCCCGGCGGCGCTGCCACCGCGCTAACCCCCCTCTTCCGCCGCCGCGACTGCACCCCCCTTTTCCCTGCTGTCGATCGCAACTACCCCCCCTTTTCCCTACTGTCGATCGCGACTACCCCCCCTCCTACGCCCTCCGACCGCCTCCACCACTGCTCCGCCTATCCTCCGACCACCCGCGAAGAACCCCCTCGTCAAACGCAGCAGTGAAACCCTCCCCACCTCAAAGATAAGGTAAATTTATTTAATTAAATCAGTTTTTAGATTAATTTCAGTTTTATTTTATATTGTATAAGGATAAAAATATAATCTTTTATATTGTAGAAGATGAAAAAACATAATCTTTTATATTGTAGAAGAAGAAAAATGAAATCTTTATATTTGAAAAGACGAAATCTTCATGGAGAGAATAGCGGTGTAAAAATAGGATTTTTACCTATATAGTAGCGGTATAAAAATGTGATTTTTATCCATAAAGCAAAGTAAAAATTCGATTTTTATATATTGAACAGCGAAGTAAAAATTTTATTTTTATATATTGAATAGCGAAGTAAAAATTCAAATTTTATATATTGAATAGCGAAGTAAAAATTCAATTTTTATATATTGAACAGCGAAGTAAAAATTCAATTTTTATATATTGAACAACGGTATAAAAATGTGATTTTTATATATGTAGTGAAAGCGGACAACGAAAGTGACAAAAGGCGAAAAGGTGAAGATTTCCTACATTTGAAGTGTCGTGGAGTTGGGATAGCTTTGGTGAGAACTTCTCACCTTTTAATTTTGTTTTCTAGTTAAAATATATACTAGGATGCAGACGGTGTTTAGTAGCACCCGACACCCGTCGTCCACAGACCATGGACGGCTTGTATGCTTGTTTGTTTGATTTTGATGTGTAGTTGATTGTGTGATGTGATGTGAAATGAAATAAAATGTTTATATAGTTAAAAATATTTTATAGTTAAAAATAGAATTTTTAACGTGCATATAAAATAAATAAATATAAACAGATCGGACGATTTGTTTATATACACTGATTTGAATGATATTGATTGGGACGATAAATTGTACACATCGCCCAACTGCAGAAATAAAATCTGTGTTTGATTGTTTGAAACCCCACACGGGTATTGGGAAGATATTTGATGTACACTAATCCCGATTGTTTAGTTGTATGTCGATCGATTGATTGACATACTGTTATAAGCGTTGAATATTTATATTTGATGCTTATACAGTGTAGAATGCACTTTGGATGGTGGTTGATTATTCATCGTTGTTATTGTATACATGTGTTGCAGAAAATCCATATAATTAACATTATATGGTAATTGATTGGGCTTCATTCCAGTTTTGAATAGAAATATTTGAATAGAAATATTTGAAATAGAAATATTTGAAATCGAATATTTGAAAATAGAAATATATGAAGCCGTGTTGATTTGATTGACGCCATTTTGACATGAACGATATTTATATCGATTTTATTCATTTTATAATGAATATCGAAAGTGATTTCAAAATCTGATATTTTGAAAAGAATTGAAATTCGAACTGAAACTGAATAGAAATGAATTCGAATTGAAATTGAACAGAAATGAATTCGAATTGAAATTGAATATAAATGAATTCGAATTGAAATTGAATTGAAATTGAATCGAAATGAATTTAAAACGAATTTAGATTGGAATATTCAATTTTGATTTGAATTGAATATGAAGCTGAAACCGTTTTGAAATTGAATTTAAAACGATTTATAAAGCACGTTTTGAATTGAAATCGATGAAGTATATATTATATAATATATATATATGTATATATATATATATAATGGCCTGAATAGAACGCGCCGCGCCGCGGCAGTTCGCGAATTTCGTCCATTGACTTCGAACGGATATTACGGGAGATCCGACCGTCGGATTCTCCTAAAACCGGAACCGTTGGGTTTGTATCAAAAAGAGCTTTATAACGAATATTAGAAATTTGAAATCTAACGGTTGGATTTGGAATTATGTCCAAATCAAATTTGAAAAAGGTCGTTGTAAGTGCAGTTCGATGGCCGTTGATGGAAATCGACTGTACGGGCCTTGATAAAATTATTAAAAATATCAATAATTTGTGTAAAATCATAAGAAATGATTTGGGAAGACTTGGGATGAAAAATTCCATATTTGAAAAGATAAAAATAGATTTTTATCGAAATGAACTAGTTTTGAACTAGAATAGTAATTTATTCATTTTTAAAATAAATAAATTGGATTTGAAATGGTTTTGAAAATAACCAGAATTTCCAGTAATTGCATTGGAATGGATTTGAATCGAAATTGTCTTCGGAATATTTCGATGTTGGATTTCGTGATGATACAGATATGGTTATGGGAATTTGAAAGATATATATATATATATATCGTTATTTCCAATATGATATTTGTTGGTCGTAGAATTTGATATTGAAAATTAGCCGGTATATTTTCTATTCAGAGCCTTGTATTTAATATCAAATGTGATTTGGGTTTGTCGTTAATGGTGTCTTGACTAACACTGTTCTTGAACCCAGTTGAGAAAAGATTAAATCTTTTTATTTAGATTTAATAAAGTGTACCAATTAAATAATATTTAATTGGAATTGAATTGGTATTGATTTTTGGGTTTATCGTGAACAATGTTTTAAATAACACTTGTTCTTTAACCGATAATAAATGGAATATGATTTTGGGTTTATCGTGAACCGTGTTTTAAATGACACCGATTCTCTAACCCAGTTAAAGATTAAAACTAAGTGGAGTTTTAATGAATCTTTAATTAGATTGAAAATATCGAAAATGGAGTATCACCAGTTCTTGTTGCTGGCCCTGTGTGGGCTGGGGTACGCATGATAGGGGGTTCTCGCTTCGCGGTTTAGTGGCGAATGGGAGACTCTTACCCCTACATGTCCCTGTAGAGGGTTGGTTAGGCAGTGGCCGGGAGACTCGAGTGGGTCGCCGTAAAACAAGGGACGGGGGGACCATTGTGAGCCACGGTGGGTTTTACCTGCTGTACTGGAGGATGAAGGGATGGTTGCAAAACCTACCGGATTTCGCGGTATCTTTACAGTTGGTATCAGAGCTTTGGTTTACAAAGCTCAGAGAACAAGGCACATTAGAACCATACGAAAGAATTCATCAGAATTGGATTAGTAATATCCAACGAGAATGACTCGTTAGAGATGGGATCAGTAATATCCTAGAACGAGTGTGAAGAGTATATTTTTGAAGTGAAAACAATCTTTGTTTTGAAAATTTAAATCAATTATTCGTATTTGGTTATTTATTTATATTGATGTGGACAATCCAGTATATATAGATTTTATGTATACGTCTGATCCGCGTGTATTTGAAGTTTTAATATACTGGATAGATATAGAGTCACACTCTAGTCGCCCGTGGATGTTCTGATGGTGGTTCGAAACATCATCAGAACTTATCTTCGAGTGACGAAAGTGAGATGTCTATATATTTCCATTAGACTGGTGTGAGAACCAAAATTAGATAGGGCTTATTGTTGTGATTTTGCATCAAAAATCTGATTTTTAGACTATATATCAAAGTTATAAATTTGAAATGATAATCAAATAATTGATTGATGATCGTGTTGTTTGATTATTGGTTGATTAATTGAAATGATGAACCTTTAACCAAATTGAACCAAATATTGAACTATATTGAAAATTTGTCGCATTTGCATGCATATACATGTACTTACATTGAACAGGTCATAACAAGGAGGCTAGAGCAGAGAATAAAATTTGTTTGCCCGACAAATAGGTACATGTTTACTATAATTTACTGTTTTGTTTGGGTGATGATGATTTTATGAGCCGATTGGCTAGCCGCTTGGCTTTTTCTTTTTCTTTTTGAGATCAGAAGGCCTGTATGGCAATTTCGGGATTTTCCCGTGCTACCGGTGCAGGGGAGGTTATGGCGAAATTTTTCGAAAATTTAGGGTGTTAGCCAAATTTTTGAAAAACTTGAAAAGTTCTTAGAAACTGAAAAGTTGAAGAACTTAAGCCGTAGTGAAAATAATGGAAGTTGAGTTGATTTGGGAAACAAGTTTCGGCTTTGTTCCTTTTCGGGGACGAAAAGTTTTAAGTGGGGGAGATTGTAATAACCCGGAAATCTGGGCCAATTTAAAATTTTTATTTTGGCAATTTTAGCGAATTTTGATTATTTAAAATGGATTATTTTAAATAATATCGACGAGAAATTTATTTTGAATTGAATTCGAACGTATATATTATATAGATCGTCGATAGAATATAAATATTTATTTATATTTATAAAAGGAATTGAAAATGGCGCGGTAGTTCGATAATTCGATTTCAAACTTCAAATGAATGTACCGGGTGCATAATAAACCGGATTTTAGTGAAACCAAAAATAATAGGATCTATTTGTGAATACCTTTCCAATGAATCCGAAAAATCGAAATTTCATAGCGGGAATCAAAAGATATGTCTAGTTGAAAATTCAGAATAGTCGCTATGGAATTCAGGCCCTTAAAATGGAAATTTTGCAAACGACCTCGGATTTCGACGAAACCACTTTTGTTGGATCTGTGATGTCAAGTTATTGCTAGGTTTCAAATTTCATAATTTTTCGAATCAATATGTTAGCGTGGCAAAGGAAAACGCGTTTGACCAGTTTCAGTTGATTTTAATCGACTGGAAAATGGCCATTTTTCAAACGATCTCAGAATTCGACGAAACTAGTTTTGTTAGGACCGTATCGTCAATACGAAATTAGAATATTTTTCTGGAATTTTTCGAGTTAGTATGTGACCCCAGTAAATTGAAATGTGCGTTCAAAATTCAATATGTAGAGTTATATGTTGACTTTGACGAAAACTGATCGAAATGATCGAATCAGCTTACGATACATATCCCATTATGTTCGGAATGAGGGTAATTAGATAGGGACGACAGTCGTTGGGTCTCGATTGGTGTTGGAAATAGAAGTCAACAGTTTGGAGAATAAAATAATATATATTTTCCTTTAACTCCCTTGCCCTCATTTCTCTCTCTCACTTCCGATCAGAAGAAAAAAAACCTATCTGTCGATCGCGACTACCCCCCCCCCCCCCCCAGGCGGCGCTGCCACCGCGCTAACCCCCCCTCTCTTCCACCGCCGCGACTACCCCCCTCCCTTTTCCCTGTTGTCGATCGCGACTACCCCCCCTTTCCCTGCAGTCGATCGCGACTACCCCCCCCCCCCTCCTACGCCCTCCGACCGCCTCCACCACCGCTCCGCCTATCCTACGACCACCTGCGAAGAACCCCCTCGTCAAACGCAGCAGTGAAACCCTCCCCACCTCAAAGATAAGGTAAATTTATTTAATTAAATCAGTTTCTAGATTAATTTCAGTTTTATTTTATATTATAGAAGGATAAAAATATAATCTTTTATATTGTAGAAGATGAAAAAATATAATATTTTATATTGTAGAAGAAGAAAAATGAAATCATTATATTTGAAAAGACGAAATCTTCATGGAGAGAATAGCGGTGTAAAAATAGGATTATTACCTATATAGTAGCGGTATAAAAATGTGATTTTTATCCATAGAGCAAAGTAAAAATTCGATTTTTATATATTGAATAGCGAAGTAAAAATTCGATTTTTATATATTGAATAGCGAAGTAAAAATTCGATTTTTATATGTTGAATAGCGAAGTAAAAATTCGATTTTTATATATTGAATAGCGGTATAAAAATGTGATTTTTATATATGTAGTGAAAGCGGACAACGAAAGTGACAAAAGGCGAAAAGGTGAAGATTTCCTACATTTGAAGTGTCGTGGAGTTGGGATAGCTTTGGTGAGAACTTCTCACCTTTTAATTTTGTTTTCTAGTTAAAATATATACTAGGATGCAGACGGTGTTTAGTAGCACCGGACACCCGTCGTCCACAGACCATGGACGGCTTGTATGCTTGTTTGTTTGATTTTGATGTGTAGTTGATTGTGTGATGTGAAATGAAATAAAATATTTATATAGTTAAAAATATTTTATAGTTAAAAATAGAATTTTTAACGTGTATATAAAATAAATAAATATAAACAGATCGGACGATTTGTTTATATACACTGATTTGAATGATATTGATTGGGACGATAAATTGTACACATCGCCCAACTGCACAAATAAAATCTGTGTTTGATTGTTTGAAACCCCACACGGGTATTGGGAAGATGTTTGATGTACACTAATCCCGATTGTTTAGTTGTATGTCGATCGATTGATTGACTGACTGTTATAAGTGTTGAATATTTATATTTGATGCTTATACAGTGTAGAATGCACTTTGGATGGTGGTTGATTATTCATCGTTGTTATTGTATACATGTGTTGTAGAAAATCCATATAATTAACATTATATGGTAATTGATTGGGCTTCATTCCAGTTTTGAATAGAAATATTTGAATAGAAATATTTGAAATAGAAATATTTGAAATCGAATATTTGGAAATAGAAATATATGAAGCCGTGTTGATTTGATTGACGCCATTTTGACGTGAACGATATTTATATCGATTTTATTCATTTTATAATGAATATCGAAAGTGATTTCAAAATCTGATATTTTGAAAAGAATTGAAATTCGAACTGAAACTGAATAGAAATGAATTCGAATTGAAATTGAATATAAATGAATTCGAATTGAAATTGAATATAAATGAATTCGAATTGAATTGAAATCGATTCGAAATGAATTTAAAATGAATTTAGATTGGAATATTCAAATTTGATTTGAAATTGAATATGAAGTTGAAACCGTTTTGAAAATGAATTTAAAACAATTTATAAAGCACGTTTTGAATTGAAATCGACGAAGTATATATTATATAATATATATATATATATATATAATATAATGGCCTGAATAGAACGCGCCGCGCCGCGGCAGTTCGCGAATTTCGACCATTGATTTCGAACGGATATTACGGGAGATCCGACCGTCGGATTCTTCTAAAACTGGAACCGTTGGGTTCGTATCGAAAAGAGCTTTCTAACGATTATTAGAAATTTGAAATCTAACGTTTGGATTTGGAATTATGTCCAAATCAAATTTGAAAAAGGTCGTTGTAAGTGCAGTTCGATGGCCGTTGATGGAAATCGATTGTACGGGCCTTGATAAAATTATTTAAAATATCAATAATTTGTGTAAAATCATTAGAAATGATTTGGGAAGAATTGGGATGAAAAATTCCATATTTGAAAAGATAAAAATAGATTTTTATCGAAATGAACTTGTTTTGAACTAGAATAGTAATTTATTCATTTTGAAAATGAATAAATTGGATTTGAAATGGTTTTGAAAATAACCAGAATTTCCAATAATTGCATTGGAATGGATTTGAATCGAAATTGTCTTCGGAATATTTCGATGTTGGATTTCGTGATGATACAGATATGGTTATGGGAATTTGAAAGATATATATATATATATATATATATATATATATATATATATATATATATATCGTTATTTCCAATACGATATTTGTTGGTCGTAGAATTTGATATTGAAAATAAGCCGGTATATTTTCTATTCAGAGCCATGTATTTAATATCAAATGTGATTTGGGTTTGTCGTGAATGGTGTCTTAACTAACACTGTTCTTGAACCCAGTTGAGAAAAGATTAAATCTTTTTATTTAGATTTAATAAAGTGTACCAATTAAATAATATTTAATTGGAATTGAATTGGTACTGATTTTTGGGTTTATCGTGAACAGTGTTTTAAATAACACTTGTTCTTTAACCCGATAATAAATGGAATGTGATTTTGGGTTTATCGTGAACCGTGTTTTAAATGACACCGATTCTCTAACCCAGTTAAAGATTAAAACTAAGTGGAGTTTTAATGAATCTTTAATTAGATTGAAAATATCGAAAATGGAGTATTACCAGTTTTACACCAGGCGATAGTTAAATCTTTAATTAGATTTGAACGTGAAATGGTAATTGAATTTACCGATAACACCGTGGTGTTAGATATGAAGTATTACCAGTTTTACTTCATGAGATGTATAGGTTGGGATCGGGGAATAAAATAAATGATTACTTCGGTGTGGTTCGCCAATCCCGACTAGTTTGAACTGATATTCAAAAAGGAGATTAAAGAATAAACTTAAAGAATTTATCTTTGATAAAATTAATGGGAACCTTTCCTAAAATATATGAAGATTTGAATAAAGGAATATTCTGAATTGGAATGAGGCTTATGTTGTGTTTGTGTAACACTTATTTAAAATATACGCGAGTTATTCGGGAAGACCGGGTTTATCCCATTCTGAATAACTAATTCGACGTGGGGTCGAAGATGAAGACGGTGGTTGAAGTCCGAAAGTCTTCACGTTGTTTGGGTGATTACTGATGATCTTGATTGGGTTGTACACCCAAGAAGATGGAAACAGTTGGTGATCGTCCAGACGTACTTGGAGATCGATGGATATGCGGGGTACTAGGTGCCTTCGGTTTCGTTCAGACCCAGAACGAACTTGTAAATGGACTGTGTGTCTGACATTGGATTTTATTCTGTGTGATTGGTTTCTATTAAATATATATCTGTTTGGCGGCGGAGAATTTATTCTCTTGCTTAACGCTCTTCTCTGAGACGTACGAGCTCAGGGGTTATATATTGATGGATATCAAACGCATGGAGTGAATTGCCTGTGTGGCATGGCTAAGTGGCAATTGATCAAGGCTTCTGTTGAAAAGCAAGGTCTTGTGGTGATAATCAAAGCACGGCCTGTGTGGCATAGCTTTGTGTAACGTTGATTCGCGAGCCTCACACCCCGGTGTGAACCAAAATGGGAGACGGACGTCAGGGGGGACATGCGTTTTCTTTCTAGCTAGAAGTGGCGTCAGTGGTTTTACACGCCCTGACGAGTTTGACTTATGTGGTTGTTGTTGTTGCGAGGCGCCTCGGTTTGATCGGACGATCCGGGTCCGATGGAGTCATTTGTTGGCTCATTTACGCCCCATAGGGCGGAGAAACGTAGTGTTCAGGCATTATAATCCACATCGGTGGACCGGCCCTGAGAATCCAAGGTACGGTTGCGGCTGTGCCTGAGGCTCGGGCTAGAGAGTCTCGAATCGGTAGAGGACTATCTTTTGCCTCGGTTCATAGACGGAAATCCAATTTCCAAATACGTGACTTTGCGGTTTTATTTGTAGAGCCTAGTATGGCGACATAGTGGGATGGGGCGCTTATGCCGTCTATGATTGATACTTATGATTTGAAGTTGTTTTATACACTATGCACTTATAATAGTATCAAATGATTTGTTTTAAACGTATCAAGCATTCTTGGCTATTATAAGGAAAAAACGCTATCCTCCGGCTTGCGTTGCATTGTGTGATGGGAACTGGGTCTTATAATAGCTTCATTTTTCTTTATTTAGCATTGCGCTATTTGTTTTATGCACTGGTATTCTTGGGAGGAAACCCGTTCCGCGTTAGCGGCGTGGTCCCTTGTTTTACCTGACTTTAAAATAAAGATTTATAACTGTTTTAGTTTTCACACCAGTCCCATGACTGACCTGGAGTTTATTGTTTTAACCTAAACTCTGGGTGCCCTTATTTTGACATGGGCAGCTAGTAGTTTAGTTTTGCAGATTTATATTCACAGGATCCCGGTTTACAGCTGGAACGATATCCGGAAAGCTTTGTATCCGTATATCTCCTTCTAGTTGTGTTTTGTATTATTTCCGCTGCGATGTATTTAAATATATTTTAAATCTCTGTTATTTCTGTGTAATATTAATTTATACTCTGTATATTCTTGTATTCTGATGGAATTGTTGTAATATACAATGAAATGTTCACCCGTGTGCGTTCTGTTATGGCTTGTTCTCGAACTATCCGCTCTTTCCTTTACGGGGAAGTTACGGGTCTTTACAAGAAGAGATTTCTACAATTAAAGGCAATAAATATTTGTAGAAAAAAAAATTTGTATTAAAACTCCATAAATGGTGTTTATGGAATATCCCATAAGCGAAATTATATTCTGATATGTCTATAAAGAATTTGCATTGAAATATTTTCAAATATCAAAGATGATGATGCATATTTAATGACTAAAGAAAATATGCATCTCGAAGATCATATTAAGTTAAGACCTAAAATTGATCTTAATTTTGCACACCAGAAGTGAATGCAAAAGTATTTTTTGTTATAAAAATGGAAACCTTAGAACCAGCAGTTTCTATGATGGTAAGAAATAATTTTGATATATAAAGAAAGATCTATATATGGATAGTATAATTTAAAACATGTAATTTTTTTTTTGAATTTTATATATAGATCAGCAAGTTTTTCGAATCATTCATATTAAAGAACGTAAATATCGTTTCTATAATTATGCATTTCTACTCAATTCTGGATCAGATATTATGCATGTATATGGTATTTTAGAAAATATGATTATTGGAAATGCGGTACAACTATAAGTTGTTTCTTTCAGTTTTGTCGTTGATCAGTACTGTAGCTAGATCCAAATTTTATTATGTTGATTTAAGTAAAATTTATTTATTTGATTCATATATTTAGACCGTATAATGGTTATTTCCGTTATTTTTATAATAAATGCATTATATGTATCATTATGGTAATATATATTGTATTACCATATTATTATAAATGTATTAAAAGCATTGGCTATTGTAAGTTAAATGATGCATGATTGTGTTTGGAATAAGAATAGACATATGCATTATTAGTCAATGTATTTGGCAACTCATATCTAATGTAATGGAAAAGGTTGTATAACTCAGATCTGAGACCCGAAGTCTTGAATTATGAAAAAAGAATTTTTTTGATGAGGTTTACAGTCTGAAATCTTGACAAATAGCAAGATGTAAAAACTTCTAAATTAGAAGTATGTTAAAAGGTTGAGAACCAGAAGTTCATCATAAATTATTAAACTAGATATAATATGTATGTTTATATATATGCATAGGAACTTAAAGTTCCTTAATCAATGAACTTGAAATACTTCATAATTTAAAAGCCTGAAGCTTTATTAAACTGTGTGAAATAATAACATTAATAAAATTGATATCCAAAGATTTCACAATTTTCAAAATGAGCTCTATCTTGCTTATATATTTATATTTACATATTGTACTGAAGAATAAATTTTAACAACATGAAGTTGTTATATATTTTATTTGAATTGGAAGTTCAATATAGTGGAACCAGAAGTTCAATACAGTTGAACCAGAAGTTCAATAAAGTTTAACAAACTTGAAATTGTTTATATATTATTCGAACCAGAAGTTTAATATGGATTAACAACTCGAAGATGTTCATAGATTTCATTTGAACCAGAAGTTCAATACAATTCCAAATCAGATATTTTGGATATTATGAAACGATCTTTAAGATTCACGTTGACATTGCTTGATAAGAAAAAATTAATGATCGGAACATTATAAACAATTTATTCTAAAATCAATAACTTGAATGAGAAAGAATATGCAAATCAATTACATATGTAATATGTGGACGCACGTATATACACATATATGCGATATTTAGTTAACAACCTGAAGTTGTTATGAACTCATATTATAATTTATGCAGTCGATCGACATCAATATTGAATGACCTGAAGTCATGTGCATATTCAAATGATAGAAAATTCCTCCAAGTCATTAGATCATTGAAAGGGAATAAGCAATACAATATGAACGCATCTTATTAACTAATAAGAGCATTATCCTCCTACAATTGAAATACATCTAATGTATTTGCTAGCTATGATGTTATAATGGATCAAAAATGAATCCAAAGTTGGTTTATTATTTAAAGTGACAATGTTTGTCAACATTGAGGGGGAGGATAAAGGAATCGTCAATGTCAAATATTTCCTAACATATAGAATTATGCAAAGTATTAAGTAACTTGCATAAATTATCAATTATGTCCCTAATTGACTTTCTCCAATATACATTTGAATCCCCGAAGGTTCAAAAGGTGTAAATCATAGCTGAAAATGTGGTATAAAAGTCAATTCAAAACATCTTTGGAGTAAGTCATAAATATGCAAAATAAAGGAGGTGAGTGTTCCTGAAAAACACTTAAGGGTACTTTGAAAGAAATCCACGACATGATTGTCAAAATTAACCCCATAAGTGGTTTAGGTACCTAAAGCATGATAAGTTTTGATATCTCAATAAATTATGTATAGAACTAACAAGAAATAACCATCGATGATAAATTAATAAATAATAAAGCGCTTATATTTATAAATGGATTAAAAATCCTATATTAGAGAGAAACATTATTGCCCATCATGAAATTCTCCTAAATAAGATATATGGACCTGTAGTTCATAAAATAAAAAAAGAAATATATAATGACAAAAGCACATGGAAGTTACTGAAGCGCCATAGAGTGTCAACAACATGTTAAGTGCCATGAGCATTGTATTTTCAGAGATAATTGAATTGATTAAAGTGGTGAAAGTGTTTAAAACGCTTACAATACCTGAAGGTATAAACGATGAAAGTATACAAATTCCAGAAGAATTTAAACAACTTTGGCAATGGTAAAGCGCAAGAAACGTAGATTACAACAATCTTTTAAGTATTGTTGTGATGAAAATCTTGAAATAATTCATGATAAGTAGATCACTTCCTGCTTTCAAGAATTGTTGTAATAAAACTCTTAATATCCATTGAAGTGGTAGTTGCGATATGCAAAGATTATTATAATATATAAGTTCCTGAAGAACATAAATAACATTTGTTATTATAAAGAATACCAAGAACATGGATGATAGATTACAACATTCTTTTAAGTATTGTTGTAATGAAAACCTTAATATACTTCAAGGTGAGTAGATTACTTCCTGCTTAGTGTTGTTGTAATAAAAAACTTGAGATACTTCATTCTTCTTAGTATTGTTGTAATGAAAATCTTGATATACTTCAAGATGAGTAGATTATTTCCTGCTTAGTAATGAAAGTTGTTTTATTCATCAAATATGTATTACAACATGCAAGTCCGATTGAAATAGAAAATATTAAGCACCTGAAGTGTATTCATAAATGAATATTAGTAACATACAAATCACAAAAGGTAGGCGTTTTAAATAAGAAAACATGCCTGAAGCATGGAAATGCACATGAAGTTTTAAAAGAAAAACTTCATTAAGAATTATTTGTAAGCAATTTGATTTATTGAAAGAAGAATATGAATTCAGAGGAAATTATTAAATCAGGGAGAGCATCCATAAGTATTATATAATGCACTCTATTTCCTTAACTAAGTTTTTCCCTACTGGGTTTTCCTAGTAAGGTTTTAATGAGGTATGGGTCATGATCCAGAAGTATCAACCCAAAAGTAACATACAAAATAAGTTATAATGTACTCTTTTCCCTTATTTGAGATTTTTCCCACTGGGTTTTTCTTATTAAGGTTTTAACGAGGCATTACATTGATCCAGAAGTATCATACTTCTTTTGACCTAGTAAATATGATATTGTACATTGTACTCTTTTTCCTTCACTAAGATTTTTCCCATCGGGTTTTCCTTAGTAAGGTTTTGACGAGGCAACATTTTGATCCAGAAGTATCAAACATCTTTTGATGCAGTAATCTATTATTTATGAAGAAGATAAGGCAGTTTGCATGGCTCGGATTCAAGTGAATTATATCAAGGGTGATAGGATGGAGCACATTTCTTCTAAATTTCTCTTCACACATGAATGAAAGGATAACAAGAAAGAGGAGAAACAAATTCAGTTCAAGAAAACCGGGTAGATCTATTCCCAAAGGCAATTTCCAAATCAACATTCCAGAAGATGATGTACAAAATTGGAATGCGTTGACTACATCAATAGACTAATTGAATAATGAGTTATAAATAAGGGGGAGCATATAAAAATATGCTATAATGTACTCTTTTCCTTCACTAATATTTTTCCCACTGGGTTTTTGTTAGTAAGGTTTTTAATGAGGCATTATCTTGATCCCGAAGTATCAACCCTTACGGCAACATTGTAAAACATGTTACCTAAAGATGAAATAAATTTGCACTCTTTTCCTTATTTATGATTTTCCCCATAGGGTTTTTCATAAAAAGGTTTTTAATGAGGCATTGTTTTGATCCTGAAGCATCAAACTATTTTAAGGAGTATCATTTTTATATGATATTCATAATATCAAACGTTGTACTCTTTTTCTCGTTTAAGGTTTTTCACATTGGGTTTTCCAGATAGAGTTTTGAAGGCAACAAACAGTAGTTGTATCGACTGAATGGATATATGCAAGCAAGATAATTATAAGGGGGAGCAATCATCATACATATTTTAAAAGGAATAACTTCAAGTTAGCAGAGCATTCAAGATTTTGAAGACGCATATTCAAGGGGGAGTGTTATAATATATATAAGTGAATATGCTCTTGTCATATTCTATTTAGTCCCACAACATGAGAATAAGTCTAACATCAGCTCCAAAGCCTATATATAAAGGAGTCAATGTAATAGAAATTGTACACACTTGAAGTGATAGAAATAAAAGTCTCTCCCGTATCTTTTCTTTTCTCTCTAATGGCTTCTTGTTTAGCATATGTTCTGTTTTATTTATAACAGTTTTTCCAATGCTCGTTTGTGTTTTCAATACAAAACGTACAAACATGTATTTTCGATGACCCTTTTTAAATAGCAGCGCTTATTACCGTGATTAATATACAATGCAAATAAGTGCTGGTAACTAAAAAATAATTATTACATAATCGTTGTTACGGTATAACGAGTTTTCTACTTCCTAAAACTTCAAACTTCAAAATCTTTATTATATAAATATTTTCTATCATTTATTTATAGTTGTTTAACTAATTAATTCGTAGAATCTATACGTAAAATGAAATATATTTAAATTAAGATTTGTTGTGTATTCGATCTGAAATGTTAAAATAAATTGTACACTATATATTTATATATGTTTATTTAATATTTAATACTATAATATTTTAATGTATAAATATCTATTATAACTTATCATAATATGTATATATATACTTGGATATTTATAAATATTTTTATTAACTATAAATATGTACACGTATTTTAACGATATATAATACATATTGGATAAGCTAACGTGTAAACTGCATTGCAAATCCCAACATCTATATATATGCATGTTATATTTTACATGGAATATCACGTTACACTTGCATGTACTTTGATCCTATAAAGGAACCTTTTTGAATTTAACAATTTCTTCTATTGCAAGCTCTCTCGGTACCAACAGTAGTATCAGAGTCGAAAAACCAATGCAGTCTATATTTGTTATATTATAGCTAACTAATAATGTTTACAATCCATTTTTTTCTTTAAAAAATTTGATGTATTTTTAAACCAATTTGAACTTTATAAAAATAATATTATCAAAGTCGAAAAACGAATGTAGTCTAAATGCGTCTAGGCTGAATTGTTAAGCAACCAAGTAACCTGGCCTACCTTGCTATGGCCTGATTCAAACAATTACGTATGCCTAAATGTTGCCCTCATAGAAAAGGCTCAATTTGAATTGGGTTTGGGCTAATTTCAAAATCATTTTGAAATAAGAAAAAGTAAAGTTCATAATAGGAAAAATATACAGATGTTATAATATAAATCTTCGAATTGGTTTAAAAATTGAAATAAAAGTTTTAAATTTAAAATAAAACACATATTATAGAAGTTATATTATATTTTTTCAAAATGTTTGAAGATGCTATAAAATTAAAATAATAAAATAATTAAACATACATACATGTATAATACTTATCATGTTGTATGCCATTTTGTCTTGAATTAAGCATATATACAAGAATTTATGAAATTAAGAAAATTTAAATTAAGTTGATTATTTATATAAATAAACTAAAAATTAATTCATAAATTAAAATACATATCTACTATTAATAATAAGAATTCCCTAAATTATTTTCAGCCTTATCTTCGGAATTCCTAAAATACTTTCATATCCTTTCACGTTTCACATTTCTCATTTCTCATTTCATGCCAGTAAATACCCCTAGTCACCCGCACTTAAACATCGTTATCATCATCGTCGATATCACCAATCATTCACCAAATGCTTCACTAATCTCTAATTGATTAGGAAGTCGCTGCTTCAGGATCGAAATTTAACCATGATATCGACTACGTTATTCCTATCTAAAGCGTTACACACTTCAAATCTCATACAAGCAAGCATTACCATAACTTAAATATTCACCAACTATGTCAACCAAATTGAATAAATATACAGGGCGTCACCGCTTTCATTTTGAGGGAGTCGACATTATTGAAAGTAGTTACTCCTTTTCTCAATAGAAGAATTTCGACTTTATGTGGTTATATTGTAACGGGGAAAAAGATACCGATGAAAAAACATTGCGTTAAGATATCACTATTGGGTCTAATGACATTCTCACTTCATCTTCTATTTCTTGTCTACTCATTTAAATACAAAAAATGTTCAACAAATTAAGAAATGCATTAAATAGCGTCAAACAATAAACAATGCATTAAACCACCTAGAGACTATTCCATTACCCTTCCCATCGCTAGGTGCAGCTTTATAAGCTCATATGTTGCATGCTCAACGTATATCATGATATCAGTCCATAGTTCTTCCATGTGTAACATCGCTGATAAATTATTATTGGACATTCCGCTCCAATTGTTAAAGAGAGTCTGAGTTTGTTCACACTTTATCCAAAAGTGTGAACATAACTCTCGGATCTCATTGGTGGAAATCAGGGGTCCATCTGATTTTTCCTGATTTTCACAAAAAAATTAGAGGGACCTTCTGATTTCAACCAATAAGATTCGAGAGTTATGTTCACACTTTTGGATAAAGTGTGAACAACTCCTACTGTGTTAAAAGAAACTATCCTGCCAATAACAATGATTAAATGAATGTCTCTGACTCAAGAAACACCACAGTGTAATGTGCTCTACAAGCATTTGAAATTTGACTACTTTACAGATAATAACCACAAAGTAAAAAATCCACTCTTTCATCTTACTGGTACGATTTTCATAATGAAAATTTCCAATGACAAGACAGATTAGATGGCCCAAAATCATTAATATCATAGTAGCAACCGTTTATGACTTCCTCTAAAGTCTGGTTTTCTGTTGTCCTTAAACACTAACTCTTCATCAGTTTCCACCAATTCAACATAGATTTTTAAAGTTCTTCATCATCTGCTTTAGCATCTGTTTGGGCTTTAACAACAACTATAACGTTTAAAGGTTTTGAGTTAATATCAACTAAATATAAATCAGAAAATCTTATTTTGATTTTAATCCATGTTCCATCCCACCCATTGAGAATTATTTCTTCATACCTCTCATCCTTGTCACCAAGAGCAAATGAGATACATTCTTGGCTATATCCATTGGATTGATTTCTATTATTTGCATATAAATCTCTTAATGCAATTTTACTACCTTCATACCCAGATTTAAGATTTGACAGCATTTTTAGTTACAAGTATTTCAAATCTCCTCCATTTTAACCAAGATATGAACCCGAGAGTTTATCCAAAATTGAGATTTGAAACCTTGGGTCCATCTATATTCTGCTGAAGCTTTCCATGCATTATAATTCATTATTTCTTCGCAAAATATCCCATCATTTTCCTTATTGTTAGTTTTTTACGTACGTCTGAAACAAAAATTGCTTCATAACCTGCCATTAGGCATTCTATATAAAATATAACACATTATGAAACAAAATAAATAATTTGCTAATCTTATAAACGTTCATTTTTAACAAACAAATGCATATCATCTTTTGCCTTATGTGTCATGGAAAATGGCAGGTTTATGAAGCAATTTTCTGTTTTAGACTTACGTAAAAAACTAACCGTAAGGAGAATGATGGGATATTTTGTGATGAACAAATGAAATATAATTCGTTATATAACCATTGGCTGATACATTGTCTGTGTATATTTCGCTTAAGCTTCCAATTCATTATATTTCATTTATTTATTGATAATATCTTGTTTTCCTTTGCTATTTGTTTTTCTTCCTAGAAAAGCCAAAATAAAAACAACTACATAACTTACCGTTTTCGATGACAAATAAGGCAAAAGAAGATATGTATTCATCTGCAAAAGATGATATGTATTCATCTGTAAGAAATTAGACGTTGGAATTTCTATTATAAGATTAGTAAATTATTTATTTTGTTTCATACTCTATTATATACTATAAAAAAAAATGTCTGAACCCTTTTTCAATGAGAGGCTCACGGTAGAACATAGTGTGTTGGAAATATTGTGAATTATTTAAAACATGAAATAAGTGTATGATGGCTCCTATTTGTGAATAGTCCCACATCATGGGATTATATGGAAGAGGCAAGCTTATATACTTGTTTCTAAGAAGCTTTGATGGGGCCTTGGGCTCCCAATGCATGCTTTGTTGTGAGGAGGGAGCCCATGCATCATGACCACCACACGCGCGCGCCCGACTCGACTCGACCCGGCTCGGGCTTTGGGCTTTGGGCCCTGGCTATGTGGTGTAGACACTTATATTTTTGGTCCAGAAAACACTGCTATTTTCGAACCAGTTTTTAAATCAGGAAAATAATTTCTGAACCGATTTTTTTTATATATGACGCGGTAAAACTTTGACCAAGTATTTTCGCAGATCCGATTTTTCTCCACTGACCAGATTTTTTCGAATACCCTGATCCCCGTCTATATATTATCATTAGATTAGACGAGATCTAAAAACAGAAAAAATTCTGCATTCTCTTTCTCTGCCATTAAAATAATCTTAAGAAATTTTCGAGCAGTAAAATCAGAAAGTGCAAATCTGCACTGATTTGTTTGTGCAAAGCAGATCAGTTATTAATCAGAGAGAGGCTGTTTTATCCTAGAGGCGGCGGCGGAAGTACGAACTGGTTTTGCTCCACCGGCCAGATCGCCGAATCGTCTTCAAGAAAGCGACGAAGTACGTGACTCAGCCATTGTTTTCAACATAGTGATACTGGTAAAATTGCATTAAGAAAATTATTCAATGGATATAGCCAAGACGATATCCCGTTTACTCCTGGTGGCAGAGATGAGAGGTATGAAGAAATTGCTCTCCATGTGTGGGATGAAACACGGGTTAAAATAAAAATAAGAATTTCTGAATTCTACCGAGAGTTAATATTAACTCAAAACCTTTAAACAATATAGTTGTTGAAGCGCAAACAGATATGCTGAAGCAGATGACTTGAAACCATTAAAAATCTGGGTTGAACAGGTGGAAACTAATGAAGAGTTAGTGTTTAAGGACAACAAAAGATCTGGCCTTGGAGGATGTTATGACCGATTAAGGTATTATGATATTAAAGATCTTGACTTATTCCATCTATGTTTTGTCAATGGAAATTTTCATTATGAAAATCGTGTCAGTAAGATGAAAGAGGGTATTTACTATTTGTGGTTACTCCCTATAAAGTATTCAAATTCAAGCGCTTAAGCACATTACACGTTGTGTCTCTTGAGCTAGAGACATTCATTTAATCATCGTTATTGGCTGGAAAATTTCCTTAATGATTGGAGCAAAATTTCTAATAACATTTCTCAGTGACGTTACATTTAGAAGAACTTAGGACCGATATCATGACAGACGATGAACATGCAACATATAAGCTTATAAATTTGCACCTAGCATTGGAAAATGGTAATGGAGTAGCCATTACCTAAATGGTATGATGCATTGTTTAATGTTTATTGCTGCTTAATGCATTGTTTGCTGTTTGTCCACTGCATTGCTTAATTTGTTGAGCAGCTTTATATTTAAATGAAAAGTAAATAAATAGAAGATGAAGTGAGAATGTCATTACACCCAACAGTAATATCTTAACGCATTGCTCTTCATATCAGCAACTATTTTTCCTGTTGCAATATAACAAACCACACAAAGGAGACGTACACTGTACTCGAAACGATTGGAAATTGGGTCAAGTTGCTCAATATAAAGATAGGAGAAGCAAGCAAGTGGTAAACTACATAAATACGCCTAATGATAACTTTGGTCCAACAGGGCAAAGGCTAATTCTATTTCAACCCAAAGAAATACTGAGTAGGCCCCCATTTTATCCAAAAAATACGAAGACCAAAATACTCTTTCTCTGTTATATTTTTTTTCCAGATTTTTGCACACCCCGTAGTAGTCCTACGTGGTTTCATGGTGTATCTCGTAGTAGTCCTACGTGGTTTCTTAGTGTACCCCGTAAAGCCAGTACGTGGTACTCTAAGAAACCACGTAGAGCTACTACGAGGTACACAGTAAAACCACGCAGTCACCTCACGTGGAAGGGTATTTTTGGTTTTTTTTTAAATTAGCGGGGGGCTACTCAACAAAATTGGGGGTATATCCATTTTTTCAACTTTTGAGGGGCTACTCAGCACATTGCTGGGTTGAAATAGAATTTGCCAGGACTAATAGGCAGGGGTCGGTCTCAAGTCATGTACATCGCTTGGGTCGGGTTGTGCTTCATAGTGATGAATCGGATTTACCTGCAGACTTGGGTTCTGTTGGACGTCTAGCTCAATACCTACTGGATTCTTTCATAAACCTGCTTGACTGCAAGTAGAAAAAGGACTTGGGATCTTGCCAATGATTCTGTCATTACTCTATAGGAACATTTGCTTGTTCACCCCTTATCTCCCAAACACATCCCCAAATTATTGCAGTCTAAATCTAGGATAAATTAGTAATGTTCGGGAGAGATTCAATTAGAAAACTCGTAAAATTTGACTGAATTGAACATAGGTTAGAAAATACCGAGCCACAATAAAATCGTTCATTTGTTGTTGCTTTTTTCTTTTCTTCTTATTATCTATCTAGCATTTGTGGTTTCACATTGAGTATAGATGTTAATCCAATTTTTGGGTTAATAGATAAAAAACTGGAATGTGAAGAATTTTGAGATTTTTGATACAATTGAAATTGTATAAAGAAAATAATTAATAGTGTAATTGATGTTGAAAAAGTTGGTGTAAATAGATTTGATGAACTATGTACTTGTATAAAGGAGAAAAGAGGAAAAAAGGCAATGGTCCTTTTTAGTCATTGCAATGTTACGACTTTTGTCGATTTTAATATAACCAACTAAGGCTAACCAATTAGGCTTGCAATTAAAATCAAAAACCAGAAAATCAAACCAAACTGACCCAAAAAGATCCGAACCCGAGGAGACTCGGATCGGATCTAGGTGATGGGTGATGAAAAATGCTTTGAAGACCCGATCAAATCCTACCCACTACACCAAAACATTGATTCGCCAACACTTATTTTTTTTTTAGTTGTCAACATTTACATTCGTTGGTGTACAACCACCAGTTTAAATTGTTGCTAACAAAAAAAGGGTTACTAATTTTTTATTTATTTAAGCTAATTCAGTCCCAATGCTTATTAACATCAAAACACCAGGTATAGTTGGAATCAGGAGGAAGTTGCCGGGACATAATGATAAATAGTTATTTGTCTTCTACATCACTCTACTTCCTAGCGCTTCTTTTCTTTTAGGCTGTAAAAAGATGAAATACACGATAATAGAATTGGGCTTTATGGAATTTTTGGTTTTGGCGTCATCTTCTTGGTGCGAATGAGGACTTAAGGTTTAGGATTTGAACAAGGGTTTCTCGTAGGGAAGGTTCTTCAATTGAATCGAACCATCATAGCCCCAATTTGAAGGTACCTTCTATATTCTACGTCAATAATTATTCTCTTCTTATTTTTAATTCCTTTTCTAGATGAATTAGTTGTCATAGATCTATAATATAAACTGAAAAACATCTGATTTTTAATTTTATCGTGTAAAATACTTATTATTCGTTGATTTTTTTAGTACCAAAGTACGTAATGTAATTCATTTGTCTTTGTTCATACTGAAATGATAAGTAAGTGTGAATCTTTATTTTGTAAATTTTTAGCTTTAAATGTTTATAACATCTTTGTAATAAACGAGACTTCATTTGATAGACTCATGCCTATCTGAGACTTTTATATGACTATTTTTTGTCTTGCCATAGTAAATTTTAAGATAGGATATCGGTTGGTTATGGGTATAAGGCCAAAATTGCATTTGATTATTGTATTAGCTACAAGTATACATACATGCAACTGACTACGAAAAAACCAATTCAAAAGCAACCATCAGTTCTTCACTCGAAATTCAATTTGTCACTAGTAAAAAAAACATTCTTTAGCATCTCCTAATCTTGATTGCACAAAAAAAAATTACGTAGTAACAAAAAGATTAAGAATGGAAAAATCTTTTAAAAAGGCTTATCAATCAATATTTTTGTGATTTTCGGATTTGTAAAGGACATAGAAGTAGGCAAGTAGGAAGTTGTATCAGTAAAAGGTGGAACGCAGTGCACGAGGCTCCCGTGCAATAGTGGGCTCTGGAGAGGTTGAATGTACGCAGCCTTTCCCTCACACTGCGAAGAGGCTGTTTCCAAACTCGAACTTAGGCGCCCAGATCACTGTTCGACGCTTTCCTATGAAATAGAAAAGCGCAAAATTTAAAATAAATTCTGCAAGCGCACAGATCGTGTAGTATGCAGGTCGAATCACAGGGAGGTAAATTAAATTAAATTATTTATATAATTTCTTGGGCGAGTTAGACAAATCTTCGAGGTTGGTTTTGAAAGCAAACGAAATTAAAACTGCAATTAAACTATTATTGAATTGAATCAGATCTGAATGTAATCAAATCTGTAATTCAATCCAATTGACCTAAGGAAGCAGTAAAAAGAACAGAAATTGAAATTGCAGAAATTAAAATAACAAACAGAAAATAAAATTAGGATTACGACTGAATCCAATCAGACGGTCAATAACTAATGAAAATAAGTGCAAAATATAAATAGTGTTCTACCAAATCTAATTATGTAGACAATACTAATTGCTAAAAAATGCAGAAAAGAGAAGAAAAGAAGAAGACTTTATTAATTCCAGGATGATCCTTTACAATGAGATTACATGGATATTTATAGGAGATAGATAGCCAACCTAAAACCCTAATCCAGTCTATGCATATATGAGCCAATTAATTAGCAATTATTCCTCCCAACTTAATTAGCAATTTATTCCTCCCATCTTAAGTAGCAATTTATTCCTCCCATCTCTTCCTTGTTTGGCATGTGACTAATTGAAGGGAGGTAAGATTTCAGGAGATTTCTTCTACCAAAGATGAGCATATATTAAATTGCAAAAGAAACACAATGCGAAGTCTTCATCTTCAGACCTTCATATTTATATACACAGCATTTTTATTTTTATTTTCTATTTTTATGGCTGCATGTGGCTTAGTTGGAATATCTGTAAAAGTGACAAAATAACACCCAAGTAATATTTATTTATATACAGAAAAATAAGATATAGGAGCATTAAATAAACACATTTCTATGTTAATCAAATACCCCCACACTTATCTTTTACTCGTCCTCGAGTAAAAATAATGAAAAAACTAAACTAAATAAGTCGCACTTTCGTTGGAAACACGATTGCATTGAGCGTATGCAACAAGCCGTTAAACCTCTAGGTGTCCCTAGTAGGACGAGTGGTGTCTTGTTGGAGTTTTCAGTGGATAGTACCCATAAAATCCAAATGCAGTATGTTATGATTCTAATGCAAATTCTCGAATGCAATAGACATGCAAATAAAAATGAAAAAAGAGTTATTTCTGGAAAGTGGTACAACAAATTAAGTAAACAATTTCTAATCAATTGATTTTATTTTAGATACCTCAACTTGTCACAAATTTTCAACATAAATCAAGTTTTCAATGTTAAACTCTAGTTTGGCCAGTTGGTTCGGTCGATAATATAGTGCATCCATGAAATAAATTCTTAGTTTGCTTGTCACAGTCCGTGAAGAGGTGTTCTAATTTCCTTGTGTATGGCTAGTCAAATCAATAAGGTCAACAAATGTTTGGGCATCGTCGCTTATTCTCTATCTCTATAAATGTCAAATTTTATGATTAATTACATACACCTAACTTAAAAGACCAAGGTATACCACCCATACACTGCCTTGCGGACTGACGGAGAGTTGAGACAGAGCTTGGCGGATTGTGAAGACCGATGTTGACTTTGTCAACAACATGTCGGTAATCCTTAGGCGTCCAACTCATAAACTGAGACCAAGATATTCCGACGCTGACTTTGTCAACAACATGTCAGATAGAGCTTGGCGGGTTTGCACACCAATGCTAGATATACAAGCAATGTTAGATACCCTTGGATTACTATTATAATTATTGAAAAAATAAGAACAAGAGAGTTATGCGAATTCAGTAGGGGTGAGCGTTTGGTTGGTTCGGTTTATCCAATTATGAAATTGTCAAACCAAACTAAAACCGATAAAAATGAGAACCAAACCAACTAAATTAAGATTGGTTGGTTCGGTTGGTTATCCGATTTAACCGAACTAAAAATATTTTTGACTTTATTTTCATAATATTAACTATATTTTAAAATAAATTATAAATATATGATTAAAATATTATTATTTATGTTTCTTATGCTTCTCAAAAGTAATTATGATACATATGTGATAATTAAAATTTATTTAGATAACTAAATTAGCCTAAAATATTTACTATAATACAGATAATTTTGAAAATATAATAAAAGTTTGGTTAATTTGGTTAAACCAATAACCAAACTAAATATTTTTCCAAACCGATTACAAACCATTCTAATTTCAAAACCAAACCAAACCGACCAAACTAAATTGGTTCGGTCGGTTTATTTGGTTTAACCAAATAATGCTCACCCCTAGAATTCAGCTTAACACAACTTGGTTTTAAAGATTCGAAAAGCCAATATAAGTATTTTAAGTCCTCCACTCATTAAACAAAGACTGCAATTTAGAACAAACTTCATGGCCATCACCTAAGAATCTCCCTATGTACTAGTTACACTATTATCCCTCAAAATTCAAAATTTCATTATATTTCTTATTCGATCTTAGTTGAGAGAAAAAATACTATCAACTGATTAACGATCGTTAACTTATTTTGCTGTATCAATCTAAAATGAGTCGTATTTCAAAAAAAAAAAAAAAGATATGTTACTATGACCTAAAATGCATGATGGTCCTATCTAAATGCATGAAATTGGAATAGAAAAATAAAAAAATAAAAATAAAAAGGATGCAATGCAGACTTCCCCCGCACTTGGACAAAACAGTGTCCACACTGTAAACGTTTCCTAAATGTGAAAGAAAGAACCTAAAGATGGATTAAATGCAAAATGATTTGTAAAATAAAATGCAATTTAGCAACTATATGCGTGCGAAAATCAAATGCAAGATGAAATGTACGAAGACGATGAATGGTTTGTGAAGAATGAAATTTCCTTTTCCCCCCACACTTTCCTTTATCAAAAATGATGTATGATGATTTTGTATCTGAATTTTGAGGTACAAAAGGCATGTCAATAAAGTCTGAAATCAAAATCGTCCCTATGAAAAGTTTATTGTGACAATGATTTGTGTCATTCAGTAAAAGATTATCAAAATCCTATAATTTTGAGTGTTTAACCACAATTTCTTTTGATGATATGGAATTACGATTATCTTTGAGACGTTCTATATATTCATTCTCGTCATTTAAAAGTCTAAGCTCATCTTCGAATAATTCTTCAAAAGACATAATGGACACGTCTACTGAGGAAAGTGAAATTTTCTGAGGAGATAATTCAGACGTGCCATCTAAAACTGTTTCTATTATGTCGACTTCTCCTATTTCGATCTCTTTGGGTCGATGAAAAATATTCAATTCAACGGTTAAGTGCCCGAACGATAGTCGAAGATGGTCGCTCCTACAATTAATGATAGCATTTGAGATTGCTAAGAAGGGACGACCCAAAATCAATGGAATTTGACTATCAGGATTCGAAACAGTCTTGATTTCAAGAAATATTAAGTCCACAGGGAAATAGAATTGTTCAATTTGTATCATGACATCTTCAATAATGCCCAAGGGCTTTTTGACAGATCGCTCGGCTAGTTAGATTGTTTTGTTTGTGGGTTTAAATTCCCCTAGTCCTAATTAATGATAAACATTGTAAGGAAGAAGATTGACACTTGCACCAAGATCAAGTAAGGCATGATTGATATGGGCATTTCCAATTTTACAACCGATTGTGGGGCCAACCAGGGTCCTTATACTTGATGGGTGATGGATTTGAGAAAACTGAGCTGGTGTTTGCAGTTAAGAAGGCAGTTTTAGGAATATTAATGGCTCGTTTTCGGGTGCATAGCTCTTTTAGACACTTGGCATATTGAGGAATTTGTTCGATGGTGTCTAAGAGTGGAATATTGACAAGAACTTGTTTGAAGATTTCAACAATTTTTTTGAAATTCGCATCCTTCTTCTTATTGTTAAGTCTATAAGGATATGGAGCTACTAGTTTACAGACTTTTTTTAGAATTTTGATCACTCGAAGAAGAAGGTTTCGATATAGGAAGTGATGGAGGTAAGGGTGTAGAAGAGGGGATGTTGGGATTGCCAACATTAGAAGAAGGGATGTTGGAATTACAAACATTCGAAGAAGATGGAGATTTGGAAGGTTCAGAAGAATTGGCCTTGGTTGCCATTGAAAGAGTGTCAAGCTTTTTGTTTGTGCTCGAATTTGAATGATTATCGGGATTTCCGACATTATTGTCCATCATTTTTCCAAACCTAAAGGTGGTGACCGAGTCGACCGAATTATGATTTTCCTCCTCACAAGAGTTCATAATATGAGAATTATATTTTGGATTCGGCTCGGGTTGACTAGGCAAGTTCTCTTTACTTTTCATTAGTTCCTTCATTATATTCATCATTTGTTCGATTTTTGCATCTTGATTGTTTATTTGTTCCTCCAATCGAACAATTTCATGAGGAGATTGAGAGTTAAAATGCCTGTATGGTTGATTTGAAAGCATGGATTGAGATGGAACTTGAGAAGTTTGATGATTGAAAATTGGGTCTTGGTAATTCGAAGATGGATTCGTTACATTATTGGGATTAGACCACGAGAAATTTGGTTGATTTCTCCAACTAGAGTTATGCGTGGATGAGTAAGGATTAATTTGAGCTATGACATTGACTTGGTCTTGGGGGGTAATAACGGGGTTGTCCTTCGAACTGAGGAGTTTGAGTTTCTAAGGGAAATTGATTTGGATCCACGACTTGCACCCCTCTAGTAGAAGCACGGATGAGAACACGAATTGACTTCCATTGCATGTCCTTTTCAGAATAATTTTTCAAGAATTCCCAAGCTTCATTGACCGTTTAAGACATAAATTCTCCTCTACACATTGATTCTAGTTGTGTTCGAGTCTGATAGTTTAGCCCTTCATATGCAAGCTGACACAGATAATATTTTGGAATTGCATGATGAGGACAACTATACAGAAGTTGCTTGAATCTCTCAAAATATTTTGAAAAAGTTTCCCCTTCATTTTGAGAAAATTGATTTATTTCAGTTTTGATTTTTAGAGTTTTATGGAAAGGGAAAAACTTCTTCAAGAATACACTGACAAATTCATCCCAACTTCTTCTGGATTGTCTTGAAAGAGAATTTAGCCATCTTTTAGCGCTTTCGAGTAATGCAAATAATGGAATTAGCCTTAGCTTGATTGATTCATTAGACAATTGTTGCATTTTAGTTGTGGATGAATACAATTCAAATTCACTTAGAAATTCATAGGCATTTTCCAAACCAGTAAATTTTGGTACTCCTTGAATAAAAGAATGTTTAAGCTCAAAATTTCCTTCAACTGGTGGATATACGATGACAAAAGGTTGGACAATCCTAATGGGGTAGCATTGTTCTCGAAGATACAAGGGTCTATCCAATCCAACATCGAGATTTTGAAAATTTTGATTTATTCGATTGTAATCCATCCCGTTATAAAAAAATTTGATTTATATGACACAATAGTTATTTATTACAAAATAAATAACGTACTCAAGTATATCTTATTAGTTGATAATCTCGATTTGAAGGGGGAAGAGGGTCTTATGGCCGTTTACGTGTAATATAAATACTAAGGGATACGACCAATGTTTTACGGGTAGTATGCAACCTCTTTTGCTAGAAGTTCAATAAATTGAACTAATATATATCCACGATCAAACCCTTGAGACAGTCAATTTCATAAAATACACTCTAGTCGTTAAATATTTTGAAAATCAAATCAGATTTTATTGTTGAAAAATGATGAGAATGATGACTTCGGTTATGAAAATTTCAACCAACCACAACAATCAGAGAATAATAACTGTAGAAGTTAAAAGAAAATTGTACAAGTAAGCCGCTGCCCCTGCAGAAAATTTTTTACAAGCAATTTCTATTATTATTTTTCTTTGCAGCAAAGCACCTGTAGAGTTCAGAAAATTTTACAGTGGTGTATGGCAGTCCGTCCAGAATAATTTGAGTAGTGTCAATGATTAAAATCCCAATGTTTGCAATTTGCTTGACTTTGATTCCCTGTTTGATTTAACGTATCCTTTTTTGGTTCCTTTGTCCTTTAGCCTTGACTTGACCTCCTTTTTTTTTCTTTTTTTCTTTTTTTTGAAAAGAAAATAAGTAAAAGAAAAAAAATAAAAACAAAAACAAACGAAAAGGAAATTAAACTAATTTGGAATTAAAGAAAAAAAAAGACTAGTCTAATTAAAGTTAAAAAAAAACTAAACTCAACTAAAAAAAAGACTAAACCAAGCTAAACAAAAACAACTGTAACTTTGAAAGAAAATAAGTCACTCACTCGAATAATTAAAACAAGCCAAACTTACACTCCACCATGTTAGATTCACTTCACCAGAACATAAATTTAGTCAAACCACACATGGTATTTAAAGAAAATCATAAAATAGATTTCTCAATTCAATTCACGCAAACCAGTATACACTTAAGAGTCCAGGCGCATCAGTCCACTCAAATGGATCTGTTGATGCTAAAGCGTACTCTTTTTCCCAAATACAAAAGGAATTTCTTCTTCCAACTACGGTTCATCAGCTATGAATTTGCGATCCTCTCTTTTCTATTTCAGGAAACGAATATCGCTGGATTCTTTTTTTTTTTTCAAATTGGTCTATCAGGCCGAGATGATTGGGGTTTCAAGAAATGGATCTGTTGATGCTTTTGAAGGGTGCGGTTGTGAAGATCAAGAATGGATTTTTTTTTTTCTTTTTTTTTGCTTGAGCAGTTGGATATGTGATGTGGGATGGTGTAAATTGCGATTTGATTTGTGGAGTACGAATTGGCTTGGTAAACGATGGATTTTTGTTTGGAAGAAATGTGGAGTGGTTTCGTGAAGCAGGGTTTGTGAGAAGCGAATGGTATATACATAGCATAAGCAAAAATTTATATTCAATGATATATACATAGCATAAGCAAAAATCATGCATTGAATTGCATGAAACGGTCATGCTTGCCCTTTAGGCTCAGCTGTGATGAGCCTTAAGGCTCATTGAGACTGACCTCAAAACTGAGCCTAAAGGCTTCTCTTGATGCCACCAGTGCCTTCTCTTGAAGAAGGACATGGCATGGTGATGTTTTGCATTGTTATATTTATATTGTTTGTGATGCTATTCACTTATCTAAATATTAGTTTTTGTTCCTTATCGGAGTATGAAAATGGCTGCTATATCTGAAACATTTATATTGGCTTTTTGTGATGTGATGATATGATTGGGGATATTTTAGGGTTCATTAGACCTTACTTCTTGTGTTGATATTCAATTTTATCTTGCCTTTGAAGTTTCCCACATCCCCCTCATCTTGCGTCCGTCCGTCCTTTTCTAAACCATTAGTGACATTAAGAACCTTTTTGCATTACCCATGCGTTCTGATAACATTTTTGCTTATGTAAGCATATATTGTCTTCCTCTGTTTCTTCTTTCCTTTGAATGGTTAAAGTTGGACTTGCTCCATTAAATTTCTGAAGAATTTGTGGGTTTTGTTGTTTGTATTGCATTGTCACCCTTAAGATGGATACATAGTAAATTATTCTTCATTTTTATATTGCACAGGATTTAGCCATTGCTGTGATCATTGAAAATGATTGAATCTTTAATATCTACTTTTTATGTCCCTCAGCTGACTTGAAGATATATGGCAGGTTCCAGTGGCATACCCATACGTTGATCCATACTATGGAAGTAATTTGGCTACTCATGGCGGTCAAGCTGACACTAGTCTTAAGATAATATTTTACTTGATTTATTTTACGAATGATTTCTTAATTCAACAGTATGCTTATTTATCTACTGTGACTTGATTCAGATGCCCCCTCATATGATGGGAGTGCTACCACCTGGTGTTCCATTATCAACTGATTCAGTTATGGAGCCTGTTTATGTTAGTGCAAAGCAGTATCATGGTATATTGAGGAGGCGTCAATCTCGTGCCAAAGCTGAATCAAAAAATAAACTCATTAAAAACTGCAAGGTAAGTTCTCAGTATCCTGACTTCTTCTGCTAATTTTGTTCCATTTTTGTTGCATATCGACGCCAAAGGTGATAAATATTCTTGTAATGTTTAACAAGTTCATAACAGATAGCTCGGTTTTCCGGTCTTCTGACAGTAAACTTGCAGCATGTCAAAAATATATTTAATACTTGCATTATTCATTTCAGGCCACAAAAATTGACAATTATTATCAACCTCAATGCTTGTAGTTGCATTACCGTGTCAATGCACTTCACTGGGATTCGAGTTGACGATCCATTTGTTTACAAAATGAACTCATCCGATAAGCAGGCATAACTTTCGAAGGATCACCTACACGACTGTGAATTTAAGAAAACCACTCACCCCACACAGCAAGTCTTTAGTGTCGTTTATATTGCTTTCTAGGATGTTGTGAATTGGATAACTAATTATGTTAAGAAAATTGAACAGTTTTCTTTAACCTTTGCATTTAAAAATAGTTTTTTGGACAGAAGCTTAGTTAAATCAGATGAGCAACCAAACAACCATAAAGAACATTGGGTAAATAACTTAATCTTAAGGCACTTAATCTAAGAATGCTGCTTAGTGCACTTAACCTAGGAATGTTGCAAGGGCAACGTATGAACACTGTTAAGTGCACTTAATCAAAGAATGCTGCTATGGGCGATCGCATTCAACCATCACATGATATGCATGGTATCAGCAATGATGATGTTTGGTAATTATGACGAAGTATAAGATTACAGCTGGAGATTATCCCATGCTATGTGCATGGTTTGTTGCTGTTTGGATTTGCAAACAAGAGAAGCGTTAATACTACTGCTTCATATTTTTCTCACATATATTAGCATTGGCCGTTCAGAGAATCTAATCCCATTACGTATGAACGCCTGTTGTATTATCATGGGTAACTCAGTTTATTTTTGTTAGCGTCAGACATAGTTATTTGTTTTCTATAATACCTACATGGGATATACTTTCTGTACATTTTTATCGGTGTTTCTGTAGAGATTTGTTACTAATAATCATCCAGGAATGATGCTTTTCTGTTATAGAATTATTTTATAGCACTAGAACATGCACACGTTGTGATGTTTACAATTAGCCTCGTTCGTTTACGGAAGTTTGAGCTTTTTCATGCCTAATAATGAAACATGACGTTCTAAAGAATTATGTTTTGATGCCTTCTCATAAAAGCTGCCGCTACTGCATGTCCATTTATGTGTAAAAGCTTCTCCCTCCATTCACTTTGAGCCAAATTCCAACAATCCACGTTTAAGGATGGGTTGGGGACCAAATATTAAAAGGGGAATTTTACCGAAAGCAAATCTCATGTTCCTAAAATTCCCTATCTCCATGTATCCAACCAATCACAATTCTCTGATTTTCACCTTTTTGTAATTAAGTTGCAAAAAATGAAAATCAGAGGGTCCTGATTGGTTGGATACAGGGATTAGGCGGTTTTGTGGTTGAGGATTTGATTTCAATTTACCATAAGGGTCTACTTACATCAAACTATTTATTTATAGGACGCATGTTTAAAATAATTAATTTTAAGGACAATATTTCCAAATTAATTGTTCGGTCGATTATCCTCCTCACTCTCTCTTGTTCACTTTTACCATTTGATTTATGCAACTTTAATTGCATTTATCTTTTTCACAAAACTTGACAACAATGTATACCAAATAATGAAAAAAGATACATGCATTTATCTTTTTCACAAAAACTGGCAGCAATATATCAAATAACAACTAAACATAAAAAATTGCTTTTACGAAAAGCAATTTTAGAATTTTTTTAAGAGAATGTTGAATGATTTGAGAAAATGCTAGAACCAAGTTTTTTAACCATATACACAAGTTTTATAACTCATAAACTAATTGGCTGTAGAGGCTTCTCCCCAACAGCCTCATTCTTTGTTCATGATGCATACAAGATAATATCTACCAAATCAGCCTAGATTAGTAGCAAACCATCGCCAAACCATGCTTGGCATGCTGAAACTAAAGAATGATAATAGGGTCAAGTTAAAGAATGATTTGGAACCACATAAGCTTTTACTGTTCAAAAATTCAATTTGTAAAAATAAAGCATGTTTGAAAAAAAAAAAAAAAACTACATAATGCTCAATATTCTGTAACGTTCAGTTTAAAAAATATCTAAAATTTTGATTTATATACTCAATTTTATCGTAGATGTATGTTCAACTTCAGACCATGCTTAATCTCCAGCTATGCTATGATGTATGTTCATCCTTTTTTACTAAGACTAGCTTGAGACCATCCTTTGTTTACCACCATCAAATTTATACATAAAAGTCCATAAATATTTGTACATAAAAGTCCACAAGTATCATTCAATAGATAGAAGCAATGTCGTAAAGGCAAATTTGTATCGAAGGTGAAGTAGGGTTGTAGATGAATGGTACAATGGAGATGAAAAGGTACATGAATTGTTTACTACAACCAACTTGACATAAAGATGAATAAAAATACTGTTTACTAAACGGTAAAGAGTTTTATCATTTTTAAATAATAAATATATCATTTAATAATAGATAAATGTATCTGACTTAATTTTATTAAAAAATATTTATATAAAAGATAAACACACTTATTTTTCTATTTCAAACACATGAACATATTGTAAATTTAAAATTAAAACATTTAATACATTCATTCTAACATAAAGATTAAAAAATATCACTTAATACAATTATTTTGATATAAAATTAAGAAAAACAATCATTTAATAAACGATAATCAGAAAATGATTACTACGATCATCTTGACATAAAGATGAACAGAAATATTGTTTATTATACACACACACAAATTGTTTTCTATGCACATACCCTCCGATTACACATCAACCATTAAAATTGCCCACTATAAATCAGTCAGCAGACATTATATTTCTTAAGCAAAGAACAGTATGAAAATAGATTGGTTGATAATGGAGTTTTTAAATCATTAAAAATGCTAGTTTTTGTATATATTTTTCATACAATGGAATGCTAGCTTTAAGTCTGTCATGTATATATTTTTCTCCTTTTTAGATAAAGATAAATACTTTTATCTTTTTTTTTTTTAAAAAAGAACAACTTGCAGTAATGATATAAATCATACTAGCATACTTGAACCTTCTTTTTGTATTATGTACAACAATACACATAAAATTGGGAATAATGCAGAAGCCATAGCAAGGGAGGTCTCATGGATAGAGGGACCAGACTCAATAAGAGTTGAACATGTAGACAAAGATAAATACTTTTATCTTTCTTAGACAAAGAAGAACAACTTAAGTAAAATCAATTACTGTATATGACATTAACAACAACAAAAATGATAAAACACAAATGTAAAAAAAAAAAAAATCTTTTACTGTAAAATTTTAATATGTATATCATGTTGTATAAAAAAACATAACTTCCTTAAAAAGATAAATCACTAGGCAATGCTCTTTAAATACTCTTAAGTCGTAGCCTATGCAGTAAAAGTAATTTTGAACGTAACGATTATAAATCAAAATTGTGTAAAATTCTATAAAGGTAATGAAATTTATATTAAATTTAACCTGGCAGACACAATTGATATGAGAAGATCATTCACAAAATCACCTAGCCTAATCAAAATTAGAGAGAATGCCTGATCGATTTAAGAAATTAACAAGGCAATTTGATTAAAGAAAATGTCCTGATAGAATTTCAGAAAAACGCCTCCTTAATCTCATAAAGTTATCAAATTGATTTCAAATTTCAGAATAAAATAATAACGAAAATAATAAACCTCACCTGGTAGAATTAACAATCGCAGAACTAAATCGAAAATCACCTAAATATTTTGACAAATTGGAGAGATCGATTTTAGAATACGTCACCTGATAAAATTGGATAGATCGATTGTTTTAAACAAGGAAAGGGCAAGCGACGTTTTGTCCTGCAAAATAATTGTTTGAAAGCCATGTCCTATAAAATAATTAAGACGTGTTATAGAGCCCTTGCGGCAAATTTCCACATATTAAAACTTAATGTTGCTCCATAGAAATTTAACAGTAAATTCTGATTTGAGTCTTTGGTAACCGATGGGAAGGCACCCACTCGCACAATCTTAAGGAATTGGATGGAAGATGGTATTATTGCTGAGCTTAGTAGCTCAATTTTACCTACTAGTTGGGCTCAATTTTGATGGCCATTGATTTAATTTAGTATAATTTCAATTAATTCATTGTGATTTTGAATGTAGGCATTTCTAGAAGATGCGGAAGCAAAGAGGAGACTGTAGCGTAGTTCTAGTGGTATATGGCTCGAGTTTTGTGGTCGATACCTTTAATATTTAACTATAAATAATATATTGTTTTTTTTTTTGACATTTCAGTTTGATATGATTATGTACGGAATTTAGTAAAATAATTATGTATGATACTTGTCTTTTGTTAATTGATATTCTATGTTGTTATCATGATTATGAATGTTTGTTGATATTGGTCGCACTACAAGAGGAACAGGGGTTTCCAACGGTCAGGGGCCGTTGGCAGCCGTTGGAAACCCCGTTGGAAGCCGTTGGTCAATCCGTTGGTATACGGATCAACGACTTCCAACGCAAACGATGCTTAATTTCCAACGGCTTCCAACTGATAAATAAGGACACGTGTATGATGTTTTGAGCAAATAGGCCGTTGGAAGCCATTTGTATGGAATGACCTATAAGTCGTCGCAGGCCGTTGGAAATCTAGGTTTTTTTTTTTGGCAGATTTTAGATTTACCACTACAAGCCACACAACAAATATAAAACATTCTGAACTGCTCCATTTCGAGCATATAACTCACAATCTCAACCATATATACACCCAAACACAATACGAAATAAAAAACAAACACAAAACACATAAATTAACCAATATTTACATGACATTACCACCAAATTTCGCCAAAACAACACCAAACCATCACCATGTCCAAAATAACATAACCATCTCCAAACAACAAAACCAACACCATGTCCAAACCGTACCATCACCAAACCATCATAACATCATGTCCAAACCATCATAACAAAATATATACAACTACCATGCATGTAGCAAGCCTCACCAACTCTCAAAACACATCAAAACAAGCTAACCTGATCAACTCTCTCCCCCTGAAGATGAAGGTGTCGTACCGTGCTGGGCAATGTACTCCGCCAATCGTTGGTTAAGCAACTCCATCTGCTCTTCACGGCGACTATCACGTTCATGAAGCTCTGCAATCTGTGCTTTCAACTGTGTGATTTCTTCCTTTTCCCGAGCCTTCTGATACATCTGCTGAGATGCTGTAATCTGTATATAATTTCAGATTTTCAGTATTTCATAATAGTAGTTCGAATACATTTGAGTTTTTATTATAAATTTTAGTATTACCTCTAGATTTCCATAACCATATCGTCTGTTTCGGGTAGCAGGATCCATGACAGCATCAAATATCTTGTCCTCATCTTCCTTGGTCAGCTCAGTCCTCCCTGTAGCTTCCAGTACCTACGCCCTTTGCTCCTGAAATTTCTCCTGTTAAACAAAAATAAAATAAATTTAGATAACACTATTTTAATTAAATTATAAGTCTACTTAACTATTTTATACTTACATATCTCTCACGCGCCTTATCATCATGGTCCCAAGTGTACGAAAATGAGCTTGTGTCATCAGTCTGACTCAATGCATGTGTATGCTCGAAAACATCCCAGTACGACATAGGAGCCATACGCGCTCTCTCCTGAAATAAGCATGCACACATGTAAATTAAAACTTAAACTTAAATCAACTATTAATTTTAACTAGTTATGAATTAAAATTTTAAACTGTGCAATTACAAAATATACCAGATCCTCATGATGATGCTGAAATGACTTGGACCCACCTCAATGCGTAACCGGATTCTTGCTCCTATTAGCTGCATTTCTCTCAGACAAGGCCTATACATTTAAATTTAAAAAAAAATGTCTTAGCCTAAATCACGTACTAATTGAACAGAATAATTTAAATTAAAAATATGCAGTAAAATTTACCAGAAAGTCCTCATTACTATTCCAATAAGTAAGTAGATCATTCCACACTGACTCGCTCACCCAAGACTGTCTTTTCCCACTTGATTTTAAAGTGTTCATTGTTTGTCTGTAATTTGCTGCCACTTAACTGTTCCAGTGGCGCTTAACGAGATCCAAATCCATCTCCTGGAGATCCACCGCACCTTGCGTTTTTTTTATAAATAGCATACATATAAAGTTATCAAATAGGAGCATGTACTTAATATAAGAAATGTTATATCATACATACGTACCAAAAAATCCTGCCATATGGTCTCCTTAACTAAGTCGGGTATCGAGCTCCAAGTGGGCCAACATGCAGTCATGCGGGCCTGATAAGCACGTTTTGATATCCTCAAAACGGTATTGGACGGCTCCAACTCAAACCCCCTGTGTTAAACGGGAAAAAAAAATACATGGTTGCTAGAACAACAATTTAAATAATTTATTGTACTTAAATTAAATTTATACTAAAAACTTAGTTTTACCCTTTTGATGCTTTTGGCTTAAGCCAGACCACAGGACGAGATAACTCCGACGATGGACCACCCTCCTCGCCACTTGACGCCATACCTGTTACAAACAAAAACATAACATAACATAACATAACATAACATGACGTAACATAACATAACATGAACGAACTATATGTAAAAACATGGTATTAGATAACATGAGTACTTGATAATAGAAATGTCATAACACGAGTACAAGTTTGTTTCATAGAAGTGTTAAATATAAGTTTGATTCATAGATTTGTCTAGTTAACATATGATCGAGTTTGATTCATAGAAGTGTTAAATATAAGTTTGATTCATAGATATGTCTAGTTAACGTATGAGTTTGATTTAGGGCTGCACAAAGTTTGGGTTGGATCGGGTCAAGCCAAATACTTCATCTGACCCGTATTGGTTTGGGTTGATGAAAATTGAACCCGCACCCAACCTCATATAGGGTTGGGTTGGGTTGGGTTGGGTCGGGTTAAATAGGGTTGGGTTGGGTTGTATGGATGATTAGTCCATAACAAAAAATTTGACTTAATAATTTATGTTTTAAGACATGCAAAACATACCTCATGGAAAAACCAACCAATTTCTCACACTAGTACACCACGCAAGAGACTCAGCACACAATATAACTAAATATCCTATGCATATCCAACTAAATATAAGCAAGTTAATAATGTATGAAAACCAAGGCCAAGCTAGATGGAAAAGCGGCTGCCTGGAATGAATAAATTTTCATTAATTCGGTGCAGATATCAAAGCAGAAGTGTGAAAAGTTTTTTATTTTTTCAAAGTGAGGTTGGGTTGGGTTAATATAGGGTTGGGTTGATTGAAAAATTAAACCCGACCCATATATAGTATGGGTTAAAAATTGAAACCCGTATCCAATCCGAACTACTTTGGGTTGGGTCGGGTTTATGTGGGTTGGGTCGGATTGGTGGGTTAGGTCGGGCTGGATATGGGTTGTGTGCAGCCCTACTTTGATTCATAGAAATGTCATAAAAATAAATATATGGTTACTTGATAATAGAAATGTCATAACATAAAATTACCTTTTGAAAATGAGGAGTATTAGTTAGTCGTCCTCATCACTTTCAGATTCCGACTCTATTTCCTCCTCCATATATGGTTCATCTGTAGTCTTAAATACATCAATTAATGCATTCGATTCATCGTTTAGAGGTCCAAAATCTGTTTGATCGTCGGTTATTACTATTTCTGCATTTTCCTCGACGTCTTCTTGATAAGCTTGGTCATCGGGAATATTACGCCCGTCAAATGTAAACCTTGCTTTTGTTTTGAAAACAGCCCACCAATCTATTTTGTCTCTTCTCATAGAAGGATAAGGAGCATGATATACTTGAAGAGCCTGTTTGGCAAGTACGAAAGGGTCGTACTTATAATAATGGAACGTATGTCTTACTTCTATAAGATTATATTTTGGGTGCACGTTGATTCCAGAACCTGGAACATTGCTGAACCAGTTGCATTTAAACAAAAATACTTCTTCCGCGGGTCTTGTGAAATATGTCAATTGCAGAATCTGGTTTAGCATGCCATAAAAATCGTGTACATGGTCGTTTGGATCATCACTACCTTTAATAAATACACCGCTATTGTCAGTTAATTTTTCAGCACCATATTCTTTAGTGTTAAATTTATATCCATTGACAAAGAATATTGGATATGTCTTCACATTTCTTTTAGGTCCCAATGCCTAATGTTTCAATCCTTCATCCACAATACAATTTGTTGGATCAAAAACATAATTCGTAAACCAACTAGCGAATTCTTTGCTGATATCGCCGTTTGGATACTTTGATTCACAAATGCTGCAATCATAGGACATACGTTACATATATGATTAAAGATACAATACATGTATACATAGATGCATAAGTAGAGCACCTAACGAACGGTGCAACTTCGGTGCAATTGAGAAGAATATATGTGTGTGCTGCATTGTAATCTTTATCGTTCAGCCATTCCTCCACACATCTACCAGAAGGCCGACCATGTTTTTTTTAAAATAGATAAAGTCGCTTGACAGTCATCTTGATCAATGCCTTCATCATTACGTGCAGTACTTGCAAATGAGATGTTCACATGATCATTAAAATAATGAGAGAAAAAAATGAAGCTTCTTCTTCAATGTATAATTTGCAAATAGAACCTTCAACTCTAGCTTTCTGCCTCACTTTTTTCTTTAGATGATTTAAATACCTGTTTAGAATTATTGTAAATTATTTTTTCATACATTTAACCAAAATTTAATTAACTGAATATTAATATACCTTTCAAATGGATACATCCATCTGTATTGCACAGGCCCTCGAAGACGTGCTTCTGATGGAAGATGAATAGGTAAATGCTCCATAACATTGAAAAACCCTGTAGGAAATATTTTTTCTAATTTGCAGAGTAATATGGGGATTTCTTCCTCTAGTTTACGTAGATGGGCAATTTTTAATGTAGATGAACAAAGCTCTTTATAGAACAGACTAAGCTCTGTTACAACAATCCAAACTTTCACGGGCAATAGTTCTTTGAAAGCGACGGGCAATAAATTTTCCATTATAACATGACAGTCGTGGCTTTTCATCCCGCTAAATTTACTGTTTTTATAGTCAACACATCTACAAAGATTGGAAGATTTACCATCCGGGAATCTTAACCCTTCCATCCATTTTAAAAATATTTTTATTTGATTAGTATCCAGTTCATAGCACACTTTCGGTTTTCTGGTGTCATTTGGCTTTATATGAAGCTCCGGACGATTACATATTACTTCAATACCACGTCTGGATTTCAAATCATCTTTCGTCTTCCCTTTGACATTAAAATTGTATTAATTACGTTATCAAACACGTTTTTCTCATTATGCATCACGTCAATATTATGACGAATCAGAAGATCTTTCCAATAAGGCAACTCCCAAAATATGCTTTGTTTCCACCAATTATGAATTGATGATTTACCTTGAATTTCTGTCTGTACTCCGATTTCATGAATCTTGGGAAAATCTTGTACAAGTTCATAAATTTCCTCACTTGTCCATACTTTAGGTGGTCGTAAAGTTTCAAGTCTATTAGCTGTAAAAAATTTCTTATCCCTTCTAAAAGGATGATTAATATGAAGAAAACATCTATGATAGTCAAACCATGAAATTTTCTTTCCAATAGGTAAAGAAAATGCTCTTGTTTCATCCATACAGTACGGACAAGCTAGACGACCAGCCGTACTCCAACCTGAAAGCATCGCATAAGCAGGAAAATCGCTAATTGTCCACAATAGAGAAGCATGCATACGAAAGTTTTTCTTTTGGGAAATATCATATGTTTCTACCCTTTCATACCACAATTTTTTTAATTCTTCAATCAACGGTTGTAAATAAACATCGATTCCTTGTGTCGGATCATCAGGACCAGGTACGACAATTGTAAGAAACATATAAGGAGTTTTCATACACATCCACGGAGGTAAATTATAAGGTGTTACAATTACAGGCCAGGATGAATATTTAGAACCAAATTGAAAAAATGGTGAAAACCCATCCGTACATAAACCTAGTCTAACATTGCGACTCTCAGATGCAAAATTGGGATACTTTTGATCAAAATGCTTCCATGCTTCTCCATCAGATGGGTGTGTTAACGTACCTTCTTCCTGTGTTCTCACCTTGTGCCATCTCATATGTTGCGCGATTACAGAAGATGCATATAACCTTTGAAGTCTAGGAATAATCGGTAAATAATGCATACATTTATACGGGACTTCCTTTCCCTTTTTCTTTCTTGGTTTGTATCTTTCTTGATTACATATTCTACAATTCTTAAGCTTGATATCTTCCTTCCAAAATAGCATGCAACCCTTTAGACATGTATCTATTTTTTGATACGGTAAACCAAAGGCCGACATCATTTTTTTTACTTCATAATGATTTTCGCACATTAAATTATTGGGAGGCATATGACGCTTCGCAGCTTGTACAACAGGTGTAAATCCAGCTTCTGTGAGGTTGTATTTAGATTTTATCGCAATGTATTCAGCAGTTACTGATAATTGAGTTCCGCTTTAACAGCCTTCCCAAAGGGTTTTTTTTGCGGCATCTAATAAGTCATATAATTTTTTGGCTTCAATATTTGGTTCTTCGTCATCATTACCAACGTTTTCATTAAATTGTTGAACCGGGAACATAGAACGTGCAACATCTTCAACCATTTGTTCTACGAGATTCGTCGTGGCAATTTCATTATTCGCTACCTCCTCAACTTGTATAGAAGTAGATGCTAACGGTTCTCCATGACGATCCCAAACTAAATAGTTCGACACAAAACCGTACTGACGCAAATGAACTCTGACCATTTGCGGTATCAAATGCTTCAATAACTTGCATCTACTACATGGACAACGGATTTCGACGTCGTTTCCATTGTTACTTAAAGCGAAATCAATAAACACGCTGACACCATTAATAAAATATTTGTTTATTGTGCCATCGGTTTCTCTTCGTTTGTACATCCAGCTTCGATCATTAAAATAATCGTCCATTTTTTCTAAGTACATATAAAATTAGAAAGAATTATATAAATTAGATTCATAATTATTGTGTCTGATCGCTCAAACGCTAAGATTGTATTTTAATGACAACATTTCTTTTACATATCAATTATGACGATAAAATTTGCATTGACAATGTGTTAAAACAATTTTAGTGATTAATGCATGTTATGTCAATTGATCATTTAATGGTGGGTTATCCTACCTCCCATTACAAATACAATAACGTAATTAAATCGCGTAAATCTTTTCAATTTAAACGATTCAACAAAATTTCGGCAGCACTTCCCTTTAGTTCCCTAAATAGTACACAATTGCGTGTACACAGGGAACATAAAGGAAGTGCTTTTGAAATTTTGAGAACCGTTTAAAATGAAATACTTTACGAGATTTAATTTCGTTATTGTATTCGTAACTTGTCCAATACAAAAGACAAATCCAATAAATATTGTATACAATGAATATAAATGTCCGTTCCGTTAATAAAACGAACGTCATATCACGATTATATACAATACTTATCAGACGGGGCCAAAAAAACTCTCTAAGGCTTTATGAATATAAACTATTATGAATACGTATTTTTTCATGATTGAAGTGTTTTTTGTACGCTTTTGTGCGCCTTAGCGCCTTTATGGTCCTTAGCCCAAAAAACACAAACTTAGATATTTCCAGTTGCACGACACGTTTTCAACAAATTAAATATTGTTTTCAATGAATTGGGGCTCAACCAAACAAACAAATACATAGATTATCAACTATATACATACATACATACAACACTATATATATGCATATATACATATTCAACTTTAACTAATTAAACCCTAGATTAGCAACATAATCAAGTAAAACTACAAATACAAAACTCATTAACAACAACTACTTAAACTAATTAAAACTCTAAATCATAACAACTAAGTAATTTTGAGTAATTTATAAATCAAAACCCTAAATTAGCAACTTAAATAATTAAACCCTACATTAGCAACTAATTAACAACATTAGACACACAAACATACTCTAATTATGCTTAAATTACTAAACGGGGTATTAAACAAAATTTAGGGTAAACACATACCTTGAAATCGGAGACAATCGGAGTTTAAAGAGGATGAGAAAGTGCCTTGATTGATTTGGAGAGTTCCTAGATGGATGATGGCGTGGGATTGGTGATTTCAGAATTGAAGGAGGGAAAGATTGGGGGTTTTGGGAGAAAATTCGTGGGTTTGGAGAAAATGAGGAAGAAGGAGCAGCTCTCGGCTGGTTTTGTGCTCAATCTTGTGTAACGGGGGGCAACGACCTCCAACGGATTAAAAACCAACGGCCGCAAACGGTTTCCAGCAGCGTATATTTTGTATACGTAAGAAACATACGTATTTTGGCTTCCGTTGGAAGCCGTTGGTCAACGGCCGTTGGAGGCCGTTGGAAGTGTCCGTTGCAATACTGTTCAATTCTTGTAGTGTCGAGTTGTACTTTTCCAAACTGATATATTTTGAGTTCATATTAAATATAGTTTATATTATAATCATGCATACAATTTTATTTGCAAAATTTATTAATGTTAGAATATAGAAAGTACCCACACTTATTTATATTACTATATTTTTGTTGACATTTATATTTGTTGGTATGATGAAATTGGCAATGCTTGTAACTATTGGAAAGGAAATTATACCAACGTTTATAACTATTGGCAAAGAATTTTTTTTTAACTGTTGGCAAAGAAATGCTGCCAACGCTTATAACTATTGGTAAAGACATTCTGCCAACGCTTATAACTATTGGTAAAGACATTTTGCCAAGGCTTATAGCCATTGCCAATAATTTACAATGGTCTTACAGCAACACTTATAAGTGTTACTGAAACTGTTTGAAGCCACTGTTGTCTGTAACGGCTTTGTGTTTCCTTCTATGAATCCTGAGCTTTCCCTGTCTATTGAGTCGATGTTTACGGTGCAGCATGTTCTGCTCATTGTTGCTACTTTGAAATTTTCTGCCTTGCCTACATCTATTGTCAGAAGTCAAGCACAATTAAGTCTTATGCATATTGAAGATAAGCTAGTCTCGCATAAAAGACTTGTGTGTTAGAATCTGCTCATCAACTACCTCCAGAAATCTCTTTCCATGCCTCCGCCTTTTGTTATAGAATTAGTCATTATGTGGATGAGCTACCTGAGGATTTTCTTGCTCCTTGGATTGTATGGTAGTACGAGCAAGCTGAAGTCGATGCTTGGATGGACATTGCAAATGTGGGTAATGTGTTTCATGATGCTGAACCTGATCTTCCTAGAGTTACCGAGTTTCGTACAACCTGTTACTTAATTAAATCAAGACTTGGCCTCCTTCAACAATAAGAATCAATCATGTATTCTTGAAGATCCTAGTTCTTTTTGTCACTATAAGGTAGTTAGTTATTTTCGTCAATTTTTTTGTATTTAGATCATTGATCTACGGTGATGTTTGGATTTAACAGTATATTGCTACTATATTACTTTAGCTCAGAAACATAGTTGTATACAATCAGTATTATGTTACACGCATAAAACCTGAACTATTGTTGGTCATTTGAACCTGATTAGTCTATATTCAAATTCTAGATAGATTAAAGTAAATTAAACGATGACGAAAATTGTTGACTATAGTAATTTTTTGGCTGACATAAATGAATTTATAAGTTACTATGTTTTTTTTCCAAAATAATGACAAATATATGGATCATTTTCCTAATGAGCTTACAGAATAAAAATCTAGTTTCCTACAACTTCTTTTCGTTTTACCTTTCTCATTATTATATGTGAACGTGTTAACTGTGTAAGCGCATATGTGTGATATTGTATGCGTGTATGTAATAGAGTGACTCTGTGCATGGGTGTTAGTAGGGCTGTTATGGTAACTGTAACTTTACCATTACCAATCGATCGGTAACCCTTTTTGATTGAAATTGATATCCCAGTTAAAACGGTATAGTAACGGTAAATTTATCATTTTTAACGGTAAATTATCGGTAATATTTCTTCAATAACAGCGGTAACAGTAATTTTACCAACAAGTTTAAAATATATGTATATTCATTTAATATGGTTTATGACATGCATTTATAACCAAATAAATGATAATATTTAGTTCAATAATCAGGTAAAATATTTCTAAGTAAACTTATTTTTTTTTTTCTTATTTATGTTTTTTATCAACTAACATTACATATAACATAATAAAGATGTAGTGTGTACAAAAAGCATGTCAAGATAGGTACTGTGAATGACAAACGGTAATTTACCATTACCAGTGTAATGGTTATCAGATTATCGGTATACCAGTCTATCGATAAAGGTAATGGTAAACAATTTTGGCTTACCAGTAAAAACGGTACGGTAACGGTATTTGTCAAATGGTAATGGTAACCATTACCATAACAGCCCTAGGTGTGAGTGTAAATCTATGTGTGTTATTTGCGTGTGTGAGTCTACTTCTTTGTGTATGCGCAAGCCGGTGCGTATTTCTGTGCTTGTTGTGTTTATATGAGAAAGTGTTTGTGTTCGTGAGATGTGTGACGCACTGTGTGTGTTGATAATATGCAAGTTTATGTGCCTTTTTTAAGTAGTTGTAGAGCCGAAGTTAGGAAAAAAGCTTAGTATGTTTATATAACATAATACATTGGTCTGGGCATTACTGTGTGGTCTACATGTTGTAAAGTGATGGGTTCTAGTGTACACATGTCTAACTTGGCAGTTTATATCAAATCATATTATATATATATATATATATATATATATATATATATATATATATATATATATATATATATATATATATATATATATATATAATTACTTTCAAAAGGAATTAACGGCATTGGTTGATAGTGGTGCAGATATGAATGTAATACAAGAAGGATTAATACCCACTAGATATTTTCATAAAATTACAAATTCATTAAGACATGCAGGTGGAGAAAAACTTAATATAAATTTTAAACTTCGACAAGCTTATATATGCAAGGACAAAACTTGTATTCCAACTAGTTTCTTGCTAGTAAAAAATATTACAAACCAGGTAATATTAGGAACACCTTTTATAGATAAAATATATCCTATAACTCTTATTAATAACAATGGTATAACAGGAACCTATCAGAATAAATTTATAACATTCCAGTTTATAACAAAACCATTTACAAAGGTTTTACATGAAATCAAAGATCTTGTAACACAGAAAACATTACATTTAAATTTTCTCAGACAAGAAATACAAGAAAAACTAAAAAAATCCTAAATTACAAGAAAAAATTAAAATGATTTTCAACCTGTTTTCTGCAGAAATATGTAATGAACACCTAAATGCTTTCTAGAATAGAAAGAAACATATTGTTAGTCTTCCTTATGAAGATGATTTTGACGAAAAGAAATTCCAACTAAAGCAAGACATTGCCAAATGAATTCTGAATATTTAGAATTATGTAAAAAAGAAATTGAATCTCTTTTACAAAAAGGGTTAATAAGACCTTCACAATCTTCATGGTCTTGTACAACATTTTATGTCAATAAACGTAGTGAGCAAGAAAGAGGAGCCCTTAGACTAGTATAGACCTTCACAATCTCCATGTTCTTGTACAGAATTTTATGTCAATAAACATAGTGAGCAAGAAAGAGGTGCATATATATGTGTATATATATATATATATATATATATATATATATATATATATAGCAGCTTTTACTATATCTTTAGGTTACTGCTGCCTTGTATCTTCTACGCACATGGAGTTAGTTGGTGAAACTATTCAGTGCCTTAGTTTAAAGAAATGCAGGTGTAAGGTGCATAAGTACATTAGTGTAAGAGGGTGAACTACTTTTTTTTTGTATGCGCTTTTGTATTCGTGTATGCAAAACTAGGTATATGCATATGCAGGTATGTGTAGTGTCAATGCAAAACTATGCATGTGTTAGTTGAGTCTATGTGTGCGTGCTAGTCTGGGGGAGCAGCTGTTGTTAGTAGCAGCAATTCAATATAGAAAGAAAAAAAGGATGGCAATAGTGAAGCCTGGAAAATAAAAGGGAAGGAGAGAGTTAGTTTACATGAGTCCATATAATTTATTATATGTGTGCATGTGTGACTATGGAGTGCGTGCAAAAGTGTACATATGTATAGATGACTATTTGTATTTCCCAAGATTTGTATCAAGTAGTATTTTTTTGGAAATGACTAGTATTTTCTTGAACTGACCAGTACTTTTTGACTGTGACTATGACTATGACTGTGGAGTGCATGTATGTTCTTGAACTGACTAGTATTTTTTGAAAATGAAAGAGGCAGGGATGATAGGCAGCACAATGGATGCTCTAGGCTGGGCTTCCTCTGTCGTTGGATCAGGTGTTGGACTACTGATGTTGCAGGCGGTGTTAGGCTAGTAGGTAGCAGGTTGAGGGCAATGGGTAGGGGGGGGCTTAGCAAAGCGGCTAAATTTATGAGGACAAGTGTTACGTGCTAATCGTAACAGTGGAAAAAAGTACGGAAACAGCAGTGCTTATGGCAATGGAAAATGATGTACTGACATAGGTGCAACCAAAAGTTAAAATGTTTGTGTGTATAATGTGAATACTTGTAAATACGTGCGAGTTATTGGTTCTCAGTTGGTTTGTATATGTATGGTTCTCTTTGACGACTGTTGGAGATATTTTACGAAACTTTCCCTTTGTGCCGGCCATGGCTCACTGTAAATACTCCGAACACTAAAAACCAAGCTTGCTACCCAAAAATCCTATCAGATGAAAGATTTGGACCAAGCAGACAAACTGCATCTAGTATCAGATTTTTAAATCAAGTGTGCTACCTGATTTGATTTTTGAAGATTGGTGAATGAAGCCGGTAATCTGAAGTTGGTTTTATAGGCTTTGACCATGCATATATATAATTATTTTCTTTGCAAAAATGCTACAGCGACCGCATTTTTTTAACTTAAAAAGTGCGGCAGCTCAAGAAGCCGTATGATTCTTCCCCATAAATCCGCATGAATTGAACGTTGCTACATCAACCGGCGTTAAAACCAGTTGAAATCAACGAAATAGGAAAACGACAAACAAAAGAAGGGGCAAAATAGTACTTAGGCTGTGCAAATCATGGAGGATTTTGAAAAACGTATGGCTTATATTCCTTCCGCACTTAACTGGGAAAGAAAAACCGGTCGCTATAGCAATTTTGGCATGAATTATTGCTGCATGAATTACAGCCGCCCATTTCTAAAACCGGTGAATTTCACCGCTATTTTTTCCAGTCGAGGTAGCAATGTCCTTTTCTTTGAATAATTGTTATAGTGCCTTCCCTTTATGGTTTGAAGCTTACAGCGAAAAGGAAGGAAATCAAAAAGCTCAAATTTTCAGTTTTTCCAAGGAGCAAAATGCGTTGAGGAGAAGCAAAACACACACACATGTATAGGCGGACAAGGCAACTGAAAACGAAACCACTTTTTTACGCGAACTTTGCTGCACTACCCGAAAGAATTTCTGGTATAATAGTTGAAATAAAGAGAAATAGATGGGATCTCAGATTCGGATTTTAAAGAGTAATCAACTGATAATGATGTAAAATCCATTCAACCGTTATAGACTAGTGCTCAAAGCCGATTCCTCATACCAAACAACAATGACGAAATTGCTGTGGAGAAATGAAAAAACTTGTTGGTTATATATGTGTTAAGCAGTCGTCCAATTACAAGTAGTTCGATGATTTCGTACACAAAAATTGGACTCCAACAGGTAATTATGATGTTTTTCTTGAAATTAATAATCCATCACGTTAAAAACCTGTTCATGTACTCAGCGTGAGCACAGGACAAAAAAAAGAGTGTGGTGCTTTATTGATAACGCATCAATAAAAAGTATAAAAGTACATAGGCAAGTCAACAACACAAACACTTAATTGCCGAATCCAAAAGAAATACAACAATCAAAGAAAAAAAAGGCCACCGAAGGCCAGGCTTAAAACAAAAACACATCGGGTACATATCTGAAACTAGCTCCACGTCAACACACCCAAATACATGGGACCGAGAAAAGAGAGGAAATAAGCAATTAATACAGATCAAAATCCCTAAAATGAAGTTCCATGGTGGCAAAAAATAATTTAGCATGGATTCAAGAGCTTAATACCCCAATTTTGGAGGATTTTTACATGTTGCATTAGAATCTTCATCTTCGATTTCATCATCAGGTATTTAACTTCGATTTGTACAAATTCCCATCTTTTGAATTTACCCATTACCATGTATACGAGAATTCCTTTCAGCTCATATGTGATAAACAATGGTGATTATACTGTAAAACGCTAAATCTTTGACTATGTCGTTCGTTGTGTATTTGGATTTCAAAAATTCCATCATGTCATTCAGAGTGAACGGACGAAACACGGAGGGAGGGATGTCCATCTTCAGTCTGCATCTAGCCCACAGATAGGAAGAGTATGGGCATGTGAAAAGCATGTGGTCTCTTGTCTCGTTACTTTCCATACAAAGAACACAGGTAGGGTTTACTTTATAACTCTAGGTCATAAGACGATCCTTAATAGAGAGTCTATTGAGCATGGCTTTATACATGCATATAGACATTTTTGCGCTATTCGTATAATGCCATGTGATAATACACCGGTCAAGTACTGGCTTCTGAACCCTAGATATCTCCCAAGCCGATTGGAACGAAAGTCATTTTACTATTATTCCAACTCTAGAAATATGAATCAAAATTTGCCTTGATATGAACCTCATTTATTTTATTAGCAATCATTCTAGAGATAGTTAATTGGTTGGTATTGAAAGCACCATTGTGAATAAGACATTCCACTTTTAAGTTCACCTCACCACACACACTTAAGCAGTCTCACTCCAACATATTCACTAGAATTTCACCTTTTATCCAAGGGTCAAACCACAACATTGTGTCGTGACCATTAACAATACACCTTTTAATACATTTCAGCCCCAATAATCTATTTCTTAACATGGTTTTCCACATGCATGAGCTATTAATATCTGTTTGCATGACCCAGAAATGATTATCTCTACAGTATCTATTATTCATCCAATTCTTCCACATGCTATCTCTACTCACAAAATGGCAAATCAATTTAACCGCAACAGCCGATTTTAAATTGTCAATTTTCCTTAAACTCACACCACCTTCATTTTTTGGGCTGCATAAGGTGTCCCATGCAATTTTATAACTTTTTCCATATCACACAAAATTAGCACAAATCTTGTTAAGCTTACCAATAGTCTTTTCATGTAGTTGATAAATTAATAACCAATACATGATCATAGGTGTAATCACTGACACTACTAGAAAAGGCTGGTATTCCAACGCCTGTTTTCCAACGGTTTCCAACGGCTCCTTAATAGCCGTTGGCGGGCGTTGGAAGCCGTTGGAAATGAAGCCGTTGGCCGCCGTTGTTAGCCATTGGAAAATTTCCTGCATATCAATAGAACCCGCGACCTGCTTTCATTATGTCTTCCCCAAACCATTTCTTCATCTCCAATTCACCATTTCCCAACCTCCAATTCCGCTGCCACCACCCACAAACGGCCGCCGACAGCCTCCGATGTCATCTAGGAGCATCTCTAGCCCGTCTCCACCCTCCTACCTCTCCAAATCCGGTAATTTCTCTAAACCTAAAATTTAGGGTTTTTTGATTTAGAAATTAATTTAAGCTATGATTGATCTCTACTTGTTAGTGTATGTATATTATGTCATGTTATCCCCTAATTGCTATTTGTATCACCATAATGATCAAGTTATTAGCAATTGCAAAATTTTCTAATTTAGTATATTGTGTTTGTTAAGGTGGTTTTGGTTAGTATTGAGCGTATGTGTGTGATAGAGTTTGCAAATAGAATAATTTATGCAAATAGAAAATATATTATGTTGACTAGAAAAATTGATGTTGGCAATGCTCATATTTTTTTTTATGTTAGTAGAAAAATTGAAAAACACTTGTAGAAAAATTGATGTTAGTAGAAAAATTGATTTTATTAATCATGGATTAGATTTTAATTTCAAATTAGTATGGAATCCAACAATCAAAAAACTTCAAAAAAAAATACCACTTGCGGACTTGTGCAATTTTTTTGTGTTTTTAATAGAATAAACAGGTGTCTTTAATAAACAATAGATTTATGGTTGAATTTTTTTGTGTCTTTAATAAGTAACAGGTGTATCATCAAGTAATGCTGCCACTTTTGCGGATTTCTAGTGCAGATTTCTAGTGCTGGAATGACTCTCAGTCTTCTCCTAGTTGTTGTTGCATTTTTTGTGAAGGTAAGTTTCAACTCTTTGAAGATGTCATTAGTATTGAACGTATGTGTGTGATAGAGTTTGTGAATAGTATAATTTATGCAAATACAAAGTATACAATATGTTGAGTTTGCAAATTGATGTTAGTATAATTTAGGGGACCAACTATGGTGGTTTTGTGGCGTAATGTAGGGCGAAGATGCATTGAATACGGTCGAGCTCATGATGCCGAGGAGCACTAAAGGATATGCTCAAGGTATGGATTTCTGAATCATTTCCTTTTTCTTTTGGAACTTTGTTTGTAAATGCTTTTTTGGACAGAATTTGTAAAAATATCGTATGTAACCAGATTATTAGTTCAGCATCAAAATTTGAAAGTTGTGCTTGTAGAATGTATTACTTCCTTCCATATGTGTTTTCTGGTTGTCTATTTTTTTTCATTGATAACACCTTTGGGATTTGCAGACCAACATCAGAGTTATTAACAACATTCGTATGACATGCCTTTGCCTCGGTGGGATGTGGAATCCGAAAGATAAACAAGGGTAAACTTGATGCTACTCTTTTCTTACTTCCTAGTATATAACTTGTTTTATGTTTCTTTTTAAGTTTTTTTTAAAAAAAAATGAAAGCTAGCTTCTTAAAGCTGAACAATAGTGTATGTTAATTAAAATAAGGTATAAGCATACATCACTGGATTATAAGTTGATATTTATTTTGTGTTTTCATTTTTGCAGTTGTGCGAGAACACTTAGTGAAGTAAAGAATGGATAGCCATCTCTAGGCCGAGTTCAACATTACGATGCAGGTAATCTTGTCTTCTTCAGTTGACCCTTTTTTTTCCTTAACGTCATACATCAATAGTTACTTTTAATGGAATATATATGTGTTTCAGTTGCATCATTCAAGAAGAAAAATATAAGTTATGCGTAGCTGTGAAGCACAAATAGCATATATGTGCTCAAGGTATGGCCTTTGTTTAAAATTACACTCTGCAATTTTTTTTTGTTTACTAGTAAATTTTCTTTTACTTGTACTTAGTGAGAAATATTAAGGACTGATTATAGGCTTTACATCAAACTCGTTATGTGCAACAATAGCATATTATATAGATCGGTAAACCTTCACATAGCTAGAATAAACACTCAGCAACATGACATAGCTTATTATGACTGAAAGGTAATAGACTTATATATATATATATATATATATATATATATATATATATATATATAATTCAGTTTTTCTAACGGCTTCCAACGGCTCAGAGCCGTTGGAAACATTCCGTTGCATCCGTTGGAAGTCGTGAACGCTATTCCAACGGCCACTCCAACGGCCTCCAACGGCCACCAACGGCTATGAGCCGTTGGAATAGCCCTCTATTCTAGTAGTGAGACTTGATTCATTCAATTATCCCTGCCAAAGTAGCCTACAGTCCCAACTATCCATTTTTCTTCTGATTTTATCAAATAATTCACCGCAGTCGGAGAAGTGTAAATAATTAATAAATAATGGAATACCTAGATATTTAATAGGCAAGTTACCTTCCGTCATATCAAGAAGACCAATTAAATCACCTTTGCTATTCGCCGATTTACTGAAGAATATCTTAGATTTAAGACACTTGACTTTGAGACTGGCCAAATCTCTCATGTTGTCTAATAACTTGGATATTTTGTAATTTGGATCTTCAACAATTTAGAATGTCTCGGTATCTACGTATTAGGCACATGATAATATAAGTTTGAAGCCGCTTAACTCTAATTTAAAAATAGATCACTTCAGTTAGGCTTTTGTAGCGACTGACATTCAATGTATCGGAGGATCGTAGAATATTTATTTTGTTTGCATATGAAGTCATATGGTCGTATAACTTTGGGGAACGACTATTGTGGTCATTTCCCATGTTCTCTATTTTAGCCGAATTTGAAATGACTATTTTACCCCTAGCGAATCTTGTTTCGTCAATAACTTTTGATTGGTAAGGAGTTTTGACCTGAAATCACTTCCATTGGTAAGGAATTTAAAACATGTACCTTTTTCGAATTGCAAAATCAAATAAATGCTTATACTTGAAATTGCGAAATCAACAAAAACTTGGTTTGTAGTTGAATCGAACCGAACGCCTGAATCGAGACATCTTTATTGGAAATCCACAAACTATGATCCCGAAAACGTCTAACGAAATCGACGAAGGATGAGCAGGTACTTGCCAAGAGAGATTGGGAATTTTTTAGGTTTTTCTGAGTATCGATGTTGTGATGTTCTAAAGGAAATAGTCTCCCCTTTCTTTTATAACATTACAACGCGTTATTTTAGATGAAACCAATGAACTCGTTCTCCTTTATTTAAATAAACACAATTGTCAGACTTTTGATTTCCTTTTATTTAAACGTTCTCACCTTATACAATGTTTATATGTGTGACCCTACAAGTTATCATAACGTTGGCAACAATTTAAACAATATTTAAACTGTAAACAACGAGCGGCATCTAGTAATACATCGCTGTTACCCAAGTTATAATAATATCATTGATTCGATACAATCCCTTTTGCGACCAGTGTATCAATGTAATATAATCCTTTTAATCAGTATATCCAGAGTTAAACTCAAGGCATGGAACATATCATCCTCTTTTTATCTTGATCGATGAGTAGACTATATAAAAAAATTCAATATTTGAGCACGACCGTGCATTTCATAGTCTCACTCAATCAAGAGGCTCATGGATAATTCTATATATATATATATACATATATTTGTAGTGTTAAATTCCATCAAGATCATTCATAATTTTCATTCTATTCGAGATGTATCCAATAATCACCTTTATCGTCAACTCAGTTACGAATAACTTTTAATGATATCAAAACACAAATATTTTTGAATAAAATTTTAACGATTTAAGATATGAGGACAATTACGTCACTGTCACTATGAGAATAACTTATGATACTATTAATTATATTCCATGTAGTTATTCTCATGTTGGGTCAGTCCAATGAGATGTGATCATCAGTTAATCTACATACTAGTCTCAGTGCTCTATTGTTGTCCTATATAAATAATAAAACTTGACTAAGGACATTCAAGAATTATACTACTTAATATTTTATATAATCTCATGTTCAAGTCACTTACTTGAAACTATATAAACCCGTATTATTATTCTAAGGACTTCTATTATGTTAATATTTATATTACGCAGTAAATATAAAATAATAGAATATTTTATTCCAAATAAAATATAACATCAACAATGTTATTATTATTATTCACATCTAACAGATTGCTAACAATCTTCCACTTGCACTAGAGCCAATCATTCATGTATCGAATACCCATGAAACTAGTGTGATTATCATTCTTCTACTGCAATAAAGCTTTAGTCAGTGAGTCTGCAACATTATTATTTGTTGGGACTCTGTAGATATGTATATCTCCTTTGTCAACAATTTCACGGGTGAGATGGTATCGACGAACTATGTGTTTGGATCGTTGATGTGATCTAGGTTCCTTAGCCTGAGCAATGGCGTTGTTGTTGTCACAATAAAGATCTATTGGATCAACAATGGATGGAACAACAGAAAGTTCAGTGATGAATTTCTTAATCCAAACAGCCTCCTTAGTATCTTCTGAAGAAGCAATGTACTCAGCCTCCATAGTTGAATCAACGATTGATTCTTGCTATGAACTTTTCCAGCTAACAGCAGCACCATTCAAGAAAAACACTTAACCGGATTGTGACTTATAACCATCTTTATCATTCTGGAAACTGGCGTCTGTGTAACCTTTTACCATTAATTCCTCTTTACCTCCATATATTAAGATTGAGTCTTTAGTCCTTTTCAGGCACTTAAGAATGTTCTTGACTGTTGTCTAGAGACTTTCACCTGGATCAGATTGGAATCTACTTGTCATACCTAGAGCGTAGGAGACATCTGGACGAGCACACAACATTGCATACATGATTGATCCAATTGTTGAAGCGTAAGGGATCATCTTCATGCGTTCCTTATCATCTGATGACTTAGGACATTGGGACTTAGAAAGTGATATACCATGTGATATGGGTACGTATCCTTTTTTTTGCCTCTTGCATGCCAAATCTTTTTAGCATTTTATCAGCGTATGTACTCTGACTTAAGCCTATTAATTTTCTTGATCTATCTCTATAGATCTTAATACCTAAAATATAGGACGCCTCGCCTAAGTCTTTCATTGAGAAACTTCCCCCCAACCATGTCGTTATCGCTTGTAATGAATCAACATTATTCCCAGTAAGCAATATTTCATCTAATACTAGGAATATAATGTTACTCCCACTAATAATCTTTTATCCACAGAGTTCATCTTCGTTTCTAATAAAGCCAAAAAATTTGACTATTTCATCAAAACGAAGATTTCAACTTCGAGATGCTTGCTTCAATCCATATATAGGTCGTTGCAGTTTGCATACTTTTCTAGCATCCTTTGGATTGACAAAACCTTTAGGTTGTGTCATGTACACATCCTCGGTAAGATTCCCATTAAGGAATGCAGTTTTGACATCCATCTGCCAGATTTCGTAATTGTAAAAGGCTGCAATTGCAAGCATAATCCTAATGGATTTAACCATAGCCACTGGGGAGAAGGTTTCATCATAGTCAACTCCTTGAATTTGTTTGAAACCTTTCGCCACCAATCGGCCTTTATAAGTTTGTACTTTACCATCCATGTTAGTTTTCTTCTTGAAAACCCACTTACACCCGATAGGTTTTACCCCATCAGGTGGATCAACCAAAGTCCACACTTGGTTGGTGTACATGGAATCCATTTTAGATTTCATGGCTTCAAGCCATTTCTCAGATTCTGGTCCATTCATAGCCTCTTGGTAAGAAGTGGGCTCATCATGATCTATGAGCATTATGTCTTCTGTTTGAGTTATTAGATATCCAAAATATCTATCGGGCTCATGACCTATTCTACTAGATCTACGAATGTTTTGTTTAATTTGAGCATCTTCGGTTTCCACAACAGCTTGTGGTTCTTGCTCAATTTCAAGATCAGGTTCAATATTATCTTGTGGTTCCCAAATTTCTTCGAGTTCTACTTTATTTCCATGGGTACTTTTAGAGACTAGTTCTCTTTCAAGGAAAGTACCAAATCAAGCAATAAACACTTTATTCTCTGAAGGTTTGTAGAAATAATATCCTTTTGTTTCAATTGCATATCCCACAAAATAACGCTTACTGATTTGGGTTCGAGCTTGTCTGAGACAAGACGCTTAACATAAGCCTCACATCCCCAAATCTTCACAAAAGAGACATCGAACATTTCTTGGTCCATATCCGATATGGTGTCTTTATAACTGCTTTAGTGGGAACTCGATTAAGTTCGAATGCAACCGTTTCAACGGCATGTCCCCAAAAACTTATTGAAAGATCTGTTTGACTCACCATTGATCATACCATATCTAATAAGGTGTGATTTCTCCTTTCAGATACACCATTCCATTGTGGTGTTCCCGGCGGAGTGAGTTGTGAAACAATTTCACACTCTTTTAGGTAGTCATTAAACTCTTGGCTTAAATATTCTCCTTCTCGATCGGTTCGGGGAGTTTTTATATTTTTACCAAGTTGGTTTTGAACTTCATTTTTGAATTCTTTGAACTTTTTAAAGGATTCTAATTTTTGTTTCATAGGATACACATATCCATATCTACTGGAATCATCAGTAAATGTAATGAAGTAATAAAACCCGCCTCTAGCTGATGTACTCATTGGTCCACATACATCACTATGTATAAGAACCCACTACAACAAAATAGGGCTTTGATAGCGTTTGAAAAACGCTATTATATCCTACTATAGCGTATCAGAGAACGCCATGTAACGACATGCTATGTTAGACCTTATACTTAAAATAGCATATACATAAACGCTATGGAAAATCAATTTTGCATAGCGTTTTTATTTGCTATCAATCAAAAACGCTGTAGAATATATTATCAAATGCTTGCTTCCTATAGCGTTTTTGTGTTAGTTTTTATAGCGTTCCCGTGTTAGTTTTTATAGCGTTTACTGTAATATTTCTATTGCGTTTACTGTGTTCGTTTCAATAGTGTTTTTGAAACGCTATTGCCTATATTTTTAATTTATATATTTTATATATAGCTGTTCCAACCTCTTTTCATGTATAAACACACATCTAAACATTTATCATCTGCATATAGATAAAACAAATTTTCACAAACAACAATTGTATAAATTATTGCGTAATACTTCATGCGTTTCATTCAAACAACTTAATATTTCGTACATATTATTTTATCAACTTTTCCATGTCCACATAATATGTCATACAATTTTATATCAATAAGTTACTTACAAAATAAACAAACAGTAAATCTAATCTTCCTTTGCTTTTTATGTTTTCTCCTTACATCAACAATAGTGGCCTTGTTAATGTTAAAGAAATAGTCAAAATGTTAGTAATTGACTAATTATTATATCATATAATGACAACGTAAAAGAAACAAAAAGCAAGAAATATAAGGTTATGAAGAACTAATCATTTATTTCATAGTGGAATTCTGAGAAACAGAAAACGTTCATAGCAAACAAGAGAAAATCAACATTAAATTGAAATGGTTACTAATTCTTACAAGTTATGTATGGGTTAATGCTCTAGATAGGCTATGTCAAAAGCTATCATTGGGGATTCGCACATATTTGCTCTAATTATTCTGGATTACATTAAACACTTCGACAAAATATAAATTCAAAGACAATTTTCTCTTCGAGTTATTCTTCGATTCGTATATTTTTGTTTTAAACCATGTCAAATAGACAAGGTTTCGTGCTCTAACAAAAAATAAAATTATTCTCAAAATTACAGACTTCCAGTACTTTGGCTTTGGATTACATAACTGTTAAATTTCAAATTTATTATTTTATTCCAAAAAAGGGGGAAAAAGAAAAAAAAAAGAGTGAAATCAAAACACACACACATGAACATCCAAAAGAGAAAATAAATAAATAAATGTTTCAAGAAATGAAAATGGCTATCCAAACTAATCATGAAATACAAGTATGTAGCTGCAAGCATATTATATATCTATTTGTTGGGCTTTCCTTTGATATAATATTTGGAGTTCCGATAGTTTTTGGACATAACACTTGAAGCCTACATGGTTTTTTCTATAATATTTGGGAACACAGGCGGATGTTTTGAGGAAATCGATTGCCTAACAGATTACTGACCTTGTATTTGCATTTTGCTTTCCCATGCATTTTCCAACCTCTATCGTGCTCCAAAATTGCACTGTTATTGTGTAGGCCAATGGGAATCCAAACTCTATCATGCTCCATGATAGCACTGTTATCATGCTCTAGATAGGACAAAAAATATCAGCATTCTTCAAAGAAACAAATTTACATCTATCACATATCAGCAGGTATTGCATATCAACCAAAAAAAACCCGAAAATAGTATGTTACTACCATCAACCCCTCATCAACCAGCAATACACACCTGCCTTCCTCAGAGAAATCCCAACTCTTGCACACTACCCGAACCTCCTCCTCCCTTCATCCAAAAAGCTCGAACACCACTCATCATTATCACCATCCACAGTCCACAATACCCCTAATCACTTCAAGCTGCTCTTCCGCCTCGCGACTAAACATAAAATAGCAAGCCTACCTGAACCAGACAACCAAAACCACATCTCGTTCTTCACCTTTTCAACCTGCAAGTTCGTCTCCTCTTTCAAGTTCACAAATCACTACATACCATCCTTCCTCTGCAGTAAAACTCCCTTCTCTTGCTTCGCATTTCTCATGAAAATCCACAAATAGATTGCAAATACAATTCCACCAACATCACATCGTTATACCACATAGCAACCCCATATTTTCACTTCTCCATCATCAACAAGCCGCCTCAAACATCCATCTGCAAACAAAATAATTGTTTAAAACCAGCACAAGCTCCACCAATTCTAAATCAACAATCGACCTACCATCACAACCACAACACCACACTTCAATCTACCTGCTCATCTCCTACAACCAGAAATCTCATCCTGCCACAAAAAGGCACACATCCTACTTCCCATCAGCAAACTAATTTAATTGAACTTCAACTACATTACAACTCCTCAATTCACTCAACTACAAGACTTCATCACAATTTCATTTGCTCAATTGTCCTCTTTTACTTCTCAAGTATCAACAACCTCATTCACTACTACATTGATCAACGACCATCCACGACTCTACTTGTAACAGCCCGCATTTTACATATCGGAAGATCGTAAAATAAATTTGTTTTATTCTAAGGGTTGGATCATTCTCATCTTTTAATATGTTGTTTATGGGGATGTGAGACATGTCCATAATTTTTACCAATTTTGTTTATGGCCATTTTGCCCCTGTCAGGCTTGTACAGGGCATAACTTTTGACTCATGTCGAATCAAAAGGTAAGACTTGTTCCATTGGAAAGGAATTTATGATTCCCTTTCCGTAGAGTGGTTACATTAAAGATTTGGCTCAGTGGTTCGGGAGAAATCGCTGTTTTAAGGTTTTTCAATTGGCTATTCAGGTTTTGGAGCCTTGGCGGAATCCTATAAATAGGGGGTGAGAGTGGAGGGAAAAGGTTTACTTTCCCATTCTCTCATTTGGAGGCATTGATCTCCTTCTTCCTCTAACACCTTTCTACCATTAAAAATCCAAATCTAAGGAGGGAAATCATAGATCTACACCATTGGAGGCTAGATCTACATCATTTCAAGTGAGGATTCATTAAATCGAAAGGCTAGGAGCTATCTCTTCGCTGTCCAAAATATTATTTCTTCGAATTTGCTTTGTTTTGGCTAATTGGTGAGTGATTTAAATCTCTCACATGAATGCAATGAAGTATATGAGTGTTTGTGCATGTTTCTCATCAAATTGGGATGTTTTACCATAGATTTACACCATTACAAGTTCATTTTCATATGCATCACCCTATGATCTAATCTAACAAGTTTTACTCGTTAATTTCATGTCATTTTACATGTTTATGTTGGTTAATCTCTCATTTTGATCATATGTTCATTTTAATGGTTTCTGGTGAGATTTACATCATTTTTGTGGTAATTGTCATATTCATGTGGTTGGTAATATTATGATATGTTTGTAATTGTGTTTGGTTTAGTTGATTTCGTCGGATTCGTCGTTTGGCGAAGTTTTGGTCTAAATCGGAGTTGTATTGCAAAATGCAGAAATTGGCTCGGCCAGAAGTTGGATTGAAAAGAAGTTGGATCGGGTCATATTTGGATCGGATCGGGTCATATTTGGATCGGGTCCTACTTGGATCGGTCGGTAGGTTGCAGCTGGACCGGATCGGGCAAGGGGGTGGGACTGGATCAGATAGGGCAGTGGAAGGCTGGATTGGATCGGCCATCGAGTGGATCGGTCTATAGTGAATCGGTCTATAGAGGACCGGTCGAGTTCTGAAGCCAGAAGGGAGTTGGATCGGATCAGCCTAGTCTGGATCGGGTCGGTCTGGAAGGGGGCGGATCGGTCATGTTTTTAACAGCGCTTTTAAACGCTGTGGTTGATAGTGATGATGCTATGGTTTGTTTTCAACAGGGTCATTTTCTGAAAAAGTACGTTTTTTGAGTACGACTCAGATTTGGAGAAAAGGTCTGAAAAAAATATTTTTCGGGGGGCAACCCCCCGAACCCTAGCCGCAGCGTAGTAATGTAATTAGCTCGGTGATGGTGTGACTTCGAAGTAAATTCAAGTAGGAAGGTTCGAAGTGTTGAAAGGTGATCGTTGATTGGAGTTGAACACCGAATGAAGTAACAACTCAAAGGTTGTGAGTTGGTGGATAATGGTTGCTCGAGAAGGTCGCTTGAGCAGTAATTAGCCGTCAAGGTTGGACGACTAGAGATATTGAAGGCTGAGATATTATCGTTGTCGTAAGTTCTAGCAGGCTCGAAGCAGGGGTACGATAGGGGCACCCAGTAGACCGAAAGGTTGATGGTCGAGTACCTTGGGTATCGTTGAAAGGCCTAGTTGTCAAGGTTGGACATATGGAGTTTATGCTAGAACTGGGGTTACCATTAGCCCTTGACATATGGCAAGTTTGCCCGTCATACGATTAACGATGGTTTCAAAGCAGGATTGGCGGTGATAGCCAGAGTCAATCATGGATGATTGATTGTTCTGTTTGTACTACCTCACATAGATTACCCAAAGTCGAGAGAGATGTTCTTTGAGTGCTCAACTGATATTGGTTTAGGCCTCTGGGAAGAGTACTTGGGGGATATTAAACTCGATTAGCGTTGTCTGTGTGAGACTTATATAATCTGGATGTTATATGCGTTTTCCACGATTGAATGGTTGTTCTAGTTTCCATGTATGAATGGTTATTCCTTTGGTTGAATGGATTGTAAAGGTTGTCACTGTCCGATGTGGGGAAGATAAGGTTGAGTTCTTCTCTAGTGTCGTGGGTAGATTAGTATGTTTATCTATCCCCTCTCATACACTTTATTGTTGAAGTTGTTAGCTGTTTTATCGCTCATTAAGACTGTTGTCTGACTCAAGGTTTTATGTATCCTCTTATTACCTTGGGTTGTTCATACGATTGTGGATGGGCAGACTAAGTAACAAGTGGCAGGTAATGCTTTAGTGAGGACGACGATGCTAATCGATGGCCAGCAGAAGGCTCACGTACCAGTTTTACTACAAGCTAATAATTGGATTTCCGCTGTTTGCTTTTCTAAGTGATGTAGTGAGGCAACTTTGTATAAACACTATTTCCAAGTTTGGGGATCTTACTTTCTAGTTGTATGGAAGTCCAGTGTTTCTGCTTCACTATTACTACCTGTTGTATATGTTCTATTATATTTTATCCTTGCACTGTGAGTTTTACGACAAGTTCCGCTTGTGTTTACTACTTTGATAATCGTCCATGACAGCCTTGCACATCTTTCATCGTATTATTTCTTTTGTATAGTGCAGGGGTTATGGGCGGTCGTCACACCACTACATTGATCATCATAACCCTTCTCTCCCTTTCAATCACAGCCTATTCACAAAAATGGTCATCAATGGTGAATTAGTTAGAAAAGTAAGATTCTGGATTTGATTACAGCTTTTGTGCATGTACATATGGTTTGGAGTAAGATAAAAACATGGCACAAACTGTAGATTCAACCTTATCTTAGACAAGTCGAAATATTACAGAGCTCCTTTTATATCGTTTGTGCATAGAAGCATACATTGCCAAAGAAATCAAGGAAATTTACACTAAAGAAACAAAGATGTATGCAACCTTAGAAAGGTAGACAATGACTATTGCACATTATAAGCAAGTAGGCAGCTATTCAGAAAATTAGCAGGCAAAATTAAAATATTTTGAATATGATGACAGTTCTTAAAATTATGTGTATAATGGGACAGCTGGTCAGATAGAGGTGGTGCCATTAATATTCCGAAGATGTAACTATTAGCCAGCCCATCTCAACCAAATAACTTCATGCTCTTACTTTGTTGCATTGAATTGAATTTATATTTGGCTAATGACATCATGCATGTGAGAGTGAGAATTATATTAAGAAACGATTGAAAAAGGAGTGAAGGACCTTAAGAAGTAAGCATATGCACGCTTAGGGCAGTTGCATCAGTTAATAAAGTAAATTGGCACCAATTTACATGTAATAAGTTAATTGCCAGTATATTATGTAATAATGCTAATAAAAAGAAAATAGGGTAAAATGAGAAAGCATCTACCAGTCTTAAATAAAACTACCATTAGTTTGGTACTACCAGCAACAATAAAAAATATTATACGTGAAATAATTAAATAATATATGAATTTGACGTACCTTTACAAAAGAGGATTCAATTTTCCAATGCACTAAATGACAGTTATGCATTTTAAGAACATTTTTGCGATTAATTTGGCCGCTGTTTAAACCTAAAGATAGAAACGAATTTAAAAGCATTTAACGCATGAGCTGTGCATGTAAATGTTATCTTGACAATTAGTTATTTTGCTTAAATTTGTCTTTATTATGTCTCAACAACTCGTTTTCATTATATTCATAACAGTACTAGTAAAATAGAACCAAGAATGAAGAATGATTAAAAAAGCCTGTAACTTGATGACAACTATTCAGAGTCTCATCTATTGCTTTTATCCTCTTATCTTCCATCCCCATTAGCAGAAATTAATGTCCATCGTTCTTTTCATCAATACACTAATAATCCATATCGTGAAAGCTAGTCCAACTACTGTTACAACAAAGCAATCCAATTTCCACGGCTGGTTCTTCGGTGTCAGCCATAAGTAATGAATTTGCAAATATCAGTATGCCACTATTTGTGCATCCACCTGCACGTTCAAGGTTCTTATAGAAACCCACTTTTGAAGCTAGATGAGAATAAACAACAAATGACTAGTAGCTCTGATTTTTATTTTTTGGTTACTTATCTTATTTGACCTGACATTTGTTGTCTAGCTTTCATTATGTGTATGGTCAACTAAATTGCTTCTTAAAAATAAAATAATTCCAAGCACCTCTAATTGTAAGTAAAAAAGAATTACTGTTAGCATTACATGTACTATGAGTGGTAAATTTCTCTGTGTAAAATAAAGTAAATAGTGTGGTTCTCCTATGTTGATATTAGCTTGTGATGAACAATATGTAGAAGAGTTGTTGGATTTCTAACGTACCAGATTTTTCCGATAGTAACAATAGAGTAAGACAACAAAATATACGATCTTCATACCCTTGATTCATTCCACTGCTTTTGAATCTAATCACAAATTTAAAATACAGCCAAGTGATCTAGGCGATTCCACCACAATTAAACAGTGCTATCTATTTTCCTCTTTATTATTTATAGATCTAAAATACTTGGAGGCTGAAGGAATATTTTTGTCTTCAACCATTGGTGTCAACCTAAAGTAATCAATGTCATGTTACACCTTGAAATACAAAGGTGCCTAAATTCAGATGAATTCTAGGAATGAAACGATAGATAATATCGAAATTAAAAGACTCTACAAAACAAAAATACAACTAAAAAATAAGCAATCAGCAAACAAAATTAAAAGACTCGGTATAAATCTCGGATTAACCACTGACCTCAATTAAGTCTATCGAGTTCAATTAACACCACCTTTTAGTAGACATTCCTAGCAAATGGTAAATTAAATATTAGTGGGTATTAGTTGTTTTTCCAAGGGTATTTCAGGATGGTGGAGCACCAAAAAATAATCAGAAAAGGATTGTGTTGGACAGTAACAATCCGCCGAACTCAAAGAGTAACACAATTATATGAAATTCCCATAAATCATGCATGGTTTATTAAAATTGTTAAGCATCACTGGGCTCGCACACAAAATTTACTGATATTAGTTTAAAAAACAAATAATTAGGCATGACTGCTTTCTATTATAGAAACCATTATCTGTTTCTGTCATGATATTTGAAAAATAAATAATCACTTAAAGATGATTTACCCCTTTTACTAACTTTTGACTTAGATTTTTTTAAAACATACGAATAATAAGGGTGCAAATAGAATTAGAAGAGAGTCGTCAACTACTCCTCCTATGATGGTACCTTTATAGCCTGACTTCCCTACAATCGAGTTCACACCGACTGATCGATTAATCAGACACAAATGAACTACTTCGGACCTACATGCCTGAAGACAGCGGCAGAAGAGACTGAAAATTGGCAGTCGGGCAATCCCCAAAAAATGGCTTTTATATTGGTTTTTGTCTTCCCCAAAAATCACTGGTGTTGGCCACCTTAGTTATTACACTATTAAAGTCACCGAAAAATATAAACAAAACACCATTGGCTCGGGTATTTTTAGACAGCAAAATTTGGATGTATTTCTTAACAAAAAAAAGACCATCACTTTTGAATCATGTAAATGATTAAAAAGCCCAATTTAAGTTAAATTTGAAGTTGAAAAGTCAGTATCAAACGAAACAAAACAAAACAAAACAAACAACGTGGGCAATTGTCGCTCCTACACTTTACCCCTCTGATCACTTTATTCTTGTAGTTCTCAAATCTGAGGGCCCTTTTTCTTACTGACATGTTATTGAGATTTAAATTGTAGAAAAAAAAATCAATATGTGCATCCTCAAACCAAAATGTTTCTAGTTAAAAGCGATGATATAAAGTCGGTCAAAAGATTAGAACATAGCTCTTAGTAGCCCACATATGCATTTTCAGTTTATAATTTGTTTCCATTAAGAACATAAACAAATAAAGGGTGGAAGATGGTTTCGATGGCCATACAGAACTTCAAAACTAATATTACAACTGTTATACTTAAAAGAGATCTTTCATTGCTCCTGTTATAATGGATTTAACCTGAGAATTTCTATTTAATCAATTTTTTAACTCTGCTGAATTGTTTTTTTTTTTTTTTTTTTTTTTTTTTTTTTGAAAATTAAGCGCTAATTTTATTAATCAACGAAATATTTACAAATTTAAGCTATCAAGCATATACAAACATATGCCAAGCTTACAAAATGAAAAGACTCAAAACATTGCTAATGTCACGGTAACTTGCTGCATAGCTCATTGAAGCAAGATGTATCCAATTAGACGACCTCGAAATCTTCCAATTTATAAAGCATTCCATGAAAGTTTGCTATCTTTAGGTCTGAATGTTGGTGAACAACATAACATGAAATCAAATCACATCATGTAAGAGATGGGTCATACATCGGATTGTTCCGCGTATGCCTTCTGGTTGTTTTCAGCTTACTACTGACAGGCATCACATCCTCCGGACCATAATCATTACCATCATCGAGATCATCATCTGCCCAAAACTTTCCTTTTAGTTTTTTGTTCTTGGAAGAATGAAGGGAGGAAGTAGGCACCGCAGTTGAAAGGAGGGCGTTGTTAACAATGGGAAATGTCAAACCTGCGCCTGTTACATTAGAAGGAGGTAGTTGAAAGTTTGATGGAGGTTTCAAGTGTCCATATGGAGACGAAGAAGCTACAGGAGCTGATTTCGCGGTGATCGGAGAGGATTTAGAAGAGACTGGATTTAAACCAGTGGTACCACATGTTGCAGAAGTATTACTCATGCTTGAATTTCCTTTTGGCGATTTATCAACATTAACAGAATTTTCATCAAAGAGATTACCTAACAGATCCTCCTCGCCTTCAACTTGATTAATTTGTTCTATATTTTGAGCTGCAGCCTCCTGCATGGTACTGATTAATGCTACAAAGCTAGTTGCAGCTTCAGCATTACCTCCAATATTATAATCAACCTGTTGACTATTAGCTTGCACCTTTGCGTTAGTATTGATCTCATTATTAACCGTCCCTTCATCTACTACTGCTTGTTCTTCCTCACCTACGTGTTCCACATATGCATCAGCAAGATTCTCAAAAGGATTGGAGCTTCCATTTCCTATCTCCACATCTCTACTCACATTAACCATGCTATTACTCATGGTTTTCATTCTCCAATATTTCTTTTTTCTATTATTAACTGTTTTCCAATTGTTTTGAAAAGAGATCTCCTGTGTCTTTTTTATGTTATTCCCATTGTGATCATTGACTTGATGTTGCTTGCTAGTATTAATCTGAACATCTTTTGCGACCTTCTTGTTATTATGTAACTCACATGAGGATGTTTCATGACCAAATTCTTTGCACAAGGTACAAATCAATGGCTTCCAGTCGTAAGAGAGTTTAACAGGGGGACAATTCTCTCCTAAGGCTGATATTGGAATAGAATCAGGCAGTACACACTCAGGGGAGACTTCCACTAACGCCTTAGCATATCTAAATCTGTTCATTCTCTCTGTGCTACTATCAAAGCAGATTAATTTTCCTACATGACACACTAACCAGTTTATACCAATTAGAGTCCAAAGAATAGTGGGAATTCGATAGAGGTGAATCCATACAGGAACTTTCCTGATTTGCGACTGAACATTACCGATCATTGGATCCCATTTAGTCAGAATAAACATTCTTCCTCTAATAAAAATCGGATCAGCATTTAAGATCCGATCCTTTTCATCATCGTTAAAAAATTTGAAATAGTAAAATCTACCATCAAATTTGATGTCAACATCCCCTTTTAATTTCCAATACTTCTTCAGAAAATTGGTCACAGCAAGATAATTCAGTGTACCATCTAGAAAAAAACCTACTAAATAACTACTCCAATAATCCATACCTGTTTTTCTGACCAAATCAGGCAACGATTTTGGGGGGGCGTCCCTGGGAATATCAAAGTGGATAGGCTCATAAACGCCAGCGTTTCTCGGTAGGGAATTAAAGAGAGAAGCGTAGTCACACTTAGTTGATGGATTCGATGATGATGATGGGATCTGAGTGGGTTGCGATTGCTGATTTGCTTGGCGCCTATCAGAAGATACAGCACCAAAACAGCTTTCCTTAACCATAAGCCAAATCAAGAAAGCAAATAACCTAGAAAAAAAATTTACAGGTAAAAACTGAATTTAAAATATGTCAGCCTAAAGTTTTGACATCTGTAAGCCAGTGACAACAACTGCAATATTTTACAGTCTACCTATAGTCGATAGATGTGATTGGATTAGATAGCAAAAGAATAATACATCACAATCCATTTATCAATTTACTAGTAGCAACAATATATTGTTTGTGCATAACTTTGAAAACAGTTGGATATCATTCGGCTTATTTACAACCCCCCCCCCCCCCCCCAAGAAAAAAAAAAGACCAAACAAAACAAACGAATTGTATTCATTTACCATTAGAATCAGAATGCTTCTATTATAAGTTACTACCAAAATGATTAAAATGTTTTAAGGAAGTAACATGCGGAAAGAAGATTTATATTATTTTTTGTCTACACATCATCTTTATTGTCATTGGAATGGACAAATTATATTCAAGTGCTATTGTATGATTAATAGAATCGTCAATTATGTCCTATTAGATGAATGGTATGTAGCTGCATGAATGAGATTTATTTAATGAATATAAACACATCAAAATATGAAATCACAAATATTATACACATGCTTAACAAGATTGAAAGAGCACATTTAGATCTGATGCATAAATTTGCTCACATTGTTGGCGAGTTCTAGTATAGCATTTTGAATAGAATAAGGATGGATTTGTTTGCTTGCGACACCAACTCAAAAATAAACCAAACTGAGCAAAATGCTGCACTATCACAACAATTTTGATAACAGTTTACAGATACTATTAATTGTTGTTCATACTTCATATAAAATGGCCAAGTTCCTAAGATTCAAGTTTTCTGCTTCACTTACATTTCAAATTCATAATCACCTTAGACTGTACATGAAGAGCATTCTTTAGTTATCATTTAACAAGTTTATATATATATATATATATATATATATATATATATATATATATATATTAGAGTATCGATACATTTCAATAATAATAAAAGTAAGTGAATAATATATGTAGTAGGGATATAGCTATTTAAGAGTTAGAAGGGCCAAGTTCACCTAGACACCAGACAAATTGACATGTAGGTTGATTTTTTTTAATGGTCTATTATTGAAGGGATATTCAAATAATGTCAACCATCATGCTAAGTATCAGTGCACATAAAGAAAATGTAATAAAAAAAGGAGTTAATTTGTGCATGAAATCACACTGTTGAACTACGTCACTTCAATATTATAAAAGTAACGATAAAAATAATTAATGTCCAAAAGGGGAATATTTTTTGGCATGCGGAGATACGTATGTTGACATAGGCTTATTTCCAAGGTCCAAAATTCCGGTTTCTAGTACCGTTCCGGACGGTTGAAAGTTTTAAAATTTTGGTTTTGTTTCGGATATTCCGATTATTCTGCTTTAATTTTGGTCGTAGATTTTGACATTTTTCAAACCATTTTTTGTATGCATGGATGAAAGAAAACACTACAAACTTGTATTCAACATAAAAAAGACAGTTTGATTTTAAAATAACATTGCATTCAAATAAATAGAGCCCAAACTACTTAGATTAAACTAAAATTCAATTATATTAATAACTAGCCCGGACCATTTTAAAACCAATACAAAGCTTGCTTTTTTCTAAAACCTAAAATACGTTGTCTTCAACGTGCAAGCGTAATCTTCTTTTACCAAATCCAAGCGATATTCTCCAAACCAAAATCAAAGCCTCATTTTTTAAACCAAAATCAAAGCTGTAGTCAAAATCAATGCCTTGCTTCTTCAATCAACATCAAAGTTGCAATCAAAATCGCAACCTCGTTAAAAATAGATTCGGTTACAGGTCATGTACAGCTGAATAAATTTTTAACTATACTCCCATGAAATAAATGGAATACAGATGCTTGAACTAGTCCCAATTTACTGATTTTAGCAGCCCTATTTAATTAAAGTTGGGACTTGCACACATTTGAATCTTAATTAGCTGGATGAGACATACATTAGATCGAGTTTTTTAGACAAATTAGGCCACTTTAAAGCAATGATATCTGGTACCCCAAAAGCTTGTACAAAGACAACAAACTAATTGCATATACATCTTAAAAAATCATGGATAAGGTGATAGATTGGTTTGAAAAAAAGTCTTTTTGCGGCTAAATACAAATGTGTAACCTGCAGGGAGCAAGTAACACCACCTGCGAATATTGATAAATAAATAAATTGAAATAAAATAAAATAAAAGGAGTGGAAGACCTTAAGAACTGTTGGTAATCATTCAAGGGAACACAAATAAACTTAACAAAGAGCTTACCAAAAATGGAAGAAGTGACTAATACATATTCCTTTGCTGGGCGTTTAGAACATTGTCGATGCATAGTGGCTAAACAAAGCACCACATATTAAATTGTCTTCTGGGATAAAAGATTTCGTATTTCTACTACTTTTGTCTCGAAAATTCAAAAGATCCAATCTCGAGTCTAAGAAGAACTAGGATGGAATTAGTACATCCCAGACGACCATTTCAAATTGACGAACTGATAACGCGAGAGAGAGGTTATGGCGAACTAACCATCGATGACGACGGTGGTTTAGCGATTAATGATTTTGCACCACGTTGGCATAGGAATTTTGCAATTTAGGTTTTCGGTTTTTTTTTTGGTGGATAAGTGAAGGAATTAGTTTTCCGGGGTTAGTGACGAGGCGTATGAAATTGAAGTCCATTTGCGCTTTTTTGGATTCCCGCATGAAAATTTTTGCCTCCCGCCTTTTTCCACGTATAGCGTTTAGCACGCAAAATTTCCTTCCCATGGTGTTCAAATCTGAAAAGAACGTAGCATTTACAAAGGAGACTGGCCAAAACGCTAAGTACTCTTGCTATCAAAAGACCCTTTTTTTTAGTGACCAATACATCTTTTTCCCGTTCACCGTGTCCAGTGAAGGGAGCTTTAGTCATCTTGCCTAATAAACAAGAATCACATTCTTCATATGATTCGAAATCGAATGAATTCAAAATTCCATCTTTGTGGAGTTTTGATATGCGTTTCTCGTTTGTATGGCCTAGACAATGCCAAAGGTATGTTGGATTTAAATCATTAGATTTAATCCTTTTGGTATTAATGTTATAAACTGGAACATCAAAATTAAGAACATAGAGACCATTAACTAACTATGCACTTCCATAAAACATCTCATTTAAATAAAATAAACAATATCTGTCCTTTATTATAAATGAAAATCCTAGCTTGTCTAGACAAGATACAGATATAATATTTATTTTAATGGAAGAAACAAAATAACAATCTTCTAATTTTAAAACTAATCCAGTTGGTAAGGACAAGTGGCAACTTTCTATGGATAATACGACAATTTTTGCTCCATTTCCCACTCGTAAGTCCACTTCTCCTTCTGCCAAGTTTCTACTCCTTTGCATTTCCTGTAAATTGACACAGATATGTGATCCACATCCAGTATCTAATACCCATGATGTAGAAGTAGATAAATTGACATATACAACATTTATACCTGAATTGGGCGATGTCAAACTTCCCTTCTTCTTCTTTAGATCTTCTAAATAAGCATAACATTTGTGTTTCCAGTGGCCCGGCTTTCCGCAGTAGTGACAATCACCCTCTTTGGGAACCCTTCCTTTAGGCTTTGATGCCTTTTTGAAATTGGTTTTATTAGAAATCTTCTTAAGCTGCTTTTTCTTTCCCTTGCCTTAGGTCCTTTTGTACCATCATTATGAAAGCCAGTTCTGCTTTCTTCATGTTATTTTCAGCAGTTCTTAACATGCTTAATAACTCAGTCAAGGGTTTCTCAATCTCATTCATGAGATAATTCATGACGAATTGAGAATACTTACTGTTTAATGATAATAGCACAAGATCGGTTTGAGCTTCCAGTGTCAATGGAAACCTTAACCTTTCAAGATATCCAATATATCCAATCATCTTTGGTACGTGTGGACCAACAGGTTTCTTTTCTCCCATTTTGCAATGATATAGAGCCTTGCTTGTGTCATACCTTTCTTGTCGAGCATGTCCTTCGAACAATTTCTTAAGGTGCTCGATCATCTCATAAGCATACATAAACTCGTGTTGCTTCTAAAGCCCCTAGTCATGGTTGCCAGCATGAGACTGCTGACATCAAGAGCATCATCTTGGTGCTTCTTATGGGCATTAATCTATGCATGGGGTGCAGTACTTGGTGGAGCCTCTGGAATAGGCCCATCAAGTGCACATAACTTCCTTTCTTGCTTGAGGACAATCCTCATGTTTCGGTGTCAATCAAGGATATTAATTCCATTCAGATTTTCTTTTTCAAGAACATACCTTAGTGACAAATTGTTGGTATTGCTGACCATTTAGTATCTATAAGAGACAATAAACAATAATGATAAAAAAAATTGTATCATAAATTTTGATAATCAAAATAATACCTATCATTGCATTGCAAATGTATAAAATAAATAAATATGCTCCCACTCAAATTAACATCCCTATATTTTGATATATATATATATATATATATATATATATGTGTGTGTGTGTGTGTGTGTGTGTGTGTGTGTGTGTATGTATGTATATGTATATGTATATATGTGTGTGTGTGTGTGTGTGTGTGTGTGTGTGTGTTTGTGTGTGTGTATGTGTGTGTATGAAGATGTTCCAAGATCCATATCTAATCATGCCTTGGCTTAGCTTTTGGTTAATCCTCAAAATACAACCTTTTAGGTAGGCATTTTATGTCAATTATATCACATATATAACTCTTGGATTGCAAGGTGAACATTTTGTTCAGTATCATTCACTTGCTCAAAATTATAGAATAATTCATGCTATTTGTCTCTAAGCCATAATCTTATTATGCAACTCAGCTAAATCGGACCCAATAATACAGTTCAAGTGTCACTTTTACCCCGTCGCATATAACCAAAATAAAAGGATGTACAATTCTTTGGCATTACCTATGAATGTATTATTGGAAGACGTCTTCATGACTTAATATAAACAATAGTTTTATAAGGGATTTAAATTTGAACTAACAAATCAATGTTATTTATACATTTTAAAAATATGCGATTTTTTTTGGTAAAATTAATGTAATAAATTAATAAGCGTATATTATCACATTTTAAAATAAAACATTGTACACTGAACATTTCAAATTTTTAAAACTGATATAATTTAAAACAATTTTGTAAAATATGTTTATGGACAATAGAACAAACTATAAAGCTTGCTAAAGTTAAAAGGGACGCAGCCCATGTTATTATCAACTAATTAGAGTGGCCTTTTAAAGCCCGGTAATATATCATGTATCAATCTCACCTATATGAAAACATAAGTGTACAGTATTTTCACAGAACTAAAACACAATTTAGTGCGGCCAAATTAGCATAGAAATATAGTCAAACATTTTGGCCAATTTCTATTGTTGAACCAGTATAGATCATAGCATCTAACAGTATAATAGGTTACACAGCACATCACAAATATACTCCCTTTTACAAAATTATCTAATCACATAACATTACAGGCATGATCAATAAAACCTCTCACAAATATCTTAATACATTAGTGTTTACAGTTATATTTATATATGTTAGCCTACTTTGTGAACTAGGCAACACAAAGTCAAGAAACCAAACATTGAATGATATTTTTAATTATAAGGCTTCGGTTCGGATTGAAGGAAAACACTACAATTCAGATTGAGAGCTGCAGCTGTTCGGATCGGATTGAATCCTGTTCGGATCGGATAGAATTCCCTGATCGGATCGGTGATCTCTTACTGGATAGATTGGTGAGGCATATCCAATCGGATCGGAAGGCAACTAAGTCTCGAATGGATCGGAAGGCCATCTGCTTGCCACAACACTGGAGCGGAGCGGAATAGGTTAGAGAAGGAGTAGCGCCCAAACCAATCCGGTTCGGATCGGGTATCCCGATCCGAACCCCTTACCTGCATATCTCCGACCCGCACCCAGGATCCATGTTAATCTCCTGTAAAATCGCCTGGAGAACCGGACCGGCTATGACTAATTCCTACCCCTAACGTCCTTCCCTTTGATGCGTTGTCAACCTGATAGCTCATCCGAACCCGAAGAGAATGCGATGGATGACACGTGGCCCGACCCGGATCAAGTCTCAAGCAAATTCACACCTATAAATACCCCATCTGGAGACAAAGAGAAGGATCTTTTTTGAGCACTTAGAGAATTCAATCACCTCCAACATCCGAACTCCATTACTCCCGTAAAATCCAAATCATCTTTTATTTCTTATTTTAGTCAATTGAGTGAACAAAAGTGAGTTGTGAGCGAATCTTTCATTGTACTTGCAACTGAATTATTGAATATAGTAAAGAATAAGTGGACGTAGGCATTTGTTCGCCGAACCACTATAAATCTTGTGTGTTCATTTTTATTTTTATTTCGTTTTATCTTGTTTCAAATCAATTTGGGTGTTAGAACCACTTTTGGGTCTAACATTTTGGTGCTTTCACTGAGAATCCTCATCTAAATTCTTTATTTTCCGGGATCTCTTTCTACTTTTTGGACCGTCGAGTTCAAAGAAGTGAATCCTTAAGTTTCTCCGCTTTCTTACATTCGTTGAAGTAATTGTCAAAGACTCATGGCCAAAGGAAAAGGCAAGGAAATTCAGTCTTTTCGAGGAAATGGAGCTGGCGAAGATCAGCAAAATGCTGTGGTAACAAGGTCTCGGGGGCAGAGTTCAGCAGCGGGAAGAATCAATGCAGGAAATCCGAGCCGCCAGCAGGGGGAAAGCTCCGATCCGATCCGGGTAGGAGACTCAGAAGCAGTGCATTCCCCCAATCTGAACCGACCCGAACTGCCTGCTGCGCTCCGATCCGACCAGGCACCCCAGCTCCGATCCGATCTGACTTCCTACCTCCGATCCGACCCGATGCTTGGTGAAGCTGGAACCTCTACTCGAGTCCCTACGAATGCTCCAATTCCAGCTGCCAGGGTTGGAGATCAGGTCAATCCATCTGCGCCCATCACTCAAGGAGATTTTTCGCGCTTGCTTGATATGCTTGAGAGCACGAGGGAAGCTATGAGAGTTCATGAGCGCACTAATCTCATGATGCAGGAAAATATGAGGCTCATGAGTCGGGAGATTAGCGAACTCCGTCGGCAACGGACTCCATCACTGGTTCGTCACACTCCAGTAGATCAATCTTCATCTTCCGAGGAAGAGAGGCCCCGTGAACGGAGGCCACTCGAACGACCTCAGAATGTGGAGCAGCTAACATTTGGATCTTTGGGATCTCGCGAGGATATCGCACGAGCATTAGGAAACGATGACCCCACTCGGGGGCAAAGACTCCAATCCCCTCTTCCCGAGATCGACCGGGAACACAGGGAACGGAACCGAGCAGAGGCAGCTCGAAGAAGAAGGGCATCTCCTGAGCAAGAGCCCAGAAGGAACTCGGATACTAGGGCCAGGGAACCTGAGCAGCCCCTAACTAGTGCTGATGTACAGGCAATGGTTCGCCAAATTATGTCTGAGAGCCGGAATTATACAAATGAAGACTATGGCATTGAACGAAGCCATACTCCGTTCACTGACGATATCCTCGACTTCCAGTTTCCCCGACGCTTTAACTTGCCACAGATGGACAAATATAACGGAAGGACTGATCCAGGACAGCATTTGATGCGGTATTCGTGGCTCATGAATGCCGCTGCTGCCCCTGATGAAGTGAAGTGCAAAGCATTCCCAATCTACCTAGAAGATGTGGCATTATTCTGGTTTACCCGACTTCCTCCTCGTTCAATTTCTAATTACAAAGAACTAAGCGAGCGTTTCATGAACCAGTTCCGACTACATGCCCGAAAGTCCAAGAGTGTGATTGAATTGTCGAGAATCAAACAGGCACCAGGAGAGTCTTTAAGGGCATATCTAGATCGTTTTAACCAAGCTGTAACTGAGGTCAGTGACCCGCACGAGCCCACTATTCTGATGGCATTGAAGGAAGGAGTCGATCCTGAATCCGAGTTTGGAGACTACCTTTCTGGGAAAACACCCCCCACAAGGGCGATATTCTACGAAAAAGCCGATATTTATCTAAGACGAGAGGAAGCTAGGGCAAACCGAAAGAGAAAGTCTGAGACAGCTTCAAAGGAGAACGTGCAGAGTAACATTGCCGTGAAGCAGTCTGGGGAAAGTTCTGGCAAGGTTGAAGTAAATGTAGGAAACAAGGGTGGAAACAGCAATACTGGAAATGGGGGAAACAACAACAACCGTAATTCGAACGGTAACAGAAGAAACAGAAATAGGGGAAGTGACCCTAACAAAAGGCCCCGATTCCAGAATTACGAGAACTATACACCATTGAATGACACCCTGGAAAATATTTACCTGGATACGTACAATGTGTTGCAGTACAAAAGACCGCCACCTCGTGATTCGACCGAGAAAGAAATGGCGACAGGGAAATTTTGCTTGTTTCACGGAACACATGGACATTCGACCAATGAATGTCGGCATTTGAGGGATGTAATTGAAAAGCTGCTGCGTGAAGGAAAGTTGGATGAGTACAAAGTTGCCCCGAGGGACAGGGGGCAAGGAGAACAGGCTCCAAAACAGATCCTACCTGCTCCTAAGCCTACCACGCAGCAGAAAGGTAAAGGAATTGTCATCAATTCCATAGTAGGCGGACCTCACCCGGCAATCCGAAGTTTTAGGTCAATGGACCAATATGTGAATGCTGCCAAGCATCTAGATGTGAATGAAGGTGACGATTTGGAAGATGTCACCCCCATAAAACAACAAAAAACCATGTTCGACGACGTGGTATTTCGTAGCCGAGACAACACGGGGATACAATCTCCCACCAATGATCCGTTGGTTATCACTACCACCATTGGGCCGGCCCTGGTCCATAAGGTATTAGTAGACAACGGAAGTTCCGTTAATATTTTGTTCAAGAAGTCATTTGATCAGATGAAGCTTGAGCCTGAAGATCTGAAACCTTGTGAAGGATGGATTAGAGGCTTCAACGGAGCGACGACAGCTCCCATGGGATATATAGAGTTGCCCGTGACCCTAGGGCAAGGAGAACGTAGAAGAGTGTGAATGCTTCAGTTCGTGGTATTGGACGTAGATTCGCCATATAACGCATTTTTAGGGAGACCTGCCCTCGCTGAATTTAGAGTTTGTATCGCCCCTTGGTGCTTGTTACTAAAGTTCCCAACCGAAGCCGGAACTGGAGTAATAAGAGGGGATCAGGTCTCTGGACGGGCCTGCTATGTGGCCGAACTGAAGATGTTGATGAAAGGAGTTAATGCTGAGAGTAAGGATGCCTCGTCTCCCTCAAAGGGGGACTCGGCATAGCAATTAGAGAAATTGACCCCAAAGGAGTTGCCCAAAGGAACACCTGAAGACCTGGATCCTAGAAAAGACGAGGAACCAGAGGCTAGGAATGCAACTCCTAATGAAGCGACAGTGGAAATTCCTGTTGATAAAGCTGATCCGACGAAAGTTTTGAAGATTGGTTCCCAATTGGATCCACGTCGTGCTGAAGAACTGACGGACTTCTTGAAGGCAAACTTAGATGTGTTCGCCTGGACCCATGCTGACATGTGTGGGATATCACCTTCCATTATCAGTCACAAATTGAATGTAAATCCGAAGCATCCGCCTGTGAAGCAAAAGAGACGCATGCTGGGCCCAGAGAGGTCGGCTGCCCTCAAAGAGGAAGTAGAGAAATTGAAGCAAAATGGATTTGTTCGAGATTCGACCTATCCCGACTGGATATCGAATCCCGTCCTGGTAAAGAAGCCAAACGGAAAGTGGCGAACTTGTATTGACTTTTCAGATTTAAATAAGGCTTGCCCAAAGGATAGTTTCCCACTTCCCAGGATTGACCAGCTTGTAGACTCGACAGCAGGTCATGAACTTCTCTCTTTCATGGATGCATACTCTGGATACAATCAAATTCCTATGCATGTACCAGACCAAGAGCATACAAGCTTCATTACGAATTTGGGGCTATATTGTTATGTTGTAATGCCATTCGGATTAAAAAACGCTGGAGCTACTTATCAGCGGTTGGTAAATAGAATGTTTTATGATCAAATAGGAAAAACTATGGAAGTTTATGTGGATGATATGCTTGTTAAATCAAAGCAGTCTTCCAGTCACACGCAAGACTTAGCGGAAATGTTTGGTATCTTGCGAAAGTACCGTATGAAATTGAATCCTTTAAAATGTTCATTTGGAGTGGCGTCAGGAAAGTTCCTTGGCTTCATTGTAAGTTCCCGAGGAATTGAGATCAACCCTAGCCAGATAGCAGCGATTAGAAACATCGAAGAACCAAGGAGAATTAAAGACGTCCAAAGTCTGGCGGGGAAGGTAGCGGCGCTGAGTAGATTCATCTCCAAAGCCACCGATAAATGTGTTCCGTTTTTTGATTTAATAAAAAGGGGAAAGAAGAACTTCCAATGGACTCCCGATTGTGTTGAGGCCTTTCAAAATCTGCTAGAACTGTTGGAGAAACCGCCAATCTTATCAAAGCCCGTAGATCACGAAGAATTATTTGTTTATCTAGCAGTCTCGGCTCATGCTGTCAGCACAGCCCTGGTTCGAGAAGAAGACAAAGTGCAAAGGCCAGTATACTATGTGAGTAAGAAATTAGCAGCGGCAGAGCGCAACTACCCAAAGATTGAGAAGCTTGCTTACAGCCTCCTGATTGCATCCCGAAAACTTCGTCATTATTTCCAAGACCATCCAATAACCATATACACCGACCAACCCTTAAGATAGGTGTTGCAGAGACCCGAAGCGTCGGGAAGGTTGATCAAATGGAACATAGAACTAAGCCAGTTTGATTTGAATTTTCAACCACGAAAGTCAATCAGGGGGCAAGCTCTAGCAGACTTTATTGCGGAGTTCACCATTCCAGAAGAGGAAATGATCAATGACCGAGTGGTTAAATCTGAGGAAGAACTAGAGATGAATCCGTGGAAATTATATACCGATGGAGCTAAAAATGACCGAAGGTCCGGAGCTGGAATTGTCTTAGTTACTCCCGAGGGACGGTCGTTATATTACGCCCTGCGATTAGAATTTCCGGCAACTAACAATGACACTGAGTATGAAGCCCTGATTGCCGGGCTGAAACTTGCTAAAGACCTTGGAGTAAAAACGATGGACATATTTTGTGACTCTAAGATTGTTGTTTGTCAAGTGCGAGAGGAATTCGCGGCTCGAGGACCTCGACTTATTGCCTATCTCAAGAAAGTGAAAGAGCTATTGAATAGCTTAGAGCGATACAACATAACACATATTCCCAGAATTGAAAACCAGAAAGCGGATAGACTGGCAAAACTGGCTAGTTCTGACAATCCAGAAGGGACTGAGGTAATTCCAATTGAAATGTTGGAATCGCCAAGCTTTGAGTCAATGGAAATTGAATTCGTTCTTGAAGCGGAACCAGAGAAGGAGTCATGGATGACTCCAATCAAGAATTTTCTTAAGAATGGGACACTCCCATCGAAGAAGAGTGAGAAAAGAGCTGTAGTTCGCAAAGCAACCAGATATGTTATGCAAGACGATACTCTCTATAGACAAGGATTTTCTATGCCCCTGTTACGATGCATCGCACACGACGACATCAAGCGTGTACTAAGAGAAGTGCACGAAGGTGAGTGTGGAGATCATACAGGAGGTCAAACTTTAGCAAAGAAAATATTGCGGTACGGATACTTCTGGCCTACGATCAACAAAGATGCAGCTGATTATTCACGACGCTGCGATAAGTGCCAGAGATTCGCCAAAATCCCCAGGGCACCGTCAACCCAGCTTAAATCGATGGTGAGTCCTTGGCCATTCGCCACATGGGGAATTGATATCATTGGAGTTTTACCGATTGCTAAAGGAGGAGCTAAGTATGCAATAGTAGCCGTTGATTATTTCACAAAGTGGGTGGAAGCTGAGCCCTTGACTAAGATCACCACAAGAAAGGTGATAAGTTTTGTGGTCAGAAATATTATATGCCGATTCGGGATCCCAAGAACGATTGTTACTGACAATGGGACCCAATTTGATAGCTCTGAATTCAGAAATTTTTGCCAGAAATATAAGATAGACAAACGATATACTGCGGTTGCCTATCCACAATCGAATGGGCAAGTAGAGGCAGTAAACAAAGTTATAAAATCCATCCTCAAGAAACGGTTGGAGCGTGCAAAGGCAAGATGGGTTGACGAATTGCCCCTAGCTTTGTGGGCATATCGAACAACATTCAAAACGGCTACCGGTCATACCCCTTTCTCTCTCTCCTTTGGTTCAGAAGCAGTAATTCCAGTTGAACTGGAAGTTCCTTCCCACAGGGTAACGTATTATGACCCGATGACGAATCGGGCACTTTTACTTAAGTCTCTTGATGAAGTCGAAGAGAAAAGGGACGAAGCAGACTTGCGTGCAGCAAGACATCGGCGTCAGATGGCACGCTATTATGACAAAAAAGTTCGCCTCAGAACTTTTGAACCAGGAGATTTGGTGCTAAAGAGAGTTTTTCCATCCCTTCCTCACCTCGGCCCAAAATGGGAAGGACCCTTTGTCATCCAACGGAAACTTGAAAAAGGAACCTTCAAGTTAACGACCGTAGATGGCGAAGAAGTTCCTCGAGCATGGAATGCTCAACACTTAATGCGATATTTGGATTAGAAATACTATACTTTTTGTCGTTTTTACTGTGAATTCTGTAACAAGACATGCCTTGCCTTGGGAAAATCTGATGATATGAATAAAGGACTATAAAGTGGACGTAGGCTACGACTTAGCTGAACCACTATAAAATATTGTGTGTTATTTACTTTTATGCATTTACATTCATTAGTTGTTCTGTTGTGATTATAAAATACAGGATAACTAAGAGCCTAAAAAAGGTTGAAAACAGTCTGGACATAAAAAGAAGCACAATGATTATTTGTGCAATAAGACGTGAAAGAATGAGAAATTCTATTCTTAACTCTAACTCTCCAGAGAAAGAGAGAGAGTATAAAAGCGTCTCGGACTGAGCGCTGAAAAGGAAATTCTATTCCGAACTCTAACTCTCCAGAGAAAGAGAGAGAGTATAAAAGCGTCTCGGACTGAGCGCTGAAAAAGAAATTCGATTCTTAACTCTAACTTTCCAGAGAGAAAGAGAGTATAAAAGCGTCTCCGACTGAGCGCTGAGAAAGAGATTCAACTCCGAACTCTAACTTTCCAGAGAGAAAGAGAGTATAAAAGCGTCTCCGACTGAGCGCTGAGAAAGAGATTCAACTCCGAACTCTAACTTTCCAGAGAGAAAGAGAGTATAAAGGCGTCTCCGACCGAGCACCGAGAAAGAAATCTTTTCCCGTTGAAAGACCGGGGAATAAACAAATGACTGAACTCGAACTCTAACTCTCTAGAGAAAGAGGGAGAGTATAAAAATGCTAGAAAAAAAAACGACAGGTACTGACGACACAGGAAGTGCTATCCAGTCAGAGAATTGGGAGCATTCAGATTGCATGGTTAAGCATTGAATAACTTATGAAAATTGACAGGGGACACATATGCATACACCTATTTCCCCCTCCACAACTTCGTTTCATAACTACAGACATGCATTTTTACATAAGTGCAGAACCATTAACCAATAAACATTGCAAAAAGTGAATTATTTTTATTTATAAATGAATGAATTTGTACAGGGAAATAACTAAAGAAGAAAGTGCAGGAGCTGCTTTTGTAGCAGCAGTTATTGATTCACAAAAATGCTAAAAAGATACAAGGGAACCCACTATTTGGGTTTGGAATGAGCCTTCGATTTCTTGGCAGCTTTTTCCGCATCCTTTGCTTCCTTCTCGGCTTCAGTCAAGATTCGTTTCGATTTCTTTTTTCCTGAAGATGCGGTACTGGAGCCAGTGGACTTCTTCCCGGAGGGCGGGACACTGGAATCAAGAGAAGATTTTTTAGCAAGTTCTTCGGTAATAGATCTAGTTGAGAGCTTAACAACTAACCTTGAACCTGCATCCACAACTGCGAGGGGCTTGAGGGCCTCAGGGTCTAGTTCTTCGGCCTTTAATTGCAAGCGCTTGTCTTGATCAGCCTTCATGGCAGCCAAGGTAACATCATCAGCACTTTTCGATTCCCCAATTATTGCAACCTCCGGTTCCTCATCATGCCCCTCGTCTCCTCCGTCGTCTTTTAAAGCTGCAATCATTTCTTCATCACGGGGAGTAGTGACCTTAGTTGGCTCACTTCTTTCCCCCAGGTTTGTGGAAGCAGCCTTGTCTTCTCCTTCTTTGACCCTATCAGCGGGCTTCGTCCCAGCAACAGCTCCTTGAGCTACATCTGTTTTTGCGGATGATTCAACGCCTACAGAATGAGAAACATCGGTTATCAACTCAGGCGAAAGCAAAGGATTTCTCGTTGAACGTTCAATCATGTAGCCAAAGGTAGTAGTAGCCTTGGCAAATTGAGGAGAAAAGATAGGGATACCTTCTGAAGACTTTTCAGCGGGGGTGACTACTACCTCTGGAGTTATTTCAGGAATGGGAGATAGCAAAGTTGTTCGGGGAATTCCCGGGTTTTCGGGATCATACCCTTCTACTTTGGGAGGTGCAGGAGCAGAAGAAGAGGAGCCAGCTTCGGGAATGGTTTTCTGTTTAGACTTCCGCCTCTCTTCTTCCATGGCCTCAGCAATTAGACGGCGCCCTTCAGCTAGACGCTCTGGTTCGTCGTCTCTCAAGTATTTCTCCATCAGCTTATCTTCATCGAGGGAATCGACCTTAAGTTCTTCTTTTTCCCACTCAACGATTTGATTCCACACTTGAACCAGAGTGGATGGATAATCCTCGATCCAAGAAATGTTTCGACGACGAATAATGTGCGCGAAGAATTCAATCATTAGCTCGCCGAAGCCTTGAATATCAGCCTCCGCCTTTGATAGTTGTTTGCGGGTTTCCTCCGCAGATTTAATAGCGCATTCCACGTTGCCCTCAGCCAGAGCAGCCCTGTTTTCCGCCTCCAACAATTTTGAAGCCAAGTCAGCGTTCTTCTTTTCTAACTCAGCACTCCTTTTCGCTAACTCGGCGTTTTTCTGCTCAAGCTCAGCATAAGCAAGGCGTGTCTTAGCAGCCTCTGATTTGGCCTCGTCAGCTTGCTTCTTCAACTCAGAACGCTCCTGAGTGTGGGACTCAAGTAAGTCATGATAACGCTTTTGCATGTCCTCAAACTGTTGTTTGAAATTAGAAGCGTTCTTTTGAGCGACAGCTAGTTGGGCTTGAGTGTCTTCTAGGTCCTTTCCTAAGGTTTTTAAGGCCTTAGCATCCTCCTCCGCGGTCTTTTGCATTGAGTCAGCATTTGTCATTAGAGTGCGGATGATTCTAGAAAGATTGCGAGAATACTTGAACATCTCGGAATATTGTTTTTCTACCAAATCAATTTTTGCCTTAGCCTCATCTGCCCAATTAGAAGAAATAGGTTCAAGGGTGGGTAGAAAGGTCAGAGTCTCGAAGTAGTGCTCGGGAAATTGCTCCTTTAAATATGCCAGCTTTACTGCGGTTCCCGCATCTGGTGGAGGAGGAGCGAGGATTGTTAGTTCGGTGTCCCTTCCTGAAGAAGATTCTGTAGAACCCTTGTCTGTCCTAGGTCGTTTGGTAGCAGGGACTTTTTGCTTACTTCGAGACCCAGTTTCCTTTGGAGGAGTTTTCTCTCTACTCCGCTTTTCATGGGAGGAAGTGGAATCCCTAGATTGTGGTCTATCCTCCTCCCTACGACCTTGATAGCTTTTGTATTTCTCTTGTTCCGGTCGAACTGGTGAGCGGGAGCGTGAGGGTCGAGATCGATAGGGATCATAGGGTCTTCTTTCCTCCCTACCACGGTCATCCCGGCGATCATACTCGACATCCTGAGGAGGATTGGACATGCTGCGACGAAGCTTTCTTATATTATAATAGGACCGAGACATTGTACCTGCACGATAAAATAAGCGAAGTTTAGAATCAATGGATTCATGGAGAAAGAAGTGCAATGAATGCTAATGCTGTGGTGTAAAGTGCATCCTAAGTGATGTATGTCCCCCCAACCAACCCGAGTCTGAAGCTAGACTGGTGCGGGCCGGCTCTTTGGCCTTGGCGGGAGTGGTTTCTTCAGAAGAGGTGAAGACTAAAGGGCCCTTCCTGAAATCTTCTGAAGTATATATAGTCTCAGGTAAGGGGAGATCCCCCAAACCCTGAAATATGTGCTCTTCAGTGCTAGGAACATCCCCTTCGGAAGCGCGAAGTGGCGACTCTTGGGAAGACTTTGACTTGTCTGGAGAAGTAGTTTCCTCGGGGGCAATGTACCCTTCACGAAGTTTTTCGGCCAGATTGGCCAGTTCGTCATCTTGTGTGGAAGAGGGAGAAGGTGAAGTCTGAAGAGGAGCTGCAGGAATTCCCGAGCCTTCTCCTATCTCTGGAACTGTTTCCACTGGAGGAATGTATGCATAAGGGACCGTCCCATGACCGATGCTACGGAAAACGGATAGCAGCCCGTGAAAATGAAGGTATTCATCTTTAAGGACCTCGTCGATAGTCAGAAATTTTTGATCGCCATTAAGAAGACGGTGCATCCGATCAAAGAACACCTGGTCTGATATCTGTTTGGGATTGTCGACTGCAAACAAAAAAGGAAAACAGGTCAGAGTGATGATTCAAGTGTATAGAGTCCGGGTTCAGAAAATCAGTGCTTTACTTGATTTTGTCCATCTCCTGGCGCATCCAGACTGTTGCTTTATATAGAACCACTCTAGTCTGGAATCTCCAGCTTTGCTGCTAAATGGCGTAGAGATTATCTTCCTTTTTGGGACTGATTCAAAGTAACAGAAAGATGGAGTTTCTCTAGTCCGATGTTTGAAATTATAGAAGAAATGAACATCGTCGAACGTGAGCTCTACGCCTAGAATTTCACGATATGCTATGAATAAGGTATGCAGATAGGCATATGAATTGGGATGCAACTGCATGGGGGCAATCCGCATTTGTCTTAAGAAGTCAACGATGAAAGGCGAGAATGGAGGAATGGCGCCAACCATGCACATCAGTCGAGTGACCGTCATATATCCTTCTGGAGGGTTGTGGGGACGGTCAGAGCGTGAGGGCACTAGGGTGTCCCTTTTCATTATTCCATACTTCAAGCAAATTCTAACAAGTCGGTCGTTGTCAATTGTCGATTCTACGGAATCTGGAGGTGACTCCAATATAATGGCTGAGTCAAATTCATCGGGTGCTCGATTGTCACCAATCCCTCCTTCCTCCTCAAAGCCCAGGGAAACTTCATTTTCTGAAGACATTTCGTCGCTTTCCCGATGACCAACTCCGTAATCCGGACCCTCACTGTCCCATTCTGGGTCAGATGAAGAAGATATATCCTCAAGAGTGGTTTTGTTGGAAGTTTCCGGAGCTTCTTTCCTCTCAGCTAGACGAGAAGAGCGTCTGGGCCTCATTGTCATGGAACTATTGAAGAAGCAATAGCACGGATTAGAGTAAATTATCCCGTGTCCCCCTTTTTGTGTATGTGTGTGAACTAAAGTGTGTGCAGCAAATGTGGGAAATGCAAAATAAAAGTACAGCAATGTAAGACGAAGCTTTAAAGAGAAAGTGATAGTCAGAGTTGTTCTTAATTCTCGTTTATGTTCACAAGGCACTATCCTAACTGTCCGCGAAGCATATTCGTCTAGAGTAAGTGTTAGTTGAATTAGTTGGGTAGTCTTTATGTGCCAAGTTTGATACGTTCGGTTCGGTTCGGATATGCATATGATGACTGGCTCAATACAAATACAGATAACGGTCGGTTCGGGTGCTTCATTAAAGCAAGGTCAGTTCAAGACAAGGGAAGCAATGGGTTCGGAAGCAGGACTGATCTGATCGGATCGGGTGACCTGATCCGAACCGAACCAGCACCACTCAACCGGTCCATTTATTTCAACCTCTTATCCCATTCACTTCTCCGACCCGAACCGACATGTTCTTTCCTTCCCGTCTTTCTAAAGTATGAAACCCGAACCGATCCCCTTTCCTTCTCCTTCCTTTTTGCTCCTCCGTCTTCTACCCGAACCAGCTCCAATTTGTCATCACGCTCCTCATCTTTTTCCTCTTTCCCCTCTACTCGCAAACAAATTTGTTCCATCGCCAAAGCTACCGTTGAGGACAAATATTTGCCCTCTCCAGCCTCGCAACGCCTCGAAGTGATGGCGGATCCACCAGTGACGATGTGGAACTCGAGCAAAGCCCCGTGGCTAAACCATCACAATCAACCGCAAATTGAAATCAAGTACGTTTACTACGAAGTTATTCGAGATTAAAAAGCTACCTATGTGCTCGATTTGAGAAATCTACAAGGAATGATTTTGGAATATTGGAGTTTTTAAAGTTTTCAATGCTAGGTTTGGAAGCGGCGGTGGAAAAGAAGAAGAAAAGAAAGAAGACGGTGGTGAGTTTATATAAGGGGTAATGTTGACTCCTCGTATTCCTATTCTTTCTCACCCGCTCGGACCGGAGTGAAGGCCCAGAAGAACAACTCTGCCTGAAGGCCCAATGTCAAAGAGCCAAACCCACGAAAGCGCTTCGGATCGGAATCCGAACCGAGCAAATTTCGCACGTTATTTTATCACCCGACTCGAATTGAAGAGAAGAAGGATAAAGGAAGAGCACACCCGAGAGAAGCACTGTGTGTCGAAAAAAAAAAAAAAATTTCCAAACTTGTTCAGAAATGAAGAAAATGTGCTCGAGTCAGACACCGAACCGAATAGAAATCTGTGCATTCCTCCTGACCGTTCCGATTCAAGGATTAGCATTTCGAACGACATCAAAGCACGCTTCGTATACAACAGAAGCATCCTTTGAGGGGGCAGAATGTTAGCCTACTTTGTGAACTAGGCAACACAAAGTCAAGAAACCAAACATTGAATGATATTTTTAATTATAAGGCTTCGGTTCGGATTGAAGGAAAACACTACAATTCAGATTGAGAGCTGCAGCTGTTCGGATCGGATTGAATCCTGTTCGGATCGGATAGAATTCCCTGATCGGATCGGTGATCTCTTACTGGATAGATTGGTGAGGCATATCCAATCGGATCGGAAGGCAACTAAGTCTCGAATGGATCGGAAGGCCATCTGCTTGCCACAACACTGGAGCGGAGCGGAATAGGTTAGAGAAGGAGTAGCGCCCAAACCAATCCGGTTCGGATCGGGTATCCCGATCCGAACCCCTTACCTGCATATCTCCGACCCGCACCCAAGATCCATGTTAATCTCCTGTAAAATCGCCTGGAGAACCGGACCGGCTATGACTAATTCCTACCCCTAACGTCCTTCCCTTTGATGCGTTGTCAACCTGATAGCTCATCCGAACCCGAAGAGAATGTGATGGATGACACGTGGCCCGACCCGGATCAAGTCTCAAGCAAATTCACACCTATAAATACCCCATCTGGAGACAAAGAGAAGGATCTTTTTTGAGCACTTAGAGAATTCAATCACCTCCAACATCCGAACTCCATTACTCCCGTAAAATCCAAATCATCTTTTATTTCTTATTTTAGTCAATTGAGTGAACAAAAGTGAGTTGTGAGCGAATCTTTCATTGTACTTGCAACTGAATTATTGAATATAGTAAAGAATAAGTGGACGTAGGCATTTGTTCGCCGAACCACTATAAATCTTGTGTGTTCATTTTTATTTTTATTTCGTTTTATCTTGTTTCAAATCAATTTGGGTGTTAGAACCACTTTTGGGTCTAACAATATATATCTTTCACGCATCACAGTAGTACAGATAAACAGCTCCAACAAAACCATTCATATTTCAATTCAAAATAACAGATTGAAATAAATTGTTTTTATGACATAATATCAAACAGACGGCATGCATATAAAATATGAACATTTATAAGCAGTATTGCAGAAAGATCAATATGCATGTCTATTATCATGACAATTCTAACCACAACAGACTGTAAAAACAATGCATGTTACTAGAACAAATTATATCAGAATGTTGATAATTAGTCAATAAAGAATTTCATGCACATATTATATTATCAGTTTGACATATATATTAAAGCATTTCAGATCTAATAACAGCTTAATATAATTCTCTACATTAAAGCCTTAACAATCACATATATTGGCACAATGTCAAATACTGATACAATTTTTTTAAACTGGGTCTTAAGTGATATGAAAAATTACATATATACACACTAACCAAAATCAGAGGACACGTTTTTTTTTTATGTTAGTTACAGCGGTGCTAACATATGTATACCATAGGTCAATAAACTACTGCAATTAACAAAATCCACATTTAATATTATCAAAACTGCTATCAGTATACCATACACAAGTGTATATACAAGAATCTCATATCAGGGTATGTTACAGAACTACCAGATGAAGATTTTACTTTTAAATAGTGTTTCCTGGTACTAGATATTGATCAATATATAAGTTATAGAAACACTTTCTTTCACTCATAAAAACTTAAGATTATGCAATCTGCAACTACATCTTAAATCAGTAGTATTTGATAACTGGGTAAGTGCCAAGCACAGTTCATATTATAACAAATCAACTTATGTTTATAGGAATGATTTATTTTGTCACAAAATATAATGAAACAAGATAATTCATTATCATAGATCTATGGTTTAACTAGGATCATTTAATATTCAAATGATTGTAACAGGGTGATCACCAACAAAATTTTACGGTCAACTATATATAAACAAATCCAAACATGTACTGACATGAATATTGAGTATAAAGTTAGAGCATCTCCAACAGTGGAGGATATTCATGTTAAGGGGTGTAATATCCCTTATTTTTGCACCCAACAGTTGTTACACGGTGTAATATGAAGGCAAATGTTACGGGCTGGATTCAGAGTTCGTAATAGGGCGCGCGAGCTGATTTTATCAGCTCGTGATGTCGCGAGCTGATTTTATCAACTCGCGACTTCAGGAGCTGATAAAATCAGCTCGTGGCCTTTTTTTTTCCCAACTACTTTTACCATATACAATACCAAATGCATTAATTTTTTTGTAAAATAAACTTCGAAACATAATAATAATATTTGATTACTAAGAGCAAAACCAATATTTTTTTTAACGTTTTACCCTAGTTTGTCGTATACAAAAACATAACCGATATGCAATTTGTAAAATAAACTTAAGAACATAATAATAGATGATTAATAACTCGTACGAATACAAGAAAAGGAGTTTGTATAATAGAAAATGAAACACAATCGATGATTAATAACTTAGGAACATCTTAGGAAATGAAACATAATCGATGATTAATAACTTAGGAGTTCGTACAAGAGAAGTAATAGTAGAAAAGGAGTTCGTACAATAGATGATTAATAACTTAGGAACATCTTTACTGCATACATAATCGATAAGTTCAGACAAACATAAAATAAAACACATTCAGGTAATGGTTCTTCATAACTAGGTATCGCCGTGGTGGTTCCATAAATGAGTCATAAGATCCTTCTGTAGCCGGTTATGGAGTTCTGCATCTCTGTAGATAACTTGACGGCTCAAATGAACGTTGAAGTCCTCCTCTGTTAGTGGTTGGTTTTGTCGGAATACTGGAGGTGGTAGCGAAGCACCCTCGTAATCGCAGTGACGTTGATCTTCATCCATATCTCTTTCATCTTCTATAATCATGTTGTGAAGAACGATGCAAGCAAACATGATTGTAGACATCTTACTCCTACGCCATAGCCGACATGGATTACTTATCATTGCAAATCTAGATTGTAAAACACCGAAAGCACGTTCCACATCTTTCCTTTGTCCCTCTTGCATCGCCGCGAACATGACTTGTTTAGGAGTTAATGGATTTGGACATGTTTTAACAATGGTGCTCCATTTCGGGTAAATGCCGTCACCTAGGTAATAGCCATGGTTGTAAGTATTTTGGCCTAGGGTAAATGTTAAAGGAGGTACCTGGCCTTTAGCAAGATCATTGAACAAATGAGATCTTTCCACAACATTTAAGTCGTTATTAGACCCGGGCATTCCGAAGAAAGCGTGCGATATCCACAGATCGTACGATGCCACAGCTTCCAAAATGATGGTTGGTCGTCTTTCCTTGCCGTTGTACGCACCTTGTAATCCCTTAGGACAGTTCTTCCATTCCCAGTGCATACAGTCCAGACTTCCTAACATTCCCGGCCAACCCCTGCTTTCGTGCATCTCTCTGATTCGCACTACATCTGCTTCGTTTGGAGACCGTAAGTATTCTTCTCCGTAGACGTCCACAATTGCTTGACAGAAAGTTTCAAGTGTTTCTAGTGTCGTGCTCTCTGCTATGCGGTATGCATCGTCCAAAGCATCGGCTGGAGTGGCATAAGCTAACATTCTCATAGCTGCCGTCATTTTTTGTTCACCGGACAATCCCTGTGTCTTCGATGCATTATGTTTGTACTTAAAGTAATCATTGTTACCTTGAATACCAGCCAATATCCGAAGAAATAGGTTTCTCCGCATCCTGAATCTTCGACGAAACATATCAGGCCCGTAAGTGCAATCCTCATCGAAGTAATCTTGCATCAAAGACTTGTGGTATTTAGCATGATTTCGGTGTATAAACCTCCTTCCAGGAACCGATCCCCCTCTAGTTGTGGACGATGAACCGTACGCTTCACGGTATAGGTCCCGTATTTCTTGTATTTCTTCTGCTTCCTCTTGAAGGATTTCATCTTCCTCTGAATCGCTAGCAAAAGCCAGCAAGCATTTTGTAAAACTGGAATCCATTTATATTTGTTAGTAAGTTTTGATTTGAGATATGTATGACAATGTTGCTGTTATATATAAGGTTTGATTTGAGTGTCTCTTTATTGGATTCCTTTATTGGACTGAGTGTCTCTTTATTGGTTTGTGTGTCTCTTTATTGGTTTGAGTGTATGTTTATTGGTTTGTGTGTCTCTTTATTGGTCTGAGTGTCTCTTTATTGGTTTGTGTGTCTCTTTATTGGTCTGAGTCTCTCTTTATTGGTTTGTGTGTCTCTTTATTGGTTTAAGTGTATGTTTATTGGTTTGTGTGTCTCTTTATTGGTTTAAGTGTATGTTTATTGAAGGATTTAAACATTTACGCACCCGAAGGAGTTAAAAAGGAGTTAAAAACTATGGGTCGTCCACTACCGTCGTTATTTAAACATGTAAACATTTAAGTACCAGGTTTGGCGCTTGGCAAAGTACCAAAACATACAGTCCAAAACATATCGCATACAGTCCAAAACATCGAGACATACATATATACATCGAGCCATACATATATACACCGCGACATACAGAAATATAAATCATGATAAATCTGCGGCATCATCATCACCACCATCCAAAGACATGTCGTCTCCGCTATCAGGCGGGTCATAATACGTAAAATCGTCATCACTACCTCCACCTGCTCCACCTCCTCCTCCAGAACCAGAACCACCTGCTCCACCTGCTCCACCTCCTCCTCCTCCACCTCCTCCACCACCTCCTCCTCCTCCAGAACCAGAACCACCTCCTCCTCCTCCACCTGCTCCAGAACCACCTGCTCCAGAACCACCTCCTCCTGAACCACCAGTACACGACCCTACAATGGTACCTGATGCTGCTGTCCCCCCACCCTCTGCTGCAGCTAATCTGGCCTGTAAGTCATATATCTGCTCCTGCAATCCCTGCACAATCGCCTGGTGCTCCTGATACATGGACTGAGTATACTGCAACGCCATCTCCTGAATAGCCGCGATATGTATCCTATGCTGGTCCAACCTGGGTGCATACTGCATATATAGAACATATAAAATCAGTTTCTACAGCATATAACATACAACGTAAATTCACAAGTACAAATGTTACCTCATGTGACGGATATAATCCAGCAGTAGGGACACCATACACCATGTATGCAAGTGGGTAAACAATAGGCAGGGATATCTGTGTCCCGCTAAGATCATATGTCTGGAATGTATCGGCGAGAGCAAAATCCTGCGGAGGGTCGGATATCTGTGAAGGGGTCGGGTCGAAAGTAAACGGCGGAGGGTGAACTCTACCACTGACCAATCGGGGTCCAATGTGATCGGAGTTCACACCCCGCACATAATCCGGCAGCAAGTACCGTCTAGGAGCTACCCGAACCCAGTAAGGACCAAACTCTGCGTCGGGTGAGTGAAAGTCGGTCGTATCTACCCATCCTGCCTGTCTCAATCCAGCCACATACTGTCTCCCTATAACACGCTGCGGCCCGAACATATCAAGTGGCAAAGGTGGATCTACGGGTACGCGCAACTCACCGGTACTCTGGTAATAGCATCGGTCTCCCAAGTACCAAACAGGAAGGTGGGCCGGTGGGAAGAAGAGGACACGTCGAGTAGATAAGCTGCATGCAATGACTAATGGATGGGCATCAGGTACTGGGCCACCGGCTGCAAGTAACATCCAATAAGAAGCCCAAGGTGCTCGTAATATGTTCCCCCTCTCCCTCATATCCAACTGGGTACGAGCCTCCATCAAGTCGTGTCTCACACCAGAAGGAGAACGCTGAACTACGTGCAAACTCTCCCATCTACGCATCCATGGGAAAAAGGCCTCAGCGGCATGACTGGCGGTGGGCTGTATGTGTGGGTGCATGTTGGCCGTGTACTCGTAGTACCAGCACAGCAACATGTACCAAAAACCATACATCTGTTGAACCTCTCTAAAAGCATAGGAGTCAAGAGCGGTGTATAGATAACCCAGTATGGCAGAGCCCCAATCAAACATATGCAGCTGATCTAAATCGACTAGTGCTGCAAGGTAGCCAAGCCTAATCGAACTCTGTTGGTTCGTAAAGAACGTCGAACCAAGGAGGTATAAAATGGTAGCCCTGTACAGTATGTCGTGGAAATCTACCGCATCTACATGCGCTGTAATATAATCAAGTAAATATGTGCAGGGAACGGCACCATTAGCTACACGAGCCGCATCCAAACCTGGCAAATACTGTATGTACGACTCGGGTGACTCAAACTGGGAATCAAATGGAGGTATGACTCTATCTGGAAGGCCTATCTCAATCCCCGAAAGCATGTAAAAATCGGCTGGGGTGATACCTAGCTCAAAATCCGGGAAGTGAAAGGTGTGTGTCGTAGGCCACCATCTCTCTGATAAGGCTTCGACCAAAGGTCGATCGAAGGACTGGGGAGGTATAATACGTAAAAAACGTCCAAATGGACTGCCAAATAGTCTCCCTCGAATATCCAGAGGTAATATGTCTAAGGCTGATGCTACAAACTTCGCCCAACTCCCGCGAACGTTTACATACCGAGTCTATTAAAATAATACCAGTTAAACGACTATAAAACCAAGCACGCCTATGCACTAAACGATAACGTGCATGCACTAAATGACTATTTAACAGTTAAATGAGTATTAAAGTTCGTACTACTAACGTATAACAAACTACTACATGATAAAGTTTTAACAGTTAAAAGACTATTTAACAGCTAAATCAATATTTAACTAGTACGTGCAATAATGTATACTATTTAAATGACTATTGACGTTCAAACTACTAGACCATAGAACGTACATGCACTAAACTATAACGTAAAACTATAAAGTAAAACTAATACCTGAACGGTGTCCAGCGCGGTAACTGATCGATGGGTGAATCCCTGTGGCATCTCGTGGAGGATACGTAAGTCCTCAATCGTCGTCCCCTCTGGTGGAGGAAGGTGTACTGGACCAGACATGTCGTCTGGCATAACTCTAACTGTGCGTCTCCCGCTCTTCGTCACGCGTGGCGGCATCCCGACGTTGGAACGATTAAAAAAGAAATTAAAAAGGAGGAAATTAAAATTAAATGAATATAACCAAACACTCCCCCCCCCCTCCCGAGCCATATATAGGCTCGGGAACAGGCGCGAGCTGATTTTATCAGCTCGCGAGCTCGCGAGCTGATAAAATCAGCTCGCAGGCTGCGAGCTGATAAAATCAGCTCGCGCCTGTTGGGAGATATCGAAGATATCTCCCGTAATGTTACGGGCCGTAACGTTATGGCCCGTAACACTGTTGGAGATGCTCTTAACTAAATTCATAGGATCCAACAGAGCATTATGAATATATGTATAACAGAGATAATTCGAAATCAATCTGCATATATACACATTTCATATTTGTAACAATTACAGAAAATATATTTATACAGAATTTCTATATACATGCAGAATTCACTTATTCGGATTCAACATTTGATTCGATACAAATTCATAAATCTTACATTTTGATCTGAAATTCACACTAGTGTTCATAACACTATAAACTTACATATGTACACAGAATCAAATTTATTACTTAAACCGAACATCTGAACTCGAAAGCAAACTATGCTCCGATGCCATTGAAGGAATTCGATGGATCTAAACGCAGCAGATTATAATGATTTTACTAGCCATTGTAAGAAATTCGAATCCAAAATTTAATTTAAAACATATACCTTTTTCGAATTGCAGAATCAAATAAATGGTTATACTTGAAATTGCGAAATCAACAAAAACTTGGTTCGTAGTTGAATCGAATCGAACGCCTGAATCGAGACGTCTCTATTGGAAATCCACAAATGATGATCTTGAAAACGTCTAACGAAATTGATGAAGGATGAGCAGGTACTAGCCAAGAGAGACTGGGAATTTTTTAGGTTTTTCCGAGTATCGATGTTGTGATGTTCTAAAGGAAAAAAGTCGCCCCTTTCTTTTATAACATTACAACGCGATATTTCAAATGAAACCAATTAACCCATTCTCCATTATTTAAATAAAATTAGTTGTCAAACTTTTGATTTCCTTTTATTTAAACGATTCTCACCTTATACAACGTTTATATGTAACGTTGACAACAATTTAAACAATATTTAAACTGTAAACAACGAGCGGCATCTAATAATATATCGATGTTACCTAAGTTATAATAATATCAATAGTTCGATACAATCCCTTTTGCGATCAGTGTATCAATGTAATATAATCCTTTAAATCGGTATATCCAGGATTAAACTCAAGACATGGAACCTATCATCCTCTTTATAATTTAATCTGTTTTTCTTGATCAACGAGTGGACTATATAAAAAAAATCAATATTTGAGCACGACCATGCATTTCATAATCTCACTCAATCAAGAGGCCCATGAATAATTCTACGTATATATAGATATATACACATATATACGTAGTGTTAAATTCCATCTAGATCATTCATAATCTTCATTCGATTCGAAATGTATCCAATAATCACTTTTATCGTCAATTCAGTTACAAGTAACTTTTGATGGTATCAAAACACAAATATCTTTGAATAAAATTATAACGATTTCATGTTTGAGGACCATTACATCACTGTCACTATGAGAATAACTTAATGATGCTATTAATTATATTCCACGTAGTTATTCTCATGTTAGGCTAGCCCAATACGCTATTCTCTAATATATATTTATGCTATGACATTAATATCACGTATATTAATGATCAATGAGATGTGATCATCAGTCAATTAACATACTAGTCTCGGTGCTCTATTGTTGTCCTATATAAACAATAAAACTTGACTAGGGACATTCAAGAATTATAATACTTAATATTTTATGTAATCTCATGTTCAAGTCACTTACTTGAAACTATATAAACCCATATTATTATTCCAAGGACTTCTATTATGTTAATATTTATATTACGCAGTAAATATAAAATAACAGAATATTTTATTCCAGATAAAATATATCACTAACAATGTTGTTATTATTATTCACATCTAACAGATTGCCTCTAGGGCACAAACTTTAACAATATAACCCTAAAGAAATGCCAAACCCTAGTCTTACTTCCTGCGCCACATTCATGGTCGTGATGCTCCAAATTAAATCCCTCAATCTCTCTTAAACGACTACAAATTAAACTTTGATTTCAAAATGAAAGTTGAAAAGATTTGTGCGATCTTTCATTCAATATGGACAAGATCTTTTTCAATTGAGTATTTTGTTCAATTTCTGGTCACAAAGTGCCACTATTTGAGCACAATTTCCGGGGAGAAGGGGCCTTCGAGTTCACCCATATTCCAAGCGATGGAGGCACGGGTGATGGCCGATGTCGTGTCATATACTGATCATGTTCCAGCGTGCTGTGGAGCGTGCGATGTAGAGGCTTTGATATCGAAGATGGGTTACGGAGGGGACCTGGAAGAAGAGCGAAACGATGGGTTAAAATGTTGATTAAGGTTCAATAATATAAAATATTAAACTAATGATGTTATTTAATTATTTAGTGTATAAACTGTCATAATTTGTTCAAACCAAAACAAAATTCAACGAAACAAGTTCCAATGAAACCGTCACGACAAGAGCTTCGCAATGAACCTGACTGGAAGGAATTTGAAGCTAGCTGAGATTTTTGGTCAAATTAAACGTCTTGTTTAATTTGATTAATATAATCGTTTTATAACAATTTCAGAACCGACCAAAGTGAGAACTCTCACTCAACTGTTATGTTATTATATTCAAATCTGGATATGTATTAATTGCTTATGTTTGCAATGTATGCTTCGTGGTTGATGGTTGATTTTACAGTTTTATAGTTATTATTATTTAACCTGTGAATATAAGCGTTGTCGATAGAAACGCTTATCTCATAATTATTGGTTGATGGATGGTAGTTGATATGAATGTATTTTCATTGTTGGCACCAAATTTATACCATAAATATGGAATTTGGAAATTTATTGAATTTTGATTTATTGTGATTTTAAATGAATTTTATATTCGTTTAAATGAAATTTGTCAGAAAAATTGAAATTGGAATTTTAAATCGAAACTGATTTGAAAATGAAGTTGTTATAATTTCAAACAATTATTGAAATGGATTTGAAGAGGTTTTGAATTAAAAACGACTTGTTTTAATTCAAATGAGATTTTGAATAGTAAATCCAAGATGTGAATTCGAGTTAAGTATATAAACGATGTTTTTAACTCAAATGGATTATTCAATTGATCTTATTTATTTTTTACACTAGATGTAAAAAAAAATTGGATTTCAATATATGATACTTTGGAAAATATTATTATTTTAATATTATAATAATATGTAATATTCAATTTTGATTTAAAATTGAATTCAAAGTTGAAATCGTTTTTAAACGAGATTATAAACGTTTTATAAAATACATTTTTAATGGAAATCAATGAAATTTATTCTATATAATAAAATGTTCTGAATAAGACGTGGCGCACATCGATCTCTCGTGAATTTCGACTATTAACTTCAAATAGACGTAACAGGAGATCCGACTGTCTGATTCTCCTGAAACTGGATCCGTCGGGTTCGTAATGAAAAGAGCTTTCAAATGAAAAAAGAAATTTTGAAATCCAATGGTTTGACTTGAAAATAAATCTAATTCTGTTTTGGAAAAGGTCGCTATGGGTGCAGCTCGGTGGCCGGAATTGAAAAGTGACCATAAGGGCCTTAATAAAGTTTTTTAAAATATGGTTAAATTATGTTAAATCATAATAAATGATTTGAAAAGATTTCGGATGGAATATTCCAGGTTTTGGAAAGATAAAAGATATTTTTATCTAGATTAGTTGTTATTCGGCTGGAATAAAGAACTGAGAAGAAATATAATGGTTTTAATATAACCAGAGTTTTCCAATATATAAATTGGATAGGAGTTGAATGGAAATTATCTTCAGATATTTCAATATTGGATTCCATGATTATATAGATATCATTGAGGAATTTGGAAAATATAGATATCATTATTCCCAATATGGTATTTGTTGGTTGCAGGATTTGATATTAAGTAAAAGTCGAAATGATTTCTATTCAAAGCCTTGTATTTGATATCAAATTGGATTTTGGGTTTGTTGTGGATGGTGTCTTCAATAACACTGTTCTTAAACCTAGTTGAAAATGAAGTTTGTGAAATAAATCTGTTAATTAAGATTTAATGAAGTCTTCCAAAGATAAGTTTTCCAAATTATTGAACATAATTGGAGGTGAATAGATGTTTGATTTTGGAGTTTATCGTGAACGATGTTTTAAATGACATTTTTTCTTTAACCCTGTCAAAAGAGAAGATATGATTTGGAATTTATAAATCTTTTAGTTAAGATTTAATGATTTTTTTCCAAAGTAAAGTTTTCCAATTTAATAAATTAAATTAGAATTGAATGGAAATCAAGTTAGTGATAATCGAGATGAACCTCTGTGGAGGGAGACCTTTACTAATTAAACAATTTAAAAGGTTTTGTCGTTATTCTGCCTATAATATTAGTCTGATACATAAATTTATATCGATAATGAACTAGTACAATTTCCGTGAAGATTCCATTTTGAATGGAAGTTGATTTTTGGTTTATCATGAACAATATTTTAAATAAAATTTGTTCTCTAACCCAGTAAAGATAGGATTAATTTCCTAAAGTTGAATAATCATTAAATAATGATTTTTGGAGATTAAAACTAAGTGAAGTTTTAATAAATCTTTAATTAGATTCGAAACGTAATGAGGTAATTAAATTTACCAAGACGCGATGGGTGTTAGATATAGAGTACCACCAGTTTTACTCCATGCGACAATTGAATCTTTAATTAGATTTGGAATGAAAAGTGGTAATTAAATTTACCTTAACACGATGGGTGTTAGATATGCCGTACCACCAGTTTTGCTTCATTGGGTGAATAGGTTGGGAATGGGATAACAATATGATTGTGTAAGGCTCGTTGATTCTGATAAAGTTCATAAACCTTTATTTGGTTTAAGTTTGTGAAAAGATATTATATATTCTTTTGCAATAGTTTCCTAAGGAAAGATTTAAACTAGAAGTTTAAGTGAAGTAAATCTTTGATAAGATTTAAAGGAGTAATTCCCAATGTAAAAAAATTATTTGAATAAAAGAATATTCTAGATTGAAATGAAATATATGATATGTTTATATATCACTTGATTTGAAAGATGCAATTGTTATCCGGAAAGACCGTGTTTAACCCAATGTGAATAACTGATACGATGATTAAAAGTCGAAGATATTGAAGACGGTGGTTGAAGACCGGAGATCTTCACATCATTTGGATTATTGTTGATGTATCGATTGGGGTGTACAACCCAAGACGAGGTTATAAGTGATGGTCGTCCAGACATGCTTGTAGACCGACCGGATATGCAAGGGCCTCTCTCTTGTATTGGATATATGGGACGAGGAATAAGGTGCCTTCGGTTTTGTTCAGACCCAGAACAAACTTGTAAAAGGATGTGTGTCTGACATCTATTCTATGCCATATTGATTGATCTCTACTAAACATATATCTGATTGGTGGAGGAGAATTTATTCTCTTAGATTAACACCCTTCTCTGAGACGTGTGAGCTTGGAGGTTATATATTAATAGAAATCAGTTATATGGTATGGAATGACAGTGTGGCATGTTAAGTGCTGCTGGCAGATAAATAAAAGCTTCTTGTTGAAAAGTATAGCTTTATGGATGATGATCAAAGCATGGCAAATATAGCGTAGCTTTGTGTGTCGAGACGTGACTACGATGAGCCTCACAACCCATGAATGGCCGATGCAGGATAATAAATGACATGTTGGAATCACTTTTTTTCTTGATACTAGCGTAAGTCGTAGGGCTGTGAAAGCCCACGTGAACGCCCAAACGACAATGGATGTTTCCTGGGAAAACTAGGCGTAACCATTATGTTGCTGCGATTCTGGGACGAGGACAAACAAAGGGTACAGATGTTTCCTGGGGGATCCAGGTGTAACCATTGCGTATCTAGGGTCCAGAGAGAGGATTCAGGAGCACCCCAATAAAGGTGACTCCACAGATGAGGAATCCAGATTCACACCGATAAAAATGATAATTATGAAGCATTTGTTGATCTTGGTACTTAGGGTTCCGAAGTTAGGACCGTTTGAGTCTTGGGACACCCATCAGCGGTGTCCACTATTTCAAATCTCGCAAATATCGCCCGAGATCTCCTCCAAGATCTCGCTTTGGGCTCCTTCTAAAACGAAATAGCAAATATCACTCTAAATCTCCTTTCGAATATATCACTCGAGATATTGCAATATCGAACGATATATCGACCGAGACGAAATGCTAGAATATCGTCCGAGATCTTAGTTTTTTTGGTTAAAATTTAAATTTGTGCCTGGACTAGAATTATAATTAAAAAACTCAAATCTAGCCATATCAATCTTTTGTTATTTTGCATATTTCATGTTAAATGACTATATTGTATGTTCGTATATATTTTATAATGCTTATGATTTTCATATTCGTCTTTTTACATACATATTGCTTATAAAATTATGTATTTTGTGGTCTATTTGTACTGATTTTTTTTAATGTTTTGGATCCTTTTAATGTTTCCTGTATTTCTATTTTAAGCATATTACGATTTAGAGTATGAATGATCTTTCGCAAAATAAAGAATAATAAAGTTATTTTGTATTTTAAGTTTAAGTTACTATGTTTTTAATAGAATTCATAAAAATCATTTTGTTAAAATATCATTTTTAACATATCATGTACTCCGAGCTTGTTCCGATATGAACTTTCAGACCCGAGATGAAAATCCGAGATGAACTCTTGAGTTAGACTCATCTCGTCTGAGATCTCCCCCGATACGAGACCGAGTCTATAAAATCCCCAAGACGAAACACGACCGGTATTTAAGATTTAAAACCTTAGCAGTGTCAAGAAAGCCTCAGTAATTGATAGAACTCAAATTCCAATACAAACCTTCGCGGTTTTTAATTGTAACCTATGTATGTAGTCGTAGTACACTACATCTGCTATGATTGATATATTTATAAAAATGATTTTTACACTTTGCACTAGTGATAGTAAAAGAGGATTTTGCATATCAAGATTTTTTTGCTATTATAAGGTAAAACTCTATCCTCCTGTTTGCGTTGCATTATGTGATGGGATTCAGTTTTATAATAGCTTCATTTTTTTAAAAAGCATTGCGATTGGTGTGGAAGAGACCTGTTCCATGTTATACGGCGTGGTCCCATGATTTACCCTACTTTAAAATAAAGTATAATAACAGTTTTTTTTTTTGTTTCTCACGGTAGTCCCATGGCTGACCTAGAGTTTATTTTTTTTAACCTAAATTCAGGATGCCCATATTTACCATACGGGCAGCTAGTAGTTTTGGTTTTGCAAATATTTTATTGAGCAAGATTCTGGATTGAAGCTAAAGCTGTGTCCGCTGCATTTGAAAGTCTTCTGCTGAATGTAATTATATTTCCATTGTGTATTTTTTTAATTTGTTGTACTATGATATATTCTTCACTCTTATGTAAAATTGTTGTAATAGCAATGAAATGTTTTTTTATGTTCTGTTCTGATGTTTTGTATTCCCGTAACGGTTCGAGCATTTCTGTCTTCTGGATTGGACCTGTGCGATAATGGTCGATTCTAAGGGCGGGGTTTTTCAGGTTGTTACAACATGTCTCCACTTTTCCCTTTTGTTTCATTTGTCTTCTTTCAAGATCGCAACATAGATTCATGTAATAGATATAAACACATTCATGAGCACCTTCAAATTTATAGGCATGAAAACATCAGACTTTTTTATTCCATTTATACATTTCTTTTAATAATTCTAATATCTTCTCCCACGAAATTTTGGAGGAAAATAAGAGTCGCACTTTTAGTTCATATTGTACTTGAGACGACTAAATGTAGGGGTGTTAATTAGAGAAAATAGTCCGATGTACGATTTGGTCTGAAGGGTAAGATGTCCGGTCCGTGCCCGTACGATTCTCATTTAGGACTAGAAAAAGTGTACGAAAATATGTCCATCCAAAAATGTTCTATGTTTTTCTATTATCCCAACCTTGTTTGTCCGTTGCCGGCACATGCAAAAAATGTCTGAGCCAACTCCTCATCAGGTCTATGTACGTTTGAAAGTCTTATAGAACAGGACACAAACACCCCTATGTCCGATCTGGTCCATCCGATTAACACCCCTAGTTGTGTGTGGAGGTCGTGGCTGATGTGGAAGGTACATGTGTGGCTTCGTTGGGGCTACTAAGCTTGACTTGGTGGTGTACGTTGCAGAGAGGGCGCAGAGTGGGATTCGTTGGTGTGAACAACACGTGATTTCATTGAGAGCTAAAGGGGTTACGGACGAAAGAAGGAATGACATTTTGATTGAGTGCATGGGGTAGTATCAGACACGCATGGGAAAGGATGCATGCGCTTTGGACCTTGCTGGGCTGAGGTAAGGAATATTTATTTTAATAATTTTGAAGTCTTGATTCTTAAACAAATATTGCTTACCTTTAAAAAGTGTTTTACTCATCCATGGGGGGATCCGTTTTATCCACAGCTTTCGAAGTTAGAATTGTATTGACAAATATGACATGTTAGTGTCGTTATTGGATACATTTTGGTTAAGTGTAAAATATGATTTTTCAAAATTGATTTGTTTTTAAATCCCGAAGTGAAATATGATTTGATACAAAAGAACAATATATTATTTCGATGATTTGAAATGAAATTTGGATTTTAAATTCGAAGAGATTATTTTCAAAAGGAATGAATTTGAAATGAAAAAGTTAATTAGTTTTGATGAATATGAATACGAAGATTAAGCCTGAAGGGTAGTTTGGGAATTGCATAGTTATTTGTGCATCGTAGATTTCATGAGTCATATTTGTGAATATAAGAACTACATTGGCTTGATACTATATCTAATTAAGTACCAATTAGATATAGGTATATAGCCATTCATAAGTGGTAGTGATCTAGCCTCGAGAATAACAAAACAATTTTATTTTTGTTGATTGTTATTCATCTTATGATGCTGTATATTTCTTACTTACTGTATTATTTCACGTTTGTTGAGTTTCCAAGAGTGAATATTGTTGTCTATCCCGTTCGAGTTACTCAATGGTAGATTATATATATTTGTTGTTTTATAGAACAACTTGAAGATTAGATCATCTCTGATAAATTTATGTTATTAAAAATCCTAAACATTTAGTATTGTCGAATATTTATCAAATATTTTATAGTAAATTGGTAGTTTTCATTATTAGTTCATAGTGGACGGATATTTTGGCTATTTTGACTGCAACGAACTTCCAAGTTGTTACAGTGCTATATGTAGCTACTAACCTTAAGGAGTTATCTATAAAGAATGAAAAACAATTTGTCAAAACAATAAGGGGAAACAAGCACTCATTATGGTGCATGATTCTATAAAGAAAAGCAAAAGAAATATAAATGAGTATTATATATAATAGATGTTGCTTCAAAGTTAAAAGCACTCAAGATATTGTTATTTTTGTGGTATAGCTATTTTAAGACTATTATTATAAAAATTAAGAATAAAAAGATCTCGACATATGATAAGAAAAAGAAATTTTGTTACAACCGGATTTCAATACCGAAAGCAAGCAATGGTGAAAGGGTATCAGAATGGAACCAACATCAGAATAGAAGCCAGGAAACCCTACATTCAATACCAGGGGCAATAAAGGAGAGGATTTGGTCCACATATTATTGGCACCAACGTGGGAGACAGAAGCTTGGTACCGATACGAGGAAGATGACGGGGGCACGATACCGAAATCAACATACAATAACACTACAAGAAAAACCAAGATTAGCGACAGATTTTTAGCAGCGGAAAATTCCATCGCTAATTAGCGGCGGATTTCCTTGGGCTTTGCAAGAGAGAATATTTTGGATTTTATATGTCATCTTATTATAAATTATTACCGTCGAATACTAAATCTGTCGCTAAATCAATGAAAATTGCAGCTATTTACCGTCGTATAATATTTGACGCTAAATTCCGTTGCTAATAGAGTCGGATTACCATCGACATAATTTTGAAGTTATTTTCCTACAGTTTTCCAAGAGATTTGAAACGAACTTTTATATTTTTTATTTATTAAATGTTTTAAATTTGTGGTATTACTTAGTAATTAATTAGTAAATTTAAATTTTAAATAATTAATGTTAATAAAACATTAGTAATTAATAATAAATAATAACTATTAGAAGTAAATAAAATTCATTAGTTAATGCTGTTTTTTTTTTTTGAAAATTAATGCTGATTAATTATTAATTACTATATAATATAAATAAGAGGTAATAGTAATTAATAAAATACATTGTTGTTCGATGTTTATTAAATTTGTTTTGATAATCAATGATTATTTAGTAGTCTTACGATTAATTAAATTAATATCAAGAAATTATTAATACATATTTGCTTTTAAGAAATTGATTGGTACGTATTATTTGATAAATAATTAGTAATTAAGAAAAACAAAATGGTCAAAGTTTAAAAATAAGAAGTTAAATAAATATTAAAGAATTTCGAAATTCAAAAAATTCAAGCACTACCACACAAGTTATTATTTTCATGTATATTAATAATAAATATTTAATTAGTGATTACAGCTGAGCAATATAAGATTTAAGTAGTGCACTGATTATCTCTAATATATTGTGAGACAACACATTCTCAGTTTATAAAGATCAGAATTTAAACTGTAAGATTATATATACATATATAATATCATGTTCTTTTATAATGGTGTATAATGTGATTTCAGTATACATGTTTCCTAAATTCAAAATGTATTTCAATTATCTCTTATATAATATATGAGACAACTACATCCTCAATTTATACAATTCAAAGTTATATATATAATATGTATATATATACACATACTTAATATATATACACACACACACATATAGATGTATATATGTGTGTTTTTTAATGAATTTTCAGAATTCTTTACTTGGTCTTATAAGATAATTCTTTACTTGATCATATAAGTATATAATAGTTATTATAAATTAATATCTACTATTAGTAATTATAATCTATAATTAATACTAAATATTTAATTAGTGATTAATTACAGCTGAGCATAAGATTTAAGTAGTGCACTTATATATTGTGAGACAACACATTTTCAGTTTATAAAGATCAGAATTTAAACTGTAAGATTATATATACATATATAATATCATGTTCTTTTATATTGGTGTATAATGTGATTTCAGTATTCAATGTTATATACATACATACATTATATATATACGTATATATGTAGTTTTTTTTAATGAATTTTCAGAATTCTTTACTTGGTCATATAAGATAATTCTTTATACTTGGTCATATAAGTATATAATAGTTATTATAAACTAATATCTACTATTAATAATTATAATCTATAATTAATAATAAATATTTAATTAGTGATCAATTACAGCTGAGCATAAGTTATGGGCAAAATATAACATTAATAATATGTTAACGTTAAGTTATGGGCAAATTATAACATTAATAATATGTTAACTTTAATAATATGTATAATGCGATTAAAATATAACATCAGTTAACGTTAATACCATCCGCACATCAGTTAACGTTAATACCATCCGCAACAGGTCTATCATCCACCTCTACAAACTTAGAACTAAACATTTTTTGTTCATTTCCTTATTCCTTTTCATCGCTCTTCAGCTTATCTTTTCATCGCTCTTCAGCTTTCGTCGCGCCGCCCTCTTTGTCGTGCTATCGTCTTCATCGCGTCGCCGCTCTGCAGGTAGTGAAGTTTTTCCGAGTTTAATTATTTTCGTGGATTTTGTTAATTCTAGGGTTTTAGGTCTAAATCAGGGTTTTATTATGTTGTAGATCTAACGATTTTACTGCCCAGTTCAATTGTTGCCCCTGCTTGTAATGTTTTAGCTTTAAGTCAGGGTTTTAGGTCTAATGATTTTGTCATGTTGTAGGTCTGAATCTAGGGTTTCAGGTATCCTTCATGTCTTTTATAAACAGTAACTGCCCAGTTCAATTACTGCCCCTGCTTGTAATGTTAAGAATAGATTGGTTTGATGCTTCATGTCTTTTATAAACAGTATTGGGAATGAAGGGTTCACACAGTATTTACTGATATACTTCATGTCTTACATCCTTCATATACCTATGTTTGGACCAGAATGTCTTGCATCCGTCATGTCTTTTATAAACAGTATTTATTGATATACTTCATATATGACACACAGTTAAAACACCATATAGGTATAACCTAACTATTAAATTTTTTCCTATTATGTATTAATCACATGCATTATGTAATTTTTTTCCTATTATGTATTTTCCGTGCTTACGTTTTTTCCTATTATGTATTGATCACTAATGCCTTGCATCCGTGCTTATGTTTTTTTCCTATTATGTATTGATCACATGTATTAAAAAAATTTCTTGTATGGATCACATGTAGTTTTGAAACTTATACATTAGTGCAGTATTAAAGTTTGAAATGGATTATATGAGGGATCGTACTTGGATGTATAAGCGGAAAGATGGACGCGGTGCAATGTTGGAGGATTTTTTCAAGGGTATAGATGTATTTGTCGATTTTGCATCAAGAGAGTTTGGAAATCAAGAAATTCAATGTCCTTGTCAAAAATGTAAAAATGAAGCTCTTAGGGATGGTGATACCGTTAAATTCCATTTATGCAAATATGGATTTGTGCTTGTTTATGAGTTATGGAGATTTCATGGAGAAGTTAGTGGTGCTACCAGCAATAACGACGATGGAAATAGTAATTGGGATAATGATGATAATTATTTCCAAGAGAATAGGATGGAAGCCATGGTTTATGATGTTGGAGGTTCACTCCTTCACAACATGTCTGGGAGAGATTCAAATGTTGAGGAACCCCCTAATGTAGAGGCGAAGAAATTTTTTGATTTGTTACATGCTGCGAAGCGACCTTTATGGGATGGTTGTGAAACCCATACAGAGTTATCCGCAACTGCTAGATATATTGCAATCAAAGCAAAATATAATAGTTCCAAAATCGAATTTGATGAGTATCTTAAAATCAGTAAGGAAATGTTGCCTCCTGATAATGTCTTGGGTGATAGTTTTTACAAGATGAAGAAGTTGGTGACTGCATTTGGTTTGCCGTATCAAAAAATAGATGCATGTCGAAATGGTTGTATGTTGTTCTGGAAAGATGACAATGAGCTTATAACTTGCAAATATTGCTCCGTTGAAAGGTACAAAGCAAAGAAAAATAAAACAAAAGACATCCCATACTCAAGGTTGCACTACATGTCGCTTATTCCTAGGTTACAAAGGATGTATGCGTCTATGGCAACTGCATCGCACATGAGATGGCATGCTACTCGGAATTATAGTGATGGATTGTTGTGTCATCCTTCAGACGGAGAAGCATGGAAGCTTTTTGATAGAACATATCCTGACTTTGCGAAAGAGGCACGTAATGTTAGATTAGGCATGTGCACGGATGGATTTGCACCATTTGACCAAATTAGTAAACAATATTCTTCTTGGCCGGTTATTTTGACGTCTTATAATTTGCCACCATGGATGTGCATGAAAAATCCTTTTATGTTCTTAACTCTTATAATTCTTGGGTCTAGAGTTCCTAAACAAGGAATAGACGTATATTTGCAACCACTAATTGATGAGTTGCATCTCCTTTGGAATGGAGTTCTTACGTATGACGTGTCAATGAAGAATAATTTTATCATGCGTGCATCTTTTTTATGGACCATTAGTGACTTCCCAGCTTATGGTATGCTCTTTGGTTGGGGTACGTCTGGTAGATTAGCATGTCCGTATTGCATGGAGTGGACATCGTCATTTCATTTGGCTAATGGAAGCAAAATGACTTGGTTCGATTGTCATCATTGTTTTTTAGATTTCGATTATCCGTGTAGACGAAACAAGAAAGATTTTCAATGAAACAGAGTCGTTACCGTTCCTGCACCGCCAGTGTTGTCTAGTGAAGAAATTTATGAGTTCGTGCAATATTTTCCAAAAATATATAATAATCCAAATGGGTTAAATTTCAACATTGAAGGCAAAGGTTTGAGTCGTAATTGGTGTAAACAAAGCATATTATGGGAATTTCCATATTGGAAAAATCTATTAATTCGTCATAATATTGATGTCATGCATAATGAAAAAAAATGTTTTTGAGAATGTGTTCAATACAATTCTCAACGTTAAAGGTAAAACTAAGGACGATTTGAGATCAAGACGTGATATACAACTTTACTGCAAACGTCCCGAACTTGAGCTTAGTTAAGATGATAGTAACTTTAAACCTAAAGCATGTTACAAGCTAAGTTGGGATAGTTGTAAAATTCTATTGAAGTGGGTGGAGAATCTACGATTACCGGATGGTATTGCTTCAAATTTACGTAGATGTGTTGATTTGAGTAGCTTGAGAATGAGCGGAATGAAAACCCATGATTGCCGTTTATTTTTGGAGAATCTTTTTCCAGTTGCTTTCAAAGAGTTGCTTCCGCATAAAGTTTGGTGTGCTATAACGGAGGTTAGTCTATTTTACAAGAAGTTATGCACAACAACACTAAAATTGGACCGAATTGAGAAGCTTGAGAAGATCATACCAGAACTAATTTGCAAATTGGAGATGATATTTCCCCCTGGTTTGTTTAATGTAATGGAGCATCTTCCGATACATCTTCCTTTCGAAGCTAGAATGCAGGGACCTGTTCAATATGGGTGGATGTATCCGTTTGAAAAGTTATTTTATAAAACTCATATCATATTAGTACATGTTATATATTTTCAAATTTGTTTACACATGTCACATTAGGTTTATAAGACACTTGAAGAAAAAAGTGACTAATAAGGCATGCGTGGAAGGATCAATTTGTAGTGCCTACATCATGGAAGAGGCGGCAACATTTTTTTCTTATTACTTTGAGGAACATGTAAAGAAAATGAATACAACTATCTCACGCAATGATCATAGTACAGATGAATTTTTCAATGATCGTTCATTATCCGTGTTCTAAAAAGAAGTACGTCCCTATGGTGGTTGGGAAAAACATTGGTTGACTGATGAAGAATACAACGCTGCTCGAAATTACGTTCTTCTTAACTGCAAAGAAGTAGAACCTTATATAAGGTGAATTTTGGTAGCATTCAATGATTTTAATTTCAAAATTAAAGTAACTTACTCACTTTAGTGCTCTTGCAGAATGTTTGAGGAGATGAATCATGCTATTCCACGTGCATCAAATTTTAGTGATTGGTTTCTTAATTATGTAAGATTAATATAACAAAATTCAGCTACTTTTTATTTGAAAACGTATCAAATATACTTATGTATATATTAATTTATGTTTATTATAATAGGTATGTGATCCTGCTAATAAAGTCACGGATAAACGATTAAAGTTTATTGCATTTGGACCTCAAAAGGAAGTGAGGAAATGCAAAGTATTATTCATGAACGGGTATAAATTTCAAATAGAGGAGTACAGATATGGAAAATCAACTTATAATTGTGGTGTATGTGTTAAAGGCAGCAATGACCCAGAAATGCATATGCAAGACTATTATAGTATTTTGAAGGAAATTTATGAGCTGACTTACTCTATCGATCCGGAGCAAAAAACTTTCCTATTCAAATGTCATTGGTTTGTCAATACACCTAAAATTGGAATTAATGTGCATCCTCTGTACAATCTCATTGAAATAAATCATAAGTCCAAGTATAAGACCTATGATCCGTTTATTCTAGCAACACAATCAATTCAGGTCTATTATTGTAGCATATCCATCAGAAAGGAGAAATAAAAATGATTGGTGGGTTGTGCTTAAAACGAAAGCTATGTATACGTTAGATGAAAACATCTTGAATGATCAAGCTTATCAAGAAGACATCGATCATACCGTTGAATTCACCATGGACAGAGAAGGTGACATTGGACCTCTTAATGACGGCGTTCAGGTCACGAAAGTTTTTGATACGGATGTAGAAGAAGATAATATAAATGTAGACCTTGAGAGTGAAAATGAAAGCTCAGAAGATGATGAATTAGATGTTGATGGAGAATGATAGTTGATAAGTCTGTTAACATTTGCGACTGAGAAATTTGATGTTTTGATTGTTTTCATTTCTCTACTTATTCAGTAAACCATTGTTGTCATTTTTAGTAAACCATTGTTGTCATTTTTCTGTTTTTCTATTTATGTGATCTCGAACATCTGCACGACACGATATTTATGCATTACGGCAATGTGCCAAATTGTAATCTCGAACATCTGCAAAAATAGGGGCTTACAAAACTGCTTGTAATTTTTATTTATGCCTCACCGATAAAAATTATTCATTGTAAAAATGTTTCCTCGAACATCTGCTAGTAATTTTGAGGTAAATGTCAATGCCAATTAATCAATTCGTATGGCAGTTGCTACCTTTTTCTCTTAGTTTAACCGATAAATTCAAATTTGAACAGTTGCTGCCGTTGTAGATATTGAGGAGTTCATAGTATGAATTTTTGTTTAGTTGCAGCTATTCACTTTGATATCATCCTAAGAACAATTGGGCAGTCATTGCTTTGTCGCCAATATCAATTTTGTTGTCACATTGGTATGGACTATTGAGTGCATGATCTTATATATTATGCTTATCCATATTTCTATTATTTGCGATTACTTGTTATATGGTCTCATGTAGATTTTACCAAGATACCGAGGTAGTGGTTTGTTTCTTTTATCCTATCAGGTTAATACATAATCAAATGTCTACTTGCAATGACATTTTGCTGTTATGTTACATGCTTATTGACTTAATATCGTGCTTACATCATTATTTATTAGGCTTATTTGTGTACTTTGCTCATGTATGCAGTTTACATTGCCCCCTTTTAAAATATGCCGTTGACATTAAGAATTAAAATGATATGAGAAATCACAAATTTTCCATAAATGATAATGCAGCTTATACATTTACATTAGTAGAGTATTTCATGCAAGTTGTTGATTTCTTTATGTTCATGATTTTATAATTTTGTTGTAGAAACTGTAGAAAATCCCCGTTGATTAAACTGATTACAGTTTGTACATGTGCTTGATAACTTTTTAGTGCCATTGTTTTTAAGTTGAGCTAAAAGAAACGTAGGCACAATTTTCTTTTGGATATGCAAATCTTAATAGCATCCTTGTTATTACGATTAACCGCTAGTTTCATTTTCAGTATTTTGATACAAGTTAATATCAATCAAAATATTTTTAATATTTTAATGAGAATAAAAGAAAATGAAGAAGAAAAAAGCATAGTGTAGAGAAAATCAGTAATAAAGGAAAATGTGTGATGCAAGCCCTGGGGTTAGTCAGTTGTTCTTATGCCTAATGCATTATAGTTGGAATCAGCAGCTATTTTTTTACGTCCTCTTTCTTTTGATAAATAGGCCAAAAGGTGATGATTGTCATAACATGTGCATTATAATTGAAAAAACAGGGCAAATAATAATTGATGGTTGTTATAATATGTGCACTGTATTAGGTGACTGCTGTTAATGTTACAAGCTGTATCGCATTGTGGTTTATCCTTAATTCACCGACCTTATAATGTACATGTTTGTGTACATAGGTTGTTCATTTCTATAATGAATTTACCTTAATCAATTTTAGTTCATCTCTTTTCTTTTATATCCAAGGTGAGAATTTACCTCACATGACTATCCCAACATGCACTGAGGCCATGTACTGATTTGAATTGAATTGATAAATAATTAGTTTGATAGATAAAGAATAAATTAGTTTATAATTTCAATTCTAGAAACCGTGTGTTGCCGATATGGCTGGGCACAAATACACACATATATACATTGTATAGAAACTCCTTGTTTGAATTAGCTTGCACTTTCGTCTGTTACAAGAAGAAGGACATGTCCTTGCTCTGAAAAATAAGCTAGTGCCTATTCCTTTTGCCTTGAAAGAAAGTTGAGAACACTTTATTTTTGTATATGAATATTTGTGTGCAACTGCGCCTTAACCCATGCTAATGCTTTGCATTGGAAAATAGCCTCATGCTGTCTTTGATTTCATGACATGCACAATATGCTTATTTTATTTTTCCAAACTTAAACAAATTCATGTATTTTATTTTTATATATACAGTAACTATAATATACATTTTTGTACCTTCACATTAACATGTATGCATGCGTTTCACATTATATAAGTATTTCACTTTGTAGCTAGCTTTGTATATAGCATATATACATATAAGTGCAAGTTTACTTTCTCTTTCACTCTGTAGCTAGCTAGTTTTGAATATAGCATATAACTTATTTTTCTATTCATAATTCAAAGTATCGCTGTTCCTTTCATGTGCTATTCTAGTACTTATCGCGTTTGTGCTTTTGAATGTACAGTACATGTATTATGCTCTTAACACAATTAGTGTAAATGATTGTGTTGAAACGCTCAGTTAAAAGTAATGCAATGATGTACAAAATTATGAGTTTAAAATTTTATTTTTACATATCGACAATGAATATAATTGTAATGTTAAGTAAATTTATGATATTTATAAAGACTGTTTATGTGTGGAATATAATCACTGTGTATGTGTAGTATATTATGACTGTTTTTCTATTTCTGTTTTTTTTAATAAGATAATGCATGTTTATATTATGACTGTTTTTTTTGGTTTTATAATATGACTGTTACTAAATATAATGCCTATTTTTAAATATTTCATGCATGATTGACAGATATGGTTGGCGCTACACGTGGACATTCGTATGTTTCCCAGGAACACGAGCAAGGAAAAGTGAGAGGACGAGGACGGGGAAATCCTCTACTTATTCAGTCAACTCTACCACCTAGTCATACCATTAAACCATATCCACAAAGTAAATTCAAAAATGATCAGTCGGCATCACTGCGTCCTCGCTGCCCTACACGACTTTCATCACAGCAAACTTCTTCCTAACCTCTCTCCCCGCTGCATAGTCAACTATCTACTCTGCAGTCTCCGCAGCCTATTCCTTTGCATGGTGCTCCTCCACAAACGGATCGACAATCTACGTCTCTGAATCCTTCTCCGTAGCCTAATCCATTGCATGGTGCTTCTCCACAGCTTAATCGGCAATCTACTACTCCGCAGTCTTCATCATAGCCTTCTTGCAGCATGATCCTCTGCATGGTGCTTCACAGCTTAATCGGCAGTCTACCACTCTACAGTCTGCATCACATCATTCTCCGCAGCTTAATCGCAATCTACTTCTTCGCAGCCATCTCCGTAGCTTAATCGGCAATATAGTTCTTCGCAGCCGTCTCCGCAGCTTAATTGGCAGTCTACTTCTTCGGAGCCATCTCCGCAGCATGGTGCTTCTCCGCAACCCAGTCCTCTACCAATAACGCAAAAATGGTGCTTCTCCGCAGCATGCTTGTAACAACCCGTATTTCAATAACATGTTAAAACAAGAATCAAGACAGAATTAAATTATAAATTCTGAATCAAGTGAAACGGTCTGTGCCATTGCGTTCGTCTCGGAAAAATACGCGAAATAGAGTCCGAGTTTTCGAGAATCGGAGTCCGTATGACCCGTTAAAGGCCCAAAGAAGATTTCTGGAAATTTGAACTTCGGAAATAGTTTTGAAAATCAGATCTGGGGCCAGGCGGGAAGTTTCCCGCCTAGGCCATGTCGACAGGGCTGTCGACAGGCCTGTCGACTTGGGCCCAGACCAAGTCGACAGCCCTGTCGACTTGCCTGTCGACAGGGGGTGGCCGGGGCAAGTTGCCTGGCGCACCTGTTTGTCTCACCTGGTCTTGTTCTTGGGCTGGTTCTGGAATCTTCCGAGATATGATGGTCCTAATCTATCCTAGATCTAATCCTATGGCCTAAAACACACCCTAATCTCTATAAAAACACCCCTAAGGCCACCCTAAACCCTCATAACTCACCCTCTCCACGAAGTGCTGCCCAAATGCCAAGTGATCATGGCCTCCATCCCCTTTTCTTAAAGCCTAAGCACTCAAATCGGGTTCAAATCAAGAAGTGCAAGCTTGCTACACCAAATGGAAGGAAGATCAACATTGCTATGCGAGTTTCATGACGATTCTTCAACAAAGGAGGCACCTTTCTTAGCCAAGATGATCCATGCTTCTTCCCCTAGGCCTAACTATGTAAGTTCTAGCTACTTTTAGATGGAAACGGTAGTTTTGATAATGACATGGGATAAAATGAGGCTAAACATGATTATGCGAACCTATATGAACCTTACCTTGCCTCTTGTGTTCATGTTTATGATCTTAGGCCATGTGAGTGACTTGATCATGCCTCTCATGCTATGCATAACCTAGTTTAACTTGCAAGTTTGGATCTTTATGCATGAAATGCTAGCATGAACCTTTAGGAACCATTTTACTTGTGAAACATTGGCTAAGACTAGATTTTGGGGCTTATGCATGTTTATGAACCCAAACCCTTTATGCTATCATGCAAGTTTGTGGCCAAGTCCTTTATGAGATTATGCATGCTTGTGGCCAATCCCCTCTTTTAAGTTATGCATGTTTATGGCCAAACCCTTTTTGATAATATGCATGTTTGTGGCCGAATTCCCTTGTGACATTTTGTGTGTTTGTGGCCAAAACCCTTTTTATGACACTATGCATGTTCGAGGCCAATTTGTAGTCATAGTATTCCTACTATGTTGACTCGTCTATACTTACGTTGGAAACACGTTTTGGGGTTAGGTTAGACGAGCGTGAATATACATGAGAATCTTAACTTGAAGTTCCATGAAATATGATGTGAAACATGATTTGGGTTAAATGGGTATAACATGACAACATGTAACATTAAAGATAACATGGGAGTTGACATGTAAGTATGCATAAAAACATGATCTTGGGAATTTACCTATTAAGTTAGGTCTACCCTTTGGGAATTTACCTATTAAGTTAGGTCTACCCAAATGCTTGAAAAACTTGTAACATGTTTTGGAAACATGATGAACTTAGATAATATAAGTGTGGCCAACTCGAGGTTGGGTTGAGTTTGCAACGTAAAACTACCCGGAACCGACCGGCCTAACTAGTAGTTGCAAACAGTAGGACCCAATGTGAGAAGTTGGTCATGTCGCGCTTAAGACCCGAGGTTAGACTAGGTTGTGGTGTAAATCTACCCGGACCCGCCCGGCTTAACTAGTAACCACAACAAGGTCTAATGTGAGAGGTTAAGAGTGCATTAATTAAATTAATGCCACATGATAAGGTTAAGTAAATTTGACTAATGACACTTAACCGATATGACACGAATGGGTAGGTTAAGTGGGACCGGGCTTGATTTCCTTAATGACACTTAACCATGCAAGATGATTAGGAGATGGGGTTAAGTAATTTACACTTAACTAATCCGACTGGGAAATTAGATGAGGTTAAGTAATTAAGACTTAACTAACCTAACACGGTAATTCGATGGGGTTAAGTTAAACACTTAACTAATTTAAACTTGGTAATTCAATGAGGTCAAGTAACCCATACTTAACCAACTTAACTTGGAAATTTAATGGGGTTAAGTTAAACACTTAACTAATTTAACACGATGATTTGATGAGGTTAAGTGACCTATACTTAACAAATCTAACTCGTTAATTTGATGTGGTTAAGTGAACTAAACTTAACCAATCTAACTCGTTAATTGGATGTGGTTAAGTGACCTATACTTAACCAATCTAACGTGAAAACATGATAAGGCTAAGTCACGAATCACTTGAATACGCTTGACCGATTTGACTCGGTAATTTGACAAGGTCAAGTTAATTTATATAATTAACCAATCTAAAATGATAATTAGACGAGGTTAAGTTATGGATTGCTTGATATACTTAGCCAACTTGACACATGGTTTGTAGGGTTAAGTCTTGGACTTGGATACTTAGCCAATTTTGACATGGTTTGTAGACGGGCTAAGTTATGAACTTAAGTGACACTTAACCCATTAGATAAACCCTAATTCGGAAGATTAGGTAAATAACCATAGTTAACAAGGGTAATGGAAATAAGGCTAAGTGGTAAACCTTAGTTAAGGGAAACTAAGTAATAATTCTTAGTCAAGGAAATCTGGACCACTTCTTAGATAGATGAGTAACCCGATACGGTAGGTCATCGTTTAAGTATACGTGTAGGAGCAGGCTATCTGATTTAGATAAAGGCTCCAGCGAACTGGGTAACGAAGCAGCGGCTTCGGGGAACGTGAGGATATTCTTGGTATCCCTCTGTGAGGTCGCAGATGATCATCCTGGACTCACAAGAGGTTAAGGTCTGCGTTAGAAGAACCAAGAGTATGCCTTGGTTGCTATACGAGCGACCTAAAGACTGGGATGGATAGCAGTGAGTCAACGAATACATGATAGTGCCCTAGATAGCAAGTTCGTCGATCATCTACCATCTTGAGTCAAGCGTGTACGTACGGAAAGGCAGGGAACACCCAACAGACCATAATTGCTATCTAATTATGGGTGAGGTAGGCCGTAGGATGTGGGCTGGCCGGAGTGTAGTTCTCATGCAAGATTTTCTCTTGTATTGCCTTTCACTAGTTGAGGGAGGGGTCTCGTGGGACCATAGCCACGTGTAGAAAAGCAGACCTTAGTATCTGCATCGGAAGATAAATCTAAAGCTCCCGACTGAGTCCTGTATTTCTTGTTTTGCCCTGTGACAGGACTCGGATGGCACGATGTGATACATGTGCATACAGTTATAGAAAAACGATTCACGATGAATGCGTGGGAAAAAGGGCGCGGTTGAGGGTTAGCGTAATCCCTAGTGGCCTAGGTGGTTTAACCCAAACCGAAATACGAAAGCGTGCAATAGGTAAGCATAATCCCTAGTGGTTCTAGGTGGCGTAAGTCCTAGTAGTTCAAACGATGATTCATATGGAAGAGCCTAGCTAGAACAAGGGTGACAGTCCAAACGATTTCAAGGATAATACGACATGAGGAAGCCCGTACGAGGTACGACAAAGGACTGAACTTATATACATGAAAAGAAACATACGAGTTGAGTAACCTATATATGCGATATATTAGGTTGACATGGACCATTACACGACTTTGAGTAAGGGACATTCATGGTTAACACATAACAAGGTTGGGATACTAGTACGAGAGGTGCAGAGCAGATATACATGTTAGAACCAGGAAAAATTTACATAATAGATACCGTGGGATGTTAGACGGGGTAGATACCTTGGGATAATGTACTCGATAGAAATCTGACGATGTGATACCTTGACTTATCATAACACCGTAGTTTATCATGATACCTTAGTTTACCTTGCCGCAGTAGTTCAACCGGCTACCCTGGTTTATCTATCTTGTAGTTATCCTTATGTTTACTTTCAGTTTATGCATGTCATGTTACCTTTACCTGTTTTTATATTGGAAGTAGATAGGACTTACTCAGTCTTTTTGACTGACCCGTTTTGTTTCGCCTCTTTTCTTCTGTTCCCCCCCCCCCCCCCAAGTTTCAGGGAGGAAACAATGCTGTTTAGTTCGGACTTCTTCTGCTTGAAGGTCATCATGGATGGCTTGGACTTCTCTTGGCTATGGCTACTTTACTGTTTTACTTAGGGAATAATTTATTAAAAAGTCTTTATGCTTCTTTACTATTGCAAGACAGGTTTTGATGTACTCTGATGTAAAAGGCTTTAGACCTTATTTATTCATGTTATGAAAGTTTGATTTTTCTTCCGCTATTTATATATGTTCTGTCTTGTGATATTTCTGTGCATGTTTACCAATAATGCCCCTCTAAAGCTAGTGCATTCCTTTGCGAGTGACCCTAGCGGAGGCGGGGTGTTACAATGCTAACTTTTATGCTCAACATAACTCTCAACCCAGTCCACAAAACATTACGAATGAGCATAGCCGTGCATGTTCGCCGGCAACACATGATGGTGCAACAATCCCCACAGCAAAGTCGATTAATACAGTTGGTCGTATCGAACTTCGACTTATAGAAGCAAAAGATAAGTAAGCGCTTTGCAGTGATTTGTATTTTACTTTTATTTGACTTGTATTATGATAACATGGAATATATTCTATACAGCACTCTTTCAATGCATCCTTCAAGTGAACTATCGAGGAGGATGGCTGCGTCTTTTCATCAGCGTTCGACTGATTTTTGGCCCACTTTTGGAAAGATACCGTCAAACTACAAGGATCTTCTTTTTGATGATTTTTTGGTAAGTTTTGACATCTCTCATGAGTACTAATAGTTTCTGGTATTGGTAGTTTCTGATTTTTATAGTTTCTGGTATACTCATGCATTTGAATGGCCAAGACTCGTTAGGTTCTGGCTTTATGATAGTTTCTGATTAGATTAGTTACTCATAAGAGTAGAATTTGTAAATAGTGCGAACTGTCTAGATGTTCATAGTTGTTTCCTGAAATAAAATTTGTCAAGGTAGAATTTGTAAATAGTAGTTTTGCTGTGTACTTAAATTGTTATTTTTGGCTTCATCATATGCTAATTTTCTAATATTATTGGTTTATATAATACATGATGTTAATATAGTTTAAACCCCGATCTGCTTCTTACTTTTTGATTATATATTCATCTTGAATGTATATTTTAGATTGCAAACATTGTAAAACGCATATATGCCTAGGATTAATCCTGTAATGATTTAGATATTAATGTTTGAGAAAATATTATGATTTAGAAACTGGTCCAAGATGTGGAACGACTCGACAAAGATATTGAAATGAAAAATATTTTTAGGAAACATCTTTTCAGAAAAGCTGATTTTGAATTGCTTTTACTTTCGAATAGTTTTTTAAATCAAAATTTTAATTTAAGGAAAAAGCCTGTCTACATATATCTAGATTTATTTTTCCAAATGGACGCACAGTTTTGAAAAGTGAAAATTGTTTACGTAATTCTGAAAATTCACAACATATCATGTTATATCGGAGCTGTTTGATACTTAGTTGTGCACCATAGTAGATTAGTAGTCGACCTGGATCATTGAATGAGACTTCAAAAAAAAAATTCCTCATCGCTTTAATACATATTTATTTGGTATTATTGTCGCTTAATTTTTAATTAGCACGAAATAGTGCAGGCATTATTTTTCACATAAATTGAGAAGCTTCTTTAGAAGAATCGAATTTCAAGCCAATTTCAGATTTAATAACCTCTTTTTTAGGTACAGTTGAGTTTTCATTCATTGCCTCACATCAATCAAGTTTTCTGATATCTCATTATTTAAAACGTAGGTATTTTATATGTTTGTTCCTACATTTAACGTCTCTCCATCCGTATTTTAGAAACATTTACTTAAGTACTCAAATTTTCGCTTACATTGTTTTTAAATATTGGGCTGAAATTAAACATATCATAAACATATTGCAGGGTCAGGTGTATGGTTACGAAGCTTATCCAATAGAGACCATACGAAAGCTCTGGAAGACGAAGGCTAGCAAACGATATTCCGAGATGGTTAGTGATATGAAAGAAAAGAGTGCTAAACCAATCTTTATGAGTCAAGCAATTTGGGAGCAGTGGCTTCGGTACTGGAATCGTCCAGAAGTTAAGGTTAGATCAAAGAAAGCTTCGACAAATAGAAACTCTAATCCTCTTTGCATAGTTGCGGATCTATTTCTATCCAGGAGCATGCTGTAAAATTGGTAAAATTTTTGTGTCATGTAACTTTATTTATTTTAGCATTTTGACAAATAAAACTGCCACTATTAAGATACAAAATAAATTATTTAGACCAAAGATTATGGTAGGCCTCCTCGTATGCTTGAAGTATTTGAACGTACTCATGTCAAAGCGGTAGCGCGTAATAGCACGGACTCCTCTTCACTTTCTTGGATAGATCCTAAAGCAGCTAATTTTTATGTATGTAACTATTTTTTTGAGTAAAAATTGTTGAGGATATATTTTAAAAATCTTTTAAAAAATTATTTGTTAACAGGACAATTTGATGAAAGCTTGCGCGGAGCATCTAAACGAACTTCGAGAGACAGCCGGTGAAGACGTCGGAGAACTACCCCGGAGACAGTGGATAGCTTATTTGAATCGCTTGTAGTGCCAAATGCAAAAAAACGTACTTATCCCATTGGGAATTTGGAGGTACTTAATTACTGTTTTTTCCTTACTATCTCTTTTTCTTACTGTCTAATTGGTGTCTTTTTTCTTACTATCTTGGTGTCATTTATGTATGGCTGTATATTATTATAGTGGGTTCTACTAAGTACATTGCTGTGTCAAATTGTTGTGTGTTAGCTGTAGCATCAGCTATCATTGCACCAGGTTCAATTTTTTAATTAGACTGGCAGCCTACAGAAAAAATTGGCATAGAAGGTAACTATTGATAACTGGATTTGAGTAATATGATAGTTACGAGCATTTTAGGCGTAGTTTAGACTGGCCTACAGAAAAAATAAGTTGACCTGGTACTCATTTCATATAATCGCCACATGCTCCAATATGGGTCTCCCCATCTAAGATGGTCCGATACTCGTTTCTTATAGTGAAGTCCTTATCCCAACAAATAAGATGTTAGTCGGGATCCTACTATGGCCATTTGCCTTCTGTTTTCTTTTCTTTCTTGTTTGTGGGGATTTGTAAATTCTAGACAGTTACATTTCGTATCATTCACAACCTCAAAGTGATCTATCGGCCATTTAAGCCACTAATGGATAAATCATATGAAAAATAAAGAATTTTTAAAGTAGAGATTCACTTCAAAACAGTTGCATTTGTGCTAAACTATGCTATACCATGCTAGTTATTTTACTGCAGTTTGGTTAAAAAGTTATACGAGCAGTGTCAAGTAATTATGTTTTAAGTGTAAGCACTGATCACTGGACCCAAATGATTCTTCCATTTTGTAATTAAAATCACATTCTTTCAAAAATTTAATTGCAAAATGAAGAAAGTCAAGGCATCTTGATTGGTGGGGTCTCCAAAGGACCATGATGCTTTAGTTCTAGGTGATTTCATCCCATACCAAATATTCCAGAGTAAATTTTTTTAGTGCAATCAAGATCATCTTCTACACCTTCGCTTCTACGTAAGTTCTAGATTTTCGGCAATGATTGAGTTGGGTGATTGCCAAATTTGTATTCATAAGCAACTGATTTAAGTATAAGTTAATGGTTTTGGTAGTTGGTAGATGGAGTTCGTGTCAGCCTCTATTTGGAGGCTGATTTTGCATGTTTTTTCCTTCCCCGATTTGTGGTTTATCGTAATTTTCATACATAAAGAAGTGAAGTGATCAACACTAGTGAATTGTGTTGCAATTCTAATTTTTATAACCCTACTGAAAATTACAATGTTACAATGTTTCTTGTCATTGCACGACCTATCCCTGGGTCTGTGAAAATGGAGTTGCTCCTGACCGAGCATTTGTTGCAATGTTATGTTTGAAACTGAATATCGTTATCTTAACTCAGCATAACTCAGTATTTACGGATACCTACATTGATGTATCAACAACGAGGCTGTTGCTCCAAAAAAATTAAATTCAATATGAATTACATAACTCAGCATGCAGTCGACATCTGTTCCCTTTGTACAAATTTTGCTAGCGTCATTTTGTGTACCCTGAAAGGTTGCGTTGATCAATCATAATAAGTATTATTTATAAGGATATTTTCTAGTGTGCGCAACACAAACGCATATAAATCCCATTATAAAACCATTATATTTAAAAATTTAACCAGCTTGATTAATAAAAAAAATGAGGATCACACCACCCTAGCTTCACTGTTTGATAAACTTTATTATAATGTAGTTTTTAAGGCCAGGCCCAGCCCTAGGCATAGTTTTTGGTTTCTAGGCTACTGGTATATTGTGTTCGTTTTCTGAAGTCAGAAATTGTCATGGTTTAGTGGAAGTGCATACAACTGTTTGGTCTGCAATCATAGTTCAAAGCCTGTTGTACTCAGGTTATGCATGTTTTAGTTCAATATTGTTGTGCTTTAACTATTACTTTTTTCCAGTTTGGCGCACATATCAGGGTAAGTTACTTTGTATAACTGCTGCATGTAAATTTGCTGACTGGTGTTGTGTAATCTAGTTAACTAAGTGGGAAGGTAACATAATTGTAGTTGGGTAATTAAGGATTTCAATCATAGAATGCACCTGTTGAAGATAATGAACGGACTTTAGGCGTTAGGTATTATCAGTCAAGCAAAGAATTAATATGCAGAGAACTGTCTAATGCTTGTTAGGAAATGTGTATACTTATACTGTTAAACAGTCACTGTATGCTTTATGAAAATTCAAAGTGTATTAAAACTTTATTATCCTGCAGTTTTGCATCCTCGTCAATCTAAAAGTATTAATGCCATAATGTCATTTTTACAATGCAGCTTCCATCGTCTTCTCAGCAATCAAAACGTCAGCTTGTTAGCAATGAAGATGACGTCCACGAGCTATAAAAAACTGTCGAGGAGATGCGCATCGAACTTGAAAGTGAGAGAGCAGAACGAGCAAGACTCTCAGTGTGACGACCCCATTCCCGATAAGACGGTGGCAAGGGTAATCTTTGGAATATAACACATAGACAGATAACAACAGAGCATAAATAAATAAATACACCTGATAATGTACAATAGAATACACTGGATAAATATAATCATCAGAGTTTCACAGTATTTAGGATCATACTTAGTAAAAAATACAGTTCAGCTATACATAAATGTCTACGGCGGAAAAGAAAACATAATATGCACAACAGGAGCTGAACAGCATAAAAGAGATAAATGATAATATCCAACTTCAGCTCCAACTATCCAGAAAGAGCCTGCTAAAACCTGAATACAAGACTGCCCGTGTAGAAAGAGGGGCACCCGAGTTTGCAAGTGAAACAAACTACGAGTCAGTCATGGGACTGGTATAAGAAATCTACTTAACACATTTTCAAATATGGCTAATCACAGGACCACGCCACTCTCGCGGAACGGGTTTACTCCATTGGATTGCCAGTGCTTTAAAACAAATAAATCTTTTAAACATCACAATGCTTTTATAAAAATGAAGCCATTATAAGACTCAGTTCCCATCACACAATGCAACACAAACCGGAGGATAGAGTTTTACCTTATAATGGCCAAATATGCTTGATACGAGGAAAACAAATCATTTGAAATGCAAATTTTATCGTTGAATTCCTAATCGGACTCCAACCGTAAACTAGTAGGAGAATGATTTCCTAGGTATTAACCCCGAAGGCCAAAACCAACATCAGACCAATACCCAGGAAACCATCCGTCCTAGCTCGTTTCCAGTTAGTTTCTAACTTTAGATACAATCATAAAATATCAATCATAGACGGCATGGGTATCATATATCATGTTGCCATATATATATACAATCGAAACCGCACAATGTCGTATTTGGAAATTGGGTTTCCGCCATGAACCGAGGCCAGGGATCGTCCTCACCGCTTCGAGACAATCTAGCCTACCATGTCTCAGGACCCAGACTCAGGTGGGCCCTTGGATCGTCAGGGCCGGTCCACCGATGTGGATTAAAATGCTTGAACTCTACGTCTCCCCGCCCTATGGGGCGTAAATGAGCCAACGAATGACCCCATCGGTTCGAGAACGACCGATATTTCCGAGGCGCCTCACAATCCATCCTCCACATAAGTAAAATGTCAGGCCGTGTAAAAACACTGACACAACTCCTAGCTAGAAAGAAACGCATGTCCTCCCTGAAGTCCTCTCCCGTTTCTGGTTCATACCGGGGTGTGAGGCTCGCGAATTCACGTTGTACACAAAGCTATGCCACACAGGCGTTGCTTTGATCATCCACCACAAAGCTCTGCTTTTCAACAAAAGCTTTGATCATTGCATCTCAGCATGCCACACAGGCAATTCACGCTATGTAACTGATGTTTATCAATCACACAGAATGTAACACCCCACCTCCGCCAGGGTCACTCACAAGAGAATGCACTAGCTTTGGAGGGGCGTTGTCTAAGTAAACATGCACAAAAATATTACAAGACAGAACATATAAAACAGCGGAAGAAAAATCAAATTTCATTACCTCATAAAATTATAAGGTCTAAAGCCTTTTACATCAAAATGCTTTTAAAAGCCATTACATTGAAAACCTGTCTTGCAATAGTTAAAGAAGCATAGAACCACAGTCATAAAATATTCCCCAAGTAAAACGGTAAAGCAGCCATAGCCAAGAAAAATCCAAGCCATACATGATGACCTTGAAGCAGAAGAAGTCTGAGCTAAATAACAGTATTTCCTCCCTGAAAACCTGGGGGGGGGGGGGGGAATGGAAGACAAGAGGTGAAAGAAACGGGGCCAGTCATAAAGAATGGTAAGTCCTATCTACTTCCAGCATAAAAACAGGTAAAGGTAACATGACATGCATAAACTGAAAGTAAACATAAGGATGATGACAAGATAGACAAGCTAAACCAAGGTAGCAAGATGAACTACTGTATCAAGATAAACTACGGTCACTATGAATCAAGTATAAGATCCCAAGGTTCTATCGAGTATAACATCCCAAGGTTCTATCGAGTATAACACCCCAAGGTTCTATCAAGTATATTTGCCCTGCACCTTCCGTACTAGTATCCCAACCCGTGTCATGTGTTAGCTACAAAATGTCCCTTGCCCAATGTCATGAAATGGTCCATGTCAACCTAATGTAGGTTTTCCCAACTCGTATGTTTCTTTCCATGTATATGTTTAGTCCTTTGCCGTAAATCCTACGGGCTTCCTCACGTAGTTCTATACTACTTCAATGTAGTTCCATTATCCTTGAAATCGTTTGGACTGTCACCCTTGATCTAGCTGTATTTTCTTACCATGAATTCTCGAATGTTCGGCTAGGATTTATGCCACCTAGGACCACTAGGGATTACGCTACCTACTAAACGTTTTCGTAACTCGGTTTGGGTTTAAGCCACCTAGGACCGCTAGGGATTACGCTACCCGTCAACCACACCCTTTCTCCCACGTATGTATCGTGAATCGTTTTTCCATATCTAGATGCACATGTATCTCAATGTGCCATCCGAGTCCCGTGATAGGGCTAATCAAGAAATACAGGACTCGGTCGGGAGCTTTAGGTTATCTACCGATGCAGATATCAAGGTCTGTTTTTCTACCGGTGGTTATGGTCCCACGTGACCCCTCCCTCAACTACTGAAAGGTAATCCAAGAAAATCATGCACGAGAACTATACTACGGCCATCCATGCCCCACTTTTCTATTGGCCAACCTCACCCATAACTAGATAGCAAGTATATGGTCTGTTGGGAGTTCTCTGCCTTTCCGCATACATACACGATTGACTAAAGATGGTAGGTAGTCGACGACGTGCTATCACAGGGCTAAACTAAGTATCGCCGACTCCACGCTAATCCACCCTAGTCTTTAGGTTGCTCACACAGCAACCAAGGCATACCCTTGGTTCTTCTACCGCAGACCTTAACCTCTGTGAGCCCAGGCGGATCATCTGCAACCTCACAGAGGATACCAAGAGTACCCTCACGTCCACCGAAGCTACCGCTTCGTCACCCAGTTCGATGGAGCCTTTATCTAAGTCAGATAAACATTCGCTCCTCCTCGTGTGTTTGTTTAAACGATGACCTACCGTATCAGGTTACTTATCTATTTGTGAACTGGTCCAATTCTCTTGACTAAGAATTATTACTTAGTTATCCTTAACTAAGGTTTATCACTTAGTTTCCCTTCCCGTTATCCTTGTTAACTATGATTTTCCACTTAGTCCCCTGAACTAGGGTTTTGTCTAATGGGTTAAGTGTTGTCATTCGAGTTCATGACTTACCCCGCCTACGAATCATGTCAAAATTGGCTAAGTATTCAAGTTCAAGACTTAGCCCTACAAACCATGTATCAAGTTGGTTAAGTATATCAAGAAGTTCATGACTTAACCCTAGATTATCGTGTCAGATTTTGTTAAGTACAGGTTAACTTAACCCTATCAAATTATCGTGTCAGATTGGTTAAGTATAGGTTATCTTAACCTCCTCAAATCATCGAGTAAAATTGGTTAAGTGTAGGTTAACTTAACCCCATTAAATTATCGAGTCGGATTGGTTAAGTATAGGTTAACTTAACCCCATTAAATTATTGAGTCGGATTGGTTAAGCATATTTAAGAGGTTCGTGACTTAACCCTATCAAATTATCAAGTCAGATTGGTTAAGTGTAAGTCAACTTAACCCCATCAAATTACCGAGTCGGATTGGTTAAGTGTAGCTTAACTTAACCCCATCAAATTACCGAGTCGGATTGGTTAAGTGTAGGTTAACTTAACCCCATCCACTAGTCGTATTTATAATGGTTAAGTATCATTCTTGTGGGTTTACTTAACCCTACCACACATCGCGTTATCCCAGTCGGGTGTTATCAACCCATTTATGTTAAACTAACCCATCCGCTAATCGTGTTATATGGTTAAGTGTCTGTAAGTAATCAAGTCTGGTCTTACTTAACCTACCCATTCATGTCATATCCGTTAAGTGCCATTAGTCAAACTAACTTAACCTTATCATGTGGCATTAAGTAAATTAATGCACCCCAACCTCTCACATTAGACTTTGTTGTGGTTACTGGTTACGCCGGGCGGGTCCGGGCAGCTTTACACCACAACCTAGTCTAACCTCGGGTTTTGAGCACGATATGACCAACTACTCACATTGGGTCTTATTGTCTGTAGCCACTGGATTTGTCGGGCGGTTCCGGGCAAATTTATGCTACAAACTCAACCCAACCTCGAGTTGGCCACTTTCATGTTTTCCTACTTGTCTTGTTCATGTCAAATTTAGGCTACGACAAAGTCCACGTTTTCCACTTATGCCCATTGTCCCATTACTTAATTCATGTTAAGTTTCATAGCCCATCTCAAGTTTGCCTAAACTACCCAAGGCGTATTCCCAACGCTAAGTGAAAGCGAGTCAACATAGTAGGAATAATATGACAACATATTGGCCTCAAACATGTATGATAGCATAAAGGGATTGGCCTCAAACATGTATGATAGCATAAAGGGTTTGGCCTCGAATATGTATAATAGCATAACACTAGGTTCATCATCATAGGCATGTAAATGGTTATGAGGGGTTTAGGTTCTTTTACACGCATAAGCCCCAAGTCAAGTTCATATGAATGTTCCACAAGTCAAATTGTTCTAAGGGTCCATGCCAACATTCCACAAGTAAAGATTCAATCTTGCATGATAAACTAGGTCAAACACAACATGAGTGGCATGATTTAATCACTAAGAAATAGCCCAAAGTCATAGGTTTAAGAGAGGGGCAAGACTAGATTCACATAGACTAACATACTTAGGTTCCATCTCATTTTATTCCATGTCAACATTAGAACTACCGTTTAGATCTAAAAGTAGCTAGAACTTACAAAGCATGGATAGAGATTTATGAGCAAGCATTTGTCGTAGAACGGTGTTGAGATGATGCTCTACTTCCTTGATTTGATGTAGAAAGCTTGCTCCTTTGACTTGAATCAAGTTTGCATGCTTAAGCCTTTGAAGTTGAAGATGGAGGCCATGATTAGGGAGCATTTTGGTAGAACTTAGTTGTTAAGATGATTTGTGGTGGTTTAGGCTAGGTCTTAAGGTGTTTTTATAGGAGTAGAGATAAGTTTAGGCCATAGGATTAACCCTAGTTTAGATCTGAACCATCAAATCTCGTCATAGGCCAACAGAACAGACCCAAAGGAGCAAGCAGGTGCACCAGGCCAACCTGGCCCGACCAGGGAGGTCGACCCCCAGGTCGACACCCAGGTCGACTGCCCAGTCGACCTGGTCCCTGGGGGGTCGACTCCCCAATCGACTCCCCAGCCGACCTGGGGCTGGGCGGGAAATTTCCCCGCCCAGTCTGTTTGGGGCTAAATTCGAAATTTGAAAAATCTGTTTTCATTTTCTGGTTTTTCGTGAAACTTCAAGAGGCCATATCTCGGTCATACGGACTCCGATTTACGAAATTTCGGACTCGTTTCCAACCAGAATTCCGAGACGAACGCAACGGCGCAACCCGTTTCTCTTGATTCTTATTTTAAAATTTAATTCTGCCTCAATTATTGTCTTAACACGTTATTAAAATTCGGGTTGTTACATTCTCCCCTCCTTTAAGGATTTTGTCCCCGAAATCTCTAAGTTAGGGAGGATGTGTCCTACCATACAATCATCCATCTACTCAAAGCATCATCCACAGGCAACCATTGTCCTTAAAAGATTTCTAATGCTGTATGAACATATGTAGAAAGTGTGTGTATATGTGTTCCTTATCTAATGCAAATGATCAGGCCTGATTGATCTTCTAAATGCAAAATATGTTTAGTGCCATGTATCCACATGTATGCAAATAGTCCTAGTCATATAAACACTATATGTGTGCACAACCATTCATCCATATGCAATATTCACATGATAACACATTCAAATTCATCCATAAACAAGTATAAACACGTATACATATGAAATATGAAATGTGACTGAGCCGATCTAGTACCTAGTGTGTATTCGCGCATCCACGAGCAACCACTTGCAACCACTTGCAACCAAATCAATCATAACATGTTTTCAAATACATGTTTACATCCACAGGGTTCTACCTAAGGTCCTCAAGATTGGACCGAGAAGATAAGAAAGATAAACTCCTTTTGGATTACAAGAAATCCCTTTCTAAACCCAACCCATATCCTATAAAGCCCAAAAGGTTTAGTCAACCAAACGGATACCTTCAAACCCTGACATGTATTATTAACCGATGAGTCATAACCCCTATGGAGTTTGCAACAGAAATAAGATCGAGAATAGGACCGAGAGGATATGCATAAAAGATAGCATGCGGGTAAGCTCTACAGGAAAACAGGGATCAAGAATATACTCTTAAAAAGAGATATGATGCGCGTATCTTGTCTTCAATCTTCTAAGTCGCATTTCCTTGAGCTTAATTGCATTGTGCTTTGACCATCTTTAACTTCATGATTTCATGGCCTCTTAACTCCTATTTCCAAATATGAGTTGGAACTCACTTCATTGTCGCCTCTCGTTCCACTTTTACTTATTCTCCCTCTAGTATACTTGGCTCAACCATATTCGTGCACTCATGGTTTCATGTAAGCTCTCCAAAATTCACTAGTGAATCATGGATCTCGTTTACTCGCTCTACGACATTCCACGCAGAAGAACTTATCCCTTGAAAACAAATAGATGCCAACCATGTTACCAAGTGTACTCACTAAAGTGATTTCCATAACTCATGCACAAGCGAAATGAACCATCCGCCTTAGTGGCGAACTCTACTCGAACGGATTACCAACAAATGCATCAAGAGATTCTAGGTAACCAATCATGACAGAACCCTAAAGGTTACACGAGACTTCGAGGGTATTACCGAGGCAAGTCAAGAGCCTAACTACCCTCCTTTCAGAACCGAGAATGGCACCCTTACTGGATAACCACTCCATTCCTAGAATTCAACCCATAGCTTAAAAGCATAAGCATTATTCCCAAAAGTCATAGGCGTCCTCAAATCCAAACAAGTCATGAATAAATGGACCGATTCCTCAACAAGATTTGAGACAAAAATGGGATCCTCTACTATGCTAGTACGAAGGTGCAGAGACTCAACTATCGAAGCAGACTTAAATGATGCGGTGATCAAAGCAAAGTCCTGACGGGATGATAGAGAAGAGAAGCTAAACCTTTCACAGAAACGTTACCATCCTTCTTAGGTACGCTAACAGTTAGAGCATACAATTGCCCTCTCGATGATCTTGTCCTCGTCTCATAATACTTGACTATCTTTCCCTTTTTACCCTACTAGAGATACTCTCTCTTATCATGGGTTTTATCATTCACCTTTTTCCTCCTTTGTGAATTAAGCCATACCAACAAGTTGCTTGTCCTTAAGCTTGTATCCCTTACCCTTGTTCTTACTATCCTTTCTTATAACGCGGTAACAGGTCTCTCGGGAACTGCCTCCATCGTACCGAAAACACTGACGTAGTTAGAAAAGGATTAGTCGCAGTTCAAACCACTGTGACTACAGGTGGAGGAAAGAAAGGAAAAGAGATTCAATCAAGGAAACAAAGGATAATGCTAATGGCCTTTGGGGAATAGCCTTTAAAAATAAAACTTTCCTTGAAAAAATGCTTCTTTGTAAATGGTTTTCAAATAGTTTTCAGCAGGTTTTAAAAACTTTTGCCCAGTCTGGTAACCTTCTGCTCTGATACCAAATGTAACACCCCACCTCCGCCAAGGTCACTCACAAGAGAATGCACTAGCTTTGGAGGGGCGTTGTCTAGGTAAACATGCATAGAAATATTACAAGAAAGAACATATAAAACAGCGAAAGAAAAACCAAATTTCATTACCTCATAAAATTATAAGGTCTAAAGCCTTTTACATCAAAATGCTTTTAAAAGCCATTACATTGAAAACCTGTCTTGCAATAGTTAAAGAAGCATAGAACCACAGTCATAAAATATTCCCCAAGTAAAACGGTAAAGCAGCCATAGCCAAGAAAAATCCAAGCCATACATGATGACCTTGAAGCAGAAGAAGTCCGAGCTAAATAACAGTATTTCCTCCCTGAAAATCTGGGGGGGGGGGGAATGGAAGACAAGAGGTGAAAGAAACGGGGTCAATCATAAAGACTGGTAAATCCTATCTACTTCCAGCATAAAAACAGGTAAAGGTAACATGACATGCATAAACTGAAAGTAAACATAAGGATGATGACAAGATAGACAAGCTAAACAAAGGTAGCAAGATGAACTACTATATCAAGATAAACTACGGTCACTATGAATCAAGTATAAGATCCCAAGGTTCTATCGAATATAGCATCCCAAGGTTCTATCGAGTATAACACCCCAAGGTTCTATTAAGTATATTTGCCCTGCACCTTCCGTACTAGTATCCCAACCCGTGTCATGTGTTAGCTACAAAATGTCCCTTGCCCAATGTCATGAAATGGTCCATGTCAACCTAATGTAGGTTTTCCCAACTCGTATGTTTCTTTCCATGTATATGTTTAGTCCTTTGCCGTAAATCCTACGGGCTTCCTCACGTAGTTCTATACTACTTCAATGTAGTTCAATTATCCTTGAAATCGTTTGGATTGTCACCCTTGATCTAGCTGTATTTTCTTACCATGAATTCCCGAATGTTCGGCCAGGATTTATGATACCTAGGACCACTAGGGATTACGCTACATACTAAACGTTTTCGTAACTCGATTTGGGTTTAAGCCACCTAGGACCGCTAGGGATTACCCTACCCGTCAACCACGCCCTTTTTCCCACATATGTATCGTGAATCGTTTGTCCATATCTAGATGCACATGTATCTCAATGTGCCATCCGAGTCCCGTGACAGGGCTAATCAAGAAATACAGGACTCGGTCGGGAGCTTTAGGTTATCTGCCGATGCAGATATCAAGGTCTGTTTTTCTACCGGTGGTTATGGTCCCACGTGACCCCTCCCTCAACTACTGAAAGGCAATCCAAGAAAATCATGCACGAGAACTATACTCCGGCCATTCATGCCCCACTTTCCTATTGGCCAACCTCACCCATAACTAGATAACAAGCATATGGTCTGTTGGGAGTTCTCTGCCTTTCCGCATATGTACACGATTGACTAAAGATGGTAGGTAGTCGACGACGTGTTATCACAGGGATAAACTAAGTATCGCCGACTCCACGCTAATCCACCCCAGTCTTTAGGTTGCTCGCACAACAACCAAGGCATACCCTTGGTTCTTCTGCCGCAGACCTTAACCTCTGTGAGCCTAGGCGGATCATCTGCAACCTCACAGAGGGATACCAAGAGTACCCTCACGTCCCTCGAAGCTACCGCTTCGTCACCCAGTTCGCTGGAGCCTTTATCTAAGTGAGATAAACATTCGCTCCTCCTCGTGTGTTTGTTTAAACGATGACCTACCGTATCAGGTTACTTATCTATTTGTGAACTGGTCCAATTCTCTTGACTAAGAATTATTACTTAGTTATCCTTAACTAAGGTTTATCACTTAGTTTCCCTTCCCATTATCCTTGTTAACTACGATTTTCCACTTAGTCCCCTAAACTAGGGTTTTGTCTAATGGGTTAAGTGTTGTCATTCGAGTTACAGACTTACCCCACCTACGAATCATGTCAAAATTGGCTAAGTATTCAAGTTCAAGACTTAGCCCTACAAACCATGTATCAAGTTGGTTAAGTATATCAAGAAGTTCATGACTTAACCCTAGATTATCGTGTCAGATTTTGTTAATTATAGGTTAACTTAACCCTATCAAATTATCGTGTCAGATTAGTTAAGTATAGGTTATCTTAACCTCATCAAATCATCGAGTAAATTTGGTTAAGTGTAGGTTAACTTAACCCCATTAAATTATCGAGTCGGATTGGTTAAGTATAGGTTAACTTAACCCCATTAAATTATCGAGTCGGATTGTTTAAGCATATTTAAGAGGTTCGTGACTTAACCCTATCAAATTATCAGGTCAGATTGGTTAAGTGTAAGTCAACTTAACCCCATCAAATTACCGAGTCGGATTGGTTAAGTGTAGCTTAACTTAACCCCATCAAATTACCGAGTCGGATTGGTTAAGTGTAGGTTAACTTAACCCCATCCACTAGTCGTATTTATAATTGTTAAGTATCATTCTTGTGGGTTTACTTAACCCTACCACGCATCGCGTTATCCCAGTCAGGTGTTATCAACCCATTTATGTTAAACTAACCCATCCGCTAATCGTGTTATATGGTTAAGTGTCTTTAAGTAATCAAGTCCGGTCTTACTTAACCTACCCATTCATGTCATATCGGTTAAGTGCCATTAGTCAAACTAACTTAACCTTATCATGTGGCATTAAGTAAATTAATGCACCCCAATCTCTCACATTAGACTTTGTTGTGGTTACTGGTTACGCCGGGCGGGTCCGGGCAGCTTTACACCACAACCTAGTCTAACCTCGGGTTTTGAGCACGATATGACCAACTACTCACATTGGGTCTTATTGTCTGTAGCCACTGGATTTGCCGGGCGGTTCCGGGCAGATTTATGCTACAAACTCAACCCAACCTCGAGTTGGCCACTTTCATGTTTTCCTACTTGTCATATTCATGTCAAATTTAGGCTACGACAAAGTCCACGTTTTCCACTTATGCCCATTGTCCCATTACTTAATTCATGTTTGTTTCATAGCCCATCTCAAGTTTGCCTAAACTACCCAAGGCGTATTCCCAACGCAAGTGAAAGCGAGTCAACATAGTAGGAATAATATGACAACATATTGGCCTCAAACATGTATGATAGCATAAAGGGATTGGCCTCAAACATGTATGATGGCATAAAGGGATTGGCCTCAAATATGTATAATAGCATAACACTAGGTTCATCATCATAGGCATGTAAATGGTTATAAGGGGTTTAGGTTCTTTTACATGCATAAGCCCCAAGTCAAGTTCATATGAATGTTCCACAAGTCAAATTGTTCTAAGGGTCCATGCCAACATTCAACAAGTAAAGATTCAATCTTGCATGATAAACTAGGTCAAACACAACATGAGTGGCATGATTTAATCACTAAGAAATAGCCCAAAGTCATAGGTTTAAGAGAGGGGCAAGACTAGATTCACATAGACTAAAATACTTAGGTTCCATCTCATTTTATTCCATGTCAACATTAGAACTACCGTTTAGATCTAAAAGTAGCTAGAACTTACAAAGCGTGGCTAGAAATTTATGAGCAAGCATTTGTCGTAGAACGGTGTTGAGATGATGCTCTACTTCCTTGATTTGATGTAGAAAGCTTGCTCCTTTGACTTGAATCAAGTTTGCATGCTTAAGCCTTTGAAGTTGAAGATGGAGGCCATGATTAGGGAGCATTTTGGCAGCACTTAGTTGTTAGGATGATTTGTGGTGGTTTAGGCTAGGTCTTAGGGTGTTTTTATAGGAGTAGAGACAAGTTTAGCCATAGGATTAACCCTAGTTTAGATCTGAACCAACAAATCTCGTCATAGGCCAACAGAACAGACCCAAAGGAGCAAGCAGGTGCACCAGGCCAACCTGGCCCGACCAGGGAGGTTGACCCCCAGGTCGACACCTAGGTCGACTGCCCAGTTGACCTGGTCCTTGGGGGGTCGACTCCCCAATCGGCTCCCCAGTCGACCTGGGGCAGGGCGGGAAATTTTCCCGCCCAGTCTATTTGGGGCTAAATTCGAAATTTGAAAAATCTGTTTTCGTTTTCTGATTTTTCGTGAAACTTCTAGAGGCCATATCTCGGTCATACGGACTCCGATTTACTAAATTTCGGACACGTTTCCAACCAGAATTCCGAGACGAACGCAACGGCGCAACCCGTTTCTCTTGATTCTTATTTTAAAATTTAATTCTTCCTCGATTCTTTTCTTAACACGTTATTAAAATTCGGGTTGTTACACAGAATGAAATCCCATGTCAGACTCACAATCCATTTACGAGTCCGTTCTGGGTCTAAACGAAACCGGAGGATATTTATTCCTCGCCTATCCGTACAATCAACATGTACACCCGGACGGCTACTACTTCAACCCCTTCTAGGTAGCTACTCCTATCACGAGCATCAATAGCACCCCTCCATTAGACGTGAAGTTCATCGGTCTTGCCCCATCTTCATATCTTCGACTTTTGATCGTCGATTATTTATTTGAAATGAGAATTAACTCGGTCTTTTCAAATAATTCACGTATATTTCGAATTTCAAATCAATTCATTTCAATGGTTAAATTATTCGATATGACTAATTCTGTTCTTTAGTGTAGTTTTCACGCCAACACATTCAACCATCAAATATCACATAAACTGAGCAAATTCAGTTTATTTCCATTCCATATCAGTGTGTGTATTTATTTAAAAATACGAGCACCATTCAACACATGAATTTCTATTCAACGAATGAATTTCTATTCAACACATGAATGTTCTCTATAGTTTGTATATATAATAAAAATGTGATTTTTATTGTAAAACAATTTATTTAAAATACGAGTACCATTCAACACATGAATTTCTATCCAACGAATGAATTTCTATTCAACACATGAATGTTCTCTATAGTTTGTATATATAATAAAAATGTGATTTTTATTGTAAAACAATTTATTTCAAAACACGATTATTTTATATAGTCTAAACAGGTGATAAAAATGTGATTTTTATTATAAAACAATTTATTTCAAAACACGATTATTTTTCGATACATGGATTTCTATTCAACAAATGAATATAGTCTCAACCAATGAAAATAAATCAAACACAGAAAGATTTCAGGAAATTTCAGCAGCATAACGACAGGGTAGTTAAAACCGGGACCGTCCCTAGTACGGCTCCTCGCTCTACCTTAAAACCTCGCGGTATTGACAATGGGGAATCATGCATCTAGTTCGCACGCAGGCGGCATGTTGTATTTTCATTTCCACAATCCTATTCTAATTTGTTTCAACCACAAGAGGGTATTTTTCAACCACAAAGGTATTTTCCAACCACAATCGATCATTCATTCTCAACCACAAACAATTTTATCAACCAATTTCACATCAACCAAATAATCCTAAACAATATCACAACCAATAAATATCGTCCATGGTCTGTGGACGAGGGGAGTATATATATATATATATTCGTATATAAATATATTTCGATTTACTTCAATTCATTTCAACGCACATATAATTTTTACAATGCATATATAATTTATACATCGAACATGCAACTTATACAACGCTTATACATGAGTTGTACAACGCTTATATAACTCATACATCGACTATATAATTTATACATCGTTGTTTTCCATATCGTTTATAAACTAGAAATCTCACATTGCTTTTCGCGTTGCCAAAAATCGTAGCAAGCTCAGACAAATATCCGGTCTCTTCTAGAATGTAGAAGACGTCCTCACGGTCCCGGTGTCTCCTGTTTCATCGAATTTCGTCAACACATGAAAAAGATATGATTTTTCAAAGATGGACGAATTTCGCGACACTTTAAAGTGTCAAAACCAGCTCAGAATAATCAAGCCGTATACCTTCCACGAGCGTACAAAACTAGGACCTCGATTCTTGCAAAATCCGTTGAGCGTTGTTGAGATCGGGTTGCACCACATCCAAGAGCTCCGAGAGGCGCTCAGGCGGAGGTAGGTGGGCCCCCACTCGGTGGTGCCTGGCGCTGCTGGCGGAGCTTCGAAGACCGGATCTTCACGAGGGTGATTCTCTCCCAATTCTCAATGAAAATTAGCAAACTTTACATGGATTTAAAGAGGAGAAGAAGAGCTTTAAAATGGATCTGGAATTACTTGATTTCGTTTAGAATTGAAAGAGAAATTGAAGAGAGAAATTGGGAATGGTCTCCCGTCGTGCGCTGGAGGGTCTCGGGGAAGAAAGCGGGGAGAGAGAAAATGCTCCTTGAATTTTGATTGGCCCTTGTTTTATTTTAATTTTTAATTCAATTAAATCCGAAAATACCCCTTATCACATATGAACCCCAATTCCAACCCAACGACTGTCGCCCCTAGCTAAATACCCCCATCCCGAACACAATGGGATATGTTTCGTAGGCCCATTCGACTGTTTCAGTCAGTTTTTCTTCAAATTAAAATATAAAACATTCAATATTTGATTTGAACGTACATTTCAATTTGCCGGGGCCACATACTAACTCGAAAAATTCCTGAAAAATAAATCTAGCTATGTTTTGATGATACGGTCCCAACAAAACTAGTTTCGTCGAATTCTGAGACTGTTTGTAAAATGGCCCTTTTCTGGTCGATCCAATTTAACTATAAATGACCAAAACACAATTTCCTTTGCTACGCTCACATACTAGCTTCAAAAATTACGAAATTTGAAACCTAGCAATAACTTGACATCCCGGATCCAACAAAAGTGGTTTCGTCGAATTCTGAGGTCGTATGCAAAATGTCTATTTTCAAGGGCGATATATTTTCTATAGCTACCTTTCTGAAAATTCATTTGGCCATAACTTTTGATTCCCGCTATGAAACTTCGATTTTTCAGATTCGTTAGAAAGATATTTACTAACAGATTTAAATATTTTTGGTTTCGCTCAAATCTGTTTTATTCTGCACCCGGTACAGTCGTTTGAAGTTTGAATTCAATTTTTGAAACTGCAGGGCCATTTCAGGCCTTTTTTATAATTAAAATTAATTATAATTATTTTCAAACATCGATTCAAACCTATTTTTCATCACTATTATTTAAAATATTTATTTTAAATATTTAAAATCCACTATTTTAGCCAATTTAAAATTATTAAACTGGTTCAGATTTTCCGGGTTGTTACAATCTCCCCCACTTAAAACTTTTCGTCCCCGAAAAGGAACAAAGTCGAAAGTGGTTTGATTAATCAATTCTACGTTCAACCAGGCTTCCATTCTCCAACTTTTCAGTTTCTGAGAATTTTCAAATTCTTCAAAAAATTTGGCTAACACCCGGAATTTTCGAAAAATTTCGCCATAACCTTCTTTGTACGGGGAGGGTTTTGGAAATTTATTGGGCCGTATTAGGTACCCAATAAATCCTATAAAGCATACACATATTTATAGTGATATAATCTGGTGTTTACAGGGGAGCGTGTATAGATAATAACTCCAGAGAATAAATTCTCGTCACCCTGTCTAAGCCTGTGGGAGTGTGTATTTTTAATGCTCCAGAGGATAAATCCTCGTCACCTCATCCCGTGTGGGAAATAAATAGTCCATGTGCCGTATCTAATAACTAGAGAGACGTGATTATTGTCAACTCCAGACCCGTGTGGGTTTTTTATTAATCTGGCTATTTACCGTTACAATTTAAATAGTCCTTATCAGTCATCAATTCAACCTGTAAAATATAGTCATCGCCATACAAGTGTAACACCCCACACCCGCTAAGGTCACTCACTAAGGGAATGCCTTAACTTCGGTGGAGTATCTTAAGTGAATATAGAACAGAAAAATTACAACAAGACAGATATAAGTAATACTTGAGAATTTAAAACATCATTTCATTGCAGCAGAAAGTAAAACATGTTTGGTTACATCACAAAACCATAAACAAGAGTCAAGTACGTAATATCCGTCTTGATAAAACAAAAGTACATAATCCCACTACATAACTAATAGCCATAATAGAAAAGATAAGTTGGGCTTTACATCACGGTCCAAGCTCCAAAAGATAGATAAAGCAATCTGATCAAAGCCCACTAGTGCTAGGCCCACTCTGAGAACCTGAGGGGGAAAAAGATAAAAACAACGGGGTCAGACATAAGTCTGAGTGAGCCCTATAACTTTAACAATACAATCATTAAAGTAATTAGGGTATGATATAAACTTGGTACGGTGATGACTGGGGATAAATGACTACACTAAGCAGCCAACTAGACATAGGATGAACTAAGATAACGGTAAAGACGCATCTACCCACCCAAGGGTAATTACTACACTGCACCACACCAGTCATTCCTACTTAAAGGTTGATCCCACCCAAGGACTTAGAAAATATATCTAGTAGTTTCGTGTACCCCTAGCTGACTACATAGGTGCCATCTGCCCCTATCTCCACTAGGTGTACCCACTACTCCCCAAGCGATCAGCTCCCTACCGTAGATACCCGTGCTAGCCCCACAGTGGGGTGTATCACTCCCCAAAGTGGCAACCCGATACAACCAATGGTGCACGACTTATACCCACACGATGCAACAACGTCTTACCTACCAGCCCGGGTCCACACACGCATATTAAACCCGTTGGACTTGCGTTGCCACCGCTAACCCGTTTTGGCCTCTTATAGTCAAGCCCAGTACGCGTGTCCCGTCCTCGATATGGGTCGAGCCCAATAAGATACATATGGGTTACTGGTTGAAATGGGCCCCCACAAGCTACCCACCTAAGCTTGTCCCTTTTTCTAGTGCATCCCACTTAACCCTTTAATCATGTTTAATTACATGTTTCCACTTGGTTAAGTATTCTAATCGTATTTTCTATTGCCACCCAAGGCAACCCACTAGATTTCCACATGCCACCCAAGGCACTTACTTGATTTCCACATGCCACCCAAGGCACCCACTTAACCCCTCATGCCCCACTACATGCTTATCTGGTTAAGTGTTTCTTAATTGATTAAGAACGTAACCGTTGTAAAGACCTCTCACATTAGACTATCTTTTATGGCAGCTGGATTTGCCGGTCGGGTCCGGGTAGCCTTACGCCATAACCGAGTCTAACCTCGTGTCTTTACACTTGTCAAGTATTTAGTTTATGCCTAAGACCTCTCACATTGGGCCAATCATTTGTAGCCGCTGGATTTGCCGGTCGGTTCCGGGCAGTCTTATGCTACAAAAGGGTCCAACCTCGTGTCTTAGTCGATTAATTACACCTAGTTAATCACCCCCATAATTTGTATTAATTATCCCTAATTAATTACAAATTTAACGATGTACATAATTGACTCAATTATGTCCATCCACTTTATGGTATGCATAATCATACCAACTTCACACCATTTCATTAACATGAATATTAACCCCATCGTTCCCCACGTAATTCGCTAACATGACATACTTAAAAGGGAAGATTCATCACACATACAATGGGTTCAACTTGCATAACATTAGCATCAACATGGGTTTTAAAGGTGTCAACATGCATATAGCATCAAACCCAACTAGCATAAATAATCAACCCAAACTTGCATGAATCACATATGTCATAAAGAGGGTAACTTGCATAAGCTACTTATGTCATACAAAAGGGTAAACTTGCATATGTATGTATGACATACAAAGGGGTTAACTTGCATATGTATGCATATTATACAAAGGTGTAAACTTGCACATGTTACTTGCATATAATCAAACACCAAACTTGCATAACATGTCATATATGAACTTGCATATAATCAAACACCAAACTTGCATAACATATCATATATGAACTTGCATATAATCATATACCAAACTTGCATAACATATCATATATGAACTTGCATATAATCAAACATCAAACTTGCATAACATATCATATATGAACTTGCATATAATCATATACCAAACTTGCATAACATATCATATATGAACTTGCATATAATGATATACCAAACTTGCATAACATATCATATATGAACTTGCATATAATCATATACCAAACTTGCATAACATGGTGTCATAATGGATCAATGTTTATCATAGCGATTTGCATAACTAGCATCATGAACACATAGCCTAAAACTTGCATAACTTGCATAACATCATGATCACATAGCATATGACTTGCATAACTTGCATAATAGCATATGACTTGCATAACTTGCATAACACATAGCATATGACTTGCATAACTTGCATAACATTATGAACACATAGCATATGATAACATAACTTGCATTGATCCACATTCATAGCCATAACCTCATTATATCCTATCATAATCATTTCAATAATTGGTCATTAAGGCTATAGAAACTCACAACTTGTTGATTAGCACTCCTATGAAGAAGATTAAGTTGCTAGAGTAGATTAGAAGTTGATTTGAGAAGCTATCTTCCTCTTTAATTTGATGGAGGCTCCTTCAAGTTGCGTTTTGACGGCATAACGACGTTGTATCTATTTTTAGTATGAATTAGGGTAGTCTTAGGGTGTATTTATAGATTAGTTAAGTGTTTTAGGCCATTAGATTAACACTAAATCTGATTAGAGCCGTCAGATCTCGTCACTAGCCACCAACCATAGCCCAAACCCCTTCAGGTTGCACCCAGGTCACACAGACCGACAGGGGGGGTCGACCCCTGGGTCGACCCCTAGAGGGGGGGTCGACACCCATGTCGACCCCTGGGTCGACACCCTCTGCCTGGCGGGAATTTTCCCGCCTCTTCTGAACTGTGAATTTTTTTATATTTAAATCTATTTTGAATTTTCTGAAAAATTCTTCGGGCCTTAACTGGGTCATACGGACTCCGATTTTCGAAAACTCGGACTCTTTTTCGCGTATTTTTCCGAGACGAACGCAATGGCATAACCCGTTTCCCCTGATTCAGATTTTAAAATTTAATTCTGCCCTGATTTATATTACAACAAGTTATTCAACATACGGGGTGTTACATTCTCCCCTACTTAAAGGATTTCGTCCCCGAAATCTCTAAGTCAAGAAGAACGTATCCTACCATCCAAACAACCATCTACTCAAACCATCAAACACTGGCATCCATTGTCCTTAAAGTTTCTAATGCTGTATGAACATATGCAAAAAGTGTGTGTATATGTTCCCTGTCTAATGCAAAATCAGGCGGTCTACTGATTCAGTTGACCTCCTTAATGCAAATCATGATAGTGCCATGCATCCAATATGTGTGCGAAAGAACCCTATCGACACATACTATTTCTACATGTGTACACAACCATACACCAAAATGCATCATCCATATGATAACACAACCATTATACATCCATTAATATAGCTACCTACACACAATTATATGCAATATGCAATATGAAGTGAATGAGCCGATCTAGTGTCTAAAGTGTGTGTATATGCATCCACGAGCAACCACTAGCAAACACTTGCATCCACACGCATCCATCAATCATAACATGTCTCAAACACATGTTTCAACCATAGGTTTACCCTATATAAAGGTCAAAGGTACTAATGAGAGGACATACTATAGATAAGATAAGTACTAGACAAACGATAAAGGAGAAGTTAAAAGACATACCCTCAAAAAGGAATGGGTACAATGAACGCATCTTCGCTTCTATCTCCTAAGTAGCATTGCTCTCATCCTCTCCCCATTGCACTTTGACTAGTCGCACCTCTCTGTTTCTCAACTTCCTAATCTCTGACCCAAGGATGCGGGTAGGAGCTCGTCGAATAGTCGCATCACGCTCTACCTCCACTTCTCTAAGCAAGCTCGGCTCTACCACCTCTGCGGTCTCATGTAGGCACTTCCTCAAATGTGACACATGGAATACGTCATGTACCCCACTAAGTCTCTCTGGTAAATCCACTCTATATGCCATCCGTCCAATCCTTTCCTTAATAGGAAACGGTCCTACAAATCTTGGTGCTAACTTCCCAACGGACCCAAAGCGAACAACATTTCGTAATGGAGATACTTTAACAAAGATCATGTCCCCAACATCAAACTCAAGATCCGTCCTCCTCTTATCCGCGTAAGATTTCTGCCTATCTTGCGCTGCTTTCATCCTTCTCCGAATCAAATCAATCTTTTCTGAAGTCTCTCTAACCATATCAGGCCCAAGCAAGATCTTATCCGTAGATTCCCACCAACATGTAGGTGATCGACAAGGCCTTCCATAAAGAGCTTCAAAAGGAGCCATACCAATACTAGACTGAAAGCTGTTATTATACGCGAACTCCACCAATGGAAGATGCTCTTCCCATGTACCTCCAAAATATAAGATACATAGCCTCAAAAGGTCTTCTAGAACACGATTCACCCTCTCGGTCTGGCCGTCCGTCTGAGGATTATATGCGTTGCTCAAACACAACTGAGTCCCTACCGCCTCTTGCAAACTCTTCCAAAACTCGCTAGTGAAGATAGGATCTCGATCGCTCACTATGCTAGAAGGTACACCATGCAACCGAACTATCTCTCGAAGGTAAACTGAAGCTAGCCATGGAGCAGTCCTCTTACTCTTCACGGGTATGAAATGGGCACTCTTAGTAAGTCTGTCTACCACAACCCAAATTCCCATATTACCCTTCCTCGATCTCGGTAACCCATCAATAAAATCCATCGAGACGCTATCACACTTCCATTGCGGAACTTCCAATGGGTGAAGCAACCCACCGGGTTTCTTTTGCTCCGCTTTCACTTGTTGTCACACCAAGCATCTAGCGACATACTCGGCCACATCTTTCTTCATACCGGCCCAAAAGAAAACTCGCTTCATGTCTTGGTACATCTTGTCCCCACCGGGATGAATGGTCATCTTTGAACGATGCGCATCATCAAGAATAGCCTTCCTCAAACCCTCGTCTTGCGGTACACAAAGTCTACCGTCTCTACGCAACCACCCCCTATCGTCTAGGGTGTACCTACTCAAATGGCTGGACGACTCCCCCCTTATGAGCCTCTCTACCAACTCAACCAACCGTGGGTCGTCCCGCTGTGCCTCACCAAGCCGTCCCAAAAGAGTAGGTATGACCTCTAAGGATGCTAGCAAACCGGGTACAAAGTCAACGGAAGGTCTAAAATCAAACATCGAGATAAATTCCAAGCTTCGTCGTTCCACGAACAATGGACTCAAGGACAACCTTTTTCTGCTCAAGGCGTCCGCCACCACGTTACCCTTGCCAGGGGTATACGCTATCTCGAAATCATAGGATGCTAAGAACTCCATCCACCTTTGCTGTCTCAAGTTCAAATCCTTCTGAGAAAACAAGTACTTCAATGATTTGTGGTCAGTGAACAATTCGAACCTCTCTCCAAGAAGATAATGGCGCCAAATCTTAAGCGCATAAAAACAATAGCGGCCAACTCTAAATCATGGGTAGGGTAATTTTTCTCATGCTTTCTCAACTGCCTTCCACCGTAGGCTATTACCCTTCCCTCTTGCATTAAGACTACGCCCAGTCCTGTCCCACAAGCATCGGTATAAACAACAAATGGCTTACTCCCATATGGCAACACTAAGACTGGAGCTGTGGTTAAAGCTCTCTTTAACCGTTGGAACGCATCATCACAATCTACATCCCATGCGAAGACTAGATTCTTCTTTGTCAAGCGAGTTAATGGGGCTGATATCTTCGTGAAGTCCTTGATAAACTTCCTATAGTAGCCAGCCAACCCCAAGAAACTCCTCACCTCGGTAGCATTCTTCGGAACCTTCCAATCTTGGATGGATACTACCTTCGCGGGATCCACAACTATCCCTTCCTTGGAGACCACATGCCCCAAGAACCGCACTTCCTTCCTCCAAAAGTGACATTTAGAGAATTTAGCCTTAAGGCTATGCGCTCAAAGAGTCTCCAACACTTCCCTAAGATGTAGGGCATGCTCTTCTTCACTCTTAGAAAAGACTAAGATGTCATCTACAAAGACCACCACGAACTTATTATGGTACTCCCTGAACACCCTACTCATCAAATCAACAAAGTATGCAGGGGCGTTCGTCAAACCAAATGGCATCACCAGCCACTCATAGAAACCATCCGGAGTCCTAAAGGCAGTCTTCTCTATACTATCCTCAGCCACTCTCAACTGATGAAACCCCGTGGCCAAGTCCAACTACGAAAACACTGAGGCGCCAACCAACTGATCAAAGAGATCATCAATCCTCGACAATGAGTGTCTATTCTTCTTTGTGAGCTTGTTGAGTTCTCTATAGTCTACACAAAGTCTGAGGGACCCATCCGCCTTCGTGGCAAAAACTACTGGAGCACCCCACTCCGATATACTTCGTCTTATGAACCCCTTCTCAAGAAACTCCCCTACTTGCTTATGGAGTTCCCTCCTCTCACGAGGAGCCATGTGGCGCACTGGCAAAGATACTGGTTTAACATTGTCCACCAGATATATTCGGAAGTCTATCTCCCGCCTCGGAGGTAAGCCCTTCACCTCCTCAAACACATCCGAGTATTCCCGGACCACTCTAACAGATCGCAAACTCTCGACCGAAGCGTCAAGCGATTCAAGATAACTTAGCATAACAGAATCCATGGGATTACAAGAGATCTCGAGAGTGTTACCCAAGCGGGTCATGAGCCTAACAACTCTCCTTTCACAATCAAGAACGTCACCATTACTGGTTAACCAGTCCATGCCCAAAATCAACCCATAGCCCGTGAAGCCCAAAACAAAAGCATCACATCTAAACTCAACGCTAAGTATAGAAATATTCAAACCCAAACATATCATGGACAAATAAGTGGAGCCCCCAATTGAGTTTGAAACAACCAAGGGATCATCTACTAGACTGGTGTCTAAGTGCAGTGACTCAACTAATGATGATGAGATAAACGAATGTGATGCGCCAGAGTCGAATAAAGTTTGAACAGGATGCTCGAGAGAACCAAATTTCAACCTAGACGGTCCTACCCCCATCAGGTATACCAGCCGTGAGGGAATACATCTACCCTCCAGAAGATCCTGTACTTTGTCCTTACCTCTTTGGACAATCCTAATAAGGTGTCCTATTTCTCCAAAACAACTAGCCTTCTCCTTCACATTCTCCTTTCATGACCTCTCACCACGATGAGGTTTCGTCCTTTATTTACCTAATAGCTATTTGAACCTTCCTCCCTCGTCCATCTTAAAGGTACCCACAAGCCCTCCACCTCCTTGGACTAACTTCTTAGCCCGACAAACGTCTTAGTCCCTTGAAGTGGTTCTTCCGTCCTTCATACGGAAGTCCTTATTTATCTTAAAAAGACATATATACGCGGAGGGGAAATTCAAAAAGAGAAAGAGGAAGAGATTCAAAACGGAGAATCGAAGGAAGGATATATGGCTCTTGGGGATTATGTTCTTTTCTTTCAAAAACTTTTCTCTTAAAAGACATGTTTTTGAAAATACTTCTTCCAAAAATGTTTTTAGAAAAATAGTTTTTCTAAAAGTTTTATCTGTTCTGGTAACCTTAAGCTCTGATACCACGTGTAACACCCCACACCCGCTAAGGTCACTCACTAAGGGAATGCCTTAACTTCGGTGGAGTATCTTAAGTGAATATAGAACAGAAAAATTACAACAAGACAGATATAAGTAATACTTGAGAATTTAAAACATCATTTCATTGCAGCGGAAAGTAAAACATGTTTGGTTACATCACAAAACCGTAAACAAGAGTCAAGTACATAATATTCGTCTTGATAAAACAAAAGTACATAATCCCACTACATAACTAATAGCCATAATAGAAAAGATAAGCTGGGCTTTACATCACGGTCCAATCTCCAAAAGATAGATAAAGCAATCTGATCAAAGCCCACTAGTGCTAGGCCCACTCTGAGAACCTGAGGGGGAAAAAGATAAAAACAACGGGGTCAGACATAAGTCTGAGTGAGCCCTATAACCTTAACAATACAATCATTAAAGTAATTAGGGTATGATATAAACTTGGTACGGTGATGACAGGGGATAAATGACTACACTAAGCAGCCAACTAGACATAGGATGAACTAAGATAAAGGTAAAGACGCATCTACCCACCCAAGGGTAATTACTACACTGCACCACACCAGTCATTCCTACTTAAAGGTTGATCCCACCCAAGGACTTAGAAAATATATCTAGTAGTTTCGTGTACCCCTAGCTGACTACATAGGTGCCGTCTGCCCCTATCTCCACTAGGTGTACACACTACTCCCCAAGCGATTGGCTCCCTACCGTAGATACCTGTGCTGGCCCCACAGTGGGGTGTATCACTCCCCAAAGTGGCAACCCGATACAACCAACGGTGCACGGCTTATACCTACACGATGCAACAACGTCTTACCTACCAGCCCGGGTCCACGCACACATATGAAACCCGTTGGACTTCCATTGCCACCGCTAACCGGTTTTGGCCTCTTATAGTCAATCCCAGTACGCGTGTCCCGTCCTCGACATGGGTCGAGCCCAATAAGATACATATGGGTTACTGGTTGAAATGAGCCCCCACAAGCTACCCACCTAAGCTTGTCCCTTTTTCTAGTGCATCCCACTTAACCCTTTAATCATGTTTAATTACATGTTTCCACTTGGTTAAGTATTCTAATCGTATTTTCTATTGCCACCCAAGGCAACCCACTAGATTTCCACATGCCACCCAAGGAACTTACTTGATTTCCACATGCCACCCAAGGCACCCACTTAACCCCTCATGCCCCACTACATGCTTATCTGGTTAAGTGTTTCTTAATTGATTAAGAACGTAACCGTTGTAAAGACCTCTCACATTAGACTATCTTTTATGGCAGCTGGATTTGCCGGTCGGGTCCGGGCAGCCTTACGCCATAACCGAGTCTAACCTCGTGTCTTTACACTTGTCACGTTTTTAGTTTATGCCTAAGACCTCTCACATTGGGCCAATCATTTGTAGCCGCTGGATTTGCTGGTCGGTTCCGGGCAGTCTTATGCTACAAAAGGGTCCAACCTCGTGTCTTAGTCGATTAATTACACCTAATTAATCACCCCCATAATTTGTATTAATTATCCCTAATTAATTACAAATTTAACGATGTACATAATTGACTCAATTATGTCCATTCACTTTATGGTATGCATAATCATACCAACTTCACACCATTTCATTAACATGAATATTAACCCCATCGTTCCCCACGTAATTCGCTAACATGACATACTTAAAAGGGAAGATTCATCACACATACAATGGGTTCAACTTGCATAACATTAGCATCAACATGGGTTTTAAAGGTGTCAACATGCATATAGCATCAAACCCAACTAGCATAAATAATCAACCCAAACTTGCATGAATCACATATGTCATAAAGAGGGTAACTTGCATAAGCTACTTATGTCATACAAAAGGGTAAACTTGCATATGTGTGTATGACATACAAAGGTGTTAACTTGCATATGTATGCATATCATACAAAGGTGTAAACTTGCACATGTTACTTGCATATAATCAAACACCAAACTTGCATAACATGTCATATATGAACTTGCATATAATCAAACACCAAACTTGCATAACATGTCATATATGAACTTGCATATAATCAAACACCAAACTTGCATAACATATCATATATGAACTTGCATATAATCATATACCAAACTTGGATAACATATCATATATGAACTTGCATATAATCAAACACCAAACTTGCATAACATATCATATATGAACTTGCATATAATCATATACCAAACTTGCATAACATATCATATATGAACTTGCATATAATTATATACCAAACTTGAATAACATATCATATATGAACTTGCATATAATCATATACCAAACTTGCATAACATGGTGTCATAATGGATCAATGTTTATCATAGCGATTTGCATAACTAGCATCATGAACACATAGCCTAAAACTTGCATAACTTGCATAACATCATGATCACATAGCATATGACTTGCATAACTTGCATAACATCATGAACACATAGCATATGACTTGCATAACTTGCATAACACATAGCATATGACTTGCATAACATCATGAACACATAGCATATGATAACATAACTTGCATTGATCCACATTCATAGCCATAACCTCATTATATCCTATAATAATCATTTCAACAATTGGTCATTAAGGCTATAGAAACTCACAACTTGTTGATTAGCACTCCTATGAAGAAGATTAAGTTGCTAGAGTTGATTAGAAGTTGATTTGAGAAGTTATCTTCCTCTTTAATTTGATGGAGGCTCCTTCAAGTTGCGTTTTGACGGCATAACGACGTTGTATCTATTTTTAGTATGAATTAGGGTAGTCTTAGGGTGTATTTATAGATTAGTTAAGTGTTTTAGGCCATTAGATTAACCCTAAATCAGATTAGAGCCGTCAGATCTCGTCACTAGCCACCAACCATAGCCCAAACCCCTTCAGGTTGCACCCAGGTCACACAGACCGACAGGGGGGGTCGACCCCTGGGTCGACCCCTAGAGGGGGGGTCGACACCCATGTCGACCCCTGGGTCGACACCCTCTGCCTGGCGGGAATTTTCCCGCCTCTTCTGAACTGTGAATTTTTTTATATTTAAATCTATTTTGAATTTTCTGAAAACTTCTTCGGGCCTTAACTGGGTCATACGGACTCCGATTTTCGAAAACTCGGACTCTATTTCACGTATTTTTCCGAGACGAACGCAATGGCATTACCCGTTTCCCCTGATTCAGATTTTAAAATTTAATTCTGCCCTGATTTATATTACAACAAGTTATTCAACATACGGGGTGTTACATTCTCCCCTACTTAAAGGATTTCGTCCCCGAAATCTCTAAGTCAAGAAGAACGTATCCTACCATCCAAACAACCATCTACTCAAACCATCAAACACTGACATCCATTGTCCTTAAAGTTTCTAATGCTGTATGAACATATGCAAAAAGTGTGTGTATATGTTCCCTGTCTAATGCAAAATCAGGCGGTCTACTGATTCAGTTGACCTCCTTAATGCAAATCATGATAGTGCCATGCATCCAATATGTATGCGAAAGAACCCTATCGACACATACTATTTCTACATGTGTACACAACCATACACCAAAATGCATCATCCATATGATAACGCAACCATTATACATCCATTAATATAGCTACCTACACACAATTATATGCAATATGCAATATGAAGTGAATGAGCCGATCTAGTGTCTAAAGTGTGTGTATATGCATCCACGAGCAACCACTAGCAAACACTTGCATCCACACGCATCCATCAATCATAACATGTCTCAAACACATGTTTCAACCATAGGTTTACCCTATCTAAAGGTCAAAGGTACTAATGAGAGGACATACTATAGATAAGATAAGTACTAGACAAACGATAAAGGAGAAGTTAAAAGACATACCCTCAAAAAGGAATGGGTACAATGAACGCATCTTCGCTTCTGTCTCCCAAGTAGCATTGCTCTCATCCTCTCCCCATTGCTCTCATCAGAGATATCCACCCTGCACTTAGGATAGGCTTTCTTAATGTTTTCCTCTGTTTCCCAAGTACAATCTTGCGGATCTCCACTCCATTGCACTTTGACTAAGTGAACCTTTTTGTTCCTCAGCTCTTTGGTTTCCATGCCAATTATCTTTAGCGGCTCTCTCCTAATTGCCAATTCTGGAGTGATTTCTATATCCTGTTGCACTGCTTCTTCCACGATCAGGTCTGGATCATGAACGTGCTTTCGAAGTTGAGATACGTGAAATACGTCATGCACTCCAGGCAACCAATCAGGCAATTTAACCCTATATGCGAGAGTTCCAATCCGTTCTAGAATAGGAAACGGACCAATGAATTTGGGCGCCAATTTTCCCGTTTTACCGAATCGGATGACTCCTCTCATTGGAGATACTTTCAAATACACATAGTCGCCAACAACAAATGATATATCCCTTCTCCTTTTATCTGCATAGCTCTTTTGTCGGCTTTGATCGGCTAGTAATTGTTTCTTAACGAAGTCGACTTTATCCGCAGCCTCGCGAATCATATCAGGGCCTAATACAAGTCTATTGCCTGGCTCAACCCAACAAGCAGGGGATCTGCACGGTCTACCATACAATGCTTCGAATGGTGACATTGTCAGGTTCGCTTGGTAACTGTTGTTGTATGAGAATTCGGCCAAATGCAAATGATCTTCCCATGATCCGCCAAAATTAAGAATACAAGCCCGCAATAGATCTTCCAGAATATGATTCACCCTTTCAGTCTGACCGTTTGTCTGAGGATGATATGCGGTGCTCAAGTTCAGTTTCTTTCCCAATTCTGCTTGGAATGCTTCCTAGAATTTACTAGCAAAAATCGGGTCACGATCACTAACGATGCTCATGGGAACTCCGTGCAGTCTAGCAATTTCTTTAAAATAAATCTGCACCAGACTTTGAGCAGTTCTATTTGATTTGACAGGTATGAAGTGAGCGGTCTTCGTAAATCGATCCACGATCACCCAAATACTGTCATTTCCCTTCCTGGTTCTGGGCAAACCATCTATGAAATCCATAGAAATTTGTTCCCACTTTCCACCGGGAATTTCCAAAGGTTGCAATAGTCCAGCGAGCTTCTGCTGATCGCTTTTGACTTGTTGACAAGTAGAACACCGGCTTACATATAAGGAGATGTCTCGTTTCATAGATCTCCACCAGAAAGTGCGTTTGATATCATTATACATCTTGGTCACTCCTGGGTGGATACTAAGCTTAGCTTTGTGACATTCATCCAATACTTCTCTTCGAAGTTCAGCAATGTTCGGCACACATATTCGGCCTTTCAACCTTAGGATTCCCTCGTCATCTATCTGAAAACTCAAGGTCTCGCCTTTCTGTATTCTCTCTTTGATTCTTTGAATGAAGTGATCATCCTTTTTAAGAGCAGATATTTTATCAATCAATGACGTTGTAATGATAAAACTGGCGATTATTACATTCTTTCTACCCAGCGCATCCGCCACAACATTGGCTTTCCCTGGAGTGTACAAAATCTCAAAATCGTACGCCGCAAGAAATTCTAGCCAACGCTGCTGCCTCAGATTCAAGTCCTTCTGGGTGAACAGATACTTCAATGACTGATGGTCTGTATACAGTTCGAATTTCTCACCCAAAAGGTAGTGCCTCCAAATTTTCAAGGCAAATACGATGGCTAACAGCTCAAGATCATGAGTCACATAATTTTTCTCATGTGGTTTCAACTGACGGCCAGCATAAGCAATCACTTGACCTCTTTGCATTAACACTGCCCCAAAGCCTTCTCTAGAAGCGTCAGTCCAAATTTTCAAGTCCTCATTGCCCTCTATTATTGTTAACACTGGAGCAGTCGTCATTTTTAATTTCAGCTCCTGGAAAGCTTCCTCACATACTAGAGTCCAGTTGAATCTCGAATGTTTCTTAGTCAGTTTCGTTAAAGAACTAGATGTCTTCGCGAAATCCTTAATGAATTTCCGATAATAACTGGCTAACCCGAGAAAACTTCTAACTTCTGTTGGCGTACGAGGCTATTTCCAATTCTGAATAGCAGTGATTTTACTGGGATCCACTGAAATTCCTTGCTTTGACAATACGTGGCCAAGAAATTTGACTTCTTCTTGCCAGAATATACATTTGGAAAACTTTGCTTTCAACACATTCCTTCTGAGAATTTCTAACACTTGTTCCAAATGTTTTTCGTGCTCGCTTTCTGATTTGGAGAAGATAAGGATATCATCAATGAAAACCAGAACAAATTTATTCAATACTCCTCTGAATACTCTGTTCATTAGATCGACGAAATAGGCCGGAGCGTTACATAAGCCGAACGGCATTACTAACCACTCGTAGAACAAGTCTGGACCTCTGAATGCTGTCAAAGGAACACACCCCTCGGCGATACGAAGCTGATGGAAACCTATAGCTAGGTCCATTCATGAAAATACTTATGCGCTATTTAATCGATCCAATAAATCATCAATCCGCGGCAATGGATATTTGTTTTTCAGCGTCTGCTTATTCAAGTCCCGATAGTCTACACATAATCTGAGAGTACCGTCTGACTTCGGGACAAATACCACTGCTACTCTCCAGTCAGAGAAACTAGGTCTGATCAGACCCTTCCATACTAGTTGTCGAGTTTGATTATCTAACTCATCTTTCTCTTTCAAGGTCGTTCTTTGAATAGCGTGAACCACTGGCCTTGCATTCGGAACTAAGGAGATTTTAAAATCAATTTCTCTTTGCGGAGGTAAGCTGACAACTTCCTCGAACACATCCGCATAGTTCTTGACAACAAGGATATTTTCAATGTCGACCAGAATATTCTCCGTAATGACAGGAACATGTTCTATTTGAGCAGGAGATACATCTAAGGCTGCCCATAAGTCTTTTCTATTAGAATTCTGTCCTTTGCATGGAATGGTTATATATTCCCCGTACTTTGTTTTTGCCCTGACAACCCTCTCGGCGCATTTAACTTCGGCTTCATATTGGGTTAACCAGTCCAATCCCAGAATGAGATCGAATTCGATAAAATTCATAACGATCGCGATAGTAGGGAACCGATAATGAGAAAAAGAAACAGGAACTCCACAAACCCAACTAAGATCGATGGAACCCCCGACCGGATTTTGAACAGTCATGGGTTCTTTGAGCTTCTTCAAATTCAATTCCAGCTTCTTAACCACATTCTTTGCAACAAAGCTTCGCGATGCGCCTGTATCAAACAGTACTTTAACTGGAATATCTTTGACAGTAAGCGTGCCTTCTAAAACATCTGGCCTTTCTTGACTAGCTGAGGGCCCAGAGGCTTCCGCTACTTTATTTACCTGAACCACTATAGATTTCTGTGATAGTCGGCAATTTTTCGAAATGTGACCAACTTGATGGCACTTATGACATCCCCAACCCTCCCGAGCCTTCTTACTGGATTTAGACCCATCCTTCTTTCGACTGCTCGAAGATTCACAATTCCTCATCGAATGCCCTTGCTTATTACACTTTAAACATACGACTGCTTTAACCTTTTTCTGATCGATTCTAGGCTTCTTTCTGACCCCAGATGTGGTATTAGCCTCAGGCTGTGCACTCGTTTCAGGGCTATCGGCTTCGAATTTTCTTTTGCTGCTAGAACTGACTTCCTCTTCGTCTCGCAACATACCTTTCCTATCGAGGTCCTCATACTGGTAGGCCATGTATATCATGTCAGAAAAAGGAAGCTTCACATGCCCCATTACTTTATTCTGGTATTTTCTTTATAGACCATTAATAAACCTCAATTTATTCTGCTTTGGATCTCGCACTAGATGAGGAGCAAAATGAGAAAGCTCGTTGTATCTCTTATGATATTCTGGGATATACATATCACCTTGTATCAAATAGTAGAACTCATCATATAATCTCTCAGTTGCTTCGGGAGGAGTAAATTATGCGCTAAAAAGCTCTTTGAATCTATCCCAGGTGATATCACCTTCTGGATTATCTTTAACAATTGAATCCAACCAGAACAAAGCTTCGTCTTTGAGTGCCCAAGATGCCAGTAATCTTTTCTGGTCATCCTGCAGCTTTAAACCCTCAAAGATTTTCTCAGCGGAACGAATCCAAGCTTGAGTTTTAGCAATAGATTCTTCGCCCAAGAATAGTGCTCCACCCAGATTTCTATATTTCATGAATAGAGCTTCAATATCTGGGTCAGCATTCCTTCTGTTTCTGGCACTCATTTTCTAGTACTTCTGCAAATAGCAGAACAAGTGTCAGGTGAACGGAAAAGATATTGTAAAGCATAGAGACAAATACTTGAATGTAAATGTGTCTACGAGGTGTATTTCATTCTGCTATACTCATACTAGGATATTATTGATCCTATCTGTATGAGTTACTCGTCCTAGAACACCACTGGTTCTATTTTTGACGAGCTCGTTCATATGTTATATTCCAGGCTTAACCAAAGCTCTGATACCACGTTGTGACGACCCCATTCCCGATAAGACGGCGGCAAGGGTAATCTTTGGAATATAACACATAGACAGATAATAGCAGAACAGAAATAAAAAAATACACCAGATAATGTACAATAGAATACACTGGATAAATATAATCATCAGAGTTACACATTATATCGGATCAAACTTAGTACAAAATACAGTTCAACTATACATAAATGTCAACTGCGGAAAAGAAAACATAATATGTACAACAGGAGCTGAACAGCATAAAAGAGATAAATGATAATATCCAACTTCAGCCCAGCTATCCAGAAAGAGCCTGCTAAAACCTGAATACAAGGCTTCCCGTGTAGAAAGAGGGGCACCCGAGTTTGCAAGTGAAACAAACTACGAGTCAGTCATGGGACTGGTATGAGAAATCTGCTTAACACATTTTCAAATATGGCTAATCACAGGACCACGCCACTCTCGCGGAACGGGTTTACTCCATTGGATTTCCAGTGCTTTAAAACAAATAAATCTTTTAAACATCGAAATGCTTTTATAAAAATGAAGCCATTATAAGACTACGTTCCCATCACACAATGCAACACAAACCGGAGGATAGAGTTTTACCTTATAATGGCCAAATATGCTTGATACGAGGAAAACAAATCATTTGAAATGCAAATTTTATCATTTAATTCTTAATCAGACTCCAACCATAAACTAGTAGGAGAACGATTTCCTAGGTATTAACCCCGAAGGCCGAAACCAACATCAGACCAATACCCAGGAAACCATCCGTCCTAGCTCGTTTCCAGTTAGTTTCTAACTTTAGATACAATCATAAATATCAATCATAGACGGCATGGGTACCATATATCATGTCGCCATATATATATACAATCAAAACCGCACAATGTCATTTTTGGAAATTGGGTTTCCGCCATGAATTGAGGCCAGAGATCGTCCTCACCGCTTTGAGACAATCTAGCCTACCATGTCTCAGGACCCAGACTCAGGTGGGCCTCTGGATCGTCAGGGTCGGTCCACCGATGTGGATTAAAATGCCTGAACTCTACGTCTCCCCGCCCTATGGGGCGTAAATGAACCAACGAATGACCCCATTGGTTCAAGAACGACCGATATTTCCGAGGCGCCTCACAATCCATCATCCACATAAGTAAAATGTCAGGACGTGTAAAAACACTGACACAACTCCTAGCTAGAAAGAAACGCATGTCTTCCCTGAAGTCCTCTCCCGTTTCTGGTTCATACCGGGGTGTGAGGCTCGCGAATTCACGTTATACACAAAGCTATGCCACACAGGCGTTGCTTTGATCATCCACCACAAAGCTCTGCTTTTCAACAAAAGCTTTGATCATTGCATCTCAGCATGCCACACAGGCAATTCACGCTATGTAACTGACATTTATCAATCACACAGAATGAAATCCCATGTCAGACACACAATCCATTTACAAGTCCGTTCTGGGTCTGAACGAAATCGGAGGATATTTATTCCTCGCCTATCCGTATAATCAACATGTACGTCCGGACGGCTACTACTTCAACCCCTTCTAGGTAGCTACTCCTATCATGAGCATCAATAACACCCCTCCATTCGACGTAAAGATCATCGGTCTTGCCCCATCTTCATATCTTCGACTTTCGATCGTTGATTATTTATTTGAAATGAGAATTAACTCGGCCTTTTCAAATAATTCACGTATATTTCGAATTTCAAATTTCAAATCAATTCATTTCAATGGTTAAATTATTCGATATCACTAATTCTGTTCTTTAGTGTAGTTTTCACGCCAACACATTCAACCATCAAATATCACATAAACTGAGCAAATTCGGTTTATTTCCATTCCATATCGTTTATAATATTTTATCATGATTTATCGCTATTTTTATTTATTTAAAAATAGCCAATATATTCAAAACAACGCTTCAGGCCATAACGCGGCCATGGCGCTGTTTTTCTCCAGATTTGATTTATACATATCTGAAAATTTAACCATTGGATCTTCGCAAATTTTATATCATTAGAAAAATCTTTTCAAAACGAATCCAACGGTTCCAGTTTTGGGAAAATCCGACGGTCGGATCTCCTGCACTAATCGTTTGAAGTTATGATTTCAAAATACGAACTACAGCGTCGTTATTCGATTTAACTTAATTATATATATATATATATAATCGTTTCTGGCGCTGTTTTTCTTCAGATTTGAATTAACATTTCAGACAATCCAACCGTTGGATCTTTACAAAGTTGGTGCCGTTGGAAAGATATTTCCAAGGCGAACCCAACGGTGGTGGTTTCGGGAAAATCCGATGGTCGGATCTCCCGCACTAATCGTTTGAAATCACGGTTTCAAAATACGAACTGCAGCGTCGATATTCGATTCATTTTAATTATATATATAATCGATTCTTTGATTTCAAAACCATATTCATGTTATACATTTGATAAAAATGATATTTTTATCTAATAGACAATTATTTCAACACTTCACTATTTTTAATAATTCATGCATATCATAAAAATGTAATTTTTATTGTAAAACGATTCATTTCAAAAACACGACTGTTTTATATAGTTCATATAGATAATAAAAATATGTTTTTTATTATGAAACAATTTATTTAAAAATACGAGCACCATTCAACACATGAATTTCTATTCAACGAATGAATTTCTATTCAACACATGAATGTTCTCTATAGTTTGTATATATAATAAAATTGTGATTTTTATTGTAAAACAATTTATTTAAAATACGAGTACCATTCAACACATGAATTTCTATCCAACGAATGAATTTCTATTCAACACATGAATGTTCCCTATAGTTTGTATATATAATAAAAATGTGATTTTTATTGTAAAACAATTTATTTCAAAACATGATTATTTTATATAGTCTAAACAGGTGATAAAAATGTGATTTTTATTATAAAACAATTTATTTCAAAACACGATTATTTTTCGATACATGGATTTCTATTCAACAAATGAATATAGTCTCAACCAATGAAAATAAATCAAACACAGAAAGATTTCAGGAAATTTCGGCAGCATAACGGCAGGGTAGTTAAAACCGGGACCGTCCCTAGTACGGCTCCTCGCTCTACCTTAAAACCTCGCGGTTTTTGATAATGGGGAATCATGCATCTAGTTCGCACGCAGGTGGCATGTTTTATTTCCATTTCCACAATCCTATTCTAATTTGTTTCAACCACAAGAGGGTATTTTTCAACCACAAAGGTATTTTTCAACCACAATCGATCATTCATTCTTAACCACAAACAATTTTATCAACCAATTTCACATCAAACAAATAATCCCAAACAATATCACAACCAATAAATATCGTCCATGGTCTGTGGACGAGGGGAGTATATATATATATATATATTCGTATATAAATATATTTCGATTTACTTCAATTCATTTCAATGCACATATAATTTTTATAACGCATATATAATTTATACATCGAACATACAACTTATACAACGCTTATACATGAGGTGTACAATGCTTATATAACTCATACATCGACTATATAATTTATAAATCGTTGTTTTCCATATCGTTTATAAATTAGAAATCTCACATTGCTTTTCGCGTTGCCAAAAATCGTAGCAAGCTCAGACAAATATCCGGTCTCTTCTAGAATGTAGAAGACGTCCTCACGGTCCCGGTGTCTCCTGTTTCATCGAATTTCGTCAACACATGAAAAAGATATGATTTTTCAAAGATGGACGAATTTCGCGACACTTTAAAGTGTCAAAACCAGCTCAGAATAATCAAGCCGTATACATTCCACGAGCGTTCAAAACTAGGTCCTCGATTCTTGCAAAATCCATTGAGCGTTGTTGAGATCGGGTTGCGCCACATCCAAGAGCTCCGAGAGGCGCTCAAGCGGAGGTTGGTGGGCCCCCACTCGGTGGTGCCTGGCGTTGCCGGCGGGGCTTCGAAGACCGGATCTTCACGAGGGTGATTCTCTCCCAATTCTCAATGAAAATTAGCAAACTTTACATGGATTTAAAGAGGAGAAGAAGAGCTTTAAAATAGATCTGGAATTACTTGATTTTGTTTAGAATTGAAAGAGAAATTAAAGAGAGAAGTTGGGAATGGTATCCCGTCGTGCGCTGGAGGGTCTCGAGGGAGAAAGCGGGGAGAGAGAAAATGCTCATTGAATTTTGATTGGCCCTTGTTTTATTTTAATTTTTAATTCAATTATATTCGAAAATACTCCTTATCAAATATGTACCCCAATTCCAACCCAACGACTGTCGCCCCTAGCTAAATACCTCATCCCGAACACAATGGGTTATGTTTCGTAGGCCCATTCGACTGTTTCAGTCAGTTTTTCTTCAAATTAAAATATAAAACATTCAATATTTGATTTGAACGTACATTTCAATTTGTCGGGGCCACATACTAACTCGAAAAATTCCCGAAAAATAAATCTAGCTATGTTTTGACGATACGGTCCCAACAAAACTAGTTTCGTCGAATTCTGAGACTGTTTGTAAAATGGCCCTTTTCTGGTCGATCCAATTTAACTGTAAATGACCAAAACACAATTTCATTTGCTACGCTCACATACTAGCTTCAAAAATTACGAAATTTGAAACCTAGCAATAACTTGACATCCCGGATCCAACAAAAGTGGTTTCGTCGAATTCTGAGGTCGTATGCAAAATGTCTATTTTCAAGGGCGATATATTTTCTATAGCTACCTTTCTGAAAATTCATTTGGCCATAACTTTTGATTCCCGCTATGAAACTTCGATTTTTCAGATTTGTTAGAAAGATATTTACTAACAGATTTAAATATTTTTGGTTTCGCTCAAATCTGTTTTATTCTGCACCCGGTACAGTCGTTTGAAGTTTGAATTCAATTTTTGAAACTGCAGGGCCATTTCAGGCCTTGTTTATAATTAAAATTAATTATAATTATTTTCAAACATCGATTCAAACCTATTTTTCATCACTATTATTTAAAATATTTATTTTAAATATTTAAAATCCACTATTTTAGCCAATTTAAAATTATTAAACTGGTTCAGATTTTCCGGGTTGTTACACTCAGAACAACAGAAGGCAGATAAGTAGGCCTTTGAAGCACAACTGGCAAAGGTGATGGTAATACTCAAGGGCAAAGAAAGAGTCTCACGTTCGCCTTCGCGATCTGTGTCTCGTTCGTTGGCTCCTTCGCCATTGTCATCTGCGTAGCTTGATTGGTATGTTATGACTTGTTTTGTAGTGATGTGGTTGTAGCACAACTATGGATATGTTTGTTATTTTGGTAGTTATGGGTTTTAGTATTGTTGTGATGGTCATGGGTTGTATGTGGTTTAACGTTCACACTAGCTGAATAATATTGTTGCTCATGTAACACCCCACACCCGCTATAGTCACTCACTAAGGGAATGCCATAGCATCGGTGGAGTATTTTAGTGAATATAGAACAGAAAAATTACAACAAGACAGGTATAAATAGTACTTGAAATTTTAAAACATCATCTCATAACAGCGGAAATAAACATGTCTGGTTACATCATAAAAACCACGATAAAAGTCAAGTACAATATTCATCAAAATAAAGAAGTACATAATCCCACTCTCTCATACAATAGCCATAAGAAAAGAAAAGATAACTGGATAACTGGAGCTTTACATCTACCCAAGCTCCTCAAGACTGGAAACAGAAATCCGATCAAGCTCTACTACCGCTAGGATCCACCGTAGGACCTGAGGGTTGGAAAAAAAAAAGATAAAAACAACGGGGTCAGACATAAGTCTGAGTGAGTCCTATAACCCTAACAATACAACCATTAAAGTAATTAGGGTATGACATAAATAAGGTACGGTACCTCTGGGGATAATGACCACACTAAGTAGCCAACAAAACATAGGGTGTACTAAGATAACCGAGAAGACGCTTTTATCCTCCCAAGGATAATTATTAGATTACACCACCCCAGACTTATTCACCCAAGGGTAATTCCTACACTGCACCACACCAGTTCTACCCACCAAGAGTAATTCCTACTTAAAGGTTGATCCCACTAAGTGTACTTAGTAATTTTTACCCGGTAGTTTCTTGTACCCCTACGCAGGTGCCGTCTGCCCCTATTTTTACTAGGTGTACCCACTACCCCCAAGCGATCGGCTCCCTACCGTAGATACCCGTGCTGGTCCCACAAAAGGGGGTGTATCATTCCCCAAAGTGGCTACCATATAATATCACTGTGCACGGCTTTATATCTACACGATGCAACAACGACTTACCAACCAGCCCGGGTCCACACACGCATATGAAACCCGTTGATCCCGCGTTGCCACCGCTAACCCGTTTTGGCCTCTTACAGTCAAGCCCAATATGCGTGTCCCGTCACCCGACTAGAGTCGAGCCTACAAAGATACGTTTGGGATATTGGTTGAAATGGGCCCCCACAAGCTACTACTTAAGCTTGTCGTTTAATCTAGTGCATCCCACTTAACCCTTTAACCATGTCCCCTTACATGTTATAAATCTTGGTTAAGTCCTTTAATCATATTTCAATTGCCACTTAGGGCACCCACTAGATTCCCACATGCCACCCATGACACTTACTTAACCCCTTAATCATGTTTAATTACATGTTCCACCTTGGTTAAGTATTCTAATCGTATTCTCACATGCCACCCATGGCACTTGCTTAACCCTTTTATCATGTTTAATTACATGTTCCACCTTGGTTAAGTATTCTAATCGTATTTTCCTATTGCCACCCAAGGCAACCCACTAGTCTCATCATGCCACCCCAAGGCACCCACTTAACCCCTCATGTCCCACTACATGCTAATATGGTTAAGTGTTTCTTAATTCATTAATTAAGATCATGACCTCATAAAGACCTCCCACATTAGACCGTCTTTTATGACTGCTGGATATGCCGGTTGGTTCCGGGCAGACTTCTGTCATAAAAAGGGCCTAACCTCGTGTCTTTACTTTAATCATGTATTTAATTTATGACTAAGACCTCTCACATTGGGCCAATCATTTGTAGCTGCTGGATGGCCGGTCGGTTCCGGGCAGACTTCCGCTACAAAAGGGTCCAACCTCGTGTCTTAGTTGATTAATTAAACCTAATTAATCACCCCCATATTAATTATCCCTAATTAATATCAAATTTTCCATAACATGGGTAGACCTAACTCAATAGGTAAATTCCCATGGGGTAGACCTAACTCAATAGGTAAATTCCCACTTATGGTAATTTATTTTTATGGTATGCTTAATCATACCCAATCATACTTTTATTAACATATTTATTACCCCATCGTTCCCCACGTAAATCGTTCTCATTTCACGACATAATAAAGGGAAAGATCCATCACAAATATCATGGGTTTAGCATATAACTTTGTCATGGGTTAAGAGGATGTCAACTTGCATATATGAACATATATTAACCCAACTACATATAACCCAAACTTGCATATTATCATACCCATGATTTGCATAACATATGACATATGAGTTTGCATATTATCATACACATATCTTGCATAACATGTTAAACTTGCATATAAGCATCCTCATAACTTGCATAACATGTTAAACATGCATTTAAGCATACACATAACTTGCATAAGCATTCACATACTTGCATGGGCATTCATATACTTGCATAAGCATTCACATACTTGCATATCACATTAAGCTCGCATTTAAGCATATACATAACTTGTATAACATCATGCTCATAACTTGCATAATCTCATAAACTTAACTTGCATAACACTATGCACACAACTTGCATACCCTCATACACATAACTTACATATGCACATAACTTACATAACATGTTGAGCTTGCATGTAAGCATAACTTGCATAATATGTCGAACTTACATATATGACTTGCATCTTAAAGGAGGGTAAACATGCATAGCATATAAGAGTGCCATCTTGCATATGTATATACCATATTTAAAAGGGTAAACTTGCATATCATGATTTATGCATAATACCAAACACTTAGCATGCATAAAACCACTTACTTATCATGCATAGAATCAAATACTTATTATGCATAAAATCAAATACTTATTATGCATAAAACCAAATACTTATTATGCATAAAATCAAATACTTATTATGCATAAAATCAAATACTTATTATGCATAAAATCAAATACTTATTATGCATAAAACCAAATACTTATTATGCATAAAATCAAATACTTATTATGCATAAACCTACCACTTAACTTGCATAAACCCAAACACTTAACATGCATAAAACCCCATACTTAGTATGCATACAATCAAATACTTATCATGCATAACATCAAATACTTTAGCATGAATAACATCAAATACTTAACATGCATAACACCAACTACTTAGCATGCACAAAATCACATGCATAACTTGCATATCATGTTACATATAACTTGCATATATTCTCACATATAGTTTGCATAACATGTCACATATGCATAAATGTTTAACATGGTGTTTTGCATCATAAAACATGGCCTTAACTTGCATTTAACATAAAACTTGCAAATCACATATCATACAAACTTGCATAAATACATTCATCCACAAACATAGCCATGTCTTATCACATCCTACCATAATCAATTTAACAATTGATTATTAAAGCCATAGAAACTCACCAAAACAAGATTAGCAAGTTAAATGAAGCAAATCCCAATGATTAAGTAGAAGAAGATGTAGATTAGCTTGCAAATCCTCTTAGGATTTTTAGTGGAGGCTCTCCAATTTTCTAAGTGGTGGCATAATGGCCTTAGATCTATTTTTTGGTAAGGATAAGGGGGGTATTAGGGTGTATATATAGATTAGTTAGATGTTTTAGGACCATAGGATATACCCTAGAACCAATCCTAGCCTTTAAAGCATGTCTTGGGGAAGAAGTCAAGTGTAGGAACCATTTAGGGCCCAAAAAAAACAGCCTAAAACTCATCCCGGGCCTCAAAACATGAGCAGTTTTTGTTTTTGATTTTTCGTGAAACTTTGACGGGCCATATCTTGGTCATACGGACTCCGATTTACGAAAACTCGGACTCTATTTCGCGTATTTTTCCGAGACGAACGCAATGGCACAGCCCGTTTCCCCTGATTCAGAATATTAAATTTAATTCTGCTCTGATTTATGTTATAACAAGTTATTTAACATACGGGGTGTTACAGTTCATAATTCAGCTTGGCGCACGAAATGAAGGATTGTGGATGTTTTTTTATGTGATATGTTAATATTATCTATGTTGTGTTGTTGCTTAAGAGTATTATTTGTACGTGAATGGCAATTTTATACTGTTTTTCGCTCGCTTTTAATATCAGTATTTGTAGCTGAATAAGCAGTATAAAATTAATTTGGAAAGCTGGAAGAGTAGGATGGTAAAAAGAGTTAATGCCATATCAGAAAGGGAATACCGACATATTAGTATCAAAGCAGGAAATCTAAATAAATGTGTTCTAAACGTTCCGTCGTAAATTCAACACTGATTTGAAAGATTTTACCGTCAAATTACCAACAAAAAATAATAAAAGGTAACTTACACCAATTTATTTCCGTCGCTAAACCTTTGCTGAATAGGAAGGGCTTACCGACAAAAAAAAGCAAGATATTTTTTCAAAAATTTTTGTCGCGGATCCCTTGGTAATTAGTAAGGGATTACCGACAAATTTTATAAATAATATTTTATACTAAATTAATAATCCGTTGGTAAATCGTCGGTATATAAATTAAAATTAAAATTAAATTAAATTAATAAATAATATTTATTTTTGTTATAAAATTAGTAAAATGATGGTAAACTGTCGGAAAATCCATGCTAAATTCCATCGCAAAATCTGATATAGATACCGTCAAGGGTTTTGCCGATCGACGCTTTATGTAGGAAATCCGTCGCTAATAGCTGTTTAGCGACGGATTAGAAGCGGATTCTACCGCTGCTAATCTCGGTTTTTCTTGTAGTGTAAGCAGCCCAAAATGGTGTCGATATCGACACCGAAAGCAGTCCAACACCAGAAGGGAAAGCGATCAACCTGATCTCAAAACTAGAAGCAGCTAGTCCGATACCCAAGCCTAGATCCAAGTATGCAAATAAGCACGAGACCAACATAGAAGCTAGCAAGAGTTATCGAAACATATTGGTTTGGTGTCGATACGGTTACAAAAGGTAACACCGAAGTCCTCAAGAAGAATCCATAGACAACACTAATTTGAGGTCGATACCGGAATCAAAGACTACTGATATGGGCCAAGACCCATGAGATAATGCGAGAAGGGAAGCTATCCACACTACCATGCTTAGTGTCTATACCGATATCAAAGAAGATGACGAAATCATAAGAAAGGGAGTACAAAGATAACACTCGAAAGCCAAGAGTGGTATCAGAGTTTTCTTTGCACTCAATGTTGTTCAAATATTGAACCATTTGATCTCACTATAGTAGGACCAGTTGAAAATAGACATGTATATATCACATTTCATGTTCTATATATCTATAATATTTTAGAGCATACATATTTATAGTATTTTTTGACAGTATGTATATAAATACATACCAGGATATCTATAAATATAAATGTTAACTATAAACACATACACATATTTTAATGACATATAATGAATGTAGGATGAACTAACTTGTAAACTAAAATGCAAATTCCAACATCTATATACATGCATGCTATATCATACATAGAATATCATGTTATACATGCACATATACATATTGATCCTATAAAGGAACCTTTTTGAAATTTATCAAATTCTTTTATTACGAGATCTCTAGTTTCGATTATCGGAGTCGAATAAATAATGCGGCCTAGTCATAATAAAGCTAACTATGTCCACAACCCAATTATATGGTACCTAAAAAGGTAACAGCTAGGCTGAATTGTTGGGTAACGGAGTACCCTCTCGGGCCTCTCTTACCTTGCTACGTGTAACGTCGTGAGAAATGGTATAAATTCAGGTTGGTCACATGGCTATGTGGGTCACCCACATTAAAAGGGTATATTGTCATCGTCCAGAGAAATTTCTATTTGTTCTTCTTTTGCTTCTGTATCTCCCGGGAATGGTTATATTGGCGTCAACTTTTAGGTGACTATATATTCAGAATATTCAAATGAAGTGAATGGTCGGTCATATTTAGCAAGGGTTGCAAGATGTTATTGTTGAATCCTAGAATATTTTCTCTAGAGATACACTGTCGGAAGGTGGTCCTATACCTTGCCATAGTTGGAAATCCATTCTCCAATAAGAGCCCGCGGTTTTTGATTGTATGCTATGTATGTAGAGCATGAGATGCAAGTGTTCTGCTAGAGGGTTATTTATTTGTATTAGACATTATTATAATATCAAAAAAGATATGGTTTCAAAATATTTTGGGTTATCGTAAGATAAAATACATCAGTATTTTGTGTGGATTTGGTCTTACGATTATCTGTTTATTTTGAAAAGATTTTGACTTTAAAATAAAGTTGGATGATCCCCTTTAAACTTATTGAGTTTTTTCACGTTGGTTCACTAGACTGATCTTGGCATTTGCAATGCTTGGGTAAGACTGAGTTTTATAATTTCATGTCATCGGATGTTGTGAAGTCCGAAGACAAGCTAAAGGTGTTCAGATGTATGATATCATATAGTTATTTATTCCACTGTGTGTTGTATATGAGGATGGATTATTATAATTGTCCAGATGTAATGATGTACTATGATGATTATAAGTATAATTTCAAGATCTCATTAAAGATTTATTTCTATATCATATTTTGTTCCGCTACAATGTGAGACTCTGATTCTGTGTTGGTTCTTCTTCTTATTCTTCTAGTCTAAAAATACTTTCTTTCTTATCTCATCGTCTGATATTCTTTCTTCTAGCTTTCCGGGTTTTCGATGCTTGAGTTTTGGCAAGTAATGCGGGTTTATGTATTATTGTCGGAATTCGAGCGTTGAATTTCTAGGATGTTACAGTTGGTATCAGAGCCAGGTTTAGTAATAGCCTTGGCTCTGTGGCGTAACTCGATAGAGATAGGGTTAGTAATACCCTACATTGAGTTTGAGTGTATATATAAGAGAGCATATTTGTAAATTTTATATTCAAAATGTTTTGTATTATGTTGTTCGATCAGTTCAAGTTGGACTGGCAATTGATATAACTTTGTTTTGTAAATAGTGTAAATGAAATAATCTTGCCCAAATTATATATTTTTTATAGAAAGGAAATAATTTTATCAATTTATTGGAATATTGGTTTGTTGATTGATTTGAATTGGAATTCAAGCGGGACTGTAAATGGTTTAATATAACCAGGAGAATTTGTGGATAAGAATTCAATATGGAATTAAATAAATCAAAATTTAACTAAAGATAAGTTAAATTAAAATAGAAAGGAAAAATGGTATGACTTAGTTATGTTGATTGTTTGTTTGTTGGATGATAGATTGGTTCGATAATAAAAATTCACTAACAGTTGAATAAATTGAAAAACTAAGAGAATAAGTTTCAGTATAATGAATTTGAATGAAATCAAATATGAAGTAAAACTAGATGATTTAACCCTGTATTTGTTATTTGCATTATAAATTAAGTGCAGGTTGGTTGAGGAAGGGTTTTTAGTTAATTTGCTTCGTGACTAGAGTATTGGTTGTCCGACAAATAGGTGAACCTTAATATTATTGACTTGTTTTTTGATTTTATACCCCTGAGTTGGGTAGTCGCTTGACTTTTATTTTTGTTTAATCAATATGAGGCCCAAAGAGGCAGGCTGTTGTTGTTCCGCTCAGACCGTGCAGAGAAGACATTGGCGAATTTTTCGAAAATTTTAAGACTTAGATTTTTTTGATAATATTTTTAAATTATTATTTTGAAAATAATTGGGTTTGAAGTATTCTTCTTACTTATTAATTTCGGGGATGAAAAACTTTAGGGGGGTAGGAATGTAACAATCCGGATTTTTCGATCATTTGAATTCAAATATTTAAATTGGTTTTAAGTAATATATTATAAATATTAATGGATTTTAATATTGAATTCTTTTGTAAAACGAACGATTGAACGCTTGTATTTATAAGCAAACTCATAATGTCGTGATAGTTCGTAAAGTTTAGTTTTGAACTTCAAACGAATATATGTAATCCGTTTTTTGGAGCTCGTATGTTAATGGCGATAGGAAGCTTCCACCTTTTTCTGCGTTTCTTTTCTTCGTGATTTCTCCCTTCAATATCTGCTCTTTTCCCCCTTTCTTTCGATCAAACCTTCTCTCCTATATTCTTCCTGTTTTCACTTGCGTGTACGAGTTCCAAGATCCACTTTCTTTTCCAGATTTGACCGAACCCTTTCTTCATAAACCCCTTTTTCTTCTTGTTATGTTCCTCCGAATGTTAATATTCTCCTCTCACCAGACATAGATTTAATTCCTACGCGCGGTGTTCTTGTTGGTATGGCAACATGCTAGCTTTTTCGACTTTCTATGGATTGTGATGGAATGCTTCTTCCGCGGAGTTCATGGTGCTGCTTTGCAAATTTATGTGTTCGCGACTCTCCTCTCTTACTCTGGTATGAAATTCTTTGATCAAGTATGAAACTGATTTCGTGCTATGCCTCTTATTTGATGAGCATTTGGTGGATGAATTATTGGAGTGGGTTGGATTCAGTTGGGCTCAGTTTTTGGAAAGTGTGCTATGTTCGTCTTGTTAAAGCATTTATGTCTATTGTTTGTTTTGGTTATTTTCTTTTGGAACTTCCGTTCATTTTTTGGGTGTTTGGGGTTGTTTATGTGAATTTGGTTGCTCAGATGTAACTTTTGGTAACAACTCTTGTTCGTCATTGCTTCTGCTTCTAGGTTCATATATGTCTGGTTTTTGCTTGTATGGGTTATCATCTTAGTATATTGGCAACACACGAGACGTCTTATGCCACTGAACTTTGTCGTTTGTACGTTATGGTGGTGGACTGTGCATTAGTGAAATCTGGATGTTGTGATGCTAGTTATGCAGTCTATTTTTTGAGCAGTTGCCTATATTTATGGACTTCTTTTGAAGCTATCTGCTGGGTTCTTTCTTGATCTAGAAAGGTGTTCTAGTTTCGATTTGTTCCTTTTGTTTCTTGCAATACAAGGAAGCTCATGCTCAATCTTGTCGTTGTAACTGGGGTTACATACTTCCCTTCCTTTCTGTTGATCAGGTTGTACCCTATACTGATGTATTTTACATGCAATACCCCTAATTCTTCTAGGACGTGATGGAGTCATTTGACTCTATAAACTATGCTACTGTTCTGCAGTCCTTTGGTATGGTTGTGGGCTCAAGTAGCCTTTCCCTGCTTTGGGCTCTTTATATGAAGCTGCTTTTCTAGCTCTTCTCCATGCAATACATGATGCTATGTGGCTACACCTTGTTCTCTCAGTATTTACCTCTGGGTGTAGTTATATTGTGTGTCCTTAAGTAATATCACTTGTAATCAAGTATGTAAATGTGTATGTATTGTTCTTCATGCGTGTAGACAATTATACAGTAGTCTAGTAATTTAAACTAGCTCCTGGACTGTAATCTAGATTAGATTCAGTGGACGGTCCACTATAAATGCCGTTGACGGTGGACGATCCACCTTAAAAACCGAATTAGTTGACTGCTAACTACAATTACCTGTACTAAATTATAATTTTATTATTAGTTACAATAAAAGAGTGTTACGGATCACTATAAAAACCGGTCGGCTTTGCCAAAAAAAAAGAATATACATGATCCATTTTAAGTCGGAATTCTGTGAATCAAGAAACGTTAGAATATATTTGATTATAATTTTCTAATGAAAGAGAAAATTCGAAATTTCATATAATAAGTTGTAAGTTATGTCCAAATCAAAATTTTAAAATAGTCATTATGGAAATCATTTAAAACAATAACGTTTATTTAATAAATTAAATAGGAATTTGAATAAATTTTGGATATCATTTAACTCGAAAACATTAATATTGAATTATAATTCTGTATTGGTTCAATTTGAAGTGATATACTATTTTATTTAGATATATACGATCACAACAATTTTTATTATTGAATATAATTGTTTTGTAATTTATAAGATTATATCGATATTATATAAGCGTTAGAAATAAATGTTTTTCAAATAACCTACATTTTCGATGAAACGAATTTTATTGGAATACATATAACTAGTTATTGTTAGTTTTCCAGTTTGGTGCCAATTGGAGTTATTTTGTGAGTGAACGCTAATTAAATTGTGAACTGATGAATATATTATGATTAAAATAATGTTGTCGTGCAAACGGAATCGGAATTCAATGAAATTAATTCCATTGGATCCAGAATATCAAGACATAGCAGTGCGTTCATTTTCGTTGCGTTTGGAGTTCGTGGGTGTCGGTGCAAATTTAACGGTCAACGTTAAATCGTGGTACCATATTAAAATAAAAGCAATCCTACCCTATATCAATTAAATATATAACCGTAATAAAATAAAATGAAATAAACATCGACCCTAAGTAATTAAAATTAAAACAGATATAACCTACCCAATCCTACCCATCTAAAACATAAAACCTATCCTCTCCATGCCTTGTTTCATCAAATGAAAATGTAAGAACATCACCCCTACTTTAACATCTCAAATCACGAGCTATGAAAAGGGAAAACACATGCTGCAGCTACCCTAAAAACCAACACAACCAATCTATTTCTTCTCCCTGAACATCGCACATGCTAACCCATGACCCGCGAACCTACCAATATTCAAATTACCCAGCTACGACAATGAAGGAACACTACATTTGTCCTACAGCTAAAATGCACAGCTACCATCCAATACTATGCCCTCCAAGCTTCACAACCGTGATTTCCAAGCTACAATCACCGTGCCTACCAAGGTGCCTCGTATATATATACAACACTGATCTTCTTCCTGCAATTTTCTAATGAACTAAAATAATTGCTATCCTTCTTTAAAAATAATTTCCGATCCAAACATATACCCTAAAATCTTGAAACAAATCGCATTGGATTCCTAAAATCGAGCTTCGCCTGTTCACCATTTTCTAGTTTCGAGCTTTCACGCGAAAAGTCGCAACCTAGATCTTCGATGATATCGCGATACAGGGATTTTTAGTCAAATTCAAGTGCACTATAGAGATCAGTAAGGAGAGACATTCAAACGGTGTTTTTTCCATGAAATTTGGGGAGGAAAAGTTGTGCACCTGGGTGGAGCATGCAACCTCGGTCAGCAAGGGAGATTATCGGAGGGGATGCAACTACGTTCGACGAGTTTTTTTTAAGGGGATTGAATTGAGGAGTAATTTTGGTGGTTTGATGGGTATTGTGTGATATCACCTATTTTCGTGCACACGTGTGCACGGGGGAAGAGTTTTAGGAGGAAGCAACAGTTGGGGAAGAAGAAGAGAGTATGGCGCGGGTTTGGTTAATGGTTGATGAAGTAGGCCATTATGTACAAAAGGAAAACAAATGGGGAAGGACGTGGGATGGGGTAAGATTTCGGGCGTTCAGGCTCTAAAAAAAGAAGAAGAAGAAAACATAAAGAAAAGAAAAGGGGATGGAGAGCTGCGTGAAAACAACAGGAACGGATGAGGGAAGGAATTGAGCAAAAAGACGGCTGCCTTGGTTCATATCCTCATTGGCTGAAGAGTAATTGGGTAAAGCCCTGTAACACCCCACCTCCGCTAGGGTCACTCTTTCGGGGGCACTAGCTTCTAGGGGGCGTTAGAACTGGGTAAGCATGCATAATGATATATCAAGGCAGAACAAGAACATAAATATATATGTAAAACAGAGTAAGTGAGAATAAAACAGCGGAATATCTCAAACCATCTCAAAACAAGTCTAGTACATCATAAAGTCAACTGCCAAAATAAACATGTCTAGTACATCATAAACAGAAATACTGAAATACATAGTGCTATCCCCAAAAATAAAGATGATAAACCATAACGAGCTCAATGTCCAGACATACATGAGCTATCCAGCAAACAAGCAAGCGATCCAAGCTAAGCACCACTGTTCCCTCCCTGAGAACCTGGGGGGGAACGGAAGAAAAGAAGCGAAAGAAAACAGGTCAGTCAAAAAAACTGGTAAGCCCTACTACGATCAGTCTATAAACTAATAAAGTTAACATCATGATGGATACTGAGATGAACATACTGGCAATAGATAAAGGTGTCATCACATAGAGAAGATTAAGCTTTGCACCACAGTGTACTAGCAAACTAACTTAACAGGTATTGATCCCTCAGCCCAAACTTTGGCCCAATAGCATGAGGTGACCTTAATGCAAGGTCCATCCCAACGGTCTAGTCGATCGGCTCCCTATAAACCTAACACGTCAAGTGTTGGTGTCCATACGGCCCACATATGGTTGTAGTCAGACTGTGCTGGGTCCACCTTCGGGTGTATCAAGCCCTCGGGTGTCAACCCCAGACACCTAAGCAATAATGCACAGTCTAAACCTACTGGTACCCGTGCCTCGAGTTTGTCCAACACCGAACTACGTGCACGTCCGTAGCCCGCCTGGACCCGCACCGCTGTACCACTCAGCCGTCGCTTTGGTCGCTTACATCAGTCCAGTAATCGTGCCCCGCCCTAGCCTAGCCTCTAGGGTTGTGAATGATACCAAACTGGGATTACTGCTGGAACAGACCACGTTGCTAGGGTTTTCTAAGAGGGTTAAGTGTGGTTTAACCCCTCACTAATCATGGATTAAATTAGTTAAGTGTAACCAACAGTTCACCACTTAACCCCATTTAATCCCTCGCATCCCCAAAATTGGTTAAGTATTAGTGGGCCATGACTTAACCCTAATCATGAGGCATTAATTTAATTGTACCTTAACCTCTCACATTAGACTTTGTTGTGGTTACTAGTTAAGCCGGGCGGGTCCGGGTAGCTTTACACCACAACTTGGTCTAACCTCGGGTCCAAGGTACACATGACCAACTTCTCACATTGGGTCCTATTGTTTGTAGCAACTAGTTAAGCCGGTCGGTTCCGGGTAGGTTTACGCTACAAACTCAACCCAACCTCGAGTTGGCCACACATGTTTTCTAAGTGTCATGTCCACTTTATTTTCAAACCATAATTACAAGTTTAACAAATACTTGGGTAGACCTAACTTAATAGGTAAATTCCCAAGGGGTAGACCTAACTTTATAGGTAAATTCCCAATCTTATATTTTCATGTATTTTAAGTTTTACCCAAAAACCCCCCCAACGTCATTCTATCGCTTACATATTCGTCGTAACGCATAAAGGATAGAAAGAGGGAACTTGGCACAACATACATGATAAATCTTACATATCATAATAAACATGCATAACATGTTGGACTTGCATAACTTAGCATAGTGAACTTGCATAAACATGCATAACTTGTTAAACTTGCAAATCATGGCATAGTGAACTTGCATAAACATGCATAACTCAATAAACTTGCAAATCATGGCTTAGTGAACTTGCATAAACATGCATAACTTGTTAAACTTGCAAATCATGACTTAGTGAACTTGCATAAACATGCATAACTTGTTAAACTTGCAAATCATGACTTAGTGAACTTGCATAAACATGCATAACTTATCAAACATGTGTAACATAGCATAGTGAACTCACATAAGCATGCATAAATCCCAACTTTCATCACATATTAACTTTAGAGTTTCTAAAATGAAGGTAAGAGGGCTTACAAATATTATGAAGACACAAATCTACTAATAAAGATTGAGAAGCCCTTTTATGCAAGCATATAAAAACCCAAAACAAAGCTCCAATTAACAAAAATCCCAAAAACTCTAGCTTAGCAAATAAAGCTTGCAACTTGATGATGTATGCAAGCTAATGATCATTCATACAACTTAGAAAAGCTTGTATGAACATCAAAATCTTCATAGAATTGATTTTTGAAGAGGGTGGAGGCTAGGGTTTTTAGGTGGAGGCCATTTGAGAATTCAATTTGACATAGTTTGGTTGCTAGAATGAATAATGAGGTTTTAGGGTAGGATTAGGGGCTTATTTATAGAAGATTAGAGTGTTTTTAGCCCTAGGATTAACCCTAGGTTAGTTTAGGTCCGTCAGATTTAGGAATTCTCTAGAACCAAGCCACAAGACCAAGCCCCAAATCAAAATGGTGCGCCAGGCAAAACTGCCCGGCCACCCCGTGTCGACAGGGCTGTCGACAGGGCAGTCGACACCCTAAGACCCCTGTCGACATGCCTGTCGACATGGGGGTCTTGGCGGGACTTTTCCCGCCTGACGCCAGTTAGCCCTAATCCTTGTTTTTAATTTAAAATTTAAATCTGTTTTTAACATAGAAATTTCTGAAAACTTCAATGGGCCTTAACTGGGTCATACGGACTCCGATTTTCGAAAACTCGAACTCTATTTCGCGTATTTTTCCGAGATGAACGCAATGGCATAGCCCGTTTCCCTTGATTCAGATTTTAGAATTAAATTCTTCCTCGATTTATGTTATAACAGGTTATTGAAAATACGGGTTGTTACATTCTCCCCTCCTTAAAGGATTTCATCCCCGAAATCTTCAAGTTAGGAAGAACGTATCCTACCATCCAATCATCCATCTACTCAAAGCATCATCCACGAGCAATCATTGTCCTTAAACGATTCTAAATGCTGTATGAACATATGCAAAAGTGTGTGTATATGTACTTATCTAATGCAAAGATCAATGCAAAATATGTTAGTGAAATGTATCCATATGTATGCAAATCCCTAACATAATGCATAATATCTACATGCGTGCTCAATCATACATCCATATGCAACATCCATGTGATTGCATACAAATTTCATCCCAGAATAAGCATAAACACTCATGCACATGCAATATGAGGAGTGTGTGAGCCGATCTAGTGCCTAATGTGTATCATGCATCCACGAGTAACCACTTGCAACCACTTGCAACCATCAAACATAACATGTCTCAAACACATGTTTCATCCAAAGGGTTTCTATCTAAGGTTCTTATGACAAGATTAGCACGATAACTAGATAAACATGGATAGCAAAGAGAAAGATATGCTAACAAAGGAAAGAGATTGAGAGTGTACCCTCAAAAAGGAATGGATAAAGCCCACGCATCTTCTCCTCGGTTTCCCAAGTTGCGTCTTCTTCGGGTTCACCCCATTGAACCTTCACCAGCCTGACCTCTCGATTCCTTAGCTTCTTGGTCTCCGTCCCCAAGATACGAATCGGAGCTCTCCTCAAAGTTGCCTCTTTCTCTACTTCCACGTCTTCAAGAATGCTAGGTTCAACCACCTCAGCGGACTCATGTAGGCACTTTCGGAGATGCGAGACATGAAGGACATTATGCACTCCGGACAACTTCTCGGGCAATTGCATTTTATAAGCCATCTTCCCAATTCTCTCTATGATAGGGAAGGGTCCAACAAATCTCGGTGCCAACTTCCCAACAGCTCCAAATCGGACCACATTCCGTAAAGGAGAAACCTTTACGAAAACAATGTCCCCAACATCAAACTCCAAATCGGATCTCCGCTTATTAGCATAGGATTTCTGTCGGTCTTGGGCCGCCTTCATCCGTCTTCGAATCAACTCGATCTTCTCGGATGCATCTCTGATCATATCAGGCCCAAGTATAAGCTTATCTGTAGTCTCCCACCAACATGTAGGCGACTTGCACGGCCTCCCATATAAAGCTTCAAATGGTGCCATCCCTATGCTTGCTTGATAACTGTTATTATATGCAAACTCAACAAGAGGAAGATGGTCTTCCCAAGCACCACCAAAATCCAGAATGCAAAGCCTCAACAAGTCCTCAAGTACCCTATTCACCCTTTCTGTTTGGCCGTCTGTTTGTGGGTGATAAGCAGTACTCAGATTCAACCTCGTGCCCATAGCCTCTTGCAAGCTATTCCAGAACTGACTAGTAAAGATGGGGTCTCGGTCACTGACTATGCTGGAAGGGACTCCATGTAGTCATACTATCTCACGAAGATATACTGATGCTAGTCCAGATGCGGTCCTTTTGCTCTTCACCGGAATGAAATGAGCACTCTTCGTAAGTCTATCTACAATAACCCAAATGCTCGTATTCCCTTTCCTTGACCTTGGTAGCCCATCAATAAAATCCATGGAAATACTCTCCCACTTCCAAAGTGGAACGTCTAGAGGATGCAATAGCCCACCGGGCTTCTTCGACTCGGCTTTTACTCTCTGACAAACAACACATCTGGAGACAAACTCTGCCACATCTTTCTTCATTCCAGGCCAGAAGAAAGTGCGCTTCATATCATTATACATCTTATCACCGCCTGGATGTATAGTCAACTTGGAGCGATGTGCTTCCTCAAGAACTTTCCTCACCAAGTCTTCCACCATCGGAACACAAAGCCTTCCGTCTCTCCTCAGCCAACCCTTATCGTCTATAGAATATCGAGCAAGGTGACTAGATGTCTCCCCTCGAATCAGCTTATCCATGATCTCAATTATCTGAGGGTCTTCCTTCTGCGAAGCCCCAACCTGATCTAGAAGGGTAGGCCTGAGCTCAAGAGATGCTAAAGAACCGGTCATTGACTCAACCGTCAAAGAGAAATCAAAGGTTGCCAAGAACTCTAAATTCTTCATCTCAACAAATAGAGGACTTAGTGTCAACCTTTTTCTACTCAACGCATCCGCTACAACATTCCCCTTGCCAGGGGTATAGGCTATATCAAAATCATAGGACGCCAAGAATTCCATCCATCTCTGCTGCCTCAAGTTCAGATCCTTCTGCGAAAAGAGATACTTCAAAGACTTATGATCAGTATACAGCTCAAATCTCTCTCCCAGAAGATAATGACGCCAAGCCTTGAGTGCATATACTATCGCTGCCAGCTCTAGATCATGAGTGGGATAATTCTTCTCATGCACCTTAAGTTGCCTCCCACCAAAACATATAACTCTGCCCTCTTGCATCAGAACGGCGCCCAATCCCGTGCCACAAGCATCAGTGTACACGGTAAATATCTTACCACCATCGGGTAAAGCTAGAACTGGTGCTGAGGTAAGGGCTCTCTTGAGTCTTTGAAAAGCAAGCTCACAGTCCATATCCCAAACAAAAACTAAGTTCTTCTTCGTCAACTTAGTAAGAGGAGCGGATATCTTCGCGAAGTCCTTGATGAACTTCCGGTAAAAACCCGCAAGACCCAGAAAACTTCTCACCTCGGTTGCATTCCTTGGAGTCTTCCAATCCTGAACTGCAACCACCTTAGCGGGATCCACCGCTAAGCCTTGCTTGGATACGATATGCCCAAGGAATCTGACTTCCCTTCTCCAAAAGTGGCACTTGGTGAACTTGGCCTTTAACTGATGTGCTCTAAGCGTATCCATCACCTCTACAAGATGCCTCGCGTGCTCTTTTTCATCCTTGGAGAAGATCAGAATATCATCCACAAAGACCACGACAAACTTGTTCAAGAACTCTCGAAACACCCTACTCATCAAGTCCACGAAATACGCGGGTGCATTCGTCAAACCGAACGGCATAACAAGCCATTCAAAGAATCCATCTGGAGTTCTGAATGCAGTCTTGTCTATACTATCTTCAGCCACTCTGAGCTGATGAAATCCAGTAGCAAGATCAAGCTGAGAGAAAACAGAAGCACCAACAAGTTGGTCAAAGAGATCATCGATCCTCGGTAACGAGTGTCTGTTCTTCTTAGTCAGCTTATTCAATTCTCTATAGTCAACACAGAGTCGAAGAGAACCATCTGTCTTAGTAGCAAACACCACAGGCGCTCCCCATTCGGATATACTTCGTCTGATGAAGTTCTTCTCAAGCAACTCTTTCACTTGCTTGCTCAGCTCCCGTCTCTCACGCGGAGCCATGTGCCGAACGGGCAAAGAAACAGGCTTAGCATTATCCACCAGATAAATGCGAAAATCAATCTCTCATTTCGGAGGCAACCCCTTAACTTCTTCAAAAACATCTGGATAATCTCGGACCACCCTTACAGACTGAAGGGCTTCCTCTGACGAGTCGAGAGATTCAAGATAGCACAACATGACGGGATCCTTCGGATTGCATGAAATCTCTAAGGTGTTGCCAAGGCGAGTCACAAGCCTCACAACCCTATGCTCACAATCAAGAATGGCTCCATATCGGGACAGCCAATCCATGCCCAATATCAATCCGTATCCCCTGAAACCAAGAACATATGCACTACACAAGAACTCTACACTGAGTATAGAGATCCTCAGATCCTCACATATCATAGATAGATGAGCAGAACCCCCGATGGGATTCGAAACACAAACGGGATCATCCACTAAGCTAGTACTAAGGTGCAAGCTATCAACAAGATCAGATGAAATAAAGCTATGTGATGCACCAGAATCAAACAAGGTACGAACTGGAAGATCAGAAACATAAACAAGGTTCTCAACAGAAACACTACCTCGGTCGGGAACCGGAGCGGTATTGAGAGCATGAACTTGCCCTCCTGAAGGTCCAGCCTGTCCTTTCTTCTTCGGGCACTCCTTGCTGAAGTGTCCAGCCTCACCACAGGAAAAACATCCACCACTAAGCTTCCTTTTCTTCTTCCTACAATCCTTAGCAAAGTGTCCAGGCACACCACAGTAATTGCACTTTCCCTTGCCTTTGTTGTTGTTCCCCTTCTTGTTCTTGCTCTGATTTCCCTGACTGCTTTGACCACCTTGATTGCCTTTGCCTTGAGAATTAGTCTTCTTTGCTTGAGTATCACTTGTCTTGGCCTCTTTCTTTCCATCTCCCTGAAGTAGAGCCATATTGACCAAACTCTCAAAAGTAGCCCCATGCGGAATATGTGACATCGCCAAGCCCTGCAGCGGCTCATTCAACCCTCTAGCAAATCGAAGAGCCTTCTTCTCAGGAGTGTTCACCATATCCGAACCAAAACGGGCCAGCTGATTAAACTTGTTCACATACTCCTTGACAAACATATCACCTTGCTTTAATGCAATGAACTTCTCCATCTGTAAATTCGCCTCAGCAGAAGATAGAAACTTGGCCACAAATCTAGCCCTCAAATCGGCCCAAGTCTCAACGGGCCTCGTCCCATTGGTGACTTCCCACCAATAGGCTGCTTCATCCTTCAAAAGCCACACTGTCAATAAGATTTTCCTCTCGTCATCAATCCCAAAGATAGCAAACAAGTCCTTAGTGTCTTTCAGCCAATTCCTAGCTTCAACAAAAGATTCCGTGCCTAGGAAATTCTTGCCTCCCATCGCCTTGAAGTCTTTACAAACCTTCGTGAACTCAACCTGAGGATGCTGAGGGGGAGGAGGAGGAAGAGGAGCCTCAGCAACAGGAGGAGGAGGAACATTAGCAACGGGAGGAGGAATATTAACTGCTGGAGGAGGGGGAACAGGAACCACCGGAGGAGGGACATTAGGGGGAGGATTCTCAACTACAGGAGGGGGAGTGGGAGTAGGGTTTGCGGGGCCGGCTGCCGCCCTAGCTTCTAGAAGTCTCCTATACCAGAGTGGTACGTTTACTCCATCCGGGATGGCAAGATCCTCAGCCATACTGAAACGAAAGATAAGATAAGATTAGGTCAAGGGAACGAAGGATAACGCTAATGGCTTTTTGGGGAATAGCCTTTTAAAATACTAGACTTTTCTTTGGAAAATACTTTATACTTGTTTTGAAAATAGTTTTTCAAAAGTCTTTTAAAAACTTTTTGTCCTTTCTTGTAAACCATATGCTATGATACCAAATTTGTAACACCCCACCTCCGCTAGGGTCACTCTTTCGGGGGCACTAGCTTCTGGGGGGCGTTAGAACTGGGTAAGCATGCATAATGATATATCAAGGCAGAACAAGAACATAAATATATATGTAAAACAGAGTAAGTGAGAATAAAACAGCGGAATATCTCAAACCATCTCAAAACAAGTCTAGTACATCATAAAGTCAACTGCCAAAATAAACATGTCTAGTACATCATAAACAGAAATACTGAAATACATAGTGCTATCCCCAAAAATAAAGATGATAAACCATAGCGAGCTCAATGTCCAGACATACATGAGCTATCCAGCAAACAAGCAAGCGATCCAAGCTAAGCACCACTGTTCCCTCCCTGAGAACCTGGGGGGGGGGGGGGAAACGGAAGAAAAGAAGCGAAAGAAAACAGGTCAGTCAAAAAGACTGGTAAGCCCTACTACGATCAGTCTATAAACTAATAAAGTTAACATCATGATGGATACTGAGATGAACATACTGGCAATAGATAAAGGTGTCATCACATAGAGAAGATTAAGCTTTGCACCACAGTGTACTAGCAAACTAACTTAACAGGTATTGATCCCTCAGCCCAAACTTTGGCCCAATAGCATGAGGTGACCTTAATGCAAGGTCCAGCCCAACGGTCTAGTCGATCGGCTCCCTATAAACCTAACACGTCAAGTGTTGGTGTCCATACGGCCCACATATGGTTGTAGTCAGACTGTGCTGGGTCCACCTTCGGGTGTATCAAGCCCTCGGGTGTCAACCCCAGACACCTAAGCAATAATGCACAGTCTAAACCTACTGGTACCCGTGCCTCGAGTTTGTCCAACACCGAACTACGTGCGCGTCCGTAGCCCGCCTGGACCCGCACCACTGTACCACTCAGCCGTCGCTTTGGTCGCTTACATCAGTCCAGTAATCGTGCCCCGCCCTAGCCTAGCCTCTAGGGTTGTGAATGATACCAAACTGGGATTACTGCTGGAACAGACCACGTTGCTAGGGTTTTCTAAGAGGGTTAAGTGTGGTTTAACCCCTCACTAATCATGGATTAAATTAGTTAAGTGTAACCAACAGTTCACCACTTAACCCCATTTAATCCCTCGCAACCCCAAAATTGGTTAAGTATTAGTGGGCCATGACTTAACCCTAATCATGAGGCATTAATTTAATTGTACCTTAACCTCTCACATTAGACTTTGTTGTGGTTACTAGTTAAGCCGGGCGGGTCCGGGTAGCTTTACACCACAACTTGGTCTAACCTCGGGTCCAAGGTACACATGACCAACTTCTCACATTGGGTCCTATTGTTTGTAGCAACTAGTTAAGCCGGTCGGTTCCGGGTAGGTTTACGCTACAAACTCAACCCAACCTCGAGTTGGCCACACATGTTTTCTAAGTGTCATGTCCACTTTATTTTCAAACCATAATTACAAGTTTAACAAATACTTGGGTAGACCTAACTTAATAGGTAAATTCCCAAGGGGTAGACCTAACTTTATAGGTAAATTCCCAATCTTATATTTTCATGTATTTTAAGTTTTACCCAAAAACCCCCCCAACGTCATTCTATCGCTTACATATTCGTCATAACGCATAAAGGATAGAAAGAGGGAACTTGGCACAACATACATGATAAATCTTACATATCATAATAAACATGCATAACATGTTGGACTTGCATAACTTAGCATAGTGAACTTGCATAAACATGCATAACTTGTTAAACTTGCAAATCATGGCATAGTGAACTTGCATAAACATGCATAACTCAATAAACTTGCAAATCATGGCTTAGTGAACTTGCATAAACATGCATAACTTGTTAAACTTGCAAATCATGACTTAGTGAACTTGCATAAACATGCATAACTTGTTAAACTTGCAAATCATGACTTAGTGAACTTGCATAAACATGCATAACTTATCAAACATGTGTAACATAGCATAGTGAACTCACATAAGCATGCATAAATCCCAACTTTCATCACATATTAACTTTAGAGTTTCTAAAATGAAGGTAAGAGGGCTTACAAATATTATGAAGACACAAATCTACTAATAAAGATTGAGAAGCCCTTTTATGCAAGCATATAAAAACCCAAAACAAAGCTCCAATTAACAAAAATCCCAAAAACTCTAGCTTAGCAAATAAAGCTTGCAACTTGATGATGTATGCAAGCTAATGATCATTCATACAACTTAGAAAAGCTTGTATGAACATCAAAATCTTCATAGAATTGATTTTTGAAGAGGGTGGAGGCTAGGGTTTTTAGGTGGAGGCCATTTGAGAATTCAATTTGACATAGTTTGGTTGCTAGAATGAATAATGAGGTTTTAGGGTAGGATTAGGGGCTTATTTATAGAAGATTAGAGTGTTTTTAGCCCTAGGATTAACCCTAGGTTAGTTTAGGTCCGTCAGATTTAGGAATTCTCTAGAACCAAGCCACAAGACCAAGCCCCAAATCAAAATGGTGCGCCAGGCAAAACTGCCCGGCCACCCCGTGTCGACAGGGCTGTCGACAGGGCAGTCGACACCCTAAGACCCCTGTCGACATGCCTGTCGACATGGGGGTCTTGGCGGGACTTTTCCCGCCTGACGTCAGTTAGCCCTAATCCTTGTTTTTAATTTAAAATTTAAATCTGTTTTTAACATAGAAATTTCTGAAAACTTCAATGGGCCTTAACTGGGTCATACGGACTCCGATTTTCGAAAACTCGGACTCTATTTCGCGTATTTTTCCGAGATGAACGCAATGGCATAGCCCGTTTCCCTTGATTCAGATTTTAGAATTAAATTCTGCCTCGATTTATGTTATAACAGGTTATTGAAAATACGGGTTGTTACAAGCCCGTTTGGTTTTGAGATTTAAGTTTAATTAAATTAATAATTATATAAACTTATTAATACCATATCTCGCTCGTACCTTATCAGAATTGCGCGTGGTCAATCTTGTTGGGACTGTAAGACGAAGGCTTCGAGACAGAGTTGGTCTAGTCAAGATTGGAAGCAACGAGAATTTTTAATTAAATTAAACATTGGTTTAATTTAGTTAAAACCGAGCTTTTTAATCGATGAATAAAATCAAGGTGAGTTAAACTCAATCAGTTCTCCCACTTATAATTATTATAAGTCGGGTTTAATGTTTATATGCTATGTTTGCTGATTGTTGGTTGATTTGATGATTGTTTGGATATGTGTTAAATATCTGAATATCTATTATTTAAATTAAATGTTCGTTTAATTTAAATGAAATCGTTATTTTAACAATTATTTCCAAATGAGGTAACTTACCTTGTTGGTTATGTTTATAATAACATAAACGTATTAAATTTTAATTGGATGCTTAATTGTTGTTATTAGTTGACCGTTATAAATAGAATTTATTATTCATGTTTATTTTAATAGATAGCATATTATCGTATCGAATGGATTATTTTATTTGAGGAAACCTATTTGGATGCAAGGAAAAACAGGTTGGAGGTATCCAACTGGATTCTTCAAATTTATTGACTTGGTGATTGGTTATTGAATCTAAATTCAACGTTTGTTGTATTACTAACCAATGGATATTATTGGTTGAGAAAATAATAGCAGATAACCTAATAAGACATCGTTTTATAAATACTGATTTACCGTCAAGCAAAGCGATAGAAAGGAAGTTATGAAATGTATTTTATAACTGAAGATTGAATTTGAAATATATTATTTTGAATTGAAATTTATAAAAATGAAATAAATGTTTATATTAAATATTTAAGTTCATTTATAATTAATAAATGATTTTATAAAGCTAATTCTTATATTAGTAAGATTTAAAAACTAGTGAGTAGAAATTAACGTAACAATTAAAAATCGAGGTTAATTGTTTTTAAGAAACAATTAAAATGGGATTATATGGAAATTGATTTTTTTTTTTTAGCAAAGCTGACGGTGTTGAGTGGTCTCCTACCACTTTATTGATATACCATAAGACGAGTACATAGAAACAAAGCGGGAACACAACAAAAGAAAACGAAGAATACAAGGTATATCAATGCCTACAAGGAGCTATAAAAGGAAAATAAAGAAAGATAAAAATATATGCTGGCCAAAAATTCTAGGGTCATAAGTGAATTTTATGTATTTGAGGCCCTCCCGGATATCTTGCCACACAAGTTGTTTCCATTGGCCAAAATTGATGTCGCAAGTGGGATAAAAAAACGCTTGCATCTTTCCTTCCATATGTTGCTGACGATTTTCTTCAGTATGTAGTTAAAGACTCTGGCTCTGTTGTTCTTCCCTCTTGCTTTCTTCCGTATTTCTTCCCAATTGAAACATGCATTGTGAGTTAACGTTCTTCCATTGATTTGCGCCTGAGCATCAGACCACAACCTCTTTGTAATGGCACAATAGAAATACAAGTGCTGAAGCATCTCATTCTCTGTGTCACAAAGCAAACAATTCTGTTCCACCACCATGTCGTGTGCTTCCATCTTATCCTTCGTATGCACAACGCCATTAAGGATCTTCCACATGCACACATTCTCTTTAGCGCAATTGTCGGTCCTCCAAACACACTTATGCCACCTGCAAACTTGAAACACCAAGAAACTGAAGGTACAAAGCTTTAATGGAGAATTTCTTACCTTTCCACACCCATAAAGCAGCAGGGCTGTTATTACCTGTCACGACATAGTTATGTATCCGATTCCAGATTGCTTTGATTGGCTGATTCGAAGATGTGGGTAAAATAAACCTGTTCCCGTCAAATACAGTGGAGTCGCAACAATTATAGCTGATGAAATTTTTAGTAATTTCCTGATAAGAGATTTCTTTGTCAAGAATAATCCCATAATCCAGCCATGGATCAGTCCAAAAATTGATCCTATGAAAAGCCGACATCCCATGTTTAAAATATGGACGAATTAATGGTTTGAGTTTGATCATGGACCTCCAGACCCAACTGTGCGACTGTGAAGCATTGATAGTCCAGAAGCTTTTATCTTTTAGAACGTGATTCTCAGACCAAGTCACCTATAAGTTTTCTTTCTGAATTAAAATGTCGGCACTATGTTTTGCAAAGCAGCTCGATTCCAAATGGAGTTATTAGTTTTACCCAAACCCCCATAGATGATGGATTTCTCAAGCTTTACAAAGGAAATATGAGCAATGTGACACCCCACGTCCGTTAATGTCACTCTATATCAGAATGCATTAAGTTTCATGAAGCGTTATAGGTAAACAGAAACAGAAACATCACAAGACAAATATAAAATAACAGTAGAATTTAAAACTTTATTTTTTCAAACCGAAAATATCGTGGTCCAATATCCAGTTACAACATAAGTCTAAACAACAAAAAACTCATTCATCAAATTAAAATATCTACCTTGTACTAAAATTACCAGAGTACACCAATATAGAATCATAGTCCCCAAAAATAGCCTTAGCAAGGTAGACAGGTAATCAAAGCGGTACGTCTAAGCAGCTCCAAGCAAAAACAGAAGGGAGAATCCTAATCAAGCCTGAGTATTCCCACCCTGAGAATCTAGGGAGGGGAAGGAAGAAAGAGAAAAGAAAACAAAATGGGTCAGGCATAAAGTCTAGCGAGTACAGTTACTTTTAGCATATAAATAAGTAAAAGCATAATGATAGGCATACAAACTAGATGAGAGATAACAGTATCATATGATAGGTAAAACAAACTGAACAAGATAAGCAGGACGAACATAACAGAACATATTACACTTCTCAAATGTTTTTTCTCTACACCAATACTAATATAATAGAAACAAAATCATCCCAATAGAAAAAGAATGGTAGACTTAGGTGTACTTCTAGTGACGGGTTTTATCCCAACGATAATAACAGGCAGCCCAACAGAAATAATGGGTGTTACCCCAAACGATAATAACAGGCACCTAAACAAGTAGAACTAGATGTACCCTAATTACTACCCCCAATCGATCGGCTCCTTATCCTGTAGATACCCTGTGATGGCCCATAGTATTATGTATCACTTTCTAAAGTGGCAACCCCTTTTTTCGAGAGGCACAACCATATCTACTAGTGAAATAACGTCTTATTTTCCCTAGCAAGCATATCCATGCATGCACATGACTCCACTGGAATGTGCCATCAGACACCTCCACTCATATGAACCTCTTATAATCAGCACAGTAAGTGTGCCCTAAACCGGCCTAGTTCGGGGTCCCCCTTTGGATACCAATATGGGTTACCGACTGATACAGATCCCACACAACAGATGATACAAGCCACCCCCTAGGCTTGTATCCCCACTACTAGGATTTTGACTGGTTATGCCTACCAAGCCTGCATAACCCCAACATATAAAATAGGTTAAGCTTGTCGGGTTCGTATAACCCCCCACGGATTTAACAAATTTACTTACCCCCCCCCCCCCCATCGATTCAAGCTTTACATAACCATTACACAATTTGAAAGGTTCATGTAACCCCCACGTATTTAAACAACATAAGTATTACAGATTAACGGGCTCATATAACCCTAACAGATATAACAAGTTAAGTCTTACATATTAACGGGTTCATATAAATCCCACAGATTAAACAGATTACTTAACCCTTTTTGAATTCAACCATGTTTACTTAACCCTTGCACAATTTGATAGGTTCATGTAACCCCAACAGATTTAGTCAGGTTAAGTATTACATATTAACAGGTTCATATAACCCTAATAGATATAACATATTAAGTCCTACATATTAACAGGTTCATATAAACCCCACAAATTAAAAGATTTACTTAACCCCGTAGATTAAACAAATTTACTTAACCCCACAGATTCAAAAAAAGTACTTAACCACACAGATTCGATAAGTTATAGTTTAACGGCTGATGTAATCCCTATGGATTAAACAGGTTAAGTATTACAGGTTAACGGGTTATTATCATTCCCTGTTAATGCACGTTAATGCAGCAGGCCTCTCACATTAAGTTGACCACTCGTGAACGTTGATATGTCATGTGGTTCCGGGCAGACTTCTACCATAAGTTGGACTTAACCTCATGTCTTAGCACCGTTACATGTATATTTACGCACTAGAACCCTCACATTAAATTAACAACTTGTGGATGTTAGATTTGTCGAGCGATTCCGAGCAGACTTCTACCACAAGTTTAATTTAACTTCGTGTCTAAGTGCGGTTACAATTTCTATTTACTGTAAATTTAGGCATACTTATTCTTAAACAATTATTCATGTTCATCATAGGTTTTCAATTGAAGTATTCAGTTTTCAACAGGTGTCAGCAGATTAGTCATTTTAACAGATTAAACATCTCCGCAAGTCAGGTTACTTGCAGTTTCATTAACATGTTCCGCTTAATCTTAAATTAAGCCTACAAATTTATATCCCCTAAATTACAGTCATAATTCACAGTATAACATATGCTCCAAGTTTAGTCTTACATTACAGTGTAGGTTATGCCCCAAATCCCAGTCATGATTCCTAATACAAGTTATGCCCCCAAAGTACGGTCATAATTCAAAGTATAACATATGCCTCGAATTACGGTCATAATTTAAAGTATAACATATGCCCTAAAATTATCTTTCCCAACCATTCCCAATTTCATCCGTTCGCATATTTCGGCGATAGGCCTAGGCTCGAAGGTAGCCTAGGCTATAAAAATAAAAAGGAAGAGAGAAGAGAACAGAAATACGCCTAATAATAGAATAGGCATATGATGACAGAAATAGGCATATCAGGAATAGGCATATGATGACAGAAATAGGCATATCAGAAACTGAAAAGTAGATCAGGTCTACCGAGGAATACATGTAATGACAGATCTATTTAGGTATGAATTAGATTCTTAACAGACATAGATTTAGATCCAGATTTATAAACATGTCAGATTACTTGTTAAATGTTTATATCTAAAAGCAACATAAACTCATAGAGACTGGATCTAAAGAATAGAGAAAAATAGGTTCCAGTTGTTGAAGAAATTCTTGTATGCGTATAAGCTATAGTTGGAGAACATAGGCTAATTCAATCCAAGTTGGGGCAGCATCTCGTTGTCTCCATTGTTTTTTATGTGTAAAAACAATAGAAATTGGATCCTATTTATAGCATAAAGCCAATGAACCAAGCCAAAAAAAATCCACGTTTAAAAAGGCGAATCTTCCCAAATCTGTAAAGGGGTCAACCTCTCCTCCCCCCTTCTGTGTCGACCCATGGGTCGACTCCAAACACCCTGGGTCGACCCTGGGATCGACCCAGCCGGGTCTCGGGTCGACCCCCCCCCCCCAACGGGTCGATTCCACCTTAGCCATTCCCGCTTCGCTGTTTTGAATTATTTTGAAAATTTTGATTTGTTTGTGTATATATATATATATAATTCTCTGGTGCACATACAAACTTCTAGGTTTAATAACTTTCTCATACGATGTCCGTTTCATGCGAACTTGGAGTCTATCTTAAGCAAAATTTCGAGACGAACGCAATGGCGCAGTCCATTTTACTTAATTCCCAATATTTAATTAAGTATTATTTAGTTTATCATTATAGTATTCTTTAAAATTATGGGGTGTTACATTCTCCTCTACTTAAAGTATTCATCCCCGAAATCTCCAAATTAAGAAGAATGTATATCCTAACATCCGTTATCCATCTACTCATCCACCAATCACATGCATCTATTGTCCTTAAAAGATTTCTAATGCTTATGTAAACATATGCAAAGGTGTGTATATGTCCCTATGCTAATGCTAAAGATCAGGTGGTCTACTGATTCAGTTGACCTCCTTAATGCAATGTATGTTAGTGCCATGAATCCAATGTATGCAACTATTCCTAGTATATCATGTAATTGCTATATGCGTGCACAATCATCCATCCAAATGCAACATTCATGTAATGATACACCCATTTCCATCGATATACAAAAAAATATGCACGCACATCTATATGTAGTATGAGAATGATTGAGCCGATCAAGTGCCTAATGTGTGTGTATATGCATCCAAGAGCAACCACTAGCAAACATTTGCATCCACTTGCATCCATCAAACATAACATGTCTCAAACACATGTTTACATCTATTGGTTCCTTATCTAAAGGTTGAAGATTCGATCGATAGGATATATTTAAATGATAGAAGCAAGTACGAACAAAAGCTTTTGGAAAAAGAAGTTAAGAACATACCCTTAAAAAGAAAAGGGTACGAAGCGCGAATCTTGTCTTCATTCTCCCAAGTTGCATCCCCACAGTCTTCTCCCCATTGAACTTTCATCAACTTGACCTTCCGGTTGCGTAGCTCCTTAACCTCTAATCCAGGAATACAGGAAGGAACTCGTCTAATTGCCACATCTCGTTCCACCTCTACTTCTTCAAACATATTCAGCTCAACTACCTTTGATGTATTATGCAGACACTTCCGCAAATGAGAAACATGGAAAACATCATGAACTCCTACTAATCTTTCCGGTAGCTTTACTCTATAGGCCATTTGACCTATTTTTTCCATTATGGGAAATGGTCCTACAAACCTTGGCGCCAGTTTCCCTACAGATCCAAAACGAACCATGTTCCTCAGAGGTGATACTTTGATGAAAACCATGTCTCCCACCTCAAACTCAATATCGGTCCTCCTCTTATATGCGTATGACTTCTGTCTATCCTGAGTTGTCTTCATGCATCTGCGGATAAGGTCAATCTTTTCTAAAGTTTCTCATATCATATCAGGTCCAAGTAGAAGCCTATCTCTGTTGTCTCAATTTGAGATCCTTCTACGAGAATAGATACTTGTGCAACTTATGGTCTGTGTATAACCCGAACCTTTCTCTAAGCTGATACTGCCGCCAAGTCTTAAGCGCGAATACTATAGGAGCTAATTCCAAAACATAGGTAGGGTAGTTCTTTTCAAGAACTCTCAACTGTCAACCACCATAACATACTACCCTTCCCTCTTGTATCAAGACGACACTGAGCTTTATATCCCATGCATCAGTATATACCATGAACACTTTGTTCATGCTAGGTAAAGTCAAGACTGGGGATGTTGTCAGAGCCCTCTTCAATCACTGAAAAGCATATTCACAGTCAACACCCTAAGAAAAGGTTAAATTCTTCTTCGTTAGTTTAGTGAGCGGTGTTGATATCTTTGTGAAGTCCTTAATGAACTTCCTATAATAGCCTGCTAAACCGAGAAAACTCCTCACCTCTGTTGCATTCTTTGGAATCCGCCAATCTGGAACTGCAACTACTTTCGTGGGATCCACTACTATCCCATCCTTAGATATCACATCCCCAAGAAATCCCACTTCCTTTCTACAAAAATGGCATTTGGAGAATTTGCCTTAAGCTGATGCACTCGAAGAGTATTCAAAACCTCCCTTAAATGTAGGGCATGCTCTTCCTTGCTCTTCGAGAAAATCAAAATGTTATCCACAAAGGCCAGAACGAACTTATTCAGAAACTCCTGGAACACCATACTCATCAAATCCTCAAAATACGCGAGTGCATTCGTCAACCCAAAAAGCATGATGAGCCAATCGAAGAAACTATGTGGAGTTCTGATAGTGGTCTTGTCTACATTGTCCTCTGTTACCCTCAACTGATGAAAGCTCATAACTAAGTCTAACTGAGAGAAAACAAATGCACCAACAAGCTGGTCAAACATCTATCCTCGGAAGTGGGTGCATATTCTTCTAAGTGAGTTTATTCAACTCTCTGTAATCTACACATAAGCGAAGCGAGATATCCACCTTAGTTGCAAAGAAGACTGAAGCACCCCATTCAGATATGTTTCTCCTAATAAATCCCTTCTCAAGTATTTCCCCTACTTGCTTGCTAAGCTCCCTCCTTTCCCTAGGAGCCATGTGGCGCACAGGCAATGCAACTAGCTTTGCATTGTCCACCAAGTATATCCGACAATCAATCTCGCACCTTAGAGGTAAGCCCTAAACCTCCTCAAAAACATCAAGATATCCATAGACTATAGGTACAGATCGCAAATCATCTACAAAAACATCAAGCGATTCAAGAAAACCAAGCACAACAGACCCCTTAGCGTCACAAGCAATCTCGAGAGTCCTCCTATGGCAAGTCAAAATTCTAATAACCCTCCTCTCACAATCTAGAATGACACCATACATGGCTAGCCAATCCATCCCTAGAGTCAAATCATAGCCCATGAAACCAAGCACATATGCGTCGCACTCAAACTCGACGCCCAACACATATATCCTCAAACCCCGACAAATCACAAACAGATGAGCCGAGCCCCTAATGGGGTTTGAGACAACAACGAGATCCGAAACTATACTATTACTAAGATGCAGAGACTCAACCACAAAATTAGATATAAAAGAATGCGAAGAGCTAGAATAAAAAAGAGTCCTAACAGGATGATCGAAAAGAGAAATTAAATCTTTAATAGAAACTTTCCTACCTCCGTCTAGTCCACTGCCCTGTAGAGCATGCACCAGCTCTCTAGATGGTCCTGTTTTTTGCCTATGTCCTTGCTTCTTCGGGCATTTCCTATTATAATGTCCATCTTTTCCATAGTTGAAACAAGTTTTCTTCCTTTTTTGGTAATCTTTGACCAAATGACCCACGTTCCCACAAACATGACATTTCTTCTTGCCTTTATTTGAATTTTATTAAGCTTTCCTTCTTTCATCTATGTTCCCTTCTTAGGCCACCATTTTTCTCATCCTTGGGCTGTGTTTCTCAGCCTTAACTCCTTTATTCTCCTCTTTATCATCCTCGTGTAGCATGTTAACATGTCTCTCGAAAGCTTCCTCCATAGCACATAAATCCTTACGAAGTTTGAGCGAAAATTAGTCGTAGGTGGAACTACTGCGGCTATAGATGGGGTTGGGCACTTCCTTGCCTTTCAACATGTGCCGCAGTTTTAACATTCCTACGGAACCATACCGTAATGGGGACACCCTTGGGGGAGAATCGGTTCCCCATACATGCTGAAAAGAAAAGGAAACGGGATTCAAGTGGAGAATCGAAAGATATTTCATATGGCTTTGGGGAATATGTTTTTCAAAAACAGACTTTTCTTTTGAAAATGCTTTCTTTTTAAAACCTTTTGAAAAAAAAAATTCAAAACCTTTTATCCGATCTTGTAACCTTAAGCTCTGATACCAAATGTGATACCCCACGTCCGTTAATGTCACTCTTTATCAGAATGCATTAAGTTTTGTGAAGCGTTATAGATAAACAGAAACAGAAACGTCACAAAATAGATATAAAATAGCAATGGAATTTAAAACTTTATTTTTCAAATAGATAACATCATGATCCAAATTCCAGTTACAACATAAGTCTGAAATACAGAAAACCCATTCATCAAATTAAAATATTAGCCTTGTACTAAAATCATTAGAGTACAGTAATATAAAATAATAGTTCCCAAAAATAGCCATAACAAGGTAGACAGGTAATCAAAGCAGTACGTTTAAGTAGCTCCAAGCAGAAACAGAAGGGAGAGTCCTAATCAAGCCTGAGTATTCCCACCTCGAGAACCTGGAGGGGAAAGGAAGAGAGAGAAAAGGAAACTAAACGGGTCAAACATAAAGTCTGGCGACCAGTTACTTTTACCATATAAATAAGTAAAAGCATAATGACAGGCATACAAACTGGATAAGAGATAACAGTGTCATATGATAGGTAAAACAAACTAAACAAGACGAGCATGATGAACAAAACAGAACATATTACGCTTCTCAGATATTTTTCTCTGCACCAATACTAGTATAACAGAAACGGAATGATCCCAACAGAAATAGAATGGTAGACTTAGGTGTACTTCCAGTGACGGGTTTTCCCCCTAATAATAATAATAAGCAACCCAACAGAAATAACGGGTGTTACCCCAAACGATAATAGCGGGCACCTAAACAAGCAGGACTAGATGTACCCTAATTACAACCCCAATCGATCGGCTCCTTATCCTGTAGATACCCTGTGCTGGCCCTATAGTAGGGTATATCACTTCCTAAAGTGGCAACCCCTTTTTTCGAGAGGCATAACCATATTTATTGCTGCTATAGAGTCTTATTTTCCTGACCAAGCGGATCCATGCACGCACATGACTCCGTTGGAACGCGCCATCAGACACCCTCACTCATATGAACCTCTTATAATCAGCTCAGTAAGCGTGCCCTGACCCCGACCTAGTTCGGGGTCCCCCTTTAGATACCAATATGGGTTACTGACTAATACGGGTCATACACAACAGATGATACAAGCCACCCCCTAGGCTTGTATCCCCACTACTAGGATTTTGACAGGTTATGCCTAACAAATTTAACAAGCCCGCATAACCCCAACATATAAAACAAGTTAAGTTTGTCGGTTTTGCATACACCCCCCTACAGATTTAACAAATTTACTTAACCCCCCATTGATTAAAGAAAGTTTACTTAACCCTTACACAATTTGACAGGTTCATGTAACCCCTACATATTTAAACAGGTTAAGTATTACAGATTAGCGGGTTCATATAACACTAACATATATAACAAGTTAAGTTTTACGTATTAACAGGTTCATATAAACCCCACAGATTAAACATATTTACTTACCCCCTTAATGATTCAAGCAAGTTTACTTAACCCTTACACAATTTGATAGGTTCATGTAACCCATAAAGATTTAAACAGGTTAAGTATTACATCTTAACGGGTTCATATAACCCTAATAGATAAAACAGGTTAAGTCTTACATATTAACAGGTTCATATAAACCCAACAAATTAAAAAGATTTACTTAACTGCGCAGATTCAACAAATTCACTTAACCCCATAGATTCAACAAATTTACTTAACCCCACAGATTCACTAAGTTATAGTTTAATGGCTTATATAACCCCCACGGATTAAACAGGTTAAGTATTACAAGTCAACAGGTTATTATCATTCCGCGTTCATGTATGTTAATGCACCAAACCTCTCATATTAAGTTGACCACTTATGAACGCTGGATATGCCCGGCGGTTCTGGGCAGACTTCTACCACAAGTTGGACTTAACCTCGTGTCTTAGCACCGTTACATGTATATTTATGCACTAGACCCCTCACATTAAATTAACAACTTGTGGATGCTGGATTTGCCGGGTGGTTCCAGGCAGACTTTCTACCACAAGATGAATTTAACCTCGTGTCTAAGTGCGGTTACAATTTCTATTTACCGTAAATTTAGGCATACTTGTTCTTAAACAATTATTCATGTTCATTATAGGTTTTTCAATTAAAATATTCAGTTTTCAACAGGTTTCAACATATTAGTCATTTTAACATATTAAACATCTCCGCAAGTTACAGTAGGTTACTTGCAGTTTCATTAACATGTTCCGCTTAATCTTAAATTAAGCATACAGATTTATATCCCCCAGATTACAGTCATAATTCACAGTACAACATATGCCCCAAGTTTAGTTTTACATTACAGTATAGGTTATCCCCCAAATCCCAGTCATGATTCCTAATACAAGTTATGCCCCCAAAGTACGGTCATAATTCGAAGTATAACATATGCCCCAAATTACGACCATAATTCAAAGTATAACATATACCCCAAATTTATATTTCCCGATCATTCCCAATTTCGTCTGTTCTCATATTTCGGCGATAGGCCTAGGCTCGAAGGTTGCCTAGGCTATAAAAATAAAAAGGAAAAGATGGAGAGAAGAGAACAGAAATAGGCCTCATAACAGAATAGGCATATGATAACAGAAATAGGCATATCAGGAATAGGAAAATGATGACAGAAATAGGCATATCAAGGGTATGAATCAGATTCTTAACAGGCATAGGTTTAGATCCATATTTATAAACATGTCAGGATTACTTGTTAAATGTTTATATCTAAAAGCAACATAAACTCACAGAGACTGGATCTAAAGAACAGAGAACAATAGGCCGAAGTTGTAGAAGAAATTCTTGTATGTTATAAGCTGTTGTTGGAGAAAATAGGCTAATTCAATCCAAGATGGGGCATCATCTCGTTGTCTCCATTGTTTTTGATGTATAGAAACAATAGAAACGGGGTCCTATTTATAGCCTAAAGCCAACGAATCAAGCCACAAAATGATTCCACGTTCAAAAAGGTGAATCTGCCCAGATCTATATAGGGGGTCGACCCTCCCCTCTTTTTGTGTCGACCCTAAGATCAACTCTAGGGTCAACCCATGAGTCGACCCCAAACACCCTAGGTCGACCCAACCTGGTCTCGGGTTGACCCCCCCCCCCCCAAACGGGTTGATCCCCCCTTATCCATTCCTGCTTCGCTGTTTTGAATTATTTTGAAAATTTTAATTTGTTTGTATATATATAATTCTCTTGTGCGTATACAAACTTTAGGCTTAATAACTTCTTCACACAATGTCCATTTCACGCAAACTCGGAGTCTAACTTAAGCAAAATTCCGAGACGAATGCAATGGTGTGGTCCGTTTTACTTAATTCCTAATATTTAATTAATTATTCTTTAGTTTATCATTATAGTATTCTTTAAACTTACGGGGTGTTACAAGCAATGTATTTGGGATGAATGTTCCCTTTCTAGAAGTATCTCATGAAGGCCATTTTGATCATGGATAATAATTTTTGAGGTAGGATAAAAGCACGATCCCAATATACGTGCATAGCACATGCAACCGATTTAATTAAAATCAGCCTACTTGCTTGACTTAATTGCCTAGTAGACCAACAGTTAAGTTTTTCAACTATATTGCTGTAGAGAGGTAAACATTGCAAGGTGGTGATTCTAGATGTGCTAAGGAAGTCCAAGATAATTAATAGTTGAATCATTTTGCCTAAGGCAAATGATGCCTTGTATCTAATTTACGAAAGTTAGAGGTACTGCGGCTGCCATAAATTCAGATTTATCTTTATTAACTCTAAGGCCAGTCATTAAATAAAACATGTCGAGGGTGTTCATAATGTTAGAAAGGGCACTTAGTGTTGGTTTGCAGAAAATAATAAGGTCGTCAGAAAACATAAGGGATGTTATTCTAGGATTTTGCATATGGGATGAAGTTCAAACTGGTTATTATGGACGAGTTTGAAATTGATTATTATTTACTTAATAATAATCAAAGTAAATGAGATTATTTAAATTATTTAAATTAATTGTATAAATTTAAATTAACAGACCAATTGGGATTGATTAACGAGCTAATCAAGTTTAGAGTTGACCAAGTCAACCGCGTTAACTGAAATCGATTATTAAATTAGTTTATTAATTTAATGAAAATAGTTAACGGTGAAGTAAACCATTTTATTTTTAACAAAATGCTGAAAGTTGATTAGTAGTTATTTAATAATTATAGAAGTGGTAATCTTGGAACTAAAACCCATTTAATGAAGGTTTATGAAACCATAAGGAATTGTTTTTAGTAAAGTGAAGTTTTTAAGTGATTTGATGTTAATAATAATATAAGCTAAGGTTAAAATTCAAAATTTGTTTCTTGTTGAAAACCAAGATTTTGATGAAGTCATTAAATCCAAGTTTGATTGAATATATTATTAGAACGGATTATTAGAAATGGCTTATGAGTGAAATAAAAGCCAAGATATGAAGGAATTGGAACCTAACTGGAGATCGGTTAAGTTGAATGATTTTCTGAGTATTGATCTGATGTTGATTTCAGCCTTCGGGGTTGATATTTAGGAAATTATTTTCTTACTGATTTACAGTAAGGGACTGATGAAGATATGAAATTGAAATTGGATCGGAAACTCAAATTTGGTTAGGCGAGTTAAGTTATAACGATGCAATCTAAATTCACTATATTAAATAAGGAATGAAGTTTTATCGGGATATAACTGAAATGAGTTTTGAGATAAACTTATCAGAAGTTTATAAATGAATCTATTTTGGAATGAAGGCTTATAGACGATGTTTTAAAAGATTTAAAGAATTTAATTTAACCAATGGAAAATTAAAGAGGCCAAGTGACGATGTATACTATGCTAATGGATCTATTTTATTTTTATGATTGTTTATTTTGATAGTTAAATAACCGACTATCAAAATTTGACCTAACACGTTGTTAGTACGTAAAGACCGGGATCAAATTTATATTCGAAAACCATTCCGACTAATGAATACGTAAACGAAGAAGATATTTGATGCTGATCGAAATGGAAGACCGTGAATCTTCATGAGCGGGAGAACTATTGTTGAATTTATCTAGCTGATCCCTAGAGATATATATTTAAAAGTGATTTTGTGATTACAAGGGCTACTCGATACTGATCTATAGGGAGATTCCTATAATGTGGTAGGAGGGTGCCTTCGGCTCATCCTGTTCCTGGATGACTTGTATGGACGAATGTCTGACAAAGTATTTCCAAAGGATCGCATACATTGATTTCTAAAAACATACTTCTGTTGGTGGCATAGGAATTCGTTCTTCCTGCATAGATACGCAGAGTATTTTTGTAGACATCAAATAGTGATTTGATGGATCTGAAGATGTGATATTCAAAGTGAAGGATGGTTATTTATTTGTATTAGACAGTATTATAATATCAAAAAAGATATGATTTCAAAATGTTTTGGGTTATCCTAAGGTAAAAACCATCCGTATTTATGTGTGGCTTCAGTCTTACAGTTATCCATTTCTTTCAAAAAAAATTGACTTTAAAATCAAGTTAGATAATCCCCTTTAAACTTAATGAGTTTTCTCTCCCTAGTTTACCAGACTGATTCTGCACTGCTCGGGTAAGACCAAGTTTTACAAGTTCAGGTTATCAGATGTTGTGAAGTCCAAAGACGAGCTGGAGATGTTCAGACGTATGATATCATATAGTTATTTATTCCACTGTGTGCTGTATATAAGGACATATTATTGTAACTGTCCAGATTTAGTGATGTACTCTGATGATTGTAAGTATTATTTCAAGCTCTCAATAAAGATTTATTTCTATATTATATTTTGTTCCGCTACGATGTGAGACTTTGATTCTGTGTTAGTTCTTCTTTTTATTCTTATATTCTAAAAATTCTTTCTTTCTTGTCTCACCCTACAATACTCTTTCTTCTAGCTTTCTGGGTTTTAATACTTGAGGTTTAGCAAGTAATGCAAGTTTTCGTATTATTGTCGGAATTCGAGGGTCGAATTTCCCGGGACGTTACACTACGACTTGGCTCAAACACTTATGTAGAAACCTAGGTTTCACTAATATAAAAGGCTTAGTTCGAATTGAACTTTGGACTCATTTCAAAATAGTTTTAAAATAAAAAAATATGAAAGTCAAGTCTAAAATAAGAAAAATATACTGGTGTTATAATATAAAATTTTAGATTAGTTTAAAAACTGAAATAAATGTTTTAAATTTAAAATAAAGCATTTATTATAAAAATTATATTATAATTATTTTAAATGTTAGAATGTGTTATTAAATTAATTTCGAAAATATTATTTATTAATAGAATTGAAATAATAAATAAATTAAATATATATACATGTATAATACATATAATGTTGTTTGTTGTTTTGTGTTGAATTATTTAAGCAATACAAGTATACTTGTATGTATACAAGAATTTATGAAATTAATAAAATTATTGAATTGATTATTTAAATAAATAAAACAAAAGCTAATTAATAAATTATAATACAACCCTACTGCTAATAATAAGAAATCCCTAAACTATTTCCAACTGTGTCTTTTTAGAATTTCTAAAATACTTTCATATACTTTCGCGTTTCACATTTCTCATTTTACATTGTTTCCATTACCCTTTCCCAATGTTAGGTGCAACTTTAGAAGTTATATGTTTCCTATTAATTGTCTATCATGATACTGGTCCATAATCGTTCCATATGTAACATCGCTAATAAATTACTATTGGACAATTTGTTTCAATTATTAAAGAAATTGTCCTGCCAATAACGATGATTGAATGAATGTCTTTGGCTTGAGAAACACCACCATATAACGTGCTCTTCAGTGTTTGAAATCTGACTACCTTATAGATAATGACCACCGATTGGAAAATCCACTCTTTCATCTTACTAATATGATTTTATAATGAAAATTCCTAATGAAAAGACAAATATTAGGTAGGTTAAGATCTTTGATATCACAATACCTCAACCGGTCATAACTTCCTCTTAAGCCAGTCTTTCTGGTGTACTTAAACACTAACTCTTTATCAGTTTCCACTAGTTCAACCTAATTTCTTAATAGTTTTTCATTATCTGGTTCAGCAACCCGATATAAATTAGAAAATCTTACTCTGATTCTAACTGTTTCATCCACCCATGAAGATTTATTTCTCTGTACCTCTCATCTCTGCCTCCAAGTGCAAATGTGATAGCATTTTGGTTATATGCATTAAAATGACTATTGATATTTGTATATACTTTTCAAGTGTAATTTTACCAGCTTCACCGTATTCTACCAGGGGCTCCTCATTGAAAAAAGTTGAGACATTTTATATAAGATATAATTGCAGTACGAAACAAAATAAATAGTTTACTTATCTTATAATAGAAATTCCAACATTCGATTTTTTTACAAATCAATACTTATTTTCTTTAACCTTATTAGTCATGGAAAATGTAAGTTATGAAACAACTTTTATTAGCCTTTTAAAGAACAAATAGTAAGGGAAAATTATGAGATATTATGCCATGAACAAATGAAATATAATACATGAAAATCATAAGTGAAAACGATGGGATAATATATGATGATAATATTCTTTATTCAAGTGTTGAGCTGGCAATGCATGCTTTGTGATGAAAAATGAATATTATCACCACTGAATATCCTTGGTTGATACATTGCCCATCTATATTTTGCTTGAGCTTTCCATGCGTTGTATTTCATTTGATCATTGCAGAATATGCCACCACTTTCCCTTGCTGTTTTTTTTCTTCTTCCGTGGAAGGCTGAAACAAAAGCTACTTCATAATTTACCATTTTATGTGATAAACAAGGCAAAGAAAGATATGAATTCATTTATAAAAAAATTGAATGTTGGGATTTGTGGATATCATACGTTTTGGATGAAGAAAAGTTTGTTGTAATGGAGGTAGAGGTTCTATGGAAGACAAGGGGAAATAAAATGACAAAAATGAGTTACGGTAGCTTATTCCAGCCCTTTATCTCCCATATACTGAAACCCACATTGGGTCTACATGCAAATTAGCTCAGATGGCTATAACTAGATTGTTTTGTGCCTTAAAAATCCTTCAAACAACCATATTTCCCAAACGGTTAATCTGTTTTCAATATATAACCACTCTACGGATAGGGAAACAATCATCTCGATCCAATCGAAGCAGTTTCAAATCAAAATTTCACCCTAGTCAAAAGTTGGACCAAATAAGATTTCGCCCAAGGTGAAACGATCATAGAAAAATCCGAGAAAAATACCAAAAATCAGAAATGTCTTCAATTGTCATCTCTCAAAATTACAGAATGAATGACCTCGTATAAAAATAATATTTCATATTTATGCGTTAATAATGTTTAAAACTGCGGGTCATTGCAATTTCCAACAACTTTTCACCGTTTGAAAATCTTCATCATCTATGTCCAAGGGTTTTATATTTCAAGGGTTTATTACAAAAGAGGATTGAGGTTTGTAGAAGAGGAGAATAGGAAGGTGAAGATATGTTGCTAATCTGACAATAGCACTCATCAATGAAGATGTGATAACAATTTTCATATCTGCCATTTTTATAAAGTAAGATATGATGTCAATCATCGTAAATTTTGTTATATATTATGATATGCTTATTCTATAGAAATCATAATAATTCAAAGTACTAAATAAAATGTTTTAGGTCAAGAACTTAGGTTTTTGAGGTGGATGGTTACAACAAACTTAATCTAATGGTACAACAACAATGACTCGTTCAGTCATTAAATAAGTCACGGAGAAATCAGGTGTGGCTTGTTCACCCTGTTGGAGAATGGAGTTTTGATGACAACAACCTTATTTCAATATTAATTGATTATAAAATATATACTAATATCTCTATCTAGAATATGCATATACACATATATGCAAGATTTGTATATAGGAATTAATACTGAAGACTGTACAGTTTTAGAGTTTTAGAGATTCAGAATTCAGAGAAGATTCAAGACTCATGAGTAATCAAGAAATCAAGATAAATATAGTATTAGAGACTAGTTTATGTAAGACTCTGAATAGCACTCCAAGTTCAAATTCTGATTTTCGAATTTCAAATTCTATTTTCAAGTTCTATTCAAATTTTAATTAACTTTTTCTATTTTACTTTTGATTTTAAACTTGAGTTTTAAAGATTATAAGTTTATATATATTCATATAGTTATATACTCTTATACTTTTATATAGTTTTAAACTTTATATTTTTATACATATGTTTATATAGTTTATATTTATGATTTCGTATGATTTTCTACTTTATAATACTTATTTACATCACTATGTCTTAATTCAAGAATTTCCAGAATTATATATATAATAAAACACTTGAAAATATTCAAATTTTCAAAATTTCAAACACATATGTTGACATACATATGTGGGGATGTCGACATAAAACTGTCATAGTTTCAGTTTTGAAAGGAAGTGTCTTTTCACTATTTGTGACGTTCCAGAAGCGTTACAACCTTTCAAATCTTACAAATAAGGGTTGATTTCGAATTTTTTAATTATTCTTCTTCTCCATCTTCATCCCTTTTCATTACTCCATTATTATTACATATTTTTATGATTTCTACACTTATACTCTGCCCATTTCAATTTTATTTATATAAAACTTCTTCTCTTTTCACTTTCTATTCATTACTCTCTGAATCGAAGTGCTATTAAAGAGTTGTAGGGTTGTCGTAATCATTTAGGATTGTTTTGGGATAGTCTTGAAAACGGTGTGTTCATTGTAGCCTTGAAATTAACGAAGGAAACGGTGTTAACCTTGTAGCTGGGGAAATCAAGGATGGTGGAAACGGTGATAATCTTGTAGCAGTGAAATCAAGGGTGTTGTACTTGGATATTGATATAATAATAAAACTCTGCGCAATCTAGCGTTGCGTGGAACTGGACGTAAGAGTAATCCGAACCAGTATAAAATACGGTGTGTTCTTTCCTTTTCTGCATTTTATTTCTCTTTGTTTCTGTATTTGTGTTTGATTCTGTGCCTGTGATATTTGTAGTGTGTGATTCATATAGCAGATCATATAAGTTTTATATTTTCTTAAATTCCTTAAAAACGCTATTTGCCCCCTCTCTAGTGTTAATTTTGCTTTAACGATCACTTCTGCAATCTCTAACACACTCTTCCGTGGCTAATTTGAACTAGTCTCACGGCTGGTGAACAGAACATATGGACTAGTTTATATAATGACAAAGAGTTTGCCATCATAGTTTATAACGATAATTTTTTTGCCGTTATAAACTTTCATATTGTAAAACTGCACATTCTCTCAGCTAGATGTTTATATAAAAATATATAACGACAAAGACTTCGCTGTTATAATTTTTAATGGCATACTCAGTTTATTTTTTCTCACTAGTGCGTGGGTAGTTCGCCCCCTTATCTAGTTACCATCTTACGGAGCTCATTCAGTCAGTCCAAAAGCACGAGAAAGATGAACTAAACAAGTCACGTTGTTAGTTATAGTCTAAGTTAAATTATGGTTTTTATGAATGGTACATAAGTCCTATTTTGACTGTATTTCTTACAACAACAAAACTATTTGGTTGACCTCAATTAGTTTTTCTCAAAAGAATCGACAAACATTAATTTAGAATCCTTTCCCACTTCCCATTTCCCATGTCAAATTGTCAATGGCTGGCTCTCTTGTGGGGAAATCAAATAAAGGGACTCTTGCCCCTTCCCAATTACCCTGCAGGCTGCAGGCCTCCATTTCGATACAAAAGGTGTCCAGGATCCCAAAAAATTCCAAAATTACATAACCGCCCTTTGTTCATTCAAACGTAGCTGAATTGCCTGAATCATCGTTGGGTCAATTTTCACATTTCAAAACTGCGACGTTCTAGTTCTAAGAAAGTTTCTTTCCCAAAGCTCAAAATTGCCCCGCTCCACCTCTTGAAATTCAGTTCACGCTTGCCTTTGCCTTTCCACATTTACTTTGCAAGCTTCCTTTGTGAACTGCCATGGCTTACATTCGAAATCGAAATCAGCATGATTTTCTTCCTCCTGCTGCCGATCATCAGAATTTCGCTGCTGGACGTCAGGGCAGCAGGCAACGTCGTGGTGGTGGTCACCGGCGTCCTTCCCTAAATCTGTGCCCTCTTGTACCTCCTGGTACTCCTTTTGAGTGCAAAGATCCTCTCTGGACGCCCAATTGTGCTGGTTTTAAGCTCACACCGATGCCGAACGTTAGATACATCTATTCTGGTGCTGAGGCTCTACCGCAGGTTGTTTCTGTTATACATGCTTCTTGTGTTGCCAGCTCCAGTAGTTACGGTCGTCGTGTTCCCAAGTCTGCTCTTTCATATTATTGTGCGGTCGCTACGTATGCTAGAATGCTTCATCTTCAGCGATCTAACGGCTTATCGCTCTCGGCTGACGAAGGTTGTTTCGTTGAGCAGGTCGGTTCTCTTTCTCTTAAGCTCCCCATGTTGTTGGCCCTTTATTTAGCAGGCTTCGGCAATACAAGGGTTCCTTCGGGGCGTGATATACGGTTCGCGATGCGTGCCCGGTCCTACGTTGCGGCTCCAGCCACATGTAGTGGTTGGTTTGGTCGGGTTTCCGATGAAACACAGCCCTTGTACCAAAATTATCCCTGTCTTGGCCTTGCTGCTGCTAGAGTTTTAAATGATATATCTGATACTGCTTATGTTCGTGAGTGGAACATTCCCGCCGAGTTGCGCTCTCGGCAAGTAGGCATTGGTCCTTCTACAGCAATGATTGGATTTGATTTTCGTGCCCGGCTGACTAATAGCCAACGGGAATTTGTTGAAGCCGCTGGTGTGTATAGCGACTTGCCGTTTCCTTCAGTGAATCCTGAGCTTCCCCTGTCTGTTGCCTTGATGTCTTTGGCGCAGCGTGAGCTGCTCAACGTTGCTGCTTTGAAATTTTCTAATGCGACTGAATCCATTGTTGGAAGTCAAGCACAGTTAGGCCTTGTGCATATTGAAGATGAGCTTGCTGGTCGCGTGGAGAAAACTGCTGTGCTGGAATCTGCTTTTCAGTTACCACCAGAGATCGCTTTCCCTGCCTCCGCCTTTTGTTATAGAATTAATCATGATGTCGATAAGCTACCTGAGAACGTTGTTGCTCCTTGGGTTGTATGGCGGTATGAGCAAGCTGAAGCCGATGCTTGGATGGACATTGCAAACGTGGGCAATGTGTTTCGTGGTGCTGAACCTGATATTCTTCGAAGTAGGGAGTTTCGCACAACCCCGTACCTCATTATATCAAACCTGAGTCTCCTTGAACAACAAGAATCAATCATGTATTCTTGAAGATCCTAGTTTTTTTTTTTTTTTTTTTTAATCACTGTATGGTAGTTAGCAGGACCGTTTTGGATCATTGAGTTGTTTTAGACGAGAAACAATTTATCAAAGATTGACATGCTCAGGATTTTTTGTGTAGCCTTTATAAATCTGCCACTGATAGCTTTGGCATTGTTAGTTTTGAGTTTCAATATAAACTTGATCACTCTGCATTTCAGTAATTGTTCATATATGCATAGATCAACTACATATCTGAAAATTACATGTTTGAAACAATTTTTTTTTCTTTTTTTCTTTTTTGTTTATCGGGAAGATACATGTCTGGAGCCAAATTGAATACTTGTTAGAAACCCTTTGATCAAGAACATATGATTGAAAATGTGTGTTATACCCCCACATACACAATAAAAACTGTGCGTATATTCCAAACTTATGAATTATCGGGAAAAAAACATATGCTCAGAATACCTTAAAACCAAGATATCTGTCCAACAACATATTTCTTTTAAAAAAAGAAGAAAAAACCAACATATTTTTTCCACAACTTTAGAAATGAATAAGAAAAAGGATCATGGAGTATGTGATTCGTGTTTTATTCATCTGCAAAGGCGCATCGAGAGTGATGCTGAAGAGCACCTTATCAGCTCTCCAACTCCATCGGCCTTAACAACAGAAGATTCATTGTTTCCTTTGCATAAACTGTTATCACCTAAAGCTGTAAAGAAGGAATATATATTGAATAGATACCAAAGATGGGGACTAAACTTCTTTTTCGGCTTCTTTTGATAACTATCAAAGATGAGGACAAGTTTCATGTCCTTATCAGTTTAGCGGACTATAAATAGAGATAACTCAAATCTATATAGTCCAAGGCAAAAGGGAGTTGATCCAGATGGTTATAATGGTTATTTGCAAGCAGAGCAATTTCTAGCATTGCCTTTGCTTCCCAAAACCAGTTGCATGAAACATGATGCGAGTGAAATTGATATAATATTCTCACAAGAGCTAAATCGTTTGCATGTCAAGGTGAATTTATATTCCTGTTAAACTTTATCAAAGTCTCCAGATTATGCATTGCTGATAGTACTGTCTCATTCCTTGACATAAATGAGTTACTAAATACATTTAAAAATATGTTTGTTGTTTCATCTGTATTTCTTAGCATTATGTATAGGTTCAGAGAGTGGTCTACTTGTAACCCAGGAAGCATATTATGATATCAAGCTTAACGTACCTTTAGTATTTGAAAATTGTGACTGAATGTTATGTCTGGTTTGAAAATCGTGACAAAATAGTGCCAACATAAAAGCTTGAAGTTGTGCCAGTATAAAGGCGGAATCGAGGTAGCATGGGGGATTGCACAGATCTTAAACCAATTTAAAAGGTGATGCACTTTCTCATTTCCTTTTTTAATGCACAGGAGACTATCTTGAAAATAAAATAAAATAAAATTACCCAAGGCCTCTGAATTTCTCTAGGGGGCCGCGAACGTCCGTACCAGGGCTCTTGTTGGATTTGGAACCATGAAGAAAATTGCACCGTGGTGAATGTGCACCTTTTTAATTGTAAAATTTTATCCTTCTTAATTACATGCATTAATGAACAATTGTGAAAGATATGAAGTTTTTCTCTGAAAAAAAAGGAAAAAAAAAAAGAAAAGAAAGAAGTTTCTAACTCAATTTTCCGGTTGCAACAGAAGTAAAAAAAAGAACTATTTTTTATTTTCGGAAGGCAAACTCTAATTTTTTTTATAATCAAGATGAAAATTACAATAAGTACAATCACTCTAATATACAACAAACAAACTGACCAATACTAGGCACTCGATTAACAGCAAAACTACACATTATATATACATATCAGCATTTACATCAACACCCAAGTAACTAGCATCACATCCACAAGAACTCCATTGAATTCACTAGCTTCAGCAACCACTGGCTTCAGATTTCAGCAGATTAGGATAGCAACAAAGACTTACAAAGAAACAAAGTAATGACAGCACCAGTTACAAGTATCACCAAGTAACCACTGAAATCCCGATGCATCATTGACTGGTGGAAACACTCCTGATGCATGTACATTTCAAATAACATAACTGATGTACATACCACTGCCAAACTGTCAAATTGATCAAACAATATTTGAAATCATCATAACAGAACTGGAAGTACTCAAATGCCCTAAATTATCATCATCACGTGAAGAATGGATCAAATAAAGGAGCAGGGTTTCTCCTGGTATGTCTTTTTGTAGATTTCATATTACTACTTAAAAGGTAGCACATCATCCGGTCTAAAATCCCTTCCCTCATCCAAATCCTCCCAAAATTCACCTTTTAGTTTAGAGCACTTAGGTTTGGTGAAGGAAGTAGAGCCAGAAGACATAGTTGCTGACTTATCAGATGCAGATTTATCTGGAGGAGGCAAAACAATATGTGGGGGAAGAGATAAATGAGCAAAGGTAGAAGTTTTGGACGATGCAGAAGTTGATGCCAAAATATTTGGTGATGAAATAGGCATTTGAGAACTCATTGAAGAAGCACATGACATAGTAGAAACACCAGACATACCAATGTGAACCTGTTTCCCCTCCTTTGCATGATCAGACTGTACAGCTGCATTCTCACTAGTAAACAAAATTCCAAGACCAAAGTCCATCCCTTCTTTATCAATTCCATTCAACTCATCACTCACCTCTTTCACATGAGCACCCTTACTACCTGAAAGTTTTCCAACAGACTTATCTCTTTTATTACCAGGAGGAACATCATTCCCATTATCACCTGAAGAAGTGGTAGCATTAGGGTGCGTTTGCGGACAAAAATTGGCACGTTTAACTTTTTGGTGGCGTCCGACGCGTCGAACGCCAATTACTTTTGCTCCTTCCAGATGAGACGATTCGTGAACGTTGAAAACGCGTCCGACGCGTCGGACACCAACGGTTAATTTTTCAACGTATCCTTCCAGGCGCTATAAAACCCCCTTCACCCCCCGTTCTCCTCCATCTAACCCGAACCACCCCTCTTTACCTCCAAAAACCGATTTTTTCAAGCAATTTCAAGCTGCAAAAAATGTATTTTTTTTTATACCGTTGTGCTTATTTTTCAATTTTCTATAACATATGTTTTTTTTTTGAATTTTTCAGAATTTTTTTGTTTTGTTTGGGTATGCAGATGTCTACCTCTTCCACCTCTGCTACTTCGCAGCCATTTGCAAATTGGACGGACTACCGAAAGTCCGCGTTTATAGATATTTGCATTGAGTTTATAGCCGAGCGCGATACGGGCGTCAGCCACCTCTATTCAACAGTCGCGACAGCAATGAACGACCGTTTTAATCTGGAGTTTACAGAAACCCAGATTAAAAATAAATAGGATAACATGAAGCGCTCTTTTCGCGATTGGGACAGACTGCTACGAACACCTGGCGGTGTATGGAATGCAGCGTTCGATTATCTGGACGGTTCTGATAATTTTTGAAGTACCGACGGTGGCAGACCATACAGACGATTCAGGAAGAACTCGCCGTTGAAGTTCCGAGAGCAGAACATTATGTTCGAGAGTTGTTTGCGCAAAGATACTTGTGCGTACCTGATTCATGATGTTGTGCCTCCTACTGCACCTGCGCCTCCACCTCCACCAGCGCCTGTGTCAGCTGCTTCTTTCTCCCCTACCGAAGCGGGTTTCCATACTGGTTAGATGGATTCGGGCAATCCCCCTTCTGGTCAGCCCTCTAGGCGCAGACAGGTAGAGCGTGTTATGATGGACCAAGTGAGACGGCTTGCTGCTCGTTGCTTGGAGATTGTTCAGGGATCGACGCGTGTTGAGGTTTGGGAGATTCTGACGATTTTCCGCAATGATGCGCGGAATGTGGAGGTTGTTCAGGAACTTACCGATGAGGGCATACGTGGGTTTATTTTAGCGGAGTTAAGCGCTTTACCTCATCGTCGTTTATTTTAGATTTTCATGTATTTGTTTTAATTTCAGTCTTATTGTGTTCTTTATGTTTGTATTTCTGATCGTGTAATGAAAAATGTAGTCGTTTTGTTTTATGTAATTAGTATTTAATTAATTCAAAACAATTAATTTAACAATTAAATACTACGCTCAAATACCCCGTTCATAGCTAAAAACACATTCCCCGCTCGCTACAGTACCACGCTCACATTCTCTGCTCAAATGTCAAGCTCAAATACCTTGTTCCCGTTCGTTAAGAACGTATCCTTAATACCCCCAGTATCATTGCCAAATGATTGATCATTTATTTTATTTACATGAGAACCCAAATATCAGATGTTTCCTTATTACTATCTACAGTAGTCACTACAGCTTCCTTGTCTCCAGCACTTTTTTGCCTCCACACCATCTTCTTTTTTGATACAACTTTAGTTCATCCCTTCTCATTAATATGACATTATCCTTTCTCTTAAACTGTTTGTTATTCAGTGTATCACCATCAAAAAGCTCCTCACAAAAATGTGCATTATCAACCAAATATTCCTTAACTAAATGATCACATTCAACTGTTCTATGCTCAAAACACTTGCAAATGTTACAAATTTTTGGTTTTCAATCATAAGATAATTTTACTGGAGGACAATCACCTAAACCTGCCAGCTCTATATTCTCAGGCAATTCTACATCTGGTGAAATTTCCACCAATGCTTTGGCATACCTGAATCTTTGTAATTTTTCTGTGCTGTTATCAAAACAAATAAACCTACCTACATGACACTCTAACCAATTTATACCTAGTAGAGTCCACAGAATTAACGGAATTTTATAAAAATGTATCTAGACTGGAACCTTTCTAACTGCATCAGAGTATTACCAATCGACAGATCCCATTGCGAGATTATGAACATTTTTCCATTGGCTCCATCTATTCACACCCCTGTATTTGCTCTTCCCACCCCAGTAATATAAAAAGAGAAATAACCCCCCATTTTTTACTCTTTCCACCCCATTAATACCCAAATTACCCCTGCCTTCTTCATCGACTAAAAATTTACTCATCATGTCTGCTCCTACTCGATACTTTCCAAAACCTAAATTTCAGGAGGAAAAAATAACGCGAAAGGCAAAAACTCAGACAATGAGAAGAAGCAACCAAAAAGAGAAAGAAAAGAAGAGGATCAAAATTCCTTTTCTTTTTGTTGTATAGATCTACGGCAAAGAAACGAGGAAAAGGCAAGCATTGTTACACAACTGACAACTGGGTAATATGTATAAGCGCATCTAGCAAATTATTTGGGTGGATGGATTTATTTTCAGAAAATGGGGTAACAACAGGGTAATATGTATAAGACGATGGTGAATGTATTTAATTTCTAATGGAAGATAATGGGCATAATTGGTATTGAATTTTTAAAACTTTTAACGGGGTGTAAAGAGCAATTATCGGGGTGCAAATAGATAGAGCGTTTTCCATTAATGAATATAGGATCGGATTGTAATATTTTAACTCTATCAATATCATTTGAAAATTGGAAGTAGAAATTTACACCATCAAATTTTGCACTAAATTCACCGTGTAGCTTCCAGTATTGTTTAAAAAAATTAACAACATAGAGAAACGAATGTGTGCCGTCCAAGAAAAAACCAAATGATTACTCCAAAACTTCATACCCTCGTCCCTAACAAGAACAGGCGGTTGCTTAGGAATTCCATCCTTAATGATGTCAAACTGAATCGGTTTATAAATTCCAGCATTTTTTGGAACCGAATTGAAGAGAGAAGCATAATCGACTTTTGCAGCAGATTTATCAAATATATTTGAAGCCGATTTGGCAGCAGCTTTCTTAGGAAGTACATTTGAAGCAGCAGATCGGTTTATATCTGGAAGATTCAGTTGAGAGGAAACAGATGAGGAGAGACGAGGAGGATCTGGTCCATGTGGAAATGGCGAGGGTTTTGAAGATGGAAGAGGAGGAAATAAGGTGGAATCGAAGGCGAAGGTAGAAGAAAGATGGAATCGCCAATAAGCAGAGTCGCCATTTTTTCTTTTATTCAAAAAAAAAAAAAAAAAAAAAACAAAAAACAAAAAAAAAACTAAAACTAAAACTAATTGCTTAGCTTGCTTGCTAAAAATTCGCAATTCTAAAATAATTATTAATAAATTTTTATGTGCTCTATTATCATTTTCTTAATTTTATTTTTATTTTTATTTACTTGCATTGTTGCTTGCTTGCGCTTTGCTAAAACATTTTTTTTTTTTCATAATTGTATTATTAATAGGGAAAAAAATTTGTAAGGACAAATTAATTAAATATTTTATTCATAAGGACAACACTAAAATATTTTATCCAAAAGGACAAATAATAGCCCAGCCCAAATAATACTCCGTTATTTCATTTTTTTCTTGTACAACGTAACCTTCAATTTCGTCCGCCGTAATTCAGAAATGACCACAGAAGCGCGATCGACGAATTCTCCTCCTACAGATTCCCCTAAATCAAACCGAAACCCTAGCAGCAAAACTGACAGCGAGTTAATGGAAAGAGTCGTGGAAAGGAATTTTGAAACCCTAGCTGATGCCGCCGAATTATCACGAAGTGGAGTCGAAAACCTAGTTATTGAAGCCCAGAAGCAAATCGACAGTACTGCAATTGATAAACACGCAGTTGACAGAGGAAATGATAACGTTGATTATCAATTTGTGGATGAAAGAGAAGATAGTGGAAAAAATCAAACCGCGAATGTACAATCTGTTGAAAGAAATGAGGTTGAGAACCAGAGTGAAACAATACGGGAGATTAATGATGAAGAAGGTCCGTTGGGGAAAAAAAATGATAATGTCAACGCTGAAAATGTAGAGCAAGCGAATTTAGCCAAAAGAAATGATAATGTTAATCGAAAAAATGATGGAAAAAAAACAGTCAGGAAAAGCACTGAATGTATAAGAAGAGAGACGCGGTCGAAAAGGTTCAATGATCATAAATATGTTGCAGAAAAGTTGAAGAAAGAAATGAATGAAAAAAAAAGGTAAGTTCTATTCATTATATTAAATTTTTGTATGTTTTGTTTAAATTTTGTAACAATTTTTCTTTATTTGTGCAGGTTAAAGAAGGAATAAAATCGAAAATTCTTGAAGAAAAGGATGGTGGAGTCAATGAAGAAAATTCTGTAAGTAAAAAATGCTAACTTCAATTATATATAAATGATAACTTCATAGGTATTAAAATGATGTCCTGAGTATAGATATTTATAAAAAATGATACTGTATATGTGTTAAAAATGATATCTTGAGTATGAGAATACCATTTAACTTGATTTTTTTGGTGTAGGTAAAAATGATAGTGTACATTGATAAAATGATAATGCCTCGAGAAATGAGACTGTAAATTTGTTAATTAGTATAATTAGCACCTACATTGTTATTTAGATTAATTATGGTTTGTAATGAATGAAATTCAATTGTGTCATTGATAAATAATTTTGTTCTCTGCAGTTATTTTAGTTTTTTTCTGATAACTAGGATGATGATTTTGAAAACCCAAGGCCTCGAGAAATCAAGTCTGGTACAATTCCAGTGGAAAGTAAAAAAGAGGTAGTGGTTGGTGAGAAAATCAGTTGTGCTACAGCTTACAGATGTGGATTGCAATCGTCTTACAAGACGATATGTTTGTTGAGAGATAAGAAACCACTTACATCAAAGCAAATTGAGTTTTTGAAACAAACACCATTCTTTGATTTCTTTTCTGTTTTTTACGAGAAAAACATTTCACTAACAGAATGCAAGAAAAAAGCAGAAAATTTGGATGCTGTATATTCGTGCTACTCAGTGGAGAAAGAATGTTTTGTGTTTGGTGAAAGTGAAATGGAAATATGTCCAGAAGATATAAGTCTTCTATTTTACATGCCTTTGGAAGGTACTGATATAGACGATACACCAAAAATGGCTAGTAAAACGACATCGACAGATTGCAAGGAATTTGTGTCGAGAAACTTTGGGAAATCAACTATCATTGTAAGAAGTTTAATTGAAAAAAGAATTAAAGAAGAAATAGAGAAGAAGAAGAAGGTGTTTGAAGAGGACTTGCCACTGCTTATGATAATGCTAATATTGCTTACATTTTTCTTTCCGAATAACCAACAAAAGTTTAGGTGGGGTTTCATTCCATACATTGTAGACGTGAAGAAAATGAGATCAGTGTCATGGCCTAAAACCATTCATTCAAGTTTTAAAAATTTGTAAAACGTTCCATAAAAAATCCGCGTGATATGGCTGGTTGCTCAGTGATTCCTTTGGTAAATATTTTGATTAAAGTATTTCTTCTGTAAACACGACCAACTATTGATGAATTTATTGTTAATATTGTATTTTATGTTTATGCAGTATGTGATGTGTGAGAAGTTAAATCTAATTGCCCAGAGGAAGAAGTTTGAGAATAAATTCCCTCGTTTTGCTTGGTGGGATTTGAGGAAGTTGAGTAATATTGTGACGAAGGAATTTTTAGACACTTTCAAAGCTGGACAGGTAAAAATATAATTTTGATGTATTCGTCGGGTTCGTTTTTGTGTAGGTACCGTGTATTGGAAATTTTGTGGTATCTTATTTGTAATTAGTTAGGGGTTTTTTTTTGTACTAATCACAATTTCATAGTCCATGGGTATCTTTTTTCATTCACTGCAAATATCATTTTTATGTTAAATTGTTAACTTCAGATTTAGGTTATCATTTTTGGTTTCTTGTAGATATCATTTTTACAGTCAATTTAACTTAACATTTTATGCATATCATTTTTTCTAAACTGTGGTTATCTTTTTTTGTTTTTTGGTTCGTACACAACATTTGTCCACAAACACAAATAATTAGCCAAAAATTTTGTTGTCAGTTCAGTATTTCATTAATCAGTTTGCTGACTACACTCTTTGATGATATTATTCAACTGTTTTTTTTTTTTAATTTAATCTGCTGAGTATTTAACTTATGAAATACCCATAGATATCGTATTTTAAACAATTCAATTATCATTTAATTTGTACAAATGCTTATTCAATTTTATATTATCATTTTGCATGTATTACAGTTATCATTTGTTGATGTCTTAGCCACTATACAGTTTTTAGTTATCTTTTTCCAGCTGATGTAGTTATCATTTTTTAAATTTTGATAGTTGACATAAATTGTAAAAACATACAAAATAGTGAAAAAAGGAAAAAAATTCTATTATACATCCATTCTTTTTAAATCCAATTCTAAATTGTGGCTAGTATGCAAATTAATTCATATTACGTGTCTTCTTGTGCAGGTAATGGTTATGGGAAAAATTGTACTACATGAAACACTGCTGTTAGAGTGTAAGGAAAGTTTGGCAAATAGAGCTGCATTAAAAAGAAAAGTTGCACAAAACAAAAAAAGAAAACGTGGTTAGCAAGTCCAAGTAGTGGAAACAGTTGGTTTGGACATGGAAAATAGAGTTCTGAACTATCGCATCACAGAGTTGGAGAAAGAAAACAAAGAATTTAAAAAGAAGTGGATGCAGGAAAGAAACTTGAGAAGAAAAGCAGAAGAAGAGTTATGTAGACTTAAAGAGCAAATGAAAGAACAGAAAGCTGAAATGCAACATGATAAAACGGAGGATAGAGTTGGTTTACAAACGACAATGGTTGATGCGCAAACAGATGATAATTTAGACTGTAATGAAGTGAGAACAACGGAGGTAAATAATTTGAATCTAGATCAGGATAAATTGAACGATTGCATGACGAATGTTGAGGATAGGAGTTATGCAGAAGAAAGCCAACCAGCTGGTTTAGGGAATGAAAAAACACAAGTCACAGTTAAAGATTCTGTCAGTAACAGTGAGATTGGAAATAAGAGTGTACAGTCAATTGACGACATTGAACCTCCGAGTTTTAGTTTTAATTTGACTGCTGAGATTGCAAAGATGAAAGTCAAAAAAGGGAATTCTCAAAAGTCAAAAAAAAAAAAAAAAAAAAAAAAATTAAAAAATCATCTTCCAAGTCAAAAAGTGCAAAACCACCTTCATACATACTGAGATTAAGAGCAAGAAGAAGAACACAAAAAAGAAAAGAGGAGTATGAATATTATGTAAAAGCGTGGAAGAAAGCACGGGTAACACAAAAGAAGGAGACTGAAGTTTCATGTGAAGGGAAAAATGATGAGTTACAACTCTCATTGATTCCAGTTGATGATGAAAAATGTAGGAAAAAAAACAGTAAATGAAGATAACGTTGAGCACGAAAAAAATGTTGAACTGCTAGAGCCAATAAATGTTGAAGAACCGTCATGGAAAGACTTGGACTTATCAAAATGCAAAAAAGTGACAAAACATCTAGATGATGAGGAAGGTAGAGTTGTACGGAAATTTTATTTAATGTCATTTGCAGAAGACAAGTGAGTATTATATTTACATCTGTGCTTATAAAACATAGAAATTATTTTGTTAACTGTTTGACTTGTAAATATTGGACAGTCCAGTAGCTTGGCAAGATGATGACATAGCAAGGGGAGGATGTGTTGTGACGAAGGACATGCTGACAGAATTGTTGAGAGGATCATTAACAGATGGGCAGGTGAACATAAGTAGAAAAATAATTTATTGATAGCCATCTTACTGTAATAGTTCATGGGTATCATTTTTCCTTCAATGAAGATATCATTTTTTGTGTTGAATTATTTACTGCACATTTTGGTTATCATTTTTATTGTGTAGTAGTTATCATTTATACAGTTCATTTAACTTTACAGTTTCTAGATATCATTTTTTATAAAATGTGGTTATCATTATCTGTTATTTGATTATTACACAATATTTCTCCAAAAACACAAATACTTACAAAAAAATATTGTTGTCAGTTCAGTATGTCATCATCCAATTTACTGAATACACTCTTTGATGATATTATTTGTTAATGAATACTCATTATTGATTTGAATTTTTAACTCTAGGTTTAAATTATCATTTTCTATTTATTTTAGTTATCATTTTAGTAATTCATATCAGTTAAAAGTTTATGGATATCTTTTTTTGTAAACTGTTGTTATTATTTTATGTTTTTTGTTAATAACACAACATTTCTCCACAAACACAAATTGTTAGCAAGATAAACCAATGACGTAAATCGTTTATTAGTTATTGTAGCATGTTTATTGACTTTATGTTATTATTTTTTTTTTTTTTTGGATATTCAGATAATCGACTGGTGCACCAATAAATGTGATCTAGTTGATTACAATTACGCAATGTCTACAATAATGACAGTAAGTTGAATCACAGTTTTAAAAAATTAATATTACAGTATTCAGCTCTTCAGTACTCATTAAGATAAAGTTTACACTGAGCAGAAAGGAATAATGGAAGGCAGGAGTTCAATTATTAATTGTTTGGTTACTCCTTTCTTGAAAGAAGCAGCTTTACAGAAGTATACAGAAATTTTTTACTTCCCATTACATTTTGACAACCATTGGTCCCTGTTGACATTAGCATATGCAAACATGCAATGGGTTCACTACGATTCGAAGAGACCAAGAAGATCGAACAAGTATAATAATCTTCATTTGAACGAAGCGTATGAAGTGGTAAGAATTTTCCGTTATATTTTTCGTGAGTAAACTAGTACTAAAAATTGTTTATTACAGCGAAAGAAAGTGGAAGAAATTCTGCAACAAATTTGGGTAGAAAATAAAATTGTGGATAAGAAAATTGTTGACGGAGAGATTTTTCAAGAACCATGTGCACAGCAGCACTCTGGCAGGTTAAGTTTTGTTCATGTTGTTTTTCTGATGTTTCTGTCTTTTAATTTATTTTTTGCGTTGCTGAATACAAAAGAAGTACTAGTTTGTCCCAATAATTGATTGAAACTGACATAGAAGTGTTTCTGATGCACAACAATGATAACTGGAATTTTTTTTCTATTTTCTAATCAGCATTAGTTTTCATTTATACAGAGTGGACTGCGGGATATTTGTCATCATAAATATAATTTCAGACAACAGAGCTGAAATTCCACTAAAGGTGTCGAAAGAGAATATGGATAAGATAAGAGCACTGATTGTACGTGAAGTCATTTCGAATCATGCATGCTGCTGGAATCTAGTTCGATTCGTCACTGGATTGACCAAAAAGAGCAGTAAAAAGTCAATGAAAAAATGAGTGAAACAGTGCTTTGTGTTGTAGTTGGTTGGAAAACAGTTTATTTTCTGTTACGTTGAAATTTATGCAGTTGTTAATGTTTAAAATTTCAGTAATGAATGGATGTTTGTGTGAAATACTAGTACTAAATAAATGATTGATGATGAATTTGTGTACTAGCAAAATTAAGGATTTGGACTGGAAAAGTCTAAATTTGAAAAATAATATCATTTTTACTGTTATCAGTATGTTGTATGTGTGCACAAGGGATGTTAACTATCAAAATGTAAAAAATGATAATTACATAAGCCAGGAAAAGATAACTTAAAAATGTACAGTGGAGGATATATCAAAAAATGATAACTAAACTGCATAAAAAATGATATCCAGAAACTGTTAAGTGATTTGGTTTATAAAAATGATATCTAAAATATATGAAAAATGATAACCTTAATCTGAAGTTTTAAATTCAAAGAAAAAATGATATCTGCAGTGTAGGAAAAAAGATACTCATATACTCTGAAAGGAAGATAAGTTAAAAATGACCCCTAAAATATTATAAAAATGATACCAGGAAATTTTTTATACATGGTAACTACACAAAACTGAACCCTACTAAGCCATTGTAAAGATAATCACCTAATTAAATATAAAAGAAAAACATAAATAAATGTATACAAACTTGTAAAAACAAATACTAAACATGCAGATCAAATGTCAATGATCATAACAAAAAAAAAAAAAAAAAAACATCAAGCCAACAACACAGCAATGTTATAAGAAAATGTTAACAAAATAAAATAAGAATTTTATTTATTAAAAATGCAGATTGTTGCGTACATTTAAAGAGCATAATCAACTAAATTGCCAACGCATACAAGTTTACTCGACAAGTATATATGGAGATACAAATGATACATAGAAGAATTATAATGAATTTTATTCTTTAATTTTTGGACGCTCGACAATTCCGCTTATTATGACCATATGCATTGCACACTCTACATCTGTTTAGCTTGTTTCGGAAATATGCAAATCCTCCTTTTCTTTTTGATGAAGGTCTACCAGCACCACGTTTATCCTTTGGTGGCTTAATTATTGCTTCAGTACTTGAATCAACATCCGATTTGTCATATGTAGGTATAGGATTAATTGTATGACTATATGAAGATCGGTAAGCTTCAACCGTGAAATAGTGCTCAATGAAATCGTACACATTTAATTTCATTTTAGTAATGCATTTTATCGCATGAGCACATGGAAATCCCATGACATTCCACTGGTTACAGCTACAAGTCCTGTCTTGTAGATCAACACGATGAGAGATTGGTGATCTAACTTCGAAAAGGTGTTCAGAAGCCCGTAATACATCCCAACCAAAACCGTCTTGAACTAGCACTTGTAATCGATTTTCCATTGTTGGACACAAAATAGTAGTCCATAAACGAGATTCTTCCCGACGTTTAGCCATTTGTTCCATGATTTTTATTCGTATCCCGTCCAAACAAGATGTAATTGGTAAGGTCCGTTCTTCTAAAATCCAGCTGTTGAAACTTTCAGCCACATTGGAGCTGTACTCACCGTACCTTTTACCACGGAAAAAAAAATCAGCCCACTTATCAAAGGGTTTGTCTTTCAAAAAATTAACCGCTGCAGCACCACCAACTTGTAAAAACTTTGAATGAGCAACTTGAAACTCATGAACATTAGATGCTCGAAAACATGTGTAGAACAATTCCACAATCGAAATGTGTGCATTTTTGGACTTAACAGCAGACAGCAAGTTTTGTTCCATGTGAAGGTAGCAATAACTATGGTATGAAGTGGGAAAAACATCTTGAACACCCGAAATCAGACCTTGATGTCAATCGGACATAAAAACCAAATTACGATCTTCGTTAAGCATTTTCTTCAAATAATTTAAAAACCAACTCCAATTATCCACATTTTCAATTGAAACTATGGCCATAGCTAGAGGGAAGAAACCTGGAAAATTTTTTTGAATATAAATCATAAAGAATTTTTCATTATAAGAAAAAAGTATAGTTTCAGACATAAAAAAAATGTTAATTAAATACTGTAAAATACAAACTGATACCTGCAAATAACAAAAAATGATGCTTAAAAAGTGTTTGATATAAACTGATCCCTAAATACGTAGTAAAATGATACCTACAAACTGTGCATTGAAACATAACAGAAAATGATAACTAGATGGAAATAAAAATGATAACTTAAATCTGCTTTAAAAATGTTTGATAAAAAATGATCCCTAGATACGTAGTAAAATGATACTTACAAACTGCAGATTGGAAACAGAGAAGAAAATGATACCGTAGTTTAAAAAAAATGATAACTTAAATTAGTACTACTAAACAATGATAGTATAAGAAACAAAATACTGATAAATAATAAAATGTACTAACTAAAACTGAACCTATAGAGGCCAAATGGTATCATAAAATAATACCTTGATTGTCGTTCTTAGCTGTAGCACCCATCAACACTCCTGGCCTCCCTTTCAAATGGGTACCATCTAAAAAAATCATAGGCCTACAATGTTTGAATCCAAGAATACAAGCACCAAAAGCAACAAACACTCGTTCAAACTGATTTGTAGAAGAGTCTACATCCATTGCAACATAAGAACCTGGGTTGTGGGTCTGTAGTGCACCTAAATACCAACACAAATCATTGTACGACATTGCATCATCGCCATACAATTCCTTTAAAGCCAATTGCTTTCCTTTATAAGCATAAGGGTAAGACAAAGTAAGATTAAACTCTCTTCGAAAATCATACATAATGTCTTTCGGTTTCTTATTCGGACGATCTCTAATTTCATCAATGATTAATGATTTAACAACTTCACTAGATAGAGCAGGTTTATTCGAATTTGTTAAACCACCTCTGCAAAAATGGTCAGCAATCAAATTTCTAATGAAAAACCTATGTAGTTGGCCAACATCAGAAGAGGCATGCACTTTAAAAAGACAACCAAAAGACGATGATGAGCAAATAGCAGTGATCCTAGTAGCACTATTCTTCAGAAATTGTAATTCATGACCTGATTTAATTGGATAGGCCATCAAAAATAGTCTGAACTCAGTAGCGCCTTCAAAACAAAAACCGGTAAAATCAGAAAATTTCAATGTTGATCCATTTTTCATAAAATCTTTTAAGTAACTCTTCCTATAGACAACAATGTTCGCACCCAAACATGGAACAGAATACGAAGGAATCGAAACATTAGTAGAAAGTGCTGAGGAACCATCAACCACATCTTCCAACAGATACTCCTTCAACTTAACATCAAAGCAAAAAAAAGCAGCCCTATTATGTAATTGAAATAAAATGGTACTTTGAAGATCAAAGTCAGTTTCAACAATTTTAGTTCTTTCCTCAATCACGTAGCTTATTTCAATTGATTTAGGAGTAAGCTGAGACCAGTACGCACATATTTCATTTTGCAAAGCGTACAATGAACAATTAACCGACAACCGAGTACTGAAAGAGGTACCATTGAAGACAAGCACTACAAGAAGAGTGTCTTCACAACTGCAACACATTTTTAATTTGAACACTTCAGTTAGCAGAGTAAAAAGAAGTAAACACATATAGTAAAAAATTAAAACAAGCAGGTAACACATACAAAATGATACCTATAAAAATAGTACAATGATATCTACATAATACTGCACATTCAAAGAAAAGAGAAGAAAATGATAACCACAAAAATACTTAAATGATACCTAAAAACTGCAGTAGTTAATTTTTCATGAAACCATAACAAACAAATTCCAATTTTACTCAAAACTAACATGTATATTGATTGAATAAAAAATTGCTTTAATATGAAACAATTTTAATTCATCAATGCATTTACATTTCAATTATTGAATTTATAGAAAAAACAATTGAGAGTAAAAACAAAGAATAACAGGAAAAAATAACAGAAATTCGAAAACAGGAAAAAACATACCTGCTTGTATCACAACGAGAATCCATGAATTTTTAGTATCATAAACGCACAATGAATAGTCGAAATAAGGCCTAAACCTAATATGCAATTGATCGCGGTTCTGTATGATTGGCTTCTGATCAAATTTCCGTTCAAGAATTCTGCGTTCAATTAGGATTTCGGATTTGATTGAATTTATGAAATCAAAATAAAAATTGAAATCGAAAATATGGAAGACTGAGTCGAGATGAATGAGATGAATGACGGCGAGATCCTGATAATTTTTCGAGGACGAGAAAGATTTTATGAATTAAGGAATTGCGCGCGTGATATGCGGAAGATAATTTCGACAGGTAATAAAAAAACGCACGTGAGAAAAATGAAGATGTTGTCCTTGTGAGTAAAATTTAAGTGGGCTGTCCTTTTGGAGAAAAAAGCCTTTAAATTTGTCCTCTTAATTATTTTCCTGTTATTAATATTCGTTAATTTATGTTTATTGGTGATTGTTGAATGCTTATTGGTGAATGCTGAATTACAAAAAAATTGTTTGTTTACATTGCTAAACCTTTGAATTGGAACTATTGCAAATGTCTATTTTGACAATGTTGCTTCTCCTATTACTTGGTTATCCACATTAGAATTATTAAAGTGGAAACTGTGAAGCATCAATTTAACTTTTTTTACCAGATTGAAACTAAAAATTTTTAAGTTTTGAATATACTTGAGTGGATCATTATTAGAAATTATTTAATTTAAAGATCTAATTTACATTTTGTTATTTTTCCATATTTTAAATTTTTAGAAAATAGATTTCATGAAGTAAGTTTCTTGAAATTCAACAAAATTAACCTTAAGAAATAATTATCAAAATTATGTAACTCGAAAATTTGTTGTTTCCTATCTTTTTTGCAAAAATAAAATATTATATGATTTTTTGTTTGTTTTTTATATCTAAAAACAAATACGAATCTGTAAATTTAACAAAAATATAATTTGAAATGTGAAATTTTTTAGGTATAATGAATTTTCGAACTTTTGTATTTTAATTTTATTGAATATTCAGTGTATTTTTTTACGGTATGTAAAAAATTGCAGCTAAGGGTATATATGGAAAAAATTATCATTAAGCATTCAGAACTATAAAAAGCACTATAAAAGTGCTTAATGCTTTTTCACTAAATACTTGCTTTTGATTTGAATGCTTATTCAAAACAAACAACATAAAAGTGCTTAATGGTTAATAAGTGGTCAAACAAATGACCACTTATTCTAAACAAACAATACCTAAATTAAGTTTGAACAAAGTAATACTAAACGATGCTCCATCTTGCGTTCCATGATTATTTTGTTTAAAATTTATTTGGTTAAAATCTAACTAAAATCATTTTTGGTATTACAAGGGTTCTGAAAAAACTTCTCTTTAGGTCAAACTTGTCCCATTTAAGTATTAAAAAAATCCATTATTATGAATTTGACAAATACCATTATTTAGATTGCTTAATTTAAGATGGTAGCATGAGGTAAGTGGGGTCGTGGTCGTAGACTTCTAAATCAAATATTTACTCAACTTTAGATTTGAACTCTTTCCTTTTAGTCAACCTTAATGCAATATTTTGTGCTTTTGATTGGAGTAAATATGTGATATGATCCATCAATGATGCATAGAGAATCTTTACATTTCACATGGGCAATCACAAGCTATTATAATCGCAGAACGGTGGAAAAACCAATTGTTTGATTATATAAATTAAAAGAATTTTTTATTGTATTTTTAACATAGTCGACAATCAAATGATTGGTTGAATAATTTGTTGTATTTTAGAATTAATCTATTTAATTCTATCAGAGGATATTAATTGTTGATCTGAGGTAGATTTAGAATGGAATGGACATTTTAGAAAAAAATTAAGCATCAGAATTTGAGTAAGTAAAAATATTAGAGAAAGCAATTCCGAAAAAGGAAAATTACTATCTGAACTATAAAAAAATTGATTTTGGACAATTATAATAAGAAAACCTTCATACTGATCGATTTGACTAATATTTATTCTTTTGAAATCTGTAAGTCAACATATTATAGATCGCGAATATTTGAAATATGTGATCATCATATTAGTTAAATATATGTTTCGTTTGCATGTCTGTGATTGAAAATATTTGTTCTTGTTTTGTTTTTGAAAACAACTCATTTTTCACATTGAAATAAAATTAATATGCTTTATGTGCAGAGAGGTCAAGTTGTGGATCAACATTAAGTTAAGATCTGGGTAATATTCTGTTGACCATTTCAACCCTAAAGCTTTTATCGTTTTAACGTGGTGCTAAATTCTGTATAATATTATGTTGACTTTTTCGAACTAAAGGTTTTATTATTTTAATCTATTGTTGATCTGTATTTAATGGTAAGTTTTCCATACAAACCATCATGACTTAGCAGAATTCAGATACTATAAATTTACATGGATGTTTTTTATGTTTGAATATACCATAGAGTCGTAAGTAAATGAGTTGGAATTTGGCATTAATATTGATGTATATAGAAATGAATGAATTAGTTTAATTTATAGATCAACTAAAGATAATGTAATAGCCCGTCTTTTTGGTACAAATCAAGTCGACGATAAACCACATATATCTAACTTAAACCAATCCTAATTAATTAATTATTAATGGGGTTTAGTATAAGAAGAGAAAAATAATAAGAGAATGAACTAAACAATACAAAGAATCTCATAAAAAATGATAAAATATAATAATTACATAAACAGTTCATAAACTTTTTTAACAATATACATTCGAGTTATGTTTACAATATATCAGAGTTATAAATTTAATAGAATGTATCAATGATGTGGCGGCCGGAAATAAAAGAGTAGTATGTACGATTTTCAAAACTCCATTTTCGTTTTCAAGTAAATAGGGTCTTCGATAACATAAACAACTTTGGCTGATTCAAGCGCAATTGAAAAACAAAATACTCGAGTCAAGACAATATATTTTTATGTGAGTAACTCCAAATTAGAAAAATAAAGATGCAATAATTACAGAGTCATCACAAGTGAAATCTAATTACTTATTTATTTCCAGTTAATATTCATTTTCGAAAATAATTGATTTAAATTATATTTATTCCAAAATCTTTGAAATGACAATGTATTCATCTTCATATCACAATGTATTCGAGATTTCAAATCATTTTGAAATATATCAAATTCAAAATTCAATTGTACGAACAGTAATATCAAGAGATACGAAAACGAATTGGGAAATTTCTCACAATAACAAGGTCAGTGAGTCATGGCCTATCGAAATATATAAAGCAATCAAATTACTTTCTTGATTGGTTTACTTATTTTAAATGAACCCTTGAATCAAAACATTTACTGCTTGAAGTGATGAAACAATTTCACAAATTTTGCATATCATATTGCTGCTTATTTTCCAAATCATTATAAATCATTTAACTCATCAAGGTTTATATTTTTGAGATAACAGTTCAAACTCTCCTTAATATAAACATATTCGGAATTAAGATTACTTGGTAAAAAAATTTAAAATATTCTTATTGTATCAAATATTTTTCGTATGAAACATTGTCATTTGTTATTCATTTTTCAACTAATCATACGAAAGAATCTATCAATTTTGTTAGTGTTCTCATCTTGTTCGGCTGTAAATCTGAGAAATTGTAAGAGAACATGTTGTTTGTTCTTGATTGTGGATCAAACACCTGCGTTTATAAGGACCATGGTAACTCCTATTATAGTTAAATGTCCTTATAATGTCATGAAAAATGCCGAAAGTAGTATAATTCAAACTGCAAGAGTTAAATGGTCATAAGGTAAAATATTTTAGAAGTTTTCAAGGATGTACTTGTAACAACCTGCATTTTTGAGTCGTCTAATTTGAATTTAAATATAATAAAATATAGGTTTTAAATCTAGATTAAAATATTTATGATGTTTTTAATTTAATTTACAGATGTTTCCATAACTTTTAATTTTGAAAAAAAATAACAATTCATTTTAACGTATTTAACGCCATATATCTGCGTTCTTGGAATTCCGTAAAATAAACTAACTCATTTTTTTTATTATCAATATGTAATCATGATGTAATACTGTATACGATCATATTTTTATTTTTGTCCATCGCGACCCGTAAGTATACAAAATTTTGTGTAACTGAGTATTATAAAAACTGACACTTTGCTGCACATGCTTTTGCTTTCAATGGCTGCATGGATAGAAACTCATATTTTCGTTTAATGCACTGCCATTCTCATGATCCTGCAAATTTCACCCTACATTGCATTTAACTCCGCCTACGCTGTTCACTTCAACATGTAATCTAACTGTCTCCCCATTTCTTCATGGCTAGCAAAATATCTTTGCCTGTAATAAAAGGGAGGAGAGATTTTCATATACAGGGGATACAAAACAAAAAAATGTTTTCATTTCTTTGCTATGACATTTTTCTCCATTATCTGCTAATTTAATTTTATAAAAACACATCATTATTCACTTATTCATGGGCACGCTGTAAAATATTTTTTACATAAGTTATCATGTTGTCGATACAAACTTGCAAAAACTGAAGATTAAATGCGGAAGCTGTAACCAAGATTGATATATTTACCTCCAGCCATTGCAATTGAATTCGTAAAGGATATAAAAAATAAATCAGATCTGAAATAAGAGAAAGTAGATTTACAAACTCGTCCAATTTGTGTTGTGGTTTCCGATATAGTGCCTAACCTTCACACTCTTCAATTAGATTGTGTACTTTCTTTATGAGAGAGTCGGTTCAGTGACCTTATTATCAGAAATTAGACTTGAGTCATACCTTTATACTGCTTTTGCCATCAAAAAGTCATTTGAGAATACGAAAGGAACTTGAGAATAAAATGGGTAGTTACCAAAAAGTGGGGAGATGATTAGTCCTTAATAAAATGGACCACTAATATTTCCTTAATAAATGGATCACTAATTTTTCCTTAACAAATGAACCATTAATGTTTTCCAAAATTTGACTAAATTAATTTTGAAAACGGCTTACATTCCAAAATTTGACTGAATTAATTTTGGAAATGGCTTACATTCTCCTACTTGGTCCATTTAACCAGAGAGACTTCATATATGGATCACATCGACAAACTCTCTTAGAGCGAGAATTAATCTTCTATGTATCACATTATACTCGGTCTCTCATCACCCATGCTTTAGCTTAATGAGTAAACCTTACTTTTACTTCAGGTCAAGACATAATGATATTTCTTTGCAATAGTCATCAAATATGTACATACTTAATTCAAATGAGAAATATCCAAATAAATGAGAAATTTCAATACAACATAAATGAATGTATCACATGACGGAACCAAGTCTCATTCTTACTACATGACCCTTGAAATTCTTAATTTGCATGCCTTTAGTCAAGGGATCAGCAACCATAAGCTCATTGCTAATATGTTCAATGATCACTTTCTTTTTTGAAACACGTTCCTTTATGGCTCAAAACTTTATGTCGAGATGTTTACTTCGACTTCCACTTTTGCTATTCTTAGGCATAAAACAGTAGCTGAATTATCATAATACATTCTTATCGGGAAACAGATAGAATCTACGACTTGCAACCCAAATATGAAATCTTTTAACCATACACCATGCAAGGTAGCCTCAAAACAAGAAACGAACTCGGCCTCCATAGTAGAAGTAGCCGTCAAGGTCTGCTTCGCACTCCTCTATGAAATGGCACCATCAGCTAGCATAAACACATATCTTGAAGTGGATTTTCATGAATTAATGCAGCCACCATAATTGGAGTCAGAGTAGCCTATCACTTCAAGGCTACCTGTCCATCTAAACATAAGCACATAATCACTACACCAAAACAACAAATTTGGCGCACCAGGATGCGGGGATTTGACACGACTTAAAGCCATACCAAATTTGACACGGCTCATAGCCGTATCAAATTTCATTTGCTACAGCTCCCCTAATCCACACCTCCCCCAGCACTTAAAATCTAACCATAGATGGCCAAACATTCAGATCAGTTAATTTAGTACGGGTGTGAGCCATATCAAATCTGCATCCTATTTTTGCTCCAACTTTCCCCGCTAACGGCTTCCTCCCATTTTGGTGAAATATTTTCTAGGCCACCCATTTTTCTCTTTCCAATTTCAATGCTTCCTCCCAAAAATAGAAAAATACATAAACAAAAGAAACCATAAAATTGCTCTTTCTAATCTAATTCTCGTTCACCCTTCTTCTACTCTTTCCGATCCTCTATCATCTCAACAAAAGAAGCTTCTTATGCGATCGCAGATATTGTTAGTTTAATGTTAATTAAACGTTGATACTTGATTTTATTTTAATTGATTGATGGTGGAGAATTTTTTTATGCCAAGGCTGGAATTGCTTTGAAAGATAACTTTGTAAAGCTTGTACCTTGGTATGATAACGAATGGCGGTACAAGTAGTACCCAATTTGAATAAGTTTCGAACATTTGATATTTTTTTGATCACTGTGTATTTCTTTTATGTTATTGCCTTTCCCATAAAGAATTAAATGCAAGCTATGCACCCATACTTATTTTTTTGTTGCACCTACACTAATTATTTTTCGTGGTTTTGATTTTCTTTTGAAATAATTTCAATTAATTCTGTTAGCATTTAGTTTTGCTTCTCTTTTTGTTCAATCTGGACTCAAGGTAATTCAGATTCTTATTCCTTCCTTTCAGCGTGTCTTTGGGCAATGTTCTGCCATGATGTAGTTTGGAGTAAATTTATGGTAATCTGGGTTCAAGATAATTCAGATGTAGTTTGAAGTTAATTTATGTTAGTTTGCAGCCATATGATTTATCTTCCAATGGTACCCGTGATAGAAGGAGCTGGTGGATCAATAACCGATTTAAAAGGAAATTCTGGAAGGCATCTGCAAATTCTTAGCTATAAGTAAGACTCTTTAATCCAATTTATTCACCAAAAAGCTTAGTGAGATGTGCTAACATGAACTCTACTAATTATATGTAGAACATCCAACCTTATTATTTATCTATATTTTTGTAATATATATGTCTTTTTTATCTCTTATATTTAAGGTTTCAATGTGGTAGCGACCGAAGATTCGCAACTGCACAGAAAAGCAAGTAAGGTGCTGCAATGGGTACTAATTAAATAGACACACTATTGTATCATTATGGACAAAAACATTAGTGCACGATAAAGTTGCCAGTCTAGGAATTATGAGGGTAATTATTACGCAAACGGTTCCGTATATCCGTGTTTACAGCTTTGAGGCACTTACATATTTCTAGTTTTTAGTAAATTGTATTTATGTGCTTAAGTAAAGAAAAAAACTATCAAGTGGAATCTTTGTATTATAGAAAAAGTGGTTAGTATTTCATTGATTTGTCTTATGCCAACCTCATTTGAGTCACTGCTTGTGTTATGCTAAACATTGCAGATAAGCATTTGACTAGATATTTAATATAGGAAAATGTTTTTTTGATGAGTATAATGGAAAATCTTTATATCCTTGAATTCACTAATAGTACCGTGGAGCAAGTTTTTCAAAATTAGAATGAAAATCGTGAATTCTAAAGTTCAAATTTTAATTACAACTAGATTCTAATTGTGAATCCCACGTTAAGAGATTTGTTTTTGTGTGTATATATAAATTTAGCTAAGATATTATTAAATGACATACGTCCATAGCTTTAGATCTCGATCTCACCTAATATCCACCTTTTACACTTGGACGAGACGAGATTCCAAACATGAATTTTTAATTGTTGAACATCAATATCACAACATATCTCAAGGTTTCAACCCAAGATATAAATTTAGATCTCAATCCGAGATGGTCTGAAATTTAAGATTTGTAGGATTGCATTTGACTATGTGAAACCTTCAAAAAAGTTTGGTAATAATAAGTTGAGTTTTGCTTAAGTTTGTTTTTCATTTCAAAAAAAGGACGGATTTTATTTATTTATTTACAAACAGTAAATTAGGTTTTTAAATGAGATACTTGGTTTCCTCTTTCAAGCATCTATTGGATGTTTATTATCTTCTATCATGATTTTAATTAAGTTTTCGATCAGAATTCGACAATCGACCTATGACTGGAGATATTGTAATGACCCGCATTTTTAGAGATATGTAATTAATTTATTTAATTATATAATTGGTGATTTAGAGAAGTTAATGATCGTTTAATTAAATAATATTGAATATTTAATAAATAATTATAATATAATAATATATTATAATGTCGAAATAGTCGGAAATAGTGAAATTCACAATATCGTGTGAATTGAATAGCATACGAGATTTGGTGGAGTTTCAATTCGAAATATAATAACGATCATATTGAATCGACGACAGTTGAACATATAGTTTATAATATATTTATAAACGAGCTCGAAATGGCACGACAGTTCGCTATTTGGCGATTTGAACTTCAACAGAATATACAGGATTCGTTTTAAACCGGATTTCTGTGAAACAAGAAACGTGTGGAGCTGGTGGAGTATATCTTTCTAGTGGAAGAGAAAAATCGGGATTTCGTCGGGTAGATTTTGATGTACGCCCAAATCAAATTTCAGAAAAGTCGTTGTAGAATCCCTTTATAATCTGCAACGCTTTATATACGTTATAAAAGGATTTTCGATATAAATTGAATATCGATAAATCTGAAATCTGAAATATCAAGCTGTAAATTCTAATATGATATTCTGAAGCTGTATGATATCATATGTAAAGATATACGATAATATAAATTTATTTATATTTAATTTAATAATATTTAAGTATATTCATATATGTAAAAGGGTCGTCCAGAGCTTTAAAAATAGCCACTTTTGCAAACGAAGTCGGAATTCGACGAAACCAGTTTTGTTGGATCCGCAATATCAAATAGTTGTTAGATTTCCAGTTTTGTGATTTTTAGAGTCACTGTGTGGCCGTACGGATTTTTAGAGTGTAAAACAGTCAGTATTTTGACGGTTAAAAATACGCTGTGTGAACATACGAAGTCGGAATTCGACGAAACCAGTTTCGTTGGGACCGTAATGTCGAACTCTAGCTATATGTCCAGTTTCGTGATTTTTGAATATCGTGTGTGATCACACGGGATTTTAGAAGGCAAAACGGATTAACAAAAAGGGAATATACTGGGAATATTCTCTCTAGAAAATATCTAGATATTTGTTGAGCCTATAAATACTCCTCAACCACCATCCTAAGACCTAATTTCATTTTTCTGCTCAGCCAAAATTTGCGCTGTCACTTTTCTGTTCTTCACAAAAACAAAACGCAAGGTTCAAAAATCAAAAACAAAAAGAATAAAACCTCTTAAATCATGAATCATATATGTTTGGATTCGTATTGAGATAAGCTACCATCCTGTACCAAATTTATAGGGTGCGCACCCTTTTTCTGCGAATCACCGTTCGAACCAGTTGCCTAGGGCACGATTTTTCTTGGGATTTGAGCATCGATTGTTGAAATGGAGGCTGGCATCGTGATATACGATTGGAGGCGCACCCGTATGGGTTTATTTGTGGGTTTCGGTTGCGAATTAGTTCGGTGGTTTTCCCAGTAACCTGCTGTTCGACGGAGGCTCGAGCAGGTCTTCTAGGGCATGAACTTGTAGAGACGGCGAAGTGAGAGGAGAGGGTGACCTCGGTTTTGTGAACGGTGGTACGAGTGAGGAGAACGAGGCGTGGGAATGGCCAGCGGTTTTGGGTAGCAGACATCGAGTTCGCTGGTTTTGATTTGGGGGAGATGGAGTTTTGAGGGTACGGGTTTATAAGGGTGATGGGCTGAATGTAAAAGGGATGGGCCGATAGTATTGAAGGGGTGAGGCCCAACTTTATTTAGTTTAAGTTTAAGCTAATTTTAAATAATCTATATAATTGTAAATTCAATAACTTCCTCGTACAATGTCAGAATTTCGAACCGTAAGTTGCATTGGGACCGTATGGACGAGAGCTTCACAATGAAGCTAACTGGAAGTGGATCCGAGCTCGTTACAATTTATGGAGAAATAAATTATCCGTCGAAATCAAAGAACGCAAACCGATTATATGAAGGTTAACACGTCAATGTGAGTAAAACTCACCAACTCTGAACAGTTCTATTTTTACGTTGTATTGTTAGAACTGTTAAAATTGTTTGTTTGACTATGTGTTGATTGTTTGATTGAACTGCTAGTCAGTTAGTGAAAAATATATATATATATATATATATATAATTATATATATAAAAACCGTTAAATATTTATATATTGATTATGCTATCAGAATAATTTATATTGAACTGAAAGTGATGATAATCATATTGTGTAACATCTGTGGATGCAGGGAGACAGGTTGGAGGAATCCGACTGGATTCCTCAACAGTTATTTTATTGTTTTTCATATATTGTTATATGATGTGATATAAAATCTGTGGGCGATTTTATGTGCTTGGACGATATTGAACATCGTGATTTGATGTGATTTAATACCACAACATACCGAATGTTGAAAGGGGATTTTAAAAGTGATATTGAAATAAAAATATTTATAAATGGAAAATGTTAAATAAGGAATATTTATAAATTGGGATATTTATAAATAGGAGATATTTTAAAAAAGGAAAATAAATTCAAAACATTTTCTTTTTGAATGGAAAGGCCTATGTGGCGAGTTTGGGGATTTTCCCGATGCTCCCGTTACAAAGGAGGTTATGGCGAATTTTCCCGGGAATTTAAGGAGTTAGAATATTTCAAGAATAAATTTGAAAAGGAAATATTTGTAAACCATTTACAAATAGAATTGGAAAGGGAACATTATAAAAAGGAAATCATTTTTAAAGTGTAGAACCGTTATTTAAAAGTAAATCTTTTCAAATGAATAAAACGTTGTTAAAAAGGAAATCTTTATAAAGTGAATAAAGTTAATCGAATATGGTATTCGAAGTTAGTTAATTGAGTATGGTGTTCGAAGGAGTTAATCGAATATGGTATTCGAAGTTAGTTAATCGAATATGGTATTAGAAAGTTAGTTAATCGAATATGTTATTCGAAAGGGGTTAGTCAAGTCGAGTTAGTCAAATAGAGTTAACCAGTTAGAGTTAATCGGTTAGAGTTAACCAGTTGGAGTTAATTAGTTAGAGTTAATCGATTAGAGTTAAAACGAACTAGAGTAAATCAAGTGTAGTTATTTGAGACAGAGTTAGTCAAATAGAGTTATTCAGGGTAAGTTGCCATCTTGTACGACTGCTAGCGTAATTCGCAGGGTTGTAAATAGCCTACGGCGGTCGGATGTTTCCTGAGGGAGTCAGGCGTAACCATTGTGATCGCTGCGATCTAGAGTCAAGCGAATGGAGTTTAATCGAATATTAGTTATTCGATAGGAGTTAATCGAGTTGAGAAATAAGTTAAGTTAAATAAGTTGAGTTGATCGGGTGGTTCGACCAAGTTAGTCGAGCCTTGTTAATCGAATCGAATTGGTCGAACCAAGTAAGTCGAGTTAGTCGAGTCAAGTTAAGTTAGTCGAGTTAATTTCGTCGAGTTAAATAAATCGATGTTAGTTTCATCGAAAGGAGTTATCGATGTTAGTTTCATCAAAAGGAGTTATCGATGTTAGTTTCATCGAAAGGAGTTATCGATGTTAGTTTCATCGAAACGAGTTATCGATGTTAGTTTCATCGAAGGGGGTTATCGATGTTAGTTTCATCGAAAGGAGTTATCGATGTTAGTTTCATCGAAGGGGGTTATCGATTTTAGTTTAATCGAAGTGAGATTTTCAAATATGAGATATTTGAAAAGGAAGAGTTATCGAATATTAGTTATTCGAAGAGAGATTATCGAATATCGTTTATTCGAGAAGAAGTTAATCGAATATAGGTTATTTGAAGAAGAGTTAATCAAATAGAGATTTCTCGAAGAGAGCTAATCGGAAAATTCGATTATATCGAATTCGGGAAAGTACTTATACTTTCCAGTGTTTAAATAGAGATTTATTTACTTATAAATAAATAAGTGTTAGGTTAATTATTCACTAATAAGAATAGAAGTTATAATTAAAGTTAGATAATTCGAAAGGAGGGATTATAACGTTATCGTTATAACCAATGTTTTAAATATAGAAGTGGATTAGTAAAATTGGATCCGAGAAAGGCGTAAAGAAGTTGTAAACTTTGACCATTTCGGAGTTATAACGTTGTTCAGTTAAGGTCTGAGAGGTAATTATACCCCAACTTGAGTGACTTCCTTCTTAACTAAGAAATGGTAAGGTTTGACCGTAAAGGAGTTTTGGAAATGTTTTTCAAACGAGAATCAGAAATGTTTTCTGATAAAAGAAAAATAAGAATTTAGTATATAGGGAAACAGGAGATAAGTAAATAAATGAACTAAAGAGATTTATGTTAAATGATGTTTGTTCGATATAATTTCCGTTTGGAAATAATATCGTTGTTTGCACACTTGTTTTTCTTTGATAGTTAACTCACCGACTATCGAAGTTTTGACTATTTTAACGTTGTTAATAGGAGAGACCGGTTGGATTATTATCCATAGAACCACTCCGTATTGGCATAAGCGTCGCGAATCATATATGCCAAAGATAATTGAAGACGGAGAAAAATGCAAGGGCTGTTGTATAAGTCTTAGATAACAGTGACTAAGATGGATATACGGAATAGTGCCTTCGGTTTGTCCAGTCCCAGGACAACTTGTATGGACGAATGTCTGACAGAGTATATCCAATGGATCGCGTAAGTTGATCTGTTCAAACGTATTCACGTTTGGTGCCGGAGGAATTCGTTTCTCTTAGCTGTATACCCGTGTTATTTTTGGATAAGTCAATTTGTGATTTGGCGGGTATGACGATGTGACATTCTAAGTGAATGAGGATGACTTGTGTTGATGAATGTCTGACAGAGTATTTCCAGAAAGGTCACATACCTTGATTTCTTCAACCATACCAAGAGTGGAAGCGGAGAAGGAAACTTCTTTAGCTGACACGTAATGTACTGTTGTAGACGTCAATTAGTGATTTTCGAGGGATCTGACAATGTGGCATTCGAAGTGAATCTGATGTGATGATAAAGTGTAGCTTCTAGCCTCATCAACCGGTAAATGACAGAAATCTGGCAGGCAGCATGGCTAAGTCGGTCGCACCAAAGTAGGGTGCATAATCACCTATCTAGAGAATATTCATTTATTTCTTAAATCTATCAATGCTGTCCCATATATATATACGAGAACGGTTGCTGATCCCAACCGTTGGTGATGTACATTCGATACACTCAAGCGAAATGAGTGGTCGGTCATGTGTGGCTGAGTTACAAGATGTTCTTGTTGAACTCCAGTGTATCGTTCCTAGAGTACACTGATCGGAAGGTGGTTCCATACCTTGTCATAGTTGGAAATCCATTATCCAAAACGTGCTTGCGATTTTGATTGTATACTATATATGTAGAATGTGAGATGAAAGCGTTTCTGCTAGTTGATATCTATTTGTACATAGACATTATTATAATATCAAAAGGTTTTTGATATAAAGATATTTTGGATTCTCATAAGGGAAAAACCCATTCCGTTCTGCGGCGTGGTCTTATGAGATATCGTTTACTTGTTCATATACCTGTTTAAACTGTTTTACTCATACCAGTCCCATGACTGACCCGGAGTTTATTTGTTTTGTTTTCCCTAAACTCTTGGGTGCCTAATTTTGTATAGGCAGTCAAGTAGTCAGGAATTTACAGATATACTGGAAGAGCGTGGAGAAGGAGGCTTCAAGATCATATAGCTATAGTTATTTCCGCTGTGTTGTAAGTGCTGTACTCTGATAAGTGCTATTGTATACATAACTGTTATATTTCAAAGTTATGTTATCTATTATATGTTATTCGTTCCGCCATGAGGTTCGAGTTACTCTGATGTTGTGTTCTTCTTCTTCTTCTATTCTAAGTTTCTATCTTATCTATTCCCACCTTCTAATTTCTTTCATTAATTACCGGGATTTTTCGATGTTTTGGTTATCGACGTCGAGCTCATGTCGATAACCAAAGTCGCCGAAAATCCGGGTCGTTACAGTTGGTATCAGAGCTTAAGTTAAGAATTACTTGGCTCTGTGGCGTGACTCGGTAGAGATAGGGTTATTAACACCCTAGATTGAGTTTGAGTGTATATATATACGAGTGCTTATTTTTATTTGATATAAAAATAGTTTTATATTGTGGAGATTCATTGGCTGAGTTGTTTATGAGTTCTGGTCGATCAGTTTGATCCACTGTATCGGTAGGAGTAAATAAACACTTGAATACGATGGACTGACACAGTATGGATATGTGATATATTATCATATATAGGTTATTATTATAATCGAATGAGATTATAAAGTGAAATGGTTATATATAACTAATCAGAATTATATAAGTAAAGTATATGAAATAAGATAAATTAAATATGAATTTAAATCAGATTTGGAATTTAAAATAAGGAAATTTTAAGTTCCTGAGAGATTTTGAAATGTTTTCAAAATGGAAGTATTCAGTAATGGTTTTGAAATGATATAGTATTGAAAATCACTTGGGTCGCTGGAAAATAATTCCGATGATGACTGCGCAGTATCATCGGTGTGATTTTCGAGTTCTAAGTGGTGGATTACTACCATAGATTTTGATTTGAATTGTTTTGAGAAAACAAGTTGTTCAGAAATTCAAAGGTTTTTGAATTGTGATTATGATTTCAAGTTGATTTGAAAGAAACCCAGGAATTTAAGTTCTGGAATTAAAATTTAACTAATGAAGTTAAATAAAATGAGATGGTAAAAATAACTTGAAATTTAACTTGAATAAGTTAAATAAAATTGAATTGGATTAGAGAATAATCTGTTATGGAATTGGGTTGATGAGTTAAGAATTTGAAATTTGATATTGGGGTTCGAATGAAATTTGATTTGGATTTGAGGATATGAACTCATTGGAATTTGATTGAGATAACACTAGTATATGCTGAGTTGATAGCATATGGAAGTGACAGAGTTGATATGCCCGACAAAAAGGTACCAGTTTATAATATATATGGATATGAGATTTATGAGCCGATTTGGCAAGCCGCTTGGCTGTTTGATTTTCTTTTGGGTTGAAGAAGGCCCAGAGAGACGAGTTGGAGTTTGAGCTATTGACCAGTACAAAGGAGGTGCTGGCGAAATTTTTCGAAAGTTTAAAGTGTTAGAAAATTTTCAGAATTTTTGAAAATTTTAGTTAGTCGGAATGAATAAATATTTTAGTCAATATTAATTGGTTCAGTTAAAATCAGAAATAAGGGGTAAAAAAAAATCTTAGGAATTCCAATAGATAGGGTCGTCCTCTAACTTAGCAATTTCGAGGACAAAATTATTTTAAGTGGGGAAGAATGTAATGACCTGCATTTTTAGAGATATGTAATTAATTTATTTAATTATATAATTAGTGATTTAGAGAAGTTAATGATCGTTTAATTAAATAATATTGAATATTTAATAAATAATTAACAAATAATATTATATTATAATGTCGAAATAGTCGGAAATAGTGAAATTCACAATATCGTGTGAATTGAATAGCATACGAGATTTGGTGGAGTTTCAATTCGAAATATAATAACGATTATATTGAATCGACGACAATTGAACATATAGTTTATAATATATTTATAAATGAGCTCGAAATGGCACGGCAGTTCGCTATTTGGCGACTTGAACTTCAACTGAATATACAGGATTCGTTTTAAACCGGATTTCTGTGAAACAAGAAACGTGTGGAGCTGGTGGAGTATATCTTTATAGTGGAAGAGAAAAATCGAGATTTCGTCGGGTAGATTTTGATGTACGTCCAAATCAAATTTCAGAAAAGTCGCTGTAGAATCCCTTTACAATTTGTAACGCTTTATATACGTTATAAAAGGATTTTCGATATAAATTGAATATCGATAAATCTGAAATCTGAAATATCAAGCTGTAAATTCTGATATGATATTCTGAAGTTGTACGATATCATATGTGAAGATATACTATAATATAAATTTATTTATATTTAATTTAATAATATTTAAATATATTCATATATGTAAAAGGGTCGTCCAGAGCTTTAAAAATAGCCACTTTTGCAAACGAAGTCGGAATTCGACGAAACTAGTTTTGTTGGATCCGCAATATAAAATAGTTGTTAGATTTCCAGTTTCGTGATTTTTAGAGTCACTGTGTGGCCGTACAGATTTTTAGAGTGTAAAACAGTTAGTATTTTGACGGTTAAAAATACGCTGTGTGAACATACGAAGTCGGAATTCGACGAAACCAGTTTCGTTGGGACTGTAATGTCGAACTCTAGCTATATGTCCAGTTTCGTGATTTTTGAATATCGTGTGTGATCACACGGGATTTTAGAAGGAAAAATAGATTAACAAAAAGGGAATATACTGGGAACATTCTCTCTAGAAAATATCTAGATATTTTTTGAGCCTAAAAATACTCCTCAACCACCATCCTAAGACCTAATTTCATTTTTCTACTCAGCCAAAATTTGCGCGGTCACTTTTCTGTTCTTCACAAAAACAAAACGCAAGGTTCAAAAATCAAAAACAAAAAGAATAAAACCTCTTAAATCATGAATCATGTATGTTTGGATTCGTATTGAGATAAGCTACCATCCTGTACCAAATTTATAGGGTGCACACCCTTTTTCTGCGAATCACCGTTCGAACTAGTTGCCTAGGGCACGGTTTTTCTTGGGATTTGAGCATCGATTGTTGAAATGGAGGCTGGCATCGTGATATACGGTTGGAGGCGCACCCGTATGGGTTTATTTGTGGGTTTCGGTTGCGAATTAGTTCGGTGGTTTTCCCAGTAACCTGCTGTTCGACGGAGGCTCGAGCTGGTCTTCTAAGGCATGAAGTTGTAGAGACGGCGAAGTGAGAGGAGAGGGTGACCTCGGTTTTGTGAACGGTGGTACGAGTGAGGAGAACGAGGCGTGGGAATGGCCAGCGGTTTTGGGTAGCAGACATCGAGTTCGCTGGTTTTGATTTGGGGGAGATGGAGTTTTGAGGGTACGGGTTTATAAGGGTGATGGGCTGAATGTAAAAGGGATGGGCCGATAGTATTGAAGGGGTGAGGCCCAACTTTATTTAGTTTAAGTTTAAGCTAATTTTAAATAGCCTATATAATTGTAAATTCAATAACTTCCTCGTACAATGTCAGAATTTCGAACCGTAAGTTGCATTGGGATCGTATGGACGAGAGCTTCACAATGAAGCTGACTGGAAGTGGATCCGAGCTCGTTACAATTTTTGGAGAAATAAATTGTCCGTCGAAATCAAAGAACGCAAACTGATTATATAACGGTTAACGCGTCAATGTGAGTAAAACTCACCAACTCTGAACAGTTCTATTTTCACGTTGTATTGTTAGAACTGTTAAAATTGTTTGTTTGACTGTGTGTTGATTGTTTGATTGAACTGCTATTCAGTTAGTGAAAATTGTATATATATATATATATAATTATATATATAAAAACCATTAAATATTTATATATTGATTATGCTATCAGAATAATTTATATTGAACTGAAAGTGATGATAATCATATTGTGTAACATCTGTGGATGCAGGGAGACAGGTTGGAGGAATCCGACTGGATTCCTCAACAGTTATTTTATTGTTTTTCATATATTGTTATATGATGTGATATAAAATCTGTGGGCGATTTTATGTGCTTGGACGATATTGAACATCGTGATTTGATGTGATTGAATACCATAACATACCGAATGTTGAAAGGGGATTTCCAAAGGGATATTAAAATAAAAATATTTATAAATGGAAAATGTTAAATAAGGAATATTTATAAATTGGGATATTTATAAATAGGAGATATTTTAAAAAAGGAAAATAAATTCAAAACATTTTCTTTTTGAATGGAAAGGCCTGTGTGGCGAGTTTGGGGATTTTCCCGATGCTCCCGTTACAAAGGAGGTTATGGCGAATTTTCCCGGGAATTTAAGGAGTTAGAATATTTCAAGAATAAATTTGAAAAGGAAATATTTGTAAACCATTTACAAATAGAATTGGAAAGGGAACATTATTAAAAGGAAATCATTTTTAAAGTGTGGAACCATTATTTAAAAGTAAATCTTTTCAAATGAATAAAACGTTGTTAAAAAGGAAATCTTTATAAAGTGAATAAAGTTAATCGAATATGGTATTCGAAGTTAGTTAATCGAATCTGGTATTCGAAGGAGTTAATCGAATATGGTATTCGAAGTTAGTTAATCGAATATGGTATTCGAAAGTTAGCTAATCGAATATGTTATTCGAAAGGGGTTAGTCAAGTCGAGTTAGTCAAATAGAGTTAACCAGTTAGAGTTAATCAGTTAGAGTTAACCAGTTGGAGTTAATTAGTTAGAGTTAATCGATTAGAGTTAAAACGAACTAGAGTAAATCAAGTGTAGTTATTTGAGACAGAGTTAGTCAAATAGAGTTATTCAGGGTAAGTTGCCATCTTGTACAACTGCTAGCGTAATTCGCAGGGTTGTAAATAGCCTACGACGGTCGGATGTTTCCTGAGGGAGTCAGGCGTAACCATTGTGATCGCTGCGATCTAGAGTCAAGCGAATGGAGTTTAGTCGAATATTAGTTATTCGATAGGAGTTAATCGAGTTGATCGAGTTGAGAAATAAGTTGAGTTGATCGGGTGGTTCGACCAAGTTAGTCGAGCCTAGTTAATCGAATCGAATTGGTCGAACCAAGTAAGTCGAGTTAGTCGAGTCAAGTTAAGTTAGTCGAGTTAATTTCGTCGAGTTAAATAAATCGATGTTAGTTTCATCGAAAGGAGTTATCGATGTTAGTTTCATCGAAAGGAGTTATCGATGTTAGTTACATCGAAAGGAGTTATCGATGTTAGTTTCATCGAAGGGGGTTATCGATTTTAGTTTAATCGAAGTGAGATTTTCAAATATGAGATATTTGAAAAGGAAGAGTTATCGAATATTAGTTATTCGAAGAGAGATTATCGAATATCGTTTATTCGAGAAGAAGTTAATCGAATATAGGTTATTTGAAGAAGAGTTAATCAAATAGAGATTTCTCGAAGAGAGCTAATCGGCAAATTCGATTATATCAAATTCGGGAAAGTACTTATACTTTCCAGTGTTTAAATAGAGATTTATTTATTTATAAATAAATAAGTGTTAGGTTAATTATTCACTAATAAGAATAGAAGTTATAATTAAAGTTAGATAATTCAAAAGGAGGGATTATAACGTTATCGTTATAACCAATGTTTTAAATATAGAAGTGGATTAGTAAAATTGGATCCGAGAAAGGCGTAAAGAAATTGTTAAAAGATTAAAAGATAAACTTTGACCATTTCGAAGTTATAACGTTGTTCAATTAAGGTCTGAGAGGTAATTATACCCTAACTTGAGTGACTTCCTTCTTAACCAAGAAATGGTAAGGTTTGATCGTAAAGGAGTTTTGGAAATGTTTTCCAAACAAGAATCAGAAATGTTTTCTGATAAAAGAAAAATAAGAATTTAGAATATAGGGAAACAGGAGATAAGTAAATAAATGGACTAAAGAGATTTATGTTAAATGATGTTTGTTCGATATAATTTCCATTTGGAAATAATATCGTTGTTTGCACACTTGTTTTTCTTTGATAGTTAACTCACCGACTATCGAAGTCTTGACCATTTTAACGTTGTTAATATGGAGAGACCGGTTGGATTATTATCCATAGAACCACTCTGTATTGGCATAAGCGTCGCGAATCATATATGCCAAAGATAATTGAAGACGGAGAAAAATGCAAGGGCTGTTGTATAAGTTTTAGATAACAGTGACTAAGATGGATATACGGAATAGTGCCTTCGGTTTGTCCAGTCCCAGGACAACTTGTACGGACGAATGTCTGACAGAGTATATCCAATGGATCGCGTAAGTTGATCTATTCAAACGTATTCACGTTTGGTGGCGGAGGAATTCGTTTCTCTTAGCTGTGTACCCGTGTTATTTTTGGATAAGTCAATTTGTGATTTGGCGGGTATGACGATGTGACATTCTAAGTGAATGAGGATGACTTGTATTGATGAATGTCTGACAGAGTATTTCCAGAAAGGTCACGTACCTTGATTTCTTCAACCTTACCAAGAGTGGAAGTGGAGAAGGAAACTTCTTTAGCTGACACGTAATGTACTGTTGTAGACGTCAATTAGTGATTTTCGATGGATCTGACAATGTGGCATTCGAAGTGAATCTGATGTGATGATAAAGCGTAGCTTCTAGCCTCATCAACCGGTAAATGACAGAAATCGGGCAGGCAGCATGGCTAAGTCGGTCGCACCGAAGTAGGGTGTATAATCACCTATCTAGAGAATATTCATTTGTTTCTTAAATCTATCAATGCTGTCCCATATATATATACGGGAACGGTTGCTGATCCCAACCGTTGGTGACGTACATTCGATACACTCAAACGAAATGAGTGGTCGGTCATGTGTTGCTGAGTTACAAGATGTTCTTGTTGAACTCCAGTGTATCGTTCCTAGAGTACACTGATCGGAAGGTGGTTCCATACCTTGTCATAGTTGGAAATCCATTATCTAATACGTGCTTGCGATTTTGATTGTATACTATATATGTAGAACGTGAGATGAAAGCGTTTCTGCTAGTTGATATCTATTTGTACATAGACATTATTATAATATCAAAAGGTTTTTGATATAAAGATATTTTCGATTCTCATAAGGGAAAAACCCGTTCCGTTTTGCGGCGTGGTCTTATGAGATATCGTTTACTTGTTCATATACCTGTTTAAACTGTTTTACTCATACCAGTCCCATGACTGACCCGGAGTTTATTTGTTTTGTTTTCCCTAAACTCTTGGGTGCCTAATTTTGTACGGCAGTCAAGTAGTCAGGAATTTACAGATATACTGGAAGAGCGTGGAGCAGGAGGCTTCAAGATCATATAGCTATAGTTATTTCCGCTGTGTTGTAAGTGTTGTACTCTGATAAGTGCTATTGTATACATAACTGTTATATTTCAAAGTTATGTTATCTATTATATGTTATTCGTTCCGCCGTGAGGGTCGTGTTACTCTGATGTTGTGTTCTTCTTCTTCTTCTTCTATTCTAAGTTTCTATCTTATCTATTCCCACCTTCTAATTTCTTTCATTAATTACCAGGATTTTTCGATGTTTTGGTTATCGACGTCGAGCTTATGTCGATAACCAAAGTCGCCGAAAATCTGGGTCGTTACAGATATTTTATTTAAAGTACGATATGAATTGTAAAAAATTTAAGTTTTTTGTGATCAATGTTTAGAAGTCATCTAAAGTGTTGAAATTTGAAGGTAATTCAATGTTCTTTAGAGAAAAGAGTGAGAGGAAGAATGTTGCTCCTTGACTGTCTAGTCATCCTAACAGCTCAGTATAACGACACATTCAAACTTGTCGACGACAATGATGTAAACTCAAATATGAATGTGGATGTTTCTTTCTCACAGTGCCCACAACTTCACCATGCGTTGTCTCGGCTCATATTTGCATCGTTTAGAAAACCCCTTGATTTCACGAAGAAGGATTTCATCCATATTACAGAATATACCTGCAATGCCTTTTTCAGGTACCATTCACCTCATAAAAAGGATGCAACACGTACCTTGAAATGTTTATTTTTGATTTCATCTGGTTGTTTTGTGTAATCGTAAATCCATGATGCCTTGATAACAAGCGACATATCGATATATTTTCTTGATGCTTTTACGTATGTTATTGTGTATTACACTGTCTGCAACGACTGACTATGCGTTTCCTTTTCCTCCTTCACAAGATTGTAAAATTTGATCTCTTCAGCTTTGTTAAGGCTCCATTCGCAATCAAAAGAAATTGTTTCTGCTTTTGTTAAATGCCTTTCTTTTGGGTAGTAAAAATTCTTTCTTGTAAAACAAAAACAAAAACAAAAAGATAAACAAAACAAAAAAAGGGTAATAACAAATAGCTACATGCTTTTGAAAGTCGATATGGTTACTTCCAAATTGCTTCGAAAGCAACTTTTGGTAGTCAACTTATCTTTTCATATTTAGTGACCCTTTATGTTGACGGGCAAAATTGTCGCATGCCAACACCCAATGTGTATGTGTGAACAATTATCCAAATAAGCAGTAAATAATGTAAATGCGGGTAGATACAGCTTTTATAGTGGTTCGGCACAAACGCCTACATCCACTTTATAATTATCATTCATCGTATCTTTTGCCGATTACAAAGTTGTACAAGTTCAGACAATAGTTGAGTACAAAGTATTACAATAGAATAATAAAATATATGTTTGTTCTACACTTCGACTAAATTGCCCTTCTTCCTCTTCGTGCGAAGCGTTGACTTGGTCAACAATATCCAAGTTTAGTGCCCATGTCCATGATGTTCAAAAGTAGCATAACAATCCTTGTTAATGTTCAAGTGTTGATGGAAAACATGCATGCCATGTTTTAATTATCCATGCCATCTCCAATGGCCATGATGAAGGTGTTGGAAGCCATTAATGGGCGTTTGGAGCTCTCAAGATCTAAAAATTCCAAGGAAAAAAGATCCAAATGAAGGCTAAGGCTTGGGGTATTTATAGGAGGAAGATTTGGTGGGAGTATGTAGGAAATGGGACCCATAAGCCTTAATTTTGCACCTAAACAAAGGCCTCCTTACATAAAATGTGCACCCCTTGGGGGGCGGAATTTTGCACCCCTTAGAGGGGTGCTTGATTCTCACCCCACCAGGGGGTTCGGAATTTCGCACCCCGTGGAGGGGTGCTTAATTCGCACCCCACCAGGGAGGTGCGAATTTTCGCACCCCTTGGAGGGGTGCGGAATTCGCACCCCACTAGGGGTGTGCGAAATTTCGAACCCCCCGGAGGGGTGCGAAATCCGCATCCCACCAGTGGATACGAATTTGATGGAGGAGGGGACCGAAGTCACGTTGTCGAGGGAGTTGAAGTTCCTGAATGCGAAGTGAAGGAATCCACGATTTTGCTGGTCCAAAGTGAAGGGATCTGGGCTTCTGGCATGGAAAAAATCGGATGAATCGGGCAATGCCCACTGGTTCGACCTAACCCGCTAGGTCGATCGCCGCCGGGACTGCGAGACCCCAGACCCCCACCGACACTGCGCCCAGACCCGCTTGACGGCTCGCCTTCAGCTCGGCTGACGCCTTGCCTAAGAGTCTGTCAGGCCCAGGAGAGGTATTCTGATATAAGTTTGGGCCTTCTTGTGCTCGCGACGCGGCTTTGATCAACTCGCTTTTTGTTTCCCGATGTCGTTTTCCATGCTTGAGCATGTTGCTAACCCAATACTTAAGGTATGACAGATTTGACAAAAAAGTGTGTCAACATTTGCGCCCCAAAACATATCTTGCTTGATCCAAGGAAGGTGTGTTTTCGAGGAGAAGAGGAATCCAGAAACCAAAGCTAGGAGAAGTCCGGAGCGAGCTTCTGTATTCTGAGATGGAAGAGCCACGACCACGCCGGGTCGTATTATTCAGAAAACCAAAGTTGATAAGTTAGAAATCCGAGATCGCTTTGGGTCATATTAACCAGAAAACAGAATATTAGAGGTCCAGTGAAAGCCGGCGATCGCCTTGGATCGCTTTGATAGATAGCCAAGATAACCAGAATAACCATATAGCCGGATAACCATATGAACCTTCAGGTGAGGACGATCCAATAACCAAATGATCTGGATGTACCGAACAAGCACACAAGTCCCCGAACTCGCCACGAATCATGTCATCCTTATCGAAGTAAGGCAAGAAGCCAAGGTAGTCATGAGTGAATATTCTTGGCGTGTCACTGACCAGTCCACCCGATGTAATCCATGCTCGTTGACAAAACGATCCACTGATCAGAACAAGCAGGATCGTACGAGATCCGATACTCGCCATAAACCGTGTAACGACCCACATTATACGCATCGAAGGATCGTACAATATTTATTTCTTTCACATGCGAAGTCGTATGGTCATGTAACTTTGGGAGACGACTATTGGGGTCATTTCCTATGTTCATGATTTTTGCCGATTTTTAAATGACCATTTTGCCCCTAGCTGATCTTGTTTTGGCCATAACTTTTGATTGAAAAGGAGTTTTGACCTGAAACCACTTCCATTAGATCTAGATGATGGTTTGCCTTTCCGTAGAGTGGTCGCATTAGCCAAACGGACTCACCGTTTGGGAGATATGTCTGAAACAAGTTTCAGATGGTGAAAAACAGCTTAATTGGGCTTAACCGGGTGATTAATAGCTAGGCCCAAAGGAGAATTTCGGGATTTGGAGTATTTAAGGGCTGTTAGGGTTTAGAGAACACCCTTTTTCTCACTTTCATAGCCGCCACTTTCATTCTTGGAACCCTAGTAATGGCCTCCAACATCTAAAACTAGGGGTGGGCATAAACCGCACCGCAATGCGAAAACCGCCCAGACCGAACCGCAAAAATGGTGCGGAAAATCGCATCGGATTCTCTCTCTAAAGCGAGCAACCCAAACCGAACCGCCTCGCATGATACGGTTCGGTTGCGGTTTGAACTTTTACCAAACCGTATTAAACCGAACCGAATCGCATAGATACACCGACAATGTTATGGTAAAAAAATGTTAACAAATTCTTATCTAACTTTTAAATTATGCTATATATATATATTCTATTTTCAACGTATTATGTAGTTATATTAACTAAAGATAACACTATGTGTTTTAACCTTCAGATGACAAAACGTCATAAAATTGTAAATTGTTTGTTGATGAAAGTAATTTTCTTGTTTCATATTTAATACGGGTTCAAACCGAACCGAACCATATTACATCAAAACCGAACCGAACCGAACTGTTTGAACGGTTAGTATAATGGTTTGTATTTTTGGTCAACCGTTTAATGCGGTGCGGAAGCGGTTTGAGTTTCAAACCGCACCGAACCGAACCGCGCCCACCCCTATCTAAAACACCCCAAATCACCTCCTAATTGCTAACTAAGCCAAATCTACATCAAATCAAAGAGGATTAGCACATGAATCGAGGTAGAACTGCTGTATAGCTTTGGGAATAGCGCCAAACAGAGAATCATTTCAGATTTGGTAATTTGTCTGTGGCTAAGGTGAGTGATTTGCATAGTTCCTCACTAATTATGGTTAATCAAGAGTAATTAGTGATAATTAGCGAATTTATACATGTTAAAAATTTGGAAAAATATTGATAAATTTCGAAATATTGTTTTAGGCCTCTATTAGAAAATTTGGTTAGTTTGGTTAAGTTTTACTAATCCTATCATTAGTTTGGCTTAAACATGCTTAAGGGAAAATATGGGATTTTGGCTATGTTTGATCCATTTTAACCTATCAAATTATTGTTTTTGATGTTTGTGGTTGATTATACATGTTGCTATGACTGTATGGTATGCTTTGTGATTGATTAGAAGAGTTAGAATGGTCGAAAACACCGTCGTATAGTGTAAAATAGTCACTGGAAAAAGTCACAGGAAAATTGTGTAGGGTTTCGGATCGGATCGGTTGAAGGGGCTCGGGTCGGATAGTGGGCTGAGCAAGGGAGCACCGAACCGAACTGGAACTTAGCACAAGATAAAGCACGGCGAGAAGGAAGTCCACTATAGTTGGATTGGGATCGGATCGGGCGAATAAAGAAGGATGAGACCGGATCGGGCTAATGAAGGGGAGGGGGGGTCAAATCGGGATATCTAGGAGGGAGCAACCATTGAACCGAACTAGGAAGCAACCACCGAGACGAACCCAGACAGAGGGCATCCGAACCGAACCGAGCTAGAAGGGGAACACCGAACCGAACCGCACCCAGGAGCATACTAGGAAGTATTGGACCGAACTGAACCGATGAGGACTGGAGCACTATGCATATCCGAACCGAGTCGGACGAGTATTATTACTACTACGCGACAACTCTTTTGAAGACCAACTCCAATTCGACCAAAAACCAAGATGCAAAGGAAGTCCAAATAGGAAGTAGAAGTCAGGACCCAGTTGGGAACCAATGAGTTAACTTCATGATTGGACTTTGCTGCGGGACGTGTGCTAAGGGGTTGTCGATGTCTAGGACTTTGGATCACTATGTATGGGAGGTACGTGGACGGATTCAGGGCCACGGTGGCCTAGCTACGACTAGTGGGCTATAGACTAATGAAGTGGGTTCATTTGAAAAGGTTTGGTCATGATCCCATAGGATAAGCTTGGTGGTAGCAGTAGTTGAACAAATCGAACTCCGTCACTTCCTCGATGGTTCTAGTGATGAAAGTGGTGGATATCATATGCTTTACGCACTTAGTGAGAGATGTGAGGATGGTTGTTATGCTTGATTTGTTTGCCATCACTATGACACGCACACCCCCACCCCCGTATTCTTTATACCATGTGTTAGTGGCACCTTAGAGTACTGTACAGTATGTAGTGCTAACTCTTTGTTTGCAGGCCCAGGTTCAGGTATGGTTTAGTATTCCTATTGTTGTTCTGTTTTGTTGCTTATCGCTCATACCAGACTTTTGTCTGACCCAGAGTTTTATGTCTCTTCTTATTACTCTGGGTGCTCTCACGAGCAGACTAGAGACAGGTTAGTTGGTGATGCACGAGTAGCTGTACCGGAGATAAGCAGGAGACTTCCACGTATGATATATATAGATATTCTCCCTGTGTCGCTGTTGGTCACTACTTTGGGCATTAGTAGTGTACCCTTCCTTTCTTTTGCTTTAGAGACAGTTTTAAAGTTGTAATAATGATGATGTGGAACATAAGCTGTATTTGGATTTTCCGCTGCCATGATGTTTAGTTTTAGCTTATGCATTGTCTCACCTGTTTATGTCAAGTATGTTATTGTTATATTTTATTCTCTGCGCTGTGAGACATTCTACAGGTTCTTGATTAGTTCATTCTCTTCTTTCCTTTCTTTGGCGACGGTTCCGGGCTAGTCAGGCATGTGTACAACGGACTTTCGGAGGAAATGCCGACTGGTGCGGGGCAGGCCGTCACACTTGGTATCAGAGCTCTAGGTTGCGTAGTTAACCTAGGGAAAGACACCAGGGAGAGATAATACGTATATGAGAGCGCGTATTTGTGATTATTTTGGTTTTCAAAAGCTATATATATGCACTATTAATATATCTAAGGATGAAGTCGCACTGCACTGGCACCACTATGGAGATGGTTAATTGTTTTCTCTTTACAGAACGATGAGCCGATACGTAAGAGGTGCCAGTAGAGGAGCCAATAATGGGAATGCTGCTGACATGAGGATGATGTTTACTGACCTCATGAGGGAGATTCTTAGAGATGTTCAGGGGGCAGCTCCTAATGCTGGTAATGGTGGTGGTCCAGCGGTGCAGGTGCCTAGGGCCGATTTCGCTAAGCTGAACAAGGATTACACTAGTCTTGGTGGAAAGCCGTTCCAAGGAACGGAATTGGCCATGGATGTTCAAGATTGGTTGGATAGCTGTGAGCGTATCTTCGTGGACTTGGGTATCGAGGATGCGATGAAAAGAAAGCTAGCATCTCGTCAGTTGCAAGGACGGGCAATGAATTGGTGGAATGCTATAAATGCAACTACTCCCGAGGATCAGACTACTTGGGATCAGTTTAAGGCCCGATTCGGTGAGAAATTTATCCCAGCTGCCCAGAAGTCAGAGTTGTTTAGGAAATTCCTGGAGCTCAAGCAGAATGGTAGGGCGGTCTCGGAGTACATTGCAGAATTCGATACTTTATCGAAGTATGGATTATCCCTCATTGACACTCCCAGAAGAAGAATGAGAAGTTTATAACAGGTTCGGATCAATACTTGGGGGAAAGGCTTATTAACCACATCTATAAGACGTTTGAATCGATTGTGGAGAAAGCATTGAGGTCAGAGAGTCTTTACCCTAAGTCGAAGACTGAGGTTGCATCTGCAGAGGAACCAAAGCCGCAAGCAAGCGGGGGAGGCAAGAATGGTTCTCAGAACAAGAGAAAGCAGAATCAGACTAAGGATGGCCAGAAGAAAAAGAATAAGAAGGATGTTGAGTGCTTCATCTGTGGTAAGAAGGGCCATTATGCTAGTAATTGTCGGGGCAAGCCAGCGGATAGGAAGTGCTTCAACTATGGCCAAGTGGGACATCACAAGGACAAGTGTCCGCAACCCCTCAAAGAAAAGCAAATGGTGAAAGCATATGCCCTTAATGTTGTTCCTTCTTCGTCGAATGCCCCAACTGTGGCGGAGAAGGGAAAGAATGTCGTTATTTAAGGTATGCTTTCTGTTTATGATGTTCCTGTTAGAGTTTTGTTTGATACCAGAGCTTCCAGTTCCTTCATATCTAGTGACCTGGTAGATAGGTTGGGATTGGAACCCGAGATCGTCGATAGACCTTTAGTAGTGACGAACCCGATTGGTGGTTCGACTAGCCTTAGCATGATTTGTCGTAATGTGGTCTTATCGAGTCATGGATGCATGTTTGTTTGTGATTGCTTTATTTTGGGCTTTACTGGGTTTGGCATTATTTTGGGAGTCGATTGGCTCCAAAGATACGGGATGGTGGTAGACTGTGAGGGCTTTTTGGTGACAGCTAGAGCGGATGATGGGCGGAGGGTAGTGTTTGGTGGTCTACCTAGTGATGGGGTAATGGCTAGTTTTCTAAATTCCCTCGACATCCCGCATAATGAGTTGTCAGGTTTGCCCGTGGTTGGCCAGTATTCGGACGTCTTCGAGGAAGTGACCGGGCTTCCACCACATCGAGAGATTGAGTTCCGTATTGATTTAGTGAAAGATGCCAGAACTATAGTGATGCCACTTCGTCGTATGGCGCCAAAGGAGCAGCGAGAGCTCGGGGTGCAAGTAAGCGATCTTTTGAAGAAGGGATTTATAAGAAGAAGTGTTTCCGAGTGGGGAGCACCAGTTGTGTTTGGTACCAAGGCAGATGGTTCCCTTAGATTGTGTGTAGACTACCGCGAGCTGAATAAGGTGACGAGGACGAATAAGTATCCTCTACCACGGATAGATGATTTGTTTGATCAGTTGAGTGGCGCGAGAGTGTTCTCCTAGTTGGATCTCGCGACAGGTTTTCATCAGCTTAGAGTGGAAGCTGAGAGTATAGCTAAAACGGCATTTCAGACGCTATCTGGATTTTATGAGTGGTTGGTCATGCCATTTGGGTTGACCAATGCACCAGTATATTTTATGGATCTTATGAATAGTGTATTCAGAGATCAGTTGAATAAGTTTGTTCTTGTGTTCGTGGACGATATACTTGTTTATTCGAGGACAGAGGAAGAACACAAGGAACATTTGAGGATAGTGATGGAGGTGTTGAGAAAACACCAATTGAAAGCAAAGTTTTCTAAGTGTCACTTCTGGAGGAGGGAAGTGAGATTCTTGGGCCATGTTGTTTCAGAAAATGGTATCGCCATGGACCCTGCGAAGGTGGCTACGATACAAGATTGGTCTACGCCCAAGAATGCAACAGACATAAGAAGTTTCTTGGGGTTAGCTGGATATTATCGTAAGTTTATCCAAGACTTCTCCAAGATAGCAGCACCGTTGACTCGGTTGAACAAGAAGAATCAAGCTTTCGTCTGGGACGAAAAGTGTGAGAATGCATTCAAGAGTCTAAAGGACAAGTTGACATGTGCACCAGTGTTAGTCATTCCTAAGGGGAATGAAGAGATGACGGTATACACGGATGCATGTGGTACTGGACTAGGTGCTGTATTGATGCAAGGAGGTAGGGTTGTAACTTATGCAAGTCGCCAATTAAAACCGCACGAGAGAAGATACCCTACCCATGATTTGGAATTAGCAGCGATCGTATTCGCATTGAAGATGTAGAGACATTATCTCTTGGGGGAAAGATTCGAGTTGTTTACCGATCATAAATCGTTAAAGTATCTCTTCTCTCAGAAGGATCTTAATCTTCGACAGCAAAGATGGTTGGAATTCTTATCTTCCTATGATTTCGATATCGCATACACATCAGGAAAGAGCAATGCGGTACCTGATGCATTGAGTAGAAGACATGCCAGTTTAGGGGCTATGTTTCTAGAATGGAAGCAACTAGAGTACATCGCGGGGTATGATTTCAGACCAAAGTGCGAATTGGATCCAGAAATGTTAGCAAGTTTGACGATCAGACCCACTTTGATGGAGCGAATTGGTTCCAGTCAGAGGAACGATCCTAACCTATTGGAAATCATCTCAAAGTTAGAGATGAGAATCGACGAAGAGATGAGCAAGTATGGGCTTGATCGAGATGGATGGCTTAGGAAGAATGAAAGACTAGTTGTACCCAATGTCAATGGATTGAGAGATGAAGTGCTTAGAGAATGTCATCACTCAAAACTGACTATACACCCTGGTGGTAACAAGATGTATCGAGACATGAAGCACGCCTACTACTGGGAAGGGATGAAAAGAGACATTGTGAAGTTTATATCCAAATGCATGAATTGCCAGCTGGTTAAAGCTGAGCAAAAGAAGCCTAGTGGTTTGTTACAACCATTAGAAATTCTAGAATGGAAATGGGAACAAGTCTCGATGGATTTCATTGATGGATTACCAAGGACTAGATCGGGCCATGATAGCATTTGGGTGATTGTGGACCGATTGACTAAGAGTGCAAGGTTTATACTCGTCAAGTCGAATAGAACGGCAGCTAAGTTAGATGAACTATATGTAAATTGGGTAGTGAGATTTCATGGAATACTGTGAATACCCGTAACTTCCCCGTAAAGGAAAGTTTCGGATAGTTCGAGAACAAACCACAACAGAATGCATATAAAAGAACATTTCATTGTATATTACAACAATGCATCAGAATACAAGAATATACAGAGTATAAATAAATATTACACAGAAATATCAGAGATTTAAATTACATAGCAGCGGAAAATAATACAATACACAACTAGAAGTAGATATACGGATACAAAGCTTTCCGGATATCATTCCAGCTGTAAACCAGGATCCTGTGAATATAAATCTGCAAAACCAAAACTACTAGCTGCCCGTGTCGAAAATAAGAGCACCCAGAGTTTAGGTTAAAACAATAAACTCCAGGTCAGTCATGTGACTGGTGTGAGAACTAAAACAGTTATTAATCTTTATTTGAAAGTTAGGTAAATCAAGGGACCACGCCGTATAACACGGAACGGGTTTCCTCCCAAGAATACCAGTGCATAAAACAAACAGCGCAATGCTAAATAAAGGAAAATGAAGCTGATATAAGACCCAGGTCCCATCACACAATGCAACGCAGCCGAGGATAGGGTTTTCCCTTATAACAGCCAAAGAATGCTTGATACGGTTAAAACAAATCGTTTGATACTATTATAAGTGCATAGTGTATAAAACAACTTCAAATCATAAGTATCAATCATAGGCGGCATGAGCGCCCCATCCCACTATGTCGCCATACTAGGATCTACAAATAAAACCGCAAATTGTCACGTATTTGGAAATTGGATTTCCTTCTATGAACCGAGGCAAAAGATAGTCCTCAACCGATTCGAGACGCTCTAGCCCGTGTCTCAGGACCCAGACACAGGTGGGCCCTTGGATCCTCAGGGCCAGTCCACCGATGTGGATTAAACCTAAACCCTGAACATGCGTCTCCCCACCCTATGGGGTGTAAGTCTGGTCCATCTGCCGACCAGAATGCATCGGCCGAAACCGATATAACCGAGGCGCCTCGCAACAGCAACAACCACATAAGTCAAACTCGTCAGGGCGTGTAAAACCACTGACGCCACTTCTAACTAGAAAGAAACGCATGCCCTCCCTGACGTCCTCTCCCGTTTTTGGTTCACAACCGGGGTGCGAGGCTCGCGAATTCACGTTACACAAAGCTGTGCCACACAGGTTGTGCTTTGATCATCACCACAAGACTTTGCTTTTCAACAGAAGCCTCGATCAATTGCCACTTAGGCATGCCACACAGGCAGTTCACTCCATGCGTTTGATATCCATCAATATATAACCCCTGAGCTCGTACGTCTCAGAGAAGGGCGTTAAGCAAGAGAATAAATTCTCCGCCGCCAAACAGATATATATTTAATAGAGATCAATCACACAGACTAAAATCCAATGTCAGACACACAGTCCATTTACAAGTTCGTTCTGGGTCTGAACGAAACCGGAGGCACCTAGTACCCCGCATCTCCATCGATCTCCAAGTACGTCTGGACGATCACTAACTGTTTCCATCTTCTTGGGTGTACAGCCCAATCAAGATCATCATTTATCACCCAAACGACGTGAAGACTTCCGGTCTTCGACCACCGTCTTCATCTTCGACTTATCGTCGTATCAGTTATTCAGAATGGGATAAACCCGGTCTTCCCGAATAACTCGCGTATATTTTAAGTAAGTGTTACACAAACACAACATACGCCTCATTCCAATCCATCAGTCACTAACCGTAGATTAATCAAGAGAATAAATCCCCAAATATTAACCCCGAAGGCCGAAACCAACATCAGATCAATATCCAGAAAACCATTCTACTTAGCTAACCGACAGTTAGTTTCTAATTTCACATTCATAGGGAAAGGTTCCCATTAATTTTATCAAAGATAAATTCTGGAATTTATTCTTTAATCAACTTTTGAATATCAATTCAAACTAGTCGGGATTAGCGAACCTTACCGAAGTAATCATTTGTTTTAATTCCCCAATCCCAACCTATTCATCCCATGAAGTAAAACTGGTTATACTTCATATCTAACACCACGGTGTTATCGGTAAATTCAATTACCATTTCACGTTCAAATCTAATTAAAGATTTAACTATCGCCTGGAGCAAAACTGGTGATACTCCATTTCGATTATTTCAATCTAATTAAAGATTCATTAAAACTCCACTTAGTTTTAATCTGTGACTGGGTTAAAGAATCCGTGTCATTTAAAAACACAGTTCACAATAAACCCAAAATCACCTTCATTAATTATCGGGTTAAAGAACGAGTGTTATTTAAAAACACCGTCCACGATAAACCCAAAAATCAATTCCATTAATTATCGGGTTAAAGAACAAGTGTTATTTAAAACACTGTTCACGATAAACCCAAAAATCATTCCCAATTCAATTCCAATTAAATATCGTTTTTAATTGGTACACTTCATTAAATCTATATAAAAAGATTTAATCTTTTCTCAACTGGGTTCAAGAACAGTGTTAGTAAAGACACCATTCACGACAAACCCAAATCACATTTGATATTCAATATAAGGCTCTGAATAGAAAATATATCGGCTTATATTCAATATCAAATTCTACGATTAACAAATGTCGTATTGAAAATAACGATATAAATATATATCTTTCAAATTTCCATAACAACATCTGTGTAATCACGAATTCTAACATCGAAATATTCCGAAGACAATTTCGATTCAAATCCACTCCAATGCAATCATTGGAAATTTTGGTTATTTTCAAAACCCTTTTCAAATTCAATTTATTTATTTAAAAATAAATAGAATTATATTTCTAGTTCAAAACTAGTTCAATTCGATAAAAATCTATTTTTATCTTTTCAAATATGGAGTTTTTCATCCCAATTCTTTCTAAATCCTTTCTTATGATTTTACACAAATTATTACTATTTTTAATAATTTTATCAAGGCCCGTACAGTCGATTTCCATCAATGGCCATCGAACTGCACTTACAGCGTCCTTTTTCAAATTTGATTTGGACGTAACTCCAAATCCAACCGTTAGATTTCTAATTCCTAATATTCGTTAGAAAGCTCTTTTCGATACGAACCCAACGGTTCCGGTTTTAGGAGAATCCGACGGTTGGATCTCCCGTAATGTCCGTTTGAAATAAATGGTCGAAATTCACGAACTGCCGCGGCGCGTTCTATTCAGGCCATTATATTATATATATAATATATATAATATATATATTTCATCGATTTCTATTTAAAACGAATTATATAAATAGTTTTAAATTCGTTTCAAAATTCCTTTCTATTCAATTCAAATTTCAATTCAATTTGAATTCATTTCAATTCGTTTTCATTTCAATTCGAAATCGTTTTCAATTCAATTCATTTCGAAATCGTTTTCAATTCAATTCATTTCGAAATCGTTTTCAATTCATTTCGAAATCGTTTTCAATTCAATTCATTTCGAAATTGTTTTCAATTCAATTCATTTCGAAATCGTTTTCAATTCAATTCATTTCGAAATCGTTTTCAATTCAATTCATTTCGAAATCGTTTTCAATTCAATTCATTTCGAAATCGTTTTCAATTCAATTCATTTCGAAATCGTTTTCAATTCCTTTTATAATTATATATAATTATTATATATTCTAACGACGACGCGTATAATATATACGATCGAATTATATTCAAAATAAATTTCTCGTCGATATTATTTAAAATAATTCATTTTAAATAATCAAAATTCGCTAAAATGGCCAAAATAAAAATTTTAAACTGGCCCAGATTTTCGGGTTGTTACAAATACCCAAAGGCATTGTGAGCGACCGAGATCCGTTGTTCACTAGTGGATTTTGGAAGAGCTTACAAGAGGCGTTAGGATCAGAATTACATCTCAGTACCGTGTATCATACTCAAACCGACGGTCAAACAGAGAGGGTGAATCATATATTAGAAGTCCTCTTGAGAGCCTGTGTATTGGATTTTGGTGGATCATGGGATGACCATTTGCATCTATTATGGTTTGTATATAATAATAGTTATCAATCCAGTATTGGTATGGCTCCATTTGAAGCTTTGTACAGATGACCGTGCAACTCACCGTCATGTTGGTTAGAAACTGGTGAGAAGTTTGTGCTTGGACCAGATGTGATAAGAGAAACTTCAGCTAAGATTAAGGTTGTCCAATAGCGAATGAAGGTTGCCCAAGATAGGCAGAAAAGTTATGCTGATAAGAGGAGGAGGGAATTAAAGTTCTCCATTGGCGACTTGGTGTTTGTCAAGATTTCTCCATTGAAGAGCGTGATACGATTTAGCAGGAGAGGCAAGTTAGCACCAAGATTTGTTGGTCCATTCCCAGTTCTTGAGCAAATTAGGAATTTGTCATATAAAGTTGAATTACCAGAGAAGATGACAGGAGTTCATAACGTATTTCATGTTTCCCAGTTAAGGAAGTTCGTGCACGACCCAGATGTGAGTATTTCACCTGATCAGTTGGATGATATCGAAGTTGAACCCAAGGCGGTTGGGAACCGCAAGCCTATGCGTATTGTTGGGAACGATATGAAGCAACTTCGAAGGAAAGCGGTGAATCTAGTCAAAGTTTAGTGGGGCGAGAATGAGAATGACTGTACTTGGGAGACAGAGGAGAGCATTGGGAAGACGTATCCAGAACTCTGCGCCTGGTAAGATTTCAGTTTCGATTTAATCTTTCCGCATGCTAGGATAGGTTTGTTTCGTTTGTTTTGCATGTTTGATTGTTGTATGTGGCTGGTAGGCATGCGGGATCCTTTATATGTTTTGGGTTAAGGAATTTCGGGGACGAAATTTCTTGGGGGGGTGGGAGGGAAGGGAGAGTGTAACGACCCACATTCTACGCATCGAAGGATCGTAGAATATTTATTTCTTTCACATCCGAAGTCGTATGGTCAAGTAACTTTGGGAGACGACTATTAGGGTCAATTCCCATGTTCATGATTTTTGCCGATTTTTAAATGATCGTTTTGCCCCTAGCTGATATTGTTTCGGCCATAACTTTTGATTGAAAAGAAGTTTTGACCTGAAACCACTTTCATTAGATCCGGATGATGGTTTACCTTTCCGTAGAGTGGTCACATTAGCCAAACGGACTCATCGTTTGGGAGATATGGCTGAAACAAGTTTCAGATGGTGAAAAACAGCTTAATTGGGCTTAACCGGGTGATTAACAGCTAGGCCCAAAGGAGAATTTCAGGATTTGGAGTATTTAAGGGCTGTTAGGGTTTAGAGAACACCCTTTTTCTCACTTTCACAGCCGCCACTTTCATTCTTGGAACCCTAGTAATGGCCTTCATTCTTGGAACCCTAGTAATGGCCTCCAACATCTAAAACACCCCAAATCACCTCCTAATCGCTAATTAAGCCAAATCTACATCAAATCAAAGAGGATTAGCACAAGAATCGAGGTAGAACTGCTGTATAGCTTTGGGAACAGCGCCAAATAGAGAATCATTTCAGATTTGGTAATTTATTTGTGGCTAAGGTGAGTGATTTGCATAGTTCCTTACTAATTATGATTAATTAAGAGTAATTAGTGATAATTAGCGAATTTATACATGCCAAAAATTTGAAAAAATATTGATAAATTTCGAAATATTGTTTTAGGCCTCTGTTAGAAAATTTGGTTAGTTTGGTTAAGTTTTACTAATCCTATCATTAGTTTGGCTTAAACATGCAAGGGAAAATATGAGATTTTGGCTATGTTTGATCCATTTTAACCTATCAAATTATTGTTTTTGGTGCTTGCGGTTGATTATACATGTTGCTATGACTGTATGGTATGCTTTGTGATTGATTATTCGAAAACACCATCGTATGGTGTAAAACAGTCGTTGGAAAAAGTCGTAGGAAAATTGTGCAGGGTTTCGGATCGGATCGGTTGAAGGGGCTCGGGTCGGATAGTGGGCTAAGCAAGGGAGCACCGAACCGAACTGGAACTTAGCACAAGATAAAGCACGGCGAGAAGGAAGGCCACTATAGTTGGATTGGGATCGGTGTTTGTGAACAAATTATACAACTGTAAACAATTGTAAAATCCGTTCGGCTTTCCTAAACAAAAAGGATTGTTGTATAAGGTGTCGAACTCTGGGACCAAAAATATTTTAATTAATAAATCCAATCAAGTTATTCCAAAATTTTGATTGATTGAAAACACAGAAAATAACAGCGATTAAATAAAAAAAGAGAGATTTATCTAATAAGAGAAAGTAATTAGGAGACAATGACATAGATTAGATTCACACTCATCAATAGCCAACAAATAAATATTGATCTAATTCATGTTTCTGTCACAAACACGAATCAACGATAAATAGATTCTTAGAAACAAATAAGTAAATACCGACAAGCATAGCCTATGCAGGAGCTGAGCTCTTAAACAACCATAGACTATCAGGACAGATTCACAAATTAATTTCTAAAAACCTAAAATTAGATCTAATTCTGATAATTGTTAGATTGAACACGAATATACCCTGTGAAGAAGCATAGCTCTTAAACGACACAGAATATGAAGGGTCAGATCTAACCCTTGATTCAGATCTAGATCTACATATATAAAGTCCTCATCTATTGGCTATGTGATTCATGTTGAATCATATCTATTAGTGTCATCACCCCCTAATCAAAGGGGATTAGCTAGACATAACTAAAGAAGAAGAAAAACAGAAATTAAATAACATGAACATAAATAAAACTAGAACTAAATAGAACAGAGGAAGAAGAGTTTTATTCCAAGAGAAAGATTACAGAATAAAACTAAGTGTGTTCTACAATGAATGAGATAGAGTGTATTTATAGCTGATATGACAAAGGCTACTTGGCAAATTCCATAATGTGGGACTAAAGAATCAGCCCAACTAACACATAAGAGCATCCCCAACGCAATGTTGGTTGGGGATGAACTGTAACACCCCGTAATTCTATTAATATTAATAGCCACAAATTAAAGAATAACTAATTGCAGATGTGAGAATTAAGGGAAACGGGTTTCGCGGTTGCGTTCGTCTCGGAAAAATACGCGAAATAGAGTCCGAAATTTCGTAAATCGGAGTCAGTATGACCGAGATATGGCCTTCATAAGTTTCACGAAAAATCAGAAAAAACGAAACAGATTTCAAAAATGCAGAAAACGAGCCAGGCGGGAAAATTCCCGCCCAGACCAGGTCGACCTGGGGGTCGACCTGGGAGTCGACTTGGAGGGGACCAGGTCGACATGGGTGTCGACCTGGGGGTCGACCTCCCTGGTCGAGCCAGGTCGACCTGGGTGCATCTGGATGGGTTTTTGGGCTGTTTTGGTAAGTCTGTGACGAATTCTGACGGTTCTGATCTGTTTTAGGGTTTATCTAAAGGCCTAAAACAACTAATTACACCTATAAGTACATCCTAAGACCTAGCCTCCTCTACACACAATTCTATTCTGCTTCTTCTCTGCCTCTGTTCTAATAAAAATAAAAAAATGGCGTCGGTACTCTGCTGGAATCAAAACTAGAGGCTAATCAACCTAAGCAATTCAATTCAAATTTGAGATAAAAGCTTCTGCAACAATTCGGCAACAACTAAAGTTCTTTCTTTAATCCAATCAAGGCAAGTACAGTTATTTTCCGCTATAAACGTTAATTCTGATTTTGACATGAATTGTGAATCTGAATCTGAGATTGTATATCTGTCAGATCTGTTTTTCTGTGACTGTTCTGTATCCCTTTCTGCTTCCTTTCTGTTTCTATAGCCGGGCTACCACGAGCCTGTGCCTAATCTCATAAGAGATTAACGTATGAACGCAAATTTTGGGACAAATAATGAATGATGCGAAATTTGACAAGACTGAATTGAATGTATGACTTTAGATCTGAGGCATAAAATATATTGACATATGACTTGGGATTAGATGCATGAATTTGACTGTAAACATGTAATTTATATATGTTATATGCATAGTGTACGTTGTAATCTAGATCTGTAACTAATTAGAGAAATGAACATATGTTATTTAGATCTGTAATTAATTAGAAAAGTAAGCATATGTTGTAAACTAGTTTTAAACCTATGCATATTCTGTGATAAAAGAAGAGAGGAACCATTGTAAGATTACATATGATTTGAGACTTTGGACAAAATGCATATAACAGTCAAGATCTGGTTTTTAGAAGATATAATTTAAAGATTTAGATTGTTGGGTATATTTTGCATAATGATTCATGAGTTGAAAAGAAGAAGGATATGGAAACTTAGGTGTAAAGATTTACATTAATCAGGATATCTATTATTGTGATCACACCTAAATAGGGATTTTTGGATATATGGCATGCATTGAAATTAATGGTTATATTTGGTATAATTTATATGTGAATCTGCTGTAAAATGCTAGTTTAACAAAAATTGGAACATATGTTATATGGCAAATTATGTCCATATTCTGCGCTATGTAAATTTATGCAAACATGGAGTATATGTTCATATTGGGAATCATGACAATTATGTAGGCATATGAATTTAGGCCTAATTTATGATTAGGCAAGGCATGTAAATAGAACCTTTAGAAATATTAAATTTGCTAAATCTGCTAATTTGCCAAGTTGCCTAAACTGCTAGTTTTGTTATATTGCCTAGACTGCTAATTAGATTGAAATGCCTAATCTGTTAAATTTGTCTGTTGGGATGCCTAATCTGTTATGTGCTAAAATCTGCTAAGTTGCTAAATCTGTTAAATCTGTTAAGTCATATAATCTGGAAAATCTGTTATCTGCTAAAATCTGTTATCTGCTGGGTTGATATAATCATCATGTTATTAATATAATCTGAATTGGCATATATATTGGGCGTGCGCCAAAAACGGTAAATTATTAATTAATTGGCCACAAAGATAAACGTGACTAACTCGAGGTTAGAATTATGCGGCGTAATTCTGCCCGGAACCGCCCGGCACATCCAGTGGCCGCAAACAATAGGTTCTGATGTGAGAAGTTAGTCATAACCTGCTTAAGACACGAGGTTAGGTCTGGCTTGTGGCAGAATTCTACCCGGAACCGCCCGGCCCATCCAGCGGCCACAAGCTAGCGACCTAATGTGAGAGGTCTGGGCATTAATAATTAATTAATGCAAATCTAAGATAAGAATGGCGTTTAAAACGTATTGGGGGAAATAAGGTTAAACCAACTGGATTAATAGGTGTAGTAAACCTGTCCATGAATCTGTAGGCCCAATACAAAATTAGACAAAGCTGAAAAATCTGTACATCTGATCTGTTAGTCTGAAAACTTGTTAACTTAATATGTGAACTAGTAAATCTGAATTCTGTATGTCTAAACTTGTAAACAAGTTAATCTGAGATCTGTTAGTCTGGAGACACAAGGTTAGGAGGGGAATTACTTGTGTCGTCTGTTGTTTGGGACCCATATTAGTCAGTAACCCTTTCTGGTATCAAAACTTTGACCCAACAGTAGGTAGGGTCCGGGCACGCTTACTGAACTAATTATAAGTGGTTCATTCTGATAATGGCGAGGGGTGTTGATGGTGCATTCCAACCGGGTCATGTGCGTGCTTGGATCCCGGTCTGCCTCTAAGGATGTAAGACGCCGTGACATCTGTAAATAGGTCTGTGCCAATTGGTTGTCACTTTAGGGAGTGATACACCCTACTGTGGGGCCGACACAGGATATTTATGTATTAGGGAGCCGATCGCTTAGGGTAGGGTTTTAGGGTACACTTAGTTCTGTCTGTTTCTGTTGGTACCGTCTGTTTCTGTTGGGCCGTAACACCTGTCTGTTTCTGTGTGGTACCGTCTGTTCGGGAGGTAAAGGCCCATTACTAGTGTACACCTAATTCTACATTCTGTTTCCTTAGGGATTAATCTGTTTCTGCTTCTGTCTATTTCTGATCGGGTAGTAAAGGCCCATTATTAGCAATCTGTTTCTGTTAAATTATTCTATACCCGTTTCTGTTTCAGTTTAGACATTAGGGTGACACCTAATTCTGTTATACTAGTATTAGTGCAGAGAAGTGTAAAGCAATAGTTTATGTCATTCTGTTCTTCTGTTATATCTGCTACACCTGTTACAGTTATCTCTCATCCTGTTTTATGTTCATGTCATATTATTATTATCTGTTCATATGCTGAAAGTCACTGGACTTGCCTGACTTTATGTCTAACCCTTGTTGTTTCGCCTCTTTTCTTCCGTTTCCCCCCCAGGTTTTATAAGGAGGGAATACTCTAGCTAGATCCGGATTTCTTCTGCTTGAAGTGCTTAAAGTATGGCTTGTCTTCTTCTGTGGGGATTATGATTTTAAGCCATGCATTTTGAAGGCTTTTGTACAAGACTGATATTTTGTACTTGAATTCTGAGATTTGAAAGGATGTAACCATATTGATTTCTGTTTCCGCTGTAATAAAGTTAAAAAATTTCAAGTACTGTTTTATCTGTCTTGTAAGTTTCTGTTCTGTTTACTAAAATGCTCCACCAAAGTTAAGGCATTCCCTTTGTGAGTGACCTTAACGGAGGTGGGGTGTTACATTTGGTATCAGAGCTAAAAGTTTCCAGATTAGATAAAAGTTTTTGAAAACTATTTTCAAAAAGGTTTTAAAAGGAAGTATTTTTCAAAAATAAAGCTTATTTTGAAAAACATGATCCCCAAGAGCCATATATCTTTCTTTCAGTCCTTTTTGTATTGAACCTTTCCTTTTTCGTTTCAGCATGTCTGAAGCATCTGAGATACCAGTGGGTGTTCATGTACCCGGTTGGTTTCGTCAATATCTTGAGGCTAGGACCGCCGCTGCAGGTCCAACAAATGATCCCCCTCCCCAACCCCCTCCTCGTGCAATTGCTTTCTCAAAGATCTGTAGAGATTTTAGGGCCATGGGTGGGAAGGATTTCAAAGGAACTGAATCATTCGTAGAAGCGAGGAACTGGCTCAAAGAAACTGAGGATCTATTCGTTATCTTCGAGGTGGACGATAGGCAGAAGGTACAGTTGGCGGTATGGCTGCTCAAAGACGAAGCTTCCTACTGGTGGGAAGTCACTAACGCCGAGAGGCTGGTTGAGACATGGATGGATTTCAGAACAAGGTTTGAGACAAAATTTCTCTCGCAAGCTGAACGGAGTTTACAACTGGAGAAGTTCTTATCTCTTAAGCAAGGAAGTAGGACGGTCAAGGAATACGTCAACCAGTTCAACCAACTAGCTAGGTTCGGATTGGATTTAGTCAACACTCAGCATAAAAAGGCTCTCCGCTTTGTTAAAGGATTGAACGAGCCATTGCACAGCCTAGCCATGACCCATGTACCCATGGGAGCGACTTACGAGAAATTGGTGGACATGGCACTACTGCACGAGGAGGACAAGGGCCCGAAAGAGACAAAGAAGGAAGAACCACAGAATAAGAAAGCGGGGCCCAAAAAGGAAACACAAAGGAAGGATGAGAAGTCTGAAGATAAGAAGGGGAAAAAGTGCTTTACTTGTGGAAGCTCGACTCATCTAAACAAGGATTGCAGAAAAACGAAGGGCGCTTGCTTCAACTGTGGGGAGATGGGACACTTCACTAGGGACTGCCCGAAGAAGCGAGCACAAGGAGGGCAGGCGAACACTCTTGAGGCTAGTGGCTAGGATAGAAACAGGAAAATTTCTATAGTAGGTTTAATTTCTTTACCTGATTATGGAGTTAAAACTTTTTCTGATTCTGGTATTTTGATTTTGTAATCGATACTCTGCACTTTAATACTAGTATTATTTCTGAATTCCGCTGTAGACTCAGACCCATAAGGATTATGGCTCATCTGTTTGAAATTGGGGTCTGAGGGATATCTGTGTTAGGCGTCAAATATGACGCATATATTCTGAGTTTTTGTGGGATATGATTTTATCATGCTTAGCTTCCGAAGAATCATTAGGGAACCTAATCTGTACCAGTAGTCTGTAAATATCTGAATACTTCTGATAAGATTTCCAGTTTTGACATCGTCTAAAGAGGTTAACCCTCTGGGTGTCAATATGATGTTGATTTCGGTCTTCGGGGTTGATACTTAGGGGAATTATTTTCTCAACCAATGACTAATGGGAACCAAGTCTTTGACTTATCTGTACTCGCTTCCATCATTCGACTGTATCCTATCAATCGAATCTTCGAACTTTAGGTAGAAACTAATGGGTGTAAACATGTGTTTGAGACATGTTATGTTTGATGGTTGCAAGTGGATGCAAGTGGTTGCTAGTGGTTGCCCGTGGACGCATATACACACACTAGGCACTAGATCGGCTCGAAAACACTCTCATACTGCATATGGATGTGCGAGCATTTTAAATTTTTATGGATGCAAAATGGTTGACTCAGCACATGGATGTTGCATATGACAGAATGGTCGTGCACTCATATAGAAATGATATGTATCGAGTAGGAAAATTGCATACATAATGGACGCATGGCACTATCATGGTTTGTATTAAAGGAGGTCAACTGAATCAGTGGACCGCCTGATTTTGCATTAGATAGGGACATATACACACACTGTGCATTTAAACATAGAAGCATTAGAAGTCTATAAGGACAATGGATGCCTGTGTTTTATGGTTGAGTAGATGGTTGTTTGGATGATTAGGATATACATTCTTCTTGACTTGAAGATTTCGGGGACGAAATCCTTTAAGGAGGGGAGAATGTAACACCCCGTAATTCTATTAATATTAATAGCCACAAATTAAAGAATAACTAATTACAGATGTGAGTATTAAGGGAAACGGGTTTCGTGGTTGCGTTCGTCTCGGAAAAATACGCGAAATAGAGTCCGAAATTTCGTAAATCGGAGTCAGTATGACCGAGATATGGCCTTCAGAAGTTTCACGAAAAATCAGAAAAAACGAAACAGATTTCAAAAATGCAGAAAACGAGCCAGGCGGGAAAATTCCCACCCAGACCAGGTCGACCTGGGGGTCGACCTGGGAGTCGACCTGGAGGGGACCAGGTCGACATGGGTGTCGACCCTAGGGTCGACCTGGGGGTCGACCTCCCTGGTCGAGCCAGGTCGGCCTGGGTGCATCTGGATGGGTTTTTGGGCTGTTTTGGTAAGTCTGTGACGAATTCTGACGGTTCTGATCTGTTTTAGGGTTTATCTAAAGGCCTAAAACAACTAACTACACCTATAAATACATCCTAAGACCTAGCCTCCTCTACACACAATTCTATTCTGCTTCTTCTCTGCCTCTGTTCTAATAAAAATAATAAAATGGCGTCGCTACTCTGCTGGAATCAAAACTAGAGGCTAATCAACCTAAGCAATTCAATTCAAATTTGAGATAAAAGCTTCTGCAACAATTCTGCAACAACTAAAGTTCTTTCTTTAATCCAATCAAGGAAAGTACAGTTATTTTCCGCTATAAACGTTAATTCTGATTTTGACATGAATTGTGAATCTGAATCTGAGATTGTATATCTGTCAGATCTGTTTTTCTGTGACTGTTCTGTATCCCTTTCTGCTTCCTTTCTGTTTCTATAGCCGGGCTACCATGAGCCTGTGCCTAATCTCATAAGAGATTAACGTATGAACTCAAATTTTGGGACAAATAATGAATGATGCGAAATTTGACAAGACTGAATTGAACGTATGACTTTAGATCTGAGGCATAAAATATATTGACATATGACTTGGGATTAGATGCATGAATTTGACTGTAAACATGTAATTTATATATGTTATATGCATAGTGTACGTTGTAATCTAGATCTGTAACTAATTAGAGAAATGAACATATGTTATTTAGATCTGTAATTAATTAGAAAAGTAAGCATATGTTGTAAACTAGTTTTAAACCTATGCATATTCTGTGATAAAAGAAGAGAGGAACCATTGTAAGATTACATATGATTTGAGACTTTGGACAAAATGCATATAAAAGTCAAGATCTGGTTTTTAGAAGATATAATTTAAAGATTTAGATTGTTGGGTATATTTTGCATAATGATTCATGAGTTGAAAAGAAGAAGGATATGGAAACATAGGTGTAAAGATTTACATTAATCAGGATATCTATTATTGTGATCACACCTAAATAGGGATTTTTGGATATATGGCATGCATTGAAATTAATGGTTATATTTGGTATAATTTATATGTGACTCTGCTGTAAAATGCTAGTTTAACAAAAATTGGAACATATGTTATATGGCAAATTATATCCATATTCTGCGCTATGTAAATTTATGCAAACATGGAGTATATGTTCATATTGGGAATCATGACAATTATGTAGGCATATGAATTTAGGCCTAATTTATTATTAGGCAAGGCATGTAAATAGAACCTTTAGAAATATTAAATTTGCTAAATCTGCTAATTTGCCAAGTTGCCTAAACTGCTAGTTTTGTTATATTGCCTAGACTGCTAATTAGATTGAAATGCCTAATCTGTTAAATTTGTCTGTTGAGATGCCTAATCTATTATGTGCTAAAATCTGCTAAGTTGCTAAATCTGTTAAATCCGTTAAGTCATATAATCTGGAAAATCTGTTATCTGCTAAAATCTGTTATCTGCTGGGTTGATATAATCATCCTGTTATTGATATAATCTGAATTGGCATATATATTGGGCGTGCGCCAAAAACGGTAAATTATTAATTAATTGGCCGCAAAGATAATCGTGACTAACTCGAGGTTAGAATGAGTTTGCGGCGTAATTCTGCCCGGAACCGCCCGGCACATCCAGTGGCCGCAAACAATAGGTTCTAATGTGAGAAGTTAGTCATAACCTGCTTAAGACACGAGGTTAGGTCTGGCTTGTGGCAGAAGTCTGCCCGGAACCGCCCGGTCCATCCAGCGGCCACAAGCTAGCGACCTAATGTGAGAGGTCTGGGCATTAATAATTAATTAATGCAAATCTAAGATAAGAATGGCGTCTAAAATGTATTGGGGGAAATAAGGTTAAACCAACTGGATTAATAGGTGTAGTAAACCTGTCCATGAATCTGTAGGCCCAATACAAAATTAGACAAAGCTGAAAAATCTGTACATCTGATCTGTTAGTCTGAAAACTTGTTAACTTAATATGTGAACTAGTAAATCGGAATTTTGTATGTCTAAACTTGTAAACAAGTTAATCTGAGATCTGTTAGTCTGGGGACACAAGGTTAGGAGGGGAATCACTTGTGTCATCTGTTGTTTGGGACCCATATTAGTCAGTAACCCTTTCTGGTATCAAAACTTTGACCCAACAGTAGGTAGGGTCCGGGCACGCTTACTGAACTAATTATAAGTGGTTCATTCTGACAATGGCGAGGGGTGTTGATGGTGCATTCCAACCGGGTCATGTGCGTGCATGGATCCTGGTCTGCCTCTGAGGATGTAAGACGCCGTGAAATCTGTAAATAGGTCTGTGCCAATTGGTTGTCACTTTAGGGAGTGATACACCCTACTGTGGGGCCGACACAGGATATTTATGTATTAGGGAGCCGATCGCTTGGGGTAGGGTTTTAGGGTACACTTAGTTCTGTCTGTTTCTGTTGGTACCGTCTGTTTCTGTTGGGTGGTAACACCTGTCTGTTTCTATGTGGTACCGTCTGTTCGGGAGGTAAAGACCCATTACTAGTGTACACCTAATTCTACATTCTGTTTCCATAAGGATTAATCTGTTTCTGTTTCTGTCTGTTTCTGATCGGGTAGTAAAGGCCTATTATTAGCAATCTGTTTCTGTTAAATTATTCTGTACCCGTTTCTGTTTCAGTTTAGACATTAGGGTGACACCTAATTCTGTTATACTAGTATTAGTGCAGAGAAGTGTAAAGCAATAGTTTATGTCCTTCTGTTCTTCTGTTATATCTGCTACACCCATTACAGTTATCTCTCATCCAGTTTTATGTTCATGTCATATTATTATTATCTGTTCATATGCTGAAAGTCACTGGACTTGCCATACTTTATGTCTGACCCTTGTTGTTTCGCCTCTTTTCTTCCGTTCCCCCCCCCCCCCAGGTTTTATAAGGAGGGAATACTCTAGCTAGATCCGGATTTCTTCTGCTTGAAGTGCTTAAAGTATGGCTTGTCTTCTTCTGTGGGGATTATGATTTTAAACCATGCATTTTGAAGGCTTTTGTACAAGACTGATATTTTGTACTTGAATTCTGAGATTTAAAAGGATGTAACCATATTGATTTCTGTTTCCGCTGTAATAAAGTTAAAAAATTTCAAGTACTGTTTTATCTGTCTTGTAAGTTTCTGTTCTGTTTACTAAAATGCTCCACCAAAGTTAAGGCATTCCCTTTGTGAGTGACCTTAACGGAGGTGGGGTGTTACATGAACCGACCCCCAATGGGGGGTTGGCAAGTCTCTTCTGGGTTACCTTGGCAACCCCCAAGATTGCCAAGGCAACCCAGAAGGTTGGATCAAAAAGTAGCCATATCCGGCTTTTTTAAAGCCGGATATGGCTACACGGCTTTATTAAAGCCGTATAAGGGGAATTTTATTTCCCCTTATACGGCTTTAATAAAGCCGTATAAGGGGTGGGGAATTAATTTCACCCACCCCTTATACGGCTTTATTAAAGCCTTGTAAGGAGCAACGACTATTTTTATAGCCGTTGCTCCTTACCCGCTCCATTCTCCCTACCCTTCCCTATATTTACATCAGTTTTTTTTTCTTTCTATACCACTCCCTTATCTTCTATTTCACCAAATCTTTCACGTAAAATTATCTTTATCATCCAATTGTAATGTCGAATAAACCGAGCAGCAAGAATAACAAAGGTAAATCGAAGATGGCGTCACAAAGCAATTCAAGGCCATACAACTTTGATCAAGAGCAGCAAGATATTCCAATGCAAATTTTTCATCAACGCAACAAACATTTTAATTCAGGTACAATGCACAACACTTCTAATTGTTATCCTCCGCAGCAAAATCATAACTTCTACCAGTCACAACAAAATTCTAATCATTTTCAAAACACTCAAGTATCCGCCTATGGGCATAACTCGTCTTTTCAACAATCATATAGTAGTCAACCTTATTCATCTCCTAGCAGCCAACATGAAGCGGCATTTCCAAATACTTCTCCCCAACTATGTAGAAACTTGAACATGTTATACGGTGATGATAGTGTAGAAAACAACGAAATGCGAATTGATATCAATGAGATTCCCGATTCTGTTATGACTCGCCCGCTTGCGAAGGTTGCGAAAATGGTCAAATGAACACCTGATGAACAAGCTGAACTAGCGTTTTGTTGGGTTCAGTGTTCGAAAGATAACGTGAAAGGAACCAGTCAAACTAAAAATTCTTTTTGGAGTTCGGTTTGTAAATTATTCAACGGTCGAAGTCCATATAAGCCTCCGAGATCGATTGACTCTTTGAAGCAGTCGTGGAAGAGAATCAATGCTTGTTGTCAACTTTGGAAAGGGATAATGAGTGGATTGGCGAGTAGACAACAAAGTGGAGCAAACGACATGGACTTGGTACTAAATTAGAATACACCCATTTCATTTCTCTTGTTTTATGATATTTTCGTTTATGTTAATTACTGTAATGCAGCTTAGCAGAGCAAATGAAGTGTATATGGCCAAATCAAAGAACCAACCGTTCACTATGCACAATTGCTATGATATACTTTCGTAAGAAGATAAATGGAGCAATGTGAGGCAGGAGCATACAACACAGTGGTTCATGCCACTATCGCCGAGCAAAGATGTTAGTCGTGGGAGCATTAATGCAAACGAAGAAACCCCTTTTACAACCGGTTCTGGAGGAAGACTACCTGGGAAGTACAAAGCGAATAAAAAGGCTACGAAAGATTACAGCCAGTATTACGAGCAACTCGATGGACGTATGGCAGCTGCGGAGGAATCAAACCAGCAGTACTTGGAAACTAAGGAAGCATCCAGAATAGAGAGAAGAGAGAGAGCAGAGGAAAAACAACGACGACATGAAGAGCTTCAACAAATGAGAGTCAACGAATTGGAGTTACGAAGAGAAGAGTTAGCTCGACAACAAAGAATAGATGATTTTGCACTTATGAGTGTCAAGCTGGACGATCTAAATCCAATTCAAAGGAGGTACATGGAAAAGCGACTTGAAGAGTTCGAGAAACGTAATGCACTTTAGGCAGTTTTAGTGTTATGTTCCAGTTTAAGTGTACTTGTGTTTAAGTGAATGGTGTTGTTTTAGTATTTGAATTCAGGTCTTGTACTTTAAGTTTATAATTAAGTTGTATTGCCCTTTGAATTTTTAGTACGTGAATGAGATATTAGTTGCAGAAATATTATAAACAGAACGAGATTACGGATTAGAGTTGGCAGTGAACGAAAGCATTCAAGCATTAATTTACAATAAAATAGAAATAACTAGTACATAACCACACTAAATCTTACATAATAACGCATTCAATCCAATCATTAAGGCAGTAATTTACTATTGGTTTCCCACATGCTCCCAATAGTGTTCAACAAGCTCTTCTCGTAATTCTAGATGAGCTTGTGGGTCTCGCACCTCTTCCAGTCGTTGCAAGTATTCTGCAAATGTATTTGGGTCCTTATATGGCTTTTTCCTAAATTCCACTGCAATGTCCGGGTAGTTTCGAAGCTGGAGTTCATATTCTCCTCGTTCTTCTTCAACAATCATATTATGTAAAATAATGCAACAGTACATGATGTCAACTATAACAGATTTATCGTGGTAGTGCACTTCGTTTCGCAGTATGTGGAACCTACCTTGGAGTACTCCAAATGCCCTTTCAATATCTTTCCTCAAGCTCTCTTGTTGTTTCGTGAATAAGGCTTCTTTTGCATTGTTCGGTTTTTTGTATGCTTGCACCAGCATCTTCCATTTCGGATATATTCCATCTATAAGATAATAACCGACCGAATGTTCGTTGTCACCAATTTTGTAGTTGCAAGGTGGTGAAAGGTCATTGTACAAATCGTTAAACACATATGATTGTCGTAATACATTAATATCGTTTAGAGATCCAGGAATGCCAAAAAAAGCATGCCATATATAAAGGTCAAACGATGCAACAGCTTCTAAAATTATCGTAGCCTTTTTCATATGACCTCTGTATTGTCCTTGCAGTGCCACTGGACAGTTTTTCCATGTCCAGTGCATACAATCCAAGCTACCCAACATACCTGGAAATCCACGTTGATCCCCCATAAGTAATAATCTAGCAATGTCATGTGCTGTTGGCGATCTAAGATACTCTTCACCGAACTCACGTACAACGGTTTTGCAAAACTGCTTCATGCATTCTACTGTTGTTGACTCACCAATTCTGATTTTGTCGTCCAACGAATCAGCGGAACTTGCATAAGAAAGCATACGTAATGCGGCTGTAACCTTTTGAAGTGGTGAAATGCCCAGTTCGTTGAGAGCATTTCTTCTATGTGTGAAATATACGTTGGTTGCGGAAACTTTGGTAAGTACTCAAGTAAATATTGTTTTTGACATACGAAATCTTTGACGGAAATATACATCTCCGTATACGGGGCTTGCCACGAAATAATCCTTGACTAGTTGATTGTGTCCAGCGGGATAGTTGCGTCCGTATCGCAATTCTTTTCTACCTTCAACGCTTCCACCTTGGGTCGACGCTGAGCTTTCAGCAATATCTCGTTCTATCGCATATCTTGTTTCTTCATGAAAAGAATGTTGTTCTCTTTTACGATGCTCAAAATATTCATCCGACGTTGAGGACGAAGAAGAGCTAGAAGCACAGCACCATAAATTTCAGCGATGTTGAATTCCACTCTGTTTTGGTTGTATGAAATATAAGCAGATGACATCACTTTATACATAATTGTATATGCACATTGGACATAATGACAAACACAGTGCTTGTCTTGTAGCGGAAGTGTGTTGTACATTACACGACCCTTTCAATTACAAGATGTAGTGTCTGGTAGTGTGCATTAATGACAAACACACTACTTGTCATGTAGCGGAAGTATATTGTACGCTGCTTTACCTTTTTGCTTGATTCCTTTAATTATTTTCGGTTAGGGTATCACTGAACGTTGAGAGGACTACACATTTTTGTCATAGATGTTGCTGCTATCAATTATGTTTCACGGGTATCCAAGCTAGCCCGTCTTTATTGATTACTTTATTGAATACTTTATTGATTGATTCCTTTAATTAGTGTCATTGCTTTATTGATTCCTTTATTGATTACTTTATTGATTGATTCCTTTAATTAGCGTCGTTGCTTTATTGATTACTTTATTGATTGATTCCTTTATTAATTTCTTAATGGATTACGTACGCAGTACCTAAATTCCACAACATTACATAAGTTTTCAACGATTACATAAGTTTAGAGAACAATAATACATAAGTTTTCAACGACCAAAAACTATTACACTATCATAATAATCATAAAACCTTAATCCGAGCCAAATCGGGTAAGCCATTCATAGCGAAGTTTGTACACTTTGTGGCCAACAAACTCTTTACCATATTCGAATAGGTAACGAGAATCATACGTTGCTTTTGTTGGTTTGGCTATGGCTGCGTCATCAACCACCTTGATAATGTTACGATACTTATCACAATCATCTGAAAATGTACGATTAGCCAGCTGGAGTTCAGTCGACGATCGTCTAGTAGGCCTTGAACGATGGTTGTTGTGTAGCCTAGTGATCATTACCCATCGTTCTTCATAAGTTAACCCCCCTCCTCCTTGCATCAATAACTCTTCTCTTTTGTCAACTTGAATGTACGCCTTCACGAGGGCCAGGAGATCTTTGGCAGATAATTCGGGAGTTTCAGGATTGGAGTTCAAAGTTGATGGAATTTGGCTGCTAAGTGCTGAGTGAACTGGTGTTTTCGGCTGAGTTACACAAGCTGATACTTCATGACACTGAACCACTGCAGCCACCATATCTATTTGCGTATCTGGGACAATTTCACCATCTTCTACGTCTTCTTTACTCCCCTCGTACTCATCAAAAATTCGGTTCATATGCTCGTCACTAATTTCCCAATCGTCCATGATATGTACGTAGATTGAGGTAGCAACAATTTTAGTTTAAGGATGGAATATGAGCCATTGGGTATTTATCGTGGATGAAGGGAGCACGAAATATTAGTAGACCACCTAGTACTGAATCGTGATATTAAGTGTGTACAGTTTACGGGACGCGACAACTTTATTTGTGTACAGTGAACCCACTTTATTGGAACCACTTTATTTGTGTACAGTGAACCCACTTTATTGAAACCAAGCGAGGGTTTTGACCAATCACATTTATGTCGGTTGGTGCAGATTCCTTCACTACTACAAAGTTTAATTCGTTATTACAATGGTCGTGTACGTATAAATTAAAACATTACACGACATATCGGTGTTAAAAACCATGCGTCGTCCCCACTCACATGACCTCTATTGATGACAAACAAATTGCATGGTTCAATATTTCAGTGACACAAACAATATTACGCATAACGATACATCCTACGATACACATAACGATACAGGAGTTTATAAAGATACAACAACTACCGATAGATGGTGGGAAAGAAAACATCAAAGCATGCAGTAGGTAATAATAACTTTAGTTCACCACAATTTTCGTTCAGTCTCAAGGGAGTCTCATAATGTTCAATCGCAGTTGGTCGACAACGTTCTGGAGACGTCTAATCTCCCATTCTAGTTCATTCGCATATGTTATTCCCCGTGAACACAAAGGTGGGTCTATCCATTCCGTGTAATTGCAACCATTTGGATATGCTGGACATTGCTGCATGCGCCGACCAATATTGTTGCCCTTTGCTCGAACTACACCCTCAACCGCATAACCGCAGTTGCAACGAACTGGATACGAATTAACTTCATGCTCATTTGGTGGTACTCGATCGAACACTACTTCTTGCGTTGGTTAAGCGACTGGCTGTTCATATGACACTCTAGTAGGTGGTCCTTGCGCTTCATGTGGAAGTTGTACGTTCCCCTGTAACTGTGGTGGTCCACTTTGGGGTCTTATTTCGGTGAGAAACTATAATTCATCTGCAAGCTCCGTTAGCCTTATCTCTTCATACGCCTATTCATCTGAGTCTGTAGATGATGACCAAGAAGACATTTGCAATGAGTGCTAAGCGACGTGGTTAGTGTAATAATGGGATGAAAGATATTTGAGTGAGGTAAGTTGGTAGTTATTTAGAAATATATTTATAGGTGGATAGTTGTTACGAATTGGTAAAATAAACAATGCTCAAGTGGATGACCCATACCCTGTAATGGGGAATCCAATGTTGAAACAAGCAATTCAGACAAGGATACCCTCGTGCGTTGTTCACGTGTGATTCATAAGTCATATCACAGGAAACACTCAAGAAGCTGAGTAGTCAAATCTCGGATAAAGGTGTACAGTTGCAAAGTAACATAGTTGAGGGAATCTGGTGCTTTTGAAATAATAGAGTATATGTTGGTAGCTTTCCTGCTTTTGAAAAGGGAATTATTTGACCCATCACTAGAGGATACTAATATACTGTAGCATGGACATGAAATTGAATGTTGTATGTGCATCGTAATTTTTAGTACTTATTTCGTTTAACAAACACGTACGCACGATCATGCAGATTACATATAACGCACAAACAAGCAGATAACATAAAAAAACACAACGGTTACACATAAGGACGTACAAGAAGTGTACACTTACAGGCTAAAACAAATACGAAACATACGGTTGAATAACCTACTACAAAGGGACAACGCAATAAAACAAATATACAGGCAAATAAAACATGAACGTCTACTAAATAAGATCAACTAATCATCATCTAGATCCGCAGGCACCATCTCCACATCCTCAATATTGTCGTCGCGTGTGCCGAATGTCGGTCTATATCCGGGCCACTCCTCATCAGCGGTCCTCAGCTCGTTCATATGAGCAGTCAACTCACCATACATTACCTGACGTAGACCTAGCGTCATCTGATAAAGATCCTGATAAGAAAAAACAGCTGGATCTGGATACTCCGTCACTTCTGGCCGTGATATATCAATATACCTATCAGATCCGTATGTAGTTGGTACTGCAACAGTCCAACCATAGTCTGGCACCTGGGAAGAGCGTGGAGGAGGTGGATCCTGTGGAGCATGGTAAACCTGCGTGGACTGTGAAATATCAGCAACGAAAGGGGGCTCAAGGCCAGTACGAAGTGCAGAAGGCCCAACCAAGTCAACGGATGCAACATGCACAAAACTCCCGGTCTGAGGTGGGGAGTAATACTGACGCCAGAAAGAAATATAATCCCTACCAGTAAGAGTGAAATCACTGGCAGGCCACCACTCGTCTGCGTGCTCCTGTAAAGCACTAGTAGTATAAGCCCTGTGAGTAGCTGTATGTGGGTGGGGATCATCAGGAACAACATCCCCATAATATATCTGTCTCCAACAACGTTCCCCTAAGTACCAGAAGCAACCTAAACCGGGGGGGGAGGGGGATGATACTAGTGGAAAGCGCCTCGACGATAGATAAAGAGCATGCACCGAGGGCGGGTCATCAGACCCCGTGAACCATCAAAGGGATGCCGGATAACTGCATTACGCGTCCTCCGCAACTCAACTGATTGCGAGCTATAGCAAATACATGTCGTGCCTGTCCTCCAAGCACCAGTCTACGGTTACCGACATTCCACGCTCGTACTCTAGGATAGAAAGTGGGTAATGATGGATCCACGGTGGGAAAAGACAAATTGTGGAAGTACTCAAAGTACCAGTACTATAAAATCTCCCAAAAACCAGTAATCGAACCCACCCTGGTCCGAACGACACACTGAAGATCCAATGACTTATACGGGTAAGATAAAATAGGTGTTCCCCAATCATACACAGTCGGACTGCCATCAAATGAAAGCGGTTCAACTACCGCCACATAACCACACGACACTGTGCTCGAAGCATTTGAGAAAAATAAATTTCCCATCATATACAAAAAAATAATCGGGCAATCTCCAAATGATGAACTTTGTGGGGCTCCCTCAATAAATTCTGTATTGCTAGTTTAATGCTAGAGCATTTAATATGGAAATTAGTGGTGACGGCATCATTTAAATCAAGATGTGGAAATAAATTACGGAGGGTAACGTAGTTCTGGTACAACTCATCATACGGCAAGGTAGCCGCTTGGCCTATGGCAAGACCAGTAAGCATAGAAAAGTACAGTGGAGTGATTCCCATCTCCCCAAAACCAAAGTGGAATGTATGAGTTGTTTTCCACCAACAAGCAGCCAATGCACCACATAATTGAACATCATTATTTAAAAGACGTTCGATACTTATTTAACGAATAATTAGTAAGTTACAACGAATGTAATGAAAACGGAAATAGTAAGTACATACGACGAGAATACGTACTCAAAAAGTCGCCAAGACCAATACTACTCAGAAATGTATGAATAGTAGCCTCTGTATCATACTCACGAATCTGACTATACAGACGAACAACACCATCCCAAGACCCACGCGTTCGCTCGCGTCGAGCCTAATATTACGAATGAGAGTTACTTAATTTATGTCCAACATTACGAAGGTAATATTTAATAAATAAAACGTACCGATGTGTCAACTAACGTGCTGACGTGCTCCTCTTTATCCCCCAACTCACGAAAATCGGCCAATTGCTTATCCAGGCTTAAATTTGGGTCCCGGTGCGACTCCAAAACCGCTTGGTCGTTTCTCCTAGTAACCCGTCTTCTTCTAACGGACGGTGATTCACGGTCTTCCGTACCCTCAGTCGGTACGTTCTCTTCTACAGGTACATGCTCGTCACTCGGATCCACATTCCGGTTACGGCTACCGCTACCTCGAAGAGCCCTCATAACACGTTGCATAATATATATTTTTTTGGTATACGCAACAATGGCGGGAAGCAAAGAAGAGGAGAGGGAGGAGATGGTGGGTGGCGGCGAGGGGTAGGGGGGTTTATCTCCTCTTCTTATCCGGTTTTTATAAAGCCGGATAAAGGTGTGGTGTGGATTGATCCCCACACCACGGATTGCAATCGGACAGTTGTCCGATTGTAATCCATGTAATACTTTATCCGGCTTTATAAAAGCTGGATAAAGTATTACAAGCAACTCACCCGTTGGGGTGAGTTGCTTTCAGTTTAGGAATGATTAGACATCCCCGAACACGCTGTGTTGGGGATGCTCTAAGCTAGTGTGAACGCAGCAGTAGAGTGAGAGGCCTTGCAAATGAGTTAATGTGAATGCAATATGAGTCTTTATTGAGCCAAATCTACCCAACTGAACTCTATTTGCAACCGTTCTTCAAGCTTTAGTAATTTCAACTTCACTCTTTTTAAGCAAATTCTTCATGCTTTATCCATCAAATGCTCTAAACCAAGCTTTTTATCAACAATCTGAAAACACAGCCATAAATACACAATATTAATTATTTTAAATAGAAAACTAGATAAATAAGCGGATAAAATATACACATTTACGTGTATATCAATCGGATCGGGCAAATGAAGAAGGATGAGACCGGATCGGGCTAATAAAGGGGAGGGGGATCAGATTGGGATATCTAGGAGGGAGCAACCACCGAACCGAACCAGGAAGCAACCACCGAGCCGAAACCAGGCAGAGGGCATCCGAACCGAACCGAGCTAGAAGGGGAACACCGAACCAAACCGCACTCAGGAGCATACTAGGAAGTATTGGACCGAACCGATGAGGACTGGAGCACTATGCATATCCGAACCGAGCAAGACGAGTGTTATTACTACTACGTGACGACTCTTTTGAAGACCAACTCAAATTCGACCAAAAACCGAGATGCAAAGGAAGTCCAAATAGGAAGTAGAACTCAGGACCCAGTTGGAAACCAGTGAGTTAACTTCATGATTGGCTTTGCTGCGGGACGTGTGCTAAGGGGTTGTCGATGTCTAGGACTTTGGATCACTATGTATGGGAAGTACGTGGACGGATTCAGGGCCACAGTGGCCTAGGTACGACTAGTGGGCTATAGACTAATGAAGTTGGGTCATTTGAAAAGGTTTGGTCATGATCCCATAGGATAAGCTTGGTGGTAGCAGTAGTTGTACAAGTCAAACTCCGTCATTACCTCGATGGGTCTAGTGATCAAAGTGGTGGATATCGTATGCTTTATGCACTGAGTGAGAGGTGTGAGGATGGTTGCTATGCTTGATGTGTTTGCCATTACTATGACATGCACACCCCCACCCCCGTATTCTTTATATCATGTGTTAGTGACACCTTAGTGTACTGTATAGTATGTAGTGCTAACTCTTTGGTTGCAGGTCCAGGTTCAGGTATGGTTTAGTATACAGGTTATTGTTCTGTTTTACTGCTTATCGCTCATACCAACTTTTGTCTGACCCAGAGTTTTATGTCTCTTCTTATTACTCTGGGTGCTCTCACGAGCAGACTAGAGACAGGTTAGCTGGTGATGCACGAGTAGCAGTATCAGAGACGAGCAGGAGGCTTCCACGTATGATATATATATAGATATTCTCCTTGTGTCGCTGCTGGTCACTACTTTGGGCATTAGTAGTGCACCCTTCCTTTCTTTTGCTTTGGAGACAGTTTTAAAGTTGTAATAATGATGATGTGGAACATAAGTTGTATTTGGATTTTCCGCTGCCATGATGTTTAGTTTCAGTTTATGGACTGTCTCACCTGTTTTATGTCAAGTATGTTATTAATATATTTTATTCCCTGCGCTGTGAGACATTCTACAGGTTCTTGATTAGTTCATTCTCTTCTTTCCTTTCTTTGGCGACCGTTCCGGGCTAGTCAGGCATGTGTACATCGCACTTTCGGAGGAAATGCCGACTGGTGCGGGGCGGGCCGTCACAAACCCACGAGTGGATATTCTTGTTGTGTCACAGACAAGTCCACCCACATTAAACCAAGGTCGTTGACAAAGAGACCCACTAATCCAAACGAGCGGGATCGTACGAGATCCGATACTCGCCACAAATCCACGAGTGGATATTCTTGTCATGCCACGTGACAAGTCCACCCAATGTAATCCAAGGTCGTGGATAGAGCAACCCACTAATCCAAACGAGTAGGATCGTACGAGATCCAAAACTCGTCACTAATACAAAAGAGGATATTCTTGTCGTGTCACGGACAAGTCCACCCGATTTAATCCAAAGTCTTTGACAAGGCGACCCACTAATCCAAGCGAGTGGGATCGTGCATGATCCGATGCTCGCCACGAATCAAGGTGATCCCGTCGAAGTAGGACGAGAAGCCAAGATAACCAGCCGCTTATTAGAGTTTGCAATCCCGTTATCGATTTCATCACAAGTAAGCGTCCTCACTTTGCAAAGTAATTTTATTAAAGTTAAAAAGGTTAGGGATCTTTAGTAAAGCCTCAAGAAAACCAACGGGTCGCCATCCGTAAAGAGCATGCTTAGGGAGCTGACATGCCTCTGTGCATGGGTAAGCGGACTTAGCCGTTTCTGATTCCAAATTCATTTATGAAGGAAAGCAAATAGTTTAATTGTTTGTGAAGAGCATGCCTATGATCTCTCTGGTTCCTATTACATGGGTAAACAAACATAACCATCGACATCTCAAAGCCGAGAAAAGTAAACTTTTCATTAATAACCAAGGGGGTGATGGTGTATCGTCGGCAAGAGCATGCCTAGGGATTATGACAGCTCCCGTACATGGGTATACCGACTCAACCATCTTACAACCATAATAACCTAAATAACCAAAAAGAAGGATGCATCCGAAGAGCTAAAGCTCTTAAAGCCCAAAACCAAGGGCTGAAGCCCAAATAACCGAGCCTAGAGAGCCAGATTGAGAAATCCATAAGCGAGGAGCGCCTCATTCGAAAACGATAATGTCCTAAAGCAACAAAAACCAAAGAAAACATAACTATAGCCTAAGCACCGAAGGCTGGTGAACTAAGATTCGAATCCAGGAAATGGAGAGAACAAGATCCATATTGCTGGAAAATCCAAAGCCGCAAGTCATAAGATACTGATGCCATAGAGACCTGCATCCCAGACATCAGAGCCAGAAAATGGTTAATTGATAACAATGCCCTTGCGGACCATACTAGTCCCGGGCGTACCTTGATTCCTAACATTCTTCCGAACAAACTGCGCTAGAAGTCCGTGCCTAATACGCTATTCTATCATGTCCCGAAGATGCCGACAATCATTCATATGATGGCCAGGAAAGCCGTGAAACTCGCAATACTGATCGGAATCCCTTTGTTTTGGAGTTAGGTCCCTGAAGGGAGGCAGCATGAAAGGATGACTAGGATGAACCTCTCAAAAGATCTCCTGAAGGGTATGAGTAAGCTATAAGTAAGAAGAGAACTTGGGTTTCCCCGGAGTTCTATTGGGATTGCCTCCCGAGGGGGGTTCCTTAGCGGTAACAGGAATCTTTGCCTTCCCAGAGTCGGACGGTTTCCCATCAATTGCCGCATTAACATCGAGGGCTTTTTTGTTTCCAGCCATCGCATCCTTTTCCCGTAGAAATCTTTCATCCTCGAAATAGAACTCGCCAAGGTCCATCGGTAGGTCTCGATTCAGTGAAGTCCTGAATTCATACTTATCTAGAACACCAGATACCGTGGCCATTAAAACCGTGGAAGGGTCAGGTCTCTCGACCGAAGCGACCGCGACATTGAATCGTTTTAGAAACTTCCACAGGGCATCGCCGGGCTTCTGCTTAATGCCATTGAGAGTCATGACGCTTTTCGGGCAAGTTATGTTGACAATAAACTGTTCCACAAATCGGGTAATTAAAGCGTTCCAAGAAGTAAAGTAATCCGACTCCAGCTGCTAATACCACATTGTAGCAATGTCGGTTAAGAAGAGCGAGAAACACTTAGCCATGACATTTTCTGATGCTGAGAGATCTTCCATATGTCGAATGTATCTCATGAGGTGAGCGGTCGGGTCCTTGTGACCATCGTAGGGATCCAAGACCGGTAGCTCGAAATCAGGTGGGTTCCTAGAGTTCCTGATATCCAAAGAGAGCGGGCTGTGAGTCACACAATCTATATCCATAGAAGAAGCGCCGCCTCGAGTGAACCTAAGGAGGACATCCGTAATCTCTGACCCATTTCCAAAAGCGAGCAACTGGTTTAAATTATCCAAAGCCGCACTGGTGACCCCAGTGTTCAGGTCCAAGTTGGGAATCAGATGATTGGGAAGATGGTCCAGTTGGATTCCAATTTGAGGAGCCATATTGGGCGCAACCTTGACTCCCGGAACCGTGGGAGCACTACCATCCAAGGCTTCACGCAATGGTGGTTGAGTAATGTTACCAACAGCGTAGCCCGCGACTGGTCCGACCAAAGTGTCACGGGCTGGAGCAGTGGCGGGGTTTGGGGTGCCCCCGAGTGTAGCGGGACCGACACCTTTTCGAGGAGCGGCGTCGACCTGATGATTAGTTTTTGGGGTTGCCCCCATGTCCCGAGTCGTAGGTGGAGGAGCATTGGTACTAGTTCCAATGATATCTGCCTGGCCCGTCGGTCTCGAAGTGTTCCTTATCCTATCTTCAACACGAGCAAGGAAGGTATTGAAAGCGTTTTCTTGTCTCTCAAGTCGAATATTCAAATCCGTGGCGAGGTTCTTAATCATTCCATCGACATCTTCTCGAGTGACATAGTTCGATGGAACTTCATTCGAAGAAAGTTCATGACTTCCTTCATCTCTCCTCGCCTCTTGGGCTTCTGTGACAGCTGGGAGCTTCTTGCTTTTAACCATGGTGTAAAGAGAGTAAAGTTGAAGTCGAAGAAGACAAATCCGAGTACTTAATCCGATGCAGAGGTTGAAGTTGTGCATCCCCTTTCCTGGCACGCCAAAATATTGACGAGCTTCGCATGCCAACACCCAATGTGTATATGTGAACAATTATCCAAATAAGCAGTAAATAATGTAAATGCGGAGAGATGCAGCTTTTGTAGTGGTTTGGCACTAACGCCTACGTCCACTTTATAATCATCATTCATCGTATCTTTTGCCGATTACAAAGTTGTACAAGTTCGAACAATAGGTAAGTACAAAGTGTTACAATAGAATAACAAAATATATGTTTGTTCTACACTTTGACTAAATTTCCCTTCTTTCTCTTCGTTGGGAAGCATTGACTTGGTCAACAATATCTAAGTTTAGTGCTCATGTCCATAAAGTTCAAAAGTAGCATAACAATCCTTTTTAATGTTCAAGTGTTGATGGAAAACATGCATGCCATGTTTTAATTATCCATGTCATCTCCAATGGCCATGTTGAAGGTGTTGGAAGCCATTAATGGGTGTTTGGAGCTCTCAAGGTCCAAAAATTCTAAGGGAAAAAGATTCAAATGAAGGCCAAGGCTTGGGGTATTTATAGGAGAAAGGTTTGGTGGGAATAGGTAGGAAATTGGACCCACAAGCCTTAATTTCGCACCCAAACAAAGACCTCCTTACAGAAAATTCGCACACCCTGGCGGGGGGTGCGAAATTCGCACCCCACCAGAGTGGTGTAGAATTTCGCACCCCCTGGAGGGGTACTAAATTCGCACCCCACCAGGGTGTGCGGAATTTCGCACCCCACCAGAGGATACGAATTTGATGGAGGTGGGGACTGAAGTCGCGCTGTTGAGGGAGTTGAAGTTCCTGAATGTGAAGTGAAGGAATCCACGGTTTTGCTGGTCCAAAGTGAAGGGATCTGGGCTTCCGGCATGGAGAAAATCGGATGAATCGGGTAGTGCCCACTGGTTCGACCAAACCGGCTAGGTCGATCGCCGCCGGGTCACATGAGGCCCCAGACCCCCACCGACACTGTGCCCGGACCCACTTGACGGCTCGCCTTCGGCTCGGCTGACAGCTTGCCTAAGAGTTTGTCAGGCCCAGAAGAGGTAATCTGATATAAGTTTTGGGCCTTCTTGTGCTCGCGACGTGACTTTGATTAACTCGCTTTGTGTTTCCCGATGCCGTTTTCCATGCTTGAGCATGTTGCTAACCAAATACTTGAGGTGTGACAGATTTGACAAAAAAGCGTGTCAACACTTTACAACTCATTTTTTTGTGTGCGAGTTATGTGAGAGACATCGAAAAGGGTGTTTTTCCTCTATTTGGTGTTACTACATTCTTTTTGGGTGGGTTTCTTTAATTTTCCTCTTCATAAAATAGTTTTTTTAACGAGGTCAGCCAAATCAACCATAATGAGGCAAAAACAGTATAAACTGTTAAGGTAGAACTAACGTTTGAAAGTCGGTTCTTTTTGCATTATTATTTTTCTTAAAATACTTCATTATTTCGGTAATAACTACAATGAGAACCATATATACTCTTGTAAGTTCCATTTCGATGGGCATGTAGAATAAAAGGATAATTTATGTGTTTATTCTAGTCACACCCAAGGGTGATTAGTATCAGTTGAGCGGTCTCCCTACCTGGAAAACGCATGCAAACTCCTAGTCAAGGCACACTCCGTGGGTAACGTTTAATTTTCTATTAGAGAAAAATAGATTAGACATCTATGACTGATTGTATATTAAAGTCTTGTATAAAATATGACTACCTTTCAATCATAAATCTGGCTATGGTTATTTGCTAATAATGCATCATAAATATTAAACCATGACTCAATGAAATTTCTTTTCATTATCTAGTGAAAACAGAAAGAAGAATAGCAAACTTGATGACTACAAGATGAGAATTGAGAATAGTTCTCTTACCATTTGGGATCTTACAGGCCTGTTAAGTGTGCATTTTTTTTCTCTTTGTGTCTTTGCTCTCGTCTGCATCTACTTCGATTTAGTATTGCATAGATTTTGATCAAGTATTGCTTTGATTTCATTTATCTTTGATTACACTTTCTGCCATAATTTAGGAAGTTTACCCATATATATTTATGATATCTTACCATACGAAGCTGGAAAACATGTTGAAAAAGCCTACCATAGAGCAACTTAAATTATTGCAAATTTAACCTTATTTTCTACCAACATGTTGTTGCAAGTTTTTTTTTCTTTTCTGAAAACAAAGTTAGCATTATCTTATTGATGAACCGAGTAATAAAACTTTTTGTTTTCATAAACTGTTGCTTTAGAACATTTAAGAGTTGCTTTTGCATACAAATGTAATTAGGTGCATACAAATATAATTAGAGCATCTCCAACAGTGTTACGGGCCGTAACGTTACGGCCCGTAACATTACGGGAGATATCTTTGATATCTCCCAACGGGCGCGAGCCGATTTTATCGGCTCGCGAGCCGATAAAATCGGCTCGCGCCTGTCCCGAGCCTATATATGGCTCGGGAGGGGGGGTGGGTGGGGTTTGTTATATTAGTTTAATTTTAATTTCCTCCTTTTTAATTTCTTTTTAACTCCTTTGTATATACGTTTAAATAACACGGGTTAGTGGACGACCCTAGTTTTAAACTCCTTTATAACTCCTTTTTAACTCCTTCGGGTGCTTAAATGTTTACATTATGAGGATAAGTGGACGACCCTCCTTTTAAACTCCTTTTGAACTCCTTTTTATATACGTGTAAATATCACGGGTTAGTGGACGACCCTAGTTTTAAACTCCTTCGGGTGCTTAAATGTTTACATTATGAGGATAAGTGGACGACCCTCCTTTTAAACTCCTTTTGAACTCCTTTTTATATACGTGTAAATATCATGGGTTAGTGGACGACCCTAGATTTAAACTCCTTTTTAACTCCTTCGCGTGCTTAAATGTTTACATTATGCAGATAAGTGGACGACGCTCCTTTTAAAATCCTTTTTAACTCCATCTTACATACGTGTAAAGAGACACTCAAACCAATAAAGAGACACTCAGACCAATAAACGATTCCAATAAAGAGACACTCAAACCAATAAAGAGACACTCAGACCAATAAAGGATTCCGATAAACATACACTCAAACTAATAAAGAGACACACAAACCAATAAAGAGACACTCAGACCAATAAACGATTCCAATAAAGAGACACTCAGACCAATAAAGAGTCACTCAAACCAATAAAGAGACACTCTGACCAATAAAGAGACACTCAAACTTATATGGCTCGGGAAGTTTGGGGGGGTGTGGAATGTGTGTTCATTTGACTAAATATTTGGGTTTTTATTATCTACTTATTAATTTTTATTAGTAGGAAGATTATATACGAAAGATTATATTTTAAATATATAGAACATGAAATTTTTATATAGGAAAGATTACAATAATTCAACTAGTGGGTTTTCGCATAACAATAACCATACAGATACAACCGACCGTTACAGATACAACACCAAATAATAGTACATGCCTACTACAACATCAACGCAAACATTAAAAGTACAAATTCAATTTCAAGGGAGTCGCATTGCGTTCAGTCGCAACTCTTGAACAAGATTTTCGAGACGCCTAATCTCTCGTTCGAGTTGGTTTGCATATACTATTCCCCTTGGGCATAACGGCTCGTCAATCCATTCCGTGTAGCAGCATCCATTTGGATAGAATCGACATTTCTGCATGCGCCGACCTATATTGTCGCCTTCTGCACGAACCACAACTTCGACCGCATGACCGCAGTAGCAAAGTACAGGATAAGATTCACCTTCATGTTCATGCGGTGGTACCCGGTAGAACTCTACTTCTTGTTGTGGTTGAGCGAGAGTCTGTTCGTTTGCTAGTTGAACATGTGGCACTTGAACTTCTTGTAGATGCTGGAGGTTCCCCTGTTCATGTGATGGTTCATCCTGGGGTGTAATTTGGATTAGAAACTCGAATTCGTCTTCGAGCTCTTGAAGTCTCATCTGTTCGTACGTCTGTTCATCAGAGTCAGTTTCGGATGGCCAAGAAGGCATTTTCGAGTGAGTAAGTAGTAGAATGAGAACGAAGTTGTTTGAGTGAGGTATTATGTGAGTAAATTGCATTGAGATATATAGGCAAGGAGTGTACAAATCAATAAAAAAAATCATGATGGTACCGGTCACTGTTTCGCCTGGCGTAATACTGTAGGGAATCTCTTTTTCTTACTGTCTTGATGTGAACAGACACTGGCTCTACTTTGTGTGTTGAGGGAGATAAGGTGTGTGAAAGTTGACAGAACCAAATACAATACCTACAACATTTCATCCTTTGGCACATAATGTTACACAAAATACAGGGAAATAAGACATACAAATACGAAAGCGGTTGCTACAGAAGGAAATACAACGTTACTACAACAACATAATACGAGCATCTACTAATACGAGCAACTACTAATACGTTACTACATCAACTCCGGAAACCTTGATGTTATAATACGACGTTTCATCCCATTCCAAAATTCCTTTTCCAAATAAGACATTCCATCCAGATCTTTGTCAATGATAGCGTTCTCTTCTTGTTCTTTTTTATACGCATCTTGCTGTTTCTTATACTCATCGTGCTCTTTCTTATACGCTAAGTCCTCGAAAAGAATTTGAAGTTTCTTCTCTTCCAGATCAGCAATCCTTTTCAAAACTTATGTTCTTTCACTAGCTTCTACAAGCCTTTTTTCCGCTCTACGACTGTGTTCTTCATGCCGGGAGTTCACTTTTGATTCAAGCTCAACCGTTGTTTTGCCCCTTCTTTTCGCCGCTTTGCATCCCTCAGGTCTAAAATCTTCGTCATTCGTGGCATTGAACTCATCAAGTAGGTTTTCCCCTACACATTGAGAAATATTGGCACCTGAGCCGCTAGGACTAGAAGAATAACCCGATTTTGAACTTTTTTTCTTGCCCTTGCTAGCACTTTGAACATCGCGGAGACTCTTGGCAAGTTCTGAGTTCCACTTCGGTTGACTAGTAAGCAGATCATAACAATGCATAAACTGGTAATAGTGTGGCCTTTTCGTCCCATTTTCTCTAGGAAAAAGCTTCTTGAACCCCTCGTTTGCTAGTTGTTTCTACTTTCCAAAAGAAAATGTATCAATTAACATGCTAACAACCACAAATAAAGTACGTACAAATACAAACATACCAGATTATCTTCCCCTCCCATGCCGCTTGGATTCGCTATTTTTAGTTTGTACACTTGTGACTCATAATATTGGGTTTGACGGCTTATTTTCCCAAAACGGCCTTGGATCGCCGATAACGTCCTATGGCATTCCGGATGCCTCTCAACGAAGGCTTTTTCCACTTTTTTCCAAAACGCAACGGCTGTTTGGTCATTCCCCGTTGCAGAATCTTGTGTGAAATGACAATATATGTTGCATAGAGAAATGTCTTCTTCTTCAGTCCACGGACTGGTTCCTTGCCTGCTCGATGGAGTTTCAAATATATTGCTCGTGTTGCCTTGCGAGAACTGAGTTCCATCTATCGTCGGATGCGAAAAATCTCCGAATGGGGAAGACATTATGTAGCAAGACTTGGTGTGGAGTAGAGAGATGTAAAAAGAAGTTATGAATATGTTGTGATGAAGAAAGAATGCGAATGGAATGCTTTATAACTGAAAATATGGTCGTTAGAAAAGTTTTAACCGTTTTATGGCCGTTGGTAATCAAAATCGAGGCGGAAATGGCCGTTGGAAGCCATTGGAATGAGATAGCCGTTGGGGAATTGGAGAGGGGAGATGGCGAGCCGATTTTATCAGCTCACCATGTCGCGAGCTGATTTTATCGGTGCGAGCCGATAAAATCGGCTCGCGACATGGCGAGCCGATAAAATCGGCTCGCCGGACCAATTCAGAATTCTGAATTGGTCCCGTAACATTCCGCTGAATGTTACATGGCGTAACGTTTGTTGGGTAGGTTTTTTACCCCGATTCAGTATTAAGGGGCTGAATTCTCCCTTTGTTGGAGATGCTCTTAGGTGCATTTGCTGTGATGGCTATGCTTGAAAGGTTGGACCAAATGGTAGTGTCAGGAGAATTTCGCCAAAACCCAATAATAGGACATACTCCAAGCTTAATGCTAGTAACGAGAACAATATCAAATTCTTCTTATTACTTAAGTACAATAATTGTGTTTAGTTTCACAGAAAGAGCGGTAAGCACAAGTAAAATACACTCTTCGTCTTCATAACCATTGCAGATAAGATAGACATCGTGGTTTCCTTTTGATTCCAATCTTAATACCGAAAAATTCATTCTTAGAGTTCCTTCTAGAGAGGGGAAATTAGAGTTTCTTTTAATTCCAATCTTAATACCGGAAATTTCATTCTAAGGACTAGGTTACCTCAAATATTTGTAGTGTGAAATGCTAATATTGTAGTTTTAAGTGCACTTTTGTGAATTTTGAAACTTTATGACCATTTGGAAAAACATTCCAAAGAAAGATCTGTGCAATTTATTGTTTATGTAAACATGTGTTTATTATTACTGTTGTTATTATTTTATTTTTTTAACTACTTCAATCTCTTTTTGCTATCGCAGATTTGATCCATGCAAGTTTGACGCTATTTTCAGTAAGTTTGCATTGGCCTATCCTAATGCGCTCACATGGCACGAGTTAGACACAATGATACGAGCTAACACTAACTTCGGTGATCTAATAGGATGGTTAGAACACAGACTAATTAGTGTCTTATCTTCTTTACTTCATATTTGAATATTTGCTTAAATCTGAATGTGGTACAAAGACAAATATAATTTTACCACCTTTTTTTCCCTTTCAATGGATGAAATTTGAATAGGATCTTGAGCACGACAGAGTGGAGGCTTCTTTATCGTATGAGGAAGGATAATGACGGGTTGTTGAGAAAAGAGATGATCAAAGAAGTTTTCAATCTCAATATGAACTGATCATGCATTGAACCCTCATGGAAGTTTTCAATCTTAATATGAAGATCATGCTAGAATTTTTCCTTGCTTCTGGCATCTCCAGATGTCAAGTATGCCAAGAACAGCTCTTTAGGTTTACACTTTTATTCTAATCTATGTTTGTTTGGATTTGTTCCTGGCTAATTAGTTGAATATGACTAAACGCGCTTTTATTTAAGTTATGACATATGTAATTTGAAATTCATGTACCTTTGTTTATATTAAGGGATAATTAGCAGTTTCTTTTTGTACGTGTTCTTAAAATTTGTCCAGTTTTCTTATATGTTGAGTTAGACACTATGTTTTTGTTTAGACTGTCTATATATATTGGTCAAGAATCATGTGCAATATATATTATATGAATTTGCTGTAATGAAGAAGCTAATTGTATTTTTTATTTAAAATTTGATATGGCCATTAGCCGTATCAAATCGAGAATTTGATACAGCTAATGCATGTGTCTCTTTTTTAAATTTGATACGGGCACTAGCCGTATCAAATTGAAATTTTGATATGGCTAATGGTCGTATCAATTTGAAAAAAAAACCGGTCATTAGCCGTATCAAATTGAAAAAGATGCCAAAGTTTGATATGGCTTATAGCACTGCCAAAACGAATTAGATACGACCATGAGCACTGCCTAATTGGCATTTCTGGTGTAGTGAATCCTTGGTACCCTGAAGATATCTCAACACCTTCTTTGCAGCTTTCCAATGATCAATACCTGGGTTGCTTTGATATCTTCCTAATAATCCAATTGCATATGCAATATCTGGTCTGGTACAGACTTGAGCATACATTATGCTGCCAATAGCTGAAGCATATGGAATGTTCTTCATTTATTCCCTTTCGATACTATCTCTTGGGCATTGGTCCAAACTAAGTCGATCACCTTTCACTATTGGTGTTGCATTTGGTGAAAAATCTTTCATTCTAAATCTTTCAAGCACTTTGTTGATATATGCCTCTTGGGACAATCCCAAAATGCTTCGAGACCTATCTCTATGGATCTTTATGCCAATGACATATGATCCCTCTCCTATGTATTTCATATCAAAGTTACTTGAAAGAAATAGTTTCACTTCATGCAGCCTCGCTTTATTATTGGTTGCAAGAAAAATGTCATCCATATACAATACAAGAAAACAAACTTTACACCCACTTAATTTAAGATATATACACTAATCCATGATATTTTCTTCGATGCTAAATGAAGTAATTATTTCATGGAATTTCTTATACCACTAGAGGGAGGCTTGTGTTAACCGGTATATGGATTTATTTAGCTTACAAATTGTAACACCCCACATCCATTAATGTCACTCACAAAGAGAATGCATTAACTTCCATGGAGGTTTTAAGTGAATATAGAACAGTAAAATTACAACAAGACAGATAATAATTAGTACTTGGAAATCTAAAACTTTATTTCATTGCAGCGGAAATTAAACATGTTTGTTACATCATAAAATCATAAATCAGAGTCAAGTACAGTATCCATCTTGATAAAACAAAATACATAATCCCATTACATAAATAGCCATTAAAGAAGATAACAAGCTGGACTTTACTTCAACGGTCCAAGCTTTCCAAAAGAGAGATAAAGCAATCCAATCAATCTCCGCTAGAGCTGGGCCCACCCTGAGGACCTTGGGGGGGGGGGGAGATAGAAATAGAGGGGGTCAGACATAAAGTCTGGCGAGTATGATAATTCTAACAATACTATTATCAAAATAATTAGACTGAGGCACAAGCTGGAAAATAAGGAAATGTCTATGAACTATTGGGTATGGAAGAGCAGATAAAGATAACGTTAAAGGTACACCTAATTACTAACGAATAATTACTAAACTGCACCACACCAGTCACCCTAAAAGTTGATCCCACTTGCTTCACTTAGAAATTATATAAATAGCTTTGCGTACCCCTAGCTGACTACATAGGTGCCGCCTGCCCCTATCTCCGCTAGGTGTACCCCATTACCCACTTTCGATCGGCTCCCTACTCGTAGATACCCGTGCTGGCCCCACGGTGGGGTGTATCACTCCCCTAAAGTGGCAACCCGATACAACTTGAGGATGTATGGCTTATACATACACGATGCAACAACGTCTTACCTACCAACCCGGGTCCACACACGCATATGAAACCCGTTGGACTTGCGTTGCCACCACTAACCCGTTTGGCCTCTTATAGTCAAGCCCAGTATGTGTGTCTCGTCCTCGACTTGGGTCGAGCCCACAAAGATACGTTTGGGTTACTGGTTGAAATGGGCCCCCAATTACTTACCACAAGCTATCCACCTAAGCTTGTCCCCACTAGTATATCCCACTTAACCCTCTTCTTTGTCATGTTCATTTACATGTGTGTTTGGTTAAGTCTTACTAATCGTATTTCAAATGCCACTAAAGGCACCCACTAGATTCCTCATGCCACCCAAGGCACCTACTTAACCCCCATGTCCCACTTCACATGTTTATCTGGTTAAGTATTTCTTAATTCATTCAGGCCATAACCTCATAAAGACCTCTCACATTAGACTGGCATTTATGGCAGCTGGATTCGCCGAGCGGGTCTGGGCAGTCTTACACCATAAAAGAGTCTAACCTCGTGTCTTTACAACTGTTATGCTTTAATTTGGGCCTAGGACCTCTCACATTGGGCTGACATTTGTGACTACTAGATTCGCCGGGCGGGTCCGGGCAGTTTTACGTCACAAACGAGTCCAACCTCGTGTCCTAAGCATTGATTAACACTTATAATCTTTTACCCCAGTTTTAAATATATCCCTATTCAAATCATTAATTAATTCCAATTTTAATGATGTCCATAATTGACTCAATTATGGCCATCCACTTATGGTATGCAAAATCATATCAATTGCATCCAATTTTCTCAATATTAAATCCTTAACATTACCCCTATCCTACGTTATACGTTCGCTTATTCAACGCAAAATGTACGTTAGACTCGAATAGTCTAACTCATAGCACAAAGATAAATTATCACAACATATAGACAAATAAAATAGATCTAATCATAATAGGGGTGAAACTTGCATAAAACTACATATGTCATGGATCTAAAGGTGTCAACTTGTTTGGTTAAATGTCACAACTTACATAATATGATCATAACCCAAGTTCAAGTATAAACTTGCATATGTGGTTATGCAACATAATGATGGTGTGAACTTGCATCTAACACATAGAACTCACACATGTCATAGCATAATTCTAGATCTAAATAGATGTCATAATTCTAGATCTAAATAGATGTCATAATTCTAGATCTAAATAGATGTCATACAATATGTGAGATTATACATACTAATAAATCTAAACTTGCATAGGTACATGTGATTTATCATGTGAATCATCATAGCCCAAATATATATAATCAACATCATGATTCATAATAACATCATGGCTTTGTAACATCACAACTTAGCATAGAAACTTGCAACATATATAATATCATCATAGCATGATTTACAACATATAGGATATCATCATCACATAACATAGGATTTACAACATACATGATAGCATAAGGTTTACAACAACATATATGATAATTCACATCATTTTCTTATGATCCATATCACATCTTAATCTAATTAGTTTGCTAATAATCTTATTAAGATCATCATACTCACAATTAGAAAAGAAAGAGAGTCTTGATTTGCTTTAGAGTTGTTTTGATTAGCTTTCTTCCTTCTTAGTTGGCGGCGGCTACACTGAGTTCCATGGCGACGGCATGACGGCGGCTATTATATTATTCATGTGAATTTAGAGTGAGAGACTACCTAGGTATATATAGAGTTTAAGATTTATTTAGACCGTCAGATCAACTCAGAACTAACCTGAACCGTTAAATTAGCCAACTCAGCCCTAAAGACACATCAGCAGCTCAAGATTGGGCTCGGCCAAAACCTGGCCGACTTGACCAGGTCGACACCCAAGTCGACTGCGCAGTCGACCTGGTCCTGGGGGTGTCGACTGCCCAGTCGACTCCCCAGTCGACCTGGGGTGCTGGGCGGGAAATTTCCCGCCTGGCCTGTTTGACTTCGAATTTTGAATTTTGAATTTTCTGAAACTTCCGATGGCCATATCTCCTTCATACGAAGTCCAAATCACGCAAACTCGGACTCTATTTCAACCAGAATTCCGAGACGAACACACTGGCGCAACCCGTTTCCCACAATTCTCACATCTGAGATTAGTTATTCTTTAATTTGTGAATATTAATATTAACAGAATTACGGGGTGTTACATTCTCCCCTCCTTAAAGGATTTCGACCCCGAAATCTTCAAGTCAAAAATAATGTATATCCTGACATCCAATCGTCCATCTACTCAACCATCAAACACAGGCATCCATTGTCCTTATAGACTTCTAATGCTTTCATGTTTAAATGCACAGTGTGTGTATATGTCCATATCTAATGCAGAATCAGGCGGTCCACTAATTCACTTGACCTCCTTAATGCAAATCATGATAGTGCCATGCGTCCATTATGTATGCAAAAGTTCCTTAATGCTACATATTATCTCTATATGCGTGCACAATCATCATCTGAATGCAGCATCCATATGATAAAAAAATCCTCATACATCCATTTTACTAAATACATCCATATATATGCAATATGCAATATGAAGTGACTGAGCCGATCTAGTGCCTAAAGTGTGTGTATATGCATCCACGAGCAACCACTAGCAAACACTCGCATCCACTATGCATCCATCATACATAACATGTTTCAAACACATGTTTCAATCATAGGATTTCTCTAACTAAAGGTCAAAGATACTAGCGAGAGGACATACTAAAGATAAGATAAGTACAAGCTAAGCGATAAAGGAGAAATTAAAAGACATACCCTCAAAAAGAAAAGGGTAAAATGAACGCATCTTCTCTTCTGTATCCCAAGTAGCGTTGCTCTCATCAGCTCCCCATTGCACTTTGACTAGTCTGACCTCTCGATTTCTCAGCTTCTTGATCTCCGACCCAAGAATGCATGTAGGAGCTCGTCGAATCGTCGCATCACGCTCTATCTCCACCTCTTTAAGCAAGTTCGGCTCTACCACCTCCGCGGTCTCGTGTAGGCACTTCCTCAAATGTGATACATGAAATACGTCATGTACACCACTAAGTCTCTCAGGCAACTCCACTCTATACGCCATCTGTCCAATCTTCTCCTTAATAGGTAACGGCCCTACGAACCTTGGTGCTAATTTCCCAACGGACCCAAAGCGAACAACGTTCCGTAATGGAGACACTTTGATAAAGACCATGTCCCTAACATCAAACTCAAGATTTGTTCTCCTCTTATCCGCATAAAATTTCTGCCTATCTTGCGCTGCTTTCATCCTTCTTCGAATCAAATCAATCTTCTCCGAAGTCTCTCTAATCATATCGGGCCCAAGTAAGATCTTATTCGTAGATTCCCACAAACATGTAGGTGAACGACAAGGTCGTCCATAAAGAGCTTCGAAAGGTGCCATGCTAATGCTGGACTGAAAGCTATTATTATATGCGAACTCCACCAATGGAAGATGCTCTTCCCACGTACCCCCAAAGTCTAGGATACATAGCCTCAAAAGGTCCTCTAGAATACGATTCACCCTCTCGGTTTGGCCGTCCGTCTGAGGATGATATGCGGTGCTCAAACATAACTGAGTCCCTACCGCTTCTTGTAAGCTCCTCCAAAATTCGCTAGTGAAGATAGGATCGCGGTCGCTTACTATGCTAGAAGGAACACCATGCAAACGAACTATCTCTCGGACGTATACAAAAGCTAACCATGGAGTAGTCCTCTTACTCTTCACGGGAATAAAATGGGCGTTTTTAGTAAGTCTATCTACTATAACCCAAATCCCCGTATTACCCTTCCTTGATCTTGGTAATCCATCCACAAAGTCCATCGAGACACTTTCCCATTTCCATAGTGGAACCTCCAATGGGTGAAGCAACCTACCGGGTTTCTTTTGCTCCGCTTTTACTTGTTGGCACACCAAGCATCTAGCGACATGCTCGGCCACATCCCTCTTCATACCGGCCCAAAATAAATCTCGCTTCATGTCTTTATACATCTTATCCCCACCGGGATGAATGGTCATCTTCGAACGATGTGCATCATCAAGAATAGTCTTCCTCAAGTCCTCGTCTCGTGGTACACAAAGTCTACTATCTCTACGTAACCAACCCTTATCATCTAGGGTATACCTAAGGAGATGGCTTGATGACTCCCCTCTTTTGAGCTTCTCCACTAACTCAACCAACTGTGGGTCATCTCGCTATACCTCACCAATCCGTCCCAAAAGCATAGGTCTGACCTCCAAGGATGCTAGCAAACCGGGTACAAAGTCAACGGAAGGTCTAAAATCAAACATAGAGATAAATTCTAAGTTTTGCCGTTCAACAAACAACGGACTCAAGGACAACCTTTTCCTACTTAAGGCGTCTGCCACCACGTTACCCTTGCCACGGGTATATGCTATTTCGAAGTCGTAGGACGCTAAGAATTCCATCCACCTTTGCTGTCTTAAATTCAAGTCCTTCTGAGAGAACAAGTATTTTAAAGATTTGTGGTCAGTGAATAATTCGAATTTCTCGCCAAGAAGATAATGATGCCAAGACTTAAGCGCGAAAACAATAGCGGCCAACTCTTGGTCATGTGTAGGGTAATTTTTCTCATGCGCTCTCAACTGTCTTCCCCCATAGGCTATTACCCTTCCCTCCTGCATTAAGACTGCGCCTAGTCCTGTCCTACAAGCATCGGTATAAACAGTAAATGGCTTACTCCTATCAGGCAACACTAAGACTGGGGCTGTGGTCAAAGCTCTCTTTAAACGTTGGAGCGCATCATCACAATCTACGTCCCATGCGAAGACTAGGTTCTTCTTCGTCAGGCGTGTCAATGGAGCTGATATTTTTGCGAAGTCTTTGATAAACTTCCTATAGTAGCCAGCCAACCCCAAGAAACTCCTTACTTCGGTAGCATTTTTAGGGACCTTCCAATCTTGGATGGCCACCACCTTCGCGGGATCCACAGCTATCCCTTCTTTGGAAACCACGTGCCCTAAGAATCGCACTTCCTCTCTCCAGAAGTGACACTTAGTAAATTTAGCTTTAAGGTTATGCGCTCGTAGAGTCTCCAACACTTCCCTAAGATGTAGGGCATGCTCTCCTTCATTCTTAGAAAAGATCAAGATGTCGTCTACAAAGATCACCACGAATTTATTAAGGTACTCCCTAAACACCCTACTCATCAAATCAACAAAGTATGCGGGGGCGTTTGTCAAACCGAAGGGCATCACTAGCCATTCATAGAAACCGTCTGGAGTCCTAAAGGCAGTTTTGTCTATGCTATCCTCAGCCACTCTCAACTGATGGAATCGAGTGGCTAAGTCCAACTGCGAAAACACTGAGGTGCCAACTAACTGATCGAAGAGATCGTCAATCCTCGGCAGTGGGTGTCTGTTCTTCTTAGTAAGCTTATTAAGTTCTCTGTAGTCCACACAAAGTCTAAGGGACCCATCCGCCTTCGTGGCAAATACTACTGGAGCACCCCACTCCGATATACTTCGTCTTATGAACCCCTTCTCAAGCAACTCCTTCACTTGCTTATTGAGTTCCCTCCTTTCACGAGGAGCCATGTGGCGTACTGGCAAAGATACTGGTTTTGCATTATCCACAAGATATATTCGAAAATCTATCTCTTGCTTCGGAGGCAAGCCCTTCACCTCCTCAAACACATCCGATTATTCTCGGACCACTCTAACAGATCGTAGATTCTCCACAGACACGTCAAGCGATTCTAGATAACTTAGCATAACGGAATTTATGGGATTACAAAAGATTTCGAGAGTGTTGCCAAGGCGAGTCATGAGCCTAACTACTCTCCTTTCACAATCAAGAACGACCCCATTTCTGGATAACCAATCCATTCCTAAAATTAGCCCATAGCCCGTGAAGCCCAAAACATAAGCATCACATCTAAACTCAACGCTAAGTATAGAAATTTTCAAATCCAAACACATCATGGACAAATAAGCTGAGCCCCCAATTGGATTAGAAACAACTAAGGGCTCCTCTACTAAACTGGTGTTTAAGTGCAGTGATTCTACTAATGATGTAGAGATAAACGAATGCGATGCGCCCGAATCGAATAAAGTACGGACATGATGATCAAACAGAAAAACTAAGCTTTCAACGGAAATGATTCTACCTCGTTCTTGCAGTGGTGGGACCGCGAGAGCCTGAACTTGTCCCCTTGCCTGCCCTGGTGCCATAAGAGCCTGCACCTGTCCTCCCGAGGTAGACCCTGCCCTCTGCCCCTTCTTTGGGCAGTCCTTCACTAGATGTCCTGCTTCACCACAGTGAAAGCAACCACTCTTCTTTTTCTTTTTGCAATCCTTGCTGAGATGGCCTGGTGTCCCACAGTTAAAGCATCTTTTCTTTCCTTTTCCATTATTGTCTTTACCACCCTTCTTGTCTTGCTGTTGTGGTTTCTTCTGATCCCCTTTCTTCTCGGGTGCCTTATTAGCATTAGCGCCTTTCTCCTCGTGCATGAGTGCCATGTCTACTAGCTTCTCAAAGGTGGCCCCCATAGGGATGTGGGTCATAGCCAACCCCTGCAACGGCTCATGCAAGCCTTTAACGAACCTCAGAGCCTTCTTCTCCGGTGTGTTCACTAAGTCCAAGCCAAACCTTGCTAACTGATTAAATTTGTTGACATATTCTTTCACTGATGAGCTTCCTTGCTTTAATGTCAAGAACCTTTCCATATATAGATTCTCTTCTGCCCTTGAGAGAAACTTCGCCTCAAACCTACGCCTGAAATCCGCCCAAGAGTCAACAGGACGCTCCCCATTAATGACCTCCCACCAAAACGAGGCCTCTCCCTTCATTAACCAAGCAGCTAATTTGACTTTCCATTCTTCTTCTACTTCAAAGATTTCAAGCAATTCTTCCACCTCCTTAAGCCAATCTCTAGCTTCCACAAACGTTTCTGACCCTTGAAAAGGTTTTCCACCCATAGCCTTAAATTCCTTGCATGTCTTTGCAAAAGTATCAGCGCGAGGAGGGGGAGGAGGAGGAGGAGCGGGTGCAACTGGGGGTGGAGGAACATTGGATGGACCAACAACGGACCTAGCCTCTAATAACCGCCTATACCATCCTGGTATCATTACACCCTCCGGAAGGTTAAGATCTTCAGCCATGCTGAAACGAAAAAAGTAAAGACTCAAAATGGAGAATTCGAAAGATAAAGATATATGGCTATTGGGGATTATGTTTTTCATAAAAAATTTCCTCTTTAAATTACTCATCAAGACATGTTTTTGAAAACACTTCTTCCAAAAATACTTTAGAAAAATAGTTTTTCTAAAAAAATTATCTGTTCTGGTAACCTTAAGCTCTGATACCACGTATAACACCCCACGTCCATTAATGTCACTCACAAAGGGAATGCATTAACTTCCATAGAGGTTTTAAGTGAATATAGAACAGAAAAATTACAAAAAGACAGATAACAAGTGGTACTTGAAAATCTAAAACTTTATTTCATTGCAGCGGAAATTAAACATGTTTGTTACATCATAAAACCATAAATCAGAGTCAAGTACAATATCCATCTTGATAAAACAAAATACATAATCCCATTACATAAATAGCCATTAAAGAAGATAACAAGCTGGACCTTACTTCAACGGTCCAAGCTTTCCAAAAGAGAGATAAAGCAATCCAATCAAACTCCGCTAGAGCTGGGCCCACCCTGAGGACCTGGGGGGGGGAGATAGAAATAGAGGGGGTCAGACATAAAGTCTGGCGAGTATGATAATTCTAACAATACTATTATCAAAATAATTAGACTGAGGCACAAGCTGGAAAATAAGGAAATGTCTATGAACTATTGGGTATGGAAGAGCCAGATAAAGATAACGTTAAAGGTACACCTAATTACTAACGAATAATTACTACACTGCACCACACCAGTCACCCTAAAAGTTGATCCCACTTGCTTCACTTAGAAATTATATAAATAGCTTTGCGTACCCCTAGCTGACTACATAGGTGCCGCCTGCCCCTATCTCCGCTAGGTGTACCCCACTGCCCACTTTCGATCGGCTCCCTACTCGTAGATACCCATGCTGGCCCCACAGTGGGGTGTATCACTCCCCTAAAGTGGCAACCCGATACAACTTGAGGATGCACGGCTTATACATACACGATGCAACAACGTCTTACCTACCAGCCTGGGTCGACACACGCATATGAAACCCGTTGGACTTGCGTTGCCACCGCTAACCCGTTTGGCCACTTATAGTCAAGCCCAGTATGCGTGTCCCGTCCTCGACTTGGATCGAGCCCACAAAGATACGTTTGGGTTACTGGTTGAAATGGGCCCCCAATTACTTACCACAAGCTATCCACCTAAGCTTGTCCCCACTAGTATATCCCACTTAACCCTCTTCTTAGTCATGTTCATTTACATGTGTGTTTGGTTAAGTCTTACTAATCGTATTTCAAATGCCACTAAAGGCACCCACTAGATTCCTCATGCCACCCAAGGCACCTACTTAACCCACATGTCCCACTTCACATGTTTATTTAGTTAAGTATTTCTTAATTCATTCAGGCCATAACCTCATAAAGACCTCTCACATTAGACTGACATTTATGGCAGCTGGATTCGTCGGGCGGGTCTGGGCAGTCTTACACCATAAACGAGTCTAACCTTGTGTCTTTACAACTCTTATGCTTTAATTTGGGCCTCGGACCTCTCACATTAGGCTGACATTTGTGACTACAGGATTCGTCGGGCAGGTCTGGGCAGTTTTACGTCACAAACGAGTCCAACCTTGTGTCCTAAGCATTGATTAACACTTATAATCTTTTACCCCAGTTTTAAATATATCCCTATTCAAATCATTAATTAATTCCAATTTTAATGATGTCCATAATTGACTCAATTATAGCCATCCACTTATGGTATGCAAAATCATATCAATTGCATCCAATTTTCTCAATATTAAATCCTTAACATTACCCCTACCCCACGTTATACGTTCGCTTATTCAACGCAAAATATACGTTAGACTCGAATAGTCTAACTCATAGCACAAAGATAAATTATCACAACAAATAGACAAATAAAATAGATCTAATCATAATAGGGGTGAAACTTGCATAAAACTACACATGTCATGGATCTAAAGGTGTCAACTTGTTTGGTTAAATGTCACAACTTACATAATATGATCATAACCCAAGTTCATGTATAAACTTGCATATGTGGTTTATGCAACATAATGATGGTGTGAACTAGCATCTAACACATAGAACTCACATCTGTCTTAGCATAATTCTATATCTAAATAGATGTCATAATTCTAGATCTAAATAGATGTCATACAATATGTGAGATTATACATACTAATAAATCTAAACTTGCATAGGTACATGTGATTTATCATGTGAATCATCATAGCCCAAATATATATAATCAACATCATGATTCATAAGCTAACTACAACATAATAACATCATGGCTTTGTAACATCGCAACTTAGCATAGAAACTTGCAACATATATAATATCATCATAGCATGATTTCCAACATATAGGATATCATCATCACATAACATAGGATTTACAACATACATGATAGCATAAGTTTTACAACAACATATGTAACAACCCGTATTTTTGAATAACATGTTATAACATAAATTAAGGCAGAATTAAATGTTAAAATCTGAATCAAGGGAAACGGGCAGTGCCATTGCGTTCGTCTCGGAAAAATACGCGAAATAGAGTCCGAGTTTTCGAGAAACGGAGTCCGTATGACCAAGTTATGGCCCAATGAAGTTTTCAGAAAATTCTAAGCCCGAAAACAGTTCAAATTCGAATTCAGAATCGAATTCAGCCAAAACAGACTGGGCGGGAATTTTCCCGCCCAGGCAGGGTCGACATAGGTGTCGACATCAGTGTCGACACTAGTGTCAACCCCCCCCCCCAATGGGTCGACACCCATGTCGACCCAGGGGTCGACCCCCCCGGTCGGACCAATTTTTCTGGTGCACCATTCTGACATGTTGGGTCTTGTTCTGGAAGTTTCTGACGGGAGTTGATGGCTCAGATTCGATTTAGGGTTAATCCTATGGTCTAAACTACCCCTAATCTCTATAAAAAGACCCCTAGATCTAGCCTAAACCCTCATTAATCATTCCTACAACTAAATGCTGCCCAAATGTTCAATAATCATGGCCTCCACCTTCTTCATAAGAGCATGAGTGTCTCAAATCAATCTATGTCATAAAGGAGCCATCTTTCTTAAGTAAAAGAGCCATCTTTCTTTGTCTTTGGGGTTATTCCTTCTTGTTCTCAAGTCTTGAAGTGGAGTTTATCGTCTTTGGTTGCAGATTTGCTAGTGTGGCTTCGTCTCAATCTTATTTTATATTTATTCTAGACTTCATAGCATTGTAAGCCCTATACTACTCTTAGATTTTAACTATGAAGTTAAATATGACATGTTGCAAGTTTGAGTTTGGGCCTAAGTATGATTTGTGCTTTGATTCTATCATGTTATGCATAGATTTATCCTATGCATGTTTATAAAGCTATCACCTTGACTTCGTGCATAGAAAGCTATGACGTTTGATTTGGAATGTTGCATAAAGCAACATAGAAACTATCATAAACCTTATGTTATCTTGCATATGATGTTATATGCGAATCACTAGCTATCATCCTATATCATTTATGATCATGTTTCACCTATTTGCTAAAGTTTGATATCATGCATGTTTTGAGGCTTATAATGTAATATGCAAGTTCATGAACACATTTGCCTCATATGCCACCATGTTTAACTTGTGGCCAAACCTTAACCCCTAATAATATTATGCATGCTTGTGGCCAAATCACCCTTATGTTATTGTGCATGCTTGTGGCCAAATCACCCTTATGATAGTGTGCATGCTTGTGGCCAAATCACCCTTATGCTATTATGCATGCTAGTGGCCAAATCACCCCTATGCTATTTGATATGTTTGGGCCAAGACACCTTTTATGCTATCATACATGTTGAGGCCATATGCTAGTATGTTGAACCCCTTTTTTGGCCTCAAATATCACCATGTTTGACTTGTGATAGACTTTGCCACCTTATGCCCACCTTGTCATATTGTTATGTTCCCTTTTTGATCTATTTGTGTTGATGCGAATTTACGTGCGATGGGAATACATTATGGGTAATGGGGCAAACTTAAATAACATGAAAAATGACTTGGAAATATGACATGAAAGTTTGACATGTGTTTATGCTTGAAAACACGAACGTGGACATGACATGTAGAAAACATGAAAGTGGCCAACTCGAGGTTGGGTTGAGTTTGTAGCATAAATCTACCCGGAACCGACCGGCTTAACTAGTGGCCACAAACAATAGGACCCAATGTGAGTAGTTGGTCATATCGCACTTAAAACCCGAGGTTAGACTAGGTTGTGGTGTAAAGCTACCCGGACCCGCCCGGCTTAACTAGTAACCACAACAAAGTCTAATGTGAGAGGTTGGGGTGCATTAAGTTAATTAATGCCACATGGTAGGGTTAAGTCATGAACTACTTGAATATACTTAACCAATTAAACACGATGGATCGGTAGGGTTAAGTCATGGACTACTTGGATATACTTAACCAATTAAACACGATGGATTGGTAGGGTTAAGTCATGAACTACTTGAATATACTTAACCAGTTAAACCCGATGTATTGATAGGGTTAAGTCATGAACTGCTTGAATACACTTAACCAACTCAATACATGGTTAGGATAGGGTTAACCACACTTAACCCACTTGAAATCCTAGTTACGTGGTCCTTTTCAGCAGTAACCAATTTGGAAGTATCATGGGTACCCTGGACTAGGCTAGGGTGGGGCATGATTACTGAACTGATTGTAAGAGACCAAAAGAGACGGCTGAAGGGTGCACCGGTTGTTCAGGCGGACCGTGGTCGTGCACATTAAGTCCGGAGTTGAACATGGGCACCAGTAGGTTTAGACTGTGCTTGCTTGAATTGTGTCTGTGGTTTACACCTTAGGGCTGGATACACCCTGGGGTGGACCTAGCACAGTTAACTACATTCCACGATTAAGCCGTATGACACCGATACACGACGAGTTAGGCTTATAGGGAGCCGATCGACTAGACCGAGTAGTTGGACCTCGATTTAGGTCATCTCATGATGTGGGCCAGCTTTGGGCCAAGGGATCATTTCTTGTTTATACTTGACATGGATTGGAATACTAGTACACACCTGGTGCAACTTAACCTTGTAGATGCGATGCCACACTTGATCTATCTTGTTAACTTTTCACCATGCCAGTTATCACCCTACAGCTCATCCCTGTTTTACATGTTCAGTTAACTTTATTAGTTTTTATACTAATAGTAGATAGGACTTACCAGTCTTTTTGACTGACCCGTTTTCTTTCGCCTCTTTTCTTCCTTTCCCCCCCTAGGTTTACAGGGTGGGAACACTGGTACCTAGCTTAGATCTTTAGCTGCTTTTCTGGATAGCTCATGTACGGTTTGGACTTGAGCACGCTATGGCTTTATTCTACCTTGGGGATAGTTACTTTATGATTTTCTTTCCAGTTTTCAGTTGATGTTTCTAGACTATGTTTTGTGGAAAATAATGACCAAGTACTTTGATGTAACTTGACTATGGTTTTGAAATGTAAGTTTTATCCGCTGCTTTATTTACTCTGTTTTTACTTATATGTTCTGTCTTGTGATATCTGCATGCATGTTTACCTCGTTTAACGCCCCTCCAATTCCAGTGCCCTTGCAAGAGTGGCATTGGCGGAGGTGGGGTGTTACATTTGGTATAAGAGCATAAGGTTTACAAGATTTGAGCAAAAAGGTTTTTAAAACTTACCTTTTGAAAAACTATTTTCAAAACCAATTTAGTATTTTCCAATAAAAAGTCTAGTTTATTTTAAAAGGCTATTCCCCAAAAGCCATTAGCACTATCCTTCATTTCCTCGTTCTGAATCTATCTTTTTCTTTTCCAGTATGGCCGATCTTAACCTTCCCGAGTGAGTAACCATTCCCGGATGGTTCCGGAGGTACTTGGAAGCTAGGGCCAACGATGCGGGCCTAGGAAATACCCCTACCGTAACTGAGGTTCGTCCTCCTCCTCAGCATCCACATGCAAATTTCGCAAAGGTTTGCAAAGATTTTAAGGCGATGGGTGGCAAGAATTTTATTGGGACGAAGACTTTTGTGGAGGCAAGAAATTGGTTGAAAGAAACTGAAGACCTTTTTGCTATCTTTGATATAGAAGACCGTAGGAAGGTTCTGTTAGCGGTATGGCTGTTGAAAGGGGAAGCTGCATATTGGTGGGTAGTCACCACCACTACTAGGCCAGTTCAGACTTGGGATGACTTTAGGAGATGGTTCAGATTGAGGTTTCTATCATCGACAAAAGAGAACCTTCAGATGGAGAGGTTCCTATCTATAAAGCAAGGGGACATGACTGTTAGGGAATACGTGGATACGTTTAATCAACTTGCTCGGTTCGATCTAGACTTGATTAACACAGCTCGGAAAAAGGCCCTACGCTTTGCTCTAGGATTGAATGATCCATTGCGCGGTTTGGCCATGTCTCATATACCCATGGGGGCGACCTTCGAGAGTTTGGTGAATATGGCCCTGCTTCAAGAAGAAGATAAGAGTGGCAAGAAGGAGGTCAAGGCAAATGAGTCTCAAGGCGAGAAGGTAGATTCTGGAAAAGGAGGCAAGAACAACAACATCAAGGACAACAAGTCAAGAGAAAGGAGGAAGTGCAACTTCTGTGGGATTACTAGGCACATAGCCAAAGACTGTAGGAAGAAGAAAAGGAAGTTGGGAGAATGCTTTCATTGTGGAGAGTCTGGACACTATAGTAAGGATTGCCCGAAAAAGCGAGGACAAGGGCAAAGGCAAGCTCAGCGAGCAGGACCCTCTGGAGGGCAGTTGCAGGCTCTCCTCGCTCTTCCAGCTTTTGATCGAGGTAGTATTTCTATAGAAATTCATGTTTACATTTCTGATTTCCCTGTCCATACCATATTTGATTCTGGCGCATCGCATAGTTTTATTTCTGATCTTGTTGAAAGTTTGCACCTAAGTACTTGTCTAGTTGAAAATCCCGTTAGTGTTTCAAATCCAATCGGGGGTTCCTCCCATCTATCTGCGATTTGTATGGATTTGAAAATCTCTATCTTGAGCATAGAATTCATGTGTAATGCTTATGTTCTCGGGTTTATGGGATACGGGTTGATTTTGGGCATGGGTTGGTTGTCCAGTTATGGAGCCATTCTTGACTTCGAATATAGGGTTGTGAGGCTCATGACTCGCCTCGGTAATACCCTCGAAAATCTCGTGTGACCTTTAGGGGTCCGTCATGATTAGTTATCTAGAATCCCTTGGCACTTTTTGGAAATTTGTAATCCAATCGAGTAGTGTTCGCCACTAAGGCGATGGTCCATTCCGCTTAAGCATGGGTTATAGAAATCACCCTAGTAAGAACATTTGGCAACGTGGAGTGGCAGTTGTTTTCAAGAGATAGTTCTTCTGCGTGGAATACCGTATGGTATGTAAACGAGATCCAGGATTCACTAACGAATTTCGGAAAGCTTGCATGAAACCATGAGCACGCAGTTATGTTTAAGCCAAGTATTTTAGGAAAAGAATAAGTGGAAGTGGAACGAGAGGCAACGGTGAAATGAGTTCTAACTCATATTTTGGAAATAAGAATTAAGAGCTACGAAATTGTGAAGTTAAAAGACGGTCAAGGCATGATGGGATTAAGCACAAGAAAATGCGGCTTAGAATATTGAAGACTAGATACGCGCATTATATCTCTTTCTAAGAGTATATCCTTCATCCCTATTATTCTGTAGAGCTTACTCGCATGCTATCTTTTAAGTATATCATCTCGGTCCTATTCTCAATCTTAGTTCTTTTGCAAACCCCATAAGGAGTATGACTCACTTGTTTGTGATATATATAGTTGGGGGTGAAGATGTCCATTAAGTTGACCAAACAATTTGGGCTTTATGGGATATGGGTCATAGTTGATAGACTTGCGAAGAGCACCCATCTCCTTCCAATAAAGAACAAGAGGACTGTATCAGGTTTAGCATCTGTTTATCTTCGAGAGATAGTGCGATTGCATGGAGTTCCTTCCAGCATAGTTAGCAGTCGTGACCCAATCTTCACCATCCAATTCCAGAATAGTTTGCAAGAAGCGATGGGTACGCAATTGAATCTAAGTACAGCCTATCACCCCCAGACAGATGGCCAAACCAAAAGGGTGAATAGAGTACTAGAAGATCTGTTGAGGCCATGCATTTTTGACTTTGGTGGTACTTGGGAAGACCACCTTCCTCTTGTAGAGTTTGCTTATAATAACAGCTACCAAGAAAGCATAGGAATGACACCATTCGAAGCTTCGTACGGGAGGCCGAGCAAGTCACCAACATGTTGGTGGGGGACGACGGATAAGCTTATACTTGGGCCCGACATGATAAGGGACACATCCGAGAAGGTTGAGTTGATTCGAAGGCGAATGAAAGCGGCCCAAGACAGACAGAAATCCTATGCAGATAAGCGAAGGACAGACTTAGAGTTTGAAGTTGGAGATATGGTCTTTGTGAAGGTTTCTCCTTTGCGAAATATGGTTCATTTTGGAGCAGTTGGGAAGCTGGCACCAAGGTTCGTAGGACCCTTCCCTATTATAGAAAGAGTTGGGAAGATGGCTTATAAGGTGGAATTGCCTGAAAATCTGGCCGGAGTGCACAATGTTTTTCATGTCTCGCATCTCCGAAAGTGCCTATATGAGTTAGCCGAGGTAGTTGAGCCTAGCATTCTTGAAGACATGGAGGTTGAGAAAGAGGCAACCTTGAGAAGAGCTGTGATTCGTATCATGGAAACGGAGACAAAGAAGCTAAGAAGCAAAGAAGTTAAGCTTGTTAAAGTGCAATGGAGTGAAGCAGAGGAAGATGCAACTTGGGAAACCGAGGAGAAGATGCGTGGGCTTTATCCATTTCTTTTTGAGGGTACATTTTCAATCTCTTTTCCTAGTTGGTATATCTTTCTTTTGCTATCCATGTTTATCTAGTTTATCTCGTTTCGTAAATCTTGTCATGAGAACCTTAGGTAGAAACCCTTGGTTGAAACATGTATTTGAAACATGTTATGCTTGATGTTTGCAAGTGGTTGCAAGTGTTTTCAAGTGGATACTCGTGGATGCATGATACACGTTAGGCACTAAGATCGGCTCACACACTTTCATACCGCATATGCATGAGTGTTTATGCTTATTCATGGATGAAACTTGTATGCTATCACATGGATGTTGCATATGGACGGATATTATGTGCACTCATGTAGAGACTATAAGTTATGTTATGAATTTGCATACATATGGACGCATTGCACAAACATATTTTGCATTAAGGGGGTTTACTGAATCAGTAACCACCTGATCTTCGCATTAGATAGGTGCATATACACACACTTTTGCATATGTTCATACAGCATTAGAAATCTTTTAAGGACAATGATTACTTGTGGATGATGTTTTGAGTAGATGGATGATGGATGGTAGGATACGTTCTTCCTAACTTGAAGATTTCGGGGACGAAATCCTTTAAGGTGGGGAGGATGTAACAATCCGTATTTTTGAATAACATGTTATAACATAAATTAAGGGAGAATTAAATGTTAAAATCTAAATCAAGGGAAACGGGCTGTGCCATTGCGTTCGTCTCGGAAAAATGCGCGAAATAGAGTCCGAGTTTTCGAGAAACGGAGTCCGTATGACCAAGTTATGGCCCAATGAAGTTTTCAGAAAATTCTAAGCCCGAAAACAGTTCAAATTCGAATTCAGAATCGAATTTCAGCCAAAACAGTCTGGGCGGGAATTTTCCCGCCCAGGCAGGGTCGACATAGGTGTCGACACCAGTGTCGACACTAGTGTCGACCCCCCCCAATGGGTCGACACCCATGTCGACCCAGGGGTCGACACCCATGTCGACCCAGGGGTCGACACCCATGTCGACCCAGGGGTCGACCCCCCCGGTCAGACCAATTTTTCTGGTGCACCATTTTGACATGTTGGGTCTTGTTCTGGAAGTTTCTGACGGGAGTTGATGGCTCAGATTCGATTTAGGGTTAATCCTATGGTCTAAACTACCCCTAATCTCTATAAAAAGACCCCTAGACCTAGCCTAAACCCTCATTAATCATTCCTACAACTAAATGCTGCCCAAATGTTCACTAATCATGGCCTCCACCTTCTTCATGAGAGCATGAGTGTCTCAAATCAATCTATGTCATAAAGGAGCCATCTTTCTTAAGTAAAAGAGCCATCTTTCTTTGTCTTTGGGGTTATTCCTTCTTGTTCTCAAGTCTTGAAGTGGAGTTTATCGTCTTTAGTTGCGGATTTGCTAGTGTGGCTTCGTCTCAATCTTATTTTATATTTATTCTAGTCTTTATAGCATTGTAAGCCCTATACTACTCTTAGATTCTAACTATGAAGTTAAATATGACATGTTGCAAGTTTGAGTTTGGGCCTAAGTATGATTTGTGCTTTGATTCTATCATGTTATGCATAGATTTATCCTATGCATGTTTGTAAAGCTATCACCTTGACTTCGTGCATAGAAAGCTATGACCTTTGATTTGGAATGTTGCATAAAGCAACATAGAAACTCTCATAAACCTTATGTTATCTTGCATATGATGTTATATGCGAATCACTAGCTATCATCCTATATCATTTATGATCATGTTTCACCTATTTGCTAAAGTTTGATATCATGCATGTTTTGAGGCTTATAATGTAATATGCAAGTTTATGAACACATTTGCCTCATATGCCACCATGTTTAACTTGTGGCCAAACCTTAACCCCTAATAATATTATGCATGCTTGTGGCCAAATCACCCTTATGCTATTGTGCATGCTTGTGGCCAAATCACCCTTATGCTAGTGTGCATGCTTGTGGCCAAATCACCCTTATGCTATTATGCATGCTAATGGCCAAATCACCCCTATGCTATTTGATATGTTTGAGGCCAAGACACCTTTTATGCTATCATACATGTTGAGGCCATATGCTAGTATGTTGAACACCTTTTTTGGCCTCAAATATCACCATGTTTGACTTGTGATAGACTTTGCCACCTTATGCCCACCTTGTCATATTGTTATGTTCCCTTTTTGATCTATTTGTGTTGATGCGAATTTACGTGCGATGGGAATACGTTATGTGTAATGGGGCAAACTTAAATAACATGAAAACATGACTTGGAAATATGACATGAAAGTTTGACATGTGTTTGTGCTTGAAAACACGAACGTGGACATGAAATGTAGAAAACATGAAAGTGGCCAACTCGAGGTTGGGTTGAGTTTGTAGCACAAATCTACCCGGAACCGACCGGCTTAACTAGTGGCTACAAACAATAGGACCCAATGTGAGTAGTTGGTCATATCGCACTTAAAACCCGAGGTTAGACTAGGTTGTGGTGTAAAGCTACGTGGACCCGCCCGGCTTAACTAGTAACCACAACAAAGTCTAATGTGAGAGGTTGGGGTGCATTAAGTTAATTAATGCCACATGGTAGGGTTAAGTCATGAACTACTTGAATATACTTAACCAATTAAACACGATGGATCGATAGGGTTAAGTCATGGACTACTTGAATATACTTAACCAATTAAACACGATGGATTGGTAGGGTTAAGTCATGAACTACATGAATATACTTAACCAATTAAACCCGATGTATGGATAGGGTTAAGTCATGAACTGCTTGAATACACTTAACCAACTCAATACATGGTTAGGATAGGGTTAACCACACTTAACCCACTTGAAATCCTAGTTAGTGGTCCTTTTCAGCAGTAACCAACTTGGAAGTATCATGGGTACCCTGGACTAGGCTAGGGTGGGGCACGATTACTGAACTGATTGTAAGAGACCAAAAGAGACGGCTGAAGGGTGCACCGGTTGTTCAGGCGGACCGTGGTCGTGCACATTAAGTCCGGAGTTGAACATGGGCACCAGTAGGTTTAGACTGTGCGTGCTTGAATTGTGTCTGTGGTTTACACCTTAGGGCTGGATACACCCTGGGGTGGACCTAGCACAGTTAACTACATTCCACGATTAAGCCGTATGACACCGATACACGACGAGTTAGGCTTATAGGGAGCCGATCGACTAGACCGGGTAGTTGGACCTCGATTTAGGTCATCTCATGATGTGGGCCAGCTTTGGGCCAAGGGATCATTTCTTGTTTATACTTGACATGGATTGGAATACTAGTACACACCTGGTGCAACTTAACCTTGTATATGCGATGCCACACTTGATCTATCTTGTTAACTTTTCACCATGCCAGTTATCACCCTACAGCTCATCCCTGTTTTACATGTTCAGTTAACTTTATTAGTTTTTATACTAATAGTAGATAGGACTTACCAGTCTTTTTGACTGACCCGTTTTCTTTTTCCTCTTTTCTTCCTTTCCCCCCCTAGGTTTACAGGGTGGGAACACTGGTACCTAGCTTAGATCTTTAGCTGCTTTTCTGGATAGCTCATGTACGGTTTGGACTTGAGCACGCTATGGCTTTATTCTACCTTGGGGATAGTTACTTTATGATTTTCTTTCCAGTTTTCAGTTGATGTTTCTAGACTATGTTTTGTGGAAAATAATGACCAAGTACTCTGATGTAACTTGACTATGGTTTTGAAATGTAAGTTTTATCCGCTGCTTTATTTACTCTGTTTTTACTTATATGTTCTGTCTTGTGATATCTGCATGCATGTTTACCTCGTTTAACGCCCCTCCAATGCCAGTGCCCTTGCAAGAGTGGCATTGGCGGAGGTGGGGTGTTACAACATATATGACAATTCACATCATTTTCTTATGATCCATATCACATCTTAATCTAATTAGTTTGCTAATAATCTTATTAAGATCATCATACTCACAATTAGAAAAGAAAGAGAGTCTTGATTTGCTTTAGAGTTGAGTAGAATTAGAGTTTTGATTAGCTTTCTTCCTTCTTAGTTGGCGGCGGCTACACTGAGTTCCATGGCGACGGCATGACGGCGGCTATTCTATTTTTCATGTGAATTTAGAGGGAGAGACTACCTAGGTATATATAGAGTTTAGGATTTATTCAGACCGTCAGATCAACTCAGAACTAACCTGAACCGTTAAATTAGCCAACTCAGCCCTAAAGACACATCAGCAGCTCAAGATTGGGCTCGGCCAAAACCTGGCCAACTTGACCAGGTCGACACCCAAGTTGACTGCATAGTCGACCTGGTCCTGGGGGTGTCGACTGCCCGGTCGACTCCCCAGTCGACCTGGGGTGCTGGGCGGGAAATTTCCCGCCTGGCCTGTTTGACTTCGAATTTTGAATTTTGAATTTTCTGAAACTTCTGATGGCCATATCTCCTTCATACGAAGTCCAAATCACGCAAACTCGGACTCTATTTCAACCAGAATTCCGAGACGAACACACTGGTGCAACCCGTTTCCCATAATTCTCACGTCTAAGATTAGTTATTCTTTAATTTGTGAATATTAATATTAACAGAATTACGGGGTGTTACACAAATGAAATGCTCATGATCCTTAGAGGATAATCCTTCAGGTTGTTTCATATAAACCTTTTCCTCTAAATCTCCATTTAGAAAAGCCGTTTTCACATCCATCTAATCAGCTCGAAGTCAAAATGATCTACTAATGCCATGAGCACTCGGAGAGAATATTTTTTTGATATAGGGGGAAAAGTTCCTGTATAGTCAATTCCTTCCCTTTAAGTGAACCCTTTGGCAACGAGTCTTGCCTTATATCTCTCGATGTTGCCTAGTGAGTCTCTTTTTGCATTAAAAACCCACTTGCATCCAATGGTTTTTACACTATTAGGCAACTGGAAAAGAATCCAAACTCGATTAGACGCCATTGAGTTCATCTCTTCCTTCATAGCATTCATCCGTAAGTCTGAATCTGTAGAACTTATGGCTTGTGAAAATGACAAAGGATCATTATCGACTCCAATATTATAATCTGTTTCTTGTAGGTACACTTCATAATCATCAATAATAGTTGATCGCCTTTCTTAAATAGATCTCCTTAGTGGGACTTGTTCATTATCATGATGACTTGGTTCCTCTTTTACAGCATGATCTATTGGAATTTGATCAACAGTTTGTGGAATTTTCATATATGACTGTCTAATATTTGGCTGAGCTTGAGAAGTGTGAATGACAATCAACCTATCCATTGAATCAGAGGGTGGAACCTCACAATGGTCTGTTTCAGGACTAATGTTCTGAAATTGATCACTCCCACTGATCAAATCATTCTCAAGAAATTTAGCATTCCTTGATTCCACAATCCCAATACAATGGGACAGACAATAAAATCAATAACCCTTTGACTTCTCGGGATATCCAATGAAATACCCACAAATAGTCCTTGGGTCAAGCTTCTTTTCTTGTGAATTATAAATTTTCACTTCTGACGAGCATCCCCAAACACGTACTTGTCGCAAACTTGGTTTCCAACCTTTGAACAACCCAAAAGGCATCTCAGAGATGGTCTTGGATGGAACTCAGTTCAATATGTACGCTGCCGTGTTGAGAGCTTCAGTCTTTAAGAAGGATGGAAGTTTAACATTACTTTTCATACTTCTCACCAAGTCCATTATGTCGAGTATAATCATATGATTTTTGTTTGATGATAAAAAACATATACATTACTTTATAAATGTGTTTGTAAACAGTATTATTCTATATTTCACATACAGAAATAAATATTTATTTGAATAGAATAATATTATACAGAATTGAATATTCAAACAATATTTTTATTTAAATAAATATTTTATTTCGGCATATGAAATATTACATATTCATGACTTCATTATTTACAATTCACATAAATATGTTTGGATATTTTTGTTTAAATCTGACATGACACATTTGCATATCACACATGAAATTGCACTAAAGGAATTCAAAAAAAAAAAAGCAGATTGAACTAAACAACAAAATTATATTTTATTTCAATCAATTTTTTTGTTACAAATATCAATACAATTTTATTCATATCTACAATTGATTTCATATACAATTTTTCCTCACTACGTATCACTCAGTTAATATACAGACTCACCGTTACATATACATTCACTGACACTGAGTCTTCACGTGATTTCAATCCAACCCAGTCACCTGTATACCTGTCATAAAAACACACAAGTAAACTGAAATAAAAATATATTTAAATACAAGCAAATATAAATTTATTTCAAATTTTATTTGCCTTAGAATTTTGCTGTGTTTCTCATCATTTTTCTAGACTTGGTCTGATACATACATACATACATACATATATATATATATCCATCTATGTCTGGACAGCTTGTGATATCCATAGTAATTCACTGTAAATATCACAAGGTAGACAGTATTCCTAGTGCTCATATATATATATATATATATATATATATATATATATATATATATATTCTACACATACATGTATACACATACATTGTACGTATATACACATATATTTTGTGCATGGGCAATACGGTGGGCAATACGGTCAAAACCTCGTGAATGGACATGTACCCAAGAATTAATGCCACAGTCCAAGATATACTCACACACACAACCACACACACACACACACACACACACACACACACACACACATATATATATATATATATATATATATATGTACATAAATACAATGTATGTATATACAATGTGGCATATGAACAATGTCATGGCTCAAATACAGTGCAAATAATATAGCCAAAATCTGCATAGACAAGGATGCCAAACCCAGAGTGCAAGCACAAGGCGACAAATTGAAAATGGACAAAGTTCTATAATGCATTTCAGCAAGGGTTCACAAAGCAAATGGAGAACATGCAAATATCTAAGATTCAAGCTGACAAGATCATGCTCAGGTTAGCCAAGTTGTTTACACATCAAGCTAAGGAGAAAGCCAAAGTGAAAATACAAATGCACATGAAGCTGGTTTCAAGCTACAACAAAGTAACACAAGATAGCATGAACAAATCCAAGTGCAAGTATATATGGACATACACAAGAATAAAAATATATGCATAAGCATATAAGCATGGTGAAAATGGTTTTAAATAGGGCAAAAACAAGTTGGATTGAAACAATAAGTGCAACAAGAACCATTTTTTGAGGTTCACGATCATAAAAGACAATTCAGGTAACAACATATACAAGAATGTGACCAAAAGTCCAAGCTATCATCAACAGGTATACAACAATAAGCACAAGTTCAAGCTCAGGTAGAAATGGCTGAACACACACAAGTACAGCTCGAACAAATTTAAGGGGACAGTGCAACATCAGTATAAGAGAAGAAAATAGGAAGCATAGTGTTGACAGCAATACACAAGTACACCAATACTCAACATAGTGTCAAAGAACAAGTGTGGCATGAAACAAAAAACAAGTCTAACCATCAAGTCTCCCTATAAATGATAAGTGCTCTTACAAATTCATAAGGCAGGTTCAAGAATATACTAGCAACTGGATAGTATTTGTTCTTATCAAATATTCAAGACAAGGTACAAGGAAATTTGAGTGACAACATACTAAGGATAAGTATCAGTTTAAAATTAATCAAGTATTAAATCTTCTTAGCTGTTCACGACAAAGAAAAGTGTAGTACCAGTTTAAATTTTTATAGCAACTATTAAATTTTAGCATTAGTTTGAATATCTAGAAATCAAGACATCAGATCAAAGTCGAGGAAAATCAATTGTAGCATCAGTTCAAATTTATGGGAAATTAGAGTATAGCATATGTTCAAGTTTTTATCATCTAGAAGCCAAAAATATCAACAAAACTTTTGGCAAAGATAAAGTTCCAGAAATTATCGACGCATTATTTTCTAGAAAAATATACGAGCATAGCAAAAATAGGAGGAAGGCATGCGAATTCTAGATCAAGGAAGACTCAATCAAATTCTAGAAGTCATGGCAAAAAACACTCAAGACCAATTCAAAGCCGAAAAGATCAAGCCCAATATTTTAGCAAAAATCTCAGCCAAGTCACTGAATGTAATCAAAGATTGTTTCATATTTCAATCCTATAAATTAACCACATCATCATCGGCATAACTGATCAAAAAATTCAAGTAGAAAATCAAATAAATAAATCCATAGAAACTCACGAATCTTTTTCAATGCTTTTCCGATCCAGCAAAGCCAAATCCAGTAACCAAAGAGTAACGATAAATCCAAGCACTGAGGAACAAATTTCTAAAGTTTGGAGGTCACAATTTGGGACAGAGTGAAAACCCTAATTTGGTCATCAGAGGAAGCAGACATTTTTCTCAAAGCGAGGAGCCAAGTGTTAATGAAAGAAATAAAGGGCCGACCAATTTTATAAAAGAAGATTAAAAGGATTTTATTATTTATAAACTAGGGTTTTGTTTTCTAAGGGTTTGGTTTTTTAAGGGTTTTAATTTTTATTTTAGTGTTTTAATTTTGTAAACGTGTTTAAGGTTTTCTAGTTTGTATGTAAAACTAGGGAGATGAATTACAGGTTTGTAATTCGGGGAAATTTGATCTTAGGGATAGAGATCAGTGCAAGGTTTTGAGCATAGGGTTAGAATAGTTGGGAGCGAGTGTCGCGAGTTTACAGGGGATTGTAAGCGTAGAGATTGTTTTAATTCCTAGTAGAAACCTTGGGGAATGCAACAGTAGGCAGGGTTTTGCTGAAGTTGGGTATACCCGTGTGTTATTTATTTTTCCGCATTTACTCTGATTATTATCTGTGTTGATATTATTTAATTACTTAACAAAAGCAGCAATAGACCATATTCACTCCCCCTCTGAGTTTAATTCAGATCCTATAAGTGGTATCAAAGTAGGTGTTTTTTATTTTAAAATAACTCTAGAGTCATGGATTTCCCTAACGGTGAGTTTTCTAGTTGTCAATCTAGCAAGAATTTTTCCAGTATAACCCCAACTATTTTTGATGGAACATATTTTTTAAATTGGAAATTGGAAATTAAAAATTAAAAATGGAGTTTTATTTAAAATCTGTTAATATTAGATGTTGGGATATTATTAAAAATGGGTATGATATGGAAGATAAGAGTGATATTATAATTAATTCTCATACTACGCACATTTTATATTCTTATATTAATGATGATCAATTTAACCATATCTCACATTGTTTAACTGCACAAGAAATCTGGGAAACTCTCGATGCGTTGTATGGAAGAAAAGACAACAATAGCTCAAAACCCTCAAAATCCAACTCAAATTCAGAATTATGCTTGACTGGATTTACAAAAGATGGATCGGATGATGATAGTGATGAAGACTCAACAGATGACGAGCGATTTCCTTTTGAAAAGTTAGTTCTTTTTTGTGATAAATTAACTAAAACTATTGAGAGTCTCAAACTAACAAATAAGAATTTAAAATCTAAAAATGTTAAGTTCAGCAATAAAAATCATGATTTGGAATTAAAACTTGAAAACATTAAAAGGATTGAAAACTCGAATTGCAAAAAATGTTTAGAATTGGAAAATGATTTAGTTCATCTTGATGAAAAGTTTCAGAAGCTTGAAAAGGGAATTGTGTGTTTAAAAATAAATGAGACTGAAATAAAAACAAAAAACATTTTTTTTCAAAAGGAGTTGGATAAGCTTAAGAAGGTTAAAAATTCCAAACATGAAATTTTAGAGAAAGAGAGTTTATTGAAAACCGAATCGATTTTGAATGAGCTTGAAATTAAAACTGAAAAAATCAAAAATCTCAAATGCGATAAATGCACGAATTTTCAAAAAGAATTGTTTGAAATAAAAGAAAATTTCAAAACCCATGAAAACGAAAACGTGATTTTGAATAACGAATCTGAAATTACTCGTATAAATCATGATGTGGAAAAAGAAATTGAAAAATTCAAGGATTTTGGAAAACTTGAAATTGAAAAGCGTAAATGATTTGAAATTGAGAATTTTGAGTTTAATGCCAAAATTAAAATGCCTGAAAACGAATATATGATTTTGAAACAAATTGATTTTGAAAACAAAAATATCGCTATTAATCGTTGTTCAAATTTAATGAAAGAAAATAGTGATCTTAAATCTAAAATTCAACGACTTGAATCAAGTTTGACTAAATTTTCTAAAGGTGAAAAATCGTTGAATGTGTTGTAAAAAACTATTTTTTTGTTGAGAATAAGAAAGGACTTGGTTTTGGTTTTGATCAAGTTGAAAAACAAAATTATAATGATTTTAAAAATCATTCAATTGACGTTGGAAAAAATCGAATTGGAAATTTGTACTCTTATAATTTCAAAGGATTTTTAAATCAGAAACGAAATGGAAACTCGTTTAGAAACAATTCTGTTAAACGTGTTTGGATCCCAAAAGATAGCAAATGAATTCGAATAAGACTAAATGAATGTGGGTTTCTAAGGGCACTTTAGTGGATACTAATGGATGGCTATATAAACGAGTTTCGGTACCAAAACGTATAAACAAAGCTAAGAGTGGTGAAACATTCTTTGTTAGACCACTCGATATTAGAAATATTTAGGTACCGAGGCAGGCTAAGGAACAACTATGCTTAAGAGAGATAAAAATTCAAATTGTTTCATATTATTGAATTATTTGGAGTTCCTTGGCCATAGATTTCTGATTTGGAGATTCATTGGTTCACACTGATTATGGTAAGTCGGGGTGATCTCTAAACTCGTGTTTTTCATGTCATTTTGTATTGACAATGTCATAGTATTTTTTACATATCTTTAGCTTCTTAATATCAAATTGCAAAATTCTTGATTTTCTAGAAATTACATTCAATTTTCTACAACTTTTATGTTTTGAGTATTTCCAGATTCTGAAGTTAAATTGATGAAAAACTGCAATTCATTTGAAGTTTTGGTTTTTGACCAGTAGCTGAATTTCTGACAGTGTTGTAGTATTTTGAGCTTATCTTGAACATTGTTAATCGGAATTTGAAAATTTATGATGTTCTGGAAAGCTAATGAAATTACACACATTTGTGCTGTTTTGAGTTTCTTCTAATTCATCTTGAAAAATATTGTAAAACTGCACTCAATTCAGCATATTACTTGAAAGCTATAATTGATTAGTTGTCATTGTTTTTTACTTTGCTTGAGTATCATTGATTTTGATTGATTGTTGAAATTCATGGATTATAATATTGAATTTGAATTCTAAAAATAAACCTTTATCAAGTGATTTCAAATAATTTGCTTTTGATTTGAATTATTGACTGTCCCTTGTACTATCTAAAAATACCCTGAAAATTTCTCTTGAAATTCTTGCTTTGAAACAGATTTTGTACAGCTCTGATAAAGGAAATTGATTTGATTCGTTTAAGTGTCTGGTGATTAAATGATGAGTTGAAAAATCAGTGACTAGATTTCTTTAAATTCCATGGGCAATTTGATTTACATATACAAGTGCTTTTAAATTGTCTAGGAGCAATCAGTCTTAGAAGTATTAGAAATTTCATATTCAATTGATTGATTTTTAAAACTGATTTTCAACTTGCATTGATATTTCAAAAACCCCTCATGAAAGTGATATTTTCAATTTTAAAATTATTTTTGATTATTTATTCAAAAATTGAAATTCTTGATCGATTTGAACCATCTTGGAACACATCAAAATTATTAATAGAGTATGAAATTGTGATGAGTTGAGACTATGGTATATTTCATAACAAGAGAAAATATGATGTAAATTCTAATGATGATTGGACAGATTTTATAATATTTTTGAATTAGTGCTTATTTCACGATCATCTTTTATTTCTACCATATTTCTGTCACTCATCATGGTTTTATATAATGTGGAGCGTTTAAAATATATTTGGAAATAAGGAAAATTTTGATTAAAAAATGATTTTTTATTGGTATTCACTCTCATTTAAAAGTCCACGCGATTATGTATGAGTGAATCACCTTAATCTCCATGTGCTTCCATTTCCCATTTAAAATTCCTCATGGTTACATATGGATGGAACTCATAAGTAACGATAAAATTTAAGTTACTACTAATCCCATTTAAAAGTCCTAGCAGTTATGCGTGGTTAGAAAGTGCTTCAAATAATTCTAAATTATTTTTGCATAAATTTGAAATTTATTTGAAAATTATGGAATTCATAGTCCTACAATTGAAATTTAAAAACTCTCCTCATTTTTATAAAATCAATCGTAAATCCATTATTCTGAAAAGTGAAATATGCTTCTAATTTGAAGAATATTATGATTTTTGTTTGATTAAATGAGATTTATGATATATATATATATATATATATATATATATATATTTTCCCTCTTGATTTGAATAAATATTTCTAGTCTATATTCATCACTATTTCGATTTCTATTATACTTTTGATGATAACAAAAGAGGGAGAATGGTTAAGATTTTGATTAATGAGTGAATACTTCAAGAATATTTTTATATTGAAAATCAATTGAATTTTTAAATTACTCATGTATGCATATATATAAGGGGAGTTCGGTTGCAGGGGGAGCATACAAATAGGGGGAGTAATATATTTCACATTTATCACATTCAAAATCTTAGTGTATGTTTGTCATCATCAAAAGGGAGAGATTGTTGAGTATAACAGTATGATTTTTGTTTGATGATAACTAACATGTATAATACTTTATAAATGTGTTTGTAAACAGTACTATTCTATATTTCACAGCACATATAGAAATACATATTTATTTGAAAATAATACTATTATATATAATTGAATATTCAAATAGTATTTTTATTTAAATAAATATTTTATTTTAGCATTAGAATTAGTACATATTCATGCCACCACTATTTATAATTCACATAAATATGTTTGTTTGTTTTTATCTAAATCTGACATGAAACATTTACGTATCACACATGAAATTGTACTAAAGGAATTCAAACAAAATAAACAGACTGAATTAAACAACACAAATATATTTTATTTCAATCAATTTGTTTGTTATAAATATTAGTACAATTTCATTCATGTCTACAATCGATTTCATATATGGTTTTTCTTCACTGTGTATCACTCAGTTTATATACAGACTCACCGTTACATATACATTCACTAACACTGAGTCTTCACGTGCTTCCAATCCAATCCAACCCAGTCACCTGTATACCTGTCATAAAAACATAGACAATAAACTGGAACAAAAATAGATTTAAATACAAGCAAAAATAAGTTTGTTTCAAATTTTATTTGCGTCAGAATTTTGATGTGTTTCTCATCATTTTTCTAGACTTGGTCTTATATATATATCTAGATAGCTTGTGATATTCATAGTAATTCACTGTAAATACCATAAGGTGGACAGTATTTCTAGTGCTCACATATATATATATATATATATATATATATATATATATATATATATATTCTGCACATATATTTAAACACATACATTGTATGTATATACATATATATTTTGTGCAAGGGCAATACGGTCAAAACATCGCGAATGGACATGTACCCAAGAATCAATGCCATAGTCCGGGATATACTCACACACACACACAGATATATATAAATATATATATATATATATATATATATATATAGACATACATACATACATACATTGCATGTACATATAATGTGCCATATGAACAATGTCATGGCTCAAATACAGTGCAACATAATATAGCCAAAATCTGCATAACAAGGATGCTGAACCCAGAATACTAGCACAAGGCCGACAAAATGAAAATGGACAAAGTTCTCTAATGCATTTCAGCAAGGGTTCACAAAGCAAATGGACAACATGCAAATATGCTAGATTCAAGATGACATGATCTTGCTCAGGTTAGCCAAGTTGTTTACACAACAAGCTAAGGAGAAAGCCAAAGTGAAAATACAAATGCTCATGAAGCTGGTTTTAAGCTACAACAAAGTAACACAGGGCAGCATGAACAAATCCAAGTGCAAGTATATATGGACATACACAACAATAACAATATATGCACAAGCATATAAGCTTGGTGCAACAAATTTTAAACAGGGCAATAACAAGTTGGATTGAAACAACAAGTGCAACAAGAATTACGTTTCAGGTTCGTGATCATAAAAGACAATTCAAGCAACAGCATATACAAAAATGTGGCCATAAGTCCAAGCTATAATCAACAAGTATACAACAATAAGCAAAGTTCAAGCTCAATAGAAATGGATGAACACACACAAGTACAGCTCGAACAAATTTAAGGGGACAATGCAACATCGGTAAAAGACAAGCAAATAGGAAGCATGGTGTTGACAGCAATACACAAGTACACCAGTTTCGACAAAGTGTCAAAGATCAAGTGTAGCATGAAACACAAAACAAGTCCAACCATCACGTTGCACTACAAATGATAGGCGCTCTTTCAAATTCATAAGGCAGGTTCAAGAACACACTAGCAACTGGGTAGTATATGTTCTTATCAAGTATTCAAGACAAGGTACAAGGAAATTTGAGTGACAACATACCAAGGAAAAGTACCAGTTAAAAAATTGATCAAGTATTAAATTTTCTCAACTATTCACGACAAAACAAAGTGTAGTACAAATTCATATTTTTATAGAAACTGTTAAATTTTAGCATCAATTCGAATATTTTGAAATCAAGGCATCAATTCAAAGTCGAGCCAAATCAATTGTAGCATCAATTCAAATTTATGGAAAATCAGAGTATAGCATATGTTCAAGTTTTTATCATCAAGAAGCCAAAAATATCAACATAATTTTTGGTAAAGATAAAGTTCCAGAAACTATCAACACATTGTTTTCTAGAAAAATATACGATCATAACAACAATCGGAGGATGGCATGCAAATTCAAAATCAAGGAAGACTAAATCAAATTCTAGAAGTCATGGCAATAAACACTCAAGAAAAATTCAAAGCTGAAAAGATCAAGCCCAATATTTCAGCAGAAATCTCAGCCAAATCACTAAACGAAATCAGATATTATTTAGGATTTCAATCCTATAAATTAACCACGTCATCATCGTCATAATTGATCGAAAAATTCAAGCAGAAAATCAAATAAATAAATCTAGAGAAACTCACGAATCTTCTTCAACATTTGTCGATCGAGCAAAGCGAAATCCAGTGACCAAAGAGCAACGATAAATTCAAGCATCGAGAAAAAAATTTCTAAAGCTTTGGGGTCGAGATTTGGGACAGGGTGAAAACCCTAATTTGGTCATCATAGGAAGCCGACATTTTTTTCAAAGCAAAGAGCTAAGTGTGAAAGAAAGAAATAAAGGGCCGACCAAATTTATAAAAGAAGATTAAAAGGATTTTGTATTTATAAACTAGGGTTTTGTTTTTTAAGGGTTTTAATTTTTATTTTTGTGATTTAATTTTGTAAACGTGTTTAAGGTTTTCGAGTTTGTATGTAAAACTTGGAAAACGAATTATGGGTTTGTAATTCGGGGAAATTTAATCTTGGGGATAAAGATCAGTGTAGGATTTTGAGCGTAGGGTTGGAATAGTTGGGAGAGAGTGTCGCGAGTTTACAAGGGATTGTAAGCATAGAGATTGTTTTAAGTCCTAGTAGAAACCTTAGGGAATGCAGCAGTAGGCAAGGTTTTGCTGAAGCTGGGTATATCTGGGTGATATTTATTTTTCCGTGTTTACTATGATTATTATATGTGTTAATATTATTTAATTACTCATCAAAAACTACAATAAATCTTATTCACCCCCCTTTATGGTTAATTTAGATCCTATGCATTAATGTTCGATTTCTTCTTTCTGCTACACCATTCTGGCCGGGAGAACCAGACATAGTGCATTGGGTAGTAATCCCATGCTCTTGAAAAAATTTCGCAAATGGACCACATGCTTGTCCCTTTTTTTTAGTGTATTTGATATAGCATTCACCACTTCTATCTTATCTAATGATTTTAATGTGCTTATCACATTGATTTTATACTTCTACCTTAAACAATTTGAAGGCTTCCAAAGCTTCATCTTTAGAATGAAGCAAATAGAGATACATATATCATGAATAGTCTTCCATGATGATGATAAAATATTTCGGATCATTAGTGTTCATGTCCGGACAATAAACATTTGTATGTATGATTTCTAATAGATCTGAACTCCTCTTTGCACCTTTCTTATGTATATTAGTTTACTTTCTTTTAATGCAACTAATATGGGTCTCAAAATCAGTGAAGTCTAGAGTAGAAAGTACTCCATCCTTTACTAATCTCTTAACTCTCTCAATGGAGTTATGACTCACTTTCCGACGCCACAACATAGAGGACTTTTCATTCATAATAATCTCTTTAAACCAGTATTAACATGCATCGAACTATGACTATTATCATTTTGCAGTTCAAGATAGTACAAACCATCTGACATAATACCATAACCAATAATATCAGAATTTCCAGACTAAAACCAGAAATCGAAAAAATAAAGGAAAATCCCAAAGGTACAAGTCTTGAAATAGAAATCAAATTTCTAGCGAAATTTGGTAAAACGTCTTTTCCAAATGCAAAATAAAACCATTATTCAAAGTTAAACTACATGTCCCAACAGCTTCTACATGTGAACCCATCTGACTTCCAGAATAGATGTAATGTTCATTGCATACTGGTTTCCTTAGGGTTGTCATACTGTGCAAGGTATTCGAAACATGGGTTGTAGTACCAGAATAAATCCACCAAGTATTATTGATTAACACTGACCATATTAGATTCTTAACACAAATATGCAAGAAAATTACCTTTCTTCATAAGCCAGTTTTTGAACTTAGGACAGTCTTTCTTTATGTGCCCCTTCTTTTTACAGAAGAAACATCTAGACTCTCTTTCTTGATGGCCTACTTAGCCGACATCTTTCCCTTTCCTTTTTCCTTAACACAATCCTTCTTTTTCTTTTCAGAAGTAGTAAGGTTCACTTCTTCACCCTCCTCCATCAGCAATCTTCTTTCTTCTTGAACACACATGGTCATAAGTTCATTAATTGACCATTTATCCTTATGTATATTATAGGATACTATAAAAGGACCATGTTGATGGGAAAGAGTGCATAAAATGAAATCGACAAGAAAAGACTCGAACATGGTAACTTCCAAGTAATTTAGTTGAGCCATGTTGAAACACCCCACCTCCGTTAAGGTCACTCACAAAGAGAATGCCTTAATTTTGGAGGAGCATTATAGGTAAAAGACACAGATAATTTACAAGACAGACATATATAAGCAGTGGAAAACTAAATTTATTTCATTTGTGGTTCATAACAAAAACATTACAGCAAACTTTCTCAAAACAACTTCCAAATCATTACATCAGAATCTCTGTCTTGATTATAACATAAAGAAGCATAAAACAAAATAAAACTGCATAAATCCCCAAGTAGTAGTGTGTCCAAAGCCATAGCCAAAGGTAAGAGGTTCCAAGCTATACATCACAGAGTCTTCAAGCTTGGAAAGATGAACGGTCCAAATTAAGCTGAGCTATTATTTCCATGGGTACCTGAGAGGGGGGAAACGGAAGAAAAGTGAGCGAAAGAAAATGGGTCAGACATAAGTCTGGTAAGTCCAGTGATTATTCAGCAAGTAAACTGATAAGAGAATCATGACTTGAATAAGCTGGACACAGGATAATAACCAGGAAATAAGGTAACATAGGATAAGGTAAGATAAACAGGGCAAGATAAACAAGGAAATATAAACTAATCATACTATCGCACTCATGTCCATATTCTCTGCATTTACTAGATATTTCAACCCTCATCATGAGTTCAAACCCAGTGATCCCTCTTTATTGATCGGCTCCTACTCGCACGAATTTACCACTTGTGTCATATGGCCCCGCTTGATTGTAGATACCTGTGCTGGTCCCACCATGGGGTGTATCAAATCTTATGGTGGCAACCCGACACGATTCAAGATGCACAGTGTATAACTACTGATGCCCAATGCCTGCTTTTTCCACTTCGGAGTACGTGCACGCTCGTACTCCGTCGGAAACTACACTGACACAACAACCATCGTTGTTTTGACCGCTTATAATCAGCCCAGTAATCGTGCCCCACCCTTCCTGGTTCAGGGTACCATGATACATCTATGTGGGTTACTGCTGAAATGGTTCCCCGTTACTAGGGTTTCCTAATAAACATGTTAAATTGGTTAAGTATCCAAGTTAACCTAACCCCACCCATCAGTTTAGTTAACATGTTGTATTGGTTAAGTGTTGCCTTGATTAACTTAACCCTAGCATTCCTGACTTAGCTTTAGTTCATTCATTAAAGCACCAACCACTCACATTAGACAGGTATTGTTGCGGTCACTGGATGTGTCGGTCGGGTCTGGGCAGTTTACACCGCAACTCAGTCTAACCTCGGGTTGTTTTGGGCTCGATGCACTAACCTCCCACATTAGATATATATTGTTACGGTTGCTGGATGTGTCGGGCGGTTCCGGGCAGTCTTACACCGTAACTCAATCTAACCTTGGGTTAGGAATATTCGTCTTTTCTAAATTTACATATTTACCTCTTTATATTTATATGTAAATTATTGTCATTCAATTCAAGCCCCACTTTCCCTTTTATATCAAGTTCATAATTTTAGGTATAAAAATTTATACCACTTTATGCCATAAAACATTTATGAGCCAAGTATGCCAATTATATGTAATTTCATGTTTTTCCCCAACGTTACCCCTGTTAAACGTTCGCATAAATCACATAAAATGTTAGGCTCGATACATAGCCTAACTTATTCACAAAAGGGGAAAAATAGGAGGATGTAACAATTCCAACATCATAAAAATATGGATCTAGCTACACATGTATCATATAAACTTGGCACAGAACAATATACATTCAATTATGAACTTGGAAATTTAGATCTACTCAACATGAATCATGAAATAAGGGTTTTACATAGAACTACATAAACTTAAAATTAGGCATGTAGTTGCAAACTTGCAAATTAGTTGGATTAAATTTAACATGAACCTAATCATATTAGCATGTAGTTTTGGATCATATATGTGATCATGGTTGAACTTGCATAAACATAGCAAAATTCCCAAATTGTCATACAACATATAGGTGTTATTACCAAATCATACAACTTGAAATGTCATCGCCAAATTATACAATATGGTATGTCATCGCCAAATTACACAATATGATATGCCATCGCCAAATTATAATATGTCATCGCCAATTTATGTCATCGCCAAAGTATACAACATAATATGTCATCTCCAATTTATTCAACATGATATGTCATTGGCAAAGTATAATATGTCATTGCTAAATTACACAACATATATGTCATTGGCAAATTATACAACATATGGATCCATTGCAAAGCATTTAACTTTTATCATCAAATTACATACAACATGATCACAACTTAACATGATAAGAATCATAGTCTCAATCAATTCAGTTTTAACAAAAAGGAGAGGCATAGATTTACATTAGGCGATGTTCTATATCCATTTATTTTAGTTTTGATTCTAATATCATTTAGGTCTAAATGATAACTGGACCGACAAAAAGAAGACTAGTCTTGTGTCCTGGGATCTGTATCCTGAATTTGAATAGCTCTCCTTTGTTGTAGATGTTGAATTCTCTTGGTTGAATTACATTTGATTTGTAATTCCTACTTGCTTTCTAGTTGAATGAGAATGGCGGCTACTCTAGGTTGAGTGTTGACAGCATGACGGTCTTAGGAATATTTTTGTGTGGCTTAGGGTTTATATTTAGGTTGCTTATATAGAAGTTTGATTTAATAGGAACCGTCAGATTAACGTAGAGCAAATCAAAGCCATTCAAACCTAAGAGAACCAACAAGATTTTGCCACACAAGCCCTAATGACACAACAGATCGTCACACAAGAAAAACGTCATATTTCAGATCTGACTCGAGGGGGAGGTCGACCTGTATTAGGGGATGTCGACCCTCTGGTCGACCTCCTGGTCGACCTGGCCTTGGGCGGAAAATTTCCCGCCCAGCCCGCTTCTGCTTCTGACTTCGAATTTCGAATTTTCTGAACTTTAAGCTGAGCTATTTATTTAAATTCTGAATCTTTTGAAGTTCATAACTCCTTCATATGAATCCAATTTACGCAAACTTGGACTCTATCTCAAGCAGAATTCCGAGACGAACGCAATGGCGTAACCCATTTCCCTTAGTTCTCACATTTGTAATTATTTATTCTTTAAAGTTTACAGAAAACATGGGGTGCCACATTAGTGGAACACCCCACCTTCGTTAATGTCACTCACAAAGGGAATGCCTTAACTCTGGTGGAGCATTTTAGGTAAAAGATGCAGATAAATTACAAGACAGACAAATAAAGCAGCGGAAAATAAAGTCATTTTATAAACAATGTGGTTCAGTCAAACTTTTACAATAGTTGTATCAATCATACTTAAAAGTAATACATAGAGCTTTTGTCTTGATTTAAAACATAAAGAAGCATTAAAACAACAGTAAGGCAGCATAAATCCCCAATAAGAGAGTATCCAAAACCATAGCCCAAGGAAAAAGATTCCAAGCAATACATCTACTCTCTTCAAGCTAGAAATGATCCGATCTAAGCTGAAGTGTTCCCTCCATGCGGACTTGGGGGAGGGGAGGGGACAGAAGAAAAGAAGACGAAAGAAAATGGGTCAGACATGAGTCTGGTAAGTCCAGTGACTATTTAGTATGTAAACAAGAAAAAGGGCTATGATATGAATAAACTGAATCTAGGACAATACCCTAGAAATAAGATAATAAGGCTAAATATGCTATCGCGCTCATTTCACTCCTCTGCACCACCTAACTAGTGTCCCAGCTAGTAACCTATATAAAATGATCATATTGTAATGCGATCCCAATCCCCGCAGTTGTGGTAGCCTTCAGGTGTACATCTATCGTGAGGATTCCACCTCGATCTGCCTAATTGCCATGAACATGTTAGATGTACCCTTACGACTCTATCGATCGGCTCCTTCCTTGTTTCAGTGTCAATCGACCCTTTCTTGCATGTAGATACCCTGTGCTGGTCTCACCATAAGGTGTATCAATCCTTATGATAGCAACCCGACACGATTCAAGATGCATAGTGTATAACTGCTGGTACCCAGTTTCTGCTTTTTCCCACTCTGGAGTACGTGCACGCCCGTAAACCGTCGGAACCTACACTGACATACCCCCTGCCGCTGTTTTGACCACTTATAATCAGCCCCGTAATCGTGCCTCACCCTGCCTAGTTCAGGGTACCATGATACATCTATGTGGGTTACTGCTGAAATGGGTCCCCCTTACTAGGGTTTCCTACTGGTTAAGTTTGTGGGCCTATATATACAAATATTACCCACCTACACGAGATGTACTTAACCCTCCCACCGATTCAAGCATGTTTATTTAATGGTTAAGTTTTGTGGGCCTATATTTACTAATATTACCCACCAACCCGATATGTACTTAACCCTCCTACTAATTCAAGCATGTTTATTTAATGGTTAAGTTTCGTGGGCCTATATTTACTAATATTACCCACCCAACTTGATATGTACTTAACCCTCCCACACATTATGCCACATTGGTTAAGTGTTGTCTATTCATGTTAACTTAACCCACCCATTCATCATGTCATGTTGGTTAAGTATTTTCTTATTAACTCAACCCTCCTCACTTATCACGTTGGATTGGTTAAGTGTTTCTTATTAACTTAACCCCGTCCGTCCATCAAGTTATATTGGTCAAGTTTTGCTTGTTAACTTAACCCCATGTGTTCATCATGTTGTATTGGTTAAGTGTCATCAATCAATTCAAGTTACTTAACCCACCTACTTGTCATGTTACTTTGGTTAAGTGTTGCATTCTTGTGTCAACTTAACCCTACAACAAATCAAGTTATATTGGTTAAGTGTTGCCCTCTTGATTTAACTTAACCTTACTACAAATCAAGTCATATTGGTTAAGTGTTGCCCTTTTGTTTTAACTTGACCTTACCACAAATCAAGTTACATTGGTTAAGTGTTGCCCTCTTGATTTAACTTAACCTTACCACAAATCAAGTCATATTGGTTAAGTGTTGCCCTCTTGTTCTAACTTAACCTTACCACAAATCAAGTCATATTGGTTAAGTATTGCCCTTTTTTAACTTAACCTTACCACAAATCAAGTTACATTGGTTAAGTATTGCCCTCTTGATTTAACTTAACCTTACCACAAATCAAATCATATTGATTAAGTGTTTAAATTAACCTAACCCCACCCGTCAGGTTAGTTAACATGTTGTATTGGTTAAATGTTGCCTTAATTAACTTAACCCTACCATTCCTGTCTTAGCTTTAATTCATTCATTAAAGCACCAACCACTCACATTAGACAGGTATTGTTGCGGTTACTGGATGTGCCGGTCGAGTCCGGGAAATTTTACACCACAACTCAATCTAACCTCGGGTTCTTTTGGGCTTGATGCACTAACCTCCCACATTAGATATACATTGTTACGGTTGTTGGATGTGCCGGGCGGTTCCGGGCAGTATTACACCATAACTCAATCTAACCTTGGGTTAGGCATATTCGTCTTTTCTAAATTTACATATTTACATCTTTATGTTTATATGTAAATTATTGTCATTCAAGTCATGCCCAATTCCTCTCTAAATCATGTTCATAATTTTTAGGTATATAAATTATGCCAATTTTTACGGCACTAGTCATTCATATATTTATGGACCAAATTATGCCATTAATATGAATTTAAGGTTTTCCCAACGTTGCCCCCATCATACGTTCGCAAAATTCACATAGAAAGTTAGGCTCGTAACTTAGCCTAACTTATATACAAAAGGGGAAAGAAGGGAGCACGTACCATTCACACAACATAAAATAATAAGGAACTAACTAAACATGTGTCATGTAAACGTGGCATAATATAATGAACTTGCATTTTTGGATCCAACTAACATGAGTCTTTAAGCATATGAGATTACCCAAATCCAACTAGGCATGTAAATGTAAACTTTTATTTTGGGTCCAATGAACATAAACCTCAAGCATATAGAATTGCACAAGTTCAACTAGACATGTGAATGTAAACTTTAATTTGGATCCAATAATCATGAATCTTAAACATATGGAATTACACAATTTCAACAAGGCATGTAAATATGAAATTTTATCTTGGATCCAACAAACATGAATCTTAAGCATATGGTTTTACACAAGTTTAACAAGGCATGTAAATATGAGCTTTAATTTTGGATCCAATTTTCATAGATCTAAATGTGAATCTGAACATAATACTTGTCTTAGCCTAGCAACTTGCATGATTCAATAAACATAGAACTAAACAACTTGCATGATTCAATAAACATTGATCTAAATGTAGATCTAAACTACTTGTTTGATTTAATAAACATAGATCTAAACAATGTGCATGTTACATAACATGAAAATGTCACCAAATTTTCATAATGGACGATTGGTTTAACATCAACATAATAACCACAATAATCTCACAAGCATATACGATAGAATCGTTAAAAGAATAGGCATAAATCAGCATCGTCATTATCTTACAACTAGGAATTACTCTAGTTTTCATTTTATAAAAAATCACAACTTTTGATCATTCACATCTAAATAATAACAGGACTTACAAAGAAAAGAAAGTCTTGTTTTTCTTTGATCTGTTTTCTGAATTTGAAAAGCAATCCCTTGAAGCAGACTATCAATTTCTCTAAGTAAGTTTAGATTCGAAGCTTTTGACTCGCTTTCTAATTGAAGAAGAAATGGTGGCTAGGCTAGAACGTTCATTGATAGCATGGTGGCTCCTTGGAATGAATTAGTATGATTTAGGTTTTGAGGATTAGGGTTGCTTTTATAGAAGTCTAGGTTTAATTCTAGCCATTAGATCAGTCTAGGAGTAATCAGAGCCATCCAATTAAAGCAATGTGTCACTCAGCCAATCATAGCATGACACATAAGCCCTAACACCTCAGAATTTGTCACAAAGAAAATCAGAGAAGGCCACGTAAAAAAGACAATCCTTGACCAACAAAATATGCGCCACGTGCGCCACATGATGCATACACGTCATATATATATATATATATATATATATATATATATATTCTATATGTATATATATATATATATATTATCTATCTTCCCAATTAACCCATTTCACACTAAACCACTTTTTGAACTGCGTTCACACTAAGCCACTTTTTTGCCATTCCCCTAAAACAAAAATATGGCGCTGGCGAGGATCGAACTCTGTACCACTTGTATGCAAGTCACATGTTCTAACCAAATGAGCTACTAAGTCTTTTGCTTACAAACCTTAGAACAATGCTAAACATTATTCTTTTCTCATTCTTCTTTTTCAAATTAATTATTCTTTAATTCGTTCTTTTAATATTCTCAGAAAATACAGGGTGTTACATTCTCCCCTCCTTAAAGGATTTCGTCCCCGAAATCTCTAAGTTAAAAGAATGCATATCCTAACATCCAACATCCATCTACTCAACCATTCAATCACAGGCGTCCATTGTCCTTAAAAAGATTTCTAATGCTTTCATGATCATATGCATATTGTGTGTACATGCCCTTATCTAATGCAAAATCAGGTGGTCTACTGATTCAGTTGACCTCCTCAATGCGAATTATGTCAGTGCCATGAGTCCATCATGTATGCAATTATTCCTAATCGTACTTTATAACTTCTACATGAGTGCACAATTTCAGTTCATATATATATAAATTCACTCATGCATATGCAATATGAAAGGGACTGAGCCGATCTAGTGCCTAATGTGTGTATATGCATCCACGAGCAACCACTAGCAACCACTTGCAACCACAAATCATAACATGTTTCAAACACATGTTTACATCCATTGTCTTCTACCTAAGGATTGAAGATATGACCTAGAGGATATACCTAAAAAGATAGAAACAAACATGCATAAAATTCCTAGAAAAAGAGATCAAGGATATACCCTCAAGAAAAAGGGTATGATGCGCGTGTCTTATCTTCAGTCTCCTACGTCGCGTCTTCTTGAGCTTCACTCCACTGTACCTTAACTAATTTAACTTCACAGTTGTGAAGCTTCTTGACCTCTATTTCCAAAACTCACTAGTAGAGATAGGACCTCAATCACTTACTATGCTAGAGAGTATCCAATGTAGTCGAGCTATCTTTCCAAGATAAACAGGTGTGAGCCATGGTACTAAGTGTATATACTAAGATGATTAGAGGTCTCTCCTCTACTTAGCTTATCCATCACGTCACAAATCTGAGGGTCTAAAGCTAAAGGTTGCTATGTACTTTTTACCTCTCTTAAGGTCAGTCTTACTTTAGAGCGTCTGCCACAACAATTTATTTCTCACGCAAACCATCCTAGTCGAACTCGACATCCCTCAAGTACAAGCCCCAAAGGCCTAAACCAATATTAGACAAGCACCCAAGGAATACCTCCTCCAAATTTGGACGATCTATGTGAGATGATACTAGCAAAACAACCAAACAATTGAGCACTTAACCTATTCTGGCTATCCTCGCCAATCTTGCTCCAAAACTATCATTGATCGCATAACTGGCTTTGCATTGTCAACTAGATATATGCGGAAGTCTATCTCGAGTTTTAGGGGGAAAATCCCTAACCTAATCAAAAATATCTGCATATTCAAGGACTACTCTAACGGATTGCAAATCGTCGATAGATGCATCAAGTGATTCTAGGTAGCTAAGCCTAACTGATCCCCTCAGGATCGCACGAAATCTCGAGGGTATTCCCGAGGCAAGTAAAAAGTCTAACTACCCTCCTTTCACAATTACTAGCTAACCAATCCATGCCTAAAATCAACCTATAGCCCATGAAACCAAAAACATAAGCATTACACTTAAACTCAATCCTTAATATAGATATTCTCAAATCCTTACAAATCAAAGATAAATGAGTTGAACCACCAACCGGATTTGAGACAATAATGGGATCTTCTATTATACTAGTACTAAGGTGCAGAGACTCAACTAAGCAGTTATCAGCGAATATGAAGCACTGAAATAAAAAAGAATACTAATAGGATGATCAAAAAGAAAAACTAAACTTTACTATCTTTCTCTCAGGTATGCTGGTGGTGAAAGCATGCACTTGCCTTCCTGAAAATCTTGTCCTTTGTCTTTGTCCTCTGGGAAATCCTTGATAAGATGCCCTGCCTCACCATGCTGAAAACAACCACTTGTCTTTTACTTCCTATAATTAAATGACCCGCTATACTGCAGAAAAGATACTTCCTCTTGTTGCGGGATCTATTATTTCCTCCGCCCTTCTCATATTCCAATCCCTTCTTTGTGATTCTTCCCCTTTTGCCTCTTTCTCTTTACCTCCTTTGTGAACTATGTTGACAAGCCTTTCGAACGTTGCCTCCACCGCACGGGAAACCCTACAAAGCTTGGAAGAGAATTAGCCGTAGGTGAAACTATTACGACTATGGATGGAGGTTGGGCACTTCTTCGCCCTTTGACAGGTGTCGTAGTCTCATCGAGCCTACGGAACCATGTCGCGATGAGGTTACCTGCTAGAAAGCCAGGAGCCCCGGAGACTCAGGAAAGAAGGAAACAAGGATTCAAATAGAGGATCTAAAGATAGTGCTTATGGCTTTGGGGAATATGCCTTTGAAACAAAACTTTTCTTTTGAGAATGTTATTTTTAAAACCGTTTTGAAAATAATTTTTCAAATCTTTTATCTGATCTGGTAACCTTCAGCTCTGATACCAAGTAAAACACCCCATCTCCGTTAAGGTCACTCACAAAGGGAGTGCCTTAACTTCGGTGGAGCATTTTAGGTAAAAGATGCAGATAAATTACAAGACAGACAAATAAAGCAGCGGAAAATAAAGTCATTTTATAAACAATGTGGTTCAGTCAAACTTTTGCAATAGTTGTATCAATCATACTTAAAAATAATTCATGGAACTTCTATTTTGATTTAAAAACATAAAGAAGCATTAAAACAACAGTAAGGAAGCATATATCCCCAATAAGAGATTATCCAAAACCATAGCCTAAGGAAAAAGATTCCAAGCAATGCGTCTACTCTCTTCAAACTAGAAATGATCCGATCTAAGCTGAAGTGTTCCCTCCATGCGGACTTGGGGGAGGGGAGGGGACATAAGAAAAGAAGATGAAAGAAAATGGGTCAGACATGAGTCTGGTAAGTCCAGTGACTATTTAGTATGTAAACAAGAAAAAGGGTTATGATATGAATAAACTGAATCTAGGACAATACCCTAGAAATAAGATAATAAGGCTAAATATGTTATCGCGCTCATTTCACATTGGTTAAGTGTTGCCTAACTTAACCTTACCACAAATCAAGTCATATTGGTTAAGTGTTCAAATTAACCTAACGCCACCCATCAGTTTAGTTAACATGTTGTATTGGTTAAGTGTTGCCTTAATTAACTTAACCCTACCATTCCTGTATTAGCTTTAATTCATTCATTAAAGCACCAACCACTCACATTAGACATGCTTTGTTGCGGTTACTGGATGTGCCGGTCGGGTCCGGACAGTTTTACACCGCAACTCGGTCTAACATCGGGTTCTTTTGGGCTTGATGCACTAACCGCTCACATTAGATATATATTGTTACGGTTGCTGGATGTGCCGGGCGGTTCCGGACAGTCTTACATCGTAACTCAATGTAACCTCGGGTTAGGCATATTCATCTTTTCTAAATTTACATATTTACATCTTTATGTTTATATGTAAATTATTGTCATTCAAGTCATGCCCAATTCCTCTCTAAATCATGTTCATAATTTTTAGGTATATAAATTATGCCAATTTTTACACCACTGATCATTCATATATTTATGGGCCAAATTATGCTATTAATATGAATTTAAGGTTTTCCCAACATTACCCCCGTCATACGTTCGTAAAATTCACATAGAATGTTAGGCTCGTAACTTAGCTTAACTTATATACAAAAGGGGAAGGAAGGTAGCATATACCATTCACACAACATAAAATAATAAGGAACTTACTAAATATGTGTCATGTAAACATGGCATAATATAATAAACTTGCATTTTTGGATCCAACTAACATGAGTCTTTAAGCATATGAGATTACCCAAATCCAACTAGGCATGTAAATGTAAACTTTTATTTTGGGTTCAATGAACATAAACCTCAAGCGTATAGAATTGCACAAGTTCAACTAGACATGTGAATGTAAACCTTAATTTGGATCCAATGATCATGAATCTTAAACATATGGAATTACACAGGTTTAACAAGGCATGTAAATATGAACTTTTATCTTGGATCCAACAAACATGAATCTTAAGCATATGGTTTTACACAAGTTTAACAAGGCATGAATCCAATTTTCATAGATCTAAATGTGAATCTAAACATAATACATGTCTTAGCCTAACAACTTGCATGATTCAATAAACATAGATCTAAATGTAGATCTAAACAACTTGCATGATTCAATAAACATAGATCTAAATGTAGATCTAAATAACTTGCATGATTCAATAAACATAGATCTAAATGTAGATCTAAACAACTTGCATGATTCAATAAACATAGATCTAAATGTAGATCTAAACAACATGCATGTTACATAACATGAAAAGTCACCAAATTTTCATAATGTACGATTGGTTTAACATCAACATAATAACCCCAATAATCTCACAAGCATATACGATAGAATCGTTACAAGAATAGGCATAAATCAACATCGTCATTATCTTACAACTAGGAATTACTCTAGTTTTCATTTTATTACAAATAACAACTTTTGATCGTTCACATCTAAATAATAACAGGACTTACAAAGAAAAGAAAGTCCTGTTTTTCTGGGATCTGTTTTCTGAATTTGAAAAGCAATCCATAGAAGAAGATTATCAATTTCTCTAAATAAGTTTAGATTCGAAGCTTTTGACTCGCTTTCCAATTGAAGAAGAAATGGTGGCTAGGCTAGAACGTTCATTGAGAGCATGGTGGCTCCTTGGAATGAATTAGTATGATTTAGGGTTTGAGGATTAGGGTTGCTTTTATAGAAGTCTAGGTTTAATTCTAGCCATTAGATCAGTCCAGGAGTAATCAGAGCCATCCAACTAAAGTAGTGTGTCACTCAACCAATCATAGCATGACACATAAGCCCTAACACCTCAGAATTTATCACAAAGCCAATCAGAGAAGGCCACGTAAAAAAAGACAATCCTTGACCAACACGACGAAGGTCCAAAAAGTCACAACGGGATAAAGCGAGGAAATAGCGGATGACTCTAATGACATATATAACTCTTTCAAAATGTTTTTATGAGTATATAAATGATAAATAAGTGAAAAACTAACACTTTATCATCTTTAGTTAGTACATTTTTAATTATAAATACAAATATGTGCAAATATCGATAAATAAACATAAACTTTCGTTTAAATTAATTAAATTCAATAGCATACTAGAGTATTTTTGTTTCTAAAATTAGATAATAAACAATTCAATTAAAAACCTAATTTAATAATTGCTTTAATGCATAAATTTCATTTTCAAGTTCATTTCTTTCATCAAAGATATAGCGGGAATAACGAAATATAGCGGAAATAACGGGATATATCGGGAATAGCGGAATATAGTGGGGCTTAAAGCGGAGAGGCTATATCAGAGGCTATTTGAAGAAAAGCGTAGCGGTGGTAGTGTGTTACAGGATATAGCAAGGTTATAGCAGGGAATTAACTGCATAGGTTGAGCCGCAATGTCCCTCATACGTATGATATAATCACACACTCCTTTAATCTCAGTGAGCCTCATGAATGGAAACTGCATTATTAAGGGTCTAACAAGGGCTTTGTCTGAAGAATCAAACTGCTCATCGATGGCCTTAAGAAGATCTTTGAATTTAGTATGCTGATCGACAGTACCACGAATATTAGTACAAATTTTAGTCTTTATGAACATAATAGAGAGACGGTTTGATCTCTTCCACTTTTCATAAAGGCTAATTTAGTATGGAGTAGTAGTGTGTCAGTAATAGTTGGCGGTTCATCCATCCTAATAGCATAATCAATATCCATCCATCCTAACTGCAGCAACACTCTTTCCTTCCACACCTTATAGTTATCACCCTTTAATTCAGGAATGTCACACTTGAAATCAGAATAAATTCTAGGTAAGACTATTGTAAACAAAGTAAAGTACATGCTTAGTAATGAACTTTTGAGACGTAATATTTATCATGGTTTACTAATGTAAATCGTGCTGAAAATATATATGAATCCTACGACATAAAACTTTCATGTGGGCTAAAGTTATATTTGAATAGATTCATAATAGTAAATGACAAAACTATTGATTCAGTTCCTTAATTCATGTGTATAGAATAAGAAATGAAACATGTAGTGGCATGCAGATAAATTGATATAATGAAATTTATATGGGCAAGTTTCATAATATCACACATATGGCATGCGCAACACAGGTTGCAGTAAGTGGAGATGTTGTGACTATTCTCTAACAAAATAGACAACAAACTTGCGCCTTAATGCAAAGGAAGAAAAAGAATATGGCAAGTAGCCCAAAGAAGAAGGGTGCAATAACTAAATTCGCACACACACGTATAAAATGCTAAGTGCTTTCCGCATGTGTGTGATATGGTGGTGCCATTTTCCTCTTCTCTCTTTGCCTTTTTTTATGATGTGGGACTAAAAAATAGTTTTGGGAGTCTTCCCATTCACCATAAACATAAGACATGAGAGATTATTATTTCTCAAACATTCACATAAAAGTAAACATGAAACTCATGCAAACGCTTCAACATAATCATGATAATTCACATGAAAAAATTCTGCAATTTTTACTTTATCCAGCATGAAAAATCTGAAACTTTCATATGAAAAATAAAATTAAGGTAGCATAATTTTCAAATCAAGCAAGGTAGAAGTAATTTACTGCTCTGATACAAAATGTAAAATAAATTTTACATAAGAAATCATGTTGTCAATACAAACAAGCAAAAACTGAAGATTAAATGCGCAAGTTGTAACTAAAATGATATATTTACCTCCAGCCATTGCAATTGAATTCATAAAGATATGAAAAATGAATCAGATATAAAATAAGAGAAAATAGATCTACAAACTCGTCCAATATGTGCTGTAGTTTCCGATATAGTGCCAACCTTTACACTCCTCAATCAAATGGTGTATTTTCGTTATGAGAGAGTAGGTTCAGTGACTTTATCAGAAATTAGACTTGGGTCCTCCTTTTATACTGCTCTTGCCATTAAAGAGCCATTTGACAATATGAAAAGAACGTGATAGAAAATTGGGAAGTTACCAAAAAGTGGGGAGGTAATTTGTCCTTAATAAAATGGACAACTAATTTTTCCTTAATAAATGGACCACTAATTTTTCCTTAATAAGTGGACCATTAATTTTTCCAAAGTTTGACTGAATTTATTCTGGAAGTGGCTTACATTTTAAAATTTAACTGCATATATTTTGGAAACGGCTTACACACGCCTGTTGCTACAGGCAAATGGAGCACATTTCTTGCTTGCATTATTTGCTTTGCTGGCAACATGTCTCCACTTTTCCCTTTCTTTTGTTTGTCTATTCTAAATCACAATAGATATTTATGTAATAAATCATTAAATACACGCATATTGAGCACCTTTACATTTATGGGCATGATGCAAACATCAACGTTTTTTTCTCTTCCATTTATACCTTTCTTTTAGTAATTCTAATATCCTCTTCCACACTTGGTATTAAGAAAAAGTGCCAAAATGGAAATTGGAGAGGAAAAATGGAGTCACGCTTTTAGTTCATACTGTACTTGAGACAACTATGTGGGGAGGTCGTGGTAGCCAGAATTACTGATGTGGATGGTAAATGTGTTAGCTTTAATGGTGCGACTAAATTTGACTTGGTGGTGAACGTTATAGAGAGGGCGCAGAGTGGAGTTCATCATGTGAACAACGCATGATTTCATCGAGAGTTGTAGGGGTCATGGAGGAAAGAAGGAATGACGTTTTGGTTGAGTGCACGTGTTGAGCCTTGCCGGGCCTGAGGTGAGGAATATTTATTTTAATAATTTTGATGTTTTTGTTAGAGAATAATTTTGATGTTTTGATTCTTAAACAAACATTTCTTAACTTTAGAAAGTGTTTTTCTCATCCATACAGAATATGTTTTATCCTTTATCGACGAATTTTGACATTAGAATCGTATTGAAAAATATGACATGCTAGCATTGTTATTTGACATATTTGGGTTAAGTGTGAAATATAGTTAAAATATTAGTTATGCATTTAATTACGTTATTAAATATTATATTTGTTTAGTGACATCCATTAACAGAATCAGACATCGTTATGTCTATTAAATTAGACAAATGTTGCGGTGTCGCTTATCGCTGATTATTATTGTTTGACTGATTGTGTTGATTGCACTCAACTGGTTTATAAACAAATATCTGTTTCTATTTAGCATTGGGTTGGATTAAAAAACTTTATATGCTAAACACCTTGTGATTTATTTCATGATTTGACTAAAAGGTGTTTAGCAAAAACATTCGATTCATTTAATTTGTGAACATAAATTTAAATGAATAGTTTAGAAAGATGGTTTTCATAAAATAATATTGAATCAAATGTTGATTTCAAAGTAGTAGAAAATGTTTGAAAATAAATATTTTGAAGATAATTAATGGTTTTGTAAAAAGATGTTTCTTAAACAAAGAGAATTTCAATGACTTAAATCCCAATATTTAATTTTTTTTGAAAACAACAACGCTGTGATTTATAAATATTAGTGATTATTATTATGAAATGGTTTATAACTTTGGGATGTGAAATAATTTGTTATGTTACTGGAAATTTCAGGTAACCCGTGAGTAAAACTGGGTAAGGGTTGTTAGGGTCCGTGGAGATGGTCTACTCTACATGACTAAAGAGACTTACTTTATTTATTCGTGCGTATGACAGTTAAGACCCCATGACCTTGCTATCAGGAGAAACTTCCCGATCTGGTGGCATACATGCTTAATGTTCTCATTATAAAATATATGAGATATTCAAAATTGTTTTGGTTTTAAATCCCAAAGTGAAATATGATTCGATATAATAGAAAAATATATTATTTCGATGATTTGAAATGAAATCGGGATTTTAATTTCGAAGAGACTATTTTCAAAAAGAATGGAATTTGAAATATAAAGAAGTGGATTTGCCTTGATGAATCTGAATATGAAGATTAATCCTGAAGGGTAATTTGGGAATTACACAATTGTTTATGCATCGTAGACTCTATGATTCCTATTTGTGAATATAAGAACTACATTGGATTGATCCTATATCTAATTGGGTACCCAATTAGAGGTATGTAGGTAGTCACCAGTAGTTGTGATGCAGCCTCGATAATAACAAAACAATTTTCTTTTTGTCGATTGTTATTCACCTTATGATGCCGTATATTTCCTACTTACTGTATTATTTCGTGTTTAACTTATTTAATGAGTTTTCAGGAGCGACTATTGTTGTCGATCTCATTCGAGTTACTTAGTCGTAGATTTACTATACTTATTGTTTTACAGCCCACCTTGTAGATTAGATCATCTCTGATAAATTTGTGTTATTAAAAATCCTATACATTTAGTAGTGTCGAATATTTATCAAATATTGAATAGCAAATTGGTAGTTTTCATTATTAGCTCATAGCGAACAAATATTTCAGCTATTTTAACTGCATCAAACTTACAATTGTTATCGTTCTGTATGTAGCAACTAATCTTTAGGAGTTGCCTACAAAGAGTTTATCAAAACAATAAGGGAAAACAAGCACTCCTGCTTGATTCTAAAAAGAAAAGCAAAAGAAATATAAATAGGTATTATACATAAAAAATGTTGCTCTAAAGTTAAAAGAACTCAAGGTATTGTTATTTTTTTGTAGTATAGCTATTTTAAGACTATCACTACAAAAATGAAGAATAAAAAATCTCCATTTATGTTAAGAAGAAGAAATATAAAGCATGAAAAGATTAAAATGCTCATTTAACGTGCATTTTAAATAAATGCATAAATAAAGATAAAGAAATCTTTAAGGATCTAGTAGAAATGAAATAACCTATAAATATATTTATAGTTGTTTCGTTAAAGAGATATACAGACATATAAACTAAAGTACATAATTCAAAGTTATTATTGAGATTTTCTTTACATTATTTGAATTTATTTGATATTTTGTTATGCTGTCATTTAGACATATTATGATCTCCTATTTCTAATATGTAAAAATTTGGTTATTATTATTCCTTTACAAATAATAAGATTGATTTATGAATACATTCAAACTTTTAAGCTCCTAATGTTTAAGATACGCTATATATACACACCTTTAACAATGAAGTCTAAAATGTTGATTTAGTAATTAGTATTATTATATGTTTAAGCTTACTAATAATTCTAGATCGAGACATTAAAGATAGCAAATATTTAATTTAAATTCCACGCGACTTAAAAGGTATATTTTTATAAATCCATAGTAAAGAAAAGTTTGAAGATGGGAAATGCAACAATTTTTTGAAGATGTTGAGTTTGGGAAAAGAAATAAATATGATCATTGTTTTTATAGAGGATCGTTATCTTTGACTCGACGATAGTTACTTCTCTAGATAATGTACTAGATTTGTATCATTTCATTAACAAGAGATAAATTAGAAATCATAATAAGAAATGTTAAAGAAAATTTTCAAGTTAAGGTAACTGTTTTAACAAAACAAGCTCAAAAACCTAAGACTGCAAGATCGTTAAAGAAATCCACTTGAAAAGGAAGAACTGCTATTCCGGACGAGTATGTAGTATTTGTTCAAAAAAAAGGATTGATGAGGATGACTCTGTGGACTTACGTCAACCCATATAAGTTACTAATTTAAAATGTGGATTTAAGATATGAATATGCGATGTAAATCTATATGGACAGTAAAGTTTGAAATTTTTCTCTAACTTAAGTAACAAGATCATTGGTTATGAATAAGTATTCAAAGCCAAAAGGAATCCTCTTGAAAAGACCATTCTCAGAAGGGCTTATTGTTTTTTTAAAGAAATATTCTCTTTGGATTCAGTATATGACTCTTTACAACCACTTTGGAGCTTACCGCATATTGTACTTTTGAGCAATATCTAATGGACATTAAAGTCATGTTTGTTAATAGACACGTTGATGAAACAACTTAAGCAACCAATGATGAATTAATTTTTTGTAATTGGAATTCAAACACGCCATCATTGTTCATGGCGTGATATTTGGATAGTCACAAAAGAGCTAGAAAAAATAAGTGCATAAAAAATTTTGGTATGCAAATTAATTGATTCTCTATTCCTAAAGGAGAAATATTTTCTCGTTTAGTGATGTAGGAACATCTTGACTTTATAGAAATGCAAAAGGTTTCTCAGGAATATACATTGTTGATTCTATTACATACAAAGGCATATACACTTATGGATATTACGTGTATTATTTAGCAGATATCTTGAATGGATCACTGGTTAATAACAAAAATGGTTAGGAGATATCTTTAAGGAAAAAAATAAAAAGTTATATGCTCGTAGATAAAAGACCGAACAGATAGTAAAACGTTACGATTCAAATATTTTTAATGTCATTGCTTTAAAAGTTTTACTTTAGATGATTATAGTACATTTTATGGATACAACTATATAAGAAAAAGTGTCATGCAAACACTTACAGCTTCCACCACTATGAAAATATTGGTTATGCTTAATTACAAGGCATCCAAGAATGGAAAATAATTGTAATTTTTTTTATAAGACTGCGGGTTACGGATAAAGAATTGAAAGAATATTAAAGCAATATTGTGACACTAAAGAACACATTAATTTCCATTAAGGTAGAGTGCAATATATAATGTAATTCATAGAGCATATTATGATAGACTCCATTATGGTGGAGCCGTTTAAAAAAGGATTATTATCCAAGATCTTTCATGAGCATGTAGCTCGAATTGTGTAACTTTTATGTAAGAATATTTTGGATCAGGAGGAGTTTGTATTTGGTGTTGTCTATGACCCCTTGCTCTAAGCGTTAGTTATATATATATATATATATATATATATATATATATATATATATATATATATCAATTGGTTCTTTTCCTGATCAGAAATAAAGTAATAGAGTTTTCTTTGAACTCTATGGTGTCCAAATATTGAACTTTTTGATCTCACTATAGTAGGGCCAGTTGAAATTAGACATATGTAGATCACATTTCATGTAATTTTCATTCTAGACATTTATAACATTTCTGTTGACATGCTTTTTTGTCAAAGTTGTCACACTTCAAGTATTTGGTGAGCAACGCGCTCAAGCGTCAAAAAACACAAAGCAGTAGGGTCGAAGTCGCGTCGCAAACATAAAGAGACCCGAAACCTATATCAGATGGCCTCTTACGGGTCCAATGAACTCTTAAGAAAACCTTCATCCCAGCCGATGGCGAGCCGTCAAGCGGGTCCGGGGGCAGCGCCGGTGGGGGGCTGGGACATCCGAGCCAAAGGCCAGCCGTCAAGAGGGTCCGGGGGCAGCGTCGGTGGGGGTCCGGGGCCCCACAGTCCCGGCACCGCTCGATTCATCCGATTTTCTCCATGCCGGAAACCCAGATTCCTTCGCTTCGGACCAGCAAAACCTCAGATTTCTTCACTTCGCATTCAGGAATTTCAACTCTCTCAGCAGCATGATTTCTGCGTCATCTCTATCAATTTCGAACCTCTCTAGGGTGTTCGAAATTTCACAACCCCCGGTGGGGTCGAAATTTCGCACCCCACTAGGGTGTTCGAAATTTCGTGCCCCCTTGGTGGGGTCGAAATTTCGAACCCCCTTGGTGGGGTCGAAATTCCGAACCCCCTTGGTGGGGTCGAAATTTCAAACCTCCTTGGTGAGGTCGAAATTTCGAACCCCCTAGTGGGGTCGAAATTTCGAACCCCACCGGTGGGTCCGAAATTTTGAACCCCCTGGTGGGATCGAAATTTCGAACCCTCAGCAGGGGGCGCGAATTTTCTGCATATGCCTTGTTTTGGGGTGCGAAATTTGCTCTTGTGGGTCCTACTGCTCACCTACTCCCACCTAACCTTGCTCCTATAAATACCCCAAGCCTTGGCCTTCATTTAAAGGGCCTTATCCCTTGGGATTTTTGGACCTTGAGAGCTCCAAATACTCATTAATGGCTTCCAACACCTCCACCATGGTCATAGGAGATGGCATGGACAATTAAAACATGGCATGCATGTTTTCCTTCAACACTTGAACATTAACGAGGATTGTTATGCTACTTTTGACCTTCATGGACATGAACACTAAACTTGGATATTGTTGACCAAGTCAGCGCTTCACAACGAAGAAGAAGAAGGGAAATTTAGTCAAAGTGTAGAACAAACATATATTTTGTTATTCTATTGTAACACTTTGAACTTAGCTATTGTCCAAACTTGTACAGCTTGTAATCGACAAAAGATATGATGAATGATGATTATAAAGTGGACGTAGGTGTTAGTGCCGAACCACTATAAAAGATGTGCCCCCCGCATTTACATACTTTACTGCTTATTTGGATGATTGTTCACACACATACATTTTGGTGTTAGCATGCGACAATTTTGCCCGTCAACAATTTTAATACATACATATTTGTAGTATTTTCTGATAGTATGTATACATATACATACTAAGATATCTATAAATATAATTATTAACTATAAACACATACACATATTTTAATGGCATATAATAAATGTAGGATAAGCTAACTTGTAAACAACAGTGCAAATCCAAGCATCTATCTCCATGCATGTTATACCATATATGGAATATCATGTTATACATGAATATGCACATACATATCGATCCTATGAAGGTACCTTTTTGAAATTTGTCAAATTCTTTTATTGCGAGCTCTCTAGTTTCGATAATGTATCTAAGACGAATAACCAATGTGGCCTAGTCATAATAAATCTAACTATGTTCATAACCCGATTGTTATGGTACCTAAAAATGTAGTAGCTAGGCTGAATTGGTTAGTAACCAAGTACCCTCTCGGGCCTCTCTTACTTTGCTATGGCCTGGCTCGAACAATTATTCTTTAATAGAGAAGGCTTAATTTGAATTGGGCTTTGGACACATTTCAAAATAGTTTTGAAATAAAAAAAAGTTAAGTCTAAAATAAGAAAAATATATTGGTGTTATAATGTAAAATTTTAGATTAGTTTAAAATTGAAATAAATGTTTTAAATTCAAAAGTAATAATTAAAAATAAAACACGTATTATAAAAATTATATGATAATTTATTTAATTGTTCTAAGATGTTATAAAATTAATTTTGAAAATATTATTTATTAATATGATTAAAATAATAAACTAATTATATATATATAATACATATAATGTTGCATATCATTTTGTTTTGAATTATTTAAGATAATACAAGTGCACTTGTATTTATACAAGAATTTAATAAAATTTAAATTAAATTGATTATTTAAATAAACAAATAAAATAAAAGCTAATTAATAAATTATAATACATCCCTATTCTTAATAATAAGAATTCCCTAAACTATTTCCAATGGTGTCTTTTTAGAATTTCTATAATACTTTCATACCCTTTCGCGTTTCACATTTCACATTTCTCATTTCACGTTGGCAAATAACCCTAATCACCGACATTTAAGCACCATTGTCATCATTGTCGACAATTGCCGATCATTTACCAAATTCTTCTCCAACTGCTAATCGATTAGGTACTCCTTACTTCAGGATCGAAGTTCAATCATGATATTGACCAAACAATTCCTATCTGAAGCGTTACACACTTCATATCTCAAACAAGCAAGCATCGCCAAAACTAAAAAATTCATCAACTGTGTCAACCAAATCAAATCAAGATTCGGGGCATCACCGCTTCGATTTTGAGAAGGTCGATTTTTTTGGAAACAGTTATTCCTTTTCTCAAAAAAAGAATTTCGACTTTATGTGGTTCTTATATTGTAATTGGAAAAGGGCTGCTGATTGAAAAACAATGCGTTAAGATATCACTATTGGGCATGATGAAATTCTTCTCTTACCTTCTCATTTGCATCCAAAATTTTCTAAAAATATTAAGTAATACATTAACAAATAATGAACAATGAATTAAGCAGCGACATACATTAAATAGCTTACTAAACCACAATTGGGCAGTGACTGTTTCATTACCCTTTCCTAATGCTAGGTGCGGCTTTAGAAGTTCATATGTTACCTATTAATCGTCTATCATGATACTGGTCCACAATTCTTCCATATGTGGCATTATTGATTAAATGCTATTGGAAATTTTGCCTCAATTGTTAAAGAAATTTTCTTGCCAACAACGGTGATTAAATGAATGTCTTTGGCGTCAGAAACACCACCCATTAACGTGCTTTTCAAGTGTTTGAAAGATGACTACCTTACAGATAATAACTACCAATTGGAAAATCCACTCTTTCATCTTACTTATATGATTTTCATAATGAATTTTCCAATGAAAAGACAAATATTAGGTAGGTCAAGATCTTTAATATCATAATAGTTCAACCGGTCATAACTTCATTTAAAGCCACTCTTTTTGGTATATTAAACACTAACTCTTCATCAGTTTCCTCTAGTTCAACCTAGTTTCTTAATATTTTTTCATTATCCGCTTCAGCATCTGTTTATGCTTCAATGGCATCCATACGTTTAAAGGGTTTGAATTAATAGCAACCGGATATAAATTAGGAAACCTTACTCTAATTTTAACCCACATTTCATCCATCCGCGAAGAGTTATTTCTCCATACCTCTCATCTCTGCCTCCAATTGTAAATGGGATATCATTTTGGTTATATGCATTAAAATTACTTTTGATATTTGCATATATTTTTCTAAATGCAATTTTACCAATTTCACCGTGTTCTACATGAATCTCCTCACTGAAAAAAGGTTGGGACATTTAATATAACATATAATTACAATTTGAAACAAAATAAATAGCTTACTTAGCTTATAATAGAAATTCCTCATTGAAAAAAGGTTGAGACATTTCCCCTTATGGCTTGTTTTTTATTCCATCGAAGGCTGAAACAAAAACTGCTTCATAACTTACCGTTTTCCATGACAAACAAGGCAAAGGAAGATATGAATTCATTCGTAAAAAATCGAACGTTGGAATTTTTGTTATAAGATTAGTAAATTATTTATTTTGTTTTATACTATTGTTATATCTTATATAAAATGTCCCAACCTTTTTTTAATAAGGATCACCAAGTAGAACAAGGTGAACCTGGTAAAATTACATTTAGAAATTTGATGTGCACGTAAAAATGCACATTTATATTCACATATTTATCCTTGTTTAGTTTAAATAAATGTCATTTGTGGGTATTTTATCACGTTTAGACCATAATTCAATTGATTTCAAAATATCATACATTCATCATCATACAAAGGAAAAATGGTCATTTTTGTGCTTATGTTATTTTGAGAATTTTACTTGGAAAATTTTCATTATTTTTGTAGAAATGTGGTGCATATGGAAGAGGGCTTCATTGATATTTACATGCATACAAAGGAAAAAAGAGGAAATCAATGTCTGGCCCAAAAAAAAGAAATCAATCAATGGAGAAGGAATCAAGTCAAATAAAAGATTGGTGGAGGACCCTACCCACTGTCCCTCCTTCTTTAGTGGAGACCAAAAAAAAGGGCTTCATGAATCATTATCGCTAAAGACAGAAGGAAGCTTAATGAAGGGCATTCTTGGTAGCACGCCGAAATTGAATTAGGGTTTTTTCACATGTTTAAATAACCCCTGTATGTTGATATAAAAATCATCTTGGATTTTATTTAGTTTAGAATGGAGGCTCAAATCAAAACCTTTTTTTTCTTCCATGCCTTCTTAGCCATTTTCTTTACTGTAATCTATCTTCTAATGTAATTTTAATTAGTAGTTTTTTTATTTACATGTTCTTTTCTTTTACGCAAGTAGCTTAGATTTATTTTACGTGGTTAGAATAGATTTTCCTTTATTTTAGTTCTCTATTTTTATTGTTCTTTAATGTTGAAATTATTTGTGTTGAATTAATCACACAAACGAGGAGCTAAACCCGTACAATTTAGGGGAGATGAAGCTTTTACTCTCAATTAATGTAGATTCAACATGAATTTGTATGAATGATCTCTTTGGGTTTAATGAGAATGGATGTTTTTGTGTATTTGTGTTCATATTGAATTTAATAGCCTCTTTTGTTCATTTCATAACATTGAGGCTATGTTTATTACATATACAACAAATTGCCTCTTCATCTAAAATTGAGATTATGGGAATGAAATGAGTTTTAAGTTGAAATTTGATGATCTATATTACTAACCAATAGTAAATAGATCATACTTAAATTAGATTTTAGTTTCATTTCGATGGCATGTTTCACAATAGTTAAAAAGTTAGATTAATTGCGTATTATAGTTTGATGGCGTATTTTGTGTTAATTTTTAGCGCAAATAAGTTATGCTTATGATAATTACACAATTAATCTTACTTAATTTATTTGAGAGATCTTTGTGCTATTTTATGTTGAACAATGTTGAAGAAAGAAAAGTGAAGTTGCACCTAAAATGGTTTTAATCTCATAGTTTTAATCTACACTTTAGTTTACTTTTTTTCTAGTACTTAACCACAATCCAAATTTTGGTTTAATTTGACTAAATAAGATTGAAATTGCTTCTTTCCTTGCGAATCGACTCGTATTCGCCACGTACTAACAATTGTACGTCGTGCGCTTGCGGTTTATTACACTTTGCGACGGTTTTCTAATTCATAGAATATTCGTCGTCGAACAAGTTTTTGGCACCGTTGCATGGGAAAGAATTTAATTTTAAGTTTATTCTTCGAATTAATTTTCTTGTTTGTTGTTCTTATTTCTTTAAAAAAAATGTGTTATTTCATTGTGTAGTTTGTTAGCTTCTTTTTGTTCACTTGCATTTGTGTGTTTGTTATTTTTGCTATTTGTATTCTTTGTTCTCATAGTGTTCTTTTAAAAAAACATTGTTTATGTGTATTTTTATTTGTTCAATTAGTTTTGGTGATCTTTGAAAAAAAAAATGTGTGTGTTTTGTGTACTTGCTTTAGTCTTCATATAAAAAAAACTTTTGTTTATTTTGTTTTCTTGTGTTTGTGTGTATTCAATTGAGCATCGTTTGTTTTTGGTGCTTCCATTTGTGATTTTCTTTTTTTTCTTTTTAAAAAATTATTGCTTTCCTTTTTCTCCCTTTTTAATTTTCTTTCCCTTCTCTGCCTTATATTTCCTGATTGCATTAATCCTTTACATTCCAGTAATTAATTAACATTATTACTTTTCATTCTTCATTTCTTTTTCCAACTCTTCATTTCTTTCCCAAATTCTCTTCATAATTACTTTCTTTTTTATTTTTTCAAATCAAAACAAAATAAAAAATATACAAATTTCTTTTGGTTTCTTTCTCCTTTTGTTTTCTGTCTTTACCTCGAATCATGTCCATTGGCATAATAACTTTCCCTTCTCTGTCTCTGCTTTATTTATACACCACAATTTCCATCACTCAGAAACCCTCCATCACATCCACTGTCTACCATTATATACTCAATTCAAAACCCAGAAACCATCTCTTCCAATTACAAACTCACCACCACATTTTCTATATTTCATTGCATCCATACCACCGCAAAACAGCTACGCTCCTCAAACATACCCACTTCTGCACAATCAACAACAATCCATCCGCAAACCACAAGAATCCCTCCTTACCAAATACCACACCACCACTTGCATTCCCTGCTCCACAAACTCACTGCAATCCGCCTTGCCAAACCCAGATCCAAACTCCCATCACAACTAAACACCCAACGCGATACATCACCGCGATCAAAAACAACATCTTCATCATAAACAAATTCCAACCCTTTAGATCATCTCATAAGAAAAGGGAAGGCTGTGTATTCCTTCATTTTTTAGGGTATTTTCGATTTTGTTTTTCAAAAAAAAGGGGGGTGCCGTGTTATTTTGAGAATATAATTGAGGGCAATATTTATTTCTCATTCTCTTTGGGATTCTTGAGAAACAATTAAGTTATACACTGGCGTGTGAAATTGGTGAGTCTTTATTTATTAATAGTGCAGAGGAAAACGTTTGTGATTGAGGCTTCTGGAACACAATTGACTCATCTACAGGGTGTACGATTTGTTTTTTGTGATTAGAGCATTATTTGTTTTTTTTTTTAGTTTTTTGTTTAGCCTAGTTATTTTCTTATTTTTTGTTGCTGATTTTTCTTTTCAAGCTTAGTTTTAGTTTGTGTTCAGTCTTGATTTTGTGAGCCTGGTTTAGTTTGTTTCCTTTGTTTTGAATTTAGTCTAGTTTAGTTTTTATTTTTCCATTTTTTTAAAGAGTCGTTTTCTTTTTCATTTTATCCTTGTGTAAAACTCATTTCAGGTTGCAGAAGTCAAATTGTTGGAGCGATTGCATGCAAAGTGGAGTGTGAACGCGCTAGCGCTACTCAGTTGCACTAGACGGACTGCCGATCTAGGTGAGAATTTGCTAAACTCTATAAGGCCTGCTGCTGCTGCTGCTTGAAAACAAAAATTGCTTGTAAATATTTTGTGCAGGTACCATGGCTTGCTTGTAAAACTTTTATTTCTGCAGTTTCTTATTCTGTGACTAACTTGTGATTGAATATTTTGCCTGTTATTGGTTGAGAATTTTAAAACAAACGTGAGATTGAATTGAAAAGTTTAAAATAAATTATTTTTGAAATCGAATCGAAGATTCCCCAAAAGCTCATAGGATAAAATATTCGTTAAATTGACAACTAGGTTTGATACTCTCGGAGGTGTCTAAGGAACGGTAGAGTCTCGAACTCAAACAGGTTCTTAAACCTTCAATTGTGTTTCTACGGTGATTCGTGGCACACTGATAATCCCTATCTGAACCTGACCTAGACTTGTATTCATATAATCCGAAGTTGTTAATTTTAACTTATTTTTTTTAAAGAGCTTTCTTGAAAATGTCTCAATTCTCTTATTCCTATGGGTTTTACGATAGTTGTGAAAATCAATATAATCCATATAATTTTACACCAAATTCATATGGATATTTTAATAACAACTATTGTACAAACAATTTGGATTTTACACCACCAACTTTTCAAAATTTTCAAAATAATCCTGATTTTGCACCACAAAGTTTTCAAAATCCCGACCAACCCTCAACTATTGAAACAAAAATTGAATCTTTACTTGAAATGAGCACACATCAAAATCAAAAAATAAATGAATGGTGTAATTCATATTTGTGCAACAATTCAAGTCAAAGTTTTCAAAATAATCAAAATGCAAATTCAACTTCAACTTCAAATGATTTTGATTATAACCCTTGTCAAATCCAATTTCGAACTCCAAAATGAATTGCAAATTCAAAATGGAAATGTAAATAACTTTTCAAATGGTTTTGGCAATGGGAATAATTTCAATTGTGGTGTAATTGAAATTTTTTGTTCTCAGCAATTTCAAATTGAAAATTCCCATGTAAATAATTATAAATTTGATTTTGTTGAGAAAACGAATAAATTTCACGATAATCACACGAATTTGTTGTTGCAAGACTACTTGAATTTTCGTGAAAATCAAAATAAGCAAAACCGAACGTTTGACGAATCGAATAATAATTCGTCTTTTACTAAAATCGACGATCTTCAACTTGTAAATAGTAATAATGTAAATATTTTGTAATAAAGAGAGAGTAAGCACTTGAAATCCAAGCACACTCTTCACTTATTCGACCTAACTTGTTAACAAAAAGGAAGTTGAAATGCCATTTTACGATTGTTGATATCGTTTATAGAATTCATTTCATATTTGCACCATGTTTCTACCAAAACAACTGGCCACGCTGGAGGAGTTTGTGACGATAACATGATTTTGTTTGAAGTTTTGAGTAGTAACGAACTCAAATTTCATAGTGACGACCAAAATTTGTGTTAACTCATTCATGTAATATTTAAAAGTAAATTATCCATTTGTAAATATTCCTTTAAAAGCTTGCATTCGTCTTGTAAATATTTTCTAATCTTGCATTTTGTAAACATTTTTTGCGTTCAACTTTTGGATTTTGTAGGTAGTATTTGCTAAAAACCCTCACGAGACAACACTTGTCCTACTGGGGACACCCAGAGGTTTAAAGGCTTGTTGCATACGCTCAATGCAATCGCGCTCCCTATGAAAACGGATTTAGCTTTGTTTTTCACTTTATTCGAGGACAAATAAAAAGATAAGTGTAGGGGTATTTGATGTGCACGTAAAAATGCACATTTATATTCACATATTTATCATTGTTTAGTTTAAATAAATGGCATTTGTGGGTATTTTATCACGTTTAGACCATAATTTAAATAATTTCAAAATATCATACATTCATCATCATACAAAGGGAAAATGGTCATTTTTTGTGCTTATGTTATTTTGAAAATTTTACTTAGACATTTTTCATTATTTTTGTAGAAATTTAGTGCATATGGAAGAGGGCTTCATTGAGATTTACATGCATACAAAGGAAAAAAGAGGAAATCAAAGCCTTGCCAAAAAAGAGGAAATCGATGTTTTGCCCAAAAAAGGAAATCAATCAATGGAGAAGGAATCAATTCAAATAAAAGATTGGTGGAGGACCCCACACACTATCTCTCCGTCTTTAGTGGAGACAAAAAAAGGCTTCATGAATCATTATCGATAAATACAAAAGGAAGCTTAATAAAGGGCATTCTTGGTAGCACGCCGAAATTGAATTAGGGTTTTTTCACATGTATAAATAACCCATGTATGTTGATGTAAAAATCATCTTGGATTTTATTTAGTTCAGAATGGAGACTCAAATCAAAACCTTTTTTTTCTTCCATGGCTTCTTAGCCATTTTCTTTATTGTAATTTATCTTCTAATGCAATTTTAATTAGTTTTTTTTTTATTTACATGTTCTTTTCTTTTATGCAAGTAGCTTAGATTTATTTTACGCAGATAGAATAGATTTTCCTTTATTTTAGTTCTCTATTTTTGTTGTTCTTTAATGTTGAAATCTTATTGTGTTGAATTAATCACACAAATGAGGAGCTAGACCCCTACAATTTAGGGGTGATGAAGCTTTTCCTTTCAATTAATGTAGATTCAACATGAATTTGTATGAATGATCTCTTTGGGTTTAATGAGAATGGATGTTTTTGTGTATTTGTGTTTCATATTGAATTTAATAGCCTCTTTTGTTCATTTCATAACACTGAGGCTATGTTTATGACATATGCAACAAATTGCCTCTTCATCTAAAATTGCGATTATGGCAATGAAATGAGTTTTAAGTTAAAATCTGATGATTTATGTTACTAACCAATAGTAAATAGATCATACTTAAATTAAATTTTAGTTTCATTTCGATGGTCTGTTTCATAATAGTTAAAAAGTTAGATTAATTGTGTATTACAGTTTGGTGGCGTATTTTGTGTTAATTATTAGCGCAAATAAGTTATGCTTGTGATAATTACATAATTAATCTTACTTAAGTTATTTGAGAGATTTTGAGCTATTTTATCTTGAACAATATTGAAAGAGAGAAAAGTGAAGTTGCCCCTAAATTGGTTTTAATCTCGTAGTTTTAATCTACACTTTAGTTTACTTTTTTTTCTAGTACTTAACCACAATGCAAATTTTGGTTTAATTTGACTGAATAAGATTGAAATTATTTCTTTCCCTACGGATCGACTCGTATTCGCCACGTACTAACAATTGTACGCCGTGCGCTTGCGGTTTATTACACTTCGCGACAGATTTCTAATTCATAGAATATTCGTCGTCGAACAAAATTATATGCAAATATCAAAAGTCATTCCAATATATAAAGCTCAAATGGTGTCTGTTTACTCCTGGTGGTAGAGACGAGCGGTACAGAGAAATAACTCTTCATGGGTGGGACGAAACATGAGTTAAACTAAGAGTAATATATTATGGTTTATATCTAGTTGTTATTAACTCAAAACTTTGAAACGATATGGTTACTACCAAGTACAAACGGATATTAAAGAAAATAACGAAAAAACCATTAAAAAAACTAGGTTGAACTAGAAGAGACTAATGAAGAGTTAGTGTTTAAAGACAATAGAAAGTCTGAATTTAGAGGAAGTTATGACTGACTAGGATATTATAACAATAAAGATCTTGATCAATCAAATCACTATCTTGTCATTAGAAATTTTCATTATGAGAATCGTACCATTAAGATGTAAGATTGGATTTGCTACTTTGTGGTTATTATTTGTGAAGTAGTCAGATTTCAAACCTTAAAGAGCACGTTATGTGGTGGTATTTCTCAAGCCAAAGAGTTCGTTTAATCATATTATTATTGATGGGACAATTTCTTTGACATTTGGAGAAAAATGTCAAATAAAATTTTATCCGCGATGCTACATATGAAAACGTGGACTGAAATAAAGATAAATAATGGACATACAACGTATGAGCTTTTAACGTTGCACCTAGCATTCAGAATGGGTAATGGAATAGTCACTACGTAAGTGGTCAAATGAATTTCTTAATGTTTGATGCAGCTTACTGCATTATTTACTTTGTTTGACGTGTTGCTTTAATTTGTTGAGTGGCTTTTGTATTTAAATGAGAAGGAAAGAAATAGAAAATGAAGTGAGAATGTGATGCAGTGCAGGGATCATTCGTATAGGTACCGGCTCAGGGTTTAGGGATAGGTGGGTATCGACAATAATCATCAGGCCTAAGTATCAATTCTGCTTTCGTTTCGGTTCAAAAGTTTTTGTTTCGTTATCAGTATCGGTGCAATCTGTTTCGGCTCAAGTTCTGTGGCTTTGGTTCATGGTTTTGACTCTGTGGTTTCATTGTATCAGCTTCGATTATGTGGCTTCGGCTCTATGGATTTTGGTGTAACTTCTTGTATTCCTGTTTCGGCTCCGGTTTAGCTTTTATATTTTGTTTCGGTGTCAATATTTCTTTGTATTCTGTGGTATCGGAGTCAGTCTGAAGATATATTAATAGGCAGTTGTAACCATGTAATAGATAGTTTCATTCTGTAATAAAAATTTGGCATTCGCCATTGTTGGAAGCTTCAATAGTTTCTCCCCAACTTCGGAATTCAATTGCGAATCAAAGGATTGGAAGACCATATTTTATGGTTTCATCTTGATCAACGGATAAATTGGGTTATCTCAAGTTTATTTTGGAAATCATCGAGATCAACGAGTTTGAAGTTTCATTCCTGTATCGTCGAGATCAACGGAATTGGTGATTATTTCGGTTTCATCTATAATTTGAATTTCTTGATGCTATCATTGGTCAATTTCCGGCATCACCTCGATCAACGGAAATTGGAGATAAACTCAGTTTCCTATCGATTTGTAATTGTTGTTGCTAATGCTGCATCAATTGGTATCAGAGCTTGAATTCTTCATCATTTCGAATCAGAAATGTCGCCAAGATGAGTTAATCATAATCGAAATGTAGAGGAGGTGTATGGACAGGAAGATGTAACTGAAATGGGGCAAAGACTTAATGCGTATTGAACATCTTGAGAGAATGATCTTAGAAATGAATCGGAATCAGGTGATGGATAGCGGTTGGAAGCGGAAATGAGAATGGAAATTTCATAATTTAAAGGAGGTATGCAAGCTAAATAATTCCTAAATGGATATCCATGGTCGAAGAAATTTTGAAGTATAAAGGGGTGCGGAAAATCATCGAGTTCAATTGCTTGCTACTAGAATGAGAGGTAGAGCCACACCTTGGTGGCCGCAAATTAAATTGACTCAAGCAAGGATGGGTAAGTCCAAGTGGTGACGTGAGAGAAAATGAATAAAATGATGAGGGCTACAGTTTTACCTTATAAATATCGATCGTTGTTGTATTAACGGTTGCAGAATTTATAACATGGAGTTCATTCGGTTAATGAGTATACAGAAGAATTATATCAATTAATTGCCCGTAATGATACATCGGAGACCGAAGAACATTTGGCTACAAGATATATTAGGGGACTTCGAAATCAAATCCAAGACAAGGTCAATATGTTTGATCCAACTTCAATCACTGAAGCACATCAGAGAGCTCTTGCATTGGAAAAGCAGGGTCAGCTACGGGATAGTTTCATGACTTCGAACAGTCAGAACAAGAATAGTAACCAGTAAACCAAATATTACGGACTCAACAAAGGCAAAAGGAGGCAGTAATTTGAAGTCTTTCAATTGTCAAGAAATAGGACATCAAATCTCTAAATATCCAAACCTTACAAAGAGAACTATGGTGACAAATGATAGTGGAGTTGGTAATGACGAGGAAGAGTTGGATATTTTAAACCCACCGCAGTTTGATGAAGATGAAGAGGAAATCATAACTTGTGATGAAGGGTTTAATTTGATAATGAGGTGGGCTTGCCTAACTCCGAAGACATTGACGAACCTGATTGGTTACGAAGCAACATTTTCCAATCTACGCGTATGATATTGGAAAAGGTTTATCGATTTGTGATTGATGCGGGAAGTTGTGACAACATCATTTCATAGGAAGTAGTTCAAAAGCTTAAAATTAAGGCAGAAAAACATCCGTGACCCTACAAGCTAGCTTGGTTGAAGAAAGGAGGAGAGGTAACAATTTCTGAATGTGCATTTATTCATTTTTTTATTGGTCTTAAGCATAAAGATGAAATTTGGTGTGATGTTGTGAATATGGATGTGTGTCATCTCTTGTTGGGGAGGCCGTGGCAATATGGAAGGGATGTACAACATGATGAGTGCACAACAATTATAGTTTCATGTTTGAAGGTATTAAGATTACTCTAGTTCCTAAAAGACGTGATCAAAGTAGGGCAGAACCTGACAAAAAGACCGAGACTGACAGTTTGTTATCAATGAATGACTCTGTGGAAGTAGTGAAAGAGGATGGCGAGATGTATTTGTTAGTGGGATTCGATGCTTCAGAAAGTGAAGAAATTCCCGAATCAGTGAAGCCATTATTATGAACATCAGATTGAATTGGAACCACGTGTTGTTTTACCTCATAGTCCATTACAGAATGAGTCCCAGGGATCATGAAGAATTGCGACAACAAGTGGAAAATTTATCGACTCAAGGCCGTGTTCGTGAAAGCTTGAGTCCTTGTGTTGTGCCCGCATTATTAGTATCGAAGGGCGGTTCAAGGAAGATGTGCACTGACAGCCGAGCCCTTAACAAGATTACCGTGAGATATCAGTTTCCTTTTCCATATCTTGATGATTTACTGGACAAATTAATAGGTCAATTATTTTTTCGGAGATTGATTTGAAGAGTGGGTATCGTCGTATCAGAATTAGACCGGGAGACGAGTGGAAGTCTACTTTCAAGTGTAGAGAAGGGTTGTATGAATGGCTTGTCACGCCTTTTGGGTTGTAGAATGCGTTAAGTACTTTCATGAGAGTGATGAACCAAATATTCAGGACTTATATCGGAAAATTTGTGCTTGTTTACTTCGATGATATTTTTATCCGTAGTGTTAGTCCAAGTGAGCATCTACAACACTTACGTGTAGTTTTGAGCGTTCTTCGTCAAGAACAGTTTTATGCAACGACCAAGAAATGTATATTCACCTCTCGAAATGCGTGTTGTTTTTGGGTTACGTTGTTACAAAAGGTTTGCCAGTTGATCAGAATAAAGTTGCGACAATCTAACACGGGTTTCAACCAAAGAATATCTCAGAAGTTCAGAGTTTCCATCATTTGGCATCATTCTATAAGCGTTTCGTTCTGCACTTTAGCAGTATTATGGCTCCAATGACCGATTGCATGAAGGGGAAGCAGTTTATGTGGACTGAGAAGGAAAAGCACGCTTTTAGACTTACTAAGATTCTGTTAACTGTACACCTATTTTAGTACTTACTTCCATCAACCATTCGAACTTTATACATATGCTTTAAAAATTGGGATTGGAGGAGTTTTGAGTCAGATAGTACGACCTATTGCTTATTTTAGTGAGAAATTGTCTAGGGAAAAGATGAGATACAACACTTATGACGTTGAGTCTTATGTTGTGGTTCAAGCCATCAAATATTGGAGACACTTTCTCTTTCATAAGGAATTCGTTTTGTACACGAGTCATGAAGCTTTGAAACATCTCTAAGGCCAAGACAAAGCTTCGAAACATCTCCAGGGTAGGTGAAAAGATTGTGACAGAAAATTAATATGTATAAATTATTACTTAACATGTATATATTGTTAACTATTAATTTTTAACATTATATTTATTTTTTAATAGTAATTTTATTAATTATAAATTATTAATATTTATTGTTAGTTAAAAATTATTATATATTTAATATTAATAACTCGATATTACTTACTAATAATTGGGAACTAAAATTATGCCTATTGATTATAAATTATTATATATTTGATATTAATTACCTATTTTATTTACTAATAACTGAAAAGTAAAGTTAAGCCTGTTGGAATACTAGTTATATATAATAATTAGTGATTATTTAATAATAATCATTAAGTATTACAAGTTATAAACAATTAATATAATATTATTAATGATTAATTGTTAAATATTAATAAGCAATATAGTATTATTAATGATAAGTAATTATTAATGTAATGTTATATATAAAGTTATATAACGTCATTGAATGAAATCTAATATGTATATAATAATATAAAGAAAACGTTATTTAATTTTTTTATAGCTATTTGGGTAGACATTGTAGATACTATTATTTTTACAATGATGTTATAAATAATATAGTATTGTTGTTAATTATTATTATTATTATTATTATTATTGGTAAATTATTAAATATAATATTATTAATGATTAATTATTAAATGTTAATAAATAATATAATATTATTAATTAATAGTAATATAATATTATAGTTAATAATTAGTAATTAATGATTAATCATTAAATAATAAAACATACTGGAACAAATTAGTAATAATTTTGTGACCGTTCTAAAATAAACATCTATTACAACGGACATTTTGAGAACGTTGTAAAATTGACATATATTACAATGGGCCTGAAATAACCATTGTAATGGCACTCTATTACAACTTGTAGTTTTTACACGTTGTAAAAAAGTGTTGTAAATGATATCTATTGCAGCGATCAAGAAACGACCGTTGTAATAGTATTCTATTACAGCGGGTAGTCTTTTCCCATTGTAAAAGGGTGTACAAGCATATATTACAATGATTCAGAGTGTGACCGTTGTAATAGAATTTTATTACAATGGGCAGTTAGTGCCAATTGTAAAATGGACGTCGTAATAGGGTATTTTTGTTGTAGTGTGAAAACGTGTTTTTGATTTCCAAAATTTTGCATTCATATAGAAATTGCCAGTATACTTAGGATGCGTGCATCATGTTTTTTAAAGCTTTTCAGGAGAATTTGCATTCATATATGAGTTACTGCTTAGGCATCATCGCATTCATGTAATTTTATATGGTGTTACACTTTGCAAAAATTTGACGTACGCATGATTGTCATAAATTATGCGATGAATTACTTAATTTTACTTTTACCTAATTTCAGGGATGAAATTTCCTAAAGGGTGGAGAATGTAGCACTCCCATTTTAAATTAAATAATAAAGTAAAATTCATAAAATTTTCTGAATTTGGTCACGGAAGTAGCATCGTTGCGTCCTTGGCGATTTTCTGATCAATTAAGATATACGTTTGCAGAAAATGAACTTAAAACGAAGAAGTTATCATTGAATAAAGTTTTAAAACAAACACGAAAAAAGGAACACACATAAAACTAAGAGTTTGTAATGTTATAATTTTGTGAATAAAAGCAATGTTAGGTGGAGCGGTAGAGTATGTACTTCCTTGACCAAAGTTCAGGAGTTCAATTCCCAGCAACATCATGTTTTTGAACTTTAAGAGGGTCAATAAAAAAGATGCATGTTCCGAGAGAAAAGTATATGTGTATGTACATATAAGGGATGATTATATATATATATATATATGTGTGTGTGTGTGTGTGTGTGTGTATGTGTGTACATGTGTGTGTGTATAATTCATATAAAAGTACGAGCGTAACGGCACGCGCTTCGCGCGTGATGTTGGCACGCGCTCCGCGCGTGGATTGTTATTGACCCGTTATTAAAGGGCCAACGTATAAATAAATGAAGTTTTGAAAAGAAAAAAATCAACCATGCAGCTCCTATTTTATTAGATAGTTTTTTAATTTAAATAAAGGGTCATTAATAACAAAAATTAAAATTAAAAGTAGAAATTATATTGTTTTATAAAAGAACAGACTTATCAGCTATGATGTAATCAATGGAGTAAAGTACTTGTTAAGATGATACCCAAATGGCTAATATGACTGCTCTCCACCCTTTAAATTAGAGGAATAAAAACATCAATTGTTTGGGGAAATAATAATGTATATAAAGAAAATATTTATGCAATAAAATCATAGAAGAGGTATGTAGAAAAGCAAATATGAAAGGATCATGATTTATGTAGGAGAATAACTGCTGCAAGAAAACGTGGAAAGCAAAAGAATTAAGGGACAACAGAGTAGTTTCTAGAAGCCAATATGTATGGTATGAATGGATGGAAATTTTCAAACTATATTACTGAAATTGCGGCATATCAGTGGGTTTTCACTGCGTCAGATATTTACAGGTTTTGACATGATCGATTCTCCTATTGCTAAATGTGAAACTCGTATGATATTTATGCCAGCTGCACAATATATAAAAACAACTATCATTGATATAGTGTCAAATTTGCTTTCTAACCATATAAGAAATTGCCATATATCCATGTCAATATTAATTTTTATATAAGGAAAATAATTTGAATTAGTAGATCTATATGCCAAATATAAATGGTCTTAGTTCTAATTTTAAACACAAATATTTTATACGTATAACAGTATCGTGCATACATATAATAAAGTTTTTAAGCAAATTGTTTTGGAATGTAAAATTTTAATTGCATAATAAAAACCTGAATGGATAAATTAAGCGACATTAAATGCTTAATTTGAACTTGTTGAAAAAGTTTATTAGATCCTAATTTAAATGTCATTAAATGTCTAATTTATTGGGGAGATTAGGTTAATTAACAATATAGTATATTTTAAAATTCATACATAAAGGCATTTTGGAAAGTTCATGGTCGGACCAAAACTTTGCACTTCCAAGAGAATTATTAATAAAGATGTGTATGTGTGTGTATATTGACATGAAATTCAAAATAAACATGCAATTAATCAAAACAAATAAGAAATAAATTTAGGGATAATGTTGTTTCAACTTTGAAATAAATGGAGTTGTATGTAAATATATACTTGTAGCAGACATCTGCTCGGAACCGCTGGACAAATTTAGCATCTACAAATAGTCGATTTAATGTGGGACGTCTAATGTGTACATATATATATATATATATATATATATATATTTGTGAACTAGGCCGACCTCTAGAACGTATTATGTGGCTAACCTACCTTTTTCTGGTATTAAGTGGTTAGGACTAGGTATGTTTCTAAGGTTCACCCATTGATTTTTGACTAATGTCATGGAACCCGCCCTTATTAGGTTTTAAGTGGTCATTGGGTCAGACTTTCTCTTCTAAACTTATGGGGGTATTAAACAGTCTTAAATAAATACGATATTGTATGAGTGAGGTTGTTCTCTGAAAGTTGTCGGCTTCTTATCCAAGGCTATATGAGGGCTGATCTACGAAAGGGTTATTAAGAGTTCCGCTGATCATGTAAGGGGAACCACGTGTCCAAAGGAAGCATTAAGTGGCTAGGAGTTTACCTCTAATGACAGTTAGATAATAACATAGTGATCTACGGGAGAATGTCATAAATGACGATTAGTCATCTACCTAGCCTATAGGTAATAAGTGACTGTTTACTATCTCGTGATTTATGTTGAGAGTATATTTAATAACATTGACGATTAGAAGACGAGATGTTAAGTGACTAGAGTCCTCCATAGTGTATTAAGTGATCAAGAGAATCCGCCCATAGGGTATTAAGTGATCGTAAAAATCCGCCCATAAGTAAACATATAAACTACCTTAAGTGACCAAATGGTAGTCCACCTAAGGGTACTAAGTGATAGTAGAAATCCATCAGTACATATACATGTTAAGCCTTAAGTGACTTTAGGATAGTCTGCCTAATTAATGTCATATTAAATTGTGTATTTAATTCGCCTAGACATAACCTGATAAATTTATACTGCTAAGTATAAGAAATAGATTCCTAAACTTATGCAATTTTCATTCACCAGAACTACTCCCTACTCTTAATGACACAAGTTAGTAGGTGGGAACTCTTGATAGATGATGTCAAGAAGACTAGAGCCATAGCAATGCAGATTTTATTTTAGTTACTATTATGTCTAGTAGTTGACTGTATTTATAGGATATTATTGATGTATCATATTTATGATATTTAAAGTTATGATGTAATTGACATTATTATGTTTATATGAAATGGTAAGTTTGTTTTGTTATTATATTTTATCCCATCTACTGTGAGATTATGAGTTGGTTGGCTCCGTTATTCATTTCTTATAGAAATCAACGGCTTGTTTGGGATGACTCTAAGTTTTGATGGGGCATTTTCTGGGTTTAATTTTATGCTCATTTTAGACGGGTTGTTACAATTGGTTTCAGATCCTAGGTTACTCGATTACGGGGAGACTATACGTATGAGAGGCGTACTTGTTATTTTGAAACAGAGTTTTCAAAGGTTTTATTATATATAAGTATACATATTTTTTATTTAAAGTACGCGTATCACTATAAAATAGTATCGGTAGATCCTTCAAAGGATTGAATTAATGTGTAGAAGCAATTTAGAAACCATGTAGTGATTTATCTACTTCCTTATCAGTTTTGAAACATGTAACGATCGTAAGAACCACAAAGTTGAGAAAGTGGAATGACCTTATTTAATAGGCAGTAAATAGAAATTAATTTAGTAACTTAATTATCATTTATGAGGGAGATAAGAGAGAAATAAATAGGAAGATTTTGGAATAGGTATTCGTTAGTATAACCATTAATAAGGATAAATTTATGTTCATTGCATAAGAATATTTTGAAGTTTAAGAAAAAGAAGAAGTACTCTTTTGTTAAATGGTATAAACTTTTGTAATAAGAAATATCGAAATTTGAAAGAGCACTAAATGGGTAGTAAGTGAAAAGGTATTAGAAATGGAAAATGCTAATGAGATAATTAAGACAATTTATGTAATGAAATGAATATCGAATTTGAATAAGGAATTAAATGTCAATCAGAACGAGCATTACTTTAAGGGATAAAATGGACATAAAGGACATTTTAGGAATGTCAAGAAATGGAAAAAATAAAAACATGGAAGAAATGGCTTAAGAAAAGGGATAGACTTAGACTTCCATGGAATAGTGTATTAGAAGGATAAGTGAAACAAGAAAGTTTAGACGAAGAGAATAAGTATGTTTCTAATTTTGCAGAAGGCATTGCTAAGAGAACATAAAAAAATAGGTTCTTGATAGTACCACAAAATTATTGGTAAAAATAAAACTTTGTAGAAATTATGAAGAAACTCTGTATATAAGCTTAAATTATTAAACTTTTCATATTCAGGAAGAAATTAAAATTTACGTTTTCTAGAAATGGTTTAAAGAAGGCTTTGGAAATTTTACCATAAACTTATTAGAAACTTAAATTTTTAAGAAAAACAAATGATGAATTCTTTAAAAAGAATAAATAGTGAATGATCAGCTAGAAAGAGAGTTTGCATTCATGAGCTTTAAAAAAAATAGGAAAGACATGTAAGTTCTTTAGAAAGTAGTACGCAACAAACAATTTCGATTGCAAATTTATAATTGTTACAATCTTAACATAACAAGCTTTTAAAATTTAAATTAAGTAAGAGTTTCAACTTTGGTTTTCCCTATATTTTTGTGTTAAGTTTCACAAGAAATAAATGAGTTTAAAAAGATTCTTTTCTTTAAGATTTTGTACTAATTATGACAATAAATTTGACATTAAAATGGAAATAAAGAAGACTGTATAAGCATCCGGTAGGATAGATGGAAAAGAAATACTTATTTGAAAGAAAAAGAAAAAAATTACTAGAATTTAGGTAGAAATGAGATAGTGAAATTTCCAAAATAATAAAGAATATATGAGGAAGTAATAATAAGAGTAGAGCAAATGACAATTCACTACTCAAATAAATTAATTTAGTAATTTATGACTAATTTATTATCATTAATTTAGTAAAGCACCCTTATTGCGCAAATAAAGTATAATGAATAGTCAGGTTTTTGATAAAATCATTCATGAATAATTAAGGCTTTTTAAAATTCGAATACAGATTAATGTGAAATTTGACATGCGTATGCGTGTATAATGATAAAAGTTTAAAAATATAATTACATAAAAAAGGTATTAAACTTTATTGTTAAAATAAATATAGATTTTGAGTAATACTTTAAAATGTGTTTTAACTTAGAAACATAATTTGAGGATATAGCAGTGAATGTCGCTAAAGGACTTAATTGCCACTTAAATTGATATTTAATTATTAGGGTCTTGTTTTCAAATAAAAAAGAGCATTTCTTTTGTTAATAAAAGTAAGTGTTTGAATATGAGAAGTTATTTTACTCTTAATTTAGTAATCTATGAATGCATAATTAATGTTTCTGAAATATTACAAATTTAAAGATATATATATTGCAAAGCAAGCCGTTTTTGTATAGTGGTCCGTTCCACTTTCATTATAACTAATAATGATACAAGAAGTACACTGGTGATAGATAGTTAATCTATCAGCTACAAGCGGTTTTGAAGTGGACCGTCCACTACATCTATCTAGATTACAGAACAGGAGTCGAGCAAAATCTCGCACTGCTATAAGCATACAAAGACAATCAGAAAATACATTCAGGAATACCATTAACAAACAACACCAATCCAAGCAGCAGAAGTGCACAGCAAAAACTGTTACTGCAGTAAGCAGAATGACTCCAATCACGGCCGCAAACAGAACTGAAACAAGCACATACACCAAGTTCTCTTTCTCATCTTCAGAAGGATACAAAATACCCAAAAAGGCCAACGCAAAGTAACATGATTCCAATACCCCAACAAAACAACACCAGTCCACTACTCCCATTATCTCAAAAACCATAATCAGATTTCGACCCAACATACTCAAGACGACACCCAGTTCTACTCAGACGATCGAACACCATGAAAAGCCCCAACACTAATCAAACTCAACTAAACTCTAGATCAATCAAGCAAAGAAACACAGCAGTGGTCTACCGAACAAAAGACCAAATCACAACAAACTCGGCTAACAGGTAAAGTTGCATGAAAAATCAGAGTAGGAGTAAGAGAGAATCGCGAAAACTGTTCAAGGATCACGGCGACTGCATTAAAAAGGGAGCTCCACGAATACACAGAGACTTCTCAGACAATGCAAGTCGACACACACTCAAACTAACAACAACGGCAAGCACCAACACATCACCAAACCTCCCCATAATCAACTAGATAAACATAAACCAAACGCAGGACATAAAAAACTCACCAAGCTGAGGAGCAAGTCAGTACGAGTATACTTGGAGACCTTGCAATGGCAATGAGTTCACCCAGTGACAACAGGAAGGTTGTGCAGTCGCGAAGCAAGCCAGACAAGTCACTAGCCAAGAGGGACACCACACAAAGCCAAAGAAGGGAAACTGAGAAGGATTCGAGAACAAGGAAAAGAGATTGGGAAGATAGAACACAAAGCGGGGGGTAAAAGGAGATATAGGCACTCAGATCTAAAAGGTTAGATCTGAAAATAAGGGATTGAAAGCGGCCCCCACGATGACGAAAACCGGGTGAAGTAGCAAGCGGAAAGGAGGAAGGGGTGGATCGATTGAGGCGATTCGGAGAATTAGAGGAGGAGAAGGCTGCGTGGAAGAGAGGAAGAAAACCCAGTCGCCATTAACACTGGCTGCCTCAAACCCTTGTATCTGAAAGTGTTTGATCACTTTTTTGATGAGAGATATATTTATTGTTCATCAATGAAACGTTTTGTAAGAAATAACGCAATTCTTACTAAAGGGTGTTTTATTTATAAGATGAGTGTAAACAAGTTAAGAGAATAAGAAAAATTATGCTCTTTAAAATGGAGTTACATTTAATAGAAAACAAAAAATTTAATACTTCGGGTTTTAATGAAGTGTTAAGATGCGAATTTTTGAATTAAGTAAATTTTAGAGAGTTTTTGAATATAAGTATACATAATAATGAAAACTATATATGTGGTAATAAAAATAGCATATAAGTGTATTTATTATGTGTCACTACTAAGATTATACTTTTGTAAAAGAAATAAATATGGAGTAAATAAGGATAAAAAATTAGATAAGTTAGAGGTAAATTCTAGGATTAGACCAGAATAAGTTGTATAACCTAACATGGAAATTTTGTATCAGCCCTCCAAAAAAAAAAAAAATCTATGTTTAAGTTGATGTGGAGTAAGGATTTCTAGAATCGAAGTTTGGTTGTAAACAAGGTTGTCCTAGATAGTTTAGTTTTGAAATTAATACGTTTCTAACCATAAACGATTTGTAATATATTGTTGGTATATTGTATTCAAAGTTAAGATTCATGGTTGTTAATCGCAAATTTAATGGGTAATAAATTTGTAATTAACAAGGAAAAAGATTTTTATAGGAATTGATTTGAAGAGAATTTAATTTAGGAAAATGGATGTATTTCCAAATGTTAAAGAGTTGAAAAAGAATTTATTTCATAGAAATAATATATTCTCAAGGAAGTTAAAGGAAGTAAATAAAGATTTGTTAAACGGTACAAAATTCGACTATTATGGATGTATTAGTTTGGATTATGGATGAACCATATTTATGAGAAAAGCGAAATGCAAATTGAGAAGGAAAACAGGTAATGGAATAATGGTATGTTAAGTTTGAAATAAAGGATTAAGATCTTAATACCATTTATACCACTTGAGTGTAAGCGATAACTTCCAAAAGAATTTTCTTTTCTTCGGTTTTTAGGTCGCTAGTGGTCCTCTGTAATGATCGGAAGATGATATAAAGTTGTAAAAGTAAAGTACCCCTATTTATGCTTATTGATTATGGGATTTAAAACAACTTAGTAAATTTATCGTGAGTAAGAAAATTTCGTGGGGACACCTAACTAGGGGTCAACCATATTCGGAATTTGAAAGTCAACTAGGGTATCAGATTTGTAGCCCACAACGAGGAAATACTTGAATTCAAGGTTCTAGAATATTGAGTGAAGAAAAAATTTATCTTCTAGAATTTCATTCTCTAAAATAATAATTTGATGCACCGGTTTAAGAAACAGACATAAATATTGGGTTTGTGTAAAATGCCCATTTTAGTTTGAATCTAAGTGTGTCTTGATTTGTTTAAGTACATTTGTAATTTTATAAACCATTTTTTTTTATCATTTATCACAAAAGAACTATTTGAAATTATAAGGAATATGCACAAAATATAAATAAAGAGTTGCGTAAATTTACGTGTTTGCACGTAGTTTTTGCTGTCTATTCAAAAAAAAATACTTGTTATTTGTAATTTTAATAAGTCTATATTCTTTTTTTATTGTTGTTTCGGACAAATTTTTGAGCATAGAAAGATTTTTCTAGTTATCAGTATAAACTAAAACGTAAATTAGGATCTGACTAACTCAAACGCTCTTTGTCTTCACACATCCCTCTGCCCTCGTAACCGTTGAGTTTTTGGTATTTGGTAAAGAGTAGAGTAAATGATTTTTTGTTTAACCTTATCGTTTGTTATACGGTAATGTAAAAATGATTTGTTTTAAATCCGATTTGTTTCTAACTGTGGCCTCTTAATTACTTTTATTCATTAAAACTTAAAACCATATCCGTCAGACATTTTCCCATGGAATCCACTTCCAAAATCAACGGCTATCATTATAAATAAAGCTGAAATTCTCATAAGATTAAACCCCTAATGCAATCATTCGTTATTAAAACTGAATTACAAAAAGATTGAAACTGCAGTCGTTAAGGAAATACTGCTCTCATAAACACAAAGGTAAACGTACTTTAAGCTCTTCCTTAGTATATTTAATGATGAGATTAAACGGGCACTGAACCTGCAAGTGCTGGCAGATTGATCCATTTTTTCTTTTTAATGGATTTAATTTGTATAATTAGTGTGATGGGCTGGGCTTCTTTACACTCAAACATTCCAGCTGTAATGATCCAAAATAAACAAATTGACAAGATAAAAAGGTTGTAAATCCAATATTTTCCGTCTTAAAATGCATTTTGTTGTACACGTTACTTTACGTTTTGAACTTAAATGTCTCCCTATTCCCTAGGAGCATTTATGTATCAACACCCTTTATTTTCGACATGTGAACATATGGATATTTCTGCGAGAAATATTCCAAAAATTAACTATTAATGTCAAGCATTGATACGGCGAAACTGAAGTTAGCAACTTTGATTAAATTGCTGACCGACAAAACAACCACCAAGCGTTAGAAATTTGAGAAGTGTAAATTATATCTCTATTATATGAATTAAATGAATGTATAATTTCAATATTCAATGGAAAATCTAGAGATAATTCGAGATTGACCAGCATTAGCGCATTACAGTTAAAAAGAATTGAAATTATATTAATGTGTTTTGGCATCGTTCATGGCGTGCGTGGCAGATATTTGGCTTAATTAGGGTGTGGTTTTAAAAAGTATTTGAATGTGACATTTGAGCGAAATATTTAAGCGTCGTATAGTAACGAACGGAAGAATGTGTTTTTTGGTACAAACGGGGTATTTGAGCGGACGAGTATTTAATTGTTAAGTTAATTGTTTGAATTAATTAAATACTAATTGCACAAAACAAAGCGACTACGTTTCATTACATGAACGGAAATAAAAATAGAAATACAACAGAAATAAAATAGCAAACTGACATGAACATCAACTTCTTGGCACCTCTTTGTTTAATCAGATAACTTTGATATTCTAACATGTGGCGTTTCCCTGTAAGCCCTGGTATTAACCAAATTTTCACTATGTCATCAGAAAGAACAAGTGAATACCTCTTTTTTTATCGGGTTATATAACAAATAATATTGCGTCTGCAACAAAAAATTCACCTCCTTCTCCAAGACGCATCGGACGCCAGCAGCTGGATTTCTAACGTTCATAAAGCATGTTGTTTGCCTCGTTGGGAACGTTGCTGACATCCGATGTGTCCGACGCGAAACACAATAGTTATGCGCCCAAAATTGATTGGGAACGGAGCCTTAGACATCCATAACCAAGCCGCACAAAAATATTAGAGTATAATGGACTGCGGTTTTTCTCTGATACAAAATGATCTTCTAGCCAAATGGGCATGTATCTTTATTCTTGGGCTGCGTTATTTGTTTTTAAGCCCAAGTACATATTGCTATATAAACTATAGCACAAACCGTATACATTATTATTCTACAGTTCTATTCAAACATTCATTTTCTATCTCTACTTTAATACAAATTTCTACTGTAAGAAATACACAAACTATATTCTGATTTCTTACATGGTATCAGAGCCTGAAAGTGCCTAACGGCTACTATTGAGTCGCTTTACCGCTGATTGAAAGGAGAAGTAACTTTGTTGTCTCCCCAATTTAGTTATCATCATCGGAGAGCTACCTTTCTGATCGCACAACAGCTGTTCTTATCAAGATTATGCGTGCCAGGCCAGAATTTGCATTCACGGCGGCTACAACAATCTGTTTCTGATCATCGGAGACTGGTTATCTCGTCATCTGATTTCTTGATACAGGAGTATCGATTCTTGCATTCAAAAGAAAGCAAGAACCACCCCTGCAATCCTGTTTTTCGCATCACCTTTGCATAGGTTGCTACTCTTCTGTTTAGGTAGCCTCGCCATATGCTTCTTCATCGTCTTCCAACCATAGCTGGATCCAACAATAACCAGTCAACAGCCAGCTCTGGAGTAGGCACTGCCGATCCCACTCCTCCTCCCCCAGTTCTTGTCAAGCCGAAAAGTCAAGTTATCACTGTCCCTCTCGACGAAGAGAACTTTCTTTTGTGGAAATTCAAATTGAGACAGCCTTGAAGGGGTATGACCTTCAAGATTATGTTAATGGAACCAGACCTATGCCACCTGCCATGACAGTCAACAAAGATGGGTTAATGATCAGTAATCCAGCCTACATCCATCATAAAAAACAAGATAACCTACTGTCGTCATGGTTACTATCTTTAATTAGTACGAATTTACTGTCACAAGTCATAGGTTGCAATACTTCACATGAGATATGGACCACTATACAGCAGATTTTAATTCTCAGTCATCCGCAAGAATCATGCACTATAGAAGAGAGTTTCAGAATTCAAGAAAGGGTGATATGTCAATGAGAGAGTACATTTCAAAGGTCAAAACTCTATGTGACAAACTCAAGGCAGTGGGACATCAGATTTCAGATAATGAACAGATTCTTACATTGACAAATGGGTTAGATGAAGAGTATGAATCACTAGTTACCTTTATTGCTACCCAATCAGTTTTACCAGACATTCAAATAGTGTATTCAACTTTATTAGCCCATGAAGGCAGGGTGGAACAAAGAAAAGCTATCCAAAGTGATTTCAACATAAATCTTGTCTCGACTTCAAGAAATACTAATCAACCATGAAACATACCTGGTTTTGGCAGAGGTAATAACCAGTGACAGAGAGGGAATCCAACCAGAGAGGGAGAGGAAGAGGCAGATCCAACAATGCTCCAAGAGTCAAATGCCGGATATGTGACAAGCCTGGACATGCAACAAACAGATGTTACTTCAGATTCAATACTGATGTTAACAATGCACAGCAATCCCAATTCAATCAAAGGAATGCTAATGTGAATTTGGCACAAGCAAACCAGATCAGATCCAGTGGAGAAACTTCTGCAAATACAAGCAGCATCGATGATTCAACCAAAATTAAGGATGTTAACAGTGAAGACTAGTTCCCAGATTCTGGTGTAACCAATCACATCACCAACAATTTGCAGAACTTAAATCTTGGTAACAAAAATTACTCAGGTACGCAAGTTATTCATACATGCAATGGTGAAACTATGAATATATCTCACACTGGAACAAGTTTTGTTAAGGGAAAGAGAAAACTCTTCCTTAATAATTTATTTAGAGTTCCAAGTGTCAAGAAAAATCTAATCAGTGTGTCACAATTCACAAATGATAATAAGGTATATTTTGAGTTTCACCCTAACTATTGTCTTGTTAGAGACTCTCTGAACAAGAACATATTATTACAGGGTAAACTGGACAATGGCCTATACAGTTTCCGCAATTTGCTATCAAAATTGGAAAATGCCAATAGTAATTGGTGTTGCAATGCTAGTATTCAGTTTTCTAATATCAATAATGTAACTAACACTGGTAATTCTGACTGTAATATTGCTAGTGATAATGATTCTAAAAATAACAGTGTCTGTAATGATCTTGATATTTGGCATTGCAAGCTTGGACATCCTAGTTATGATATTGTGATAAGAATTCTAAATGATAATGAAATTTCTTATAATCACACACCTGTTTCTGGCACTTGTACACATTGCCAAATTGGCAAAAGCCATAAATTACCTTTCAGCATATCAAAAACTGTGTACAACAAACCACTTGAAATGATAACTACAGACTTGTGGGGTCCTGCACCAATATCCTCAAGACAAGGCCACAGATGTTATTTATCTATTATAGATGCTTATAGTCGATATACATGGATTTTCTTTCTAAAGGCCAAGTCAGACACACATGATGCTATGCTGTAGTTCATTAATTTTATTGAGAGGCAAATGAACTACAACATAAAAATCATACAAACATATGAGGGGAGTGAGTTCTTTCCCTTAAAAGGCTATTTTAATGCTAAAGGAATCATATATAGAACCACTTGCCCTTACACATCTGAACAGAATGACATAGTAGAAAGAAAACACAGACATATAACTGAAACAGGGCCGACTTTACTATCTAAAGCATCCATGCCATTAAAATACTGGAATGAGGCATTTGAAACTGTAGTATACTTGATAAACAAAATGCCAACTAAAGTCTTACAATACAAATGTCCTCATGAAATGTTATATGAAAAGAAACCAGAGTACAATATCATGAGAACATTTGGTTGTTTATGTTTCCCATGCCTCAGACCTTATAACACTCATAAACTATCTTTGAGCTCAAGCAAGTGCACTTTCATAGGTTATGGGAACAATCAAAAGGGTTACAAATGCATGGATGACAAGGGAAAGGTTGTAATTTCTTGACATGTTGTGTTTAATGAGGGTGTGTTTCCCTTTGCAGAAAAAGGAAACACAAATAAGCAAGCTGATGATCAGGCAAAGATGACGATGAGAAATGTACCAACACTATCAGAATGCACAACACACACAAATGAGAGTGAAGCATCAAAACCAGCATCTGCCACTCCAACTGTATCCAGCACAAGGTCAGAATACAGTACAAGTGATCACATGACAGATGATGATCAACCAAAAAATAATGACATGAACAATCAAGAGAATCATGGGGATGACACACTACATCTGACGTCAACAGCAGTGATACTGAGGAGCATCAACCACAACCAAGACATCATATGATTACTAGAGCTAAAAGTGGTATTTTCAAGCCTAAGATTTACAATGCAACCATCAAAGACACAAAAGACATCAGACAGACAACTGAGCCAGTTACATATGATCAAGCAGCAAGACACAAAGAATGGTGTGATGCTATGTATGAAGAATACCAAGCCTTAATCAAAAATAAAACCTGGACTTTGGTTGATGCACCCAAAAACAAAAACATTGTGGGATGTAAGGGGACCTACAAGTTAAAGAAGGATGTTGAAGGAAATGTGTGCAAACATAAGGCCAGACTTGTAGCAAAAGGATTTTCCCAACAGTATGGATTTGATTTTAATGAGACCTTTTCACCAGTGGTCAAACCCACAACTATCAGAATAATCCTAACTGTGGCTCTCTACAATGGATGGAATATAAGACAATTGGATGTATGCAATGCATTCTTAAATGGAGATCTAAATGAAGGTGTGTACATGCAACAACCAACAGGTTATATATGCAAAGATAAAGAGAATCATGTATGCAAACTACATAAGGCTATATATGGTCTAAAGCAAGCCTTTAGAGCTTGATACGTGAGACTGAAAAGTACTCTTACAACCATGGCACTACAACAAAATGTGTCATTAATAACGCTATTTAACAACGGCTTATTCTAAAGCGTTATTATAGATGTTTAATTGTTTACATTTTTCATAGTCACGCGTAAAGTAACGCTAAATGCACATGAAAATTCGTCTCCCTCCATAACCACAAATTGCTTCTTTAACTCCCTCCAAAAAAATTTCGTTCCCCTCCTAAAACCTAATTATTCTTCAATTTTCTATTTGAAAAAGCATCTCGTCTCCCTCCAAAAACAGTAGTTATCCGATCAACTGGATTCATTATACGCGAACACTTCGACAAGAGGCAACGAGGCAGCGCTCCAGGTCAATGACTTCGCTTTCAGGCTACGATGGAGTCAAAGTCAATCAAAATCGCGGGCACTCATACTTGGCATCAACTTTCGTAGCAACTCGAATACCTGGAAAATTAAGATTGGAGCCGATTTAATTATCGAACAAAAAACAGAAATCGATTTTTATCGAGGTGGCCTTATTTTTTGAGGTGGAAGACTAAAGTTGATGAATTGAAGCAAGTTTTCTAAAGTATGAGTCACGCGATAACCAAGGAGGTGATTTCTTACTTGAGCTTTTAGTTGTTTTGAGCTTTGTTTGTATTTCTTTTAATTTAAACTCTAGTTTTTTCAGATCTTTTTTATCGAACAAAAATCATTTGCTATCTCAGCTATTCAGGCAATTGCATTTCTATTGAATTGTTTATATGAAGGTGAATTGTGATTGACATTGGTATGGTAGATTTGCTACTGTTGTTGTGTATTTTCAGTATGCAAATAGACGTGATATGTGCTTATTAGCTCCAATTAGTTGGACTGGTTGATTATATACCTACGTACAGTTTATGTGAGTTATATAACTATATATTTATTGTCCTAATGTGCCCGGCTTTGGGCTACTTGGAGATACATTGGATATTTGTATGTTCAATGTTATGTAGTTTAAAGCATTTACATATATGGTACCGGTATATCTGACTGAGGGCTACTGATTGGTGCATGAAATACATTTGTATCACTGAGGTTCCGAACGAATATTAGCAAATTTGTTGGTAACTCAATGGCTTCATTAATTAATTAATGCTAAATGTTATGAGTCAATCAAATTAATGCTAAATGTTATGATCCAAACCGAGCTAGGCTAGCTTGTAATGTATGACTCTTCTATTTTGTGATAGTATATTTTAAAACGAGTTTTGACCAGGTAAATTTGGATATGATTCTTTCTTATCGCTTAGTCTTTATTTTTCTCTTGGAATAATCCCTACATAAACCAAGCTACTCATCACAGGATTTACATAAACCAATACTACAATCCTAGTATAAACGCTTTAGCAAAAGCCGTAAAATTCAAGAACAATATCAACATTAAAACCAGAATTTGCAGCAGCATTTATTTGAGATACCACTGAATTCACAGTGTTATGATTTGTAGCAGTATTCGTCCAAGATATATTCATATTGTTGTAATGTTGAGATTTCTTAAGATTTTCTTGATAGTTCTGCGTGTCACATTTTCTGAAAAATGTAACAGGTTTATTTTGGCTGAAGTTTGCAGTTTTAATTTCTTCTGATTTGTAACAAGGATTAAACCATCTTCATCAACAGACGGATCAGTGTTGTTTCTGGGGGAAAGCTAGGTTATTGGAGCATGGCGAGTCTGATTTTGTAACTTTTTAAGAATTTGATATTGGTTGAGATGATGATTTCATCAGTGAATAATCAAAACAAACTGAATTTTGTTCAGTGAGCAAAGAACTACACGAAAATTCTTTCACTGTGATACTAATGTACATATATTATAGATGTCTATTTGTAAACAGACAAGACATGCATATAATTAAACTGAACATTCCTACGTTCTGGTTGAAAACATTTATACTCACATTAAGTCCAAGATAATTTTTTAACAAGACCACGGCTCTGAGGAGTATCGAATTAATGAGTGTTTATTTATACAGGAAAAGACACCTCATATTCACTATTTGGTGCTATGTGCCACCTTAAATGAGACTCTATGCTATAAATTTAGTTGTTCTGCTTTCCTTATTGAACTTTGCATATAAGAAATAACATGCTGTAATTAATCTGAATAACCTTTAGGGTGATTTAATGACAAGTCATGACAACCTTATCTACCATACTGCTATCCTTTACTCCACTTGAAGATATATATTTTCTTTTCTGCAAATTCCCTATATATCTTAGTTTTTACTATGATGGAGATAAACCTAACATGCACAATAATATAATATATAACCAAAAAGGTGTCAGTTGGAACTGCCAATTTTATAATTTGATTTTGGAAGTTATACAATAAATATGAATACTTGAGAGGGCCAGAAAGAAAAAGAAAATGAAACATGATAAAGACAGAGTGAAAGGCAAAGTGTATGCAAGTGAAAAACTTGTAAGCATGGGTTGTCTTTTCTATTTAAAGAAGATTGATAACACAGAAGCAAAAGGAATTAAAGGAGATGGGATGTTCCATTATATTCTCATGAATCTTCCCCGCTTATTTATAAACATCTGTCACACAATTTAATATCGATTCAGAGCTTCCAGGTGGTTGATGCTCTTCCTGTTATCCCTCATTTAATATTCGATTATTTTACATTTACTTTTCTGTTTCATTTTTAGCGCTCTTCCTGTTATCCCTCATTTAATATTCGATTATTTTACATTTACTTTTCTGTTTCATTTTTAGCTTTCAGTTCATGTGCATTGGCTGGTATCAGCTGTCCAAATTCATATTCATTTAAGATATGAGATGGTACTTGTATGTTCCTACCTTGCCGTTTTTGCGCTGTGCACTTAATTTGTATAATTCAACATTTACATAAGCCGCGGCAATACAGGATGGAAGTAAGGAAAAAAAATATACAGATTAAGTTTTCAGGTTTACTGAATTATATTCCACGTCAACGCCGTATTTGCTACAGATGGAAAGCAGGCTGAGTTAACGTGAAAAGTGAAGTTTTTATTACCACAGCACGTCGAAACCACCTTATTTGAATCCGTTGATAAACGCATAAAGGAATACACAAAAGCAGCAGTTTGCTGAGCTTAATTCTGAAGCAATAAAACAGGAAATGATTTGTAGTGTCTAGCCAAGGGTTGGACAGCATAATTTTGCAGTAGCAATGCATTTGTGGGTTCAAACGCAAGTAAGTTATGTCGTCCTCTTCATTGGAAAGCTATACTGGTAACTTTGAAGTGCTATTCTTAATTTTTATAATTTACATAATTAATCAGCGGTTTTTTTTCTAGCAGTTTAACAAGCACCACTACAGCTTTGCATATGATATGCAGCATGTCATGTGATAACAAGCAGTTTGATGCTGTTGACATAGTACAACTCTTCAACTAAGGAATATCATTGTAAAATCTTAGGTTAACTGACATTATGTACACATTGACAATCATGGTTAATCCAAATGAAGCTTTTGGTGTTACAAGAACACTACTATAACATTTAATAAATTAAGGATATTTTTATTGATTTTTCCAACATTTGTCTAAAAGCCATGTTCGACATAAGCAAAATCCCTTCATATCCCTCATTTAGTGGCCATTTTATTTTGTTTTCTCCCTACATTACAATTTTCTGCTGGTCTTCTACCGGTGTCTTCCTTAGCCTCTTGATTTCCGTCTTCCTTAGCCTCTTGATTTCCTTTTTACTCTCTATAGGTGCAGCGGGTAATAGCTACAGTTGATCAGTATGTGAAGAGCTGTGGCGATGCTTTACAAATGGACAAAACATTGGAAGGTAGGAATTAAGAATGATTATTACAATTGGGATAGAGAAAGCCCACTTACGGCTTAAGGTGAGCTCTTATGTTGAATTTGCTCCTTTCATTTATCATAATTTTTAATTATATTGTGAATTGCTTAGGTTACTCAAGTTTTGAGTTTTATGTACAAATTACTGTTGCTAATTATGAAATCGGCAAAATTCATGTCAAAGACATAAGTAAGTTTTAATCAATTTAAATTTATATGAACTGGGTTAACATGAAACACATATTTTTTACATTTAATCTATGTTTTGTTCTTTTTAATTTCTTGTTAGTGGAAGGAGCTATGGATATATTGTATTGCCTATATCAGGAGGGCACATCAAGTAAAGTGATGTTTTCGTGCATGAGGTCCATTTTTATCAGCGGTTTCTGCATAGGTTAAACTTGACATGTTAATGTTATGGGATAAGTAATAGATATAATAAAATTAAGTTGCCACTATTTTTGTTTAAATAAGAGGCTAAAATTTGATGCTGGTGGGGAAAGAAATGCACAAGCGTTCATATAATTTAACTTAAGTACAGAATGCCTAAAGTCTTGGTTGTACATGCGTCTCTTGCTGTTCACAATTTTATGGTAACTAATTCCTATAACTAAAATCAATTTTGCTTTTCAGCGGCATTATTTTCTTAGGATAAATTGATTTGTTTGGCTAAACATATGCCTTTCTGCATATGTTAACAAACCTGTCATTTGGCATTAAATGTCTCATTATCTGTTAGAGTCTTAGACTAATTTATTTGTTGCATTCTACGTTTGTCGCACTACTAGAAAAGTCAGTCTATGTTATGAATGTTTTTATTTTCTCTCATTAAAGCACTATGATGACATGTTAAATGTCAAAGAATAATAGTTAACATTCATAAGATTCCAAAAACAACCAAATATTCTTTAATCTATCATAAATATGAAAGTACTATGTGATAATTGTTTCTTAGTTTATTTTTGTTGTGACATTTCCTAAACTATGGTTTTTTGTCAAATTTAAAGTCATGCTTACCATATATATGTATGTATGTATGTATGTGTGTGTGTGTGTATACATATGTATATATGTGCGCACATGTGTATTTTTTCCGTATGAAACAAAATGCAACTATTTTGTTGCTGATGTGTAGAAAAATGGGTACTACATGCTAATAATACAAAAATCTTATTATGCACCAATCACCATTAGCTATTTATTTATCTTGGGTCCTTTATGTGCGTCATTTTTTCATGTACTTGGTTTTAGGTGCATGCTATCATGAGCTAAATTTCAGATCTCAGCGCAAAATCTAAGACTCCAAATACGTTTTACTATCAAAAGTGGATATACATCATGATACAAACATAACTAATTTTTTCCTCATGGTTTATTACAATCAGCATAATCCATTTTTACTGTCTTGTACAGGAGATTCAAGCGTTAAGAGCTGACAAATTTGATCTTCTTATACCAAATTTGATAATCGCTCGAAGGTAGCCATTTTATTGTGCTTTTCCTATTTAGAGTATTTACTTTATTTGAACTTTTATATTTTCTTGAATGTGTAATTATTGGATCAAATGTTCCACACCTAAGTTTGCTTCATCATTTTAAATAGGAATCACCATCTCAAACTTATTGTAAATACTATTATAATTTTTTTTTTTTTTTGACTTTAGAAATAAGATAATATATTACCAGCTTTTCTGGTGTTAAATTTCATAGATGTCCACTTGCACTTGCATGTAACAAATCTTAGGATCTTATACCAAATTAGTAACTATAACAATGTCGTGATCTTTACTCCCAAATATATTAATATATTACAAAAATATCGAAATCATCATTACTTCATTATACTGCTTTTATTTGCCTTATTATGTTTAAGGTAATGTATGTGCACTTTTATCCATATAAACTCCTGTAATGAATTTTGTTAAAATATCTGCATAAATTTTCCCTACGTACATGTATCTTTTTTTTATTAATATTGCTTTACAGTGAAATTACTCAAATTTACGCTGTTGCATTTTTTGTTAAATGTGTCTGACTTATTTTTGACATTTATTGCTCCAGGCCTTTACTGCGTTATGAAGTTGGAAGGATATATAGTTTTTTCAACTAATAAGTTGTTAAATATCTTCCACTTTTGACATATTACTCGCAATGAATTGCTTTGTCCACAGGTTTATATAGTATTTGTCCAACTGCTGTTTATTTTTCAAAACCAGCACATCCAATGTCCCATTTATTTTCTTGTTTGACTACTATCTAATTATCTATTCTTTGTTTTCTTCCTGGTTCAGTTGATTAATTATCATGCCATTTTTCTGGCAAGGAGTACGTTATATACTTACCTGTGCTAAGATCATATGTCGATTGATCCAGCAAGTTATCAATCTGCAAATTATAAAGAACAAGATCATATGGTAAGAGATAATTGGATTACTACAAAGTAAAATGTTCAGCATATGGTAAGTTTTTATACTCAATCTGATTAATGGAGTAGTGCTAACTATTATACTATGATGTTCTTCAATAGAATCTTATTTGTTATGGATTGCTGCAAGTTTAAAATGAAATAATTTAAGCTTAGTATTGCAAAAACAGAGATCAGAGGCAAACCTTTCAAATGGTATGCATTAGATATTGACATAAAACCAGAGAATTTTTTTATTTAAAAAACGGATTCCTTACCTGAAATCTAAACAAAATTTCTTCAAGTATTAACTGTGTAAATTGAATAGTGCTTGTGGGAGTTGGAAGGGTGGGTCTAATACATGTTGGTTTGTCGGTAGAAACCATACACCAATAGTAATCTGAATAATCTTAAAAATTAAAAAATCAGTTGAACTCCATGCTCAGATAAGTTGAACCCTACTGGCTCATTATTGATCATCGAAGCTACTAACAAAATATTAATTTCTTGGCAGACTCGGCAATGGCAATGTATTTCTAAGGTTTGATTAAGTGATGGCAGCATCAAGCTGTCAACGCGCAATGCATATGAGATGGTTTGCTGGAAGGGCAATTTCTGCCACTTTAATGGTTAGTTTTTAATGTTATTTTGTGACAAGATTAACAACTATAGATTATTTATTTGGAATTTTGATGTTGATGGAATTTTTAGAAACCAAGTGAGTATGAAGCAATATTCAGCAGTGGATCTTGATGTATGTTGGAGTAATTCCAAATTTTGCACTCATCAATGCTTTGATAATTTTAATATGCCACCAAATGATGAAAAATGCATTGCGTTTCAATGAATATGGGATGATGCAACAAGGTATTTCTTTGTCTTTATGAGAAGAGCAAATTTTATTTACCTGTTGTGTTATACTTATGTATATGTGTGGGTACTATGCTGGTAGATGTTCCTGTGACAACTTCATGTCACACTTTCATCCTATGTATATATGGGCAAGTTTCATCTTATTTTATATTTAGTTTATGCTTAGTTTAGTGTTAGGTCTTTCAAAGGATTTAATCGTTTCTTCTAACAGGTTCTACATAAAAAATTATTTGACATACAATTTGAAGTCAATAAAAGATAAGTAGGTAGTAACTCTAATTTAATATATTTTATTCTTAATAATGTTCACATCTTATACAAACAGCCAAATGCACAAATGTGTATAATGAGTTATTCACTTTAGAGGAAGAGACTAATCGTGCTAAATTGCTTGGTTTTTTATGCTGTATACATATATGCTTTGCACGTAAAAATTGGAAAAAAAATTGGATAAATAAAGATCGAAAATTAGTCATCAATTGGAATATTTTTTTAATTATCTAATTTCCACAAAATGAATTATAAATCTAATATTCATTTTCAATGGACTAGATTTCAAAAACTTGGTTTAATCATTTATGTTTATGTTTATTAACATATGTTATGATCTGAATTTTTGCTATAATTCAAAATCCTTTTGATTCATTTCGAAATCTGAATTTAATTTGATACATATCGCATATATGTAACAACTTCAGTTTCTACATGCATAACCAGTTAAGTTTATAAAAGCATTTCTTTTATGTTGACAACCATGTTTTTATGCTACAAACATTTTGGAGAAATTAACCATATTACTTGATTTTGGCTTTACTTTTATGAACCTTTGTTTATTGTATGATGTCTAGGGTGATATGAAAATTTCATGAATTGAATATTGAAATATAACGTCATCCAATTTGATATATAAATATCGCACCCGAACAAAAATTAATGATTACTAGATATACATTACTAAAATGCATAAGACAAATTAAGACATAAATTGATAACAAATTATTTGGACAATCCTTTTCTCACTCTTCAAATAAATAGAACAATTATAATTACTTAAACAACTAAACATTACAAAGTTAAAAAAACAAAATATGTTGGGACAATAGAAACCACCTAATATTATTATATACAATATTCTATTATATTGTAGTGTTACTGAAGTACAAAAGTTTGGATATCACATCTCACATGTACTTCCATTACCTAGCGAAATTTCACGGACTTCGCTGCGGAAGAAGCGGTATAACAAAAAACACTATTACTAACAAACAATAAGGTAACCGTAAATAGAACGTCGGATTTGAGGAGAAGAAGATGCTGAAATTCGCCTGTTTTGGTTGAGGCAGCTTGGTTGTTGATTGTAGTTCTGCTGATACTCGTTTGGATGAAGATTCTCAAGCCTTCAACTAAGCCAAACAGTTCATCTCATATATTATCTTCTCTTTACGAAGCAGGTTGTATGCTATGAGCAATGAAGTTAAAAAGAATATGATCAAGGTGCATAATTTAGAGAATAATGTGCATATCTATGTAATTTGTACTAAAGAGATCTAAACTCGCAGTCTTCTTCTTGTAGGTGAATGCAGTTTGTTGATATAATTTCAATTTTGCTTCTCATCGACGAAAATTTAGCCAAATGAAAGGGGGTGAAAGTCGTATATTAATCAAACGAATGGTATGCATACTGTTTCCTGAATGATCTGGGTGAATGCTCGATGTGGTAACAATGGTAATTTTTTCCCCTATTTTTAGTTTAATGTTGCATCCAGATCTATTCAGCTTTATACTAGTGTAAAATGCAAAACTAATTCAGTTATGCAACACTTGAATTTCTTGTCTAGCTAAGCATTGGTTTGTGGGTATTATGCAAAGCATTTCCAGCTGGTCTGGCTTTGACTTAAATATGTAAATTTTAACATTTGTGAATTGTACGATAGATTGTGACCTTCTAAAATTGCAGCATTCTTTTAAACGTGTTATTTCTAGTGACTTTGAATAACAAATTTGAATTAATAACCAGTCACTCTAATAGCCCCTGTAATGGTCGTCAAGTTACATAATTATAAAAAATATCTAGATTCCCTTATCAATTTACATAATTATGAAAAAAAAATCTAGTTTGCTTATCTATAACGCGGACATTAATATTGAAGAGATATAGAGGGAAATATTGGTGGGGAATGTAGACTTAAGACACATGTTATTATGAGTGAGGAAAATAATGTAAATTTAAAGACGTGTTATAAATATGAGTGTAAACAAGTTGGATTAGACAGGGTTGTGTCATACCTTTGGTGAAAGTATCGCAGTTTGATTTATAGAAGTAAATAATTGAACCAAACTTTGATTTGCAAGCTTTGTTATGTCATTCTATATTTAACAATTTGGATTTTTTTCTTGTCATATATGCTAATAAAAAGCTGATCAAACAAGGTATATAAATTGATATGGCTATGAAAAAAACTGCAAATGAAACATCAAACTAAAGCGGCCACCATCCATATTACAAGCATGTAGCGACACTAACCGGACCATGGCCAACAAACCCAGCAACACTGAGCAAGTTCCAAAATGCTGAAACACCTTGCTCGTTGAACAAAAATCATCAATAAATCAATCGAAAGTACTGTTCTTTATGCAATATCTAGACTGCATTGCTTCACCTGCTTGTATCATTTACAATATATGCACAGTGACTAAAACCAAAAAAAAAAGAATCTTCTGTTGAATCTGATAATTACTGCTGCTCCGTTCTTTGTAGCAAGAACTGAAAACCTGTGTTTTCACGGATCAGTATCAAATGCATCTATTTCTGTCATTGATTTTGAAATATCGTCTACTGTGAATGGTATGCTGCACATACAAAACAGTTGAAAATTTAATGATTTAGATACTGTCAATTTTATATTTCACTTACATATCTACGTGTGTTTATGTTTATGTTTACCTTGAATCATCATCCAGCAAGAACGAACTACTGACTGCGTCGTTTGAGTCCTCGGTATGAATACAAGAGTGGTGTGGTTAGCAACTTGTAGTAAGAGTTAGCTGCTTGTAGTAAGAGTGTTCCAATATTTTGATCTTATAATTTAAGATATATATGGTTTATAAGCATCGTCATGTGATTCACATAGTTCTTATATTTTACTCCTCATTAGTGATTCATTTTTTGTTGTATACAGGCCGACAATGAGTGATGAGGCAAATGAAAGTAAGACGGAGGTGCTAAATCGTTTGCGATGTTTTGTCTATCTAGCAGGTTTGGGGTGTTGTCTTTTGTGTACTATGTTTTGTCTTGTCTTTTGTGTGTTAACCGAACAAATATGAATTATGTTTTGTATTTTGTGTACTCAAGTTGACATCAATGGGAATTGAAAAAAATATGTATTGAATTTGTTAACTCATGGATTGAATTTTTTTGTTAGTTGATACTTTTTTTGTGTGTTCATATTTAACTTGTTATGTAGATTCATTTTGATTGCTATTATTAAAATGTATGAGCTATGAAAGGATGTTGCGATACTGTAACATGTTAATTTAATAACGTCATATAGAAGCTATCGAAGTTATATGTTATAGCAGTAAAACTGTGTTATTAATAATCTCAATTTTATTGACATTTAGATGTGTAATAGCGGTAAATTTGAGCTGTCAAAGGGTTTAGTAAAACTATAACATATTTAATTAATAGCGTCATATATCTGCTATTGAATAATTATGTTATAGCGGCAACACTGTTATAAATATTCTCGTTTTCAATGAGATTTAGATGTATTATAGCGGTGATCATGAGCTACTGTAATAAAATAATATAGCGGTCAGAATGTGCTATAAAACCATATCTTTTATAGCGACCAGTTAAGCGTTATAACTAAATAGCAGTTTTTTATAACATGTCGACATACAGCAGTTATCGAACCGCTATAATTGTTATTCATAGCGGCTATATGCTGCTATAAAATGCCAGTTCTGTTGTAGTGTGGGTTACAAGGCAACTGTTTTTGATAGCTCTTTGTACAAAAGAATCATCAACCAAAGTACCACATATATTTTAGTGTATGTAGATGACATATTAATGACAAGGCAGAAATTGATAAAGTTGTGACTCAATTGAATCAGGTTTTGCCATCAAGGACATGGGAGATGTAACTTATTTTTTGGGCATCCATGTTCAGAGGAAAACAAAGTCGGAAATATTTCTTTCACAAAAGAAATATGCCTCAGAGATCCTAGCAAGGGCAAACATGGAAAAAGCAAAGTCTATCACTACTCCTATGACAAGCAACTTAAGGTTATCAAAATACGATGGTGAAGACATGGAAAATTGCAGATAGTATCGTAGTATTGTGGGTGCTCTACAGTACTTAACCATAACCAGACCAGAGATTTGTTACAGCGTCAACAAAGTATGTCAATTTATGGCAAACCCACTAACCCTGGATTGCAGTCAAGCGTATTCTACGGTATTTACAAGGAAGCCTAGACTATGGAATCACTATACAAGCAGGCAAAAACACCAATTTAAATGCTTACAGTGATGCTGATTGGGCAAATGAACTAGATGACTGTCGATCAACTTCAGGATACTGTCTATTCATGGGACCCAATCCAATTTCTTGGTGCACGAAGAAGCAATCGACAGTGTCTCGATCCAGCACCGAAGCGGAGTACAGGGCTATAGCGTCGGTAACAGCTGAAATTATTTGGGTAGAAGCCCTAATCAAGGAATTAGGGTTGCAACCTTCAATGAAGTTGAGCTCTGGTGTGACTATAAAATCACCGTTTCTCTCTCAGTCAACCCCATCCAGCACTCGAGAACGAAGCACATCGAGATTGAGCTCCATTTCGTGAGGGAGAAAACTGAAGCTGGAGAATTAGAGATTAAACACATTCCAGCATTTCATCAGAAAGCAGATATCCTGATGAAAGCATTATCAAGACCTAATTTTGAGAGATTGAGAAGGGAGCTCAAAGTTTCTAGTGACGGCGCAGAAGATACTCAAATGAAACCCTAGCTCATTTTGATGGGGGGTATTAGAGTATAATGGACTATGGTTTTTCTCTGATACAAAATGATCTTCTAGCCAAATGGGCCTGTATATTTATTCTTGGGTTGCGTTATTTGTTTTTAAGCCCAATTACATATTGCTATATAAACTATAGCACAAACCGTGTACATTTTTATTCTACAGTTTTATTCAAACATTCATTTTGCTGTCTCTACTTTAATACAAATTTCTACTGTAAGAAATACACAAACTATACTCTGATTTCTTACAAAAAATACTTTTCAGTGTACTGGGATTTTCATTTTATGTTTTCTTTAGTTAAAACAAATGGTCAGCCTTTTGATGGCTCTGTAAATGTAATAGAAGTTCCTTTTTAGATTTGGTCTGGTTGGATGGAAAGAACCGAACTGAATAGTTTGATTCCTTTATTTCTTTCTTCTTTTCTTAATTTTTTTGGGTCTTGTGGGGGGGGGGGGGACTAATATTTGATTTTGTTGATGTTTCGTAAGTTGCCATGAAGCTATCAATAGGAATTTGAAGAACTGTGTGCTGGAAAATGGCACCATTTGTTGAAACCTAAAGTTGATGGTACCTTATTTGTATATTAGCGTCATGTTCATATGAGGTGATCGCTGTAATTCATATCTTTCTAATGTTTAGTTATTGGTCAAGTAGCTATGACATTAGATTTTAGTTTAATAATACGGAAAAGATAGACCAAAATTTGCAGCCCATAAGGAAGAAATATCTTGAATTCAAGGTTTTGGAATGAAGAAGAAATTTGGCTTTTAGAACTTTATCCTTTAAAATAATAATTTGATGCACTGGTTTAAGAAATAGACATAAATATTGGGTTTGTGTAAAATGCCCATTTTAGTTTGAATCTAAGCCTGTCTTGATTTGTTTAAGTACAATTATTATTTAATGAATCATTCTTTTTGTTATTTATCACAAAAAGACTGTTTGAAATTATAAGGGATATGCATAAAATATAAATAAAGAGATGTGTAAATTTACGTGTTTGCACATAATTTATATCGTCTAATTCAAATAAAGAATACTTATTTCTTGTAAATTTAATAAGTCTATATTCTTCCTTTATTGTTGTTTCTGGCAAATTTACGAGCATAGAAAGATTTTTCTAGTTATTAGTATAGATTAGAACGTAAATTGGTTTAATTTAAAAACAGGAAAATGAAGATTGATCCAAATTTTCTTTTTAGCGGAACTAATTTGTGGAATTAGTTAGGGCTGTCAACGGATACTTTCGGATGCGGATAGTGCCATATCCGTATCCGCATCCGAAACCATTTTCGGATATCGGATATCCGCATCCGTGGATACGGACGGATATCGGATAATTATCCGCTCTGCCAGCGATCGATAAATCAATGAACATAAATGATTTTTTTTTAACTTAATATTAAGCTTTTTCAACCTAATTGATTACTAAAGTGCTAAAAATAATAAATATGATGATAATATATAATTTTGAGCAATTAACACGTATTTAGTAGACTTTTAATTTTGTAAAATAATAAATTAGTATATCTAATTATGATAAAATACACGTAATTTAAGCTGTAATCATGAAAAGGAGCGGACGGATAATTTTCGGATGCGGATATGCCTATATCCGCATCCGCATCCACTTTCCCGGATATCGGATACTTATCCGCTTTTTGGATGCGGATGCGGACGGATTTCAGATTTTTCGGATATCTATTGACAGCCCTAGAATTAGTGTTATGGGTTGGGCCTTTTCATATATTTCTATCCACTTTCATGATAGACTTAATCTGAAAATCATTTTTCCATTCATTTTCCAATTTTAGGTCTGATACTCAAACATTCGAGCTGTAAGGACCAAAAATAAGCAAACTGACAGGGTAAAAAGTTTGTAAATCCAACATTTTCTATCTTAAAATGCATTTTCCTATACACATTATGTTACGTTTTAATCTTAAATGTCTCCCTAAGAGCATTTATGATTTATGTATGTATCTGCGCCCGTTATTTTAGGCATGTGAACATACAGATATTTCTGTGAGAAATATTCTAAAAGTTCACCATTAATGTCATGCATCAATACAAAGAAAAAATTGAAGTTAGCAACTCTCTGTCCCTCAGTATCCAACCAATTAGAATCCCTTATTTTTATTTTTTTGCAATTGAGTCAAAGAAAAGAAAATGACTTAATTGCAAAATTATGAAAATCAGGATCTTAATTGGTTGGATATAAAAAGACAGGGGATTTTGGGTAAGGAGGATTTGATTTGGCAGACCTACAAAGCAATCACCAAGCTTAGAAATTTGAGAAGCGTAATTATATCTCCATTATATCTACTATTAATAAAAAGAATTAAATGAATCTAAAATTCCGAAAATGCCATGTTCATCAACGTCGTTGGTTTGCAATCTCCACCGTTATCATCCTCTCTCTTTCCACTAGCTATGACTGATGTTTCTCTTAAAGTTTGAATTATGGAAAGAAGATATGTGTCATGTTGGAAGTATGACTAATCATACAAGTTAGATGTAGTTTCTGTTCTATTTAGCGTCTCCTTAATTCTAACAAAGTTACAATCTAATTATTTCAATAATCAACAGAAAATCACGTTAGTTGGTACCTATATGAGATGCTGGATGAAACCAAATAATCAATTGCTTACATTTTATGTTTTAGTTCTTTCGATAAGAATTGCTGTACCAAAAATTAATTCTTTGCATTTAGGACTACTGCTTACGTTAAATCCCTTTTCTTCTCAATCTTTATTGTTTTGTAATCTAGATAATTTAAGATTGAACAACATTAACACAATCCATTTAAAATCGATTGAAATTATCACTGCAAGAAAATAAATATTTAAGAATGTTGAAAAAATATTATCAGAGTACATTAAAAACATTTAGTCTGTCGTTGTAATATACATAATTGCATAAAGTTTTTATCTTTCACAATAGTTGGTTAACATCACATACGACATTGTAAATAAATATTTGTACAACACTTACCAATAGTTGTCGACATCTTACATATCTAATAAAAAGATTTTACACGACAGTATCTAAACATTGTAAAATAGTGTTTCAAGTTTCAAATTTCAAGTTTTCAAGATTTAAGTATAAAGTTCCAAGTTTTCAGTTTAAGTTGCAAGTTTCCAGGTTTCTAGATTTCTGTTTCAAGTTTCAAATCTCTCTGTCACATGTTTCAACATCTTCACAATTAGGGGATATTTCTAGTAAGGCACTCGGCAAATCACAGTTTGATTTTCTTCTTTTTAAGTTGGCATTTTTGAACCCCATGCTCTGACTTAATGGAGAGTAAACGGGTATATTATGGAGATTTGGTTTGATTTGAATCGAGATATAACAGGAAACATAATATGGAGATATAACAGGAAACATAATATGGAGATGTAACAGGGAACCTATTATGGAGATATAACAGGAAACCTATTATGGAGATATAACATGAAACTTATTAGGATATATTTTATGGGATATGATAAATTCTACTTTATTGTTTTCCTTATATTTGACTGTAAAAACTTGTATAAAGAGAGATGTATTATCTATAATAAGGGGAAGTCATTTTTCTCCAAATCTTCTTACTTTTATCATGGTATCAAAGCAATAACAATGTAGTATTTTTGTATTTTTCCGTTTAATCTCTCTCTTCTTTCTCCATCAAATTCTAACAATTGTGAAGATATTGAAACATGTGACAAAGAGACTTGAAACTTGCAACTTGAAACAGAAATCTAGAAACCTGGAAACTTGAAACTTACAACTTGAAACAGAAATCTAGAAACCTAGAAACTTGAAACTGGAAACTTAGTAGAAATATCCCTAGACACTTTTTTCAATGTTGTATGATAATAATTAACAGTGGCTAAACACATTTTTTTAATTCTTTTGAACTGATATTTTGTATCTTGATCATCCATGTGAATCCCTAGATTCCACTGTACAATTTTCTTTTCCATCGATAGTAATAATATTTGTATCTTGATCATCCATGTGGTAGCCTTCCGGACATTTTGGTTAATGCTATAAAGTACATTTCTTGTACTTTTATTTATCCTTTTCTATCTCCTCTCCACGACCTTATTGTCAATGTCGTAAACAAAAATGACACCCAATTCACCAATCAAAATAAGATACACAAATTATTTGGTTGATGTTCACCTGATAACAATACTCTTTCGTAGTTTGTATGACATTGTAGTGACCTATACACATACCGTGTTATGACTCTTGTATTAAGTATTAACCAGCAAATGGTTTAAAATATTTAGATATGTCTTTATTAGTAAAAAAAAACATTGGAAAACTGTCTAAAATTATTTAGTCGTGCTATTTTATTAAGATCATAAATCATTATATCTTAAACACCATTCAGTTAGCCTTTTTAAGCTATGGGTTTCCATCCAACAAAAAATATGCATGGAATATAAAACTTAAATCACAAAATGGACAACAAATTTGTTTTTTCACACATGGTAAACATATCAGATGCATTTATAACATATATTTTTCTGCCTTTTTAATTTCAGCACATATGCATGTGCACCACACATAAGCAAATAAAATATAAAAGGGTTAGTATACTTAATGATTATTATTTTATGAAATTTATAATATCTCAAGAATGGCAGTTCCCCAATCAAGTAGTATGAAGCTAGTTTAATCGGGTAAGACATGCTAAAAAATCTATTTGAACCGTACTTTTTTGTTTGTGAAAAATATTAGACCAAACAAGCATAACAAAAAAGCTCCAGTAATTGCATCATCATATCAACTTTATCTCTGTAGATGGGATATAATGAATTAGCAAAAAAAACTTCATAAAACCACTACTAACGCAACTAACATATATAAGAGGTAAAAATAACAATATACAAGTTGGAGGACTCATATAGCTTGTCGAATAAGAATGATATAAGGTCGTTGTGACCAACCAACGCTCGTGAACGTACAGAAATTGACGGGTGTAATACCTAGCTCAAAATTAGAAAAATAGAATGTATGTGTGTTAGACCACCACCTCTAAATTAATGCTTGAATAAGAGATCGACCAAATGACCGAAAATGTCTAATAGACAAAAATGTGCCAAAAGGGCTAACATGTAGCCTCTCTAGAATAGGAACGACGAGAGTGTCATAAATTGTGTAATACAGTTGGCCTAACAACCATGGCAATGAATGTACTGATCCTATACATAACTTAAGTTCGAATAATTTTAGTTATACTAGCAATTATTTAACACAAATTATTAATATATAGAAAAAATCTAATAAGTTTATATTTACCAGTATGTTAGGCACGTACGTCCATTAGACGTATGCCAAGAAAACCTGAAATTAAATTAACTTTTGTGACGTTATTCGATCCAATAATAAAAGGTCTTTTTGATTGAATATGTTATTAAAACACCTTTATAGGTTTTGAATTTTGATTTATTTAATTATATATTGTAATGGCCCAGATTTTTAACTGTTTTATTTAATATTTTAAAATGGTTTTAAATGTTGGTTTAGAGTTTGAATAGCTTTAATTTAATGATTTTGAATATTTAATAAATATAAATAATAAAATAATAATTTAAATTTCTGGAATGATCGAAATTTGTTGTATTTGCAATATATTGTGAGCTGAATATTTTTTTTAATATTGTTTAGTTTTGAATTATATTAATGATTTCATTTATTAAATGACGATTGAACGTTTAATTTATAATTTACTTATAAAACAAGCTGCATTGGGGCGGCAGTTCGTAATATAACGTTTTGAACTTTAAATGGTTATACAGGATCCAATATAAGTCAGATTTCTTTGAAACAAGAAACGTCTGGATCTATTAGATAATATTTTTCTAATGGAAGAGGAAAATCGAGTTTTCATACTATAGATCTTGTTTTATGTCCAAATAAATTTTCAAATAGTTGATATGGAATTCATTTATAATTTATAACGATTTATTATATAGATAAAAGGGTCTTTATTTTATTTTATATCGAATTAGCTTGGAATTTAACTCGGAGTATTTTATTTTGAAATTACATGAAATTCTGGTCAGGTATGGCCGATTATAATATTTTAATATTATTATATAGAGGTATTTTTAAATTAATTTATTTTAATTTAAATTAGACCCTTAAAAAGGGACTTTATTCAAACAACCTCTGTTTTCCACGAAACAAATTTAATTAAGACCATAGTAGCTAATTTTTTCAAGAGTTCAAGTTTCGCGTCAATTGGAATTATTGTGTGAGAACAGCAAAATTAAATGCAAATAAATCATCTTTTTGACTCGAAAAAGCGCTGTTTAAGCAAACAGACTCGGTATTCGACGAAACAAGTTTCATTAGGACCGGAACGTCAAATTATAGCATGACGTCAATTTTCGTTACAAAAAGAGTTCATATATAAGCATAGGAACCAATACAAGCTGATTTGAAATGGCGATAGGCACAGATGAAAATCATTAGTCGTTTCAAATAAATATCGCTAGTCATATCGAACAATATATATATATATATATATATATATATATATATATATATATATATATATATATATATATATTATATGTATATATATGTGTGTATATATAAGGGTTTTTTTATAAGGACAAGAACAAAAAACTGTTTCATAAGGAAAAGGGGGCAAAATTTTATCTTTAAAGACAAAATTTAGTGTAAATTGAGGAATTCAGGGGATCACTATAATTCCTCCATTTATTTTCCTGTAAAAAGAAATGTCTGAAGCCGCGGTTTATTTCTGAAATATTCACATGGCATTACAAACGTGCTTTCCCTATTTATTTTGGAGACCATCCTTCTTTTCTCCACTACCCAAAACATTTCTTCTCCTGAATAAATAAGTATAATGACAAAATAATGTCTGCTTTTTTGAACAGCTATAAAACCAACTGCCCTTCAAATAATTTCGAACCAAATAAGAGAAAAAAAAAAAAAGGCCTTTAGTCTCATCCGATATTCTGATTTGAAGAAGATGTTGCGATGCTGGACTGGTGAAGGGTTCAACGTGAAGATGTATATGGTGGCGAGCAGTCTGGTGGGGTCGTCGATGGGTCTGCTTGTAGGGTCTTTGGGTTTCACGAGGTTTCTGGTGAACTAAGGTATCGGAGGAGATGGCGTTTGGCGATGGAAATGAGGGAGGTGGTTTCATTCGAGTTCGTGATGGTGGAGAAGGATTTGTCAGAGGAGCTGTAGCATTTTTAACGTTGTGGAAGGAGGAAGGACTTAAGAGTGAATGCGGCATGAAATGGGAGACCATAGAGGACTTACGACGTCTTTGGAACCTGGGAAAGGAAATAGCGGGTTTGAGAAGGAAGCAGTACCAGGTTCTGGAAATGGTGAAAGAAGGGAAACGCGTTGCAAACACTAACGTGGAATTTCAGTTATAAGGCAACTGAGCCTAAAGTAATGACACGAATTATATTATAAACTATTTAAAACGATGAAAACTTGTAACAGGCATTGAAAGCCACGTCCATGGTGCAGGAGGAGCTTCGAAGAATTATTACTGGGGGAAGGAGGTATTACGCGATTTAGGGGGGGTGTTGGTAGTTAATAAAAGTAATTAATTATTTTAATTTATTCTAATTCGATTTATAATATTGTAACGATTGTAACTAATTTACACGTTAACTGAATTCAGTGTAACAAGTAACGATCGAATCACATCGGAGAATACTACAAGTACGAACTGGTTCGAAGACATTTAGAGCTAAGTGGAATTTTACATGATTCCAAATGCTCGTTGAAATCATATAAATCAATCAATCGAAAGTTTCCAATTGAAAATAACGGTGAGTCAATTCTCACACTTTTCTGGATTGCTGTGAAGTGTTGAATTCATATGATTATAATTTATAATTGATAATATAAAATTGGCTAATTGGATGCTATGGATGTTATTGGTTGATTATTATTTATTATTAATTTTATTGACGTCATTGAATTAAATTTTTGTCTCATATGATATTATAAATTGTTGTAACGAGATGTGATGAAGGGAAGAACTGGTTGGAGGGATCTGACCGGATATCTCAAACATTATGTATGTTGTTTATTTTTATAATGTTATATATGAACTGATTAAACCACAATGACATTGAAAACCTGTTTGGATGATGACTTTGAATTAAAATTCAACGTTGGTGTGTTTGAATTAATAGACAGTATTGATTGATGGATAGGCAGTAAATGGCCTAAAATCGACCTTTTTCTTTAGACGTTGATTTGTCATTCGGAGAATTAACGAAGTTAAGTTATAAAATTATTTTGTAACTGAATGAGACTTTTAATTATATTTTATTCGTTATAATGAGGTTTTGAAAATAAATCGATATTTTTAAAATGAGTTTTATAAAAATATTATAAATGGATTTAACGTTTAAATTAGTTTTACAGGTAAATGAAGCTATATGTAAACTACGGGTTAATATTTTTGGATAGTCATATTTAAGTAAACAATTTAGAAATATTATTAGATTAATTTAATTAATCTAATAAAGAAGAAGTAACTGAAAGTCGGTTAACAAGTAAATCGATGGGTTAAAGTTGATCGAGTCAAATGTTTGTCCAAAAATGATTAGTGATGAATAGTTGTTTAATTTAATAAGATTTCTTCAATGTAATTTATTTAAAATTAATTAACGATGTTTAAATATTAACAGTATATTTAGTTATCGTTTATAAATTTAAATAGTGATTAACTGAGTTGTTAGTTAATGAAGAAATAAACTGTTTTTACTTTGGTAAACAAATGAAGTGATTTTCTTCTTAAATGAAATCTATTCAAGAGTAAAATTGAGTATGGGATAAGATTGGCTAACTTTAATAAAAGGGTTTATAAGAAGATCAAAAAAATAAATGGAACGGTTTTCCTAAAATATAAAGGAAAATTACTTTGTGGTTTGGGTAAAGGAGTCGATAAATGATTTTTATTATAAATCCAATAATAAGTTGTAATATAATATTAAACAGTTTTGGTAAAGTGTATCAATGGATTATCGTAATATAATCATAAATGGAATTTGAATAACGAAGTTAAAGAAAAACGTTGACATTAAATACAAATGGTCTTAATCGACCGAGACTCTCCAAAGTAAGGATATGGTTTATAAAACCATATTTTAATCAAATAGAAAATGAGATTTTTAGGGAATTAAACAAAGATGGGTTTTTGAGTTATGAATTTTTTTTTATTCTAAGATAAGAATGTTGTCGATCAAGGTCTGAGAGGTAATAAAATACCCCAACTTGAACAACTTCACTATTATCGAGGGATAATATATTGTAAAGGTAAAGGGTGTTGGAATTAAATTATCATAAGAGAAATATGGCGACATCAGTCACAGTGTTTGAAATGTAATAATGCAATAATCTTGGCAAGATATTGAATATAAATAAACTATTTGGTTCCAAAGTCAACGATTGGTAATTCAACATTGTCTAGTAAAATAAAAATGGGTTTCATATTTATACGTATTAGTAGGGTATATAACACTATTTTAGAGAAAGGATATGTTTTGGAATATCAAGTACAGGCAATGGTTTTTCCGAAGAGATGGAAAGAGGTATTCTGAGTAGGAATTAGAAGATAACAGTTGAAATAATAAGTAGATATTAGCGTAAGCATCATTATTAAGTGAAAATCATTAAATTGGAGGCTGGTAAAACCATTGGTTTATATAATGTTATTTGACATTGTTTGGCCCTAATAAGAATTGGGATTTTAAATGATATCAGTATATTTCCAAAGTTAAGGAAATGAGTTGCGTTAAGAGAATATAACCGTTATTTTCCAAAGTAAGGAAGAAGTTTAGTGAATACGTTCACTGTGAAAAGTTAAGAAAAAATATTGTTTTCAATTAACGAAGACAAAGATGATGGTCGGGATAAGTGAATGAAATTGATTTAGACCGATAATTGATTTTCAAAGATTGATAAGAGTTTTAAGGATGATTTAAAATAATAAAGACCTGAGCTTCCAATATACTTGACCGTACTGTATGGAATTGATAGTTAAAACACCGACTATCAATGAAATATTATTGGACCTTTTGGACGTGTTGTTTCGAAGAGACCGGGATGGGAACTAGACCCAAAACCACTTCGAATCAACGTTGCATACGAAACTAATATGCATGGATATGTATGAAAACGGAGTAAAATGCAAGGGCTATTTGGTGTACAGTATAGTGCCTTCTGCTTGTCTAGAACCTGGACAACTTGTACGGATGAATGTTTGACAGAGTATTCCTAACAGATCACATAAGACGATCTTTCCAAGGTATTATGTTGGTGGTGGAGGAATTCGTTTCTCTTAGCTTTTATACCCATAATATTTTGGAAGATTAACTAGTGATATGAAGGGTTGACGATGTGGCATTCAAAGTAAATGGTGGTGTGTTATTCTAGAAAGTTAAAGCGTGACCTCAAGCCTCACAACCAGGAAATGAAAAAAATCGAGCTGCCAGCATGGCTAGGTGGGTCATTCCCAAGCAGGGTATATTTGTCACCACTTTAGAGAAAATTCATCATTTGTTTCTTCTTTCACTTATGTATCTCCCACAAACGGTCACGTCGGTACCGACCGTTGGTGACAATATATTCGATACACTCAAGCTAAAAGAGTGGTCATTCATGTTTGGCCAGGTTACAAGATGTTCTTGTTGAACCCCCAGTGTATTCCCTATAGAGTACACTGATTGGAAGGTGGTCCCATACCATTTCATAGTTAGAATCCAATCTCTAATAAGTGCCCTACGGTTTTTGATTTTATTATATATATATATATATATATATATATATATATATATATATATATATATGTAGAGCGTTAGATGCAAGCGTTATGCTACTTGGTTACTTATTTGTGATTTGATAGACACTATTATTATATCACCAGATTTTGATATATTAAAAATGTTTTGGGTTATAGTAAGGTAAAAACTATCGGTATTTATGTGTAGGTTGGTCTTACTATTATCCTTTCTTCCAAACAGGATTTCCAAAGTTAAACAAGTTGTTTGTGTTATGAATTTATCACTGATAGTATTCCAGACTGATCCGGGTGAATTTTGCTTTGCTTCAAATTTGCTCGGGTCAAACCGAGTATATTTCCAAGTTAGATTTCGCTTGGAGTTTCAGAAGAGGAGCTGAAGTCGAGACGTATTCGTATATTACTGGTACTAGTTTATTTCCACTGTGTGTATTGACGGATACGAATGTATACATTGATGTTGTAATCATATATGTATTATTTCATTTTGTATAAAGAGTTTTGATATATTATATTTTGTCCATTCCGTTGCGAGACTCTGATCTTCTTCTTATTCTTCTATTCTAATATTTCTTTCTTTCGTCTCTCACCCTCTAATTTCTTTCTATTAACAATCTACTTTTCTGTGCAATTTGAGTTGATATGGGTTGTTAGATGTCGGCTTAAACTGTACAGAAAAGTGGGTCGTTACATTTGGTATCAGAGCTGAAGGTTGAGTTGTAACCTTGGCTCTGTGGCGTAACTCAATAGAGATGGGATTAGTACTATCCTAGATTGAGTTTGAGTGAGCATATACAAGAGAGCATATTTGTAGATTGTATAAAAATGGTTTAATATTGTGTTGGTTGATCTGTTGAGTGGTATATAAATTCCAAATCTATGCGTTTGGCTGACATGGTCGATAGGGATTTATAATTACTTAAACGAGGCAAGTTGACATAATATTGTTTTAAAAGATGGGTAAATGAAATAATTTTTCCCAAGATTATATTTTGGTATAAAGTAATAATTTTCTAATTTTTTTTGATATGATTGGTTTTTATTATTATAACCAAATGAGATTATAATATGGAGATGGTTATTTATAACCAAATTGAATTTTTATTGAATAAAATATGCAAATTAGATTTTAAAAGTAATTTAAGCACTGAAATCACTTCAGTAACTGGAAAATAATTCTGATAATGGACTGCAACATTATCGGTATTCATTTTCGAGTTTCAAAGTGACAGATTGTTACCTTTGTGAAATTTATTAATAGCAAATTTGTTTGAGAAAGAGAATTTGAAATTCAGTTATTTTGAATTGAATTTAAAATTTTAACTTATGTGAGTTAAACTGAACATGTCAATAAGAATTCGACCGGTGAATAAATCCCAAATGAAATGTTTGAAATCAGTTTGATTGTATGGTTGAAAATATTGGCTGAATATGGATTTGAATTTGAATAAGAACCAACGGATGAATAAATTCAAGTATAATGGAACACGAATGATATTAGATAGATATCCATGTGTATTGAATGGCATGTACAACTTGTTGAAATGGATGGATGGAATTTTTGGATATAACTGATTATTTTTAAACTAATGGATTTCATATTAGTTAAGAACAGGTGCAGAGCTAATATTAGTTAAGTTCTAGAGATGATTGAATCCAGTTTGTTTACAATTGCATAATAATCAAGCAAGCTCGAATATAGTTTATTGCTTATTGAATAATAACGCTTGCAAAAAGGTACACTTATGTAAAATATGAATTTTTGGTTTTGATTTGGGTTTTGAGATTGGATTTTGAATTTTCCCGACCGTGTGTGTCGATGTATATCTTTTTGTTGTTCCTGCAATATTGCAGAAGTCCCTCCGTACAGGGGAGACTCTACCAAAAAAATTCCAAAATTTAAGGTGTTAGAATATTTTCAGTATTTTTGAAAATATTTAGTTTGGTTTTTTCTGTAGAAACTATGGTTTGGTTAAAACTAGAATTTAGGAAGTGTAACAAAATATTTTCAACTAATTGAATTTTTAAAAAATACTGAGTTTGTAACATTCTTCCTTTCTTAGTAATTTCGGGGATGAAATTCTTGTAAAGGGGAAGGAATGTAATGGCCCAGATTTTTAACCATTTTATTTAATATTTTAAAATGGTTTTAAATGTTGGTTTAGAGTTTGAATAGCTTGAATTTAATGATTTTGAATATTTATTAATATAAATAATAAAATAATAATTTAAATTTCTAGAATGGTCGAAATTTGTTGTATTTGCAATATATTGTGAACTGACTATTTAAAAGAATTTAATATTGTTTAGTTTTGAATTATATTAATGATTTCGTTTATTAAATGACAATTGAACATTTAATTTATATTTAATTATAAAACGGCCTGCAGCGGCGCGATAGTTCGTAATATAACGTTTTGAATATGAAATGGTTATACAGGATCCACTATAAGTAGGATTTCTTCGAAACAACAAACGTCAGAATCAATTGGATAATATTTTTCTAATGGAAGAGAAAAATCGAGTTTTCATATTATAGATCTTGTTTTATGTCCAAATAAAATTTTCAAATAGTCGCTATGGAGTTCATTTATAATTTATAATGATTAATAATATAGATAGAAGGGTTTTTATTTTATTTTATATCGATTTGGCTTGAAATTTAACCCGGAGTATTTTATTTTTAAACTACATGAAATTCTAATATCAGGTATGGCCGATTATAATATTTTAATATTATTATATTAAAGTATTTTTAAATTAATTTATTTTAATTTAAATTGGACCTTTAAAAAGGGACTTTATTCAAACAACCTCCGTTTTCAACGAAACAAATTTAATTAAGACCATAATAGCTAATTGTTGCTAGAGTTCAAGTTTCGCGTCAATTGGAGTTATTGTGTGAGCACAGCAATATTAAATGCAAATAAATCGACCATTTTGACTCGAACAAGCGTTGTTTAAGCAAACAAACTCGGAATTCGACGAAACAAGTTTCATTAGGACCGTAACGTCAAATTATAGGAAGACGTCCATTTTTGTTACGAACGGATTTCATATGTAAGCACGGGAACCAATAAACGCTGATTCGAAATGGCAATAGGCACTGATAAAAATCGTTAGTCGTTTCAAATAAATATTGCTAGTCATATCGAACAAAATATATTATATAAAAAATCTCTGAAGCCGCCGTTTATTTCTGAAATATTTACATGGCATTAAAGACATGCTTTCCCTATTTATTTTCGAGACCACCCTTCTTTTCTCCACTACCCAAACGATTTCTTCTTCTGAACAAATAAACATAGTGACAAAATAATGTCTGTTTTTTCGAACATCTATAAAACCAACCGCCCTTCAAATTATTTCGAACCAAATAAGAGAAAAAATGTGCCTTTAGTCTCATCCGATATTCTGGAAGAAATGCAGAGCAGCCTTAGTTGCGTGGGTGATGGAGCAAAGGATGTTGCTAGTCTGTTTTGAAGGTGCTGGACTGGTGAAGGGTTCGACGTAAAGAAGTATATGGTGGCGAGCAATCTGGAGGGGTCGTCAGTGGGTCTGGTTGTAGGGTTTTTGGGTTTCACGAGGTTTCTGGTGAACTCAGGCATCGGAGGAGATGGCGTTTGGCGATGGAAATGAGGGAGGTGGTTTCATTCGAGTTCGTGATGGTGGAGAAGGATTTGTCGGAGGAGCTAAAGCATTTTTAATGTTGTGCATGGAGGAAGGACTTGGGAGTGAATGCACATAAAATGGGAGACTACAGAGGAGTTACGTCTTTGGAACCTGGGAAAGGAAAAGGCAATGGCGATTTCCTACTTGAGTAGGTGGGAGTTTTGTATATGATTAACAGGAAGCATCGCTGTATTAAAGAAGAAGGAATAACGGGTTTGAGAAGGAAGTAGTATCAGGATTTGGAAATGGTGAAAGAAGAAAAACGCGTTACAAACGCTGACGTGGAATTTCAGTTATAAGATAATTGAGCCTAAAGTAATGACATGAATTATATTATAAACTATTTAAAACGATGAAAACTTGTACGTATCAGGCATTGAAAGCCACGTCCATGGTACATGAGGAGCTTCGAAGAATTATTACCGGGAGAAGAAGGTATTAACGTAATTTAAGGGGGGGTTAGGTAGTTAATAAAAGTAATTAACTATTTTAATTTATTCTAATTCGATTTACAATATTGTAATGATTGTAACTAATTTATACTTTAACCGAATTCAGTGTAACAAGTGGCGATGGAATCGCATCGGAGAATACTACAAGTACGAACTGGTTTGAAGAGATTTAGAGCTAAGTGGAATTTTATATGATTCCAAACGCTCGTTGAAATCATATAAATCAATCGATCGGAAATCGCCAATTGAAAATAAAGGTGAGTTAATTCTCATACTTTTCTAGATTGGTGTGATATTTTAAATTCATATAATTTATAATCGATAATATAAAATTGGCTAATTGGATGCTATGGATGTTGTTGGTTGATTATTATTTGTTACTAATTTTACTGGCGCCGTTGAATTAAATTGCTATCTCATATGATATTATAAATTGTTGTAACGAGCTGTGATGCAGGGAAGAACTGGTTGGAGGGATCCGACCGGATTCCTCAAATATTATGTATGTTGTTTATTTTTATATTGCTATATATGAACTGATTAAGATCCAATGACATTGAAAATCTGATTGTATGTTGATGTTGAATTAAAATTCAACGTTGCAGTGTTTAAATTAATAAATAGTATTGATTGAGCGATTGGAAGCAAATGGCCTAAAATCCACCTTTTTGTTTAAACGTTGATTTGTGTTCGACGAATTAACGAAGTTAAGTTATAAAATTATTTTATAATTGAACGAGAATTTTAATTGTTTTTATTCACAATGAAGTTTTAAAAATTAACAGATATTTTTAAATGAGTTTTATAAAAATATTATAAATGGATTTAACGTTTAAATCAATATGGGCAATGAAGCATTGTCTAACCAACGAGTTAATTTTTTTGTAATTATATTTAAGTAAACAATTTATCAATATTATTAGATTAATTTAATTAATCTAATAAAGAAGAAGCAAATGAAAGTCGGTTAACAAGTAAATCGATGGGTTAAAGTTGACTAATTCAACTGTTTGTCCAAAAATGATTATTGATGAATAGTTGTTTAATTTAATAAGATTTTTTCAATGTAATTTATTTAAATTAATTAACGATGTTTAAAGATTAATTGTATATTTAGTTATCGTTTATAAATTTCAATAGTGATTAACTGAGCTGTTAGTTGATGAAGAAATAAATTGTTTTTACTTTGCTAAACAAAGGAAGTAATTATATTTGAAGTGATTTTGTTCTTAAATGAAATCTATTTAGGAGTAAAATTTAATATGGGAAAAGATTGGCTAACTTTAAAAAGGGGTTTATAAGAAGATCAAAAACATAAATGAAGTATTAAAGGAGAGTGAGCTAATGTGAGAAGTTTAAATTAATTATTTTGTTTAAACTTGAGTGGGAATAAATGGAACGGTTTTCCCAAAATAAAAAGGAAAATTACTTTGTAGTTTGGGTAAAGGAGTCGATAATGGATTTTTGTTATAAATCCAAGAATTAGTTATAATATAATATTAAACGGTTTTGGTAAAGTGTATCAATGGATTATCATAATATAATATAATGGAATTTGAATAACGAAGTTAAAGAAAAACGTGACATTAAATACAAACGGTCTTAATCGGCCGAGACTTTCCAAAGTAAGGATATGGTTTATAAAACCATATTTTAATAAAATATAAAATGAGATTTTGAGGGTATTAAAGAAAGATGGGTTTTTAAGTTATGAACTTTTATTTATTCTACGATAAGAACGTTGTCGATCAAGATCTGAGAGGTAAATAAAACACCCCAACTTGAACGACTTCACTATTATCGAGGGATGATAGTAGTTTGTAACGGTAAAGGATGTTGGAATTAAATTATCATAAGAGAAATATGGCGACGTCAGTTACATGGTTTGAAATGTAATAATGCAACAATCTTGGCAATATGTTGAATATGAATAAACTATTTGGTTTAAAAGTAAACGATGCATAATTCAACATTGTTTGGTAAAATAAATGTAACAACCCGTAGTTTCAATAACCTGTTATAACGTAAATCGAGGCAGAATTTAATTCTAAAATCTGAATCAAGGGAAACGGGCTGTGCCATTGCGTTCGTCTCGGAAAAATACGCGAAATAGAGTCCGAGTTTTCGAAAATCGGAGTCCGTATGACCCGATTAAGGCCCAACGAAGTTTTCAGAAAATTTCAAAGTAAAAACAGATTTCAAATTCAAGTTCTAAATTGGAAATTTGGGCCAGTTTGGGCCAGGCGGGAAAATTCCCGCCAGAACACTCAAGTCGACAGCCCTGTCGACTTGGGAGTCGACTTGGTTGGACCCAAGTCGACAGCCCTGTCGACTTGGCTGTCGACTTGGTCCAGCCGGGCTGTTTAGCCTGATGCACCATTTTGAGATTGTGTTGAGTTTGGGGGTCAGGTTAGGTTTTAAGGGCTGAGATTGGAACTAGGGTTTAATCCTAGGGTTGAAACTAGTCCTAATCTCTATAAATAAGACCCTAACCTACCCTAAATCATCATTATTCATTCGTACAACTAAACTATGGCAAAATCAATCCTCTCATGGCCTCCACTCTCTTCATAAAACTCCTAAATAAATTTCTAAGTGATTTTCCATGCATACAAGTGTTTTCAAACTTGTATGAGCATCATTAGCTTGCATTCAAGTCAAGTTTCTATATTTGCATCATAAAGGAAGAGTTTTGATCATTTTGGCTCAAGGGTTTTGCTTGCATTTTGGGTTTAATTGATTTCATAAGGGCTTTGTCATATTTTTGTGACTTCTTAAGCATTGTAAGCCCTATTCTACTTTCATACTTAAACTCTAAAGTTAAATGTATGATATGCAAGTTTGCCATGATATGCAAGTTTACTATGATGTGTTATGTAAGTTTACTATGATGTGTTATGCAAGTTTATCAAGTTATGTTATGCAAGTTTGATATGCAAGTTTGTCATATGATATGCAAGTTATGCTATGCAAGTTTGGGTTGAACATTTTGTTCATGCTATCATGTTATGCAAGCTTATCTTGGGTTTATGAACATAAAGCTTCAAGCTTTATGCCAAAGGTTGCATTTTGGCAATATGTAAGTTATCATATCCCTTATGATAACTTGCATGTGAGGCTAAATGCGAACTTATGGCCATTTCTACATGTCATTTAGCACCATGTATCACCAATATGCCAAGTTTGGTTTTATGCATGCTTTTGGGGCCTAAAAATGTAATATGCAAGTGTATGAACACATGAACATTTCATATGCCACCATGTTAAACTTGTGGCTTCAACACCTTTATGTCATGATTATGCCAAGTTCCCTCTTTCTATCCTTTATGCGCTATTGCGATATGTAAGCGATGGGATTGCGTTTGGGGTTGGGTAAACTTAAAAGACATAAAAACATAAGCTTGAGAATTTACCTATTAAGTTAGGTCTACCCATTGGGAATTTACCTATTAAGTTAGGTCTACCCAATTGCTTGAAAACTTGAAATGTGTTTTGGAAACACGATGGACATGACACTTAGAAAATATAAGTGTGACCAACTCGAGGTTGGGTTGAGTTTGTAGCGTAAACCTACCCGGAACCGACCGGCTTAACTAGTTGCTACAAACAATAGGACCCAATGTGAGAAGTTGGCCATGTTGTACCTTGAACCCGAGGTTAGACCAAGTTGTGGTGTAAAGCTACCCGGACCCGCCCGGCTTAACTAGTAACCACAACAAGGTCTAATGTGAGAGGTTAAGGCGCATTAAATTAATTAATGCCTCGTGATTAGGGTTAAGTCATGGACCACTTAATACTTAACCAATTTGGGCTCGGTAGATTAATCGGGGTTAAGTCGTGAACTCATCGTTACACTTAACCAAGTTAATCCATGATTAGCAAGAGGGTTAAACCGTACTTAACCCACTAGAAAAATCCTAGCAATGGGGGCCCACTCCAGCAGTAATCCCAAGTTAGTATCATCATGACCCTAGGGACTAGGCTAGGGTGGGGGCACGATTACTGGGCTGGAGGTAAGCGACCAAAAGCGACGGCAGAGTGGTACGCCGGTGTAGTTCCGGGCGGACCATGGTCGTGCACATAGTCCGAAGCCGGGGAAAGCATGCACGGGTACCAGTAGATCGAGACTGTGAACTCATGTTTATGGTGTCCAGGGGTTGCCACCCTAGGGCTTGATACACCCGACGGGAGACCCGGCACAGTCTGACTACAACTATGTTTGGGCCGTATTGACACCAACACATGGCGAGTTAGGCTTAGGGAGCCGATCGACTAGACCGTTTGGTTGGACCTTGTATTAGGGTCAAACCATGTTATTGGACCTTATATGAGGATCATTTCATGTTATTAGGCCAAAGCTTGGGCCAAGGGACCAATACTTGTTTATTCAAGTCATGTTAGTTTGCTAGTACACCTGTGGTGCAAAACCTTAATCCTGGTTATGCGATGACACCTTTATCTACCTTGTTAGTTAATCATCATGCTAGTATGTTGTTATCCTTATGTTCATCCCTGCTGCTCATACCAGTTAACTTTATCAGTTTACATTGATTGTAGTAGGGCTTACTCAGTCTTTTTGACTGACCTGTTTTCTTTCGCCTCTTTTCTTCCGTTCCCCCCCCCCCAGGTTCTCAGGGTGGGAACGTTGGAGCTTAGCTTGGATTTCGGATTGCTTGCTTGTGGGATTTCAGCTCATGTACGGTTTCGACATGAAGCTAGCTATGGTTATCACTTATTTGGGGATAGTACTTATGTATTTCAGTTTTTCAGTTGATGTTGTTTTTATCTAGACTTGTTTATTGGGAAAGCTATGTTGTACCAGACTTGTTTTGAAATGATTTAAAATCTTCCGCTGTTTTATCTATGTTATTTACTCTGTTTACATATATACATATGTTCTTGTTCTGCCTTGATATATCATTATGCATGTTTAACTGATTCAAACGCCCCTCCAAAGTCAGAGTGCTTGCAAGAGTCACCCTGGTGGAGGTGGGGTGTTACATTTGGTATCAGAGCATATGGTTTACGAGAAGGAACAAAGAGATTTTTAAGAAAACTTTTTGGAAAAATATTTTCAAAACCAAGTATAAAGTATTTTCCAAAGAAAAGTCTAGTTTATTTTAAAGGCTATTCCCCAAAAAGCCATTAGCAAAATTCCTTCGTTTTTTCTCCATTCTGAATCTGTCTTTTTCTTCATTTTCAGTATGGCCGATAACTTTGCTCTTCCGGAGGGAGTACACGTACCTGTTTGGTATAGGAGACTTTTGGAGGCTAGGGCGACCGAAGCCGGCCCTGCGGACGTTCCTCCTCCTCCTCCAGTAGTTAATGCTCCTCCTCCTCCAGTAGTTAATGTTCCTCCTCCTCCTGTCGCTGAGGTTCCTCTTCCTCCTCCCCCTCAGCATCCTCAAGCTGACTTCGCAAAGACTTGCAAAGATTTCAAGGCAATGGGTGGCAAGAACTTTCAAGGCACTGAGACTTTTGTAGAGGCCAGAAATTGGTTGAAAAAGACCGAGGATTTATTTGCTATCTTTGGGTTAGACGATCAGAGGAAGATCTTGTTGGCGGTTTGGCTTATGAAGGATGAAGCCGCTTATTGGTGGGAAGTCACCAATGGTACTAGGCCTGTTGAGACTTGGGCCGATCTCAGGGCAAGGTTCGTGCTTAAGTTTCTATCTTCTGCTGAGGAGAATCTGCAAATGGAGAGGTTCATAACTTTGAAACAAGGAGATATGTCTGTCAAAGAATATGTGAACAAGTTCATGCTCTCAATACCGCTCCAGTTCCCGATCGAGGTAGTATTTCTGTTGTGAGCCTTGTATATATTTCTGATTTTCCAGTTTGTACCTTGTTTGATTCTGGTGCATCGCATAGCTTTATCTCATCTGATCTTGTTGATAGTTTGCACCTTAGTACTAGCTTGGTAGATGATCCCGTCTGTGTCTCAAATCCTATTGGGGGTTCCGCCCATTTGTCTATGATATGTGGGGATTTGAGGATCTCTATACTGAGTGTAGAGTTCTTGTGCAGTGCTTATGTTCTTGGTTTTAGGGGATACGGATTGATATTGGGCATGGATTGGCTGTCCAGATATGGAGCCATTCTTGATTGTGAGCATAGGGTTGTGAGGCTCGTGACTCGCCTCGGAAACACCCTAGAGATTTCTTGTGATCCGAGAGGTCCCGTCATGTTGTGCTATCTGGAATCACTCGACTCGTCAATGGAAACTCTTCAGTCTGTGAGAGTGGTTCGAGAGTATCCGGATGTTTTCGATGAAGTTAGGGGTTGCCCCCTAAGCGAGAGATTGATTTCCGCATTTATCTGGTGGATAATGCAAAGCCGGTTTCTTTGCCCGTTCGGCACATGGCTCCGCGTGAAAGGCGGGAGCTAAGTAAGCAAGTGAAGGAGTTGCTTGAAAAGAATTTCATTAGACGAAGCATATCTGAATGGGGAGCGCCTGTGGTATTTGCTACCAAGGCAGATGGTTCTCTCCGACTTTGTGTTGACTATCGAGAGTTGAATAAGCTGATTAAAAAGAACAGACACCCGTTACCGAGGATTGATGATCTCTTTGACCAGCTTGTCGGTGCTTCTGTTTTCTCTCAGCTTGATCTTGCTACTGGATTCCATCAGCTCAGGGTAGCTGAAGATAGTGTAGACAAGACTGCGTTCAGAACTCCAGATGGATTCTTCGAATGGCTTGTCATGCCGTTCGGCTTGACTAATGCACCCGCATATTTCGTGGACTTGATGAGTAGGGTGTTCAGGGAGTTCTTGAACAAGTTTGTCGTGGTCTTCGTAGATGATATTCTGATCTTCTCTAAGGATGAGGAAGAGCACGCAAGGCATCTCGTGGAGGTGATGGATACGCTTAGAGCGCATCAGTTGAAGGCCAAGTTCTCCAAGTGTCACTTTTGGAGAAGGGAAGTTAGATTCCTTGGGCATATAGTGTCTAAGCAAGGCTTAGCGGTGGATCCCGCTAAGGTAGTTGCAGTTCAGGATTGGAAGACTCCAAGGAATGCAACCGAAGTGAGAAGTTTTCTAGGTCTTGCGGGTTTTTACCGGAAGTTCATCAAGGACTTCGCGAAGATTTCTGCTCCTCTCACTAAATTGACGAAAAAGAATTTAGTTTTTGCTTGGAGCATAGAATGCGAGCTTGCTTTTCAGAAACTCAAGAGAGCTCTCACATCAGCACCTGTTCTAGCTTTGCCCGATGGAGGGAAGTTATTTACAGTATACACCGATGCATGTGGCACGGGGTTAGGAGCTGTTCTGATGCAAGAAGGAAGGGTGATATGCTTTGGCGGTAGACAACTCAAAGTGCATGAGAAGAATTATCCCACTCATGACTTAGAGTTGGCAGCAATAGTATATGCACTCAAGGCTTGGCGCCATTATCTTCTGGGAGAAAGATTTGAGCTTTATACCGATCACAAGTCATTGAAGTATCTCTTTTCTCAGAAGGATCTGAATCTGAGACAACAAAAATGGATGGAATTCTTGGCGTCCTACGATTTTGAGATAGCTTATACCCCTGGCAAGGGGAATGTGGTAGCAGACGCATTGAGTAGAAGAAGGTTGACCCTAAGTCCTCTATTCGTTGAGATGAAGAATTTAGAGTATGTGGCAACCTTTGATTTCTCTTTGGCGGTTGAGTCGATGACCGGTTCTTTAGCATCTCTGGAACTCAGACCTACCCTTCTTGATCAAGTTGGGGCTTCGCAGAGAGAAGACCCTCAGATAGTTGAGATTATGGATAAGCTGATTCGAGGAGAGACGTCTAGTCATCTCGCTCGATATTCTATTGATGACAAGGGTTGGCTGAGGAGAGACGGAAGGTTATGTGTTCCAATGGTAGAAGATTTGATAAGAAAAGTTCTTGAGGAAGCGCACCGCTCTAAGATGACTATACATCCGGGCGGAGATAAGATGTATAAAGATATGAAGCGCATTTTCTTTTGGCCTGAGATGAAGAAGGATGTGGCAGAGTTTGTCTCTAGATGTATCATTTGCCAGCAAGTTAAGGCCGAGTCAAAGAAGCCCGGTGGGCTATTGCATCCTCTAGACGTTCCACTTTGGAAGTGGGAGAGTATTTCCATGGATTTTATCGATGGGCTACCAAGGTCAAGGAAAGGGAATGCGAGCATTTGGGTTATTGTGGATAGACTTACGAAGAGTGCTCATTTCATTCCGGTGAAGAGCAAGAGGACCGCATCTTGGCTAGCGTCTGTATATCTTCGTGAGATTGTGAGACTACATGGAGTCCCTTCTAGTATAGTCAGTGACCGTGACCCAATCTTTACAAGTCAATTCTGGAATAGCTTGCAAGAAGCTATGGGCACGAGGTTGAATCTAAGTACGGCTTATCACCCACAGACGGACGGTCAAACCGAAAGGGTGAATAGAGTACTCGAGGATCTGTTGAGGCTTTGTATTCTGGATTTTGGTGGTACTTGGGAAGACCATCTTCCTCTTGTTGAGTTTGCATATAATAACAGTTATCAGGCAAGCATAGGGATGGCACCATTTGAAGCTTTATATGGGAGGCCGTGCAAGTCGCCTACATGTTGGTGGGAGACTACAGATGAGCTTATACTTGGGCCTGATATGATCAGAGATACATCCGAGAAGGTCGAGTTGATTCGGAGACGGATGAAAGCGGCCCAAGACCGACAGAAATCCTATGCTGATAAGCGAAGAACTGATTTGGAGTTTGATGTTGGGGATATGGTTTTCGTAAAGGTTTCTCCTTTGCGGAATGTGGTCCGATTTGGAGCCGTTGGGAAGTTGGCACCGAGGTTTGTTGGACCATTCCCTATTATAGAGAGGATCGGGCAGATGGCTTATAGAGTGGAGTTGCCCGAGAAGCTTGCCGGAGTACACGATGTTTTTCATGTCTCGCATCTCCGGAAGTGTTTACATGAATCAGCCGAGGTTGTTGAGCCAAGTGTTCTGAAAGATGTGGAAGTGGAGAAAGAGGCTACTTTGAGGAGAGCTCCGATTCGTGTCTTGGGGACGGAGACCAAGAAGCTAAGGAATCGAGAGGTCAAGTTGGTGAAGGTTCAGTGGGGTGAAGCCGAAGAAGACACAACTTGGGAAACCGAGGAGAAGATGCGTGGGCTTTATCCATTCCTTTTTGAGGGTACACTCTCAATCTCTTTTCTTTGTTAGCATATCTTTCTCTTTGCTATCCATGTTTATCTAGTTTATCGTGTTAATCTTGTCATGAGAACCTTAGGTAGAAACCCTTTGGATGAAACATGTGTTTGAAACATGTTATGCTTGATGGTTGCAAGTGGTTGCAAGTGTTTGCAAGTGGTTACTCATGGATGCATTATACACGTTAGGCACTAGATCGGCTCACACACTCCTCATATCGCATATGCATGAGTGTTTATGCTTATTCATGGATGAAAATTTTTGTGTTATCACATGGATGTTGCATATGGATGTATGTTATGTGCACACATATAGATGTTATACATTATGTTAGGAATTGCATACATATGGATTCATTTCACTAACATAATTTGCATTGATGATATTTGCATTAGATAAGTACATATAAACACACCTTTGCACATGTTCATACAACATTTAGAATCTTGTAAGGACAATGATTGCTCGTGGATGATGTTTTGAGTAGATGGATGTTGGATGGTAGGATACGTTCTTCCTAACTCGAAGATTTCGGGGACGAAATCCTTTAAGGAGGGGAGAATGTAACAACCCGTATTTTCAATAACCTGTTATAACGTAAATCGAGGCAGAATTTAATTCTAAAATCTGAATCAAGGGAAACGGGCTATGCCATTGCGTTCGTCTCGGAAAAATACGCGAAATAGAATCCGAGTTTTCGAAAATCGGAGTCCGTATGACCCGATTAAGGCCCAACAAAGTTTTCAGAAAATTTCAAAGTAAAAACAGATTTCAAATTCAAGTTCTAAATTGGAAATTTGGGCCAGTTTGGGCCAGGCGGGAAAATTCCCGCCAGAACACCCAAGTCGACAGTCCTGTCGACTTGGGAGTCGACTTGGTTGGACCCAAGTCGACAGCCCTGTCGACTCTGCTGTCGACTTGGTCCAGCCGGGCTGTTTAGCCTGATGCACCATTTTGAGATTGTGTTGAGTTTGGGGGCCAGATTCGGTTTTAAGGGCTGAGATTGGAACTAGGGTTTAATCCTAGGGTTGAAACTAGTCCTAATCTCTATAAATAAGACCCTAACCTACCCTAAATCGTCATTATTCATTCGTACAACTAAACTATGGCAAAATCAATCCTCTCATGGCCTCCACTCTCTTCATAAAATTCCTAAATAATTTTCTAAGTGATTTTCCATGCATACAAGTGTTTTCAAACTTGTATGAGCATCATTAGCTCGCATTCAAGTCAAGTTTCTATATTTGCATCATAAAGGAAGAGTTTTGATCATTTTGGCTCAAGGGTTTTGCTTGCATTTTGGGTTTAATTGATTTCATAAGGGCTTTGTCATATTTTTGTGACTTCTTAAGCATTGTAAGCCCTATTCTACTTTCATACTTAAAACTCTAAAGTTAAATGTATGATATGCAAGTTTGTCATGATATGCAAGTTTACTATGATGTGTTATGCAAGTTTACTATGATGTGTTATGCAAGTTTACTATGATGTGTTATGCAAGTTCATCAAGTTATGTTATGCAAGTTTGATATGCAAGTTTGTCATATGATATGCAAGTTATGCTATGCAAGTTTGGGTTGAACATTTTGTTCATGCTATCATGTTATGCAAGCTTATCTTGGGTTTATGAACATAAAGCTTCAAGCTTTATGCCAAAGGTTGCATTTTGGCAACATGTAAGTTATCATATCCCTTATGATTACTTGCATGTGAGGCTAAATGCGAACTTATGGCCATTTCTACATGTCATTTAGCACCATGTATCACCAATATGCCAAGTTTGGTTTTATGCATGCTTTTGGGGCCTAAAAATGTAATATGCAAGTGTATGAACACATGAACATTTCATATGCCACCATGTTAAACTTGTGGCTTCAACACCTTTATGTCATGATTATGCCAAGTTCCCTCTTTCTATCCTTTATGCGCTATTGCGATATGTAAGCGATGGGATTGCGTTTGGGGTTGGGTAAACTTAAAAGACATAAAAACATAAGCTTGGGAATTTACCTATTAAGTTAGGTCTACCCATTGGGAATTTACCTATTAAGTTAGGTCTACCCAATTGCTTGAAAACTTGAAATGTGTTTTGGAAACACGATGGACATGACACTTAGAAAATATAAGTGTGACCAACTCGAGGTTGGGTTGAGTTTGTAGCGTAAACCTACTCGGAACCGACCGGCTTAACTAGTTGCTACAAATAATAGGACCCAATGTGAGAAGTTGGCCATGTTGTACCTTGAACCCGAGGTTAGACCAAGTTGTGGTGTAAAGCTACCCGGACCCGCCCGGCTTAACTAGTAACCACAACAAGGTCTAATGTGAGAGGTTAAGGCGCATTAAATTAATTAATGCCTCGTGATTAGGGTTAAGTCATGGACCACTTAATACTTAACCAATTTGGGCTCGGTAGATTAATCGGGGATAAGTCGTGAACTCATCGTTACACTTAACCAAGTTAATTCATGATTAGCAAGTGGGTTAAACCGTACTTAACCCACTAGAAAAATCCTAGCAATGGGGGCCCACTCCAGCAGTAATCCCAAGTTAGTATCATCATGACCCTAGGGACTAGGCTAGGGTGGGGGCACGATTACTGGGCTGGAGGTAAGCGACCAAAAGCGGCGGCAGAGTGGTACGCCGATGTAGTTCCGGGCGGACCATGGTCGTGCACATAGTCCGAAGCCGGGGAAAGCATGCACGGGTACCAGTAGATCGAGACTGTGCACTCATGTTTATGGTGTCCAGGGGTTGCCACCCTAGGGCTTGATACACCCGACGGGAGACCCGGCACAGTCTGACTACAATTATGTTTGGGCCGTATTGACACCAACACGTGGCGAGTTAGGCTTAGGGAGCCGATCGACTAGACCGTTTGGTTGGACCTTGTATTAGGGTCAAACCATGTTATTGGACCTTATATGAGGATCATTTCATGTTATTGGGCCAAAGCTTGGGCCAAGGGACCAATACTTGTTTATTCAAGTCATGTTAGTTTGCTAGTACACCTGTGGTGCAAAACCTTAATCCTGATTATGCGATGACACCTTTATCTACCTTGTTAGTTAATCATCATGCTAGTATGTTGTTATCCTTATGTTCATCCCTGCTGCTCATGCCAGTTAACTTTATCAGTTTACATTGATTGTAGTAGGGCTTACTCAGTCTTTTTGACTGACCTGTTTTCTTTCGCCTCTTTTCTTCCGTTTCCCCCCCCCCCAGGTTCTCAGGGTGGGAACGTTGGAGCTTAGCTTGGATTTCGGATTGCTTGCTCGTGGGATTTCAGCTCATGTACGGTTTCGACATGAAGCTAGCTATGGTTATCACTTATTTGGGGATAGTACTTATGTATTTCAGTTTTTCAGTTGATGTTGTTTTTATCTAGACTTGTTTATTGGGAAAGCTATGTTGTACCAGACTTGTTTTGAAATGCTTTAAAATCTTCCGCTGTTTTATCTATGTTATTTACTCTGTTTACATATATACATATGTTCTTGTTCTGCCTTGATATATCATTATGCATGTTTACCTGATTCAAACGCCCCTCCAAAGTCAGAGTGCTTGCAAGAGTCACCCTGGTGGAGGTGGGGTGTTACAATAAAAATGGGGTTTTATATTTATACCTATTGATAAGGTATATAGCACTATTTTCGAGAAAGGATATGTTTTGGAATATTAAGTAGAGGCGATGGTTTTTCCTAAGAAATGAAAAGAAGTATTCTGAGTAGGAACTAGAATATAACATTTGGAATAATAAGTAGATATTACCGTAAGCATCATTATTAAGTGAAAATCATCAAATTGGAGGTTGGTAATACCATTGGTTTATATAATGTTATTTGACATTGTTTGGCCCTAATAAGAATTGGGATTTGAAATGATATCAGTATATTTCCACAGTTAAGGAAATGAAATGTATTTAGAGAATATAACCGTATTTTGCAAAAGTAAGGAAGAAGTTTAGTGAATACATTCACTGTGAAAAGTAAAGAAGAATTATTGTTTCTAATTAACAAAGACAAAGATGATGGTCAGGATAAGTGAATGAAATCGATTTATATCAATGAATGATTTTCAAAGATCGATAAAAGTTTCAAGGATGATTTGAAATAACAAAGGCCTGAGCTGCCAATATACTCGACCGTACTGATTGGAATTGATAGTTAATACACCGACTATCAATGAAATATTATTGGACCTTTTTGACGTGTTGTTTCGAAGAGATCGGGATGTGAACTAGACCCAAAACCACTTTGAATCAACGTTGCATACAAAATTAATCTACATGGATATGTATGAAGACAGAGTAAAATAAAAGGGCTATTCTGTGTACAGGATAGTGTCGTCAATTTGTCCAAACCCAGGACAACTTGTATGAACGAATATCTGACAGAGTATTCCTAACAGATCACATAAGACAATCTTTCCAAGGTATTATGTTGGTGGTGGAGGAATTCGTTTCTCTTAGCTTTTATGCCCATAATATTTTGGAAGATCAACTAGTGATATGACGGGTTGACGATGTGGCATTCAAAGTAAACGGTGGTGTGCTGTTCTAGAAAGTTAAAGCGTGACCTTAAGCCTCACAACCAGGAAATGACAAAAATCGGGCAAGCAGCATGGCTAGGTGGGTTATTCCCAAGTAGGGTATATTTCTCACCGATCTAGAGAAAATTCATTATTTGTTTCTTCTTTTGCTTCTGTATCTCCCGGGAATGGTCATGCCGGTACCAACCGTTGGTGACAATATATTTGATACACTCAAGCTAAATGAGTGGTCGGTCATGTGTGGCCGGGTTGCAAGATGCTTTTGTTGAACCCAAGTGTATCCCCTCTAGAGTACACCGATCGGAAGGTAGTCTCATACCTTGTCATAGTTGGAATCCAATCTCCAATAAGTTACCCGCGGTTTTTGATTTAATTATATATATATCTCTGTGTGTGTGCGCGTGCGTGTGTGTGTGTGTGTAGAGCGTGAGATGCAAGCGTTCTGCTACTTGGTTATTTATTTGTGATTTGATAGACACTATTATAGTATCACCGGATTTTGATATATTAAAAATGTTTTGGGTTATACTAAGGCAAAAACCATCTGTAATTATGTGTGGGCTGGTCTTGCTATTATCCTTTCTTCCAAAAAGGATTTTCAAAGTTAAACAAGTTGTTTGTATTATGAATTTATCACTGATAGTATTCTAGACCGATCCGGGTGAATTTTGCTTTGCTTCAAATGTGGTCGGGTCAGACCGAGTATATTTCCAGGTTAGATTTCGCTTGGAGGTTCAGAAGAGGAGCTAGAGTCGAGTCGTATTCCTATATTACCGGTACTAGTTTATTTCCGTTGTTTGTATTGACGGATATGAATGTATACTCTGATGTTGTAATCATATATATATACTATTTCATTTTGTATAAAGAGTTTTGATATATTATATTTTGTCCACTCCATTGTAAGACTCTGATCTTCTTATTCTTCTATTCTAGTATTTCTTTCTTTCTTCTCTCATCCACTAATTTCTTTCTATTAACAATCTACATTTCTGTGCAATTTGAGTTGATATGGGTTGTCAGATGTCGGCTTAAACTGTACGAAAAAGTGGGTTGTTACATATATAGTTGCAAGTATGCCAAAAGTTTAGCAATTTTTTGTTTGTATATTAGTTTTATTGAAATCAACTTATATGCATGTACAAATAATTTCATTAAATCAATTATCATCAATCTACCTCTTTTAAAATTTGTGTAAATAAATGTCATTGCTGCTTATGCGTGGTTACAGTGATGAAATTTCTCAATCGAAGTACCTATGCATAGATTTGATAAGACCTCAAAGCTAAACTATATTGGAATGTTGAACATATATATATCTAGAATATGTTCATAGTTTAAAGTCCTATAATAATATGTGCATAAAATAAAATACTAGTATAAATGTGTATCGTTCTATTAAAAAGGTTCTTATATACAAACAATGTTTATTCACCTTACAACAGTATGTTGTATATGCAATAGTACAAAGAGAAATAAAACTAAAGCTGCATGAAACATCCTCGATAAGTTAAATCACACACCATGAAGTTTGGAAAATGAAAAATATAAACATGAAATGAATCCATTTAACTTCATAATATATGACATAAGACTAATATACTTTCAATTATTTTTACAAAAAAAGAATCTAGCTCATAGAGACATGTTAACTTGCGCTCAAAACCTTTGTCCTAGTTGCATACATATATAACTGTATTTCGGTAATTTAACTACCTTTTCCCAATCTTAAAGAAAATACAAAAATACATGATTCGATCTTAAAAGAGTAAAATATGCAATTATACGCAACTCAGAATAATTTGAGCACCTATGTTCACAAATGTGCATCATTCTATGCAGTCACACACAATATTACACATGCATTTATATTGCTTACATAGGATGAGAAAATATTATGTATTCTCTCACTATTTTCAATTTTCAACATTAATCACTGCCACTAGTTTATATCCTCCATAAGAAAATAAACTTAAATGTTTTTGTATTGATTGAATGAATAATAGTTATTGTACAATGTTACAATGTACATATCTATATCAGTACTAGCCAACATGGGCTGAATATAATAATGCAGGACTTATGGGTTAAGCCCATTTATATTGTATTGATGAGTGAACGGGATATAAAGAGTATATAGAGTATACGTATTACTCTTCATACCCCCCTGCAAACGCTATCATACGATCTAGGGTTTTAGATTATAAATGGCTAGCGTAATAAAATTCCCAAATCATCTTCCTTAACAATTTCCTTTAACTCCGACATCATCTTCTCCTTCCTTGTGTCTTCTCTTCCAAGTTCTGAATTCGTTTTGAGCTTGAGCTTTCTCTCTGTTGTTATCAGCAGCAGATTCATCATCCTTGGTGTCAAATCTAACTTTGTTGATGGATAGCTCGAAGTTCCTATGAGATCTAGTTAAAGCTTGAGACTTTGTGACGCATTCGAAGTTAATACTCATGGATCTACCAGATTTGTCTATTAGGGTTTTCTCTTTGCTTCCGCTGCTTTGCGATTTGAGGTTTGCGATTTCTGCTATAATAGCTTGTCTTTCGGAGTCTCAAATCTGGGCCTTGACATTGGTTTAGTCAAAATGTCTGCTATTTGGTAACTAGAAGGTACGTGGCTAACCTGAAGTTTTTCCTTTTGAACTAGTTCTCTTACGAAATAAATATCTAGTTCTAGATGCTTGGTTCTGGAGTGTAGTACATGATTAGCTGTTAATGTTGTTGCACTCATGTTATCACACCATACTGTTGCCTTTGCACTTGAGTTAACCTCTAGTTCACTTAAGAGAGATTGAATCCACATGATTTCTGCTGTAACACTTGCTATACTACAGTATTCTGCTTCTGTACTTGATCTTGAAACAGTATTTTGTTTCTTTAAACACCATGATATAGGATTCTTGCCTAAGTATATATAGTATCCACTTGTATATTTTCTGTCATCATGATCATTAGCCCAGTCAGTATCTGCATAGGAATTGATGTTTAGATTGTTGCATGTCTTTAGAATTAATCCCTGATTGATTGTGCCTCTTAAGTACCTTAAAATCCTTTTTACTGCTATCCAATGATCAGTGAGAGGTTTCTACATGAATTGGCTTGCCTTGTTGATATATATAGCCTGGTTATTATTACATATTGTAGTGCTCCAATGATGCTTTTGTACAATTTTTCATTGCATGTGGGTTCACCCTTTTCCTTACTTAAATGCAAGTTAGTTATCATTGGTGTAGGTAAAGGGTTAGCCTTATCCATGTTTGACCTTGTTAGAATTTCTGCAATGTATTTCTTTTGACTCAACTGAAGCTCATTATTTTTATTTCTATTGACTTCAATTCCTAGAAAGTAGGATAGTTCACCCAGGTCCTTGACTGAAAATTCACTGTTCAATTGATTGGTTATTTTTTTGACTTCAGATTCACAATTGCTTGTAATTATGAAGTCATCCACATAGATCAACACATAGGTGACTGTATCATCAGTAAATTTTGTGAATAGTGAATTGTCTGATCTTGTAGAATTGTATCCAAACTTTGACAATGTTGTCTTTAGCTTAGTAAATCAGACATGTGGTGTCTACTTTAGTCCATATATAGCCTTATTTAGCTTGCACACCTCTTTTTCATTTGTCTTTTCTTTGAGTCCTGGTGTTAGTTCCATATATACTTCTTCCTGCAATTCACCATTCAAAAATGCATTATTAACAGCAAGCTGCTTGATGGTCTAATTTTTGTACAAGGCTATTTTCAATATAATTATGATTGTGGTATGTTTCACAACTGGTGAGAATGTTTCACTGAAATCAATTACCCACTGTTGTGAATATCCTTTTGCAACTAACCTAGCTTTGTACTTAGAAATTGTACCATCAACATATCTTTTAATTCTGTATGTCCACCTACACCCAATAATATTTTTGTTTTTGGGTGGTTGAACAAGGCACCAAGTTTGTTTTTTATTTAGAGCATCTAATTCTTCATTCATGGCTGATATCCATTTATCATTCAACTTGGCTTGTTGATAAGTGGATGGTTCAGTCTCATTAGATTTAGTACAGAAGTTTTTTGATTTGAATATACCACATTTTGCCCTTGTCATCATATGACGTTGATTTTGAGTTTGAGCTTCTTCCCTGTTTTCTTCTGGCTGAATGCTTCCATGATTATTGTTTTCACCTTGTATCATACTATTATTTGATGAATCATCACTCTTGTCATTTGCATTGCCTTCATCTTCATGATCAGTCTCTGTTCTGGAGTTAGGACACTGTTGTGTACTAGTGGTGTGTATACTTTGTGTGTGTGTGTGTGTGTGTTATGCCATTGTTAAAGTGTTGCACATGCACAATATCACTGGTTTGTTTAGGAAAGTATGGAACTGAAACTTTTGGATTATAAGTTTTATTTATTATTTTGCATGTGTCACTTTTAAATGGAAACACTTTCTTCTTAATGATGACATGTCTGGATATATAAATTCTTCCATTGTTGCTTAGACACTTGTAACCTTTCCGATTTGTAGTATAACCAAGAAAAGTACATGGAATTGATCTATAGTCAAGTTTATGCTTATTAAATGGTCTGATATGAGGAAAACACAGACATCCGAAAACTTTTAGATCATTGTAATTGGGCTTGTTTTGATTCAAAACCACAATGGGACACTTCAAATCAAGTACTTTGGTGGGAAGTCTATTAATGAGATGTACAGCTGTTGCAAATGCATCAGGCCAGAATTTTAATGGCATTGATGCATGTGCTAACAATGTAAGCCCAGTTTCAACAATATGTTTGTGTTTTCTCTCAATTAGACCATTTTTTTCAGATGTATGAGGACATGTTAGTCTATGTCTATGTGTGATACCTTTTTTGCAAAATTAATTTTTCAATGGTAAAAATTCCTTACCACCATCACTTTGCACAGTCTTGACTTTGTGACTTAACTGATTTTCGACACTAGATATAAACTGCATGACTACATGATAAGTGTCAGACTTTGATTTCATGAAGTAAATCCAAACATATCTTGAATGAGCATCAATAAATGAAATATAATAGTTGTACCCATAATTAGTATTAATTGGTGTTGGACACCAAAGACCAACAACAATTAGTTCTAATGGGTTTATATATTTAGTTTCATAATTTGGGAATGGTAATTTATGGCTCTTTCCCATTTGACAATATGTACACACATAATCATTTGGCATATCAACAGAGATGTCATTATTATGTAAAATTTTCTTCATAATTTTTGAACTTGGATGTCCAAGCTTATAATGCCACAAATCAAACATCATGCATTCATTGTTACTGCCTAACTCAGTCACATTACAACAATTGCTTTTAAACTCAGTATTTCTGAGATTTCCAGAATCAAAATTATATAGGCCATTTTGTTCCCTACCCTATAGTAAAATGTTCCTAGTCAGCATTCCTAACTACACAGTGGTTTGGGTAAAATTCAAATGACACTTTATTGTTTTAGCACACTGTGACACACTAATTAAGTTCTTTCTTATGTGTGGTGCACATAGCAAGTTGTTTAAATAAATCTGTTTAGCACCCTTAATGCTAGCATGTCCAGTGTGAGAAATAACTATTAAGCTGCCATTACCCATAATTAGAGATTGCTTACCTTTGTATTCACGATTTCCAAGATTCAGATTATTTAGATTGTTTGTAACATGATGTGTATCTCCTGAATCAGGGTACCATGATTTATTTTGAATGTCATCTGCAGTGGCAGAGTTTGAGGTAGATTCTTGATTGTTTTTAGCATCTGCTTGGCTGTTGACCATATTGGCATTAGGATTGTTGTTATTATTATTGTTATTCCCTTGTTTGTTCATGTTGAAACTGTTGACAAATCTGAAATAACATTTGTTGGTTGTGTGACCAATTCTTTCATAAATCTGGCACTTTGGTCTGTTGTTGGGATTCCATCTCCCGGCTCTTCCTCTTCCTCTGTTTGACTGGCCTCCTCTCTAGTAAGTGTTTTGTTGATTCTTATTTTTGCCAACAGTAGTACAATTGACAGAGGGATCAATAACTTGATCTTTCTTTTGCATCAATCTTCCTTCATGTGCAAGTAGAATAGAATAGACACTTTGTAGTGAGGGAGTGAGTTTCGTAGATGTTATAAATGCAACAACAGCTTCATACTCGTCTTCTAATCCCCCCCCCCCACAATGTATAAAACCTACTCCTTTTCTTCTATTCTGTTTCTAGTACATGCAAGTTGATCACATAAGTTTTCAACTTCATAAGATAGTCATTCATACTGGAATTTTCTTTCTCTATTGATTATAGTTGCTTCTTGTAATGTAATACCCTTGTTGAAGATTGACTTGTGAATGATCTTTCCAATGTTGTCCATACATTATGAGATGTTTTATTGCTAATTAATTGTGACATGATAGATGAACCCACTGTTGACATTAACGAGGCAATAACAAGATTATCTTGCCTCTGATATGATATGTGTTCTTGATTTGGGATTAGACCATTGTCATTGCCTCTGTTATATTTGGGTGGAATATCTTTTGTTTCATAGAGATAATCTTCCAATCCATAACCTTTTGTTGTTGTTTCTACTTGCAGTTTCCACAGGAGATAGTTTGATTCATCAAATTGTATTGACACAATGTAACTTTGTGGCTTAATGATGGATTTGATGAGATCTTCAGTGCTTTCAGCACTTGTCTGATTGGATCTTGCAGAGGGTCTTGGTGAGTTTGGAGAGTCTGCTTCAACCATGATTCATTGATTGTGATGGACGAGATACAGTTCCTCGAGAAAAATAGGTAAAGATCTTCAAAAACTCCTTTTCTTGAATTGAAATCTCTTGAAAGATTCCTTCAATTTGGATTTAAAAGCAACCAGAATTGCTGATATGATGATTTTGACAAGATTTACTAATATGATTAACAATCTAGGACGGCGTTTATCTTCGAATGGTTGATTTTTTTTTCCATAGTTTTTGATTGAAATTGAGTTTTTATGATACTTTACCACCAAGTTGGTTTGTTAAAGACTGCTGCAGCCACTGGAGATTGGCGAGGCACAGTTTTTAGGATCTCAACCTCAACTCTCAAATGAAGAGATGAAAATATTGGATGAGAGACATCCAATTGATGACAATTTTCTGATGGATGATCTATCTTTCAATAAATTTGTACAGAAATAAAGTGTTGATCTTTTCTTAATGCGGTTAACACACTTTATAGCTCTGATACTATATAAGAAAATAAACTGAATTTTTTTTGTGTTGGTTGAATGAATAATATTTATTGTACAATGTTACAATGTACTGAACTAGACGACATGGGAAGAATGTAATAATGCAGGACTTTGGGCTAAGCCCATTTATATTGTATTGATGAGTGAGCGGGATATAAAGAGTATATATATATTATACGTATTACTCTTCATATCCTCGCAATTCGCTTAATATTAACTTCATGTCCTAAGACTCGTAACTATAGTTGTAGCATGGCTGAGTTTATAATGGTGCATGGAAAGATATTTGCTTAAGGTAGGACATTTGTATATATACTTGGAACGTCAAATCAAAAAACTTCAATTGTTCACAGTTTGAGACAATTATCACATTTTGATTAGTTAAACAAATTTCATTTAGTTTTACTGCATATAGTTTTCACTTTTTAAATTAAATTTCATATGTTCCAGCAAAAACTTTAGTGAAAACTAAGCATCTCCTGCTATTTCATATTCATAACCCATCCATAAAAGTTACTCCATGAAACAATCCAAAATATAGAAAAATCTCATTATTATCATAAAAGAACCAAAAATTAAAATTAACATCAAATCAATATCTAAGAAGAATTCAAATAAATATTAACCTCAAGCTGTAGATCTCGCACCCACTATCGATCCATCTCTTGATTTGCGCGCTTCTCCATAGATCCACTATTAAGTCCTAATTTAAAGCCAAAACCTGCTTTACCATTGCTGTATATACAACTGTACAAAGCAAAATAAAAGTAAAGCCATTATGAAACATCTTCGATAAGTTAAATAACAAATTATAACTTATTGAAAATGAACAATATAAACCAATAAATGAACTTATGACGGCCTGCCCCACACCAGCCGACATTTCCCCGAAAATGCATTGTGCCAACGCCCGACAAACACGGGACGGTCGTCGAAGGAAAAGGGTTTGAAACTATAAACTAACAAAGAACTTGTAGTATATCACACAGTGCATGGAATAAAATATAATAATAACATAACTTGACATAAAACAGGCGAGACAGTGCATAAGCTGAAAACTAAACCATAACCATCAGAGTAGCGGAATCCAAAATACAGATTATGACCCAAACCATTTTTACAACTTCAAAATACGGTCTCTAAAAAGGAAATAAAAGAGGTACACTACTAATGCCCAAAGCAGTGACCAACAACAATATAGGGAGAATATATGTATATAGTACGTGGAAGCCTCCTGCTCGTCTCCGGATAGCTACTCGTGCATCACCACCTAACTTGCCTCTAGTCTGCTCGTTTAGGAGCATCCAGAGTAATAAGAAGAGACATAAAACTCTGGGTCAGAAAAAAGTCTGGTATGAGCGATAGCAAATCTATACCACTAAATAGAGCAATAACAGGTATAAGAAATCATATCTGAACCTGGAACTGCAACCAAAGAGTTAGCACACCAAGATGTACAGTACTCCAAGGTAACACTAACATTTAGTGTAAAAATGGGAGTGTGCGTGTCATTGTGATAACAAACATCAAACATAGCAATCATGCTCACGTCTCTCATTCAGTGCGTAAAGCATACGAAATCCACTACTTTGATCACCAAATCCATTGGGGCCATGACGGGTCCATGCCCTTTTGGATTCCGTACAACTAATTTCCATGACCATGCCCTTCTGGTCTATAGCCAGTAACCCTTCCCAGTCCATGGCCTTCTCTCTCAACGGTGAACTAAAGTTATAGATATCGATAACTCCTTTGCACACGTCCTACAGCAAAGTCCAACTTTAGCAGTTAACTCGTCGATCCCCATTTGGATCCTGAGCCATAACTTCTCATCTGGACTCCCTTTGCATCTCGGGTTATAGTCGAATTAGAATTGATCTTCAGAAGAGTTCACGGTCATCGCCAGTCGTTCCTCCTCCATGGATCGGTCGGACAGTCGAGCACCTTCATCAGCACGTGTCCTCGGGTCGATTGAATATCACCATACAGGGTCGGTTGAACATCACCATATAGGGTCAGTCGAACATGCATCACGAATCGGATCTCACCCACTTGACCGGCTCGCCATCCTAGGGTTCGCCCACCTAGGGATCGTCCCTCCCCTAGGAGTCACCCTCCTAGGGTTCGTCCCTTCCCTAGGAGTCGCTCCCTTAGGGATCGTTTCTTCCCAAGGAGTCGCCCTCCTAGGGATCGCTCACTTCTTACGGGTCGGTCGTGCGACCCAAAACCTGCACCACTTTCCAGCAACCTATTTTCGCCACACGACGGCGTTTTCAACCATTCTAACTTTCCTATGCAATCATAGATCATGCCAAACAGCAGTATCAACATATGGGATCAATCAAAAACATTAAATCATCAATCATATGAAATATTTTAGATCAAACATACCCAAAAGCTTGATTTTCCCCTTAATCCCCTTAATCATGTTTTAACTATAGAATTAGCAAACTTAATCCAAATTAACCCAAATTTTCACCAATGACATAAAATAATATTTTAGAATTTCTACATATTTTTTATGATTTTAATGATGCATAATTTCGCTAATTATTACCAATCACCCCTAATTAGCTGTAATTATTGAATAAAAGTGCAAATCATTCACCTTAGCCACAAATAAAATTAAGATTTGAAACTCTAGCTGATTTGCACGGATCCCAATGTATTCCGACAACTCTATCTCGATTTCTATGCTAATCCCCCTGAATTTGATGTAGATTTGGCTAATATATGATTAGAAAGTGATTTAAGATGAATTTAGAAGGTGGAGGCCATTGCCAGGGTTGAAGAAACATTCGTGGCGGCTAGAAAAATGAAGTAGAGTCATTTTCTAACTCTTTTCATCCCTCCCATAACCCTAATCCCGAAATGGGTTATGGGTCTAGCTGTTAATTAACCTATTAAGCCCAATTAAGCTGATGTTTTTCCATCTTCAAACATTATTTCAGCCATATCTCCCAAATGGTAAGTCCATTTGATTAATATGACCACTTTACGGAAAGGCAAACCATCATCTGAATCCAATGGAAGTGGTTTCGGATCAAAACTCCTTACCAATCAAAAGTTACGGGCGAAACAAGATTCGCTAGGGGTAAAATGGTTATTTAAAAATCAACAAAAATCGTGAACATGGGAAATGACCCTAATAGTCGTTCCTTGAAGTTACACGACCATACGACTTCGTATGAGAATGAAATAAATATTCTACGATCCTCTAATGCGTAGAACGCAGGTCGTTACAGAACTCAGTTTACTTCATAATATATGGCATAAAAGCAATATACTTCCAAATATTTTTACGAAAAAGAAATCCAGTTCATAGAGACATGTTAACTTGCCCTCAAAACCTTTGTCCCAATTGCATGCATGCAAAGCTGTATTTTGGTAATTTAACTGCCTTGCCTTTTCCTGATCTTAAGGAAATTATGAAAATACAAGCATGATTTGATCTTAAAAGACTAATAATGAAGTAATTCAATTCGAACTTGTGTTCATTATAGAATAGAGGTGCATAGCAAAGATGTTACTATATTAGTCTGAAGTTCAAATTCCGAGTCACTCCTAATACTAGTCTCGAGTTAATATATTCGCCTAGCTCAGCATAATTTGAGCACATATGTGCATTGTGAACAAACACGCATCATTCTACAAGTTACACACAATATTACACATGCATTTACATTGCTTAGATAGGCCCAAAAATATATTACGTATTCTCTATATTCCCACTATTTCCAATTTTCAACATTAATCATTGACACTGGTTTATATCCTTATAGTTCGCTTTCTGTTGACTTCATGTCCCAAGACTCCAAATTATAATTGTAGCATGGCTGAGTTTATAATGATGTGCGGAAAGATATTTTCTTAAGGTATGACATTTGTATATATACATGAAACGTCAAATTAAAAACACTTCAAATGTTCACAGTTTGAGACAATTCTCACATTTTGAATAGTTGAACAAATTTCATTTAGTTTTACTGCATATAGTTCTCACTTTTTTTATTAAAATTTTCATGTGCATTTTGTCAGCAAAAAGTTTAGTGAAAGCCTACGCCTCGCCTGTTACTTCATATTCATAACCCATCTATAAAAAGTGCTCCATGAAACAATCCAAAATATAGAAAAAAAACTCGTTAAATACTTCTACAATTTACATAACAGAACCAAAAGTTAAAATTAACATCAAAATCTAAGAAGAACTCAAATAACTATTACCTCAAGCTGTAGACGTCTCTCCCATTGTCGATCTGCATGCTTCTTGATAGATTCACTGCAAAGTCCTAATCTAAAGCCAAAACCTGCTCTACCATTGTTGACTTCACTGCCCCTCCTTTACTCCCCAATGGTTCAATTTTTTGAACATTATGCCCTAAATCAAACAGAGAATGTTTTAGAATCACCGGTCATTATATCCAGACAGCCAAGCCATTGCAAAAGAACTACGAAAAATAAAGAGGGGTTGGAGCATGAAACAACATGGAGAGAAGTTATGAGAACGTCGGCACATGTAATTTTTGACAAAATTATTCACACTCAGTATACAATGTTACATGGGGGAATTGGTGTAGTTTTAAAAGCTTCAAATGAAAATATTTCTATTATATATACATAGATATTATACGTGAACTGTAGTGAACGCGGTTTTGGCCCTGTGTCGATAACTGTTTGGAAGTTCATGTAGTATGTGAAGATCGTCAAATGAAATCTTGGATACCGGAGGAACATATGTAATGGTCCAGCTTGCTCCAGCTAATGCCTGTGAACTGTTCTTCTAGCTGTCTTAGTTGGACGCATTGTCATTTCACTTGAATTTTCTATTTAAATAAAAATAAAAATGAGAAATGAGTATAGAAATGAGGGAAGTGAGCGGAGGAGGGTTTTTTATCGGAACAGGGGAGGAGAAGGCTGGAGGGTAGGCATCCATGTTATGGGTGTCTTCCCATTGGACAATCCAGCCCATAAACTGTTGGAGTTGTCTTTACCACTGAGCTATGGGTAGACCTGTCAAAATATGACCCTACCCATTTTATCCTAATTGCAACCCTGTTGGGTCAACTCATTTATAATTTTTTATTAAATGGGTCATAAAAGGATTGACCTATTTTTAAAAGGGTTACAAATAGGTAACCCACTTACCCAAATAGTAAAAAAGTAATACTTTAAAATAACGGTTTTAAAAGTTAGAAAGATCAAAATTACGAAAATACCCTTTATTTTGGAAAAAGTGAAAAAAATTCAAAAAAATATGAAATGAAAATTAAAAAACGAAGTATTCGAAAATAATGATTTTTAAAGCTAAAAGGACCATAATTACAAAAATGCCATTCATATTTGGAAAATGTGAAAAAAAAAAACTTCAGAAAATCTAGAAAATTACGAAATGGAAAATAAAAAAAGAATTATTTTAAAATAACGATTTTTAAGGCTAAAAATGTAAAATTACAAAAATACCCTTCATTTTGAAAAGTGAAAAAAAAAATAAAAAAAAATCCAGAAAATTACGAAATGAAAAGTAAGAAAAGAATTATTCAAAAATTACGATTTTTAAAGCTAAAAATGTAAAAATTACGAAAATACCCTTTATATTGGAAAAAGTGGAAAAAAATTCAAAAAATTATGAAATGAAAAGTAATAAAAGAATTATTCGAAAATAATAATTTTAAAACTTTAAAAAGGCCAAAATTAAGAAAATGCCCTTCATGTTGAAAAAAGCGAAAAAAAACAAAATAAATTTTAGAAAATACAGAAAATTACGAAATGAACAGTAAAAAAAGAATTATTTTGAAATAACGATTTTTAAAGTTAAAATTATGAAAATACCCTTTTTTCTAAAAAAAAAGTGAAATTTATTGCAAGTTTGGCTAAAATTACTAAATGAAAATACCCTTTATTTTCGTAATTTTGGCATATTTAGCTTTAAAAATCGAAATTTTCAAATAATTCATTTTTTTTATACTTTTCATAATTTTCTGGATTTTTTGATATTTATTTATTTTTTTCACTTTTTTCCAAATGAAGGGTATTTTCATAATTTTAGCATTTTTATCTTTTAAAATCGTTATTTTATAATAATTCTTTTTTTACTTTTCATTTCATAATTTCTTGGATTTTTTTAAATTTATTTGTTTTTTTCATTTTTTTTAAAATGAAGGGTATTTTTGTAATTTTAGAGCTTTAAAAATCATTATTGTAAAACAATTCTTTTTTTACTTTTCATTTCGTAATTTTTTGGATTATTTGAAATTTATTTAATTTTTCACTTTTTTCAAAATGAAGGGTTTTTTTTCGTATTTTTAGCTTTAAAAATTGTCATTTTAAAATAATTCTTTTTTTACTTTTCATTTCATAATTTTCTGGAATTTTTAAAATTTATTTTGTTTTTTTCACTTTTTTCAACATGAAGGGTATTTTTGTAATTTTGGCCTTTTTAACTTTAAAAATTATTATTTTCGAATAATTCTTTTATTAACTTTTAATTTCGAATAATTCCACACTTGAATTTCAAAATTTGAAAATTCAAAATTTTATCGAATATTTGAGAAAAAAAATAGCATTTGTTTTTATTAGTTAAATCAAATTTATAAACTTTCATTTATTATTAGTGTTATAAGGGTTATAAGGTTGTAATGGGTTAACCCTTTAATGAAGAAAGTCAAAAAGGGTCAAGCTATTGTATATAGCTAAAGGATCGGATCAAATTTTACTTGATCCACGTATGACCCTACCTCACCCTTTTGACATGTCTAGCTATGTGTATACCTTAGTGCGTTTCACATCTATGATCATGTTCTCTCACAGAGGTTATTGTCCTTCATCAGGGCCTTTATAATTTACATGTTCATTGTTTAGCGTTAAGTTACTTCATTATAAATACCTTGATCATTCTCTCATATTAGATACTTTTAAGTGCTTCCTACCTTAATGTGGGAACTAAACAATCTTGGTTGGCTTCACTACTTTTTAAAAAAGATGTCATGATCACGATTTCATACAGTACTGTGACACATTGACCATCGTTCAGAATTTTCTTCACACATGGGATCTACTTCCAAAATCAACGATTATCATTATAGATTGAGTTCACAAATGCTTATAAGCTTAAACCAGAGTTAACCTCTCTGTTGCCATTGTTATTCACAAACTCCTGACGTAAAACACATGGTATCATCGTTCGTTTTTAATACTGAATTACAAAAAGATTAAAACTGCAGTCACTAAGGAAATATTGCTCCCATAAACACAAAGGTAGATGTACTTTAAGCTCTTCCTCAGTTTATTGAATGATGAGATTAAATGGGCACTGAACCTGCAAGTGCTGGCAGATTGATCCATTTTTTCTTTTTAACGGGTTTAATTTGTGGAATTAGTGTTATGGGCTAGGGCCTTTTCATATACTTCTATCCAGTTTCGTGATGGACTTAATCTGAAAATCAATTTTCCGTTCATTTTTTAAATTTAGGTCTGATACTCAAACGTTCGAGCTGTAATGACCAAAAATAAACAAATTGATAGGATAAAAAGTTTTTGTAAATCCAATATTTTCTGTCCTTAAATGCATTTTCCTGTACACATTATGTACTAAACTTAAATGTCTCCCTAAGAGCATTCATGTATCAGCGGCAACGCCTATTATTTTTGGCATTTGAACATATGGATATTTCTGCCAGAAATATTCCAAAAAATTAACCATTAATGTCATGCATTAATATGACCAAACTGATGTTAGCAACTTTGATTAAGGGCATTGTTATTGACACTCCAAATACTGTTAAGGGGAGGTCAAATTTTAAAAAAACTCCAATCATAAAAATAATGTTAAGGGGGGTCACGCACTTAATTTTTTACGTTCCCTTTTACCCTCGTAAGAACGTCCGGTAATAACATTAGTTAATATCACAAATCATAATCAATTTCAAATGTAAAAAACCAAATCTCTAAATTATTTGAAAACAAAAAAAGCGATTGTTTGAGGAGAAATAACGGTATGAACAAAGAATGTAATAAATACCGTATTAAAAAAATAATTGTTCAATATATGTATATCGATTACCTATCAATGATATTTTTTCATATAATATGACAAATGAAATTGTTAATAATTTGATATAAAAATTTGATGTAGTTGACTAGTATACCATATAAATTTTCTTGATTAACAAATAAAAAAGAGATTATTGTAAATAAGGCTAATTTGGTAAAATGAAGTTTATTTGTTAAGGGGGTGCTTTCTCCATTGGTACTCCCCTTAACAAAATTTATTTTAAAAAAAAATTGACCCCCCTTAACAATATTTGGAGTGTCAATAACAACTCCCTTGATTAAATTGCATACCTACTAAGAAACCACCGAACATTAGAAAGTATAGAAGTGTAGTTACAATTGCATGCATATATAAAGCATAACGCCAGCATATCTCTATTGTATCTAATATTAATAAAAATATTTAAATAAATCTGAAATTCTGAAAAATGCCATGTCCATCAACAAAATGTCGTCGTCGGTTTGCAATCTCCATCACCATCACTCTTTTGATTAGCGATTAATGAATTTAACTGTAAAATTTGTCATCGAAGCTATGCAAAAATCAATTATGTTTATCTTAAAAATCTTATCATGAAAAGAAGATGTGTGTCATGTTTGAAGTATGACTAATCATACAAGTTGGGTGATAGTTTATGTGCTATTTATCATCTCCTTGGATTCCAATAAAATTACAGTTTAATTATTTCAACATTCAACAAAAATTCATATTAGTTGCTATTAATATGAGATGTTGGATGAAACCAAATAATCAATTGCTTAAATATATGCCTTCGTTCTTGTTATAAGAATAGATGTAACAAAAATTAATTCCTTTCATTTACGACTATTGTTCGCTTCTCCATTTTCTTCTCCTAGATTATAGTTTTGAAACTTGAATAATATAAGATTAAAAAGTATCAAAACATTATGTTATAATGGATTGAAATTATATCAAGAAAATTCCAGCACGTTTTTCAACAAATTCTAAACCAGAATATAGTTATGTGATTAATATAATATCCAGAGTCTCAGAATTCGAATGTATTTTCATTTATACTTCGTTTGTCATTGTCACTTACCATAGCATACTAAGTTTGATAAATGGATAACAAAAATTATGAAATAAGTATATAATATTTATTGATAACATGAGAAAATAATCTTAAGCATGAAGGAAGATCATATACAAATAGAAAATGGGTGGAACACATGCAACAAACGAGTTTAACATCTCATGTGTGAAATAAAGAAGATTTATCGAACAAAAATTTCAAGCTGATCCATAAATTTTATCATTAGATTAAAGCTTAAACGGTACAAGGTTGGCTAATTATGTCCAAACACTGATAATCTTCTTTCTAGAATTGAGTACTTAGATAATACTCCCTCAATTTCTAAATATAAGATGTTTTAGAAAGTTTGGCATGTTTCAAAATGTTAGATATTTAAGTTTTTCATGCCTCTTTATCCGTGATCCATGATAAATTATAAGACTTTTTATGTATCTATTCATGTTTTCAACTACTAATTTCTCCTTCATTAATGACTTTTTATGCATGAGAAGAAGTTAATTTAAGGGAGAAACTTAATTTGAGTATGAAATAAAACATCATAAATTGATTTCTTAATTCTTGTGCAAACAAGTCAAACATCTTATATTTAGAAACGGATGGAGTATTATATATTGGTATAGAACATATTATATTTCATTATGTGTTTAAATCAAGCTATAGTAGTTTCAATCTATGACTTTTTGCATCAAAATCGAAACATTTAACTAGTATGACAATAATATTTGCATAATATTCTCTCAATATACAACAAAAATATAAAACAATGTGCATTAATAATTATTTCATATACACATTGTTATGTAACGACGGTCGAAACAAAGCCCCCACATATGAGTTGGCACACATCTTTTTAACAAAAGGAATCTCTGTTGTTACATGCCTACCAACTCATATTTGTACTTGCTTCCTCTAATTTGTTTTGTGATGTGGGACTTTTATATCCAAACCATCATTCCTCCTTAGTAACATGCGAGACAATCCTAACAGTCTCCCCTATGATTCGCATCCTACAAGTATCTTTTGAGAGCACTGCCTTGCCCCGCATGTCCCAGTCCGTAACCTTCGGCTCCGATACCACTGTTATGTAACGAGGGTCGGAACAAAGCCCCCTTCCTTCCTGCTTAGGGCGCACGCATATGAGTTGGCGCATACATCCTTGTAACAAAAGGAATCCCTAATGTTACGTGTCTAACAACTCATATTGTACACAACTCCTTCATTTTATTCTGTGATGTGGGATTATTTATTCAAACCATCATTCCTCCTTAACAACATGTGAGAAAATCCTTACACACGCTATGTCTCTTACGAAATTATCTTTATTTTCATCTTTATCACTTTCAATATTTAAAACTTAAAATATTTTACATAAAGTTAAAAATTGTTACACTAATTTAAGTCTAACTCAACAAATTGAACTTTAATGTTTTGGTTTATTGTGATTCTTTTAGTTTTTCTTTTAATATCTCATATCTAAACAAAACCAACTCTAATTTAGAATATATCTTTCAAAGTGCAAAAAAGATTAAATACTTTTGAAGTTGTAGCTTTCGGTTGTAAAAAAATTCTTAACTAATCTTTTAGGTTTGATATTAAAAAATTGTCAACTTCTTAATCAAAAGTTTACTTACGTTTTCAATTACTATTTATTTAAATAATTTTATATAATGTGTTACGACTAAAACTGCAATAAAGAAGAACTATAATTTAATTATATATTTTTTCAGCAAATTAGTAGTGTATGTTATGTGATTTTCGATGGATAGATATAATTTGCCTAGAAAGTCAGATTGAAGGCATTAGATCATGAAGTTCATACTGAGATAGTTGAAAAATCTGTTGCACCTATCAAAACATCTCTTAGGTTGTGTACGGGATAGTAGAGTAATGACCCGCCAAATTCCGGTTCCTGATTATCGACACAAATACCATGTCAACTAACCAAGCACCAGAAATTTACCAGTTCATTAATAGAAAGAAGTTAGAGGGTGAGAAATAGGAAGGAAGAAAGAAAGAATAGAAGAAAAAATTATTACTATATCACATCAGAATCAGAGTAAACACGAAACTAACAGCGGAATGAATAAAATATATTATATAACATAACTTTTGAAACACAGATCAATAACTATATACATATACCATTATCAGAGTACAACACTTACAACACAATGGAAATAACAATAGCTATAAAATGTTGAAGCCTCTTACTCCAAGCTCTTCCAAGTGTATTAGTAAAATCCCGACTACTTGACTGCCTTACAAATTTGGGCACCTAAGAGTTAAGGATAAAATCAAAACAAAATAAACTCTAGGTCAATCATGTGACTGGTTTAAGTAAACTCCAACCATTTGGTTCAACTTCTAAAAATCCTTTTAAAAGAAAGGATAATCGTAAGACCGATCCACATATAAATATAGATGATTTCTACCTTATGATAATCCAAAACATTCTTTAAAATCAATACTATTCTGATATTACAATAGTGTCTAAACCAAGTAAATAACAATCTAGCAGAACGCTTGCATCTCACGCTCCACATACATAGTACACTATCAAAACCACGGGTGATTATTAGGGAATGGATTTCCAACTATGACATGGTATGAGACCACATTCCAACAGTATATCTCTAAAGAGAAATATACAAGGTTCAATAAGACCATCTTGTAACCTAAACCACACATGACCGACCACTCACTTCTCTTGAGTGTACCGAATGTATTACGGTTAGGATCAACAACCGTTCCGAAGCATACAACAACGATAGAATAAAGAAGCAAATTGAATTTTTCTTTAGATCAGGTGATAATACACCCTAATTAGGAGCGTCCCACTTAGCCATGCTGCCTACCTGATTTTTTTCATATCTCGATTGTGAGGCTTGAGGTTACTATTACCTTTTTAAGAACATCTTATCTTCATTCACTTTGAATGCCACATCGTCAAACCTGCAAACCATTTATTGATTTCCCAAAAATATCATGGGTATAAAGCTAAAATAAATGAATTTCTCTGCCACCAAACATAATACATCGAAGAGATCAATGTATATGATATATTGGGCATCCTCTGTCAGACATTTGTCCATACAAGTTGTTCTGGGACTGGAAAAACCGAAGGCATTATCCCATAATCCATCTTAGGTAGTTTCTACCTATGATTAACAGAACAACCCTTGCACTTTACTCCGTCTTTAATTATCTTCAACATATTTTATTCGCATCGCTTATGCCCATACGAAGTGGTTTCAGATAATAAATCTAATCCCGGTCTCTGCGTATTGACAACGGTAATATAAAATGGATCAAAACTTTGATAGTCGGTTATGTAATATCAAAGGAAACATCTGTACAACCAACGATCTTATTTCCAAATGGAAATTCTATTGATCAAACATCAATCAAAACTTAGCCCTTTAAATAAGTCTCTTATGAATTTATCCATTTCCCATTTTTCCTTTGTCATATCTTTTCCCAAATATCTGCCACACTCGTTTGGCCTCTCAGGATTTCTTGGAAAACATTCCCATATATTCACAAATCTTTATTTCATATATTTAGAAAAATATAGGTTATTAACATTGGAAATCATTTCCATTTCTTATTCACGCATCATTATTCTTCCACATTTATCAGTCCCTAACGTAATTAAACTAGTAAGGGAATAACTCTCTAAGTGTCAACCTCGAAGGCCGAAACCAACATCAGATTGACACTCAGGAAGCTATTCAACTCGACTAATCTCCAGTCTGTTTCTAATTTCCTTAACTCCATTTCTTAACTTCTTATCAACAAAATCATTTCATTTTCTATGCTTAGAAAACATTTCTGATTATATTTGGAAAACATTTCCAAAATCCATTTATATTGTATACCGATTTAAATGAATGTTGTATAAAACATCGTTACTACAACTCAACCCATTGATTGCCCATTAACTAATGTATCTCCAACTAATCTTCACTATCGAACCTTACTTATTCCTTAGTCAATTATGAAGTCAATCAAGCTGGGGTATAATTACCTCTAAGACCTTGATTGAATGACATTCTTAACTTTGAAATGGACAAAGTTCACAACTTCAATCTTTAACGAATATTTCTTACATAACTCTCATATTCAGTTTACGAATCCACATCTTTTACGGAAAACATTGATTATAACGATAGCGTTAAATTCTCTATTTTCGAAATATTTAATTTGAAAATCTAACTTTTATTCATTAATTTGAATAAATAAATAATAAATAATATTACATCTTGATTAAAATGGAAAGTAAATAATACTTTCCTGAATTCGATATAATCGAATTTCAATGTGTAACTTTATTTCAAATAATCTTTATTCGGTAACTCTCTTTTGAATAATTTCTATTCGATTAACGTTCCGAACTTCGGAATAAATTCCTATTTTAGGTTAACTCGGTTTCCATTTTCATTCTAAATTCACTTTTGAATTTATCACTTCCAAATCTTTAACCATTTCTCTTTATAACCATTTCAATCTGCAAAACGTTTGCTTTTAAACCATTATTCATTTTAAAATGTGAATATCATTCCTTTATTGAAAACTGAACTCGTTTTATCCAATTAAAACTTTGTTTCAAAATTGAAATACTATTACAGGTTCAAATTCCAATTATCGAGTCATTGTATAACTCCTTGTTCACATTCCATTATATTTATCAAATTTCACTTACACTTCAACCTTCTAGTTGATTTTATTTAATAAGTTTATAATTGTATATCAATTTTACATTTGATTATAAAATATCAGTTTCAAGCCAAATACTAGTTATCTTGTCAAATTCTAAATTATATAATATATAATTTCTTGAAAATAGATTAAATATATAACATTCGACATAGTGGAATTCAAATTATAAACCCTTAAGGATTTATTTTATTTCTATTCACGTTTCGAACGTTGAAATAAATTTCATCCTTTTCTTTTGAAACGATTTCTAGTTTCCCCTTTTAATTTGCTCTTGAATTTACATTCCCAAATTATTCAATGATAATTATTTCATTTCATTTATAAACATTGTTTATAAATTAAACTACTTGTTTTTATTATTAAAACAAGTTATGATTTTCTAGCCTATTCGAAACTCAATTTCTATATCGAAAAAATAAATTTTCCTTTTTAAAACACAAATTCATTTCTTTTTATTTAAAATATATTTTTATGGTATTTAAATACCAATTATATTAGGGCCATTTTATTCAAGCATCCAACACAATAAATCTATCACAGAACATCTAACACATCATATATAACAATATACGAAAATAAGCAGGAATAAATTTTGAGTAATCAAACTGGATTCCTTCAACCTGTTTCCCTGCATTCATTGATGTTAACTAATGTAAATAACAACATTTTCATTTCAATAGGAGATATCATAATAGATAGAATCAATATTTAACCAACGTTTTATATGTGTAACTATATCTATAGCTTAAACCAATTTATAAGCAATTCATCCAAACAATCATCACACAACATTCAATCATCAAACATCAATTTTAAAATATGTTTATAAAATTTTAAAACTGGACAGTGTTAGTGAGTTTACTCATATTGATCGTTAATCGTTGAATAATGATTAATAGTTGATTAATCCAGTTAGTCGTTTTGATTTGCCATAAATTGTAATGAACTCCAAATCAATTTAGATTAGTTCCATTGTGTAGCCATGTACAGTTTATGTCCTATTATTACCCCGCCATATCCCTGCTGTATAGTGTAGCAAGTTTATAACGCAACGTTATTTATTAATAGCCTCTGAAATAGCCTTTTCACTTTAAGCCCCACTATACTTCGATATTCCCGATATATCCCCATTATTCAACTATATTCCGCTATACCTTATGTAAGGGAAATAAATTAAAAATTATATGTATGCATTATAAAATTAGTTTTAATTTTTTTTTAACATATATGTTTCAAAATGTAAAATAATATAATATTCTATTAAATTTAGTCAAAATAAATAAAGTTAACACATATTTACATATATTTACTTAAGCTTTTATTTAAAATTAAGAATGTACAAATTATAATTAAGTTGAATGTTAGTTTTTCACTTATTTATCATTTATATATATGTAAAAGCATTAAATACGAGTTTTATATGCTATTTTAGACTCATATGCTATATCCTACTATTTCCTCGCTTTATCCCCGCTACAACTTTTTGCGCCTTCGTTGCATTGGATTCGCTGAGCGCTTGAACTGCATAGGTTGAGCGTACGTCCATACGATCCAAACAGATCCAAAATTTCGCAATTCTGACATCATATGAGTGAATTATCAATATTGCAAGTTAATACGTTATTTAAATAAACACTAAAACTAAAATTTATTTTTGTTTGAGCCTTACCCTTTACATACCGGCCCAACTACCCATTTAAAACCCACCCGCTCACCATTCTTCATCAATTCGTTTTCCCCCTCTAGATAACTGAACTGAAACTCCCCATTGCTGATGCTTGCTCCTATTTTTCTTATAAAATCCAAAGCTAACTCCATCGATCTCCCCCTCCCCTTCGCGAGCTTCTTCCTACCAACCCGTTATTTAAGTCGCATGTGAAGAGGAAAAGCCAACTTTGGCTTCACTATAGTGCACATGTGAAAGGTGGGTTACTTATATACTTCAACCTTCACCAAAATTCCCCTGGATGTACATTTCTCCACCACTGACCTCAAATCATGCTCCAATTCGATGAATTCCATGCCAAAATGAAGTCGTGCTCAGCCCTAGGTTTACTGTAACACCCCACACTTTTCTACATCCAAATTTTGACAAAAATCAAAACTTGAACACGTCCAAGCGTAGAGTGTATACCTGGTACCTGCAATAAATGAGCTTGAGCATAATCAGAGTACGATAAAATAAAAATCACAATGGAAACAAAATAGGATAACTAGTATTAACTCAAGTAACTACCTTTTTCAAAGTAAGTCACTTTGCCAATACCGAGCATGAGAGAGAATAAGAACAGAAAGCCAAACTTAATCATCTGTGAGAACCCGACCTTCTCTATGAAACCTAGAAGGTTGTAATGAGGAAGGGGGGGGGGGTCAGAACAACAAGTTCTGGTGACTAAGAAATGCACAACACGGACTATAACACAGATATATTCCGTTTGGTTCAACCCATGCTGTATGCCTGACTAGGTTAGTGATTCTAGCCCAACCTAGTAAACGTTTACGCACGACTTTACTATTCAACCCAAAATAGTATTCCCAACCATATTATCGAGATAAGACATTTACACACATTTTTATGAAGCCTTTATACCAGAGTTTACTTGTTAATTATATCGAGAATGGGCCCCTAATTTCGGTGTTTCTATCTATATGCTCATTCTCTTTTCTTTATTATTTAACGGCTCAGTATCAATGATAGATAGGTGGATTATCCCTAATAATTTAACACCCTAGGCGGATTTATTGGTCACTTATTAGCCCTCGATAATATAGTAAATGTTAACATAAAACTAGAGGGCACTAGTTACGGGTCCTACTAGTTAAGGCTTCTGTCATTCACTTATATACCCTTGCTCCGCATATGGTGAGGTAGATATTTTATCGTTCGTTATTCTAGCTGACCTTATTAGATAACTCCTTAGTCATTTACTACTTTTCGTAGGATATATGGCCATATCTGGCCCTTTTAATTTCCAGGTTTGGGCAGGCCAACACATACCTGTAGTTTAAGACCCCTATACTGAAAAACTTATTTCCAGGTGGAATCTTTAACCTTAGTCACTTAGCCTTTTAGGACCCAGGAAGCGGACTATACGCAATGGTTATTCGTTCATCAAACATTTTCCTTTAACACCTTTCCCTTTTTTGGATAAAGTAGGCTACTTTATTAAGTCATTCCCGATTAATTTCTTTATACAGAAATACTATACGTACATTGTTTATTTGAATCACAAGTTTATATGGCTAATAATGTCTTACATTATTAACCTACTAAGTCCAACTATATTTTTAATTATAAATTTTATTAACATAAATAAGGAAGGTTATGTTCCCTTTTCTCCGGGATATTTTACATAATTTCTTACCTAATTTAGACTTAGTATTTGAATGACAATCAATATCCATTAATCCCCATTTTGACACCCATTTCATTTTATTTCCTTTTTATTGCCCTTTATGACTCTAACGGTCATTTTTTCCTAAGGCAACTATTTACCAGTCCTAAGTTATCTATTTGTTGTTTCCCAGCGGACAATTCATTATTTATTTATTTATCGACCTTTATATATATATATATATATATATATATATATATATATATATATATATAGGTATACACACACACACACTCCAGGCCTCTCACATTAAGTTGTCTACCTTTGGATATTGGATATGCCGGTCAGTTTAGAGCAGACTTCTACCACAAGTGAACTTAACCTCGTGCCTTACTATGATTATATTTATGCATAAGACCCCTCACATTAAACTGATTACCTGTGGTCGATGGATTTACTGGTCTGTTCCGGGAAGGCTTACACCACAAGTTGAGTTTAACCTCATGTCTAAATGCGGTTATAATTCAAATTTCCTACTTGGGGCCCACAACAATTATCCTAATTTATTTTAGGAATTGTAACCATTTTTCTATCACATTTATTTTCCCTAAATCAATATTAGTTACAATGGTTATTTCTTTATTTGCGGCCTCATTTGTAGCAGTTAATTACATTGATTGCTACAAATGGTCACTACAAATATATTAATCCAAAATGGATTATATTTACACATAATTCCATAATTGAACCTTATCCAAACATTCAAACATTTCATACAATTTATATTTCACCGTTTTACGTTGATTTGGACGGATAATATGTATATATTTACTATTATGTTTTCGTGCGATCAACATAGTTATTAATATTTAATATTTATTATTTTGCAATACTTATTTTTGAATCAATGATTTGGTCTAATCAATTAACCAAACATTCCTTTTTACATCCAATCTTGCCAAAGAGGTTTCAAGTCTCACACGGACCGTTAGCCAAAATCACTGTAAATCATGCCTATCTTGTGGAATTGACACATTTCCAAATCACAAGAAATATATCTACTATATTTTATTTTGGAATAGTCGATGAAAATTACATATAAAACATGTATTTATTTTTATATGTACGTTTCCACCACTTTTCCCTTTTTAATTCTTTTTTTCATACTTCTTATGATTATAAAATACTGCCTCTTTATTCAAAAATGAGGAAAACAACATAATCTACAATGCTTGAGCCAAAAATCCAACAATATTGAATGTAAACAAGAAATATTTCTTTTATTCTTACAATCACATAATACACAAATTCATTTTTTTCCCAAATTTACATATTTCATATTTCAGCACTGAACTAAAGATTTGGAATATAACTACAACAAATTTATGTTTAATGTTACTGATTTCGAGATCCACAGTGCTATGTGGAATATACAACATATTTCATAATTCATGACATAACGTGTAGGAATATGAGGGAATATATATAAAAATCCTACAATTCATGTTTATACATATTAACAACTTTGTCAGTTACCAATTTTAAAAATATTCATAATCAGATCTGATAGTTTACAATTATTTAAATAACAGAGCTGATAGGCATAAAACATAGATTGGATTCAAACGAAATAATTATATCTGTATTAGTAAATTTCCATAACACCTTATAGCTTCCAATTTCTGAATTTTGAACCTTTTTAGGCTTACAATCCCCAAATTCTTACAAATCTACAATTTATCTAGAAAGGGGAGAATTCTAGGTCTAAAGAAATGTAAGAAAAATGGAAGAGAGCGAAGAAATCTATCGTTGGGCATCATCTTCCATCGAATCTATTAATATTCCCAATTCCATATGAATTTGATTTGATTTGGCATATGTATGAATATATTTTATTTAGAAATTAGGTTAGAAGAGGAAGAAAAACGGCAAAGCTCCGCTGCCTTCATAGATTTGAATGATAAAGGAGTGAGGCTCTACCCATTTATTTATTGGGGTGGAAATAGCCTAGAATTGTCGGATTAGTTTTAAGTTATATCCGTCCATCCGTTATAATAATATAATAAAACAACTCACCAAAGCCTAGACGTCACTGGGCAGTTTGATGCCCAGAAGGGACCTTGGCGGTCGACCCTCATGTCGATCGCCTGGGCATCAAACTTCTCAAGTCGTCAGGGTAATGTATGGTAAATTATTAACTAAATATTTGGTTTATTTATTTTCCGTCCATTTTCGTATTTCGTCCGTAACTTTTTCATACGGACTCCATTCGTGAAACTCCAAACATGAAAATTGACCAGAATTCCGAGATGAACGCAACAGTTAAAGTTTCGTGGCCTAACTCCATCATTTATAGAAATTCCTATTTTTTAATTTCTAATAATTAATTATATCGCCAAAATTTCGGGTTGTTACGTTCTTCCCTCCTAAAAATGAATTTCATCCCGAAATTCTAGCGCCTAAAATACTATCTACAGAACCAATTCGTGTACATACACTTCGCAACCATGTGTATATGTGCATGGTGTACATAATGAAATTTCAACCAACAACATGCATGCAAGATGATTCTAATCAAATCCTCCTATATGCTTGCATTAAACTTTTTGAAATATTTTTGAAAACATGATGTAGAACATCCTAAATATACTGCAAGTTCTATATGAATGCAAATTTTGAAAATTATTTTTCATCCATAACCTTCACACAATTACAAATAAAAGCGTGAAGCAACCAATTTTGCATCCAAACCCCACCATCCAAAACGTACACAATCTAATCGTTTCCTATTTAACTTCTCCTAAACCGAAAAAGGAGATTAAGGCAAAGAATTTTAACATTTCCTTCGCTTACAAATAATCCATTTCCCGCCCTACAGTGGAATTTTCACCTCAGTTAGCCAAAATACCCAAAAAATTCCAACTTTAGACTGTAAAAGAGGCTTAAAACAAGCTCTAAAACGTAAAAGGAGTTAATTAATAGTTTGCGCGCATCGTTGAAAAGGTATCGAAACAACGTTTCCAAGGCCATAACATTCTTTTCCTTGTTACCGTTAACGTTTTTATTGTATCGGCGGTCCTGTTGCACCGCTAAAACGCACACACAATGCACCCAAAAATCTTCCTTACACCGTTCATGTGACCAAAAATCAAACTTTTTCATAAAAATAAATTTCCACTTAAAAAATTGTCATGTTTAGTTTGAAATTTTCCTTTTAAAATCATTTCATTTCCTTATAAAATAAGAAAATGATATATGGTTTTTTCCAAACAACATTTTCCATAAACTTTTATAAATGAAAATTGCGAAAATTTAAACGATTCATGTCACATGTTGGTGAATAAGGAAGTCATTCACGCGAAAAATGCGAAAACTGAAATCACTCACAAAAGACCAAAATAAATTTTAGCTTTATCAAGGAATGGTGATTTATTTATATACCCATGACGAAAACAACACAAAATCGGTGCTTTGCTAAAATTTATCCAACACTGAATTTTATTCTCTCAAGCTCTAGGACAACTGTTAGGTTAGACACGAAAATGAGATTTCATTCAAAGAGGCACGCGTGAATGACATAAACATCGCCAAACATAGAAATCTCATTAACATAAGTCGTGCGATTTAAACAACACTAACAGTTACAAGCACGAATCACCACAACCAAGAACCCAATGTTGGAAAGGGATAACAACGAAACAACACCAAAATTCCCAAAATGACGGCTATGAACAACGAGATGTCTCGCTCCGCGGCTGGAGCTCATACCAATTTCTATGATTTTTTGATTAACCATACCATGGTAGTAAAATGTTCAATCTCGTGTTAGAAACACTGTTGATGTTGTTGGAGGCTTCCACATCACCATTTCTGCTAAAAGTGAATTTATGATAATAAAAGAAACCTAGCACAAAACCGCTTCTCATGGAAATCCATCAAATACTGTCTAAAGACAAAAATGGACAGATGAAATTACAGAAAGTAACCCCATGAGGTAATAGACAAAAGCAACAAGTTGAACCGAATATGATGCAATACCAAATGATGGTTACACCATCGATCAAGCAAAGGATAAATTTCCGCAACATAAGACAAAACCTAGTCATAACTTCCCATTTATAGAATGATGTGCTAAATGGGTCACACGTCAACATCGGCGGTTTAAACATAGATTCCAAACACAAAAACCGACATCAAGAAAAAGAGTTTTGCTGCAAAATATCCAAAGCCGGTCAAACAAAAGACCATATAAGTCTGCGTAAAACACGAATTCCTCTAAAATCTCATCGAGATCCTCCTCGGAAAAACCATCCAAAGATAGCTTGTCTTCATCTCCGGAACAACGATCGCCTTAGAAAGAACATATTCAAACAAGGTATGACAAAGGCGGATGTAACACAAACAACAACCCTATTCTAAGATCTCAAAGCAATGGGCCGGTGCAAACCCAACTGCCTTGACAAAATTTCTTAGCCCTAAAGCGGTGAGACACTTTTCTCATTTCGATCCAACCAAATGATCACTACCCAAGAGTGAGACTTAAATGGTGCGAGTAACATCGAATAGCGAAATTAGGTATTATGGACTAAGAAAAGGTCGGAGAGAAGAAATTAGATCTTGAAGTATTAGTGAGGCAAGATCTAATGCGCAAACAAGCGTGGAAAATGAGGAGACAAGGCCGCAACAAAGAAAGAGAAGAAGAATAGAGACGTGGTTCGGCTAAATGAGGAAGAAAAGATGAAAGAAGGAAGTTACGGGGTAATTTTGATGCAACTTTTATGGTTGAGTTCTTGGTCCAAGTTTACCAAAACTCATCAACTAATTGACCGTCCTAGTATAACACTAAACGGTCAACTACCAATTGGGCTTTGGACAGAGGTTGGACCCTGACCTTATTAGGCCAGATCAAAATATTAATCGTCTCGCATTATCTTTTAAGATTCGATGCGATTCGAAAAATAGTCATCCTCATCACCCCGGTATTTTAAGATCGCAGTTAAACTCCGAACCAACTCCAAGGATTTATAGTCTCAACAACAATGTTTTAACTACATAACGAACGAGCAAATTTCAAAAATAATTTAGTTAGAAACCCGTAATGAAACTAAAAAGGATTTTTTCCCTCACCTAGCTGACAACAAACAGAGTCAAATACCCCTAAATCCGGACGAAGGATTTTCCTTAGCCTTTACAAAGAAAATTTTTAAACTTTTCCAAAAATGAAATTTATTTATAAACTAACGATTTTGTATTTATAAATCCATTCTATTATTACTATTTATATTCCAGTTTTATATTTTAAACCGAAAAACCTTTTCGGGTTTAAAACATTGGAGCTTTAAAACAATTTAGGCAAATTTGGTTAACTTTAATAAATTATCCAATATATATAGGAAGATGGATACTGAAAATCACAAGGAATGGATATTTATTATTCTTGAGTTTTAGTGGTATATTCCTTATCATTTTAAATTCCTTCTTTCCTACCAATCAGACCATATTTATTAAAATTACTGAATGACCCCAAAATTTTTAAAACACAAATATGTTAAGAATTTAAAACCATTTCTTCACAAACTATTTTTCTGAAACTGTATTCCAAAACCGTTGAAATCCATTTTTATTTTTCAAATAGTATTAAAAATAAATTTCCTCGAATATAAGGCTAAGAACTCAACTGAATATTTCAACAAAGGTAGATCCGAAATTTTAACGAAGTAACAAATGGATAAACCTCATAATTATAATTTCGAAATGAATACGACATATTAAAGTGGACTTTTTACCCGTTTTGGATCGATTAATGGTCTTAACTGGAACTACAAACGAAACCATACCAGGAATTTATGACTATCTCGATTGTAGCTAGCTTTTTATATTGTCATATATATATATATACCTATTTTTTTTTCAGTTTTCAAATCTCGAATCAACGGAATCCACCAAATGTCGCCTCTTTCTCATCACGACGAGATTGCCAACGTACTATGGGGTTAAGATAGAGTTGGCTAAAAATCCAAACTCAACACAACTTTTAGTCGCTCAAAGCCCATCATATATAATTAGGCCCACGACTAATTACTATAGTCAAAACAAATTAAAGTCGAGTAAAAAGACGAAGAAGAACAGAAAAGAAAATTGAATTACATTCTCTCATGAAACCTAATTTAACTAATTCCTCTGATCGTATAACCTAAGCTATGTTACTAAATGTAACACCCCACACTTTTCTACACCCAAATTTTGACAAAATCAAAACTTGAACACGTCCAAGCGTAGAGCGTATATCTGGTACCTGCAGTAAATGAGCATGAGCATAATCAGAGTATGATAAAATAAAATTCATAGCGGAAAATAAAAAGGATAACTAGTATTAACTCAAGTAACTACCCTTTTCAAAGTAAGTCACTTTGCCAATACCAAGCATGAGGGAGAACGAGAACCGAAAGCCAAACTTAATCATTTGTGAGAACCCGACCTTCTCTATGAAACTTGGGAGGTTGTAACGAGGAGGGGGGGTCAAAACAATAAGTTCTGGTGACTAAGAAATGTACAACACAGACTAAAACACAAATATATTTCGTTTGCTTCAACCTAAGCTGTATGTCTAACCCGGTTAGTGATTCTAGCCCAACCTAGTAAATGTTTATGCACGACTTTATATTCAACCCAAAATAGTATTCCCGACCATATTACTGAGATTGGACATTTACACACATTTTTGTGAAGCCTTTATACCAGAGTTTAACTTGTTAATTATATCGAGAGTGGAACCCCAATTTCAGGGTTTCTATCTATATCATCATTCTCTATTCTTTATTATTTAGCGCCTCACTATCAATGATAGATAGGGTGGATTCTCGCTAATCACTTAAGACCCTAAGAGAATCTATTGGTCACTTATTAACCCTCGATAATATAGTAAATGTTAACATAAAAGTAGAAGGCACTAGCTACGGGCCCTACTATTTAAGGATTCCGTCATTCACGTATATACCCTTCCCCTACATAAGGTGAGAGCAGGTATTTTATCTTTTGTTATACTTTCTAGTCGACCTTATTAGATAACCTCCTTAGTCACTACTTTCTATAAGATAGATGGCCATATCTGGCCGTTTTAATTTCCAGGTTTGGGTAGGCCAACACACACCTACCATTTAAGACCCCTATACCGGAAAACTTATTCTCAGGTGGACTTTTTAACCCTAGTCACTTAGCCTTTTAGGACACAGGAAGCGGACTATACACGAAGGTTATTCGTTCGTCCCTCATTTGATTTTAACACCTTTCCCTTTTTGGGATAAAGTAGGCTACGTTATTAAGTCATTCCCGTTTAACTCCTTTATACGGAAATACTATATGTACACTGTTTATTTGTTTCACAGGTTTATATGGTTAATAGTGTCTTATATTATTAACTTACTAAGTCCAACTATATTTTAAATTACAAGTATTATTGACATAAATAAGGAAGGTTATATTCCCTTTTCCCCAGGATATTTATTTAATTTCTTCCCTAATTTGGACTTAGAATTTAAATGACAACCAATATCCATTAATCCCCTTTTTGACACCCATTTCTTTTATTTCCTTTTTATTGCCCTTTATGACTCTAATGACCATATTTTCCTAAGGAAACTATTTATCAGTCCCAAATTATCTATTTATTATACCCCAACGGACAATTCCTATTCTTATTTATTTATTTATTTATTTATTTATTTATCGACCGTTATATACATTTTTACATATCGGGCTTCTCACATTAAGTTGATAACCTTTGGATTGGATATGTCGGTAGGTTTAGGGCAGACTTCTACCACAAGTGAACTTAACCTCGTGCCTTATTAGAATTATATTTATGCATTAGGCCCTCACATTAAACTGACTACCTGTGGTTGCCAGATTTACCGGTCTGTTCCGGGCATGCTTACACCACAAGTTGAATTTAACCTCGTGTCTAAATGCGGTTATAATTTAAATTTCCTACTTAGGGCCCACAACAATTATCCTAATTGATTTTAGGAATTGTAACAATTTTCCCATCACATTTATTTTCCACAAATCAATATTGGTTACAATGGTTATTTCTTTATTTGTGGTCTCATTCATAGTAATTAATTGCATTGATTGCTATAAATGGTCACCACAAACATATTAATTAAAAATGGATTATATTTACACATAATTCGATAATTTAACCTTATCCAGACATTCAAACATTTCATATAATTTATATTTCATCGTTTTAAGCTGATTTGGACGGATAATATGTATATATATTTACTTTTGTGTTTTCGTCCGGTTAATGTAATTATTAATATTTATTCATTATTTATTATTTTGCAATACTTATTTTTTAATCAATGATTTGATCTAATCAATTAACAAAACATTCCCTTTTTACATTCAATCTTGCCAAAAAGGTTTCAAATCTCACACGGACCGTTAGCCAAAATCACTGTAAATCATGCCAATATTGTGGAATTGACACATTTCCAAATCACAAGAAATATGTGTACTATATTTTATTTTGGAATAGTCGATGAAAATTACATATAAAACATGTATTTATTTTATATGTACCTTTCCCCCTCTCTTCCCTTTTTAATTCTTTTTGTCATACTTCTTGTGATTATAAAATAATGCCTCTTTATTTAAAAATGAGGAATACGACATAATTTACAATGCTTGAGCCAAAAACCCAACAAAACTGAATGTAAACAAGGAATATTACTTTTATTCTTACAATCACATAATACACATATTCATCTTTTTACCGAAATTTACATATTTCATATTTCAGCATTGAACTAAAGATCTGGAACATAACTACAACAAATTTATGTTTAAGGGACTGATTTCCAGATCCACGGTGCTATGTGGCATATACAACATATTTCATAGCTCATAACATAACTTGTAGAAATATGAGGGAATGTATATAAAAATCCTACAATTCATGTTTATACATAACCACAACTTTATCATTTACCAATTTCAAACATATTCATAATCAGATCTGATGGTTATCACAATTTACAATTATTTAAATAACAGATCTGATAGGCATAAAACATAGATTGGATTCAAAAAATAATTATTATATTTGTATTAGTAAATTTCCCGCTCACCTTATAGCTTCAAATTTCTGAATTTTGAACCTTTTAGGCTTACAAATCTACAATTATTTATCTAGAAAGGGGAAAATTTTAAATTTGTAGAAATGTAAGAAAAAAGGAAGAGAGCAAAGAAATCTATCGTTGAGCATCCTATTCCATTGAATCTATTAATCTTCTCAATTCCATATGAATTTAATTTGATTTGGTATATGTATGAATATATTTTATTTAGAAATTAGGTTAGAAGAGGAAGAAAAACTTATGGCCTAGAACCACCGGATTAGTTTTAAGTTATATCTGTCCATCCATTATAATAATATAATAAAACAACTCACCAAAAACTAGCCGTCATTGGGCATTTTGACGCCCAATAGGTCGACCTTGGCAGTCGATCGTCGGTCGACCCCCATGTCGACCGCCTGGGCATCAAACTGCCCAGGCCAGCTGGGTTATGTACGGTAAATTATTAATTAAATATTTGGTTTATTTATTTTCCATCTGTTTTCGTATTTCATCCGTAACTTTTTCATACGGACTCCATTCGCGAAACTCCAAACATGAAAATTGACCAGTATTCTGAGAGGAACGCAACGGTTAGAGTTTTGTTGCCAAATTCCATCATTTGCAGAAATTCCTATTTTCTATATTCTAATAATTAATTTTTATCGCCAAAATTTTGGGTTGTTACATTTACTGTCTTATTTCGAGCATGAATGAAACCGCATCCCACCTTACCATCTATACATCGAATTGAAGCTTTTTGTTCTAGGGTTGTGAATATATAAATTTTGAGATTTTTAGTTGAAGGTTTTATTTGCTTTGATTTTTTTGAAGTCGTAATTTTCCATTGAAAAGCTTCGGCATTTCTTGAAGCAAGGGAGATGAATAACTGCCTTCGTACATTATATATATAAATATATTATACTTGGAAACCAAGTTTTAAGGACATAGCGTAGTAATGTGTTAATTCTTAAGCATGTGCAAAAACATAGGGTCCTACGTGAAATAAATAGTCTGCATTTTGGAAGTGATGGAGTGTATGAATCTTGGCAGGGAAGGAATACAAATTATATATATATTTTTTATTTTTTTATTTTCTTTAATTCACACGAACTTATGCATGAAGTACCATGTTCAAACTACCACATACGATCCTCAATCACGGTGATACTTGTTATCCTACGATAGTATAATATTTCGGGCATGATGGAACTGGTTTCGTCGAATTCAGAGCCTGTTTGTTAAATTCCCTTTTTAATTACAAATGGTTGAATAACATGCATTTATATGGCGTACGGTCACAAAATAATTCCAATTGGTCCCAAACTGGAAATCTTACAAATAATTAATCATTACAAATTTAATACAACTCATTTCGTTTAAAATAGAGGTCGTTTGAAAATTGACTATTCTTATGTTTCATATTAATCGATATAATATAAATCAGTTTGAAATAATTCAATTTAAATGATAATAAATTATTATTGTATATATATATATATCCAAACAAAATATATATAGCTTTAAAAATAATCTTACTTGGATTTATAACCCGATATTTCAAAATATATTGTAACGGCCCGAAAGTTCCTACCTTTCGAATCGATTGTAATCCACACAAATCGGACCCAAAACGGCAGAAACACTCGAGATATTAACTTCTGGAATACAACAACATCAAACAGAAACAAAAGAATTTTCATTAACATTATAAAAATGTTACATAAGAGTATAAGACTATTAAAGTATGATAAATAACTACAATACACAGCGGAAATACAATATTACATTGCACAACAGAGGACTAACTAATGCTCTTGACATAGCTCTTGCTTTAATTCAGAAACCTGATCAATAAATCTGTAAAACAAAGACCCCTCGGCTTCCCTTGTGGAAATAAGGCCACCTGAGTTTGCAAGGAAAAAACAAACTACGTGTCAGTCACGAGACTGGTGTGAGAACTAACAATTATACTGTAACAATCCGGAATTTTGACAATAGATTAGTTATTTATTAGATTCTCAAAAATAAGAATTTTTGTAAACGATGGAATTTGACCATTAAACTTTACCCGATGCGTTCGTTTTGGAATTCTGGTCAACTTTCATTTTTGGAGTTTTGCGAACGGAATCCGTATGAAAAAGTTGCGGACGAAAAACGAAAAATGGATGAAAATAAATAAATAGAATAATTAATATATATCTTTCCCTCTTTTACGAAGCCAGTGACGGCTAGGTTTTGAGGGGGTAATTTTGTTATATTATATAGTATAAAAGGACGGATGTTTATTTAAATAAATCTAACGGTTCATGGCCAATTTCACACCTACAAATAAAGGGGTGAGGCCTCATTCTTTTCCTCACAAATCTGTAGGCAACAACGAAGCTCTGCCATTTCTCTTTCTCATCTAATCAAATTTCTTAATCAAAATTATATTCATATACAATCGATCAAATATAAATCATACAGAATTGAAAGGGATTATCAGATCTAAATGGAAAAGAACATGAACTGACGACTAAACTATATCCTCCCATCTTTCCCATTATCTTGCATATCTACAGATCTGCAATTATCCCTTTTTCAGATTATTTGTAGATTTATAAGAATTTGGGAATAGTAGGCCTAAAGGGTTATTAAGATTTCAGATTTGGAAGCTTTCAGGTGAGTGGGAAATTTATATACAAAGTTATAATAGCATGTTTATCTCGTTTGAATTAGATCTCAAAATATGTGCCTATTATCATCATATCTATTCATAATATTATTGAATTTGAATTGGAACCTATCAGATCTGCTAATAAATATTGTCAAAACTTGGAAATTGTGAATTATGGTTAGGAATAATATAAATTTTAGGTTTACTTAAATTGTTTATACATATTGCGTACAATTATGTTGGAAATTATATTGTGGTTGTTGTAAAACACTGAAGATTTTGGAAATTAGTCCCAATAACATTGTTTAGTTGTACTTCTGTTCTAAATCTCTAATTTCAATGTTAAAAAGAAAAATTATGTGATTTTGATTAAAAAGATGCAATGTTGAATTATTTAATGTAAAAAAGACACATGCCTATTTGTGTTCAATGTTGTTGAGGTTTTGGTTTAATTGTTGTAAATATGTCGTTTTCCTCTTTTTGAACAAAAAGACATTATTTTGAATTCACAAGGAATATGACAAAAAATTGAAATAGGGAAAAGCTGTGCAAATGTATGTAGTAATGTACATATTTTTGCGTAGTTTAGTTCAACTATTCCAAAATATACATAACATATATATTTCTTGTGATTATGAAATATTTCTATTCCATTTATTAATTTAAAATAATTATAACTAAAGGTATTTTTCCAAGATTTGGAACTTTTAGGCAAGGTTGAATGCAAAAAGGGAAGGTTTAGTTATTAATAAAACCAAAATTTTGTATCTAACAATAAAAAATAATAATAATAATAATAATAATAAAGGAAGATAACTACGTTGACTACGCATATATATATATATATATATATATATATATATATATATATATATAATCCATCTGAATCTACGTAAAACGACAAAATATACATTATATTGAATGTTTGAATGGTATTCGTTCATGGAATAATACATGTGAATGTAATCCATGTTAAATTAATACATTTGCAGTGATCATTGTAGCATTTAATTTGATTAGTTGTTATAAAAATAGGACAAAAATAAATAAATAAATAACCATTCTAAGCAATGATGATTTGGGGCAAGTAAACATAATAGGGATAAAATGGTTACATTTCCTAAGATATATTAGGATTAATGTTGTAAACCCCAATTAGGCAATTTAATTCAAAATGCATCTAGACACGAGGTTAGGCTCAACTTGTGGTAGAAATCTGCCCAGAACCGACCGGCAAATCCAGCATCCACAGATGGTCAGCTTAATGTGAGGGGTCTAAAGCGTAAATATAACTGTACGAAGACATGAGATTAAGTTCAACTTGTGGTAAAAGTCTTCCCAAAACCGACCGACAAATCCAACATCCACAAGTGGTCAACTTAAGTGGCTTGGGTCGAGGTGTCCACCTGGGAGTAGGTCTTTCATTTAGGGGTCTTAAATGGCGCGTATGTGGGGCCTACCCAAACATGGAAACTAAAAACATCGGATATTACTACGTATCCTATGGGAAGTAGTAAGCGACTAAGGAGATTATCCAATAAGGACAGCTAGATGGTATAGCGAGCGATAAAGTACCATCTCTCACCTTGCATGAGGTATAGGTTATGCGTGGATGATGGAAGTCTTAACTAGTAGGGCCCATAGCTAGTGCCCTCTAGTTTATGTTAATGTTGAATAAATTATCGAGGAATAATAAGTGACGATAGGTTCGCCTAGGGTCTTAAGCGATCAGGGAGAATCCAGCATATCTATCATTAATAGTGAGGCGTTAAATAATAAAATATGAGCAAACGAATATATATATATATAGGAACTCCATAATTAGGGGACTACCCTCGATTAAATAACTAGCCATGTTCTGGTATAAAGGCCTCATGAATATATGCATAAACATTCTATCTCAGTATCATACTTTGGTAATATTACTTTGGGAAGGGTAGTAGAGTCGTGTGTAAATAATTACAAGGTTAGGTTAGAATCACTAACCTTGGTAGGCATACATCCATGGTTGAACCAAATGGGATACTTCTGCACAATATAATCTATGTTATACATTTCTTATTCACCAGAGTCTTGTTGTTTAGACCCCCCCTCCTCATTACAACTACCCAGGTTTTCTAGAGAAGGTCGGGTTCTCACATATGTTTAAGTTTGGCTTTCAATTCTCGTTTTCTCTCATGCTCGGTATTGGCAAACTGACTTACTTTGAAAAGTTATAATTTAGTTAATACTAATCCATCCTATTATGTTTCTGCTGTGAGTTATCTTATCGTACTATGATTACGCTCATGCTCATTTATTTGCAGGTACCAGATTTACAAGCTTCATGCTTGGATTTGTTCAAGCTTTGATTTTTATCGAAATTTGGGCTCAGAAAAGTGTAGGGTGTTACATTTGATATCGGGGCTTAGGCTAAACGATCATAGGAATTATTTAAATTAGGACTCGGGAGAGAACGTAATTCGATTTTCTTTTATATTTTTCTTCGTCTTTCTTACACGATTTTAATTTATTTCATTGATGAATTAGTTGTGTTCCTAATTATATAAAATGGGTTTTAAGTGACTAAGATTTGAAGTATGTGTAGTTCGGGTTTCTAGCCAATTCTGCATTACCCCCATAGTACGTCTGCGATCTCGTTGTGAAGAGCATGATGATGACATATGGTGGATTCCGTTGATTCGAGTTTGGAGACTAGACAAAAATCTAGCTATAATAGAGGTAGTCGCGATTTCTGGGTTTTGGTTCCATTGGTAGTTCCGATCAAGACCATTTCTCTATCCAAAACGGGAAAGGTTCAATTAGCATGTCGTATCCATTAGAAATATAATTACGAGGTATATCCATTCGTTACTTCGTTGAATTTCTAAATCTACCTTTATTAAATATTCATTTGAGTTCTTGACCTTGTATTCGAGGAAATTTTATTTTTAAAACTATTTGAAAAAATAAAAATGAGTTTTGAAAGTTTTGAAATACGGTTTCTTAAAATGGTTTTATAAACGCCTAATTTTATAAAGATATGATTTTTAAATTTTAATCTATTCGTGTTTCAAATTTTTATGTTTTTGTGTAATTTTAATAAATATAATCTGATTGGTAGGAAGGAATTAGAAATGACAAAGAATATGCCACTAAACTTAAGAATAATAAATACCATTCCATATGATTTTTAGTATCCCTCTCCCTTTGTTGAGACTACCTTTTGTTGAGACAACCTTTTGTTGAGACTACTTGTAATCCTTGGAGTTGGTTCGGAGTTTGACTATGGTCTTCGATATCGTCATGATGAGGATAAGTATTTTTCGAATCGCGTCAAATCCTAAAAGATGACGCAGGACGATTAATATTCTAATCCGACCTAATAAGTTCAAAGTTCAATCTTCGTCCAAAGTCCATCTAATAGTTGACTGTCTAGTGTTATGTAAGAATGGTCAACTAATTGATGAGTTTTGTTGCAACTTGAACCTAGGATTCAACTGTAAAAGTTACATCCAAATTACCCCTTAACTTCCTTCTTTTTTTCTTCCTTCCTCATCTAGCCGAACCATATTCATATCCTTCTTCTCTTTCTTTGTTTTCCGCCTTGTCTCCTCTTTTTCCGTGCTAGTTTGCGCATTAGATCTTGTCTCACTAGTACTCCAAGATCTACTTTCTTCTCCCCGACCATTTTTTAGTTTATAATACCTATTTACGTTATCTGATCTTACTTATACCATTTGAGTCTCATCCATAGGGAGAAATCATTTGGGCGAATTAGAATGAGCAGAAAGGTCCCACCGTTTTAGGGCTAAGACGATTTGTCGTGGCAATTGGACTTGCACCGATCCATTACTTCGAGATCTTAAAATAGGATTTGTTGTTTGTTCTGCATCCGCCTTTGTTATATCTTATTAGGATAGAATTTTATGAAGGCGATCGTCGTTTCGGAGAAGAAGATTAAGCACTATCTTGATGGTTCTTCCGAGGAGAATCTCGATGAGATTTCATAGTAATCTGTGTCTTACGCGGATTTGAACGGTCTTTTGTTTGACTGGCTATGGAGATTTTGTAGCAAATCTTTTTTTTATATCGGTTCTTGAGTTTGGGTATCTATGTTTAAACTACACATGTAGATGTGTGACCCATTTAGCACACCGTTTTATAGATGGGAAGTTTTGACTAGATTTGTCCCATGATGAGGAAACTAATCTTTTGCTTGATCGATGGCATAACCATCATTTAGTGACACATCATATTTGATTCAGCTTGTTGTTCTTGTGTGTTGTCTTATGAAGTTACTTTCTGTAATTTCAGCTATCCATTTTGTCTTTAGGGAATATTGGGTGGATTTCCACGAGAAGTAGTTTTGTGGTAGATTTCTTTTCTCATCGCAAATTCTCTCTTGGTAGAGTGGAAACCTCCAACAACACCAGCAATGTTTGTAACATGAGATTAAGCATTTTGCTAGCATGGTATGATTAATTAAAGATCATAAAAATTGGTTTGAGCTCCAGCCGTGGAGCAAAACATCTCGTTGTTTATAGCCATTGTATTAGGAGTTTCCGTGTTGTTGTTTTGTCGTCATTTTTGTTGTTTTCCCTTTCCAACATCAAGTTCTTGGCTCGGTAGTGATTTGTCCTTGTAACTGTTAGTGTTGTTTAAATCGCACGACTTTGGTTAATGAGATTTCTATGTTTGGAATGTTTATGTCATTCACGCATGCCTGTTTGAATGAAATCTCATTTCTTATCTAAACTAACAGCTGTCATAGAGCTGGAAAAAATAGAATTCTTTGTTGAATAAATTTTTGAAAAGGATCGGTTTTGCGTTGTTTTCTTCACGGGTATAGAAATAAATAAATCACTGTTCCTTGTTAAGATAAAATTTGTTTCGGTCTTTTGTGCGTGATTTCATTTTACGCATTTTCTGCGCGACTGGCTTCCTTTTTTTCCAACATGTGACTTGAATCGTTTAAATTTCCGCAAAGTACATTTATTTAAAAACCCTTTGAAATCGTTGTTTGAAAAAAAAAATGAGAAAAAACTTTTATCATTTTAATTCTTAACTGATTTACTTTCTTCTATTTTGGTTCACGCAAAAAGGCAAAATATGGATATAGCAATTCGTGCATGTTTAAACGTCTGTTAAACATTAAATGGATGATTTAATTGGCGCAAAGTGCACGTTAACAAAATTTTGATTTTTCATATGAATCTCATATGCAAAGTGAAACGATATTTAAAGGAAATTTTCAAAATAAACATAAGAAGTTTTTAAGAGGAAAATTATTTTTATGAGAAATTTCGATTCTTGGTTACAAGAATAGTGTAAGGAAGACATTTAGATGGTTTGTGCGCGCGTTTTAGCGGTGCAGTAGGACTGACGATATGATAAAAATGATAACGACAACGAGGAAAAGGCTATTTTAGACTTGGAAATGTTGTTTCTATATCTTGTCAACGATGTACGCGAGTTGTTAATTAACTCTTTTTAAGTTTTAGAGCTTTTTTAAGTCTCCTTTACAATGTACAGATGAATTTTTTTGGAGTATTTTGGGTAACTGAGGTGAAAATTCTACTATAGGACGGAAAATGGAATATTTGTAATTGGAGGAAACGTTAAAATTCTTCTCTTTGATCTCCATTTTCCGGTTTTGGAGAAATTAAATAGGAAACGATTAGATTGCATGACGTTTTGGATGGTAGTGTTTGGATTCAAGATTGTTGCTTCACACTTCAATTCATAGTTGTGTGAGGATTATGGATGGAAAAGAATTTTCAAAATTTGCCTTCATATACAACTGCCAGTAAATTTAGGATGTTTTGCATCATGTTTTCAAAAGTGTTTAAAGAATTTTAGGGCATGCTTATAAAGGAGCCGATTTAGAATCATCTTGCGTGCATATTTTATGGTTGAAATGCAATATGCACACCGTGCAAATATACACATGGTTGCAACGTGGGTGTGCACAAATTGGTTGTGTAGGGTAGGATAACTAGGTGTCAGAATTACGGGACGAAATTCCTTTTAAGGGGCGATGAATGTAATAACCCGTTATTTTGACAATAGAATAGTTATTTAATTAGATTCTCAAAAATAGGAATTCCTACAAATGATGAAATTTGACCATGAAACTTTAACCGATGCGTTCGTCTCGGAATTTTGGTCAACTTTCATGTTTGGAGTATCGCTGACGGAGTCCGTATGAAAATGTTACGGACGAAATACAAAAAGTGGACAAAAACAAATAAATAGAATAAGTCGCTAACGGAGTCCATATGAAAATGGTATGGACGAAATACGAAAAATGGACAAAAATAAGTAAATAGAATAATTTATATATGTCTTTCCATCTTTGACGAGCCCAATGGCTAGGTTTTGAGAGGGCATTTCGTTATACTATATAATATAAACGGACATATGTTTATTTAAATAAATCGAACGGTTCATGGCCAATTCCTCTTTTATAAATAAAGAAGTAAGGCCTTATTCTTTTCCACACAAAGTTGTAGGCAGCGGTGAAGCTCTGTCATTTCTCTTTCTCTTCCAATCAAATTTCTTAATCAAAATTATATTCGTATACAATCAATCAAATATAAATCATATAGAATTAAAATGGATTATCAGATCTAAATGGAAAAGAATATGAACTGACGGGTAAGTTATTCTACATCAAATCCTTCCTTTTTTTCCTTTTTTCTTGCATATCTAAAGATATAAAAGTATCCCCTTTTCAGATTAATTGTAGAATTATAAGAATTTGGGAATTGTAGGCCTAAAATATTATCTAGATTTCGGATCTGGATGCTTTCAGATGAGTGGGAAATTTATATACAAAGTTATAATAGTATATTTATCTCCTTTGAATTATATCTCAAATTATATGCTTATTATCATCAGACCTGTTCATAATATTATTGAATTTGAATTGGCAACTATCAAATCTTCTAATAAATATTGTCAAAACTTGAAAATTGTGAATTGTGGTTAGGAACAATATAAATTGTAGGGTTAATTAAATTGTTTATACATATTGCCTACAATTATTTTGGAAATTATATTATGGTTGTTGTAAAACATTAAAGATTTGAAAATCAGTCCCAATAACATTGTTTAGATGTAGTTTTCTTCCAAATCTCTAGCTTCGGTGTTAAAAAGATAAATTATGTGATTTTGATTAAAAAAATGCAATGTTAAATTATGTGATTTAAAAAAAGACGCATGCCTATTTGTGTTCAATGGTGTTGAGGTTTTAGTTTAATGTTGTAAATATGTCGTTTTTCTCTTTTTGAACAAAAAAACATTATTTTGAATTCACACGGAATATGACAAAAAGATTGAAAAACGAAAAATTTGTGCAAATGTATGTATAAATATAAATGTACATATTTGTGCGTAGTTTGCATCAACTATTCCAAAATATACATAACGTATATATATTTCTTGTGATTTTGAATTATATTTATTCCATTTATCAGGCATAATTTACAATAATTATAACTAAGGTTCTTTTTGTAAGATCTGGAATCTTTAAGCAAGATTGAATGCAAAAAGAAAGGTTTGATTATTAATGAAACCAAATTTTTAAATCTAACTGTAAATAATAATAATAATAATAATAATAATAATAATAATAATAATAATAATAATAATAATAAAGAAAGATAACTACGTTGACCGCGCAAATATATATATATATATATCATCCATCTGAATCTACGTAAAACGATAAAATATACATTATATTGAATGTTTGAACGGTATTCATTTATGGGATCATACATGTAAACGTAATCCATATCAAATTAATACATTTGTGGTGACCATTGTAGCAATTAATGTGATTAGTTGCTATAAATAGGACGACAAATAAATAAATAACCATTGTAAGTAATGATGATTTGGGGAAAGTAAACTTAATAGGGAAATTAAGTAAAATGGTTACAATTTATAAGATATATTAGGATTATTGTTGTAAACACCAATTAGGGAATTTAATTTAAAATGCATCTAGACACGAGGTTATGCTCAACTAGTAGTAGAAGTCTGCCCGGAACCGACTGACAAATCCAACATCCACAGGTGGTCAGCTTAATATGAGGGGTCCAAAGCGTAAATATAATTGTACGAAGACACGAGGTTAAGTTCAACTAGTGGTAGTAGTCTGTCCGGAACCAACCGACAAATCCAGTATCCACAAGTGGTCAACTTAATGCAGGAGGTCTGGTGCACAAATATATGTAAATATATAACAACAATAAATAAATAAATAAGATTAGTAATGTCTATTGGGGTGCAACAAGTAGATATATTCAGAACTGATAGGACAAGGATATCCATTATGAATTGATGCCTTTGGAAAATTAGGGCCGTTAGAATCGTAAATGGCATTAATTATAATCAATGGTAATAAAAAGGGATTAAAGAATTTTATGATTGCCTTAGGAAAATATGACCGTTATGGTTGTAAATGGCAATTAATCTATGAGCAAAAGTAAACGAAATAAAAAGGGGATAAATGGGTATTGATTGTTGTTTAAATACTAAGTCCAATTAAGGAAATAATCAAATAAATATCCTAAGGTAAGGAGGATATAACTTTCCTTATTTATATCAATTTATATAGAACTTATAATTAAAAGTTAGGGTTATACTTAGTAGGTTAATGATGTGAAACATTATTAACCAGAGGAACCCATGACGATAAATCGTGTATGTATAGTATTTAAGAGAAACTAAATGGGAAGGACTTAATAACATAGCCCACTTTATCTCAATAGGGAAAGTTATTAAAGGCTAATGGGGTACGAACTTAATAATTTTCGTGTACAGTCCGCTTCCTTGGGCCTTAAGTGGCTTAGGTCGAGGAGTCCACCTAGGAGTTGATCTTTCTGTTTAGGGGTCTTAAATGGCATGCGTGTGCGGGCCTACCTAAACCTGGAGACTAAAAACGTCAGATATGGCTACTATCCTATGGAAGTAGTAAGCGACTCAGGATATTATCCAATAAGGTGAGCTAGATGGTATAGCAAGCGATAATAATGTACCATCTCTAATATGTGAATGAAGGAAGCCTTACCTAGTAGGGCCCCGTAGCTATTTCCCTCTAGTTTATGTTAACTTATAATAAATTATCGAGGAATAATAAGTGACTGATAGGTCCGCCTAAGGTCTTAAGAGATCAGGGTGAATCCACCCTATCTATCATTAATAGTGAGGCATTAAATAATAAAGGATGAGCGAATGAATATATATATAGAAACTCCGTAATTAGGGGTCTACCCTTGATTAAATAACCAACCAAGTTCTGTTATAAAGGCTTCATGAATATATTTATAAATTTTCTATCTCAGTATCATACTTCGGTAATACTACTTTAGAAAAAGTGGTAGAGTCGTGTGTAAGGCTCGAATCACTAACCTTGATAGGCATACATCTTGGGTTGAACCAAAAAGGATACATCTGTGTATTATAATCTATGTTGTACATTTTATGTTCACCAGAATCATGTTGTTCAGACCCCCCTCCTCATTACAACCATTCAGGTTTTCTAGAGCAGGTCGAGTTCTCATAGATGTTTAAGTTTGGCTTTCTGTTACTGCCAAAAATCAACAGCGAAGTGAGCTGGCGGTGAAGGGGTATCGGATGACCGAAAGCACGCAGGAGGCTCAATAGAAAGTGGGGGCTAAATACCAAGAAGGACAAGAGCAGGAAGAAATAATACGAAAAGCCGCATCAGCCGAAGCCTTTTCTCTCCCCTTAGGGGAAAGATTGTAAAGAACTGTGGGATGTAACCGTTAGGATCTATCCACCAAGGTCAATCCGACAAGATCCTTTCGACAGTACCAGCTCAACAAAAAGACTCCGGGGAAAACAACCACCTTAATCCAAAACCAAGGAAGTCAAAAGCAATAAAATCGTCGGATGAAGCTCAAAATAATCTCCGAAAATGATTCACCTAAGTACCGGAACGACTGAAGGCGAGAGCATCAGAGGTACCAAAACCAAGAGAACGTGAGGATCACCCAGAACCAGCTTTCGGATCATTTGCCGCACAAATACCGAAAGACCATATCCGCGAATAAACAAAAGTGACACCAGAAACCACCCTTTAAGAATACAGGCTGCCGCAAAGGTCCCACCGGAGGGGCAATCGAGACCCGAGCAGGAATACAGGCTTCCCGTAATAGGCTATCTAGTACTGAAACCCGCAGCTGTTTTGTAACGACCCGCATTCTACGCATCGAAGGATCGTAGAATATTTATTTCTTTCTCATATGAAATCGTATGGTCATGTAACTTTGGGGAACGACTATTAGGTTCATTTCCCATGTTCATGATTTTTACCGATTTTTAAATGGTTGTTTTGCCCCTAGCTGATCTTGTTTCGTCCATAACTTTTGATTTGTAAGGAGTTTTGACCTGAAACCTCTTCCAATAGATCCGGATGATGGTCTAACTTTCCGTAGAGTGGTCACATTAGCCAAACTGACTCACCGTTTGGAAGATATGGCTGAAACAAGGTTTGGAAGGTGAAAACAGCTTAATCGTGCCTAATTAGGGTGATTAGCAAGAGGGCTCATAACTCATTTCGGGATTAGGAGTTTAAAAGAACTGTTAGGGTTTAGAGAACATCCTTTTCTCATTTTTCAGTCGCCACCTATCATTCCTCTCAACCTAACAATGGCCTCCAACTCCTGAAACACCTTCTAATCACCGTTTAGTCAAGCATTAGCCTAATATACATCAAATCAAGGCAAATTAGCATCAATTTTGGGATAGAGCTGCTAGAACACGCAGAGATTCGACCTATATCAGAGAAGCTTTCAGATCTATAAGTAATTTGTGGCTAAGGTGAGTGATTAGCATTGTTTTTACACTAATTACAGTTCATTAGGGTGACTAGTGTTAATTAACGAAATTATGCATGTTAAAAATCTGGAAAAATGTTAAGAAATTCTAATATATTATTTTAAGACTATGTTAGAAGTTTGGGTTAATTTGGTTAAGTTTTGCTAATCCTATCATTAGATTTGTTTAAACATGCTTAAGGGGAAAATATGGGTTTTGGGTATGTTTGATCCATTTTAACATATCATATTGTTGTTTTGGTGCTTATGGTTGATTCTCTATGTTTCTATGAATGTATGGCATGCATTGTAATTGATTAGAAAAGCTAGAATGGTCGAATATGCCGTTGTATGGCGTAAAATAGTTGTCGGAAAAGTTGCAGCGAATGTGCAGGGTTCGGATCGGATCAGATATAGGGCTCGGATCGGATAAGGGTACTGAGCAAGGGAATTTGATTCGGATCGGAACTTAGCCTAAGAGACTTGGCAAGAAGGAAGGCCATTCTCTTAGAGTTGGAGTTAGGTCGGAAATAGGATCGGATCTGGATGGAACATGGGATCGGATCAGAATGAGTAAGTTGGAGCAAGAAGGACGAACGGAACCAAGGGGCAAAGCACCGAACCGAATCGGACTAAGACCAGGAGTGTCGAACTGAACCGGTGTGACGTGGGGGACCTTATATATTGAACCGAATCAGAATGATGGCTAGGAACCGGAGGAAGCCGAACCGAACCGGGGGTGGACAACCGAACCGGATTGGAGCTGCGATTAAGCGATGACTCTTCTGAAGACCAACTCCAATTCGACCAAAACCCGAGGCGCAAAGGTAGTCCAAATAGGAAGTAGAACTCAGGATCCAGTTGGGAACCAACAAGTTGATTTCATGAGTTGCGCTTTGCTGTGGGATGTGTGCAAAGGGGTTATCGACATCTACAACTTTGATTCACCACCGAGACGGATGTTAGGCTACGTATCAGTGCAGTGGGGTAGTTATTACTCCATGGGGCAGAGTGATCGTAGCATGGCTGTGAGCCAGTGCAGTGGAGTCATCATGACTTCATGGGGCAGAGTGGACATAACAAGGATTAGTGGCTATGGATCAGTGCAGTGGAGTCGTCATGACTCCAAGGGGCAGAGTGATCATAGAAAGGATTTGGGTGATCAAAGCGGTGGATATCGTATGCTTTACGCACTGAGTGATAGATGTGAGGATGGTTGCTATGCTTGATTGTTTGCCATCATTATGACATGCACACCCCCACCCCCGTATCTGTACACCATATGTTAGTGTCACCTTAGAGTATTGTACATCTTATTGTACTAACTCTTTGGTTGCAGGTCCAGGTTCAGATATGGTTTAGTATACCTGTTATTGTTCTGTTTTGCTGCTTATCGCGCATACCAGACTTTTGTCTGACCCAGAGTTTTACGTCTCTTCTTATTACTCTGGGTGCCCTTAAACGAGAAGACTAGAGACAAGTTAGGTGATTATGCACGGGTAGCTGTGCTGGAGACGAGCAGGAGGCTTCCACGTATGATATATATATATAAATATTCTCCTTGTGCTTTGCTGGTCACTACTTTGGGCATTAGTAGTATACCTTTCTTATTTTGCTTTAGAGACAGTTTTGAAAAGTTGTAATAATGATGATGTGGAACATAAGCTGTATTTTGAATTTTCCGCTGCTACCATGGTTTAGTTTTCAGCTTATGCATTGTCTCGCCTGTTTTATGTCAAGTATGTTATTATTATACTTTATTCTATGTGTTGTGAGACATTCTACAGGTTCCTTGCTAGTTCAAATTCCCTTCTTTTCCTTTCTTTTGCGACTGTCCCATGCTGGTTGGACATTAGCACAACGCACTTTAATTGGATATGTCGGCTGGTGCGGGGCGGGCCGTCACAGGTTTCGAAACGGTAGCTATCAACATACGCCATGAGGTCAAGACCTCTCTAAGTATTCACGATAATGCCGAAAGCCTACATCCGAAAGCCTACATTCAGAAGCTATTGTCAAAGGCTCAAATATCATCCGAAAGCCATAACTGATACTCCAGGGATGGCCGAAAGGTGAACGTTCGAAACCTGGGAAAAAGCGGTCAGCAGAGACTTCCACAGACCCAATAGCCTACCAGCAGAAGGAGCCCTAAATCACTATAAATACGGCCCCAGGGGTCACGTTTCAGTAGGATTCTTAGCCTACACTTTTGTACTAAAAAATAAAGATAAACTAAATGCTGAATTAAATGAGGAATTCATTCCTTTGTATCTATGTACTCTCAATAAAAGTTCAATGGAAAAAGAACTTCTCATATGAAAACAACTCTGTAAGTGTGTGTTATTATTTCCCTAATCATAGTAGTTGCTGTCTATTATTCACTATCCAGATAAGCATGGATTCCCATCTCAACATATTCCTGAATAGGTAGATGAATTTCATCCCCAGAAATTAGGTCCGCCATCTGGAATCCCCAAGTGATTCCATCCTCTCAGATTTCAATATTCGGGGAAGTAGTTTGATTTCACCCAAAAATAGCCAAATCGCCTACCTCCTCCTTTAGGACCGTCCTAGTCAACCCATCTCCGGTGTTGACGAAAAATACGTTAACATTTTGGTGCTAGAATGAGGACCTGAACCTCCGACCCTTTGGTTAACCCTACCACATACCTACCTGTGATTGTCCCGGACCGGACTAAGACCTTGAAGAGGCGACACTATGAGTAAAAGATATCCACCGGTGACCAATGGATTTCACATGGTTAGGGCGAATATTGACGAGACATGGGTGATCGAAATATTCAAATTAGAAACCTCCCATATCCAAGAGAAAGAGAAGGAAGTATAACCTTATGACCCTGATCGACCTTCAACATAGGATCAACCCCGATTTTTGCCCTTTACCAACCCTCAACTGAGAGATACAATTCCTTTCTCCTTGCCAAAGTAGTCATCCTCACAAAGGCTATAGAAACCATATTCGAACAAAGCATTGAGAAAACTCTTATTCCTCTAGCCGATAGAAAGTATGACGAAGATATACCACCATATCAGAGGGTAGTAAAAAGAAAGTGGAGAGATAATGAAGGAATGACAAAATTGAGTAGCAAAATGACCAAAATACAGCAGCGGAAGAAGAATTTCGAGCCAAGATTACCAAAGGGTTATAAGATGACTATATCGATTGAGGGCGTCTATTTCCTAACTAGACATGAGTTAAATTTCTGGTCGTCGCCCAAGAACGAAGCTAAGAGAGAAGGATCGTATTGCTATTACCATATGGTAAACGAACACGAAAGCAACCACTGCAAAGTGCTGGAGGGGATGATAATCAAATTCTTGAACCAAGGAAAATTTCAAAGTTATGTAAGGAAAACATAGGTGGTCACGTCGTTGAGAGCCTCTTGAAATAGTAAGAGAAGGATTACCCCCTATTGCAAAGGAGAGAAAGTCTACAAACGAAATGAACAAGGAAGGATCAAGCCACAAATGGATAAAGAGAAAAAAAACTTGCTAGCACTAAATTAGTCCGGGCAAGGTATCCCCCGGAGGGGGATGATGTGTTAGTCTTTCTCCATGCCCAAATCAGAAGGGGCAGGGTTAAAGCATCAAAAGCGTAAGCCTCCGTTTCACACCAGAAATGGTCGTGGTGGTGCATCCAAAATTAGCACGCCCTGCCTCTGCTCGTAGAAGAGTTCCCCCTGCCTCTGCTACAACTAAGCACGTCCTACCTCTGCTACAACTAAGCACGTCCTACCTCTGCTCGTAGAAGAACATGTCCTACCTCTGTTTATGTTCCGCGTTATCCGCAAAAGGGAAAACAAACCCCTATCACCGCCTACGATGGTCAGGATAGGGCACCTCTCGGAGGGAGTGGCGTATAATCCTCTATCAGTGCCTACAACGGCCCGTATAGAGCGTCAAAAGAGTAAACCTTAGTTCTGTGCATACAAGGGCCCCTTCTAAGTTTCTAAGCCCTTATCATCGCCTATGATGGTCAGGATAAGGCGCCTCCTAGAGGGAGGTTGGGTAAGTCCTTAGGCCCTGCTCTTCATTAATACAAGAAGAGTTCCCGGTCTTCAATCTTTAAATACCCGAATTTCGGTGGATTTAGCTCTTCATAAATACCGGAAGAGTTCCCGGACTTCAATTTTTAAATACCCGAGTCTAGGTGGATTCGGCTCTTCATTAATTCCATAAGGGTTCCCGATCTTCAATCTTTAAATACCCAAATTTGGGAGGATCCAACTTTGTATAAATATCGGAAGAGGTTCCGGTCAACTATTATTAACGCCCGAATCTGGGCTGATTCGGTGTTTCACAGATGTCGGAGGAGGTTCCGGTCTACTATTATCGATATCCAAATCCGGATCGATTCGACTCTGAACAAATGTTGGAGGGGATGCAAGTATTCTACATATTGACATCCGAAACTGGGTGAAAGAAACCCTTTGTGAGTATTGGAAGAAGGTCCCAACCATTAGGATGATGGACCGAAGACCTCCAAGGTAATTATCCCAAATCGAAACAACCGTAAGTGTGCCTACAAAGGAGGATCCACAAAAATTCGGAAGTTGACAAAAAAATCATTGTCAGAAACAAGGCCAGAAAAAAAGGTTTGTATTTTCTTACACTCAAAGAAAACCTCTTAAGTCATTCATTATGCAAGCAAATCTCACTCATATTTCGCACCAACGGTTATTTACAAACTGAATGTTGTCAATACATAAATATATTCTCTAAATGATTACATTCTCAGTACCCCAATTATGAGCCAAATTATGTGTCACCATTACAAAATGTCACTAAATGCCTGGGCCCTCTCCATCCTCAGGCAAAGGAGGGTTGGTGGCATCACAAAGTGCAAATGCCAAGTAGCTTGTTAAACTTTTGTATTTTCCTTCTTGTCTCGCCTAAGTGATCAGAAGGTTTATTCTGAAGCTTTAAAGCTCTGTTGTAACCCTTCCCAGAGACTTATTTTCCTTTTCCAATTCAAAAACATTTACAAGCAAATCATGGTTTTCTTCTTGCAAATGTTGATTTTGGTCAACATATCTGATGATACGATCGTTGGAATCCTTGATTAACTTGGTATCATATATTCCGTTCATCTCAGCCACCATTTTTTTACATCACTTAGAAATAATTGTTTCCTTTAACCTCGAAGGAGGGTTATTTAAATAATAACACTTCTGGAGAGGCGGAAGCTTTATGAGCAGTCACGATGCTAGGGGACGAAGACCTCATCATTACAGGGACATTCTCAAAACAATTTTTCCATGTCTCGCACTTTGTAGTAGCATTGTTTAAGTCAATGTCTAGGTCGACGAGTGACGAAGGTCCCTTAACTCATCCTCGAACTCGATAAAGGGTTTGGCTTTTATGAATGTTCTCAATCCCAGAATTGTCCTATCCCTCTCTTCTAGTTGCCTTTTCAAAATGTTCATTCTTTCAGTTAAGTGTTTGATGGATAAATTCTGATGTAAGATCTTCCTATCATAAGCATGGAAGAAACTTCTCTCATCGGCGACGTTCCGTCTCGGGAAAAACGGATCTCGCGTTGATCAACCTGTCCACAGACATATAAAAGAAAAGTGATTACGCTTTTATTTTCTTTCAAATTTTCAAAGATCATGCCTTTCTTTCTTTCCCTTATATACATACACCTCTACACGGGTTAAACTTGGAGCCTACCAACTATGGCATATAGACTATAAAAACGAATTTATAAATATAACTTCTTCATACCTTCATAGTTTACATAATGCCTTAGAATAATTCATCCTAAAGCTCTTTAACATTGCTTCACATTCCCTGCTCCAAAAATTAAAGGAGAGATGAGGAAATGCAGTATAAACACAATCAAGTCCCTTGAGAAGACGCATTTCCCTGAGAGCATGAGTAGGTGTCGTGAGAAACTCTTTTCTCAGCCTACAAATCATGTAATGCCCCCTTAGAGTAAACTAAACTCTGTCATAATACGAACAATCGAGTTATCCCTTGTGGATAGCGAAAGAGAACCCCATACAAATGTTGCATAGGTTAAGGAATTAAGTATACAAAGCATACCACCTGCCCAACGTAAAAACGGTTGGAACTTTTTGTTACCTAACTCTGCTTAAGGCAGGAAAACAGTTTTTCTTGTATGTATTATAGCAATAGGGAACTATTTGAAGCCAAACATCCGGGAAAAGAGAAAAACACGTCCAAAATAAGATTTATACCCGAGGGGAGAGGACTTCACAACCGACAGCTTTCTTCCCTCCCGAAAAACCAGAAGGGCCACCTTCTCTAGGCCATGGAGGTTTAGAATCGTGGACAATATGCTCGACTAGGCAGTCGCCATCCCTGGGGCTGATACACCCTTTCTTCTTATATCTACTAGTAGGGGTAGGAGTTTTCCCTTCCTTTGCCTAAGTCGTCTGAAAGACAATCAATGTATAAAAGGTCCTCTATTGCAGGGTCACTCCTTCGCGACACCTCAATTCCTTCCTCACTCAACTTAATCCTCTCCGTGACCCGATCCCACATGAACGAAGGAATGCGGGTAGATCGGAGCTTAGAAAGATTCTGAGGGTTGTCAGAAAGGAGATGAAATAGGGCATCTTCATAACAGTTGGATTTAATCTGTGGAAGGTGGAATTGCAAGAAACCGGAAAACCTGTCCTGGGCTGCATAAATTATCTGGGAGGCACGAGAAAGCTTTTCATCCTTCTTCCGAAGCTTGTCAGCATGGGTAACCACGTCCTTCGCCATCTGGTGCTCTAAGGCTGACACATTGTCAGGAGTTACATCCCTAACAAGCCTCTCCTTCTCCAAAGCTAACTCAGCATGTTCTAAAGAAGCCTTCAACCTCCCACACTCATCGCTCAAAGCTGCGTTAGCCTCCCGGAGCCGAGTAATTTCAGTAACAGAAGAAGAAGGGATGGGCTTAGACAAATGCAATTTCTTGATCATTTGGGAAATCAGAAGCATTCACCATATAGTTGCGGTAAGTGGAAAGTCCAGAATAAAAAGAAAGTAACCTCAAGCTGTCGAGCAATCAAATGCAAATAAAAGTCCATCGTGTTGGAAGAAGTGAGAGGCAATGAAATATCAGAAAATTCGGGTCCAGAAAGATTAAGTTTCACGAGATCAGTAAAATCTGATGGAAGATCAAAGGGCCTTGAGGAAACGACGGTTTGGGAAGCAGGAGTATGCGACATGGCACTTACACCCTCCCCGGATGTGCTTGGAGGAAATGGCGAAAAGACACCACTTCTCATTTCCTTACCAAAGACACTACCAAAAATCGTAGAGATAGAAGTATCAAACCTCAATCACTTAGCTAATGGACCAGCAGGAAATTCGGCTAGCCTCTTGAGAGCAGCCGCGGTGACTCGGTTAAAAGCATCAACAAGAATAGAGTTTTCCGAAACTGAAACTCCTAGTCAAACGAAAGGTCGAGGAAAAGTCGAGAGCATGAAACGTTAGTATCAAAAGGACTTCCACAAAGAAACCGTCGAATCAACAAAACATACTTGGAGATAAAGGAGCCGAAGGAGCGAATACCTATGAACATGCCATTAGACGTTCAGTACCGGGAAGACGGACAGGAGGACGCCCTAATATCTTCTGTCCATGAGGAAGAAGGTTATAAAGACGCAACATGTCCTTGGTTAGTAGAGTGGACCGACTAGGCGACTTTTTGAGTAATTCTAAAATAAGCTTAAACACGCAAGATTCGCTCTCGGTTAAAGACACGTCCTCAGAAGAAAATTCTGAGTGAAGGGAATTAGAGATATATTACAAATGGTAAAATAACCACCTGCAGGACATTTAATAAAGAAAAACTGATCTCTCCAGGACATAACCTTGTCCGCACCGTCGCTGACAATCTTCCGCAAAGGGGCAGCATGGAATAAGGGAAAGCCAGCATCCCTTGAAAAGTGCATCAAATAACGGGTGAGGTTCGAAGTAAGAGAAACCTGATCCGATTCCAAAACAAGTACTTCCGGGCATAAGAGCAATGTGTAAGTGCTTGGTAGAAATTGAATGGGAGCAACTCCCAAATCTTGCAGAAGTCGAAGCACAGAAGGAGAAAAAGGAAAGAAGCCCCCATGCCCGATGTGCACAACTGAGTAGGCAAAGTATCCCTCAGGAGGATGCATGATGTCGTCATTGTAAGAAGCGGAAACGGCCTCCACATTGTCCATTCCAAAGCTGGCAAGAATGGAATTTACGTCATCTTGAGAAGTGATCAACGATTTCTTTAAGAGGAAAGACTTTCCCCTTCAAGAAAGATCACAAGCATCAACGGACGATAAACCGGAACTCCTCTTATCAGACATGACACTGTCAGGTGATATAATTTCGTGAACATATAAAATTTAAATCCCACTCATTAGAACATTTGGAAGTGATTACACTCAAGCCTATTAGTAATGGGTAGTCGGAATAATGAGTGTTGTGATAGATCCTACACATCAGTCCAATCTTCTCATAAAAAATGCTCTTATACATTTACGTGATCCTAACCCTAGAGTTGATACTTGGGGGAAAAGGCGCATAGATTGATTTCCATGAATTGCCTCTCAGGTTATTAAGATACGAACAATTTGTACCCAATATGCAAAACCCTAAACGAATTTGGGTAAAACAATTCAACCCCCCGATTAAAAAAATTATAACAGGAACATTTACCAAAGGTTTAAGCAAAGAGTTTCCTACGATAAGCTTCAAATCCTTAGTGAACAAATAATCTGGCTCGAGAAATTAATGTTGCAGGTAAAAGTGAAGAAGAAGTAGTGGTGATTGTGCAAGGATATTTAACTAAATCCCCACCGCACAAACGAGGATCGATCAACGTTCCCCTGCCAAGGAAGATCAAAGGACTCCGACATGACACTTCGAAAAAGACAAAGAGTTTGACTTGAAAAGTCAAAAACACCCTTTCACAAGGGGGGATGTTACTACCAAAAATCAACAGCCAAGTGAGCTGGCGGTGAAGGGGTATCGGATGACCGGAATCTCGAAGGAGGCTCAATAGAAAGTGGGATTTAAATACCAAGAAGGACAAGATAAAGAAGAAATAATCCGAAAAGCTGCATCAACCGAAGCTTTTTCTCTCCCCCTGGGGGAAAAGATTGTAAAGAACTGTGGGACAAGATCTATCTGCTAGGGACAATCTGACAATATTCTTTCGACTATATCAGCTCAACAAAAAACTCCGGGGAGAACAACCACCTTAATCCAAAACCAAGGAAGTCAAAAGCAATAAATTCGTCGGATGAAACTCAAAAGAATCTCCAGAAATGATTCACTTAAGTACCGGAATGACCGAAGGCGAGAGCATCAGAGGTACTAAACCAAGAGAACGTGAGGATCACCCAAAACCAGCTTCTGGATCATCCGTTGCGCAAATACTGAAAGTCCACATCCGCGAATAAACAAAAATGACACCAGAAACCACCCTCTAAGAATACAGGCTATCGCAAAGGTCCCACCAGAGGGGCAACCAAGACCTGAGCAGGGATACAGGCTTCCCGTACTAGGCTACCTTATAACGAAACCCGCAGCGGTTTCAAACTGGTAGCTATCAACATACGCCATGAGGTCAAGACCTCTCTAAGTATTCACGATAAAGCCGAAAGCCTACATTCAGAAGCTATTGTCAAAGGCTCAAATATCATCCGAAAACCATAACTGATACTCCAGGGACGGCCGAAAGGTGAACGTCCGAAACCTGGGAAAAGCGGTCAATAGAGACTCCCATAGGCCCAATAGCCCACCAGCGGAAGGAGCTCTGAACCACTATAAATACGTCCCAGGGGTCACGTTTCAGGAGGATTCTTAGCCTACACTTTTGTACTAAAAAAGAAAGATAAACTAAATACTGAATTAATGGGGGAATTCATCCCTTCGTATCTATGTACTCTCAATAAAAATTCAATGGAAAAAGATCTTCTCATATGGAAACAGCTCTGTAAGTGTGTGTTATTATTTCTCTAATCATAGTAGTTGCAGTCTATTATTCATTATCCAGATAAGCATGGATTCCAGCCTCAACATATTCCCGAATAGGAAGATGAATTTCATCCCCAGAAATTAGGTCCGCCATCTGGAATCCCCAAGTGATTCCATCCTCTCAGATTTCAATATTCGGGGAAGTAGTCCGATTTCACCCAAAAATAGCCAAATCGCCCACCTCCTCCTTTAGGACCGTCCTAGTCGACCCATCTCCGGTGTTGATGAAAAATATCTTTAACACTTTCAATTCTCGTTCTCTCTCGTGCTCGGTACTGGCAAAGTGACTTACTTTGAAAAGGCAGTTACTTGAGTTAATACTAATCCATCCTATTTTGTTTCCCATATGAGTTATCTTATCATACTCGGATTATGCTCATTTATTTGCAGGTACCAGATTTACGCACTCCATGCTGGGATATGTTCAAGTTTCGATTTTTGTCAAAATTTGGACTCAGAAGAGTGTGGGGCATTACATATACTTGACTTTATTTAAAAGTAAGGTATGTCATGGGACCACGCCGTATAACACGGAATGGGTTTCCTCTACATGAATACCAATCACAAACAACTATGACAAATTGACTCTTGGAGCCTATGACGCAACAAACAATATGTAATTTCTCAAAATACCCATCTAGGTTTAATCCCCAAACTTAGATTTTTAAAATCTAATTAACTTTATAGAAGTTATTTATCTGGACTTTATTCCCGATTTCTTATTTAAAATCATTTGAAACACGTATCTATCTTTCATATCAAACTATCTTTCACTTCGGGATCTAAAAACCAAATCACTTGAAAATTCCAAAATACTACAATCAATGCATAACAAAACATATGCAACTAAATATTGGGTGGTTTCTCCCATCGACTAGGAAAAAGGCACGTACCATCATTCACTCGATATATTGGTGCATCTCCCACTAACTGGAGCAGACTACACCGACTACTGACCAATTAAGGTCCTCCTACTAATATTTTTAGTTATGGGTTATCTGAATCTTTAGTCACATACTAAATCATTTTATATTACAAAATGAAAAAAATCATTAACACCAATAATCACAAATAAATCAAATCTGTATCACTTTCCATTTCCAAATCATCGGGTTTAGTCCTCGAAAACCTTTCTATTTTATAGAACATTTTTTCCTCTTGTCACAATCCAATTTCAAAAACCATTCATTAAACTGAAATGAACCCACATAATAGTCAAATCGTGAAATAAATCACAAGATGTTAACATACAAGTATTTTCTACCCAACCCAATGCTAAATATAAAAGCATATTTGCTCATAAACTAGTTGAGCATAATCCAAACAATCAATTGACTCAATAAATATAAAAAACTAACTTCACTTTTTTTAGGGACTATTCATTTTAAAATAAATCTTGAACATGCCATAACTACTTGAAAATTATTTTAAATCAATTTATTTCTATTGCAAAAGTTCATTGTAATGAATTATACATTACATCCATTCAAAATTGGACATCAAATTTGGACATTTTTTAATCCATTATTAAATTTATAAAATATTCATTAAAACTTGATTTTTTTGTCAATCAATAGATTAACCACTATAAACAATCATCTAAACATATCATTCAATATCAAATGGGGTTCATCCCCATATCCAACAACCAACATCAAATTAATTTTATTTCAATGACCATTTAAGGTTCAAACCTATTTCAATGTCCACATATTCAGTTTGTGTGTCATATACTTAAGTAACTACGTGTACTTCATTTAAAAATCAATTTTTTTTATATCTAACATCTTTAAATCATATCATGAACCCATATTAACCATTATCGATCCTTAAACAACTCATTTCAACTCCACCTAACTTTGACTGTAAGATGTCCTAGAGATCCCAGACGATTTCGTCAGCCTTCCGGCGTCGCTAAAATATTTCTGGAAAAATTTAGTAGAGGTTCAATGCTATTTTCTTTTAGATTTTCAGAAGAACAAAGGGACATTGTTTTTGAGGTTTTTGGAGCAAACAAAGAGGGTTTCGGGGGAAAACGGGGCTTGGACTTGAGGAGGTGGGACCCACTTTTTTGGGTTGGTGACATGGCAAGTGGCTGGATGGGGCTGTTTCGGTGCTTTTATGGTGTTTTAAGGGGTTTAGGGTGATTTTTAGGGTGTTTGGAGGTAATGGGGTCCACAAGGATTAGGAGGGTGGTGGGAGGACGTAGGCAGAGGGGGGAGGCCTGGTGGTGGTGGGTGGTGGGCAGGCATGGCCGGCGGTGGAAAGGGGAGAGTGGAGAGGAAGGAAGAAGTAGGAAAATGGAAGATAGTGGAAAATGAGAAGAAAGTCTCTCTCTTTTATAGGAAAATGGGAGACATGGATCACTGAGGTGTTGATGTTAGGGAGGAAGGGAGAAAACACACATTGAAGCCTTGGATGAGTCACTACTCCAAACAAACACAACTTAGTTCCTAAATGAATAGTGCTAGCCAATGAACACATATAAGCTAATCAGTTTATATACATATAACGTTTCATACAACTTGTTGACACAGCTATGCCCACAATATCGAATACATTTTCTGGTCATGTTCACCAATTTTTCATGCTCTTCAATAATTTGTAAAAAAAATTATTATTTTATTAATTAAAACGAGCTCTAATTGACTATCAATCCTTTTATAACTTATTACACTACTAATCATTGTATAATGTTGTATCAATGCTTATGGAAATTATTTTATGTTCTAAAAACATTTTTACAACATTAGGCAAGTATACTTTATTTTTAATATATTTTTAAATATTAATTATTGGCTCAAAAGTAATTAATTTAATCGTTTAAATCAATTTTCATTTAAAATTCACCCATGCGTTTACTACTCGCACAACCACATACTAATCCCAATAATTATGAAATTAACTCTTCTATATTTTTCAGATACGGTTCTAATGGGCCTAGTCTCGTCGAATTCAGAGATCGTTGGAAAAATGACCTTTGTTAATGTTATTTTTCAATTTTAACTGCCTTTTGTAAAATGCCTTTATATTACGGACACTCACACACTAACTCCAACTAACTTGAAATCTGGAATCTTACCATTATTCAATACTATAGATTCGATAAAAATATTTTCTTGGAATTTCGAGATCATATACAAAATTTCTATTTTTCTAGCTTTTTAAACTAGTACCGAATTGTCGATTTTCAAAATAACCTTATTATATATTATTTTAAAAACTCAATAACCTTATTCTAACTTTTTTATAAGTTGTAATTGAATACTTAACTAAAAATCTTAAAATTTTACAGTTTTGGTGAATAGTGTTAAAATCTCGTTTCTATCGAAAATTGGTGGAACTGACAAGTTGCTAAACCTGATTTAAATAACTTAATTGACATTTATACGTTTTGAAATCGTATTTAAAAATGAGTGTATATATCCTAAACCGTGCCCAGTTATTTTAATTTCTTAAAAACTCAAAATTTCACAATATCAGAAATTTTGGGTCGTTACATATAATATCCATTGACATTCAATTTAAATAAAAACCCTTTTATTTTATTAAATAATCGTTATAGTTTATATACGATTACACAAAGACCTTCTGAAAATTTGATTTGGACATAACTTATAATTTATAAGTCGAAATCTTGATTTTTCACTTCTGTTAGAAAAATATAGTTCAATAAATTTGAATGTTCGTTATTTCATTGAAATCGGACTTATAACGAATCCTGTATATCCATTTAAAGTTTAAAACGTAAAACTGCGAACTACCGCGACATTACGAACTTTTTTTAAATTATATTATAAATTATACATTTAAACATCGTTTTTATAAATAAATTTGTTATTGTAATCCAATTCTAAACTGAGTTAAATCTTTTAAATTATCCACTTCACACAATATCGCAAATTCAACTATTTTCGGCTATTTCGAAAATTAAATTTATTATTCCATTATTTATACTAATTAAATATTCAAATATTTGAATTCAAGTCATTTAAATCTCCGAATCAATATTTAAATAATTAAATTAATTAATTATTTAATCACTAAAAGTCCGGGTCGTTACAAGTAGCATATATATGGAAATTTATACGTTGTTTATCAACTTTTCTTTTAAATTAAAACACTTATTTTGTTCCTTTCAAGTTACAACTCTAATTAATCTCTTGGCTGTCCAATATTATATTTGTTATGTAATGACGGTCGGAACAAAGTCCTCTTTCCTTTTTTCTTGGGGCGTACGCATATGAGTTGGCACATATATCATTGTTACAAGAGAAAACTCTGATGTTACTTGCCTATCAATTAATGTTTGTATTTCACTCCTTCAATTTATTCTGTAATATGCGACTATTTATTCAAACTGTCATTCCTTCGTTAACAATATGCAAGGCAATCCTAACAGTATCCCCCTTGGCTCGCATCTACGAATATCTTTAGAGAGCATTGCATTGCCTGCATGACCCAGTCCGTAACTATCGGCTTTGATACCACTGTTATGTAACGACGGTCGGAATAAATCCCCCCTCCTTCCATGTAGGGTGCACATATATGAGTTGACACACATATCCTTGTAACAAAAGGAATCTCTAATATTACGTGCATACCAACTCATATTTATACACAACTCCTTCAATTTATTATGTGATGTGAGACTGCTTATTCAAACCATCATTCCTTCCCTAATAACATGCAAGTGAATCCTAACAATATTATTTTATAACTTCAGCGCATGACACTTCAAATAACTTTGGAATAGTTGCATGGTGTACTTTGGGATTGTGCTATAAAGTTTGAATGGTCATTGATAATAAAATTATGTTCATATTTATTTTGCCCCTTTCTTATGTAGCAGTAAGCCAGTGTAACCTATACCATCAATATCTATTTTCAATAGCCTGAGATTCCATATTTCAAATGCTTCCTTTATGACTTGATTGCTTTGAAAGTTGTCTAATTATGTAGACTGTGCTTAGTCCACATATATCTACATACCTAACAAAAGTTACATGACACACATATAATGGTAATAAAAGGGGAGATGCCATCACTTAATTCGTTTGTTCAGAGAGCCCATAACTCGAATATACTACACTACCTTAATAAGTTTGGTAGTGATGCGAACTGTTGCATTTTGACAACTCACCCTGAATTTTTGGTCCATCCATGTCAGTGAAATACTAGATGCTGGGCGAGACAGGCAATGCTCTGTTTAAAAATGTGGAAATATATTTTATTTTGTTTAGGTGCTTATGTGGCTTTTCTTCATACCAGTAATACTAAAATATTGATATTGTATGTGCACAATTTTCTCTTTCTCCCACTAAAGAAGAAAAGAAGAGAGTGAGTTGCATGATAGCTGTATGCGTGTTAAGTGGCAGACTCTGCCTCTTTGGGTCACTCCCCCCTTCATAATTCCTACTCTCCTTAATCCTTAATTAAAAAGGAAGAAGACCTTAATTAGCACAGTAAAATTTTATGTATTTGTACTTGTTCTATAATTAATGGCAATTATGAATTCATCAATTGAAACTATCAGTAATTGTCTATCGCTCTTCATCAATCGCAGAGCATCTACCAGCACATTCTCCGTAATCGATAGCGTTGTTCATATAATATATCTATACATAACTTACCTTCTACTTTTCTTCTTGAATTCTCTGTTAATTGCTTTCACATTCTTTAGCACTTTTAGCAATTGAACGGTCCTTTGTTTAACCAACTTTAGTGATTTTGCAGCAAATCTCTTTTTCTTAATATTGGTTCTTAAGTTCGGGGGTCTATGTTTAAACTGCCCATGTAGTCGTGTGACTCATTTAACACATCGTTTTATAGATGGGAAGTTATGACTAGATTTGTCTCATGATGCGAAAATTAATCTTTCGCTTGGTCGATGGCGTACTATCATTTAATTCCACATCATATTTGATTCAGATTGTTGTACTTATGTGTTGTCCCATGGAGTTACATTCTGTAATTTCACTTATCCATTTTGTCTTTAGGCAATGTTGGTTGGATTTCCATGAGAAGCTGTAACGTCCCAGAAATTTCGACGATTGAATATGGAATTAATTAAAGAATTAATTATTGATAATCAGTTTTTATAGGGATACTCGGATTAGAAATTTAAAATCGAATATATGGTTTCATATATGAATTTTACGGTTTATCGAGAATCAAGTATTTATTGTTGAATATTTGAATTGAATTTGGCTAGATATTCGAATCAGAATTTAAACTCGATTGATAATATATACTGTTGAATTTAAAAATAAAACGGTATTGATGAACTAGAGGTTTTATTGTTAAAATATATGAAAAAATTTGGTCTAGTTATGTATGTATTTGTGTATAAAGAAATTAAAATTTATCGTTTCAAATTTGCAATTAAACTGAGTTGTTGGCGAACAAATGTAAATAAATCAGTGGAATGACAAATAATTTAAATTTAAAAATAGCGCCGTATAAAACCGGAGTCGGATTACAACCAGGATAAGTTATTAAGTTAAGAATGCGAAGACGAAGGTGTGCGTATAATTTTTATCGCGTTTAGAAGTTGCGTTAGAGGTACGAAGTCAGAGCGTTATAGGGTATTTCACGGTCGAAATTAATATTAAACAAAAATAAAATATAACCTACCTCACATACGAACTTCGCCGACCTATATCTGATTTTCCTAAACCCTATGACATTACGTCGTTCCTATCCCTTTATTTTTCCTATTATGAAAATCTCGTCCTCCTGAATTCACTCAGCAACAACAAATCCCTTTCCTCTTTTCAATTTTAATGGATCCTTCCCAAATCATTGTCCGCCTCTTATTCTTCTTCCACCAGCGATTGTTTCTTTCCCCAAACATCCAGTAATGGCAGTAACCCTAAAGTGAAGTTGGTCATCTTCCTAAAATCGAAATCGCTCCTTCCCAGAAATCTGTTTTTCCAAATTGAGAAAAAAGAAATGGCCTTTCTCTTTAAATCAAAACAACGTCCTTCAACCACTGCCATGCAAATCAGTTTCGACGTCGCCTCCTTTTATTGACGGGAAACCGAAGCTATCGCCTAGTTTGCAAATCAAAGACGCTACCTTTCCTTTCCCAAAGTCGTCGAGCCACCACCTCTGCCTTAGACCATCGATGTGTGAGGTGAGCATCTCACTCACGATTAATTATTGATTCAAGTTCATTAATTTCGGTAATTAGTCTGAACAAAATAGTTAATTAGATTGTTTGGTATATGTGAAATGTTGCTTGGGTTGGATTATTTTTACATGTTTGCAGTCTTGTTAATTTTCACTAGAAACTTCATATGAGAGTTCTAAGAGTTGGATTGACATTTACTGTTGTGTCAGATCTGTTTACTTGTCTTGTGTGTGTTACTTTGTTCTTGATTATGTGATGCTAGTTGTTGAAACCGTTGTGTACCATGGAACCTTGTTCACTCACCCTTACCCAGTGTAAACTGTGGACTATATATATATATTGTTACACCAAAATATGGGCCTAACATCCAAATGCAGATCACAAATCACAGAATGCAGAAAGCAGTAAATAAAGAGGAGACACACAAGGTTTTTATAGTGGTTCGGCTGTAGATGTAGCCTACGTCCACTTTATAATCTTATTGTTATACTGACTATTTAAAAGAATCAGTTACATGCAGACACACAATCTCTGTGTTTAATTGAGATTACAAGAGGAGAATTTAGATGTATGGAGGTGCAAAGCCCTTGCACTTCAGTAATGGTGGAAGCCCTAAAGAAGGATGGCCAAAAGTCCTTTAAAATGCCTTGAAATGGTGTATTTATAGCTGTAGGAGAGCTTCTGGGTTGACCAGAACGTGATGGGGTACGTGGCACCCGATCCAGTAAAGTAAAAGCAAGATGTGGCATGAGAATAGGTCAAAACAGCGCGTGTATCTGCAGGTATGAAGGTCGGATCGTGGTACCGGGTCGGATCGCGATGGCGGATCGTGACCACCATGTGCACCACGAGCGGGTCCATTTGAGAGGTGAAGTGTCGGAGCTGGAGTGAAGTGCTGGCGATCGGGTCGTGCTCTGAAGGTGTATCACGAACGGGTCGTGGTCTGAGGGGGGCGATCCGATGAAGGGGCGATCCAAGAGTGCATGTGATGCTTCGTCGCTTTATCCACGAAATTGCCAAATTGCACCAGTTTATGGAAACGGGCATAACTTTTAAATCGTAAGTCCGATTGAGCCAAACCAAAGCTCAAACTGAAGCTAATTAAGAGATCTACAAGAGTTACTAAGCTAAGCTCCGTAATTGCTGTTTTCTGGCCCAAAAAAGGTCGTCTGATAGGAGTTTCGGGCCTTTCTTTGTTCGTGATGCGACTTTGATCAAATCGATGCCTGTCTTCTGATGTTGTTCTCCATATCCGAGCGCGATGCTATCCAGATATTCAGTGTGACAGCTTTTACCAAAAAGTGTGTAAACACGTTTAACATATACATACCTATTCCTGTAACAATTGTTTTAGTGGTACGTCGTACTGTTAATGTATGGTCAGACATACATTTTAAAATATATACATATATAAACTTATATTAATCATATTTGTTTGGACTGTCTACTTACCCTCTGTTGACATTGATTTTGGGACTAGTAAACAGTGGGTAGTAATTATAGTCTTGCTTGTAAACTGGAGGTGCACTAGTTCATGCGTAAGTATGGGCCATACTTAGAAATATTGGGAGACAGACTTGGCTATGATTTTGTGTTGAACCCCAGACTTGGATATGTCTGCATGTTCCAAAGTTATTTTATTATATCAGTTCATTAATTAGTATTATAGTATGAGTCAAATAATAATTATATCATGCAATGTGAGACTGAGATTGAATTGGATACATAAAGGGAATACATTTAAATAGGTGTGTTCCAAATGCATGAAAACCATACTCTGATCGCTGCTTGGCCTTCATCTATGTGCCATATATGATAAAAAGCTTTGGCAAGTTAAGAAAAATTGGGAAATGTCTATTATGTCACTGAAAAAACAGCTGCTGCTTGTGTTTTGCTTTTGTGTGGTAGGTGGTCTTTCGCCCGGTTGCAACCACAACAAATAAGTCTTGAAAATGATAATTGTCTCGCCTTTTTATTTATTTTAATCAAAACAAAACGAAGAAATATTTGTATATGAAATAGTTAAAACCATTTAGTGTCCATTTGGATTTGCTGAGAACCATTTAGTGTCCATTTGGATTTGCTGAGAACCATCTTAGTATCCATTTGAATTTGCTGAGAAATAGTTTGTTTACTTAATGGAATTGTTAAAGCCATTTTGTTTACTAAAATGGTACTACTGGAACCATTTGTTCACAAAAAGGGAGTTGCCAAAACCAACATTTCAGGTTTTCAAACCATGCTTTAAGATGTCTTGTTTTAATAGTTTCAGCTGATTAAGTCGTTGACACGCACAGGGTAACATACAACAATGCTTTAAAGTTTGAAGTCCACAATCATGAGCCGACTCGGCTTACCAATGCTTGTTATAAAATGATATAATTCGGATTTCATATGTGGAAAGATGGAAAGTGTGAATTTGCTACTTCCTTTGAATCAGTTGAAATATTTTAACAAATACATCTGTAATTTATATTCTTAAAGTGCAATAAGTACACAGCTGTTACCGTGGGCTAATATAATTATATTTTAATTTATTATGTAACTGGTTTCAAGTTGACTTCTCCCTGAGGCGCACGAGTTTATCAATAAATGGATTAGAGGCCTAAACTATCAACAAATTAGCAATTACTTTTTGTTGTATTGGCAATGTATACATGTAGTTATACATATCATGTTATGCTAGATTGTGTCTTATGCCTGCATGCAGTAGTCTGTGCTTAACCTTGACATACTGGCCACGTTTTGTTGGCACTTTCGAAACTTATATACACATCATTTTGAGTATTAGCTGTTGCCACGCATGTTTCAATAATGGGTTACTGGTACCCCTAAGTGTATGTGATATTTCACTGTACTGTATGCACCTTATTTGGGAACACTTCACTTTGTATTACTGTACTTGAACATGTCCTATATGTTACCTTGTTAGAATTGGCTTACAGGCTCTGTATTTAGTCCCCCTTTTGTGTATAAGTTGGCCTGTTTTGATGCTGCCGTGCCTCAGTTATGTTGCGCACATGAGCTTGTTGTCCATTCGCATATTTGTGTGAAAACACTCTGTTGTTGTGGGATGCTGGGCAGTGCACACGTGTACCTGTGCACATGTGTACGTGCATGCTTCCATGACCGCTTGTCCCTGAAATAAAAACTGATATACACGTATATGATACTTGATACTCGGATACTTACGTACCCTGTCGTACACATATGTATATATATACCATTGTATGTGTATATGTATGTCATCGGATACGTATGCATATGTTTTAGTATATATATGTGGTGGTCGATGTACACATATGTATATATATACCATCGTATATGTATATATATGTCATTGGCATACGTGTATATATGAAAATACATGTTGTCCTGACTTGTTCGTCTCAAGTTGTTATGTTGGATTAACTGTTATATTTCAGTTTCTATTGAAATTAATTTACTTGAACTATGATTAATCCTGACTCGAGTGTTTTATGTTTTTGCATGGAACGCTCGGGTCAGACCCGAGCAGTACAGATTTTAAGATTTCAGCCTAGGATTCGAAGACTGTTGAAGCTGGGGATTCCAGGAGATGCACACTCCAAAGATTTTTAAAACAGTAAATATTTCTTTGTATTTAAACTATACTTTTATTCCGTTGTATAGAAAAATGTTGTATCAAAATTTTGATTTATAAATATAGTTTTATTTTACCGTTAAATACTGTGTTGTCTATTATTCTGTATTTTCTGTGTTGATCTATTTTTAAACTCTAAAAGCTAAATAACGATCCGTCGGTTTAGACGGTTTAAGTTGGTTTAATTACCAAGTTGAAGCGGTCAAATTGGCGGGACATTACAGGTGGTATCAGAGCTTTGGTTTATTCAAAGCGTAGCTTATCGAGTTTGAAATAGAATCGACACTGGAAAATCGGATTTTGAAAATAAAAAGATTTCGAAGTATAATTTTGAAAAGTGTAAATAATTTTAAAATAAATTTTGAGAGGAAAAATATTTTGGAAATATTATATATTTTGAAAACTAGTATTTTGAAATTAATACAACGGAAATAAAAATTTATTTTGAGATTTAAAATTTTTCAGAATCCCCAGTCTTCGAATCTGGATTTTGCCAGAGCTGTTCTTCGATAAGTTCTCTTAGGACTAAATCTCGAATCCGTTGTCGAATGGTATCAAAGGAAGATACGTATGGGAGAATAAACGAATAAAATTTCTAAAATTGTGAATTTTAGAAATGAAAGCCAAATGAAATTGATTTGAAATAAGAATTTAGATGAGAATTTGAATGAAAAAGGGAAAACTTGGAATCGTTTCAGAAATAAAACGCTGAATTTTATTTTGATATTCGGGCTAGAAATAAGTGAAAAAAAAATCGGAGCAAGATACAATTGAAATACGACTGTGCTAAATTTGAAATGTGACAAGGAAAATTTTATTTGGTTTCAAACCAATAATGTATTATCGAATATATGAATTTGATAGTGGATTATAAACTTGTTAATTAATTAACAAGAACTGAATGGTTTACTAGAGTTATAAATGAAGTGAATCTTAAATGAGATGAAGCGAAATATGAACAGAGATTTGAAAGAGATTCGAACCTTTATTTAAACGAAATCAAAACAGATTTGATGTGGCGAGTATAGATTCCTATAAGAGGAATGATATTCATGTTAAGAAGTAAATACACTTGAAAGTAAAAATGTTGCGAATGAAAATGAGGATAAAGGAAATGAAGTTGACCAGTATGGTAAGATTATTCTAAGTTCGGAATATAAATTTTTTCCGAAGTTCGGAATATATTATTGGGAAAAGAGATCATTTGAAAGGAAGTTTTTCATGGGAGTCGATTAAGCGAATTGCCGGAAAATAATAATTAATTTCTGTTTTTAATAAAAATTTAATATATCAATAATAAATTGTTTATGTACTCAGATTTAGGAATGATGTATATTAAGTATTTTAAAGGCGTGAATTATTGTTACAATCAACGAATATTGTAAAAGAAGAAAATTCTTAATTTGGATTCGAAAGTTACGAGAATGAATGGGTATTCGAAGTTGTGAATTTGATCTATTTCAAAGTTAATGATGTTGTTCAGTTAAAATATGAGAGGTAAATATACCCCAACTTGACTGACTTCATTGTTCACTAAGAAATAGTTAAGGTTCGATAGCAAGAATGGTTAAATGAAATAAGTAAATGAGCGTCAGCAGTTAAGTGAAAATAGCGATGTTTTATTTAATATCTGCTTTAATTCAAATAACGCATGTGGAAATGTTTTTCCCCCAAGAATTAAGGGTATTTTAAAGATGTGTAAATGTTTTTGAATGTTCTTCTAATAGTAATAAGTGATTTTCTATAAATAATGATAATTGGAAATGTTTTTCGAAAGATCATACGGCACTAACGGGTTCTGATAAATCAAAGTGGCAGGAACTGGAAAAAAAACCACGTCGAGAACGACGAATGACAGAACATAAGAGAAGTAGATCCGAAAATTGAATTCAAAAATTAAATAAGCAGTAATTTGGTAAAGAATTGAGCTAAATAAAGTGGGAACTGACTGGAGATTGGTCAAGGGGGTGGCTTTTTGAGTATTAATCTGATGTTGGTTTCGGCCTTTGGGATTGAAACTTAGAGAGTCGTTCACTAAATAACTTATGGCCAGGGATTGATGAATATGGAAGAATAGAAATGTGTGATTATACGTAGAACCATTTGGTTAAGTATATATAGTGATATTTTCAACAATGAAAATAACATGAAGAGAATTGAGAGAAAAATAATAGTGTAAACAGATTGATTGAAGATCGTAAAATTTCAGGAATTACGATAAAGGAGGGTGATGAATACCGTGAAGACTAGTATGCAGAGATGGGGACCATTGATCAAGAAACGGACAATCACCAATGATTGTAGATCCCAATTAAGTGAAAATTTGTGGAAGCATGAAAAGTTCAGAAAATGAGAAAAATTCTGAAATTTTAAGAGAATATAAAGATGTGAATGAAGCGATGAACTTGATAATTGGATTTTTGAGAAAAAAATATTTGGTTTATAACCAATAGAGTCATCAATCTGAGTTGATATTAGATATCTTGAATTGATTAAGAGATCAAAACTGAAATTTTGAAATTTGAATGAAAATTTGAGGATGTTCTATTTGAAATAGTGGATATAGAAATTTTCGGAACTTATATGAGAAATGCATGAAAATATAGCGAAGTCGAGAGCTATTGATTTGGAAGGTAATTGATATGAAATGAAATCGTATATAACAGAATTTATGTAAGAACGATGGATTGAAAAACGTGCCTTGGAAATCTTATGTAAATTGATATAAGTATGAATTATGAGAAGTATGAGATAAAATACTATATGTATGTAGTATTATATGTTTTCAAATTTCGATAAGGAAAGTACCTTCCTTCTCCTTGAATTTCGAGCTTGGTTGAGATATGCTGCTGGTGGTAGTAGGTTGTCCGGACATAAAACTCATGAGTTGCCATTGAACGACTGCTAGCGTAATTCGCAGTGCTGCAGATAGCCTATGGCGGTTGGATGTTTCCTGGGGGACCCAGGCGTAACCATTGTGTACCCGCGGTCCACTGATATATCTTAGTGATAGTGAGCCACTTGTTTAATGCAGCAGTTTGTCTTCGTGACATGATTTGTCTTCGTGACATGATTTGTCTTCGTGATTTGATCGTCCTCATGACTTGATATATTTTCATAATTCTGTGATTTGTTTTTGTGACCTGAGATAGAGCAGTCAACGCTCAGTGACCTCAGATACTTTCTGAGTCTTAAATATTTTCTCCGTTGATCTGTCCATGACGAAATTCGCAGGGAAGTGATTTCCTACGGATACAGATGTTTTCTGGGGGATCCAGATGAAACCATTGTGTATCTGCGATTCATGAACAAGCAACATATCATCACATTGGTACTTTCCGAATTAGTTTTCTTTTAACAAAGATATTTTGAAATATTTTTTCATTGGGAGTTGAAGCAAGGATATTTAGTGCTTGGAGATTTTAGTCGTGCGCCAGGCCAGCGTATGCCTAACGTCTGTAAGAACAACAATAGACTTGTCAAACTTCGAGTTATAAAGTATTTTCAAATAAATAATTTGAGATTAAAAGATATTTAACTTAATAAAGTGAATAAAGGGAATTCTGAAGTATTTTCAAGTCCTTATATTTGAAATAAAAATACAAATATTTTCTGCTTGAATTTCGGGTTAGGTATAAAAAAAAATTATTGTGTATAATTTTGATTTTTGGAAATTTTCAAGTCGATAAATTGTGACTCGAGAAGGAAATGTTATTTACACTCTTCAATGAGTGTTGGGGAAGATTAAATGGATCAAAAATAAGCAGATGTGGTTGAACTTGTGAAACGATTGACAAGTGATATTGGCAGATGAGATTATAAAGAAGTTTGGAATAATTTGCAGGATATGAAATTTAAGAATAGATTAATTTTGAAAGAAAATGTGATTTTCCAAATTAATTAGATAGGATGGTAAACAATGAGGATTGATAGCTTAAATATTGGCATTTGAATTGGTAGTGGAAAGTGTTCATCGAAGGATGGAAATTTGGAGTAAACGTTGATATAACTCTAGCGATCTCTCCTTTTCGAGGACGAAAAGTTTTAAAGGGGGGTAGATTGTAACATCCCAGAAATTTCGATGATTGAATATGGAATTAATTAAAGAATTAATTATTAATAATCAATTTTTATAGGGATACTTGGATTAGAAATTTAAAATCGAATATATGGTTTCATATATGAATTTTACGGTTGATCGAGAATCAAATATTTATTGTTGAATATTTGAATTGAATTTGGCTAGATATTCGAATCAGAATTTAAACTCGATTGATAATATATACTGTTGAATTTAAAAATAAAACGTTATTGATGAACTAGAGGTTTAATTGTTAAAATATATGAAAAAATTTGGTCTAGTTATGTATGTATTTGTGTATAAAGAAATTAAAATTTATCGTTTCAAATTTGTAATTAAACTAAGTTGTTGGTGAACGAATGTAAATAAATCAGTGGAATGATAAATAATTTAAATTTAAAAATAGCACCGTATAAAACCGGAGTCGGATTGACCAGGATAAGTTATTAGGTTAAGAATGCGAAGACGAAGGTGTGCGTATAATTTTTACCGCATTTAGAAGTTGCGTTAGAGGTACGAAGTCAGAGCGTTATAGGGTATTTCGTGGTCAAAATTAATATTAAACAAAAATAAAATATAACCTACCTCACATACGAACTTCGCCGACCTATATCTGATTTGCCTAAACCCTATGACATTACGTCGTTCCTATCCCTTTATTTTTCCTATTATAAAAATCATGTCCTTCGGAATTCATTCAGCAACAACAAATCCCTTTCCCCTTTTCAATTTTAATGGCTCCTTCCCAAATCATTGTCCGCCTCTTATTCTTCTTCCACCAGCGATTTCTTCTTTCCCCAAACATCCAGTAATGGCAGTAACCCTAAAGTGAAGTTGGTCATCTTCCTAAAATCGGAATCGCTCCTTCCCAGAAATCTATTTTTCCAAATTGAGAAAAAAGAAATGGCCTTTCTCTTTAAATCAAAACAGCTTCCTTCAACCCGCTGCCATGAGAATCAGTTTCGACGTCGCCTCCTTTTATTGATGGGAAACCGAACTTATCGCCTAGTTTGCAAATCAAAGACGCTGCCTTCCCTTTCCCAAAGTCGTCGAGCCACCACCTCTACCTTAGACCATCGATGTGTGAGGTGAGCATCTCACTCACGATTAATTATTGATTCAAGTTCATTAATTTAGATAATTAGTCTGAACAAAATAGTTAATTAGATTGTTTGGTATATGTGAAATGTTGCTTGGGTTGGATTATTTTTACATGTTTGCAGTCTTGTTAATTTTCACTGGAAACTTCATCTGAGAGTTCTAAGAGTTGGATTGACATTTACTATTATGACAGATCCATTTACTTGTCTTGTGTGTGTTACTTTGTTCTTGATTATGTGATGCTAGTTGTTGAAACCGTCGTGTACCATGGAACCTTGTTCACTCACCCTTACCCAGTGTGAACTGTGGACTGTATATATATATATACATACCTATTCCTGTAACAATTGTTTTAGTGGTACGTCGTACTGTTAATGTATGGTCAGACGTACATTTTAAAATATATACATATATAAACTTATATTAATCATATTTGTTTGGACTGTCTACTTACCCTCTGTTGACATTGATTTTGGGACTAGTAAACAGTGGGTAGTAATTATAGTCTTTCTTGTAAACTGGAGGTGCACCAGTTCTTGCGTCAGTATGGGCCATACTTAGAAATATTGAGAGACAGACTTGGCTATGGTTTTGTGTTGAACCCTAGACTTGGATATGTCCGCATGTTCCAAAGTTATTTTATCATATCAGTTCATTAATTAGTATTATAGTATGAGTCAAATAATAATTATGTCATGCAATGTGAGACTGAGATTGAATTGGATACATAAAGGGAATACATTTAAATAGGTGTGTTCCAAATGCATGAAAACCATACACTGATCGCTGCTTGGCCTTCATCTATGTGCCATATATGATAAAAAGCTTAGGCAAGTTAAGAAAAATTGGGAAACGTCTATTATGTCACTGAAAAAAACAGCTGCTGCTTGTGTTTGGCTTTTGTGTGGGTAGGTGGTCTTTCGTCCGGTTGCAACCACAACAAACAAGCCTTGAAAATGATAATTGTCTCGCCTTTTTATTTATTTTAATCAAAACAAAACGAAGAAATATTTGTATATGAAATAGTTAAAACCATTTTAGTGTCCATTTGATTTGCTGAGAACCATTTAGTGTCCATTTGGATTTGCTGAGAACCATCTTAGTGTCCATTTGAATTTGCTGATAAATAGTTTGTTTACTTAATGGAATTGTTAAAGCCATTTTGTTTACTAAAATGGTACTACTGGAACCATTTGTTCACAAAAATGGAGTTGCCGAACCAACATTTCAGGTTTTCAAACCATGCTTTAAGATGTCTTGTTTTAATAGTTTCAGCTGATTAAGTCGTTGACACGCACAGGGTAACATACAACAATGCTTTAAAGTTTTAAAGTTTGAAGTCCACAATCATGAGCCGGCTCGGCTTACCAATGTCTTGTTTTAAAATGATATAATTCGGATTTCATATGTGGAAAGATGGAAAGTGTGAATTTGCTACTTCCTTTGAATCGGTTGAAATATTTTAACAAATACATCTGTAACTTATATTTTTAAGATGCAATGAGCACATAGCTGTTACCATGGGCTAATATAATTATATTTTAATTTATTATGTAACTGGTTTCAAGTTGACTTCTCCTTGAGGCGCACGAGTTTATCAATAAATGGATTAGAGGCCTAAACTATCAATAAATTAGCAATTACTTTTTGTTGTATTGGCAATGAATACATGTAGTTATACATATCATGTTATGCAAGATTTTGTCTTATGCCTTCATGCGGTAGTCTGTGCTTAACCTTGACATACTGGCCACATTTTGTTGGCACTTTCGAAACTTATATACACATCATTTTGAGTATTAGCTGTTGCCACTCATGTTTCACTAATGGGTTACTGGTAACCCTAAGTGTATGTGATATTTCACTATACTGTATGCACCTTATTTGGGAACACTTCAATTTGTATTACTATACTTGAACACGTCCTATATGTTACCTTGTTAGAATTGGATTACAGGCTCTGTATTTAGTCCCCCTTTTGTGTATAAGTCGGCCTGTTTTGATGCTGTCGTGCCTCAGTTCTATTGCTCCCATGAGCTTGTTGTCCATTCACTTATTTGTGTGAAAACACTCCGTTGTTGTGGGATGCTGGGCAGTGCACACGTGTACCTGTGCACGTGTGTACGTGCATGCTTCCATGACCGCTTGTCCCTGAAATAAAAACTGATATACACGTATATGATACTTGATACTCGGATACTTACGTACCCTGTTGTACACATATGTATATATATACCATTGTATGTGTATATGTATGTCATCGGGTACGTATGTATATGTTTTAGTATATATATGTGGTGGTCGATGTACACATATGTATATATATACTATAGTATATGTATATATATGTCATTGGCATACGTGTATATATGAAAATACATGTTGTCCTGACTTGTTCGCCTCAAGTTGTTATGTAGGATTAACTGTTATATTTCGGTTTCTATTGAAATTAATTTACTTGAACTATGATTAATCATGACTCGAGTGTTTTATGTTTTTGCATGAAATGCTCGGGTCAGACCCGAGCAGTACAAATTTTAAGATTTCAGCCTAGGATTCGAAGACTGTTGAAGCTGGGGATTCCAGGAGATGCGTACTCTGAAGATTTTCAAAACAGTAAATATTTCTTTGTATTCAAACTATATTTTTATTCCGCTGTATAGAAAAATGTTGTATCAAAATTTTGATTTATAAATATAGTTTTATTTTATCATTAAATACTGTGTTGTCTATTATTCTGTATTTTCTGTGTTGATCTATTTTTAAAACTCTATAAGCTAAATAACGATCCGTTAGTTTGGACGGTTTAAATTGGTTTAATTACCAATTTGAAGTGGTCAAATTGGCAGGACGTTACAGAAGCAGTTTTGTGGTAGGTTTCTTTTCTCATTGCAAATTCTCTCTTAGTAGAGGTAGTGATGTGGGAACCTCCAACAACACCAGCAATGTTTGTAACACGAGATTGAGTATTTTGCTACCATGATATGGTTAATTAAAGATCATAAAAATTGTTTTGAGCTCCATCCGTAGAGCAAGACATCTCGTTGTTTATAGCCATCGTATTGGGAGTTTCGATGTTGTTGTTTTGTCGTCGTCTTTGTTGTTTTCCCTTTGCAGCATTGGGTTCTTGGCTTGGTGGTGATTTTTGCTTGTAACTGTTAGTGTTGTTTGAATCGCATGATTTAGGTTAATGAGAATTCTATGTTTGGAATGTTTATGTCATTCACGCATGCCTGTTCGAACGAATCTCATTTCTTATCTAAACTAACAGTTGTCCTAGAGCTGGAAAGAATAGAATTTTGTGTTGGATAAATTTAAGCAAATGACCGGTTTTGCGTTGTTTTCGTCATGGGTATAGAAATAAATAAATCACTATTTCTTGTTAAGCTAAAATTTATTTTGTCTTTTGTATGTGATTTTAGTTTTCGCATTTTCTATGCGACTGACATCCTTTTTCGCCAACATGTGACTTGAATTGTTTAAGTTTACGCAAAATTTTATTTTTTTGAATTCCTTGGAAATCGTTGTTTGTACAAAAAGTGAAAATAAACTTATATCATTTTAATTTTTAACTGATTTACTTTCTTATGTTTTGGTTCGTGCGAAAACGCAAAATTTGGATACAACAATTTATGCATATTTAAACGTCCGTTTAACATTAAAATGGATGATTTGAATGGTGCAAAGTGCACGTAAACGAAATTTTGATTTTTTCATACGAATCTCATTTGGAAAGTGAAATGGTATTAAAAGGAAATTTTCAAAATAAACATAAGAAGTTTTTAAGCGAAAAATTATTTTTATGAAAAAAATCGATTCTTGGTCAGATGAATAGCGTAAGGAAGATGTTTCGATGGTTTGTGCACGCGTTTTAATGGTGCAGTAGGACCGACGATATAGTAAAAACGATAACGACAACAAGGAAAAAGTTGTTTTAGCCTTGCAAATGTTATTTCCATACCTTGTCAATGATGCGTGCAAGTTGCAAATTAACTCTTTTTACGTTTTAGAGCTTGTTTTAAGCCTCATTTACAGTCTACAGATTGAAACTTTTGGAGCATTTTGGGTAATTGAGGTGAAGACTCCAATATAGGGTGGAAAATGGAATATTTATAAGCGGAGAAAACGTTTAAATTCTTCGGTTTGATCTCCTTTTTCAATTTAGTAGAAAGTAAATAGGAAACAAGTAGATTGCATGACGTTTTGGATGGTAGGTTTGAATGCAAAATTGGTTGCTTCGAATTTCTATTCGTAGTTGTGTGAGGGTTATGGATTAAAAAGAATTTTCAAAATTTGCATTCATATCACTACAACAAAACGGATATTAGATAGCTATATCAAATAGCGTTCCCGCTCAGGACCTTTCCCACGTGCTAAAATTCTAGGGTTTCAACGCTATTCCCCAAAACATTTTGCATGCCAACGCTATTATGGGAAAATTAGGCGGGAATTAATTATTTTTTTGCGCCAAGTAAAATCTTTTGTTTAGTTCACTTTTCAACTGCATTCAACAAAATCGAGCAAAAGCTTCGGCCATTAATCTCCCTAAATCGCCATTCCAAAATCGCTGAAATCAGAAGTCCTAACACATCGTCACTTCGCTCCAGTTGATTTCACACGCAGTTGTCGAAGTTCACCAAATCGCAAGTCGGAAATCGCACTATAGGTATTATTGGCTGTATAATATATTTTTTTTTACCGGTAATTGCTATGAATCTTGATTTTTTTTAATAAGTAGTGTTTCACCGAATGTAAGGGAAACAGTCCAAACATCGATGATAAGGGAAACAATCCAAACATTTATGAAATAGTGTACAAACTATGAATGTGTCTCCTTCGATTAGCATAATGATTTGGTCTGCTCCTTTTGTTGTTTGTGTTATTGTAATAAGCTTGTGTCTTGATTTGTGTTCTGTGTCTGTAGAAAGAATTATTTCAAATAAATTCCGTTGTTTTAGTGGTAGAGAAAAGTTCCGAAATTTATGGTATATAAACTAATTATGATCAACATACATACCATTTAGTTAAGGTGTTACGTGTTTGAAGTGAACCTAGATCATGTATTATGATCATTGTGCTATATATGGCTATAGATCCTTGTTATTAGAATGACGCTCTGGGATATACAGTTTATGTATTAACATTTATTGATCAAGTTTTGGTTTTATTTTTACTGAAGAAATTGGTGTCATTATAATGTACTATTAATTTGGTAACCGGGAAGTATGTTTGTGAGCGAGTCCAGTGGCGTATGCAGACTTTCTACTCAATGGGGGTGGAACTGCAAAAAAAAAAAAAAAAAAAAAAAAAAAAAAAACAATTTTTCATAATAAAAGCTAACAAGTGTTTGATCTCGGATATCGTTGGCGGCATCCGAGATAATGAATGTTGGCGTTATCTTGGATGACGCCCTGATACCTTTAACCAGCAGCCCCCCTAGCATATAATTGTGAAATAAAAATAAACAAAATACTGGTAGGATATGAGATATCTTTAGTTGTTCTGAAAGTGACTTATTTATGTAATTAATTTTGAAAGTAACCTATTTTTTGTTATAAGATTTGAAAATTGGTCTAAATGGAATTTTTTTTCTTCCTATAAGTGATTAACGAGTTAATCAGTTATTCATAGCATCATTCTCTAAACTTTTGCGTAGCTAAGCCTTAATAATTTTCATAGTCAAAATACTCTTTTCGACGTATGACTGCTATCAATCCAACTTCAATAACAAAATGACGACGTTTCTTCCATTGAATCTCTTGACAAATCAAATTATTATTTTTTCCTTGTCACGTGTTTGGAGTGAATTACTTACACTAAGACCAATCATACACAACAATAATCTACATTAGCTCAGATGATTATTAATCTCATGAAGTTGCATATCCACACTTCGCGGAAAGATTCAACATGATAATAATAAGCATTTTCCTTTAAACGTGCAATGTAATCTTTTTAGAAAAACAAACAGTCAAATATACATGTCAGGGATGAGAACTACGAAGAAAACCTAACACATACAAATTGTAAATAGCCAACTCTTAAAGCTTTATTTCACACTAAACTAGAAATATCTTTCATTGTAATGTTTGCACTAGGAAACAAAAGGATAATTTCCTTCGTTTTAACTAACTGGCAAGAATACCACATTTCTATTCTTTTTTAGTAGGTAAACTGATCTATCATGGTTTAGCTAAATTATGTTCTTTTACTACTCATTTTTTAAATTCTGAACATGATCCGGAATAGATTCATCTCTAGGCATTGTGTTAATTTCGAACAATGATACTTTGTTATGATTGATTATTTTCAGTAGTTTCTCAATATTATGACATATGTGTTATTGCACGATAGTAGGAAAAAGCATAATACAAAATTAACATTGTTGAGTTATAGTTATTTGTATATTTGCAAATATTTTTTGATATTAAACTAAACAATGCTGACCAGGGCTTACTTTCGAATCATTTTATTGATGAAGGCCAACAACACTTTAATAAAGTTGGCCGCTGCTAACTGGCTTAAATTTAACAAGCGCAGATGATTTTGGTAGTCAACGAGGCCATGATTCAATTACTTGCTAGACATCTATTCTTAAGTTAAAGTATACATTCAATGCTTGTTCACTTGTTTTCCATAAGCTTAAAAGTTGTACCCAAATGCATAAAAATATACAATACGAATTCAGATTCAGAATGAATTTTTTTTTTAGAAAAATCCAGTGGGGGCGGCGGCCCCCACTGGGCCTGCAGTAGCTACGCCCTTGAGTGAGTCTTAGTAGTTTGCTTATTGTATTTGTATGTGGTGTAGTTAGCATTCTGAATGTGTTTGAAAATATGAGTATGGAATCTGTACGTTTAATTTATGGTGTTTATATATATGTGGTAATCTCAAGGTGATGGAGTGATTTTACTGTATATTGTAATAACAGATGGGATTGGAATGTATAATTTGGAGTAATCCCCAATCTCTAACTATGAGTTCTAAAACTGTGAATGTGTTTCCTTCAATTAGCATAACGATTTGGTTTGCTTCTTTGTTGTGTGTTATTGTAATAAGGCTGTATTGGGAATCTAAAGGTAGGAAGAAACTACTACGCTTGCAACGTATATGTTAAAATGCATGTTGGATTAATGAGACAGTTTCTAGTACTTAAGTCTGTGGACAGTTTCGTAAAATGAAAATCCTCCTTTGCATTGTGTACAACGCTGCTTTGTGCAAATCAGAATTTCAAACATAATGGGTTCCACCATTAAAATAAAGCAAAGCTCAAACTTAATTTTGCTAAAACAAACATAATATTGACGGTGGTAAAAACTGATTTTGCACAACTTAATTTTGGCTGAAACGAAACTTAACTCATGTCATTAAATTTAGCATTTTATTAAAGAATATATACTAATATATACTGATACAAATGATCACCTTATTTACCTTCACCATATTTTTCTGCCCATAAAAATATATACTAATACAAATGATCAGCAATTATTACTTAAATAAATATATACTAATATAACAAGAGGTGCACAAAATATTCAGCAAATAAAACTCAAATTTGGTCATAGCCTGAAGCAGTACGGGCTCAACCTGAAAATTTTTAGCTCGACTAAACGGTCCGGTGATTTTGTCCTGTGCTAGAAGCGGAAATCTGATAGGCGATGGGGAGAGAAAAAAGTGATTAGGTGTTTTGTTGCATGGATTGGATGCGATATTTTGGTGAAAGGAGGGCTGCTAGGTTCGGTCAAAGGGAAGACAGGTTCAGTGGTGCAGCAGTGGCTTGGAGAGGGCCGACGGTAGAAGATTTGGGTGGCACTAGGAGTAAAAGTGGTGAGGAACTTATCTTTTTGTTGTAGCATGAAAGAGAGGGGCAAGGTTGTGGTTAACATAGGCGAACTAGCTGCGTTTACTGACACTGAGTGTGTTGTGATTAACATAAGCAACTTTATATTTGAAAAATGTGGTACTAATAAGATAATAAAGAAACAGAACATTTTGTTGCATGGATTGGATGCAATAGGATTCCTCCACTACTGTTTATCCATTCAAGTAAATTGCTTGATAACTAATGAATTTTTATCAGCAAACTAGCTGCCTTTACTAACACCGAGTGTGTTGTGATTAACATAAGCGAACTTCATATTTGAAAAATGTGGTACTAATAAGGTAATAAAGAAACAAAACATTTGTCGGCAAACATTTAAAGTCCAAGCATAGATTGCATAACAATCATTTTACATTTTACTGTGGTATGCCAGGTTAACTACATCTTAACTTGATAAGAAGAATAAATCTTTTTTATGCCATGCTGCTCTTTAATTCATTATGAATACTTATTTTTAGAAACTTTTTTCAAACTTGAAATGAAATTGACTACTGTTCTTACAGTGCCGAGAGAAACTAAAGAAAGAAAATGGAAACCTGTCTTTCTATTCAGTACTTTTTTATTATAGTATATAGAGCAGGAGAAGGGGGCTTAATTGTATTTCCCTTTTGGTTTCTAAACTTAAAAAAAAAAATCGTCTACCAACAAGAATAAATGATTGAAATTAAGAAGCATAATCATTATTTTCGTGCTTTGAACCTGAGTTACGTTTGAAACAATTGAGATAGTATTTGAATTGAAATAAGTCAAAAGTCATGTGCAGGGAATTAAAACAAAAACAACAGTTTGTGGTTCTTAAATAAATAGTGAACTTTACTATTGTTTATTAAGAAGCAATACAAAAACAAGCAATATCATTTATTTTTCTGATTGCTTCTTATTAAATAAATAGTGAACTTTACAATTTTAGGTTCACGTTATGAAGTAATTTGAAAATTAAAATATGTGCATCATTAAGGAAATGCACTAGGAGCTAAAATACTCAAGACCGGCTCTGGTTGAGCTTCAGTGTATAAAGGCTTAGCTACAGTTGATCGTCTTCATTTTGTTCAATGTTTTGGATTCATAACTATTTTTTTATGAAAGAGTAACAGAGAACATTGATGTTTGAGAAGAGAGAGAGTATCCAAACGGGAATAAAAATGAAAGGAGACGAAGAAGTTGAACATGCGAAATAGAAGACGAATGAATGTGTCGTTTTGATTTTCACGAACTAATGTATTGTAATTTGCAATTAAGCTGCTAGATCTTGTGTTCTTTGTTGGCTAAGGTTATGTTTCTAGGACTACATTGAGCGATAATTCTCATTGTATTTTGGAAACACTAGTGGTCCTAGTCGAATTTGTATTTGCATCTCGATGTGATTAGAAGAAGTAGGTCCACTTGAATGAAAATTAGGTGATCGGGGTTGAATTTTCTTCTTTCAACTTGTATGCTATTTGCCGATATGGTTGGTAGGCATGGTATTCTGAAGAAGTCGCAATACTGTTGCATCCTTGTTTTATCTTTTTTGTATGTAATTTCTTGTTATCACGGATCTCTGTTGTGCTGTTATGTTAGCGCAGCTTTGGCACAAAAAGAAGAAGAAGGAATCTGAGTGATGGGAAGTTGGCATAAATTTGTTATCTAGAAGTTAGTCAAGCATGTATAATTTACTTGATGCTTGCTGGGAGCTAGCAATGCTGGAGGATGTTGTCAGTGGGCTGAATATTTGATTAATATTGAAATAAATGAAGAGAAGAATTTAATTATTCTTATCTTGATGTGGAGATAGGGAGGGATGTTAGCATACCAATTACTAGTAAAATTGAGATTACTACAATTTCTAGTTAATTGAGATTACCATTGGCAATGCAATGTATGTGGCTTTTTTGTGTGAAACGTCGATAGAAGTGGACATGGATATTTGAAGTAGTAGCAGAAATAGAACTTGATAATTCTTCAAGAATCAGTAGCGCTATAATCATTGTTTAAGGTAATAAATTTATGTCTTTTTGGCTTATACAATTCATTTTATAGGGTAATGAATTTATGTCATTCTGGCTTATACAATTATATTTTTTTTTTACATGCTAGAATATAATGGTTTCTTTACTTGTACATAATTACTAATTGTTTTTTTGAATTTTAGATTGTTGTTTGCTTACATATAGAAATGATGGATAAAAACTGGATACGTTTGAACAGGTAAATATTATAATACTCAAGTATAATATTGAATTTAAAACATATTTTGATATAAATGGTTATTGTTCTTTTTTTCTGTTTGTTCGTAGAACCACTAAAGAGTACGAGGAAGCAGCTTGGAATTTTGTGAATGATGGAAAGAGGAATATGGGAAATTAGAAAAAAAATTGTGTCCTTGTTTAGATTGTAAAAATCTTACTCGTCTTCATGGAGAAGCTATTGTTGAGCATTTGATTATAAGAGGAATGGATCCTAAGTATATGAGTAGTGAGTGGTATAATCATGACGAGCGAATAGATAAAAGAAAGAAAACGAAGTCGGGTGATGCATATGATTTACTTAAGGCCATCATCTATGAAGATGAAGACTTTGCTAATAATACCTTTTTGGATGATGATAAATGTGAAGATGATGCACAAACACGAGTGGATGATTTACATAAAAATTTGGAAGATGCAGAGACACCATTATATCCTGGTTGCTTAGATCAAACAAAGTTATCCGCTATCTTCACATTGTATAATCTTAAATGTGAGACCGGATTGTCTGATAATGGTTTCGATAAGCTTTTAAATGTGTAACAAATGTTGTTGCCAAAAAATAATGTACTTCCCAAGTCGTTATATGAATTGAAAAAACTCCTTAAGCTATTTGACATGGGCTTTGAGAAGATTCATGCATGTCAAAACGATTGTTGCCTTTTTAGGAATGAATATAAAGATTTGAATAATTGTCCAAAATGTGGATTTTCAAGGTGGAAGGTCAATCAGCGGACAAAGGAGATTATGCATGGTATTCCTGCTAAAGTGTTGCGTTATTTTCCAATAATTCCGAGGTTTAGAAGAATGTTTAGGTCCAAAACAATGGCGGAAGATTTAAGGTGGCATTTCAATAATAGAAGCACCGATGGAAAAATGCGTCATCCTGTAGATTCTATTACTTGGAATGTAGTGGATGAGAAATATAAATCATTTTCTACATATCCTCGCAATCTCAGGCTTGGCCTTGCAACAGACGGTTTCAATCCATTTTCTATGCTAAGTTCCAAATATAGTTGTTGGCCTGTAATGCTCGTGACATAAATCTTTCACTTATGTTGTGCAAGCAGAAAGATAATATTATGTTAACATTGTTGATCCCTAGTCCGAAGCAGCCAGGAAATGACATTGAAGTATATTTAGCGCCATTGATAGAAGATTCACATCATTTATGGAATACTAGAGTTGAGACTTATGATGCATACAGTCAAACAATTTTTAACATGAGAGCAATTTTTCTTTGGACAATAAATGACTTTCCAGCCTATGGTAGTCTTGCTGGCTGTTGTGTAAAAGGTAAAAAAGCCTGTCCATTATGTGGTGTCAACACTCATCATCGATGGCTAAATTAGAGAAGAAAGACTGTCTATTAGGGTCATAGAAGATTTCTATCCCCTTTAAATCCGTTAAGAAAAAATAAGGCCTTGTTTGATAACACTCTGGAGGAAGGGTATAGGCCTAGAATTCTATTGGGAAGAAAAATCTCTATCATTCTAAAAGATTTTCCGAATAATTTTGGAAATGTAAAGAAGAGCCAACAAAAAAGAAAAAAAAGGAAAAAACGAGAATGACCAAAATAAGATAGGGGATAAAAGAAAATTTGAGCGTAGCAAGAAAAATGAAGATGATGAGGACATAGATCCTGTGAGAATGGAGCTATCAAGATGGAAAAAGAGATCCATTTTTTTTCCAATTTCCATATTGGGAGGTTAGCACATACATTTTATTTTATTTCACTAAATAACATTATGAAATTATATAAGTAAAATGTTTTATTATTGATTTTTATACGAGCTTCCATTACGTCATAATTTAGATGTAATGCACGTGGAAAAAAATGTTGGTGAAAGCCTATTGGGTATAATGTTGCACGACAAAAAATCAAAAGATGGAGTTAATTCTAGAAAGGATTTGGAGGATTGGGGAATTCGACATGGTCTTCATACACAACCTCGTGGGAACAAGACATATCTTCCACCAGCTCCATATACATTGTCAAAAATTGAAAAAAAAAATATTTTGTAAATGATTATACGATTTTACAGGACCCGATGGTTATTGCTCAAATTTTAAAAGATGTATAGCATTGGAGGATTGCAAAATCAGTGGTTTGAAGTCTCATGATTATCACGTTTTAATGCAACAGTTGTTACCCGTCCTAATAAGAGGATTGCTTCCAAAAAAGCCGAGGAAAACAATATCTCATTTATGTTCATCCTTTAATAAACTATGCCAACGTATCATCGATAGAGAGAAACTACAACAATTGGAGGATGATATTATTTTGATTTTGTGCGAAGTTGAAAGATACTTTCCGCCATCTTTTTTTGATATAATGATACATTTGATAATTCATCTTGCAAGGGAAGCACGACTGTGTGGACCTGTCCATTTTCGTTGGATGTACCCATTTGAAAGATATATGAGGACGTTAAAAGATTACGTAAGAAATCATGCTCGTCCTGAGGGGTGTATTGCAGAATCTTATCTTGCAGAAGAATGCATGAAATATTTTGGTGAATTTTTGAAAAAATCGCATGACAAAGAAGTTCGAAATGAAGATTACCAAAGTAATGTAATACTTGAAGGACGTCCAATATCAGCATGTAAGACAATCACGTTGTCTTTGAATGAAAAAGAGTCTGCTCGTTTGGCTGTGCTAAGGAATATGGCCATGATAGAACCATATGTTAATGTTTTGATTGTTTGTAATTCGAAGTATAACGTAACTTTTGTTCTTACACCCCAGTTTGCATTTGGAGGAGCTACAAAATTTAGACAAGCGCATGGAAAGAAATGAAACATTACTTTGGAAAAATCATATAGCTACGTTCGCCAATTGGATTTAAAAAAAGGTCAATTAAATTTTTGTATGTTAATAATTTATTTTAAATCGTATTATGAATAGCTTTATCAAATGAAATTAATTGTTTATAGATACCTATTAGCTCCAAAGATCACAACGACATGCTAAAATGGATTGCTTATGGTCCGAAGAATAATGCTTTGTCCTATACAGGATACATCATTAATGGATTACATTTTCACACCAAAGACGTTGGGAGAGAAACTCAAAATAGTGGAGTGACTTATGATGCTACAACCATGTGTAGAGCAAGTGCAAAAGATGTTTCTCAAGTGTTGTCACTTATTATGGGATACTTACCGATATAATTTTGTTAGACTATAATGTTTTTTATGTTTCGATATTCAAGTGTCATTGGGCAAACATAAGAAATGGTGTGAAGGTTGAGGATGGGTTTACTCTTGTCAATTTGCATCAAAGCCAAGCTTCATTTTTAAAAGATCTATATATACTTGCATCCCAAGCGAAACAAGTTTTTTATTTAAGAGAAAATGATTCTTCTAATTGGTATGTGGTGATGAAAGCACCTTCGAGAATTTTTGATGAGCTAGAAATGCAGGACACTATTGAGGAAGTAAGCCATGTTGAGGAAGATTGTCAAGAAGTCAATATGGATGTCGATGGATATGTTGATGATGTTTCTTTTGTTAGAGAAGATAGTGAAGGCATACTTGAGTAGTTTTGGGATAGTTTATTAACCACGTACGATGGTCTAAACATGGCATAGTTTTATAGATATGCATTACCCTTTTAATATGAAAAAAAATGTGTTCTAAAGAAAATTTCAGCGATTACAAAAGTAAACCATTTTTATAGTAAAATTGTGCATGCTTTCTATTCATTTAACCTTGAAGAAAATGTAGATTGCAATTTACAAGGCTAGAAATTCGAAAGTTTTTTTTTTGAACACATGGTCTGTACATATATTAATTCACTATCGTATTCTATTTCGTGATCGTAACACAGGCTGTTGGTAAGACCATAAATTCCACATGTTGTTTCCTCTTTTTGGCCTGAAATTTTAGTAAGCTGGCAGTAAATACTTTTATAAATACAGGAAGTACTTTTGGCACCGACTTTTAGTGAATTAATTATGGTCTTTTCCTCTTTCATTGTTTCATTATTTGTAAATGATACACAGCTGATTGCATGAATCAATGTGCCAGCCATCACTGTGTTATGACTATTTTAATATAGTTTCTGTTTTTCCTATATGCAAACTAATATATAATAACTGATTGCAATTAGTTAATATTGTTAATGCAGGAAATGGCGAAGAAGAGGAGGATTACTCGCAGACAAAAACTAGTCGAGGACCCCCAAGAAGAATTTGAAGCAAATAGCGAACCCAATGAGTTTGAAACTGAAAATAATTTGGTGGAAAATGACACTGGTATTCAACAACATGAAAATCCGGTCGAAAAGAAAAAATCGAGAGGTCAGACTAGAATGAAAAGACTTCTGTCGGATCGTGTATCTCGAATTAATGTTGAATTCAACGAGAATGCTATACCAATTGGAGATGGTTCTGTAAAATTGTCTTCTTACTTAGGACCGCTCGTACGGGAGCATGTTCCATTCACAATTGATGATTGTCGGTTAATTAGCGATGATTTAAAGTTTGTGCTGTGGAGTTCCATTCAGGCATCATTTTCATATAATTATTTTGAACTGAGTTTCTTGCTTTCTTTGTTCATTTTGGTCAGTTTTTTATGTGCAGAAATATTTTTGTTAGTTTCATTAGTTTGCTGCAGAAATATTTTTATGTGCAGAAATTTTTTATATTGCTGCAGAAATATTTTTATGTGCAGAAATATTTTTATGTGTAGAAATATTTTTTTATTGCTGCAGAAATATTTTTATGTGCAGAAATATTTTTATATTGCTGCAGAAATATTTTTATGTGCAGAAATATTTTTGTTATTTTCATTAGTTTGCTGCAGATATACTAGATGGTTTACCAGTAATTCATTAGTTTCTTCATTAGTTTTTTATGTGTAGATATATTTTTGTTATACACTCCTACCTTAATACGTTTTGCCTTTTAATACCGATATGGCCTCATCTAAATCATGATAGATAATGGTGTTTTAATACCTTAATACGTTTTGCCTTTTAATACCGATATTAGCTGGAACAAATCATGGTTTAATATACAAGTTATCAATTTTATTGATAATGCTTGCATAATGCAATGCAAGCCTAGAAAACCCCGGCATTTTATGTTGAACTAACCCTTGCTTATCCAAGTCATCATCAGTTACACCAATTGATTCTGTAATTTGTTTGTGTAGACAGTCCAAACCTCATAAGGGAGCATGAAAACAAACCAATAATAAAATCCCAAGTGCTCGGATAACAAAATTTCTATTATAGAACCATTTCCGCCACCATCAATCAATGTCTGCTCTTCCGTGGAAGATGCTATGTTCTGTATACTTTTTAGTCCTATAACTTGGTTTATTATTATTATTATTTTGCATTTACAAATAATTTTACCAAAGCAAAAATATTCAAAGCGTCAACTTGCAAGGGTGATATCTAGTGTTATGATGTTTGTCCGCTCTTAGTGGACCTGCACATTGCATTTTAACATTAGTAGAGTATACTGTTTCCTACCATCGAAACATCCTTTGTCAATTTGATCCTTGAATAAATGGTGATATATTATTGTCAATATTCTTCAATGGGATAGTCTTAGACTCAATGTTGTGATTGCAATTGGTTCGCTGTTAATAATATCATATGGAATCAGAAATTTAATGCCAATTCTTTTTTCCCTTTATCAAACTTATTATGGACAAGATCAAGACTGTGGAGATCTACTCTACTAATATTAATAACAGTTCTCCTTTTACTATGATCGACATGTGTCCAGAGTATATTTTCCATCAATTTCAACAACAATTGTACTTTAGCTCCTCATAGGCTGCATACAAATGGATACAGTGCAAGCTGAAATTCGACTGGCCTCCTCCTATTGGAAGGCGCAAAATCAATTATACAGTCAATAATTTCTGGCTTTCTGTATCATTGGACTCGCAGTATGTTTGTCTTCTTCTATGAGAGAAGAATACAAATAAATACCAGATATTATGTTTACTTGCATGCCTATGTTTACTTGCATGCCTATGTTTCTTGGCAACTTGTATATATGTTTATTAATGTTTTATCTATAAAGCTCTGGGTTTTTTGTTTTTTCTTTCTGTTTAGCCATCACATTAGTTTTTAGTTTGGTTTTTAGTGATCAACTTAATGTGCTTTTTATTAAATGCAGAGCAATTGTGGAAACACAAATGGTAAATGTGATTTGTTGGATTGGAATGGAACTGATGAAATAGTCGCCGAAGGAAGGGTTGTGTAAAGTGATCCAAACGAGCTTGTACACAAAATTCCTTTAGGACCAAATGCAAAGGCAGTTTTGATTGAGATTCCAAGGAAATTAGATGCTTTTCTATGGAAAGCCGTGTTTAGTATGATGCATCTTGGAGAGGCTACGGGCATGTTAGTAGCATGGCCTTCCGATAAAGTTATTATGCGTGACTTGGATCAATCTGACAATATGGTAATTTTAATTTTAGTTTTAATTTTTTTATGTATAAAAATATTAATTTCATATATATGCATTTTGTTTTATTAGAGTAAAACAAGCCACACAGAAAAATTATACAAGCTATATGATTGGATTGGAGGTAAAGAACTAGTTGTTGAAGGACGTTTGTACTCTAGCGATCCAAACCAGTTTGTGAATGGCATTCCTATTGGACCATCGGCTATGTTAGTTTCTATTGACAATCCAAAAAAGCCTGATGCCTTTTTATGGAGACCAACAGATAATATGATACATGTTGGGGAAGCCGTTGGTAATAAGGTAGCTTGGCCGGAATCAAAAGTGGTTGTTGAACCAGTTAAAGCCACATCATTTGTTACTACTCCTGTCAGCGTAACATCTCATGTAGTAATGCATTTAAGAAAAATTATAGTAATTTTATTTATCAAATTTACTAACTGAAATATATATTAAATCATTTGTGTTTGTTCTTTAATTTGATAGGGTGGAAAACCAACTCTCCCAGCCATTAAGAGTAAATGCAAGCTGATTGATGTTGGTGGAACAGGAGAATTGGTTGCAGAAGGAGTTGTGGCTTCAACCAATCCAAATGAACTGGTCCATTTCGTTCAACTTGGAAGAGACACTGTTAAAGTTTGGGTAGTGAATGCTACGGTTCCAGATGCAGTTCTTTGGAGACCGACTTCTGATCTTGTCTGCATTGAAGATGCCGTAGGATCTCTAGTAGTGTGGTCAGCCTCAAAAGTTGTAGCAGAATCTAGTTCTAGTAAGTAGACATTATTTCTTTTATAGATATAAAAATTTAAGATGTATACATATTTGACGTTCTACCATTTTTATATAGGTAACCACTGTTAAAGTTTGTTAGCTGATCAAAAGGAAAAAAAAACTATTCTCGCCCTAACTGTAAGTACTTAATTCCTGGGAAGATGTTTTAATGAATGTAGACCAAATCGTATTTTAACTTTACGAGTGACCAGTTTTAATAATATAACTAGATGGGAACAGCACATAAGTTGTGTTTGCATTGTAAATTGGTTGATCTAGTTAGTTTAGGAAAGGATTTAAAATTACTGAATAATTAATGTGAAATAGTAGGTTCTAAGGAGGGAATAATGTATGTTGTCTTTCCCTTACAAGCATGGCCTGACTTACATAGATCAGAATATTTTTAAATTTACTGAATAATTAATGTGAAATAGTATGCCAAAATTTGTTATTTTGAAAAGCTTTGAAGAAATAATTCATATTATCACTCTTCCTGTCAATTTGTTGTGCCAATCTGACAAATTTAAGGCTAGAGCTTGAGATAAAACATCAAACAGAGTATACCATTTCAGAAGAAAGTTCATTCATCTAATTTAACATATACTATTTCAGTTATTATTATGTTGTACAATATTTTTTCAATGAAACACGTTAATTCACATTTCAAGCAATTTTATATAATCCACATGAAAATACTGACATTCTCAAGTGAATTTAAAATTATTATTTCTCATTTTATACTGTAAAGCATGATGGTGGTGAATAAATTATAATATCGTACTTCTAAACCGACAAACTGGAAACTCTAGATTTCCAAATCACTTTGTTTATGGACCCGTCGTTTGGTCCACTGAATAACACTGTCCCCTGAGTAATCCATTTGAATTTTGACAGCTGCAAGTTCTTTTCAACCTATATCTATATGTATACCATTTCACAAGGTAGTTCAGTCCCTTTTATTTGTAGAGCCTCGAACTAGTGTGACATGTATTTCATTGTTTGAGGTGGATTTGCTTTGTTTGAGGCGTGTTGTTTGAGGTGTGGCAGTTTCCTATAGAGCAATTGCAGTTCTAAGATAGTTTCCTACGGAGCAATTGCAGTTTTATCTACGCAGCACACTGCCACATCATATGTGCACACACATCCCGCGATCACCACAAACCTTTGCTTCTCTCCTTTCATATGTCAATATGCACAGCTTTAACATTTCTTTCCTACAACCGATAGCCGCATCCAAAATTGTGTCGTCTTGCTTTCATACGTCAATACTCATGGAATAGATTCGTCGTTTTCACAGTGGTAGATGGGCTGACTGCTTGATAATTTAACTTCGTGGGTGTGGTTTGCTACTCTGATTGCTTGATAATTTAATCTGTCATCTTGCTTGCTTGTCTTTTTTCTCGCAGTGGTAGATGGGCTTGTTTTTTCCTTTTAGAACCATTCGTGCCATCTCTGTCGAGTCGTAGTTTTCATTCAGGTTTGGATCCGCTATTTCTTCGTAGTTTCCATCTGTTAATGCTTGAGACAGAATTGGCCTTGCCTGTTACAAGTTTTTAACTTTTTATATGAGTACAGTTCAGAGAATTGTTTGCGACATAAAGAAATAATATTTACAACTCTTCATGTGAAATATCACACTTTAGAGAATAACAATTACATTCAATTCATGGTAAAACCCTTTTATTCTCAAAAGCATTTAAACCGCCTTTTATTGAATAATTACACTACTGTGTGGTGCTAAAAACATCCAAGTTTGCTCTTTTTACAAACAATGTTGTGATATCAGAAAGTGCGAAACCTGATGTATTAGCAACACACCATCATATGGAGCTAAATGCATCATGTTTTGCACTTCTTAATACCACATCATGGTAACAGGAAGAGCAAACTCCAATGCTTTCAGTAATACATTTATTATTTATCGTTAGTAGCCACATTTGCTAATGAAGTTTATTTTCATGAAGTGTCTTTCTTTCAGTGATCGTATTTTTTCCGAATGTAGTCCAAAGTGGCTTTTCACAAGTGGCATTTCACTTATTGACTTTTCATAAATTCACAAGCATTTTACAAAATGCATAATTACTAACAGCAGAAGGGCATTGAGTTAGATTAATATGCATATCAATTTCCATAGAGTTGTGATAGAACTGTAATACCATAGTTTCCAAATTAAAAATTACCGATTTCATGCTAGCTTTTTATTTGCATTTCTGTGAATAACCCAAAGTGCTATTTATGCGATTGTAGTTCTGGTATTCATGAGGAAACCCTCTTGTATGATGTTAGATTTTTGCTTTGTGCATGTGGCATGTCGTTAGCCTATAACATTCATTGCCTTAGTTAACATAGAAATATGTATTATGAATCAATTCTAAATGCTTTGGTAGCTTGATGCAGATCTCTATTCTCTGTGCTAGCCTCAAATACCACAAGTTAACTTCAAGCAGCATGTCTCTAAGGTAAAATAATTTACATTTCTTTTTCATGCATATGATAAAATTATCTTTGAAACTTTTGATTTTGTTTATTCTTTTAGTACATATTTTTTTGTCTTATTAATTTTCCCGACTGCTGTTAGTGGATGAAATCTTGTTAGAAGCATATAGCTACTCCTTTAAATGTGAAATAATTGGGAAAATATAGTTTACCAACAGATATTTTGCTAAAAAAAATTGTCCACAGGCTTCAATGTGAAATAATTGGTAAAATATGATTTGTGTCCATATGTTTTACGCAAAAAGTCCCTAGCTGGTTTCAGTTTTATTTATTAAGTTTCTAGTTCCAGATTTATTTATTAAGTTTCTAGTTCTAATGGCGAAACGGGGGTATTTTGACAGAACCTTAAAAATATTACTGTGATTAAATGTTAATTAACTTAAAATTACTTTACTGTGGTTACTGCATATACATGTTTAAAAAATTAACTAAAATTTAAAGTGTAAAAAAAATAAAAAATATTTTGGAATCAACTTCTATATTCATGTTAAACCTCCGCTATAATTTTCGTTTCTCCGGAGCCGAGTGCTTTAACTGCAGCGCGTTGCAAGATTAAAATAAGTGATGATTGAATCATGTAAATACTGTGTATTATGTTTTAATGTGGATCAAATAATTAGGAATAGATAAAACCATCCTCTGCATCATGTAAATACTGTGTATCATGTAAATACCGTGTATTATGTTTAATGTGAATACTGTCTATGTACACACCTTGCATCAGGAAGGATGGTAGCAACTAGTCAGTGCGTTAGCTAAAACCATCCTCCGCAGCAAACTTAAATTTAATTAGTTGCTCCTTCCAGAAAAATAGGAGGAGTTCCACCTGTGATATGTACGAGATATTATAACAATATTAGGACCAGCTTTGCCATTCAAACTAAGTAGTTCCAGTTTTTCTGAAATTACAGCAAACTTAAATTTAATTAGCTGCTCCTTCCACAAAAATAGGAGGAGCTCCACCTGTGATATATATGAAATATTATAACAACATTAGGACCAGCTTTGCCATTCAAACTAAATAGTTCCAGTTTTTCTGAAATTACAGCAAACTTAAATTTAATTAGCTGCTCCTTCCACAAATATAGGAGGAGCTCCACCTATGATATATATGAAATATTATAACAACATTATGACCAGCTTTTCCATTCAAACTAAGTACCAGTTTTTCTGAAATTATTACTTGCGCGTTGTATACATGTGAGGCAAACCTGGTTTATGCATAAAGGAATAAAATAAAAATACATTTCACGTTTGACCATCTAATCCAGGCACGAAAGCAGACCGGACACAGGGACAAGGTAGTCCAGACATTTGTCTGCAATAACTTGTTAAACAATAGTATTTGATGCAGTGGTCTGTAGTTTAATTAATTTCTCAATATGTTTGCTAAAGGCTGCTTTATTCCAAGTTAGCAAATTAATGATACCTAGACCCCACAAAGAAATCTCTCTGTAATTTGAGAAAGGCAATGTGTCTTAGCTTGACTGAATGCATACCAGACCAAAGAAGATTATTCATAGTTCTTATCATAAGAATTAACTTTATAGAAGGATGATAACAACTAGTCTGAGCATGATACAACATAGAAATGCAAATGTTATTCATACATCGATGCTTTTGAGCATACCTTATAGAAGTTTTATATATGTACCTCTGTGATACATATGCAAGTTTAAATATTTTGAGCTAAATATTGCTTATTTTTGTTGTAACAGGACCATATTGTTTATGTTTTAGAGAAAATATCAAAAACAAAACAAGATTCAATCATGCATTCGACATGGAAGAGGTGATCAAACAATATGTATGAATTGTTAAGTTTGGATATGTGAAAGTAGTTTGAACTATATGTATGAAATATTAAGTTTGAATATATTGACATTGTTTGAATGATATGTATGAAATATTATGTGGTAGTTTACATGTTTGTTGTTTTTGAAAATGCGTTATGTTTGTATACATTTAAGAAATAGATAACGATATATATGAATGATGTTTGAATGATATGTATATAAAAGAAACGAAAAAGCTGAAATGGTGGTATATAAATGCTATAAAATTGTTTGTAAAATTATAGGGTTTTAAAAACGCTATAAAATTGTAAGTCAAACGCTATTACAAACATTAATAAACGCTACAATTATTTAAATAACAGAGCTGATAGGCATAAAACATAGATTGGATTCAAACAAAATAATTATATCTGTATTAGTAAATTTCCATCTCACCTTATAGCTTCCAATTTCTGAATTTTGAACCTTTTTAGGCTTACAATCCCCAAATTCTTACAAATCTACAATTTATCTAGAAAGGGGAGAATTCTAGGTCTGTAGAAATGTAACAAAAATGGAAGAGAGCGAAGAAATCTATCATTGGGCATCATCTTCCATCGAATCTATTAATATTCCCAATTCCATATGAATTTGATTTGATTTGGCATATGTATGGATATATTTTATTTAGAAATTAGGTTAGAAGAGGAAGAAAAACGGCAAAGCTCCGCTGCCTTCATAGATTTGAATGATAAAGGAGTGAGGCTCTACCCATTTATTTATTGGGGTGGAAATGGCCTAGAATTGTCGGATTAGTTTTAAGTTATATCCGTCCATCCGTTATAATAATATAATAAAACAACTCACCAAAGCCTAGACGTCACTGGGCAGTTTGATGCCCAGAAGGGACCTTGGCGGTCGACCCTCATGTCGACCGCCTGGGCATCAAACTTCTCAAGTCGTCAGGGTAATGTATGGTAAATTATTAATTAAATATTTGGTTTATTTATTTTCCGTCCATTTTCGTATTTCGTCCGTAACTTTTTCATACGGACTCCATTCGTGAAACTCCAAACATGAAAATTGACCAGAGTTCCGAGACGAACGCAACGGTTAAAGTTTCGTGGCCTAATTCCATCATTTATAGAAATTCCTATTTTTTAATTTCTAATAATTAATTATATCGCCAAAATTTCGGGTTGTTACGTTCTTCCCTCCTAAACAGGAATATCATCCCGAAATTCTAGCGCCTAAAATCCTATCTACAGAACCAATTCGTGTACATGCACTTTGCAACCATGTGTATATGTGCATGGTGTACATAATAAAATTTCAACCAACAACATGCATGCAAGATGATTCTAATCAGATCCTCCTATATGCTTGCATTAAACTTTTTGAAATATTTTTGAAAACATGATGTAGAACATCCTAAATATACTGCAAGTTCTATATGAATGCAAATTTTGAAAATTATTTTTCATCCATAACCTTTACACAATTACAAATAAAACCGTGAAGCAACCAATTTTGCATCCAAACCCCACCATCCAAAACGTACACGATCTAATCGTTTCCTATTTAACTTCTCCTAAACCGGAAAAAGGAGATTAAGGCAAAGAATTTTAACATTTCCTTCGCTTACAAATAATCCATTTCCCGCCCTACAGTGGAATTTTCACCTCAGTTAGCCAAAATACCAAAAAAAAAAAAATCAACTTTAGACTGTAAAAGAGGCTTAAAACAAGCTCTAAAACATAAAAGGAGTTAATTAATAGTTTGCGCGCATCGTTGACAAGGTATCGAAACAACGTTTCCAAGGCCAAAACAGTCTTTCCCTTGTTACCGTTAACGTTTTTATTGTATCGGCGGTCCTGTTGCACCGCTAAAACGCACACACAATGCACCCAAAAATCTTCCTTACACCGTTCATTTGACCAAAAATCAAACTTTTTCATAAAAATAAATTTCCACTTAAAAAATTGTCATGTTTAGTTTGAAATTTTCCTTTTAAAATCATTTCATTTCCCTATAAAATAAGAAAATGATATATGGTTTTTTCCAAACAACATTTTCCATAAACTTTTATAAATGAAAATTGCGAAAATTTAAACGATTCATGTCACGTGTTGGTGAATAAGGAAGTCATTCACGCGAAAAATGCGAAAACTGAAATCACACACAAAAAACCAAAATAAATTTTAGCTTTATCAAGGAATGGTGATTTATTTATATACCCATGACGAAAATAACACAAAATCGGTGCTTTGCTAAAATTTGTCCAACACTGAATTTTATCCTCTCCAGCTCTAGGACAACTGTTAGTTTAGACACGAAAATGAGATTTCATTCAAAGAGGCACGCGTGAATGACATAAACATCGCCAAACATAGAAATCTCATTAACATAAGTCGTGCGATTTAAACAACACTAACAGTTACAAGCACGAATCACCACAACCAAGAACCCAATGTTGGAAAGGGATAACAACGAAACAACACCAAAATTCGCAAAATGACGGCTATGAACAACGAGATGTCTCGCTTTGCGGCTGGAGCTCATACCAATTTCTATGATTTTTTTATTAACCATACCATGGTAGCAAAATGTTCAATCTCGTGTTAGAAACACTGTTGATGTTATTGGAGGCTTCCACATCACCATTTCTGCTAAAAGAGAATTTATGATAATAAAAGAAACCTAGCACAAAACCGCTTCTCATGGAAATCCATCAAATACTGTCTAAAGACAAAAATGGACAGATGAAATTACAGAAAGTAACCCCATGAGGTAATAGACAAAAGCAACAAGTTGAACCGAATACGATGCAATACCAAATGATGGTTACACCATCGATCAAGCAAAGGGTAAATTTCCGCAACATAAGACAAAACCTAGTCATAACTTCCCATTTATAGAATGATGTGCTAAATGGGTCACACGTCAACATCGGTGGTTTAAACATAGATTCCAAACACAAAAACCGACATCAAGAAAAAGAGTTTTGCTGCAAAATATCCAAAGACGGTCAAACAAAAGACCATATAAGTCCACGTAAAACGCGAATTCCTCTAAAATCTCATCGAGATCCTCCTCGGAAAAACCATCCAAAGATAGCTTGTCTTCATCTCCGGAACAACGATCGCCTTAGAAAGAACATATTCAAACAAAGTATGACAAAGGCGGATGTAACACAAACAACAACCCTATTCTAAGATCTCAAAGCAATGGGCCGGTGCAAACCCAACTGCCTTGACAAATTTTCTTAGCCCTAAAGCGGTGAGACACTTTTCTCATTTCGATCCAACCAAATGATCACTACCCAAGAGTGAGACTTAAATGATGCGAGTAACATCGAATAGCGAAATTAGGTATTATGGACTAAGAAAAAGTCGGAGAGAAGAAATTAGATCTTGAAGTATTAGTGAGGCAAGATCTAATGCGCAAACAAGCGTGGAAAATGAGGAGACAAGGCCGCAACAAAGAAAGAGAAGAAGAATAGAGACGTGGTTCGGCTAAATGAGGAAGAAAAGATGAAAGAAGGAAGTTACGGGGTAATTTTGATGCAACTTTTATGGTTGAGTTCTTGGTCCAAGTTGTACCAAAACTCATCAACTAATTGACCATCTTAGTATAACACTAAACGGTCAACTACCAATTGGGCTTTGGACAGAGGTTGGTCCCTGACCTTATTAGGCCAGATCAAAATATTAATCGTCTTGCATTATCTTTTAAGATTCGATGCGATTCGAAAAATAGTCATCCTCATCACCCCGGTATTTTAAGACCGCAGTTAAACTCTGAACCAACTTCAAGGATTTATAGTCTCAACAACAATGCTTTAACTACATAATGAACGAGCAAATTTCAAAAATAATTTAGCTAGAAATCCATAATGAAACTAAAAAGGATTTTTTCCCTCACCTAGCTGACAACAAACAGATGATTCATGAAGTCAAATACCCCTAAATCCGGATGAAGGATTTTCCTTAGCCTTTACAAAGAAAAATTTAAAACTTTTCCAAAAATGAAATTTATTTATAAACTAACGGTTTTGTATTTATAAATCCATTCTATTATTACTATTTATATTCCAGTTTTATATTTTAAACCGAAAAACCTTTTCGGGTTTAAAACATTGGAGCTTTAAAACAATTTAGGCAAATTTTGTTAACTTTAATAAATTATCCAATATATATAGGAAGATGGATACTGAAAATCACAAGGAATGGATATTTATTATTCTTGAGTTTTAGTGGTATATTCCTTATCATTTTAAATTCCTTCTTTCCTACCAATCAGACCATATTTATTAAAATTACTGAATGACCCCAAAATTTTTAAAACACAAATATGTTAAGAATTTAAAACCATTTCTTCACAAACTATTTTTTCTGAAACTGTATTCCAAAACCGTTGAAATCCATTTTTATTTTTCAAATAGTATTAAAAATAAATTTCCTCGAATATAAGGCTAAGAATTCAACTGAATAATTCAACAAAGGTAGATCCGAAATTTTAACGAAGTAACAAATGGATAAACCTCATAATTATAATTTCGAAATGAATACGACATATTAAAGTGGGATTTTTACCCGTTTTGGATCGATTAATGGTCTTAACTGGAACTACTAACGAAACCATACCAGGAATTTATGACTATCTCGATTGTAGCTAGCTTTTTATATTGACATATATATATATATACACCTATTTTTTTCAGTTTTCAAATCTCGAATCAACGGAATCCACCATATGTCGCCTCTTTCTCTTCACGACGAGATTGCCAACGTACTATGGGGTTAAGATAGAGTTGGCTAAAAATCCAAACTCAACACAACTTTTAGTCGCTCAAAGCCCATCATATATAATTAGGCCCACGACTAATTACTATAGTCGAAACAAATTAAAGTCGAGTAAAAAGACGAAGAAGAACAGAAAAGAGAATCGAATTACATTCTCTCATAAAACCTGATTTAACTAATTCCTCTAATCGTATAACCTAAGCTATGTTACTAAATGTAACACCCCACACTTTTCTACACCCAAATTTTGACAAAAATCAAAACTTGAACACGACCAAGCGTAGAGCGTATATCTGGTACCTGCAGTAAATGAGCATGAGCATGAGCATAATCAGAGTATGATAAAATAAAATTCGTAGCGGAAAATAAATAGGATAACTAGTATTAACTCAAGTAACTACCCTTTTCAAAGTAAGTCACTTTGCCAATACCGAGCATGAGGGAGAACGAGAACCGAAAGCCAAACTTAATCATCTGTGAGAACCCGACCTTCTCTATGAAACTTGGGAGGTTGTAACGAGGAGGGGGGTCAGAACAACAAGTTCTGGTGACTAAGAAATGTACAACACAGACTAAAACACAAATATATTTCTTTTGCTTCAACCTAAGCTGTATGTCTAACCCGGTTAGTGATTCTAGCCCAACCTAGTAAATGTTTATGCACGACTTTATATTCAACCCAAAATAGTATTCCCGACCATATTACCGAGATTGGACATTTACACACATTTTTGTGAAGCCTTTATACCAGAGTTTAACTTGTTAATTATATCGAGAGTGGAACCCCAATTTCAGGGTTTCTATCTATATCATCATTCTCTATTCTTTATTATTTAACGCCTCACTATCAATGATAGATAAGGTGGATTCTCGCTAATCGCTTAAGACCCTAAGCAGATCTATTGGTCACTTATTAACCCTCGATGCTATAGTAAATGTTAACATAAAAGTAGAAGGCACTAGCTACGGGCCCTACTATTTAAGGATTCCGTCATTCACGTATATACCCTTCCCCTACATAAGGTGAGAGTAGGTATTTTATCTTTCGTTATACTTTCTAGTCGACCTTATTAGATAACCTCCTTAGTCACTACTTCCCATAAGATAGATGGCCATATCTGGCTGTTTTAATTTCCAGGTTTGGGTAGGCCAACACACACCTACCATTTAAGACCCCTATACCGAAAAACTTATTCTCAGGTGGACTTTTTAACCCAAGTCACTTAGCCTTTTAGGACACAGGAAGCGGACTATACACGAAGGTTATTCGTTCGTCCCTCATTTGATTTTAACACCTTTCCCTTTTTGGGATAAAGTAGGCTACGTTATTAAGTCATTCCCGTTTAACTCCTTTATACGGAAATACTATACGTACACTATTTATTTGTGTCACATGTTTATATGGTTAATAGTGTCTTACATTATTAACCTACTAAGTCCAACTATATTTTAAATTACAAGTATTATTGACATAAATAAGGAAGGTTATATTCCCTTTTCTCCAGGATATTTATTTAATTTCTTCCCTAATTTGGACTTAGAATTTAAATGACAACCAATATCCATTAATCCCCTTTTGACACCCATTTCTTTTATTTCCTTTTTATTGCCCTTTATGACTCTAATGACCATATTTTCCTAAGGCAACTATTTATCAGTCCCAAATTGTCTATTTATTATACCCCAACGGACAATTCCTATTCTTATTTATTTATTTATCGACCGTTATACACATTTTTACATATCGGGCTTCTCACATTAAGTTGATAATATTTGGATTGGATATGTCGGTAGGTTCAGGGCAGACTTCTACCACAAGTGAACTTAACCTCGTGCCTTATTAGAATTATATTTATGCATTAGGCCCCTCACATTAAACTGACTACCTGTGGTTGCCAGATTTACCGGTCTGTTCCGGGCATGCTTACACTACAAGTTGAATTTAACCTCGTGTCTAAATGCGGTTATAATTTAAATTTCCTACTTGGGGCCCACAACAATTATCCTAATTGATTTTAGGAATTGTAACAATTTTCCCGTCACATTTATTTTCCACAAATCAATATTGGTTACAATGGTTATCTCTTTATTTGTGGGCTCATTTATAGTAGTTAATTGCATTGATTGCTATAAATGGTCACCACAAACATATTAATTTAAAATGGATTATATTTACACATAATTCGATAATTTAACCTTATCCAGACATTCAAACATTTCATATAATTTATATATCATCATTTTAAGCTGATTTGGACGGATAATATGTATATATTTACTTTTGTGTTTTCGTCCGGTCAATGTAATTATTAATATTTATTCATTATTTATTATTTTGCAATACTTATTTTTTAATCAATGATTTGATCTAATCAATTAACCAAACATTCCCTTTTTACATTCAATCCTGCCAAAAAGGTTTCAAATCTCACACGGACCGTTAGCCAAAATCACTGTAAATCATGCCAATATTGTGGAATTGACACATTTCCAAATCACAAGAAATATGTGTACTATATTTTATTTTGGAACAGTCAATGAAAATTACATACAAAACATGTATTTATTTTATATGTACCTTTCCCCCTCTCTTCCCTTTTTAATTCTTTTTGTCATACTTCTTGTGATTATAAAATAATGCCTCTTTATTTTAAAATGAGGAATACGACATAATTTACAATGCTTGAGCCAAAAACCGAACAAGAATGTAAACAAGTAATATTACTTTTATTCTTACAATCACATAATACACATATTCATCTTTTTACCGAAATTTACATATTTCATATTTCAGCATTGAACTAAAGATCTGGAACATAAATACAACAAATTTATGTTTAAGGGACTGATTTCCAGATCCACGGTGTTATGTGGCATATACAGCATATTTCATAACTCATAACATAACTTGTAGAAATATGAAGGAATATATATAAAAATCCTACAATTCATGTTTATACATAACCACAACTTTATCATTTACCAATTTCAAACATATTCATAATCAGATCCAATGGTAATCACAATTTACAATTATTTAAATAACAGATCTGATAGGCATAAAACATAGATTGGATTCAAAAAATAATTATTATATTTATATTAGTAAATTTCCCACTCACCTTATAGCTTCAAATTTCTAGAAATCTACAATTATTTATCTTGAAAGGGGAAAATTTTAAATTTGTAGAAATGTAAGAAAAAAGGAAGAGAGCAAAGAAATCTATCGTTGAGCATCCTCTTCCATTGAATCTATTAATCTTCTCAATTCCATATGAATTTAATTTGATTTGGTATATGTATGAATATATTTTATTTAGAAATTAGGTTAGAAGAGGAAGAAAAACTTATGGCCTAGAACCATCGGATTAGTTTTAAGTTATATTTGTCCATCCGTTATAATAATATAATAAAACAACTCACCAAAAACTAGCCGTCATTGGGCATTTTGACGCCCAGTAGGTCGACCTTGGCGGTCGATCGTCGGTCGACCCCCATGTCGACCGCCTGGGCATCAAACTGCCCAGGCCAGCTGGGTTATGTACTGTAAATTATTAATTAAATATTTGGTTTATTTATTTTCCATCTTTTTCGTATTTCGTCTGTAAATTTTTCATACGGACTCCATTCGCGAAACTCCAAACATGAAAATTGATCAGAATTCTGAGAGGGACGCAACGGTTAGAGTTTTGTTGCCAAATTCCATCGTTTGTAGAAATTCCTATTTTTAAAATTCTAATAATTAATTTTTATCGCCAAAATTTCGGGTTGTTACATTTACTGTCTTATTTCGAGCATGAACGAAACCGCATCACACCTTACCATCTATACATCGAATTGAAGCTTTTTGTTCTAGGGTTGTGAATATATCAATTTTGAGATTTTTAGTTGAAGGTTTTATTTGCTTTGATTTTTTTGAAGTCGTAATTTTCCATTGAAAAGCTTCGGCATTTCCTGAAGCAAGGAAGATGAATGACTGCCTTCGTACATTATATATATAAATATATTATACTTGGAAACCAAGTTTTAAGGACATAGCGTAGTAATGTGTTAATTCTTAAGCATGTGCAAAAACATAGGGTCCTACGTGAAATAGATAGTCTGCATTTTGGAAGTGATGGAGTGTATGAATCTTGGCAGGGAAGGAATACAAATTATATATATAATTTTTATTTTTTTATTTTCTTTAATTCACACGAACTTATGCATGAAGTACCATGTTCAAACTACCACATACGATCTTCAATCACGGTGATACTTGTTATCCTACGATAGTATAATATTTCAGGCACGATGGAACTGGTTTCGTCGAATTCAGAGCCCGTTTGTAAAATTCCCTTTTTAATTACAAATGGTTGAATAATATGCATTTATATGGCGTACGGTCACAAAATAATTCCGATTGGTCCCAAACTGGAAATCTTACAAATAATTAATCATTACAAATTTAATAAAACTCATTTCGTTTAAAATAGAGGTCGTTTGAAAATTGACTATTCTTATATTTCATATTAATCGATATAATATAAATCAGTTTGAAATAATTCAATTTAAATGATAATAAATTATTATTGTATATATATATCCAAACAGAATATATATAGCTTTTAAAATAATCTTACTTGGATTTATAACCCGATATTTCAAAATATATTGTAACGGCCCGAAAGTTCCTACCTTTCGAATCGATTGTAATCCACACAAATTGGACCCAAAACGGCAGAAACACTCGAGATATTAACTTCTGGAATACAACAACATCAAACAGAAACAAAAGAATTTTCATTAACATTATAAAAATGTTACATAAGAGTATAAGATTATTAAAGTATGATAAATAACTATAATGCACGGCGGAAATACAATATTACATTGCACAACAGAGGACTAACTAATGCTCTTGACATAGCTCTTGCTTTAATTCAGAAACCTGATCAATAAATCTGTAAAACAAAGGCCCCTCGGCTTCCCTTATGGAAATAAGGCCACCTGAGTTTGCAAGGAAAAAACAAACTACGTGTCAGTCACGAGACTGGTGTGAGAACTAACAATTATACTGTAACAACCCGGAATTTTGACAATAGATTAGTTATTTATTAGATTCTCAAAAATAAGAATTTTTGTAAACGATGGAATTTGACCATGAAACTTTACCCGATGCGTTCGTTTTGGAATTCTAGTCAACTTTCATGTTTGGAGTTTCGCGAACGGAATCCGTATGAAAAAGTTGCGGACGAAAAACGAAAAATGGATGAAAATAAATAAATAGAATAATTAATATATATCTTTCCCTCTTTTACGAGGCCAGTGATGGCTAGGTTTTGAGGGGGTAATTTTGTTATATTATATAATATAAAAGGACGGATGTTTATTTAAATAAATCTAACGGTACATGGCCAATTTCACACCTACAAATAAAGGGGTGAGGCCTCATTCTTTTCCACACAAATCTGTAGGCAACAACAAAGCTCTGCCATTTCTCTTTCTCATCCAATCAAATTTCTTAATCAAAATTATATTCATATACAATCGATCAAATATAAATCATATAGAATTGAAAGGGATTATCAGATCTAAATGGAAAAGAACATGAACTGACGACTAAACTATATCCTCCCATCTTTTCCCATTATCTTGCATATCTACAGATCTGCAGTTATCCCTTTTTCAGATTATTTGTAGATTTATAAGAATTTGGGAATAAGAGGCCTAAAGGGTTATTAAGATTTCAGATTTGGAAGCTTTCAGGTGAGTGGGAAATTTATATACAAAGTTATAATAGCATGTTTATCTCGTTTGAATTAGATCTCAAAATATGTGCCTATTATCATCATATCTGTTCATAATATTATTGAATTTGAACCTATCAGATCTGCTAATAAATATTGTCAAAACTTGGAAATTGTGAATTATGGTTAGGAATAATATAAATTTTAGGTTTACTTAAATTGTTTATACATATTGCATACAATTATGTTGGAAATTATATTGTGGTTGTTGTAAAACACTGAAGATTTTGGAAATCAGTCCCAATAACATTGTTTAGTTGTACTTCTGTTCTAAATCTCTAATTTCAATGTTAAAAAGAAAAGTTATGTGATTTTGATTAAAAAGATGCAATGTTGAATTATTTGATGTAAAAAAAGGCACATGCCTATTTGTGTTCAATGTTGTTGAGGTTTTGGTTTAATTATTGTAAATATGTCGTTTTCCTCTTTTTTAACAAAAAGACATTATTTTGAATTCACAAGGAATATGACAAAAAATTGAAATAGGGAAAAGCTGTGCAAAGGTATGTAGTAATGTACATATTTTTGCGTAGTTTAGTTCAACTATTCCAAAATATACATAACATATATATTTCTTGTGATTATGAAATATTTCTATTCCATTTATTAATTTAAAATAATTATAACTAAAGGTATTTTTCCAAGATTTGGAACTTTTAGGCAAGGTTGAATGCAAAAAGGGAAGGTTTAGTTATTAATAAAACCAAAAATTTGTATCTAACAATAAATAATAATAATAATAATAATAATAATGATGATGATGATGATGATAATAATAATAATAATAAAGGAAGATAACTACGTTGACTACGCATATATATATATATATATATATATATATATATATATATATATATGTATAGATAATCCGTCTGAATCTACGTAAAACGACAAAATATACATTATATTGAATGTTTGAATGGTATTCGTTCATGGAATAATACATGTAAATGTAATCCATGTTAAATTAATACATTTGCAGTGATCATTGTAGCATTTAATTTGATTAGTTGTTATAAAAATAGGACAAAAATAAATAAATAAATAACCATTCTAAGCAATGATGATTTGGGGCAAGTAAACATAATAGGGATAAAATGGTTACATTTCCTAAGATATATTAGGATTAATGTTGTAAACCCCAATTAGGCAATTTAATTCAAAATGCATCTAGACACGAGGTTAGGCTCAACTTGTGGTAGAAATCTGCCCAGAACCGACCGGCAAATCCAGCATCCACAGATGGTCAGCTTAATGTAAGGGGTCTAAAGCGTAAATATAACTGTATGAAGACATGAGATTAAGTTCAACTTGTGGTAGAAGTCTTCCCGGAACCGACCAACAAATCCAACATCCACAAGTGGTCAACTTAAGTGGCTTGGGTCGAGGAGTCCACCTAGGAGTAGGTCTTTCATTTAGGGGTCTTAAATGGCGCGTGTATGGGGCCTACCCAAACACGGAAACTAAAAACATCGGATATTACTACGTATCCTATGGGAAGTAGTAAGCGACTAAGGAGATTATCCAATAAGGACAGCTAGATGGTATAGCGAGCGATAAAGTACCATCTCTCACCTTGCACGAGGTATAGGTTATGCGTGAATGATGGAAGCCTTAACTAGTAGGGCCCATAGCTAGTGCCTCTAGTTTATGTTAATGTTGAATAAATTATCGAGGAATAATAAGTGACGATAGGTTCGCCTAGGGTCTTAAGCGATCAGGGAGAATCCAGCATATCTATCATTAATAGTGAGGCGTTAAATAATAAAATATGAGCAAACGAATATGTATATATATAAAGGAACTCCATAATTAGGGGACTACCCTCGATTAAATAACTAGCCATGTTCTGGTATAAAGGCCTCATGAATATATGCATAAACATTCTATCTCAGTATCATACTTTGGTAATATTACTTTGGGAAGGGTAGTAGAGTCGTGTGTAAATAATTACAAGGTTAGGCTAGAATCACTAAACTTGGTAGGCATACATCCATGGTTGAACCAAATGGGATACATCTGCACAATATAATCTATGTTATACATTTCTTATTCACCAGAATCTTGTTGTTTAGACCCCCCTCCTCATTACAACTACCCAGGTTTTCTAGAGAAGGTCGGGTTCTCACATATGTTTAAGTTTGGCTTTCAATTCTCGTTTTCTCTCATGCTCGGTATTGGCAAAGTGACTTACTTTGAAAAGGTATAATTTAGTTAATACTAATCCATCCTATTATGTTTCTGCTGTGAGTTATCTTATCGTACTATGATTACACTCATGCTCATTTATTTGCAGGTACCAGATTTACAAGCTTCATGCTTGGATGTGTTCAAGCTTTGATTTTTATCGAAATTTGGGCTCAGAAAAGTGTGGGGTGTTACATTTGATATCAGGGCTTAGGCAAAACGATCAGAGGAATTTGTTAAATTAGGACTCGGGAGAGAACGTAATTCGATTTTCTTTTATGTTTTTCTTCGTCTTTCTTACACGATTTTAATTTCTTTCAATGATGAATTAGTTGTGTTCCTAATTATATAAAATGGGTTTTAAGTGACTAAGATTTGAAGTATGTATAGTTCGGGTTTCTAGCCAATTCTGCATTACCCCCATAGTACGTCTGCGATCTCGTTGTGAAGAGCATGATGATGACATATGGTGGATTCCGTTGATTCGAGTTTGGAGACTGGACAAAAATCTAGCTACAATAGAGGTAGTCGCGATTTCTGGGTTTTGGTTTCATTGGTAGTTCCGATCAAGACCATTTCTCCATCCAAAACGGGAAAGGTTCAATTAGCATGTCGTATCCATTAGAAATATAATTACGAGGTATATCCATTCGTTACTTCGTTGAATTTCTAAATCTACTTTATTAATCATTTGAGTTCTTGACCTTGTATTCGAGGAAATTTTATTTTTAAAACTATTTGAAAAAATAAAAATGAGTTTTGAAAGTTTTGAAATACGGTTTCTAAAAATGGTTTTATAAACGCCTAATTTTATAAAGATACGATTTTTAAATTTTAATCTATTCATGTTTCAAATTTTTATGTTTTTGTGTAATTTTAATAAATATAATCTGATTGGTAGGAAGGAATTAGAAATGACAAAGAATATGCCACTAAACTTAAGAATAATAAATACCATTCCATATGATTTTTAGTATCCCTCTCCCGATATATATTGGGTAATTTATTGAAATTATCACAATTAATCCTCAAGATTTTGAAGGTCCAACATTTTTGAACATGGAAAGGTTTTTCAGTTTTTAATATAAACTGGAATATAAATAATAATAAAATAATAATAATAAGATAGGTTTATAAATATGAAACCATTAGTTTAATAAAATTTCCATTTTTTGAAAGGTTTTAAAATTTTCTTTGAAAAAGCTAAGGAAAATCCTTCGTATAGATTTTTGGGGTATTTGATATCATGAATCATTTGTTTGTTGTCATCTAGGTAAGAGGAAAATCCGTTTTAGTTTATATTACGGATTCTAGCTGAATTATTTTTTGAATTCGTTCGTTCGTCGTGTGGTCACAACCTTTTGTTGAGACTACTTGTAATCCTTGGAGTTGGTTCGGAGTTTGACTACGGTCTTCGATATCGTCATGATGAGGATAAGTATTTTTCAAATCGCGTCAAATCCTAAAAGATGACGCAGGACGATTAATATTCTAATCCGACCTAATAAGTTCAAAGTTCAATATTCGTCCAAAGTCCATCTAATAGTTGACTGTCTAGTGTTATGTAAGAATGGTCAACTAGTTGATGAGTTTTGTTGCAACTTGAACCTAGAATTCAACTGTAAAAGTTGTGTCCAAATTACCCCTTAGCTTCCTTCTTTTTTTCTTCCTTCCTCATCTAGCCGAACCATATTCATATCCTTCTTCTCTTTCTTTGTTTTCCGCCTTGTCTCCTCTTTTTCCATGCTAGTTTGCGCATTAGATCTTGTCTCACTAGTACTCCAAGATCTAATTTCTTCTCCCCGACCATTTTTTAGTCTATAATACCTATTTACGTTATCTGATCTTACTTATACCATTTGAGTCTCATCCTTAGGGAGAAATCATTTGGGCGGATCCGAATGAGCAGAAAGGTCCCACCGTTTTAGAGCTAAGAAGATTTGTCGTGGCAATTGGACTTGCACCGATCCATTACTTCGAGATCTTAAAATAGGATTTGTTTTTTGTTCTGCATCCGCCTTTGTTATATCTTATTGGGATAGAATTTTATGAAGGCGATCGTCATTTCGGAGAAGAAGATTAAGCTCTATCTTGATGGTTCTTCCGAGGAGAATCTCGATGAGATTTCATAGTAATCTGTGTCTTACGTGGATTTGAACGGTCTTTTGTTTGACTGGCTTTGGAGATTTTGTAGCAAATCTTTTTTTTATATCGGTTCTTGAGTTTGGGTATCTATGTTTAAACTACACATGTAGATGTGTGGCCCATTTAGCACACCATTTTATAGATGGGAAGTTATGACTAGATTTGTCCCATGATGTGGAAATTAATCTTTTGCTTGATCGATGGCATAACCATCATTTAGTGCCACATCATATTTGATTCAACTTGTTGTTCTTGTGTGTTGTCTTATGAAGTTACTTTCTGTAATTTCAGCTATCCATTTTGTCTTTAGGGAATATTGGGTGGATTTCCATGAGAAGTAGTTTTGTGGTAGATTTCTTTTCTCATCGCAAATTCTCTCTTGGTAGAGTGGAAACCTCCAACAACACCAGCAATGTTTGTAACATGAGATTAAGCATTTTGCTAGCATGGTATGATTAATTAAAGATCATAAAAATTCGTTTGAGCTCCAGCCGTGGAGCAAAACATCTCGTTGTTTATAGCCATTGTATTAGGAGTTTCCGTGTTGTTGTTTTGTCGTCATTTTTGTTGTTTTCCCTTTCCAACATCAAGTTCTTGGCTCGATAGTGATTTGTCCTTGTAACTATTAGTGTTGTTTAATCGCACGACTTTGGTTAATGAGATTTCTATGTTTGGAATGTTTATGTCATTCACGCATGCCTGTTTGAATGAAATCTCATTTCTTATCTAAACTAACAGTTGTCATAGAGCTGGAAAAAATAGAATTCTCTGTTGAATAAATTTTTGAAAAGGACCGATTTTGCGTTGTTTTCTTCACGAGTATAGAAATAAATAAATCACCGTTCCTTGTTAAGATAAAATTTGCTTCGGCCTTTTGTGCGTGATTTCAGTTTACGCATTTTCTGCGCGACTGGCTTCCTTTTTTTTCCAACATGTGACTTGAATCGTTTAAATTTCCGCAAAGTACATTTATTTAAAAACCCTTTGAAATTGTTGTTTGGAAAAAAAAATGAGAAAAAACTTTTATCATTTTAATTCTTAACTGATTTACTTTCTTCTATTTTGGTTCACGCAAAAAGGCAAAATATGGATATAGCAATTCATGCATGTTTAAACGTCTGTTAAACATTAAATGGATGATTTGATTGGCGCAAAGTGCACGTTAACAAAATTCTGATTTTTCATATGAATCTCATATGCAGAGTGAAACGATATTAAAAGGAAATTTTCAAAATAAACATAAGAAGTTTTTAAGCGGAAAATTATTTTTATGAGAAATTTCGATTCTTGGTTACAAGAATAGCGTAAGGAAGACATTTAGATGGTTTGTGCGCGCATTTTAGCCGTGCAGTAGCACTGACGATATGATAAAAACGATAACAACGAGGAAAAGGCTATTTTAGCCTTGGAAACGTTGTTTCTATACCTTGTCAATGATGTATGCGAGTTGTTAATTAACTCTTTTTAAGTTTTAGAGCTTTTTTTAAGTCTCCTTTACAGTGTACAGATGAATTTTTTTGGAGTATTTTGGGTAACTGAGGTGAAAATTCTACTATAGGACGGAAAATGGAATATTTGTAATTGGAGGAAACGTTAAAATTCTTCTCTTTGATCTCCTTTTTCCGGTTTTGGAGAAATTAAATAGGAAACGATTAGATTGCATGACGTTTTGGATTGTAGGGTTTGGATTCAAGATTGGTTGCTTCGCACTTCTATTCATAGTTGTGTGAGGGTTATGGATGGAAAAGAATTTTCAAAATTTGCCTTCATATAGAACTGCCAGTAAATTTAGGATGTTTTGCATCATGTTTTCAAAAGTGTTTAAAGAATTTTAGTGCATGCTTATAAAGGAGCCGATTTAGAATCATCTTGCGTGTATATTATATGGTTGAAATGCATTATGCACATCGTGCAAATATACACATGGTTGCAACGTGGGTGTGCACAAATTGGTTGTGTAGGGTAGGATAACTAGGTGTCAGAATTACGGGACGAAATTCCTTTTAAGGGGGGATGAATGTAATAACCCGTTATTTTGACAATAGAATAGTTTTTTAATTAGATTCTCAAAAATAGGAATTCCTACAAATGATGAAATTTGACCACGAAACTTTAACCGATGCGTTCGTCTTGGAATTTTGGTCAACTTTCATGTTTGGAGTATCGCTGACGGAGTCCGTATGAAAATGTTACGGACGAAATACGAAAAGTAGACAAAAACAAATAAATAGAATAAGTCGCTAACGGAGTCCATATGAAAATGGTATGGACGAAATACGAAAAATGGACAAAAATAAGTAAATAGAATAATTTATATATGTCTTTCCATCTTTGACCAGCCCAGTGGCTAGGTTTTGAAAGGGCATTTCGTTATACTATATAATATAAATGGACATATGTTTATTTAAATAAATCCAACGGTTCATGGCTAATTCCACTTTTATAAATAAAGAAGTAAGGCCTTATTCTTTTCCACACAAAGTTGTAGGCAGCGGTGAAGCTCTGTCATTTCTCTTTCCCTTCCAATCAAATTTCTTAATCAAAATTATATTCGTATACAATCAATCAAATATAAATCATATAGAATTAAAATGGATTATCAGATCTAAATGGAAAAGAATATGAACTAACGGGTAAGTTATTCTACATCAAATCCTTCCTTTTTTCCCTTTTTTACTTGCATATCTAAAGATATAAAAGTATCCCCTTTTCAGATTAATTGTAGAATTATAAGAATTTGGGAATTGTAGGCCTAAAATATTATCTAGATTTCAGATCTGGATGCTTTCAGATGAGTGGGAAATTTATATACAAAGTTATAATAGTATATTTATCTCGTTTGAATTAGATCTCAAAATATATGCTTATTATCATCAGACTTGTTCATAATATTAATGAATTTGAATTGGCAACTATCAAATCTGCTAATAAATATTGTCAAAACTTGAAAATTGTGAATTGTGGTTAGGAACAATATAAATTGTAGGGTTAATTAAATTGTTTATACATATTGCCTACAATTATTTTGGAAATTATATTGTGATTGTTGTAAAACACTAAAGATTTGAAAATCAGTCCCAATAACATTGTTTAGATGTAGTTTTCTTCCAAATCTCTAGCTTCGGTGTTAAAAAGATAAATTATGTGATTTTGATTAAAAAAATGCAATGTTAAATTATGTGATTTAAGAAAAGACGCATGCCTATTTCTGTTCAATGGTGTTGAGGTTTTAGTTTAATGTTGTAAATATGTCGTTTTTCTCTTTTTGAACAAAAAGACATTATTTTGAATTCACACGGAATATGACAAAAAGATTGAAAAAGGAAAAAATTGTGCAAATGTATGTATAAATATAAATGTACATATTTGTGCGTAGTTTGCATCAACTATTCCAAAATATACATAACGTATATATGTTTCTTGTGATTTTGAATTATATCTATTCCATTTATCAGGCATAATTTACAATAATTATAACTAAGGGTCTTTTTGTAAGATCTGGAATCTTTAAGCAAGATTGAATGCAAAAAGAAAGGTTTGATTATTAATGAAACCAAAATTTTAAACCTAACAATAAATAATAATAATAATAATAATAATATTGATGACGATGATGATGATGATAAAGAAAGATAACTACGTTGACCGCGCATATATATATATATATATATATATATATATATATATATATATATATATCATCCATTTGAATCTACGTAAAACGATAAAATATACATTATATTGAATGTTTGAACGGTATTCATTTATGGAATCATACATGTAAATGTAATCCATATCAAATTAATACATTTGTGGTGACCATTGTAGCAATTAATGTGATTAGTTGCTATAAATAGGACGACAAATAAATAAATAACCATTGTAAGCAATGATGATTTGGGGAAAGTAAACTTAATAGGGAAATTAAGTAAAATGGTTACAATTTATAAGATATATTAGGATTATTGTTGTAAACACCAATTAGGGAATTTAATTTAAAATGCATCTAGACACGAGGTTATGCTCAACTAGTAGTAGAAGTCTGACCGGAACCGACCGACAAATCCAACATCCACAGGTGGTCAGCTTAATATGAGGGGTCCAAAGCATAAATATAATTGTACGAAGACACGAGGTTAAGTTCAACTTGTGGTAGTAGTCTGCCCGGAACCAACCGACAAATCCAGTATCCACAAATGGTCAACTTAATGCGGGAGGTCTGGTGCACAAATATATGTAAATATATAACAGGCAATAAATAAATAAATAAGATTAGTAATGTCTGTTGGGGTGCAACAAGTAGATATATTCAGAACTGATAGGACAAGGATATCCATTGTGAATTGATGGCTTAGGAAAATTATGGCCGTTAGACTCGTAAATGGCACTAATTATAATCAATGGTAATAAAAAGGGATTAAAGAATTTTATGATTGCCTTAGGAAAATATGACCGTTATGGTTGTAAATGGCAATTAATCTATGAGTAGAAGTAAACGAAATAAAAAGGGGATAAATGGGTATTGATTGTTGTTTAAATACTAAGTCCAATTAAGGAACTAATCAAATATATATGCTAAGGTAAGGAGGATATAACTTTCCTTATTTATATCAATTTATATAGAACTTATAATTAAAAGTTAGGGTTGTACTTAGTAGGTTAATGATGTGAAACATTATTAACCAGAGGAACCCATGACGATAAATCGTGTGTGTATAGTATTTAAGAGAAACTAAATGGGAAGTACTTAATAACATAGCCCACTTTATCTCAATAGGGAAAGTTATTAAAGGGTAATGGGGTACGAACTTAATAATTTTCGTGTACAGTCCGCTTCCTTGGGCCTTAAGTGGCTTAGGTCGAGAAGTCCACCTAGGAGTAGATCTTTCAGTTTAGGGGTCTTAAATGGCATGCATGTGTGGGCCTACCCAAACCTGGAGACTAAAAACGTCAGATATGGCTACCTATCCTATGGAAGTAGTAAGCGACTAAGGATATTATCCAATAAGGTGAGCTAGATGGTATAGCAAGTGATAATAATGTACCATCTCTAATATGTGAATGAAGGAAGCCTTACCTAGTAGGGCCCCGTAGCTATTGCCCTCTAGTTTATGTTAACGTTTAATAAATTATCGAGGAATAATAAGTGACAGATAGGTCCACCTAAGGTCTTAAGCGATCAGCGAGAATCCACCCTATCTATCATTAATAGTGAGGCATTAAATAATAAAGGATGAGCGAATGAATATATATATAGAAACTCCGTAATTAGGGGTCTACCCTAGATTAAATAACCAGCCAAGTTCTGGTATAAAGGCTTCATGAATATATGTATAAATGTTCTATCTCAGTATCATACTTCGGTAATACTACTTTAGAAAAAGTGGTAGAGTCGTGTGTAAGGCTCGAATCACTAACCTTGATAGGCATACATCTTGGGTTGAACCAAAAAGGATACATCTGTGTATTATAATCTATGTTGTACATTTTATGTTCACCAGAATCATGTTGTTCAGACCCCCTCCTCATTACAACCATTCAGGTTTTCTAGAGCTGGTCGGGTTCTCATAGATGTTTAAGTTTGGCTTTCTGTTACTACCAAAAATCAACAGCGAAGTGAGCTGGCGGTGAAGGGGTATCGGATGATCAAAAGCACGCAGGAGGCTCAATAGAAAGTGGGGGCTAAATACCAAGAAGGACAAGAGTAGGAAGAAATAATATGAAAAGCCGCATCAGCCGAAGCCTTTTCTCTCCCCTTAGGGGAAAGATTGTAAAGAACTGTGGGATGTAACCGTTAGGATCTATCCACCAAGGTCAATCCGACAAGATCCTTTCGACAGTACCAGCTCAACAAAAGACTCCAGGGAAAACAACCACCTTAATCCAAAACCAAGGAAGTCAAAAGCAATAAATTCGTTGGATGAAGCTCAAAAGCATCTCCGAAAATGATTAACTTAAGTACCGGAACGACTGAAGGCGAGAGCATCAGAGGTACTAAACCAAGAGAACGTGAGGATCACCCAGAACCAGCTTTCGGATCATTTGCCGCACAAATACCGAAAGACCATATCCGCGAATAAACAAAAGTGACACCAGAAACCACCCTTTAAGAATACAGGCTGCCGCAAAGGTCCCACCGGAGGGGCAATCGAGACCCGAGCAGGGATACAGGCTTCCCATAATAGGCTACCTAGTACTGAAACCCGCAGCTGTTTTGTAACTACCTGCATTCTACTCTTCGAAGGATCGTAGAATATTTATTTCTTTCTCATATGAAATCGTATGGTCATGTAACTTTGGGGAACGACTATTAGGGTCATTTCCCATGTTCATGATTTTTACCGATTTTTAAATGGTTGTTTTGCCCCTAGCTGATCTTGTTTCGTCCATAACTTTTGATTGGTAAGGAGTTTTGACCTGAAACCTCTTCCAATAGATCCGGATGATGGTCTAACTTTCCGTAGAGTGGTCACATTAGCCAAACTGACTCACCGTTTGGAAGATATGGCTGAAACAAGATTTGGAAGGCGAAAAACAGCTTAATCGTGCCTAATTAGGGTGATTAGCAAGAGGGCCCATAACCCATTTCGGGATTAGGAGTTTAAAAGAGCTGTTAGGGTTTAGAGAACATCCTTTTCTCATTTTTCAGTCGCCACCTATCAATCCTCTCAACCTAGCAATGGCCTCCAACTCCTGAAACACCTTCTAATCACCGTTTAGTCAAGCATTAGCCTAATATACATCAAATCAAGGCAAATTAGCATCAAGTTTGGGATAGAGCTGCTAGAACACGCAGAGATTCGACCTATATCAGAGAAGCTTTCAGATCTATAAGTAATTTGTGGCTAAGGTGAGTGATTAGCATTGTTTTTACACTAATTACAGTTCATTAGGGTGATTAGTGTTAATTAACGAAATTATGCATGTTAAAAATCTGGAAAAATGTTAAGAAATTCTAATATATTATTTTAAGCCTATGTTAGAAGTTTGGGTTAATTTGGTTAAGTTTTGCTAATCCCATCATTAGATTTGTTTAAACATGCTTAAGGGGAAAATATGGGTTTTGGGTATGTTTGATCCATTTTAACATATCATATTGTTGTTTTGGTGCTTATGGTAGATTCTCTATGTTTCTATGAATGTATGGCATGCATTGTAATTGATTAGAAAAGCTAGAACGGTCGAATATGCCGTCGTATGGCATAAAATAGTCGTTGGAAAAGTTGCAGCGAATGTGCAGGGTTCGGATCGGATCAGATATAGGGCTCGGATCGGATAAGGGTACTGAGCAAGGGAATTTGATTCGGATCGGAACTTAGCCTAAGAGACTTGGCAAGAAGGAAGGCCATTCTCTTAGAGTTGGAGTTGGGTCAGAAATAGGATCGGATCTGGATGGAACATGGGATCGGATCGGAATGAGTAAGTTGGAGCAAGAAGGACGAACGGAACCAAGGGGCAAAGCACCGAACCGAATCGGACTAAGACCAGGAGTGTCGAACTGAACCGGTGTGATGTGGGGGACCTTATATATTGAACCGAATCAGAATGATGGCTAGGAAACGGAGGAAGCCGAACCGAACCGGGGTTGGACAACCGAACCGGATTGGAGCTGCGATTAAGCGATGACTCTTCTGAAGACCAACTCGACCAAAACCCGAGACGCAAAGGTAGTCCAAATAGGAAGTAGAACTCAGGATCCAGTTGGGAACCAATGAGTTGATTTCATGAGTTGTGCATTGCTGTGGGACGTGTGCAAAGGGGTTATCGACATCTACAACTTTGATTCACCACCGAGACGGATGTTAGGCTACGTATCAGTGCAGTGGGGTAGTTATTACTCCATGGGGCAGAGTGATCGTAGCATGGATATGAGCCAGTGCAGTGGAGTCATCATGACTTCATGGGGCAGAGTGGACATAGTAAGGATTAGTGGCTATGGATCAGTGCAGTGGAGTCGTCATGACTCCAAGGGGCAGGGTGATCACAGCAAGGATTTAGGTGATCAAAGCGGTGGATATCGTATGTTTTACGCACTGAGTGAGAGATGTGAGGATGGTTGCTATGCTTGATTGTTTGCCATCATTATGACATGCACACCCTCACCCCCGTATCTGTACACCATATGTTAGTGTCACCTTAGAGTATTGTACATCTTATTGTACTAACTCTTTGGTTGCAGGTCCAGGTTCAGATATGGTTTAGTATACCTGTTATTGTTCTGTTTTGCTGCTTATCGCTCATACCAAACTTTTGTCTGACCCAGAGTTTTACGCCTCTTCTTATTACTCTGGGTGCCCTAAGACTAGAGACAAGTCAGGTGATTATGCACGGGTAGCTGTGCCGGAGACGAGCAGGAGGCTTCCACGTATGATATATATATATATATATATATATATATATATATATATATATATTCTCCCTGTGCTTTGCTGGTCACTACTTTGGGCATTAGTAGTGTACCTTTCTTATTTTGCTTTAGAGACAGTTTTGAAAAGTTGTGATAATGATGATGTGGAACATAAGCTGTATTTTGAATTTTCCGCTGCCACCATGGTTTAGTTTTCAGCTTATGCATTGTCTCGCCTAATTTATGTCAAGTATGTTATTATTATACTTTATTCTATGTGCTGTGAGACATTCTACAGGTTCCTTGCTAGTTCAAATTCCCTTCTTTTCCTTTCTTTGGCGACTGTCCCATGCTGGTTGGACATTGGCACAACGCACTTTAATTGGATATGTCGGCTGGTGCGGGGCGGGCCGTCACAGGTTTCGAAACGGTAGCTATCAACATATGCCATGAGGTCAAGACCTCTCTAAGTATTCACGATAATGCCGAAAGCCTACATCCGAAAGCTTGCGTCCGAAAGCCTACATTCAGAAGCTATTGTCAAAGGCTCGAATATCATCCGAAAGCCATAACTGATACTCCAGGGATGGCCGAAAGGTGAACGTTCGAAATCTGGGAAAAAGCGATCAACAGAGACTTCCACAGACCCAATAGCCTACCAGCAGAAGGAGCCCTAAATCACTATAAATACGACCCCAGGGGTCACGTTTCAGGAGGATTCTTAGCCTACACTTTTGTACTAAAAAATAAAGATAAACTAAATACTGAATTAAATGAGGAATTCATTCCTTTGTACCTATGTACTCTCAATAAAAGTTCAATGGAAAAAGAACTTCTCATATGAAAACAACTCTGTAAGTGTGTGTTATTATTTCCCTAATCATAGTAGTTGCTGTCTATTATTCACTATCCAGATAAGCATGGATTCCCATCTCAACATATTCCTGAATAGGAAGATGAATTTCATCCCCAGAAATTAGGTCTGCCATCTAGAATCCCCAAGTGATTCCATCCTCTCAGATTTCAATATTCGGGGAAGTAGTTCGATTTCACCCAAAAATAGCCAAATCGCCCACCTCCTCCTTTAGAACCATCCTAGTCAACCCATCTCCGGTGTTGACAAAAAATATCGTTAACATTTTGGCGCTAGAATGAGGACGTAACCTCCGACCCTTTGGTTAACCCTACCACATACCTACCTGTGATTGTCCCGGACCGGACTAAGACCTTGAAGAGGCGACACTATGAGTAAAAGATATCCACCGGTGACCAATGGATTTCGCATGGTTAGGACGAATATTGACGAGACATGGGCGATCGAAATATTCAAATTAGAAACCTCCCATATCCAAGAGAAAGAGAAGGAAGTAGAACCTTATGACCCTGATCGATGGAGCATTAACCCCTTCAACATAGGATCAACCCCGATTTTTTCCCTTTACCAACCCTCAACTGAGAGATACAATTCCTTTCTCCTTGCCAAAGAAGCCATCCTCACAAAGGCTATAGAAACCATATTCGAACAAAGCATTGAGAAAACTCCTATTCCTCTAGCCGATAGAAAGTCTGACGAAGATATACCCCCATATAGGAGGGTAGTAAAAAGAAAGTGGAGAGATAATGAAGGAATGACAAAATTGAGTAGCAAAATGACCAAAATACAGCAGCGGAAGAAGAATTTCGAGCCAAGATTACCAAAGGGTTATAAGATGACTGTATCGATTGAGGGCGTCTATTTCCTAACTAGACATGAGTTAAATTTCTGGTCGTCGCCAAAGAACGAAGCTAAGAGAGAAGGATCGTATTGCTATTACCATATGGTAAACGGACACGACAACCACTGCAATGTACTGGAGGGGATGATAATCAAATTCTTGAACCAAGGAAAATTTCAAAGTTATGTAAGGAAAACATAGGTGGTCACGTCATTGAGAGCCTCTTGAAATAGTAAGAGAAGGATTACCCCCTATTGCAAAGGAGAGAAAGTCTACAAACGAAATGAACAAGGAAGGATCAAGCCACAAATGGATAAAGAGAAGAAAAAAAACTTGCTAGCACTAAATTAGTCCGGGCAAGGTATCCCCCGAAGGGGGATGATGTGTTAGTCTTTCTCCATGCCCAAATCAGAAGGGGCAGGGTTAAAGCATCAAAAGTGTAAGCCTCCGTTTCACACCAGAAATGGTCGTGGTGGTGCATCTAAAATTAGCACGCCCTGCCTCTGCTCGTAGAAGAGTTCCCCATGCCTCTGCTACAACTAAGCACGTCCTACCTCTGCTCGTAGAAAAGCACGTCCTACCTCTGTTTATGTTCCGCGTTATCCGCAAAAGGGAAAGCAAACCCCTATCATCGCCTACGATGGTCAGGATAGGGCACCTCTCGGAGGGAGTGGCGTATAAGCCTCTATCAGTGCCTACAACGGCCCGTATAGAGCGTCAAAAGAGTAAACCTTAGTTCTGTGCATACAAGGGCCCCTTCTAAGTTTCTAAGCCCTTATCATCGCCTATGATGGTTAGGATAAGGCGCCTCCTAGAGGGAGGTTGGGTAAGTCCTTAGGCCCTGCTCTTCATTAATACAAGAAGAGTTCCCGGTCTTCAATCTTTAAATACCCGAATTTAGGTGGATTCAGCTCTTCATAAATACCGGAAGAGTTCCCGGTCTTCAATTTTTAAATACCCGAGTCTAGGTGGATTCGGCTCTTCATTAATACCGTAAGGGTTCCCGATCTTCAATCTTTAAATACCCAAATTTGGGAGGATCCAACTCTGTAAAAATATCGGAAGAGGTTCCGGTCAACTATTATTAACGCCCGAATCTGGGCTGATTCGGTGCTTCACAGATGTCGGAGGAGGTTCCGATCTACTATTATCGATATCCGAATCCGGATCGATTAGACTCTGAACAAATGCCGGAGGGGATGCAAGTATTCTACATATTGACATCCGAAACTGGATGAAAGAAACCCTTTGTGAGTATTGGAAGAAGGTCCCAACCATTAGGATGATGGACCGAAGACCTCCAAGGTAATTATCCCAAATCGAAACAACCGTAAGTGTGCCTACAAAGGAGGATCCATAAAAATTCGGAAGTTGACGAAAAAATCATTGTCAGAAACAAGGTCAGAAAAAAAAAGGTTTGAATTTTCTTACACTCAAAGAAAACCTCTTAAGTCATTCATCATGCAAGCAAATCTCACTCATATTTCGCACCAACGGTTATTTACAAACTAAACGTTGTCAATACATAAATATATTCTCTAAATGATTACATTCTTAGTACCCCAATTATGAGCGAAATTATGTGTCACCATTACAAAATGTCACTAAATGCCTGGGCCCTCTCCATCCTCAGGCAAAGGAGGGTTGGTGGCATCACAAAGTGCAAATGCCAAGTAGCTTGTTAAACTTTTGTATTTTCCTTCTTGTCTCGCCTAAGTGATCAGAAGGTTTATTCTGAAGCTTTAAAGCTCTGTTGTAACCCTTCCCAGAGACTTATTTTCCTTTTCCAATTCAAAAACATTTACAAGCAAATCATGGTTTTCTTCCTGCAAATGTTGATTTTGGTCAACATATCTGACGATACGATCGTGGGAATCCTTGATTAACTTGGTATCATAGATTCCGTTCATCTCAGCCACCATTTTTTTACATCACTTAGAAATAATTGTTTCCTTTAACCTCGAAGGAGGGTTATTTAAATAATAACACTTCTGGAGAGGCGGAAGCTTTATGAGCAGTCACGATGCTAGGGGACGAAGACCTCATCATTACAGGGACATTCTCAAAACAAATTTTCCATGCCTCGCACTTTGTAGTAGCATTGTTTAAGTCAATGTCTAGGTCGACGAGTGACGAAGGTCCCTTAACTCATCCTCGAACTCGATAAAGGGTTTGGCTTTTATGAATGTTCTTAATCCCAGAATTGTCCTATCCCTCTCTTCTAGCTGCCTTTTCAAAATGTTCATTCTTTCAGTTAAGTGTTTGATGGATAAATTCTGATGTAAGATTTTCCTTTCATAAGCATGGAAGAAACTTCTCTCGTCGGCGACGTTCCGTCTCGGGAGAAAGGGATCTCGCGTTGATCAACCTGCCCACAGACATATAAAAGAAAAGTGATTATGTTTTTATTTTCTTTCAAATTTTCAAAGATCATGCCTTTCTTTCTTTCCCTTATATACATACACCTCTACACGGGTTAAACTCGGAGCCTACCAACTATGGCATATAGACTATAAAAGCGAATTTATAAATATAACTTCTTCATACCTTCATAGTTTACATAACGCCTTAGAATAATTCATCCTAAAGCTCTTTAACATTGCTTCACATTCCCTGCTCCAAAAATTAAAGGAGAGATGAGGAAATGCAGTATAAACACACTCAAGTCCCTTGAGAAGACGCGTTTCCCTGAGAGCATGAGTAGGTGTCGTGAGAAACTCTTTTCTCAGCCTACAAATCATGTAATGCCCCCTCAGAGTAAACTAAACTCTGTCATAATACGAACAATCGAGTTATCCCTTGTGGATAGCGAAAGAGAACCCCATACAAATGTTGCATAGGTTACGGAATTAAGTATACAAAGCATACCACCTGCCCAACGTAAAAACGGTTGGAACTTTTTGTTACCTAACTCTGCTTAAGGCAGGAAAACAGTTTTTCTCTTATATATTATAGCAATAGGGAACTATTCGAAGCCAAACATCCAGGAAAAGATAAAAACACGTCCAAAATAAGAATTATACCCGAGGGGAGGGGACTTCACAACCGACAGCTTTCTTCCCTCCCGAAAAACCAGAAGGGCCACCTTCTCTAGGCCATGGCGGTTTAGAATCGTGGACAATATGCTCGCCTAGGCAGTCGCCATCCCTGGGGCTGATACACCCTTTCTTCTTATTGCTACTGGTAGGGGTAGGAGTTTTCCCTTCCTTTGCCTAAGTCGTCTGAAAGACAATCAATGTATAAAAGGTCCTCAATTGCAGGATCACACCTTCGCGACACCTCAATTCCTTCCTCACTCAACTTAATCCTCTCCATGACCCGATCCCACATGAAGGAAGGAATGCGGGTAGATCAGAGCTTAGAAAGATTCTGAGGGTTGTCAGAAAGGAGATGAAATAGGGCATCTTCATAACAGTTGGATTTAATCTGTGGAAGGCGGAATTGCAAGAAACCGGAAAACCTGTCCTGGGCTGCATAAATTATCTGGGAGGCACGAGAAAGCTTTTCATCCTTCTTCCGAAGCTCGTCAGCATGGGTAACCACGTCCTTCGCCATCTGGTGCTCTAAGGCTGATACATTGTCAGGAGTTACATCCCTAACCTGCCTCTCCTTCTCCAAAGCTAACTCAGCATGTTCCAAAGAAGCCTTCAACCTCCCACACTCATCGCTCAAAGCTGCATTAGCCTCCCAGAGCCGAGTAATTGCAGTAACAGAAGAAGAAGGGATGGGCTTAGACAAATGCAATTTCTTGATCATTTGGGAAATCGGAAGCATTCACCATATAGTTGCGGTAAGTGGAAAGTCCAGAATAAAAAGAAAGTAACCTCAAGCTGTCGAGCAATCAAATTCAAATAAAAGTCCATCGTGTTGAAAGAAGTGAGAGGCAATGAAATATCAGAAAATTCGGGTCCCGAAAGATTAAGTTTCACGAGATCAGTAAAATCTGATGGAAGATCAAAGGGCCTTGAGGAAGCGACGGTTTGGGAAGCAGGAGTATGTGGCATGGCACTTACACCCTCCCCGGATGTGCTTGGAGGAAATGGCAAAAAGACACCACTTCTCATTTCCTTACCAAAGACACTACCAAAAATCGTAGAGATAGAAGTATCAAACCTCAATCACTTAGCTAATGGACCAGCAGGAAATTCGGCTAGCCTCTTGAGAGCAGCCGCGGTGACTCGGTTAAAAGCATCAACAATTATAGAGTTTTCCGAATCTGAAACTCCTAGTCAAACGAAAGGTCGAGGAAAAGTCGAGAGCATGAAACGTTAGTATCAAAAGGACTTCCACAAAGAAACCGTTGAATCAACAAAACATACTTGGAGATAAAGGAGCCGAAGGAGCGAATACCTATGAACATGCCATTAGACGTTCGGTACCGGGAAGACGGACAGGAGGATGCCCTAATATCTTCTGTCCATGAGGAAGAAGGTTATAAAGATGCAACTTGTCCTTGGTTAGTAGAGTGGACTGACTAGGCGACTTTTCGAGTAATTCTAAAATAAGCTTAAACACGCAAGATTCTCTCTCAGTTAAAGACACCTCCTCAGAAGAAAATTCTGAGAGAAGGGAATTAGAGATATATTACAAATGGTAAAATAACCACCTGCAGGACATTTAATAAAGAAAAACTGATCTCTCCAAGACATAACCTTGTCTGCACCGTCGCTGACAATCTTCCGCAAAGGGGCAGCATGGAATAAGGGAAAGCCAGCATCCCTTGAAAAGTGCATCAAATAACAGGTGAGGTTCAAAGTAAGAGAAACCTGACCCGATTCCAGAACAAGTACTTCCGGGCATAAGAGCAATGTGTAAGTGCTTGGTAGAAATTGAATGGGAGCAACTCCCAAATCTTGCAGAAGTCGAAGCACAGAAGGAGAAAAAGGAAAGAAGCCCCCATGCCCGATGTGCACAACTGAGTAGGCAAAGTATCCCTCAGGAGGATGCATGATGTCGTCATTGTAAGAAGCGGAAATGACCTCCACATTGTCCATTCCAAAGCTGGCAAGAATGGAATTTACGTCATCTTGAGAAGTGATCAACGATTTCTTTAAGAGGAAAGGCTTTCCCCTTCAAGAAAGATCACAAGCATCAACGGACGATAAACTGGAACTCCTCTTATCAGACATGACGCTGCCAGGTGATATAATTTCGTGAACATATAAAATTTAAATCCCACTCATTAGAACATTTGGAAGTGATTACACTCAAGCCTATTAGTAATGGGTAGTCGGAATAATGAGTGTTGTGATAGATCCTACACATCAGTCCAATCTTCTCATAAAAAAAAATGCTCTTATACAGTTACGTGATCCTAACCCTAGAGTTGATACTTGGGGGAAAAGGCGCATAGATTGATGTCCATGAATTGCCTCTCAGGTTATTAAGATACGAACAATTTGTACCCAATATGCAAAACCCTAAACGAATTTGGGCAAAACAATTCAACCTCCCGATTAAAAAAAATAAAACAGGAACATTTACCAAAGGTTTAAGTAAAGAGTTTCCTACGATAAGCTTCAAATCCTTAGTGAACAAATAATCTGGCTCGAGAAATTAATGTTGCAGGTAAAAGTGAAGAGGAAGTAGTGGTGATTGTGCAAGGATATTTAACTAAATCCCCACCGCACAAACGAGGACCGATCAACGTTCCCCTGCCAAGGAAGATCAAAGGACTCCGACATGACACTTCGAAAAAGACAAAGAGTTTGACTTGAAAAGTCAAAAACACCCTTTCACAAGGGGGGGATGTTACTACCAAAAATCAATAGCCAAGTGAGCTGGCGGTGAAGGGGTATCGGATGACCGAAATCTCGCAGGAGGCTCAATAGAAAGTGGGATTTAAATACCAAGAAGGACAAGATAAAGAAGAAATAATCCGAAAAGCTGCATCAGCCGAAGCTTTTTCTCTCCCCCTAGGGGAAAAGATTGTAAAGAACTGTGGGACAAGATCTATCTGCTAGGGACAATCCGACAATATCCTTTCGACTATATCAGCTCAACAAAAAACTCCAGGGAGAACAAACACCTTAATCCAAAACCAAGGAAGTCAAAAGCAATAAATTCATCGGATGAAACTCAAAAGTATCTCCGAAAATGATTCACTTAAGTACCGAAATGACTGAAGGCGAGAGCATCAGAGGTACTAAACCAAGAGAACGTGAGGATCACCCAAAACCAGCTTCCGGATCATCCGTTGCGCAAATACTAAAAGTCCACATCCGCGAATAAACAAAAATGACACCAGAAACCACCCTCTAAGATTACAGGCTACCGCAAAGGTCCCACCGGAGGGGAAACCAAGACCTGAGAAGGGATACAGGCTTCCCGTACTAGGCTACCTTATAACGAAACCCGCAGCGGTTTCAAACCGGTAGCTATCAACATACGCCATGAGGTCAAGACCTCTCTAAGTATTCACGATAAAGCCGAAAGCCTACATTCAGAAGCTATTGTCAAAGGCTCAAATATCATCCGAAAACCATAACCGATACTCCAGGGACGGCCAAAAGGTGAACGTACGAAACCTGGGAAAAGCGGTCAATAGAGACTCCCATAGGCCCAATAGCCCACCAGCGAAAGGAGCTCTGAACCACTATAAATACGTCCCAGGGGTCACGTTTCAGGAGGATTCTTAGCCTACACTTGTGTACTAAAAAAGAAAGATAAACTAAATACTGAATTAATGGGGGAATTCATCCCTTCGTATCTATGTACTCTCAATAAAAATTCAATGGAAAAAGATCTTCTTATATGGAAACAGCTCTGTAAGTGTGTGTTATTATTTCTCTAATCATAGTAGTTGCAGTCTATTATTCATTATCCAGATAAGCATGGATTCCAGCCTCAACATATTCCCGAATAGGAAGACGAGTTTCATCCCCAGAAATTAGGTCCGCCATCTGGAATCCCCAAGTGATTCCATCCTCTCAGATTTCAATATTCGGGGAAGTAGTCCGATTTCACCCAAAAATAGCCAAATCGTCCACCTCCTCCTTTAGGACCATCCTAGTCGACCCATCTCCGGTGTTGATGAAAAATATCTTTAACACTTTCAATTCTCATTCTCTCTCGTGCTCGGTATTGGCAAAGTGACTTACTTTGAAAAGGCGGTTACTTGAGTTAATACTAATCCATCCTATTTTGTTTTCCATATGAGTTATCTTATCATACTCGGATTATGCTCATTTATTTGCAGGTACCAGATTTACGCACTCCATGCTGGGATATGTTCAAGTTTCGATTTTTGTCGAAATTTGGACCCAGAAGAGTGTGGGGCATTACATATACTTGACTTTATTTAAAAGTAAGGTATATCATGGGACCATGCCGTATAAAACGGAACGGGTTTCCTCTACATGAATACCAATCACAAACAACTATGACAAATTGACTCTTGGAGCCTACGACGCAACAAACAATATGTAATTTCTCAAAATACCCATCTAGGTTTAATCCCCAAACTTAGATTTTTAAAATCTAATTAACTTTATAGAAGTTATTTATCTGGACTTTATTCCCGATTTCTTATTTCAAATCATTTGAAACACGTATCTATCTTTCATATCAAACTGTCTTTCACTTCGGGATCTAACAACCAAATCACTTGAAAATTCCAAAATACTACAATCAATGCATAACAAAACATATGCAACTAAATATTGGGTGATTTCTCCCATCAACCAGGAAAAAGGCACGTACCATCATTCACTCGATATATTGGTGCATCTCCCACTAACTGGAGCAGACTACACCGACTACTGATCAATTAAGGTCCTCCTACTAATATTTTTAGTTATGGGTTATCTGAATCTTTAGTCACATACTAAATCATTTTATATTATAAAATGAAAAAAATCATTAACACCAATAATCACAAATAAATCAAATCTGTATCACTTTCTATTTCCAAATCATCGGGTTTAGTCCTCGAAAACCTTTCTATTTTACAAAACATTTTTTCCTCTTGTCACAGTCCCATTTCAAAAACCATTCATTAAACTGAAATGAACCCACATAATAGTCAAATCGTGAAATAAATCACAAGATGTTAACATACAAGTATTATCTACCCAACCCAATGCTAAATATAAAAGCATATTTGCTCACAAACTAGTCGAGCATAATCCAAACAATCAATTGACTCAATAAATATAAAAAACTAACTTCACTTTTTTTAGGGACTATTCATTTTAAAATAAATCTTGAACATGCCATAACTACTTGAAAATTATTTTAAATCAATTTATTTCTATTGCAAAAGTTCATTGTAATGAATTATACTTTACATCCATTCAAAATTGGACATCAAATTTGGACATTTTTTAGTCCATTATTAAATTAATAAAATATTCATTAAAACTTGATTTTTTTGTCAATCAATAGATTAATCACTATAAACAATCATCTAAACATATCATTCAATATCAAATGGGGTTCATCCCCATATCCAACAACCAACATCAAATTAATTTTATTTCAATGACCATTTAAGGTTCAAACCTATTTCAATGTCCACATATTCAGTTTATGTGTCATATACTCAAGTAACTACGTGTACTTCATTTAAAAATCAAATCTTTTTTATATCTAACATCTTTAAATCATATCATGAACCCATATTAACCATTATCGATCCTGAAACAACTCATTTCAACTCCACCTAACTTTGACTGTAAGATGTCCTAGAGATCCCGGACGATTTCGTCAGCCTTCCGGCGTCGCTAAAATATTTCTGGAAATATTTAGTAGAGGTTCAATGCTATTTTCTTTTAGATTTTCAGAAGAACAAAGGGACATTGCTTTTGAGGTTTTTGGAGCAAACAAAGAGGGTTTCGGGGTAAACGGGGCTTGGACTTGAGGAGGTGGGACCCACTTTTTTGGGTTGGTGAAATGGCAAGTGGCTGGATGGGGCTGTTTCGGTGCTTTTATGGTGTTTTAAGGGGTTTAGGGTGGTTTTTAGGGTGTTTGGAGGTAATGGGGTCCACAAGGATGAGGAGGGTGGTGGGAGGACGTAGGAAGAGGGGGGAGGCCTGGTGGTGGTGGGTGGTGGGCGGCCATGGCCGGCGGTGGAAAGGGGAGAGAGGAGAGGAAGAAGTAGGAAAATGGAAGATAGTGGAAAATGAGAAGAAATTCTCTCTCTTTTATAGGAAAATGTGAGATACGGATCACTGAGGTGTTGACGTTAGGGAGGAAGGGAGAAAACACACATTGAAGCCTTGGATGAGTCACTACTCCAAACAAACACAACTTAGTTCCTAAATGAATAGTGCTAGCCAAAGAACACATATAAGCTAATCAGTTTATATACATATAACGTTTCATACAACTTGTTGACACAGCTATGCCCACAATATCGAATACATTTTCTGGTCATGTTCACCAATTTTTCATGCTCTTCAATAATTTGTATAAAAATTATTATTTTATTAATTAAAACGAGCTCTAATTGACTATCAATCCTTTTATAACTTATTACACTACTAATCATTGTATAATGTTGTATCAATTCTTATGGAAATTATTTTATGTTCTAAAAACATTTTTACAACATTAGGCAACTATACTTTATTTTTAATATATTTTTAAATATTAATTATTGGCTCAAAAGTAATTAATTTAGTCGTTTAAATCAATTTTCATTTAAAATTCACCCATGCGTTTACTACTCGCACAACCACATACTAATCCCAATAATTATGAAATTAACTCTTCTATATTTTTCAGATACGGTTCTAATGGGCCTAGTCTCATCGAATTCAGAGATCGTTGGAAAAATGACCTTTGTTAATGTTATTTTTCAATTTTAACTGCCTTTTGTAACCTGCCTTTATATTACGGACACTCACACACTAACTCCAACTAACTTGAAATCTGGAATCTTACCATTATTCAATACTATAGATTCGATAAAAATAGTTTCTTGGAATTTCGGGATCATATACAAAATTTCTATTTTTCTAGCTTTTTAAACTAGTACTGAATTGTCGATTTTCAAAATAACCTTATTATTTATTATTTTAAAAACTCAGTAACCTTATTCTAACATTTTTATAAGTTGTAATTGAATACTTAACTAAAAATCTTAAAATTTTACAGTTTTGGTGAATAGTGTTAAAATCTCGTTTCTATCGAAAATTGGTGGAACTGACAAGTTGCTAAACCTGATTTAAATAACTTAACTGACTTTTATATGTTTTGAAATCGTATTTAAAAATGAGTGTATATATCCTAAACCATGCCCAGTTATTTTAATTTCTTAAAAACTCAAAATTTCACAATATCAGAAATTTTGGGTCGTTACATATAATATCCATCGACATTCAATTTAAATAAAAACCCTTTTATTTTATTAAATAATCGTTATAGTTTATATACGATTACACAAAGACCTTCTGAAAATTTGATTTGGACATAACTTATAATTTATAAGTTGAAATCTTGATTTTTCACTTCTATTAGAAAAATATAGTTCAATAAATTGGAATGTTCGTTATTTCATTGAACAGACTTATAACGAATCCTGTATATCCATTTAAAGTTTAAAACGTAAAACTGCGAACTACCGCGACATTACGAACTTGTTTTAAATTATATTATAAATTATACATTTAAACATCGTTTTTATAAATAAATTTGTTATTGTAATTCAATTCTAAACTGAGTTAAATCTTTTAAATTATCCACTTCACACAATATAGCAAATTCAACTATTTTCGGCTATTTCGTAAATTAAATTTATTATTCCATTATTTATACTAATTAAATATTCAAATATTTGAATTCAAGTCATTTAAATCTCCAAATCAATATTTAAATAATTAAATTAATTAATTATTTAATCACTAAAAGTCCGGGTCATTACAAGTAGCATATATATGGAAATTTATACGTTGTTTATCAACTTTTCTTTTAAATTAAAACACTTATTTTGTTCCTTTCAAGTTACAACTCTAATTAATCTCTTGGCTGTCCAGTATTATATTTGTTATGTAATGACGGTCGGAACAAAGTCCTCTTTCCTTTTTTCTTAGGGCATACGCATATGAGTTGGCACATATATCATTGTTACAAGAGAAAACTCTGATGTTACTTGCCTATCAATTCATGTTTGTATTTCACTCCTTTAATTTATTCTGCAATATGCGACTATTTATTCAAACTATCATTCCTTCGTTAACAATATGCGAGGCAATCCTAACAGTATCCCCCTTGGCTCGCATCTACAAATATCTTTAGAGAGCATTGCATTGCCTGCATGACCCAGTCCGTAACTTTCGGCTTTGATACCACTGTTATGTAACGACGGTCGGAATAAATCCCCCCTCCTTCCATGTAGGGCGCACATATATGAGTTGACACACATATCCTTGTAACAAAAGGAATCTCTAATATTACGTGCATACCAACTCATATTTATACACAACTCCTTCAATTTATTCTGTGATGTGAGACTGCTTATTCAAACCATCATTCCTTCCCTAATAACATGCAAGTGAATCCTAACAATATTATTTTATAACTTCAGCGCATGACACTTCAAATAACTTTGGAATAGTTGCATGGTGTACTTTGGGATTGTGCTATAAAGTTTGAATGGTCATTGATAATAAAATTATGTTCATATTTATTTTGCCCCTTTCTTATGTAGCAGTAAGCCAGTGTAACCTATACCATCAATATCTATTTTCAATAGCCTGAGATTCCATATTTCAAATGCAGCCTTTATGACTTGATTGCTTTGAAAGTTGTCTAATTATGTAGAATATGCTTATTCCACATATATCTACATACCTAACAAAAGTTACATGACACACATATAATTGTAATAAAAGGGGAGATGCCATCACTTAATTCGTTTGTTCAAAGAGCCCATAACTTGAATATACTACACTACCTTAATAAGTTTGGTAGTGATGCGAACTGTTGCATTTTGACAACTCACCCTGAATTTTTGGTCCATCCATGTCAGTGAAATACTAGATGCCGGGCGAGACAGGCAAAGCCCTGTTTAAAAATGTGGAAATATATTTTATTTTGTTTAGGTGCTTATGTGGCTTTTCTTCATACCAGTAATACTAAAATATTGATATTATATGAGCACAATTTTCTCCTACTCCCACTAAAGAAGAAAAGAAGAGAGTGAGTTGCATGATAGTTGTATGCGTGTTAAGTGGTAGACTCTGCCTCTTTGGGTCACTCCCCCCTTCATAATTCCTACTCTCCTTAATCCTTAATTAAAAAGGAAGAAGACCTTAATTAGCACAGTAAAATTTTATGTATTTGTACTTGTTCTATAATTAATGGCAATTATGAATTCATCAATTGAAACTATTAGTAATTGTCTATCGCTCTTCATCAATCGCAGAGCATCTACCAGCACATTCTTCGTAATCGATAGCGTTGTTCATATAATATATCTATACCTAGCTTTTCTTCTACTTTTCTTCTTGAATTATCTGTTAATTGTATTCACATTCTTTAGTACTTTTAGCAATTGAACGGTCCTTTGTTTGACCAACTTTTGTGATTTTGCAGCAAATCTCTTTTTCTTAATATTGGTTCTTAAGTTCGGCGGTCTATGTTTAAACTGCCCATGTAGTCGTGTGACTCATTTAACACATCGTTTTATAGATGGGAAGTTATGACTAGATTTGTCTCATGATGCGGAAATTAATCTTTCGCTTGGTCGATGGCATACTATCATTTAATTCCACATCATATTTGATTCAGATTGTTGCACTTGTGTGTTGTCCCATGGAGTTACATTCTGTAATTTTACTTATCCATTTTGTCTTTAGGCAATGTTGGTTGGATTTCCATGAGAAGCTGTAACGTCCCAGAAATTTCGACGATTGAATATGGAATTAATTAAAGAATTAATTATTAATAATCAATTTTTATAGGGATACTTGGATTAGAAATTTAAAATCGAATATATGGTTTCATATATGAATTTTACGGTTTATCGAGAATCAAATATTTATTGTTGAATATTTGAATTGAATTTGGCTAGATATTCGAATCAGAATTTAAACTCGATTGATAATATATACTGTTGAATTTAAAAATAAAACATTATTGATAAACTAGAGGTTTTATTGTTAAAATATATGAAAAAAATTGGTCCAGTTATGTATGTATTTGTGTATAAAGAAATTAAAATTTATCGTTTCAAATTTGCAATTAAATTGAGTTGTTGGCGAACGAATGTAAATAAATCAGTGGAATGATAAATAATTTAAATTTAAAAATAGTGCCGTATAAAACTGGAGTCGGATTACGACCAGGATAAGTTATTAGGTTAAGAATGCGAAGACGAAGGTGCGCGTATAATTTTTATCGCGTTTAGAAGTTGCGTTAGAGGTACGAAGTCAGAGCGTTATAGGGTATTTCGCGGTCGAAATTAATATTAAACAAAAACAAAATATAATCTACCTCACATACGAACTTCGCCGACCTATATCTGATTTTCCTAAACCCTATGACATTACGTCGTTCCTATCCCTTTATTTTTCCTATTATAAAAATCTCGTCCTCCTGAATTCATTCAGCAACAACAAATCCCTTTCCTCTTTTCAATTTTAATGGCTCCTTCCCAAATCACTGTCCGCCTCTTATTCTTCTTCCACCAGCGATTGTTTCTTTCCCCCAAACATCCAGTAATGGCAGTAACCCTAAAGTGAAGTTGGTCATCTTCCTAAAATCGGAATCGCTCCTTCCTAGAAATCTATTTTCCAAATTGAGAAAAAAGAAATGGCCTTTCTCTTTAATTCAAAACAACGTCCTTCAACTGCTGCCATGCAAATCAGTTTCGACATCGCCTCCTTTTATTGACAGGAAACCGAAGCTATCGCCTAGTTTGCAAATCAAATATGCTACCTTTCCTTTCCTAAAGTCGTCGAGCCACCACATCTGTCTTAGACCATCAATGTGTGAGGTGAGCATCTCACTCACGATTAATTATTGATTCAAGTTCATTAATTTCGGTAATTAGTCTGAACAAAATAGTTAATTAGATTGTTTGGTATATGTGAAATGTTGCTTGGGTTGGCTTATTTTTACATGTTTGCAGTCTTGTTAATTTTCATTGGAAACTTCATATGAGAGTTCTAAGAGTTGGATTGACATTTACTGTTGTGTCAGATCCGTTTACTTGTCTTGTGTGTGTTACTTTGTTCTTGATTATGTGATGCTAGTTGATGAAACCGTCTTGTACCATGGAACCTTGTTCACTCACCCTTACCCAGTGTAAACTGTGGACTATATATATACTGTTACACCAAAATATGGGCTTAACACCCAAATGCAGATCACAGATCATAGAATGCAGAAAACAGTAAATAAAGAGGAGTCACACAAGGTTTTTATAGTGGTTCGGCTGTAGATGTAGCCTACGTCCACTTTATAATCTTATTGTTATACTGACAGATTACAAGAATCAGTTACATGCAGACACACAATCTGTGTGTTTAATTGAGATTACAAGAGGAGAATTTAGATGTATGGAGGTGCAAAGCCCTTGCACTTCAGTAATGGTGGAAGCCCTAAAGAAGGATGGCCAAAAGTCCTTTATAATGACTTGAAATGGTGAATTTATAGTTGTAGGAGAGCTTCTGGGTTGACCGGAACGTGATGGGGTACGTGGCACCCGATCCGGTAAAGTAGGAGAAAGATGTGACATGAGAATAGGTCAAAACAGCGCGTGTATCTGCAGGTATGAAGGTCGGATCGTTGTAACGGGTCGGATCGCGATGGCGGATCGTGACCACCATGTGCACCACGAGCGGGTCCATTTGAGAGCTGAAGTGTCGGAGCTGGAGTGAAGTGCTGGCGACCAGGTCGTGCTCTGAAGGTGTACCACGAACGAATCGTGGTCTGAGGGGGGCGATCCGATGAGGGGCGATCCAAGAGTGCATGTGATGCTTCGTCGCTTTATCCACGAAATTGCCAGATTGCACCGGTTTATGGAAACGGGCATAACTTTCAAACCGTAAGTCCGATTGAGCCAAACCAAAGATCAAACTGAAGCTAATTAAGAGATCTACAAGAGTTACTAAGCTAAGCTCCATAATAGTTGCTTTCTGGCCCAAAAAAGGTCGTCTGATAGGAGTTTCAGGCCTTTCTTTGTTCGTGATGCGACTTTGACCAAATCGCTGCCTGTCTTCTGATGTTGTTCTCCATATCCGAGCGTGATGCTATTCAGATATTCAGTGTGACAGCTTTTACCAAAAAGTGTGTAAACACGTTTAACATATACATACCTATTCCTGTAACAATTGTTTTAGTGGTACGTCATACTGTTAATGTATGGTCAGACATACATTTAAAATATATACATATATAAACTTATATTAATCATATTTGTTTGGACTGTCTACTTACCCTCTATTGACTTTAATTTTGGGACTAGAAACAATGTGTAGTAATTATAGTCTTGCTTGTAAACTGGAGGTGCACTAGTTCATGCGTAAGTATGGGCCATACTTAGAAATATTGAGAGACAGACTTGGCTATGATTTTGTGTTGAACCCCAGACTTGGATATGTCTGCATGTTCCAAAGTTATTTTATCATATCAGTTCATTAATTAGTATTATAGTATGAGTCAAATAATAATTATGTCATGCAATGTGAGACTGAGATTGAATTGGATACATAAAGGGAATACATTTAAATAGGTGTGTTCCAAATGCATGAAAACCATACTCTGATCGCTGCTTGGCCTTCATCTATGTGCCATATATGATAAAAAGCTTTGGCAAGTTAAGAAAAATTGGGAAATGTCTATTATGTCACTGAAAAAACAGCTGCTGCTTGTGTTTTGCTTTTGTGTGGTATGTGGTCTTTCCCCCGGTTGCAACCACAACAAACAAGTCTTGAAAATGATAATTGTCTTGCCTTTTTATTTATTTTAATCAAAACAAAACGAAGAAATATTTGTATATGAAATAGTTAAAACCATTTTAGTGTCCATTTGATTTGCTGAGAACCATTTAGTGTCCATTTGGATTTGCTGAGAACCATCTTAGTGTCCATTTGAATTTGCTGAGAAATAGTTTGTTTACTTAATGGAATTGTTAAAGCCATTTTGTTTACTAAAATGGTACTACTGGAACCATTTGTTCACAAAAATGGAGTTGTCGAACCAACATTTCAGGTTTTCAAACCATGCTTTAAGATGTCTTGTTTTAATAGTTTCAGCTGATTAAGTCATTGACACGCACAGCGTAACATACATCAATGCTTTAAAGTTTTAAAGTTTGAAGTCCACAATCATGAGCAGAATCGGCTTACCAATGTCATGTTTTAAAATGATATAATTCGGATTTCATATATGGAAAGATGGAAAGTGTGAATTTGCTACTTCCTTTGAATCAGTTAAAATATTTTAACAAATACATCTGTAATTTATATTTTTAAAGTGCAATGAGTACACAGCTGTTACCATGGGCTAATATAATTATATTTTAATTTATTATGTAACTGGTTTCAAGTTGACTTCTCCCTGAGGCGCACGAGTTTATCAATAAATGGATTAGAGGCCTAAACTATCAACAAATTAGCAATTACTTTTTGTTATATTGGCAATGTACACATGTAGTTATACATATCATGTTATGCTAGATTGTGTCTTATGCCTGCATGCAGTAGTCTGTGCTTAACCTTGACATACTGGCCACGTTTTGTTGGCACTTTCGAAACTTATATACACATCATTTTGAGTATTAGTTGTTGCCACACATGTTTCACTAATGGGTTACTGGTACCCCTAAGTGTATGTGATATTTCACTGTACTGTATGCCCCTTATTTGGGAACACTTCACTTTGTATTACTGTACTTGAACATGTCCTATATGTTACCTTGTTAGAATTGGCTTACAGGCTCTGTATTTAGTCCCCCTTTTGTGTATAAGTTGGCCTGTTTTGATGCTGCCGTGCCTTAGTTATGTTGCGCACATGAGCTTGTTGTACATTCGCATATTTGTGTGAAAACACTCCGTTGTTGTGGGATGCTGGGCAGTGCACACGTGTACCCGTGCACATGTGTACGTGCATGCTTCCATGACCGGTTGTCCCTGAAATAAAAACTGATATACACGTATATGATACTTGATACTCGGATACTTACGTACCCTGTTGTACACATATGTATATACCATTGTATGTGTATATGTATGTCATCGGATACGTACGCATATGTTTTAGTATATATATATGTGGTGGTCGATGTACACATATGTATATATATACCATCGTATATGTATATATATGTCATTGGCATACGTGTATATATGAAAATACATGTTGTCCTGACTTGTTCGTCTCAAGTTGTTATGTTGGATTAACTGTTATATTTCAGTTTCTATTGAAATTAATTTACTTGAACTATGATTAATCCTGACTCGAGTGTTTTATGTTTTTGCATGGAACGCTCGGGTCAGACCCGAGCAGTACAGATTTTAAGATTTCAGCCTAGGATTCGAAGACTGTTGAAGCTGGGGATTCCAGGAGATGCGCACTCCGAAGATTTTTAAAACAGTAAATATTTCTTTGTATTTAAACTATACATTTATTCCGCTGTATAGAAAAATGTTGTATCAAAATTTTGATTTATAAATATAATTTTATTTTACCGTTAAATACTGTGTTGTCTATTATTCTGTATTTTCCGTGTTGATCTATTTTTAAACTCTATAAGCTAAATTACGATACGTCAGTTTGGACGGTTTAAGTTGGTTTAATTACCAAGTTGAAGCGGTCAAATTGGCGGGACACTACAAGTGGTATCAGAGCTTTGGTTTATTCAAAGCGTAGCTTATCGAGTTTGAAATAGAATCGACACTGGAAAATCGGATTTTGAAAATAAAAAGATTTCGAAGTATAATTTTGAAACGTGTAAATAATTTTAAAATAAATTTTGAGAGGAAAAATATTTTGGAAATATTATATATTTTGAAAACTAGTATTTTGAAATTAATACAACGGAAATAAAATTTTATTTTGAGATTTAAAATTTTTCAGAATCCCCAGTCTTCGAATCTGGATTTTGCCAGAGCTGTTCTTCGATAAGTTCTCTTAGGATTGAATCTCGAATCCGTTGTCGAATGGTATCAAAGGAAGATACGTATGGGAGAATAAACGAATAAAATTTCTAAAATTGTGAATTTTAGAAATGAAAGCCAAATGAAATTGATTTGAAATAAGAATTTAGATGAGAATTTGAATGAAAAAGGGGAAACTTGGAATCGTTTCAAAAATAAAACGCTGAATTTTATTTTGATATTCGGGCTAGAAATAAGTGAAAATAAAATCGGAGCAAGATACAATTGGAATACGACTGTGCTAAATTTGAAATGTGACAAGGAAAATTTTATTTGGTTTCAAACCAATAATGTATTATCGAATATATGAATTTGATAGTGGATTATAAACTTGTTAATTAATTAACAAGAAGTGAATGGTAAACGAGAGTTATAAATGAAGTGAATCTTAAATGAGATGAAGCGAAATATGAACGGAGATTTGAAAGAGATTCGAACCTGTATTTAAACGAAATCAAAACGGATTTGATGTGGCGAGTATAGATTCCTATAAGAGGAATGATATTCATGTTAAGAAGTAAATACAGTTGAAAGTAAAAATGTTGCGAATGAAAATGAGGATAAAGGAAATGAAGATGACCAGTATGGTAAGATTATTCTAAGTTCGGAATATAAATTTTTTTCGAAGTTTGGAATACATTATCGGGAAAATAGATCATTTTAAAGGAAGTTTTTCATGGGAGTCGATTTAGCGAATTGCAGGAAAATATTAATTAACTTCTGTTTTTAATAAAAATTTAATATATCAATAATAAATTGTTTATGTACTCAGATTTAGGAATGATGTATATTAAGTATTTTAAAGGCGTGAATTATTGTTACAATCAACGATTATTGTAAAAGAAGAAAATTCTTAATTTGGATTCGAAAGTTACGAGAGCGAATGGGTATTCGAAGTTGTGAATTTGATCTATTTCAAAGTTAATGATGTTGTTCAGTTAAAGTATGAGAGGTAAATATACCCCAACTTGACTGACTTCATTGTTCACTAAGAAATAGTTAAGGTTCGATAGCAAGAATGGTTAAATGAAGTAAGTAAATGAGCGTCAGCAGTTAAGTGAAAATAGCGATGTTTTATTTAATATCTGTTTTAATTCAAGTAACGCATGTGGAAATGTTTTCCCCCTAAGAATTAAGGGTATTTTAAAGATGTGTAAATGTTTTTGAATGTTCTTCTAATAGTAATAAGTGATTTTCTATAAATAATGATAATTGGAAATGTTTTTCGAAAGATCATAGGGCGCTAACGGGTTCTGATAAATTAGAGTGGCAGGAACTGGAAAAAAAAACCCACGTCGAGAACGATGAACGACAGAACGTAAGAGAAGTAGATCCGAAAATTGATCTCAGAAATTAAATAAGTAGTAATTTGGTAAAGAATAGAGCTAAATAAAGTGGGAACTGACTGGAGATTGGTCAAGAAGGTGGCTTTTTGAGTATTAATCTGATGTTGGTTTCGGCCTTTGGGATTGATACTTAGAGAGTCGTTCACTAACTAATTTATGGCCAGGGATTGATGAATATGGAAGAGTAGAAATGTGTGATTATACGTAGAACCATTTGGTTAAGTATATATAGTGATATTTTCAACAATGAAATTAACATGAAGAGAATTGAGAGAAAAATATTAGTGTAAACAGATTGATTGAAGATCGTAAAATTTCAGGAATTACGATAAAGGAGGGTGATGAATACCGTGAAGACTAGTATGCAGAGATGGGGACCGTTGATCAAGAAACGGACAATCAACAATGATTGTAGATCCCAATTAAGTGAAAATTTGTGGAAGCATGAAAAGTTCAGAAAATGAGAAAAATTCTAAAATTTTAAGAGAATATAAAGATGTGAATGAGGCGATGAACTTGATAATTGGATTTTTGAGAAAAAAAAATTTTGGTTTATAACCAATAGAGTCATCAATCTGAGTTGATATTAGATATCTTGAATTGATTAAGAGATCAAAACTGAAATTTTGAAATTTGAATGAAAATTTGAGGATGTTCGATTTGAAATAGTGGATATAGAAATTTTCGGAACTTATATGAGAAATGCATGAAAATATAGCGAAGTCAAGAGCTATTGATTTGGAAGGTAATCGATATGAAATGAAATCATATATAACAGAATTTATGTAAGAGCTATTGATTTGGAAGTCAAGAGCTATTGATTTGGAAGGTAATCGATATGAAATGAAATCATATATAACAGAATTTATGTAAGAACGATGGATTGAAAAACGTGCTTTGGAAATCTTATGTAAATTGATATAAGTATGAATTATGAGAAGTATGAGATAAAACACTATCTGTATATAGCATTATATGTTTTCAAATTTCGATAAGGAAAGTACCTTCTCCTTGAATTTCGAGCTTGGTTGAGATATGCTGCTGGTGGTAGTAGGTTGTCCGGACATAAAACTCATGAGTTGCCATTGAACGACTGCTAGCGTAATTCGCAGTGCTGCAGATAGCCTATGGCGGTTGGATGTTTCCTGAGGGACCCAGGCGTAACCATTGTGTACCCGCGGTCCACTGATATTTCTTAGTGATAGTGAGCCACCTGTTTAATGCAGCAGTTTGTCTTCGTGACATGATTTGTCTTCGTGACATGATTTGTCTTCGTGATTTGATCGTCCTCATGACTTGATATATTTTCATAATTCTGTGATTTGTTTTTGTGACCTGAGATAGAGCAGTCAACGCTCAGCGACCTCAGATATTTTCTGAGTCTTAAATATTTTCTCCGTTGTTCTGTCCATGACGAAATTCGCAGGGAAGTGATTTCCTACGGATACAGATGTTTTCTGGGGGATCCAGACGAAACCATTGTGTATCGGCGATTCATGAACAAGCAACATATCATCACATTGGTACTTTCCGAATTAGTTTTCTTTTAACAAAGATATTTTGAAATATTTTTTCATTGGGAGTTGAAGCAAGGATATTTAGTGCTTGGAGATTTTAGTCGGGCGCCAGGCCAGCGTATGCCTAACGTCTGTAAGAACAACAATAGACTTGTCAAACTTCGAGTTATAAAGTATTTTCAAATAAATAATTTGAGATTAAAAGATATTTAACTTAATAAAGTGAATAAAGGGAATTCTGAAGTATTTTCAAGTCCTTATATTTGAAATAAAAATACGAATATTTTCTGCTTGAATTTCGGGTTAGGTATATAAAAAAAATATTATGCATAATTTTGATTTTTGGAAATTTTCAAGTCGATAAATTGTGACTCGAGAAGGAAATGTTATTTACACTCTTCAATGAGTGTTGGGGAAGATTAAATGGATAAAAAATAAGCAGATGTGGTTGAACTTGTGAAACGATGGACAAGTGATATTGGCAGATGAGATTATAAAGAAGTTTGGAATAATTTGCAGGATATGAAATTTAAGAAAAGATTAATTTTGAAAGAAAATGTGATTTTCCAAATTAATTGGATAGGATGGTAAACAATGGGGATTGATAGCTTAAATATCGACATTTGAATTGGTAGTGGAAAGTGTTCACCGAAGGATGGAAATTTGGAGTAAACGTTGATATAACTCTAGCAATCTCTCCTTTTCGAGGACGAAAAGTTTTAAAGGGGGTAGATTGTAACATCCCAGAAATTTCGATGATTGAATATGGAATTAATTAAAGATTTAATTAAAGAATTAATTATTAATAATCAATTTTTATAGGGATACTTGGATTAGAAATTTAAAATCGAATATATGGTTTCATATATGAATTTTACGGTTGATCGAGAATCAAGTATTTATTGTTGAATATTTGAATTGAATTTGGCTAGATATTCGAATCAAAATTTAAACTCGATTGATAATATATACTGTTGAATTTAAAAATAAAACGTTATTGATGAACTAGAGGTTTTATTGTTAAAATATATGAAAAAAATTGGTCTAGTTATGTATGTATTTGTGTATAAAGAAATTAAAATTTATCATTTCAAATTTGTAATTAAACTAAGTTGTTGGTGAACGAATGTAAATAAATCAGTGGAATGATAAATAATTTAAATTTAAAAATAGCGTCGTATAAAACCGGAGTCGGATTGACCAGGATAAGTTATTGGGTTAAGAATGCAAAGACGAAGGTGTGCGTATAATTTTTATCGCATTTAGAAGTTGCGTTAGAGGTACGAAGTCAGAGCGTTATAGGGTATTTCATGGTCAAAATTAATATTAAACTAAAATAAAATATAACCTACCTCACATACGAACTTCGCCGACCTATATCTGATTTGCCTAAACCCTATGACATTACGTCGTTCCTATCCCTTTATTTTTCCTATTATAAAAATCATGTCCTCCGGATTTCATTCAGCAACAACAAATCCCTTTCCCCTTTTCAATTTTAATGGCTCCTTCCCAAATCATTGTCCGCCTCTTATTCTTCTTCCACTAGCGATTGCTTCTTTCCCCAAACATCCGGTAATGGCAGTAACCCTAAAGTGAAGTTGGTCATCTTCCTAAAATCGGGATCGCTCCTTCCCAGAAATCTATTTTTCCAAATTGAGAAAAAAGAAATGGCCTTTCTCTATAAATCAAGACAGCGTCCTTCAACCGCTGCCATGAGAATCAGTTTCGACGTCGCCTCCTTTTATTGACGGGAAACCGAACCTATCGCCTAGTTTGCAAATCAAAGACGCTGCCTTTCCTTTCCCAAAGTCGTCGAGCCACCACCTTTGCCTTAGACCATCGATGTGTGAGGTGAGCATCTCACTCACGATTACTTATTGATTCAAGTTCATTAATTTTGATAATTAGTCTGAACAAAATAGTTAATTAGATTGTTTGGTATATGTGAAATGTTGCTTGGGTTGGATTATTTTTACATTTTTGCAGTCTTGTTAATTTTCACTGGAAACTTCATCTGAGATTTCTAAGAGTTGGATTGACATTTACTATTATGACAGATCCATTTACTTGTCTTGTGTGTGTTACTTTGTTCTTGATTATGTGATGCTAGTTGTTGAAACCGTCGTGTACCGTGGAACCTTGTTCACTCACCCTTACCCAGTGTAAACTGTGGACTGTATATATATACATACCTATTCCTGTAACAATTGTTTTAGTGGTACGTCGTACTGTTAATGTATGGTCAGACGTACATTTTAAAATATATACATATATAAACTTATATTAATCATATTTGTTTGAACTGTCTACTTACCCTCTGTTGACATTGATTTTGGGACTAGTAAACAGTGGGTAGTAATTATAGTCTTGCTTGTAAACTGGAGGTGCACTAGTTCATGCGTCAGTATGGGCCATACTTAGAAATATTGAGAGACAGACTTAGCTATGGTTTTGTGTTGAACCCTAGACTTGGATATGTCCGCATGTTCCAAAGTAATTTTATTATATCAGTTCATTAATTAGTATTATAGTATGAGTCAAATAATAACTATGTCATGCAATGTGAGACTGAGATTGAATTGGATACATAAAGGGAATACATTTAAATAGGTGTGTTCCAAATGCATGAAAACCATACACTGATAGCTGCTTGGCCTTCATCTATGTGCCATATATGATAAAAAGCTTTGGCAAGTTAAGAAAATTTGAAAAACGTCTATTATGTCACTGAAAAAAACAGCTGCTGCTTGTGTTTGCCTTTTGTGTGGGTAGGTGGTCTTTCGCCCGGTTGCAACCACAACAAACAAGTCTTGAAAATGATAATTGTCTCGCCTTTTTATTTATTTTAATCAAAACAAAACGAAGAAATATTTGTATATGAAATAGTTAAAACCATTTTAGTGTCCATTTGATTTACTGAGAACCATTTAGTGTCCATTTGGATTTGCTGAGAACCATCTTAGTGTCCATTTGAATTTGCTGAGAAATAGTTTGTTTACTTAATGGAATTGTTAAAGCCATTTTGTTTACTAAAATGGTACTACTGGAACCATTTGTTCACAAAAATGGAGTTGCCGAACCAACATTTCAGGTTTTCAAACCATGCTTTAAGATGTCTTGTTTTAATAGTTTCAGCTGATTAAGTCGTTGACACGCACAGGGTAACATACAACAATGCTTTAAAGTTTTAAAGTTTGAAGTCCACAATCATGAGGCGGCTCGGCTTACCAATGTCTTGTTTTAAAATGGTATAATTCGGATTTCATATGTGGAAAGATGGAGAGTGTGAATTTGCTACTTCCTTTGAATCGATTGAAATATTTTAACAAATACATCTGTAACTTATATTTTTAAGGTGCAATGAATACACAGCTGTTACCATGGGCTAATATAATTATATTTTAATTTATTATGTAACTGGTTTCAAGTTGACTTCTCCTTGAGGCGCACGAGTTTATCAATAAATGGATTAGAGGCCTAAACTATCAATAAATTAGCAATTACTTTTTGTTGTATTGGCAATGAATACATGTAGTTATACATATCATGTTATGCAAGATTGTGTCATATGCCTTCATGCAGTAGTCTGTGCTTAACCTTGACATACTGGCCACATTTTGTTGGCACTTTCGAAACTTATATACACATCATTTTGGGCATTAGCTGTTGCCACGCATGTTTCACTAATGGGTTACTGGTACCCCTAAGTGTATGTGATATTTCACTATACTGTATGCACCTTATTTGGGAACACTTCACTTTGTATTACTATACTTGAACATGTCCTATATGTTACCTTGTTAGAATTGGATTATAGGCTCTGTATTTAGTCCCCCTTTTGTGTATAAGTCGGCCTGTTTTGATGCTGTCGTGCCTCAGTTCTGTTGCTCCCATGAGCTTGTTGTCCATTCGCTTATTTGTGTGAAAACACTCCGTTGTTGTGGGATGCTGGGCAGTGCACATGTGTACCTATGCACATGTGTACGTGCATGCTTCCATGACCGCTTGTCCCTGAAATAAAACTGATATACACGTATATGATACTTGATACTCAGATACTTATGTACCCTATTGTACACATATGTATATATATACCATTGTATGTGTATATGTATGTCATCGTGTACGTATGTATATGTTTTAGTATATATATGTGGTGGTCGATGTACACATATGTATGTATATACTATAGTATATGTATATATATGTCATTGGCATACGTGTATATATGAAAATACATGTTGTCCTGACTTGTTCGCCTCAAGTTGTTATGTAGGATTAACTGTTATATTTCAATTTCTATTGAAATTAATTTATTTGAACTATGATTAATCCTGACTTGAGTGTTTTATGTTTTTGCATGAAATGCTCGGGTCAGACCCGAGCAGTACAGATTTTAAGATTTCAGCCTAGGATTCGAAGACTGTTGAAGCTGGGGATTCCAGGAGAAGCGTACTCTGAAGATTTTTAAAACAGTAAATATTTCTTTGTATTCAAACTATATTTTTATTCCACTGTATAGAAAAATGTTGTATCAAAATTTTGATTTATAAATATAGTTTTATTTTATCGTTAAATACTGTGTTGTCTATTATTCTGTATTTTATGTGTTGATCTATTTTTAAAACTCTATAAGCTAAATAACGATCCGTCGATTTGGACGGTTTAAATTGGTTTAATTACCAATTTGAAGCGGTCAAATTGGCGGGACGTTACAGAAGCAGTTTTGTGGTAGGTTTCTTTTCTCATTGCAAATTCTCTCTTAGTAGAGGTGGTGATGTGGGAACCTCCAACAACACCAGCAATGTTTGTAACACGAGATTGAGTATTTTGCTACCATGATATGGTTAATTAAATTTCATAAAAATTGTTTTGACCTCCAACCGTAGAGCAAGACATCTCGTTGTTTATAGCCATCATATTGGAGTTTCGATGTTGTTGTTTTGTCGTCGTCTTCGTTGTTTTCCCTTTGCAGCATTGGGTTCTTGGCTTGGTGGTGATTTGTGCTTGTAACTGTTAGTGTTGTTTGAATCGCATGATTTAGGTTAATGAGAATTCTATGTTTGGAAGGTTTAAGTCATTCACGCATGCCTGTTCGAACGAATCTCATTTCTTATCTAAACTAACAGTTGTCCTAGAGCTGGAAAGAATAGAATTTTGTGTTGGATAGATTTTAGCAAATGACCAGTTTTGCGTTGTTTTCATTATGGGTATAGAAATAAATAAATCACTATTTCTTGTTAAGCTAAAATTTATTTTGTCTTTTGTATATGATTTTAGTTTTCGCATTTTCTACGCGACTGACATCCTTTTTCGCCAACATGTGACTTGAATCGTTTAAGTTTACGCAAAATACATTTTTTTGAAATCCTTGGAAATCGTTGTTTGAAAAAAAAGTGAAAATATACTTATAACATTTTAATTTTTAACTGATTTACTTTCTTATATTTCGGTTCGTGCGAAAACGCAAAATTTGGATACAACAATTTATGCATATTTAAACGTCCGTTTAAATTAAAATGGATGATTTGAATGGTGCAAAGTGCACGTAAATGAAATTTTGATTTTTTTCATACGAATCTCATTTGGAAAGTGAAATGGTATTAAAAGGAAATTTTCAAAATAAACATAAGAAGTTTTTAAGCGAAAAATTATTTTTATGAAAAAATTCGATTCTTGGTCAGATGAATAGCGTAAGGAAGATGTTTCGATGGTTTGTGCACGCGTTTTAACGATGCAGTAGGATCGACGATACAGTAAAAACGATAACAACAACAAGGAAAAAGTTGTTTTAGCCTTGCAAACGTTATTTCCATACCTTGTCAACGATGCTTGCAAGTTGCAAATTAACTCTTTTTACGTTTTAGAGCTTGTTTTAAGCCTCATTTACAGTCTACAGATTGAAACTTTCGGAGCATTTTGGGTAATTGAGGTGAAGACTCCAATATAGGGCGGAAAATGGAATATTTATAAGCGGAGAAAACGTTTAAATTCTTCGGTTTGATCTCCTTTTCCAGTTTAGTAGAAAGTAAATAGGAAACAAGTAGATTGCACGACGTTTTGGATGGTAGGTTTGAATGCAAAATTGGTTGCTTCGAACTTCTATTCGTAGTTGTGTGAGGGTTATGGATTAAAAAGAATTTTCAAAATTTGCAGTCATATCACTACAACAAAACGGATATTAGATAGCTATATCAAATAGCGTTCCCGCTCAGGACCTTTCCCACGCGCTAAAATTCTAGGGTTTCAACGTTATTCCCCAAAACATTTTGCATGCCAACGCTATTCAGGGAAAATTAGGCGGGAATTAATTATTATTTTGCGCCAAGTAAAATCTTTTGTTTAGTTCACTTTTCAACTGCATTCAACAAAATCGACCAAAAGCTTCGGCCATTCCCAAATCTCCCTAAATCGCCATTCCAAAATCGCTGAAATCAGAAGTCCTAACACATCGTCACTTCGCTCCAGTTGATTTCGCACGCAGTTGTCGAAGTTCACCAAATCGCAGGTCGGAAATCGCACTACAGGTATTATTGGCTGTATAATATATATTTTTTTACCGGTAATTGCTATGAATCTTGATTTTTTTTAATAAGTAGTGTTTCACCGAATGTAAGGGAAACAGTCCAAACATCGATGATAAGGGAAACAATCCAAACATTAATGAAACAGTGTACAAACTGTGAATGCCTTTCCTTCGATTAGCATAATGATTTGGTCTGCTCCTTTTGTTTTTTGTGTTATTGTAATAAGCTTGTATTCTGATTTGTGTTCTGTGTCTGTTGAAAGAATTATTTCAAATAAATTCCGTTGTTTTAGTGGTAGAGAAAAGTTCCGAAATTTATGGTATATAAACTAATTATGATCAACATACATACCATTTAGTTAAGGTGTTACGTGTTTGAAGCGAACCTAGATCTTGTATTATGATCATTATGTTATATATGGCTATAGATCCTTGTTATTAGAATGACGCTCTGGGATATACAGTTTATGTATTAAGATATATTCAAGATTTGGTTTTATTTTTACTGAAAAAATTGGTGTCATTATAATGTACTATTAATTTGGTAACCGGGAAGTATGTTTGTGAGCGAGTCCAGTGGCGTATGCAGACTTTCTGCTCAATGGGGGCGGAACGGAAAAAAAAAAACAATTTTTCATAATAAAAGCTAACAAGTGTTTGATCTCGGATATCGTTGGCGGCATCCGAGATAATAAATGTTGGCGTTATCTTGGATGACGCCCTGATACCTTTAACCAGCAGCCCCCCTAGCATATAATTGTGAAATAAAAATAAAAAAATACAGGCAGGATATGAGATATCTTTAGTTGTTCTGAAAGTGACTTATTTATGTAATTAATTTTGAAAGTAACCTATTTTTTGTTATAAGATTTGAAAACTGGTCTAAATGGATTTTTTTTCTTCCTATAAGTGATTAACGAGTTAATCAGTTATTCATAGCATCATTCTCTAAACTTTTGCGTAGCTAAGCCTTAATAATTTTCATAGTCAAAATACTCTTTTCGACGTATGACTGCTATCAATCCAACTTCAAAAACAAAATGACGATGTTTCTTCCATTGAATCTCTTGATAAATCAAATTAATTTTTTTTCCTTGTCACGTGTTTGGAGTGAATTACTAACACTAAGACAAATCATACACAACAATAATCTACATTAGCTCAGATGATTATTAATCTCATGAAGTTGCATATCCACACTTCGCGGAAAGATTCAACATGATAATAATAAGCATTTTCCTTTAAACGTGCAATGTAATCTTTTTAGAAAAACAAACAGTCAAATTTACATGTCAGGGATGAGAACTACGAAGAAAACCTAACACATTCAAATTTTAAATAGCCAACTCTTAAAGCTTTATTTCACACTAAACTAGAAATATCTTTCATTGTAATGTTGGCACTAGGAAACAAAAGGATAATTTTCCTTCGTTTTAACTAACTGGCAAGAATACCACATTTCTATTCTTTTTTAGTAGGTAAACTGATCTATCATGGTTTAGCTAAATTATGTTCTTTTACTACTCATTTTTTAAATTCTGAACATGATCCGGAATAAATTCATCTCTAGGCATTGTGTTAATTTCGAACAATGATACTTTGTTATGATTGATTATTTTCAGTAGTTTCTCAATACTATGACATATGTGTTATTGCACAATAGTAGGAAAAATCATAATACAAAATTAACATTTTTGAGTTATAGTTATTTGTATATTTGCAAATATTTTTTGATATTAAACTAAACAATGCTGACCAGGGCTTACTTTCGAATCATTTTATTGATGAAGGCCAACAGCACTTTAATAAAGTTGGCCGCTGCTAACTGGCTTAAATTTAACAAGCGCAGATGATTTTGGTAGTCAACGAGGCCATGATTCAATTACTTGCTAGACATCTATTGTAACGACCCGTATTCTACACATCATAGGATTGTAGAATATTTATTTCTTTCCCATGTGAAGTCGTATGGTCATGTAACTTTGGGAAACATCCATTAGAGTCATTTCCCATGTTCATGATTTTTGTCGATTTTTAAATGACCATTTTGCCCCTAGTTGGTACTGTTTGGGCCATAACTTTTGATTGAAAAGGAATTTTGACCTGAAACCACTTCCATTGGATCCGTTTGATGGTTTACCTTTCCGTAGAGTGGTCATAATAGCCAAACGGACTTACCGTTTGGGAGATATGGCTGAAACAAGGTTTGGAGGGTGAAAAACTTCTTAATCGGGCCAAATCGGGTGATTAGTGGATAGGCCCATAACCCATTTCGGGATTAGGGTTATGGGGAGGCTGAAATGAGATAAAGGATCATTCCATTTCAGTTTTCTAGCCTCCACTTATCACCAAGGAACCCTAAAAATGGCCTCCAACCTCTAAATCACCCCCAAATCACCTTTTGGTCAAGGATTTGGCTTAGCAACCCCTAACCAAGGAAGATCTTCACCAAAACAACATTGGAGCTGTTGTTTAGTATTGAGATTCACATCAAATCAGAGATTTATTTCAGATCTTAGTTTATTTTGTGGCTAAGGTGAGTGATTTGCATAGTTTTACACTAATTATGGCTAGTTAAGGGTGACTAGTGTTAATTTGCGAATTTAAGCATGATAAAATTCAGGAAAAATGTTCATAAATTCATAAATGATGTTTTAGACCTCTGATATGAATTTGGGTTAATTTGGTTAAGTTTTGTTAATCCTATCATTAGTTTCACCTAAACATGCTTAAGGGGAAATATGGGGTTTTGGGTATGTTTGATCCATTTTAACCTATCATGTTGATGTTTTGATGTTTGTGGATGATTATGTATGTTGCTATGACTATATGAAATGCTTTGTGAATGGTTAAAATAGTTAGAATGGTCGAAAACGCCGTCGAGGGGCGTAAAATGTTCACTGGAAGAACTGCAGAAAATCAGCCCGAACCGGACCGGATCGGTGGAAGCAAAGGCGATCCGAACCGATGGCGCGACCCGATCCGCCGATGCTTGAAGACCACGATCCGACGATGTGATCCGATCCGAGCCCTCCATCGCGATTCACCTTCACGATTCGCTAGCAGCTCCGATCGCCAGAAGGAAGCATGACCCGATCCGACAGGGGCCCCACGAACAGATGACGCACGACCCGACCCGAAGGAGCTTGTTACGAACCGATCCGTGGCGATGGACTTGGAGACCCCGACCCGATCCGCTGAAGGGTACCCGAACCGATCCGATGGAGCTGGAGGACCACGAGTTGATGGCGTGACTCGATCCGAACCGTGGTGACGAGGGGAAACTGGACTCCGAACCGAACCATCATGACCTGAAGGCTATGGCCCGATCCGATCTGGTGATGACCAATAACCCGAGATGCCAAGGTAGTCCAATATGGGAAGTTAGAGCTCAGGATCTAGTTGGGAATCGACGAGTTCACTTCATGGTTGGACTTTGCTGCGGGACGTGTGCTAAGGAGTTGTCGACGTTCATAACTTCGATTCACCACTAAAAAGGAAGGATGGCTACTTATCAGTGCAGTAGGGTCATTATGACATGAGGGGCAAGGTGATGGTAGCAAGACTACGTTATCAGTGCAGTAGGGTCATTATGACCTGAGGGGCAAGGTGATGCGTGGTAAGACTATGAGCCAGCGCAGATGGGGTGAATAACTCCATGGGACAAGCGGACATAGTAAGGATTGGTAAGGCTATGAGCCAGCGCAGATGGGTGCATAACTCCATGGGGCAAGTGGACATAGCGAGGAATTAGTGGCTACGTTATCAGTGCAGTGAAGCCATTTATGACTTCATGGGGCAAAGTGATCGTAGCAAGGTATGTTAGGTGATCGAAGTGGTGAATATCGTATGCTTTACGCACTGAGTGAGAGATGTGAGGATGGATGTTATGTTTGATTGTTTGCCATCCTTATGACATGCACACCTCCCCCACCTCCGTATCTTTACACTGTTTGATATGGTACCTTAGAGTGTTGTACAGTATGTAGTGCTAACTCTTTGGTTGCAGGTCTAAGTTCAGGTATGTTTTAGTCTACCTGTTATTGTTCACTTTAGATGCTTATCGCTCATACCAGGCTTTATGTCTGACCCAGAGTTTTATGTCTCCTCTTATTACTCTGGGTGCTCACACGAGCAGACTAGAGACAGGATAGCTGGTGATGCGCGAGTAGCTGATTCGGAGGCGGGCAGGAGGCTTCCACGTATGATATATATATACACATTCTCCCTGTGTCGTTGGTGGTCGCTACTTGGGCATTAGTAGTGTACCTCCTTTATCTTACTTTTGCTTTGAGACAGTTTGAAAGTTGTAATAAGCTGTATTTTGGATTTCCGCTGCTATGATGTTTAGTTCTGATTTTCAGCTTATGCACTGTCTCCCCTGTTTTATGTCAAGTATGTTATTATTATATTTTGTTCTATGCGCTGTGAGACATTCTACAGGTTCTTTGTATGTTCATTTCCTTCTTCCCTTTCCTTCTGACGACCCATTCCGCGCTAACTGGACATGTGTACAGCGCACTTTTGGAGTAAATGTCGGTTGTTGCGGGGCGGGCCGTCACACTTGGTATCAGAGCTCTAGTTGCGTAGTTAACCTAGGGAAAGACACTAGGGAGAGTTAGTACGTATATGAGAGCGCGTATTTGTGATTACTTTGGTTTTCAAAAGCTATGTATATATATATACTATTAGTAGTATAAGAATAAAGTCGCACTGCACTAGCACCACTATGGGGTCGTTAATCGTTTCCCTTTTTCAGATTGACGATGAGCCGAGACACGAGGGGTGCTGGTAGAGGGACCAACCAAGGGAATGCCGCTGACATGAGGGCGATGTTTACTAACCTCATGAGAGACATGCTTAGAGAAGTGCAAGGGGCAGTTCCCAATCCCGGGGTTGGTGTTGGCCCAGTAGTGCAGGCGCCTAGGGTCGATTTCGCCAAGTTGTGCAAGGATTACACTAATCTTGGTGGGAAGCCGTTCCACGGAATGGAGTCGGCCACAAATGTTCAAGATTGGATGGATAGCTGTGATCGTATCTTCGATGACTTGGGTCTTGAGGATGCGATGAAGAGAAGGCTAGCGTCTCGTCAGCTGCAAGGGCGAGCGATGAATTGGTGGAATGCTATTAGAACAGCTACTCCCGATGATCAGGTTACTTGGGATCAGTTTAAGGCTCGCTTTAGCGAGAAGTTTATTCCAGCTGCCCAGAAGTCAGTATTGTTCAAAAGGTTCTTGGAACTTAAGCAGGGTGGCAGGGCAATTTCTGATTATATTGCTGAGTTCGACACTTTGTCGAAGTATGGACTGTCTCTCATTGATACTCCTGAGAAGAAGAATGAGAAGTTTATTACTGGTTTGGATGGGTACTTGGGGGAAAGGCTTATCAATCACATCGATGAGACTTTTGAATCGATCGTGGGAAAAGCTTTAAGATCAGAGAGTCTTTACCCTAAGTCAAAGACTGAGGCTGCATCTGCAGAAGGGCCAAAGCCGCAAGCAGGCGGTGGAGGCAAAAATAACTCTCAGAATAAGAGGAAGCAGGACCAATCTAAAGGTGGCCAGAAAAAGAGCAAGAAGGACGTTGAGTGCTTCAGCTGTGGTAAGAAGGGCCATTATGCTAAAGATTGTCGGGCCAAGCCAGCGGATATGAAGTGCTTCAACTGTGGCCAAGTGGGACATTTCAAGGACAAGTGTCCGCAACCTCTTAAGGAGAAGCAGATTGTGAAAGCATATGCTATTGATGCTGTTCCTTCTTCGTCGAATGCCCCAACTGTGGCAGAGAAAGGAAAGAACGTTGTTATTCAAGGTATGCTTTCTATTTATGATGTACCAGTTCGAGTTTTGTTTGATACTGGGGCTTCCCGTTCCTTCATATCTAGTGACCTAGTAGACAGGTTGGGACTAGAACCCGAGATAGTCGATAGACCATTGGTTGTGATGAACCCGATTGGTGGTTCGACTAGCCTTTGTATGATTTGCAGGAATTTGGTCTTATCGAGTCATGGATGTATGTTTGTATGTGATTGCTTTGTTTTGGGCTTTACTGGGTATGGCATTATATTGGGAGTCGATTGGCTCCAAAGATACGGGGTGGTGGTAGACTGTGAGGGCTTTTTGGTGACAGTGAGGGCGGATGATGGGCGGAGGGTAGTGTTTGGTAGTCTACCTAGTGATGGGGTTATGGCTAGTTTTGTAAATTCCCTCGACATCCCGCAGGATGAGTTGTTAGATGTGCCCGTGGTTGGCCAGTATCCGGACGTCTTCGAGGAGGTGACCGGGCTTCCACCACACCGAGAGATTGAGTTCCGTATTGATTTAGTGAAAGATGCCAGACCTATAGTGATGCCACTTCGTCGTATGGCACCAAGGGAGCAGCGAGAGCTTTGGGTGCAAGTCAGTACTCTTTTGAAGAAGGGATTTATTAGAAGGAGTGTCTCCGAGTGGGGAGCACCAGTTGTGTTTGCCACTAAGGCAGATGGTTCCCTTCGTTTGTGTGTGGACTATCGCGAGTTGAATAAGGTGACGAGGAAGAATAAGTATCCTCTACCGCGGATAGATGATTTGTTTGATCAACTAGAAGGAGCAAGAGTGTTCTCCCAGTTGGACCTCGCGACAGGATTTCATCAGCTCCGAGTAGCAGATGAGAGTGTTCCGAAAACGGCATTTAGGACGCCGTCTGGATTTTATGTGTGGTTGGTCATGCCATTTGGGTTGACCAATGCACCAGCCTACATTGTGGATCTTATGAATCGAGTATTTGGAGATCAGTTGAATAAGTTTGTTCTTGTGTTCGTGGATGATATCCTTGTTTACTCAAGGACAGAGGAGGAACACAAGGGGCACTTGAGGAAACATCAATTGAAAGCGAAATTCTCTAAGTGTCATTTTTGGAGAAGGGAAGTAAGATTCTTGGGTCATGTTGTTTCAGAGAGTGGTATTGCCGTGGACCCTGCGAAGGTGGCTACGGTACAGGATTGGCCTACACCCAAGAATGCAACAGATGTAAGGAGTTTCTTGGGATTAGCTGGATATTATCGTAAGTTTATCCAGGACTTCTCCAAGATAGCAGCACCGTTGACTCAGTTGACTAAGAAGAATCAGTCCTTCGTCTGGGAGGGAGTGTGTGAGGATGCCTTCAAGAGTCTAAAGGAGAGGTTGACGCGTGCGCCAGTGTTAGTCATTCCTAAAGGGAATGAAGAGATGACGGTATACACGGATGCTTGTGGTACCGGACTGGGTGCTGTATTGATGCAAGGAGGTAGGGTTGTAACTTATGCTAGTCGACAGCTAAAGCCGCAAGAGAAGAAGTATCCTACCCATGATTTGGAACTAGCAGCGATTGTATTTGCGCTGAAGATGTGGAGACACTATCTCTTGAGAGAAAGATTTGAGTTGTTTACCGATCATAAATCGTTGAAGTATCTCTTCTCCCAGAAAGATCTGAATCTCCGTCAGCAGAGATGGTTAGAGTTCTTGGCTTCGTATGATTTTGATATCGCATACACACCTGGGAAGGGTAATGCGGTAGCCGATGCCTTGAGTAGGAGACATGCCAGTTTAGGGGCAATGTTTCTTGAATGGAAGCAAATGGAGTACATCGCAGGGTTTGATTTCAGACCAAAGTGCGAATTGGATCCAGTCATGCTAGCTAGTTTGACGATCAGACCCACTTTGATAGAGCGGATTGGTTCCAGTCAGAGGGACAATCCTAATCTATTGGAAATCATCTCTAAGTTAGAGATGGGTATCGATGAGGAGATGAATGCGTATGGGCTTGATCGAGATAGATGGCTTCGGAAGAATGGAAGACTAGTTGTGCCCAACGTGAATGGTTTGAGAGATGAAGTGCTTAGAGAATGTCATCACTCAAAACTGACTATACATCCCGGTGGTAATAAGATGTACCGAGACATGAGACAGACTTACTACTGGGAAGGGATGAAAAGAGACGTTGGGAAGTTTATATCCAAATGCATGAATTGCCAGCTAGTTAAAGCTGAGCAAAAGAAGCCTAGTGGGTTGTTGCAACCATTAGAGATTCCCGAATGGAAATGGGAACAAGTCTCGATGGATTTCATCGATGGTTTACCAAGGACTAGATCGGGATATGATAGCATTTGGGTAATTGTGGATCGATTGACTAAGAGCGCAAGATTTATACCAGTCAAATCGACCAGAACGGCAGCCAAGTTAGCAGAATTGTATATGAAGTGGGTAGTGAGATTTCATGGAGTACCCAAAAGCATTGTGAGTGACCGAGACCCGTTGTTCACTAGTGGGTTTTGGAAAAGCTTACAAGAGGCTCTAGGGTCAGGATTACATCTCAGTACCGCATATCATCCTCAGACCGACGGTCATACGGAGAGGGTGAATCGTATATTGGAAGATCTCTTGAGAGCTTGTATATTGGATTTTGGTGGATCATGGGATGACCATTTGCATCTAGTAGAGTTTGCATATAATAATAGCTACCCATCCAGTATCGGTATGGCTCCATATGAAGCTTTGTATGGAAGACCGTGCAACTCACCATCATGTTGGATAGGGACTGGCGAGAAGTTTGTGCTTGGACCAGATGTGGTGAGAGAAACTTCCGATAAGATCAAGATCATTCAACAACGAATGAAAGCTGCTCAAGACAGGCAGAAAAGCTATGCTGATAAGAGGAGAAGAGACTTGAAATTCTCCGTTGGTGACTTGGTGTTTGTCAGGATCTCTCCGTTAAAGAGCGTGATTCGATTTGGCAGGAGAGGCAAGTTGGCACCAAGATTTGTTGGCCCATTCCCTGTTCTTGAACTAGTCGGGAATTTGGCATATAGAGTTGGCTTACCAGAGAAAATGGCGGGAGTTCACAATGTATTTCATGTTTCCCAACTAAAAAAGTTCGTTCATGACTCAGATATGACTATTTCACCTGATCAGTTAGAGGACTTCGAAGTAGAACCCGAGGCGGTTGGGAACCGCAAGCCGATTCGTATTGTGGGGCACGATACGAAGCAACTTCGAAGGAAGGCGGTGAAGCTAGTCAAAGTTCAGTGGGGCGAGGACGAGAGTGATTGTACTTGGGAGACAGAGGAGTGCATTAGGAAGGCATATCAAGAACTCTTTGCCTGGTAAGATTTACTTTGCGATTTAGTTATTCCGCATGCTAGGATAGACTTATTTTACTTGTTTTGCATGTTTGACGGTTGTTTTATGGTTGATAGGCATGTGGGACCTTTGTGTGTGTTTGAATTAGGGAATTTCGGGGGCGAAATTTCTTGGGGGGGGGGGGGGGGGGAGAGTGTAACGACCCGTATTCTACACATCATAGAATTGTAGAATATTTATTTCTTTCCCATGTGAAGTCGTATGGTCATGTAACTTTGGGAAACATCCATTAGAGTCATTTCCCATGTTCATGATTTTTGTCGATTTTTAAATGATTATTTTGCCCCTAGTTGGTACTGTTTTGGCCATAACTTTTGATTGGAAAGGAATTTTGACCTGAAACCACTTCCATTGGATTCATTTGATGGTTTACCTTTCCGTAGAGTGGTCATAATAGCCAAACGGACTTACCGTTTGGGAGATATGGCTGAAACAAGGTTTGGAGGGTGAAAAACTGCTTAACCGGGCCAAATCGGGTGATTAGTGGATAGGCCCATAACCCATTTCGGGATTAGGGTTATGGGGAGGCTGAAATGAGATAGAGGATCATTCCATTTCAGTTTTCTAGCCTCCACTTATCACCAAGGAACCCTAAAAATGGCCTCCAACCTCTAAATCACCTCCAAATCACCTTTTGGTCAAGGATTTGGCTTAGCAACCCCTAATCAAGGAAGATCTTCACCAAAACAATATTGGAGCTGCTGTTTAGCATTGAGATTCACATCAAATCAGAGATTTATTTCAGATCTTAGTTTATTTTGTGGCTAAGGTGAGTGATTTGCATAGTTTTACACTAATTATGGCTAGTTAAGGGTGATTAGTGTTAATTAGCGAATTTAAGCATGATAAAATTCGGGAAAATGTTCATAAATTCATAAATGATGTTTTAGACCTCTGATATGAATTTGGGTTAATTTGGTTAAGTTTTGTTAATCCTATCATTAGTTTCGCCTAAACATGCTTAAGGGGAAATATGGGGTTTTGGGTATGTTTCATCCATTGTAACCTATCATGTTGATGTTTTGATGTTTGTGGATGATTATGTATGTTGCTATGACTATATGAAATGTTTTGTGAATGGTTAGAATAGTTAGAATGGTCGAAAACGCCGTCGAGGGGCGTAAAATGTTCGCTGGAAGAACTGCAGGAAATCTGCCCGAACCGGACCGGATCTGTGGAAGCAAAGGCGATCCGAACCGATGGCGCGACCCGATTCGCCGATGCTTGAAGACCACGATCCGACGATGTGATCCGATCCGAGCCCTCCATCGCGATTCACCTTCACGATTCGCTAGCAGCTCCGATCGCCAGAAGGAAGCATGACCCGATCCGACAGGGGCCCCACGAACTGATGACGCACGACCCTACCCGAAGGAGCTTGTTACGAACCGATCCGTGGCGATGGACTTGGAGACCCCGACCCGATCCGCTGAAGGGTACCCGAACCGATCCGATGGAGTTGAAGGACCATGAGTTGATGGCGTGACTCGATCCGAACCGTGGTGACGAGGGGAAACTGGACTCCGAACTGAACCATTATGACCTGAAGGCTACGGCCCGATCCGATCTGGTGATGACCAATAACCCGAGATGCAAAGGTAGTCCAATATGGGAAGTTAGAGCTCAGGATCCAGTTGGGAACCGACGAGTTCACTTCTTGATTGGACTTTACTGCGGGACGTGTGCTAAGGAGTTGTCGACGTTCATAACTTCGATTCACCACTAAAAAGGAAGGATGGCTACTTATCAGTGCAGTAGGGTCATTATGACCTGAGGGGCAAGGTGATGGTAGCAAGACTACGTTATCAGTGCAGTAGGGTCATTATGACCTGAGGGGCAAGGTGATGCGTAGTAAGACTATGAGCCAGCGCAGATGGGGTGAATAACTCCATGGGGCAAGTGGACATAGTAAGGATTGGTAAGGCTATGAGCCAGCGCAGATGGGGTGCATAACTCCATGGGGCAAGTGGACATAGCGAGGAATTAGTGGCTACGTTAACAGTGCAGTGAAGCCATTTATGACTTCATGGGGCAAAGCGATCGTAGCAAGGTATGTTAGGTGATCGAAGTGGTGAATATCGTATGCTTTACGCACTGAGTGAGAGATGTGAGGATGGATGCTATGTTTGATTGTTTGCCATCCCTATGACATGCACACTTCCCCCACCTCCGTATCTTTACACTGTTTGATATGGTACCTTAGAGTGTTGTACAGTATGTAGTGCTAACTCTTTGGTTGCAGGTCCAGGTTCAGGTATGTTTCAGTCTACCTGTTATTGTTCACTTTAGATGCTTATCGATCATACCAGGCTTTATGTCTGACCCAGAGTTTTATGTCTCCTCTTATTACTCTGGGTTCTCACACGAGCAGACTAGAGACAGGATAGCTGGTGATGCGCAAGTAGCTGATTCGGAGGCGGGCAGGAGGCTTCCACGTATGATATATATATACACACATTCTCCCTGTGTCGTTGGTGGTCGCTACTTGGGCATTAGTAGTGTACCTCCTTTATCTTACTTTTGCTTTGAGACAGTTTGAAAGTTGTAATAAGCTGTATTTTGGATTTCCGCTGCTATGATGTTTAGTTCTGATTTTCAGCTTATGCACTGTATCCCCTGTTTTATGTCAAGTATGTTATTATTATATTTTGTTCTATGCGCTGTGAGACATTCTACAGGTTCTTTGTATGTTCATTTCCTACTTCCGTTTCCTTCTGACGACCCGTTCCGCGCTAACTGGACATGTGTACAGCGCACTTTTGGAGTAAATGTCGGTTGGTGTGGGGCGGGCCGTCACATCTATTCTTAAGTTAAAGATACATTCAATGCTTGTTCACTTGTTTTCCATAAGCTTAAAAGTTGTACCCATATGCATAAAAATATACAATACAAATTCAGATTCAGAATGAAAAATTTTTTTTTTAGAAAAATCCAGTGGGGGCGGCGACCCCCACTGGGCCTGCAGTAGCTACGCCCATAAGCGAGTCTTAGTAGTTTGCTTATTGTATTTGTATGTGGTGTAGTTAGCAATCTGAATGTGTTTGAAAAGATGAGTATGGAATCTGTACATTTAATTTATGGTGTTTATATATATGTGGTAATTTCAAGGTGATGGAGTGATTTTACTGTATATTGTAATAATAGATGGGATTGGAATGTATAATTTGGAGTAATCCCCAATCTCTAACTATGCGTTCTAAAAATGTGAATGTGTTTCCTTCAATTAGCATAACGATTTGGTTTGCTTCTTTTGTTGTGTGTTATTGTAATAAGGCTGTATTGGGAATCTAATGGTAGGAAGAAACTACTACGCTTGCAACGTATATGTTAAAATGCATGTTGGTTTAATGAGATAGTTTCTAGTACTTAAGTATTTGGACAGTTTCGTAAAATGAAAACCTCCTTTGCATTGTGTACAACGCTGCTTTGTGCAAATCAGAATTTCAAACATAATGTGTTCCACCATATTTTCGGATGAAACAACTTAATGTGTTCAATTAGCATAACGATTTGCTTTGCACAACTTAATTTTGGCTGAAACAAAACTTAACTCATGTCATTAAATTTAGCATTTTATTAAAGAATATATACTAATATATACTAATACAAATGATCACCTTATTTACCTTCACCATATTTTTCTGCCCATAAAAATATATACTAATATATACTAATACAAATGATCAGCAATTATTACTTAAATAAATATATACTAATATAAGAAGAGGTGCACAAAATATTCAGCAAATAAAACTCAAATTTGGTCATAGCCGGAAGCAGTATGGGCTCAACCTAAAATTTTTTAGCTCGACTAAACGGTCCGGTGATTTTGTCCTGTGCTAGAAGCGGCAATCTGATAAGGCGATGGGGAGAGAAAAAAGTGATTAGGTGTTTTGTTGCATGGATTGGATGCGATATTTTGGTGAAAGGAGGGCTTCTAGGTTCGGTCAAAGGGAAGACAGGTTCAGTGGTGCAGCAGTGGCTTGGAGAGGGCCGACGGTAGAAGATTTGGGTGGCACTAGGAGTAAAAGTGGTGAGGATCTTGTCTTTTTGTTGTAGCATGAAAGAGAGGGGCAAGGTTGTGGTTAACATAAGCGAACTAGCTGCGTGTACTGACACTGAGTGTGTTGTGATTAACATAAGCAAACTTTATTTTTGAAAAATGTGGTACTAATAGGATAATAAAGAAACAGAACATTTTGTTGCATGGATTGGATGCAATAGGATTCCTCCACTACTGTTTATCCATTCAAGTAAATTGCTTGATAACTAATGAATTTTTATCAGCAAACTAGTTGCCTTTACTGACACCGAGTGTGTTGTGATTAACATAAGCGAACTTCATATTTGAAAAATGTGGTACTAATAAGGTAATAAAGAAACAAAACATTTGTCGGCAAACATTTAAAGTCCAAGCATAGATTGCATAACAATCATTTTACATTTTACTGTGGTATGCCAAGTTAACTACATCTTAACTTGATAAGAAGAATAAATCTTTTTTATGCTATGTTGCTCTTTAATTCATTATGAATACTTATTTTTAGAAACTTTTTTCAAACTTGAAATGAAATTGACTACTGTTCCTACAGCGCCGAGAGAAACTAAAGAAATAAAATGGAAACCTGTCTTTCTATTCAGTACTTTTTATTATAGTATATAGAGCAGGAGAAGGGGGCTTAATTGTATTTCCCTTTTGGTTTCTAAACATAAAAAAAATTATCGTCTACCAACAAGAATAAATGATTGAAATTAAGAAGCATAATCATTATTTTCGTGCTTTGAACCTGAGTTACGTTTGAAACAATTGAGATAGTATTTGAATTGAAATAAGTCAAAAGTCATGTGCAGGGAATTAAATCGAAAACAACAGTTTGTGGTTCTTAAATAAATAGTGAACTTTACTATTGTTTATTAAGAAGCAATACAAAAACAAGCAATATCATTTATTTTTCTGATTGCTTCTTATTAAATAAATAGTGAACTTTACAATTTTAGGTTCATGTTATGAAGTAATTTGAAAATAAAAATATGTGCATCATTAAGGAAAATGCACTGGGAGCTAAAATACTCAAGACCGGCTCTGGTTGAGCTTCAGTGTATAAAGGCTTAGCTACAGTTGATCCTCTTCATTTTGTTCAATGTTTTGGATTCATAACTATTTTTTTTATGAAAGAGTAACAGAGAACATTGATGTTTGAGAAGAGAGAGAGTATCCAAACGGGAATAAAAATGAAAGGAGACGAAGAAGTTGAACATGTGAAATAGAAGACGAATGAATGTGTCGTTTTGATTTTCACGAACTAATGTATTGTAATTTGCAATTAAGCTGCTAGATCTTGTGTTCTATGTTGGCTAAGGTTATGTTTCTAGGACTACATTGAGCGATAATTCTCATTGTATTTTGGAAACACTAGTGGTCCTAGTCGAATTTGTATTTGCATCTCGATGTGATTAGAAGAAGTAGGTCCATTTGAATGAAAATTCGGTGATCGGGGTCGAATTTTCTTCTTTCAACTTGTATGCTATTTGCCGATATGGTTGGTAGGCATGGTATTCTGAAGAAGTCGCAATACTGTTGCATCCTTGTTTTATCTTTTTTTATGTAATTTCTTGTTATCACGGATCTCTGTTGTGTTGTTATGTCAACGCAGCTTTGGCACAAAAAGAAGAAGAAGGAATCTGAATGATGGGAAGTTGGCATAAATTTGTTATCTAGAAGTTAGTCAAGCATGTATAATTTACTTGATGCTTGCTGGGAGCTAGCAATGCTGGAGGATGTTGTCGGTGGGCTGAATATTTGATTAATATTGAAATAAATGAAGAGAAGAATTTAATTATTCTTATCTTGATGTGGAGATAGGGAGGGATGTTAGCATATCAATTACTAGTAAAATTGAGATTACCACAATTTCTAGTTAATTGAGATTACCATTGGCAATGCAATGTATGTGGCTTTTTTGTGTGAAACATCGATAGAAGTGGACATGGATATTTGAAGTAGTAGCAGAAATAGAACTTGATAATTCTTCAAGAATCAGTAGCGCAATAATCATTGTTTAAGGTAATAAATTTATGTCTTTTTGGCTTATACAATTCATTTTATAGGGTAATGAATTTATGTCATTCTGGCTTATACAATTATATTTTTTTACATGCTATAATATAATGGTTTCTTTACTTGTACATAATTACTAATTGTTTTTTTGAATTTTAGATTGTTGTTTGCTTACATATAGAAATGATGGATAAAAACTGGGTACGTTTGAACAGGTACATATTATAATACTCAAGTATAATATTGAAGTTAAAACATATTTTGATATAAATGGTTATTGTTCTTTTTTTTGTTTGTTCGTAGAACCACTAAAGAGTACGAGGAAGCAGCTTGGAATTTTGTGAATGATGCAAAGAGGAATATGGGAAATGTAGAAAAAAAATTGTGTCCTTGTTTAGATTGTAAAAATCTTACTCGTCTTCATGGAGAAGCTATTGTTGAGCATTTGATTAGAAGAGGAATGGATCCTAAGTATATGAGTAGTGAGTGGTATAATCACGGCGAGCGAATAGATAAAAGAAAGAAAACGAAGTCGGGTGGTGCATATGATTTACTTAAGGCCATCATCTATGAAGATGAAGACTTTGTTAATAATACCTTTTTGGATGATGATAATTGTGAAGATGATGCACAAAGACGAGTGGATGATTTACATAAAAATTTGGAAGATGCAGAGACACCATTATAGCCTGGTTGCTTAGATCAAACAAAGTTATCCGCTATCTTCGCATTGTATAATCTTAAATGTGAGACCGGATTGTCTGATAATGGTTTCGATAAGCCTTTAAATGTGCAACAGATGTTGTTGCCCAAAAATAATGTACTTCCCAAGTCGTTATATGAATTGAAAAAACTCCTTAAGCTATTTGACATGGGCTTTGAGAAGATTCATGCATGTCAAAATGATTGTTGCCTTTTTAGGAATGAATATAAAGATTTGAATAATTGTCCAAAATGTGGATTTTCAAGGTGGAAGGTAAATCAGCGGATAAAGGAGATTATGCATGGTATTCCTGCTAAAGTGTTGCGTTATTTTCCAATAATTCCGAGGTTTAGAAGAATGTTTCGATCCAAAACAATGGCGGAAGATTTAAGGTGGCATTTCAATAATAGAAGCACCGATGGAAAAATGCGTCATCCTGTAGATTCTATTACTTGGAATGTAGTGGATGACAAACATAAATCATTTTCTGCAGATCCTCGCAATCTCAGGCTTGGCCTTGCAACAGACGGTTTCAATCCATTTTCTATGCTAAGTTCCAAATATAGTTGTTGGCCTGTAATGCTCATGACATATAATCTTTCACCTATGTTTTGCATGCAGAAAGATAATATTATGTTAACATTGTTGGTCCCTAGTCCGAAGCAGTCAGGAAATGACATTGATGTATATTTAACGCCATTGATAGAAGATTTACATCATTTATGGAATACTGGAGTTGAGACTTGTGATGCATACAGTCAAACAATTTTTAACATGAGAGCAATTTTTCTTTGGACAATAAATGACTTTCCAGCCTATGGTAGTCTTGTTGGCTGTTGTGTAAAAGGTAAAAAAGCCTGTCCATTATGTGGTGTCAACACTCATCATCGATGGCTAAATTACAGCAGAAAGACTGTCTATATGGGTCATAGAAGATTTCTATCCCCTTTAAATTCGTTAAGAAAAAATAAGGCCTTGTTTGATAACACTCTGGAGGAAGGGTATAGGCCTAGAATTCTATCGGGAAGAAAAATCTCTATCATTCTAAAAGATTTTCCGAATAATTTTGGAAATGTAAAGAAGAGCCAACAAAAAAGGAAAAAAAGGAAAAAACAAGAATGACCAAAATAAGATAGGGGATAAAAGAAAATTTGAGCGTAGCAAGAAAAATGAAGATGATGAGGACATAGATCCTATGAGAATGGAGCTATCAAGATGGAAAAAGAGATCCATTTTTTTTTCAATTGCCATATTGGGAGATTAGCACATACATTTTATTTTATTTCACTAAATAACATTATGAAATTATATAAGTAAAATGTTTTATTATTGATTTTTATAGGAGCTTCCATTACGTCATGATTTAGATGTAATGCACGTGGAAAAAAATGTCGGTGAAAGCCTATTGGGTACAATGTTGCATGACAAAAAATCAAAAGATGGAGTTAATTCTAGAAAGGATTTGGAGGATTGGGGAATTCGACATGGTCTTCATACACAACCTCTTGGGAACAAGACATATCTTCCACCAGCTCCATATACATTGTCAAAAATTGAAAAATATATATTTTGTAAACGATTATACGATTTTACAGGACCCGATGGTTATTGCTCAAATTTTAAAAGATGTATAGCATTGGAGGATTGCAAAATCAATGGTTTGAAGTCTCATGATTATCACGTTTTACTGCAACAGTTGTTACCCGTCTTAATAAGAGGATTGCTTCCAAAAAAGCCGAGGAAAACAATATCTCATTTATGTTCATCCTTTAATAAACTATGCCAGCGTATCATCGCTAGAGAGAAACTACAACAATTAGAGGATGATATTATTTTGATTTTGTGCGAACTTGAAAGATACTTTCCGCCATCTTTTTTTTTTTGATATAATGATACATTTGATAATTCATCTTTCAAGGGAAGCACGACTGTGTGGACCTGTCCATTTTCGTTGGATGTACCCATTTGAAAGATATATGAGGGCGTTAAAAGATTACGTAAGAAATCATGCTCGTCCTGAGGGGTGTATTGCAGAATCTTATCTTGCAGAAGAATGCATGAAATATTTTGGTGAATTTTTGAAAAAATCGCAAGACAAAGAAGTTCGAAATGAAGATTACCAAAGTAATGTAATACTTGAAGGACGTCCAATATCAGCATGTAAGACAATCACGTTGTCTTTGAATGAAAAAGAGTCTGCTCGTTTGGCTGTGCTAAGGAATATGGCCATGATAGAACCATATTTAGAGTAAGTGCATACTTCATATTTTTTAATGTTTTGATTGTTTGTAATTCGAAGTATAACGTAACTTTTGTTCTTACACCCCAGTTTGCATTTGGAGGAGCTACAAAATTTAGGCAAGCGCATGGAAAGAAATGAAACATTACTTTGGAAAAATCATATAGCTACGTTCGCCAATTGGATTAAAAAAAAGGTCAATTAAATTTTTGTATGTTAATAATTTATTTTAAATCGTATTATGAATAGCTTTATCAAATGAAATTAATTGTTTGTAGATACCTATTAGCTCCAAAGATCACAACGACATGCTAAAATGGATTGCTTATGGTCCGAAGAATGATGCTTTGTCCTATACAGGATACATCATTAATGGATTACGTTTTCACACCAAAGACGTTGGGAGAGAAACTCAAAATAGTGGAGTGACTTATGATGCTACAACCATGTGTAGAGCAAGTGCAAAAGATGTTACTCAAGTGTTGTCACTTATTATGGGATACTTACCGATATAATTTTGTTTGACTATAATGTTTTTTATGTTCCGATGTTCAAGTGTCATTGGGCAAACATAAGAAATGGTGTGAAGGTTGAGGATGGGTTTACTCTTGTCAATTTGCATCAAAGCCAAGCTTCATTTTTAAAAGATCCATATATACTTGCATCCCAAGAGAAACAAGTTTTTTATTTGAGAGAAAATGATTCTTCTAATTGGCATGTGGTGATGAAAGCACCTTCGAGAATTTTTGATGAGCTAGAAATGCAGGACACTATTGAGGAAGTAAGCCATGTTGAGGAAGATTGTCAAGAAGTCAATATGGATGTCGATGGATATGTTGATGATGTTTCTTTTGTTAGAGAAGATTGTGAAGGCATACTTGAGTAGTTTTGGGATAGTTTATTAACCACGTACGATGGTCTAAACATGGCATAGTTTTATAGATATGCATTACCCTTTTAATATGAAAAAAATGTGTTCTAAAGAAAATTTCAGCGATTACAAAAGTAAACCATTTTTATAGTAAAATTGTGCATGCTTTCTATTCATTTAACCTTGAAGAAAATGTAGATTGCAATTTACAAGGCTAGAAATTGGGAAGTTTTTTTTTTTTTTTTTTTGAACACATGGTCTGTATATATATTAATTCACTATCGTATTCTATTTCGTGATCGTAACGCATGCTGTTGGTAAGACCATAAATTCCACATGTTGTTTCCTCTTTTTAGCCTGAAATTTTAGTAAGCTGGAAGTAAATACTTTTATAAATACAGGAAGTACTTTTGGCACCGACTTTTAATGAATTAATTATGGTCTTTTCCTCTTTCATTGTTTCGTTATTTGTAAATGATACACAGCTGATTGCATGAATCAATGTGCCAGCCATCACTGTGTTATGGCTATTTTAATATAGTTTCTGTTTTTCCTATATGCAAACTAATATATAAAAACTGATTGCAATTAGTTAATATTGTTAATGCAGGAAATGGCGAAGAAGAGGAGGATTACTCGCAGACAAAAACTAGCCGAGGACCCCCATGAAGAATTTGAAGCAAATAGCGAACCCGATGAGCAACCTGAAGTAAATGTCAATGTGCAACATGACACAAATGTACAAAACAGTGAGTATCATGAAGCAAATTTAGAAACCACCAAGCAAGGGACTGAAGCATGTAGAGAAAATACGGTGCAATCTGAATTAAATATTGAAACCAATGAGTTTGAAACTGAAAATAATTTGGTGGAAAATGACACTGGTATTCAACTACACGAAAATCCGGTCGAAAAGAAAAAATCGAGAGGTCATACTAGAATGAAAAGACTTCCGTCAGATCGTGTATCTCGAATTAATGTTGAATTCAACGAGAATGCTATACCAATTGGAGATGGTTCTGTAAAATTGTCTTCTTACTTAGGACCGCTCGTACGGGAGCATGTTCCATTCACAATTGATGATTGGCGGTTAATTAGCGATGATTTAAAGTTTGTGTTGTGGAGTTCCATTCAGGTATCATTTTCATATAATTATTTTGAAGTGAGTTTCTTGCTTTCTTTGTTCATTTTGGTCAGTTTTTTATGTGTAGAAATATTTTTGTTAGTTTCATTAGTTTGCTGCAGAAATATTTTTATGTGCAGAAATTTTTTATATTGCTGCAGAAATATTTTTATGTGCAGAAATATTTTTATGTGTAGAAATATTTTTATATTGCTGCAGAAATATTTTTATATTGCTGCAGAAATATTTTTATGTGCAGAAATATTTTTGTTAGTTTCATTAGTTTGCTGCAGATATACTAGATGGTTTACCAGTAATTCATTAGTTTCTTCATTAGTTTTTTATGTGCAGATATATTTTTGTTATAAACTCTTACCTTAATACGTTTTGCCTTTTAATACCGATATGGCCTCATCTAAATCATGATAGATAATGGTGTTTTAATACCTTAATACGTTTTGCCTTTTAATACCGATATTAGCTGGAACAAATAATGGTTTAATATACAAGTTATCAATTTTATTGATAATGCTTGCATAATGCAATGCAAGCCTAGAAAACCCCGGCATTTTATGTTGAACTAACCCTTGCTTATCCAAGTCATCATCAGTTACACCAAATGATTCTGTAATTTGTTTGTGTAGATAGTCCAAACCTCATAAGGGAGCATGAAAACAAACCAATAATAAAATCACAAGTGTTCGGATAACAAAATTTCTATTATAGAACCATTTCCGCCACCATCAATCAATGTCTGCTCTTCTGTGGAAGATGCTAGGTTCTGTATACTTTTTAGTCCCATAACTTGGTTTATTATTTATTTATTTTTCTTCTTTTTTTTTTTTTTTGCATTTACAAATAATTTTACCAAAGAAAAAATATTCAAAGAGTCAACTTGCAAGGGTGATATCCAGTGTTATGACGTTTGTCCGCTCTTAGTGGACCTGCACATTGCATTTTAACATTAGTAGAGTATACTGTTTCCTACCATCGAAACATCCTTCGTCAATTTGATCCCTGAATAAATGGTGATATATTATTGTCAATATTCTTCAATGGGATAGTCTTAGACTCAATGTTGTGATTGCAATTGGTTCACTGTTAATAATATCATATGGAATCAGAAATTTAATGCCAATTCTTTTTTCCCTTTATCAAACTTATTATGGACAAGATCAAGACTGTGGAGATCTACTCTACTAATGTTAATAACAGTTCTCCTTTTACTATGATCGGCATGTGTCCAGAGTATATTTTCCATCAATTTCAACAACAATTGTACTTTAGCTGCTCATAGGCTGCATACAAATGGATACAGTGCAAGCTGAAATTCGACTGGCCTCCTCCTACTGGAAGGCGCAAAATCAATTATACAGTCAATAATTTCTGGCTTTCTGTATCATTGGACTCGCCGTATGTTTCTCTTCTTCTATGAGAGAAGAATACAAATAAATCCCAGATATTATGTTTACTTGCATGCCTATGTTTACTTGCATGCCTATATTTCTTGGCAACTTGTATATATGTTTATTAATGTTTTATCTATAAAGCTCTGGGTTTTTTGTTTCTGTTTAGCCTTCACATTAGTTTTTAGTTAGGTTTTTATTAATCAACTTAATGTGCTTTTTATTAAATGCAGAGCAATTGTGAAAACACAAATGGTAAATGTGATTTGTTGGATTGGAATGGAACTGATGAAATAGTCGCCGAAGGAAGGGTTGTGTCAAGTGATCCAAACGAGCTTGTACACAAAATTCCTTTAGGACCAAATGCAAAGGCAGTTTTGATTGAGATTCCAAGGAAATTAGATGCTTTTCTATGGAGAGCCGTGTTTAGTATGATACATCTTGGAGAGGCTACGGACATGTTAGTAGCATGGCCTTCCGATAAAGTTATTATGCGTGACTTGGATCAATCTGACAATATGGTAATTTTAATTTTAGTTTTAATTTTTTTATGTATAAAAATATTAATTTCATATATATGCATTTTGTTTTATTAGAGTAAAACAAGCCACACAGAAAAATTATGCAAGCTATATGATTGGATTGGAGGTAAAGAACTAGTTGTTGAAGGACGTTTGTACTCTAGCGATCCAAACCAGCTTGTAAATGGCATTCCTATTGGACCATCGGCTATGTTAGTTTCTATTGACAATCCAAAAAAGCCTGATGCCTTTTTATGGAGACCAACAGATAATATGATACATGTTGGGGAAGCTGTTGGTAATAAGGTAGCTTGGCCGGAATCAAAAGTGGTTGTTGAACCAATTAAAGCCACATCATTTGTTACTACTCCTGTCAGCGTAACATCTCATGTAGTAATGCATTTAAGCAAAATTATAGTAATTTTATTTATCAAATTTACTAACTGAAATATATTAAATCATTTGTGTTTATTCTTTAATTTGATAGGGTGGAAAACCAACTCTCCCAGCCATTAAGAGTAAATGCAAGCTGATTGATGTTGGTGGAACAGGAGAATTGGTTGCAGAAGGAGTTGTGGCTTCAACCGATCCAAATGAACTGGTCCATTTCGTTCAACTTGGAAGAGACACTGTTAAAGTTTGGGTAGTGAATGCTACGGTTCCAGATGCAGTTCTTTGGAGATCGACTTCTGATCTTGTCTGCATTGAAGATGCCGTAGGATCTCTAGTAGCGTGGCCAGCCTCAAAAGTTGTAGCAGAATCTAGTTCTAGTAAGTAGACATTATTTCTTTTATAGATATAAAAATTTAAGATGTATACATATTTGACGTTCTACCATTTTTATATAGGTAACCACTGTTAAAGTTTGTTAGCTGATCAGAAGGAAAAAAAACTATTCTCGCCCTAACTGTAAGTACTTAATTCCTGGGAAGATGTTTTAATGATTGTAGACCAAATCGTATTTTAACTTTACGAGTGACCAATTTTAATAAAATAACTAGATGGGAACAGCACACAAGTTGTGTTTGCATTGTAAATTGGTTGATCTAGTTAGTTTAGGGAAGGATTTAAAATTACTGAATAATTAATGTGAAATAGTAGGTTCAAAGGAGGGAATAATGTATGTTGTCTTTCCCTTACAAGCATGGCCTGACTTACATAGATCAGAATATTTTTAAATTTACTGAATAATTAATGTGAAATAGTATGCCAAAATTTGTTATTTTGAAAAGCTTTGAAGAAATAATTCATATTATCACTCTTCCTGTCAATTTGTTGTGCCAATCTGACAAATTTAAGGCTAGAGCTTGAGATAAAACATCAAACAGAGGTATACCATTTCAGAAGGAAGTTCATTCATCTAATTTAACATATACTATTTCAGTTATTATTATGTTGTACAATATTTTTTCAATGAAACACGTTAATTCACATTTCAAGCAATTTTATATAATCCACATGAAAACACTGACATTCTCAAGTGAATTTAAAATTATTATTTCTCATTTTATACTGTAAAGCATGATGGTGGTGAATAAATTATAATATCGTATTTCTAAACCGATAAACTGGAAACTCTAGATTTCCAAATCACTTTGTTTATGGACCCGTCGTTTGGTCCACTGAACAACACTGTTCCCTGAGTAATCCATTTGAATTTTGACAGCTTTTCAACCTATATCTATATGTATACCATTTCACAAGGTAGTTCAGTCCCTTTTATTTGTAGAGCCTCGAACTAGTGTGGCATGTATTTCATTATTTGAGGCGGATTTGCTTTGTTTGAGGCGTGTTGTTTGAGGTGTGGCAGTTTCCTATAGAGCAATTGCAGTTCTAAGATAGTTTCCTACGGAGCAATTGCAGTTTTATCTACGCAGCACACTGCCACACCATATGTGCACACGCATCCCGCGATCACCACAAACCTTTGCTTCTCTCCTTTCATATGTCAATATGCACAGCTTTAACATTTCTTTCCTACCACTGATAGCCGCATCCAAAATTGTGTCGTCTTGCTTTCGTACGTCAATACTCATGGAAGAGATTCGTCGTTTTCACAGTGGTAGATGGGCTGACTGCTTGATAATTTAACTTCGTGGGTGTGGTTTGCTACTCTAATTGCTTGATAATTTAATCTGTCATCTTGCTTGCTTGTCTTTCTTCTCGCAGTGGTAGATGGGCTTGTTTTTTCCTTTTAGAACCATTCGTGCCATCTCTGTCGAGTCGTAGTTTTCATTCAGGTTTGGATCCGCTATTTCGTCGTAGTTTCCATCTGTTAATGCTTGAGACAGAATTGGCCTTGCATGTTACAAGTTTTTAACTTTTTGTATGAGTACAGTTCAGAGAATTGTTTGCGACATAAAGAAATAATATTTACAACTCTTCATGTGAAATATCACACTTTAGAGAATAACAATTACATTCAATTCATGGTAAAACCCTTTTATTCTCAAAAGCATTTAAACCGCCTTTTATTGAATAATTACACTATTGTGTGGTGCTAAAAACATCAAAGTTTGCCCTTTTTACAAACAATGTTGTGATATCAGAAAGTGCGAAACCTGATGTATTAGCAACACACCATCATATGGAGCTAAATGCATCATGTTTTGCACTTCTTAATACCACATCATGGTAACAGGAAGAGCAAACTCCAATGCTTTCAGTAATACATTTATTATTTATCGTTAATAGCCACATTTGCTAATGAAGTTTATTTTCATGAAGTGTCTTTCTTTCAGTGATCGTATTTTTTCCGAATGAAGTCCAAAGTGGCTTTTCACAAGTGGCATTTCACTTATTGACTTTTCATAAATTCACAAGCATTTTACAAAATGCATAATTACTAACAGCAGAAGGGCATTGAGTTAGATTAATATGCATATCAATTTCCATAGAGTTGTGATAGAACTGTAATACCATAGTTTCCAAATTAAAAATTACCGATTTCATGCTAGCTTTTTATTTGCATTTCTGTGAATAACCCAAAGTGCTATTTATGCGATTGTAGTTCTGGTATTCATGAGGAAACCCTCTTGTATGATGTTAGATTTTTGCTTTGTGCATGTGGCATGTCGTTAGCCTATAACATTCATTGCCTTAGTTAACATAGAAATATGTATTATGAATCAATTCTAAATGCTTTGGTAGCTTGATGCAGATCTCTATTCTCTGTGCTAGCCTCAAATACCACAAGTTAACTTCAAGCAGCATGTCTCTAAGGTAAAATAATTTACATTTCTTTTTCATGCATATGATAAAATTATCTTTGAAACTTTTGATTTTGTTTATTCTTTTAGTACATATTTTTTTGTCTTTTTAATTTTCCCGACTGTTGTTAGTGGATGAAATCTTGTTAGAAGCATATAGCTACTCCTTTAAATGTGAAATAATTGGGAAAATATAGTTTACCAATAGATATTTTGCTAAAAAAAATTGTCCACAGGCTTCAATGTGAAATAATTGGTAAAATATGATTTGTGTCCATATGTTTTACGCAAAAAGTCCCTAGCTGGTTTCAGTTTTATTTATTAAGTTTCTAGTTCCAGATTTATTTATTAAGTTTCTAGTTCTAATGGCGAAACGGAGGTATTTTGACAGAACCTTAAAAATATTACTGTGATTAAATGTTAATTAACTTAAAGTTACTTTACTGTGGTTACTGCATATACATGTTTAAAAAATTAACTAAAATTTAAAGTGTAAAAAAAATAAAAATATATTTTGGAATCAACTTCTATATTCATGTTAAACCTCCGCTATAATTTTCGTTTCTCCGGAGCCGAGTGCTTTAACTACAGCGCGTTGCAAGATTAAAATAAGTGATGATTGAATCATGTAAATACTGTGTATTATGTTTTAATGTGAATCAAATAATTAGGAATAGATAAAACCATCCTCTGCATCATGTAAATACTGTGTATCATGTAAATACTGTGTATTATGTTTAATGTGAATACTGTCTATGTACACACCTTGCATCAGGAAGGATGGTAACAACTAGTCAGTGCGTTAGCTAAAACCATCCTCCGCAGCAAACTTAAATTTAATTAGTTGCTCCTTCCACTAAAATAGGAGGAGTTCCACCTGTGATATGTACGAGATATTATAACAATATTAGGACCAGCTTTGCCATTCAAACTAAGTAGTTCCAGTTTTTCTGAAATTACAGCAAACTTAAATTTAATTAGTTGCTCCTTCCACAAAAATAGGAGGAGCTCCACCTGTGATATATATGAAATATTATAACAACATTAGGACCAGCTTTGCCATTCAAACTAAATAGTTCCAGTTTTTCTGAAATTACAGCAAACTTAAATTTAATTAGCTGCTCCTTCCACAAATATAGGAGGAGCTCCACCTATGATATATATGAAATATTATAACAACATTAGGACCAGCTTTGCCATTCAAACTAAGTACCAGTTTTTCTGAAATTATTACTTGCGCGTTGTATACATGTGAGGCAAACCTGGTTTATGCATAAAGGAATAAAATAAAAATACATTTCACGTTTGACCATCTAATCCAGGCACGAAAGCAGACCGGACACAGGGACAAGGTAGTCCAGACATTTGTCTACAATAACTTGTTAAACAATAGTATTTGATGCAGTGGTCTGTAGTTTAATTAATTTCTCAATATGTTTGTTAAAGGCTGCTTTATTCCAAGTTAGCAAATTAATGATACCTAGACCCCACAAAGAAATCTCTCTGTAATTTGAGAAAGGCAATGTGTCTTAGCTTGACTGAATGCATACCAGACTAAAGAAGATTATTCATAGTTCTTATCATAAGAATTAACCTTATAGAAGGATGATAACAACTAGTCTGAGCATGATACAACATAGAAATGCAAATGTTATTTATACATCGATGATTTTGAGCATACCTTATAGAAGTTTTATATATGTACCTCTGTGATATATATGCAAGTTTAAATATTTTGAGCTAAATATTGCTTATTTTTGTTGTAACAGGACCATATTGCTTATGTTTTAGAGAAAATATCAAAAACAAAACAAGATTCAATCGTGCATTCGACATGGAAGAGGTGATCAAACAATATGTATGAATTGTTAAGTTTGGATATGTGAAAGTAGTTTGAACTATATGTATGAAATATTAAGTTTGAATATATTGACATTGTTTGAATGATATGTATGAAATATTATGTGGTAGTTTACATGTTTGTTGTTTTTGAAAATGCGTTATGTTTGTATACATTTAAGAAATAGATAACGATATATATGAATGATGTTTGAATGATATGTATATAAAAGAAACGAAAAAGCTGAAATGGTGGTATATAAATGCTATAAAATTGTTTGTAAAATTATAGGGTTTTAAAAACGCTATAAAATTGTAAGTCAAACGCTATTACAAACATTAATAAACGCTATACAGTTGTGCATGCAAACGCTATACTATTGAGTAAAAACGCATAGAAATAACAAAGAACGCTACAGTTGAAGATTAAAAAACGCTATACAAAAAAGGAAGAAACGCTATGACAGATAGCGATTGGAACAGATTTCATATAGCGTTTATGGTTGATAGCAATGAAAAACGCTATAGAATACATACTTTATATAGCGTTTTGACTTTGCTATTTAAAATTGACAGCCTAAGATAGCATGTCGTTCCATAGCGATCTCTGAAACGCTATTACAGGCTATCATAGCGTTTTTCAAACCCTATTAAAGCCCCTTTTTGTTGTAGTGTATAGAACTGTCAGTATATTTAGGTTGTTTTACATCATGTTTTTCAAAAGTGTTTTAAAAATGTTAATGTGTATATATAGACGGCCCGATTTAGAATCATCTTGCATGCATATTTTATGGTTGAAATGCCATGCACGTATACACATGGTTGCAAAGTGGATGTACACAAGTTGGTTGTGTAGGACCGGATAACTAGGTGTCAGAATTTCTAGACGAAATTCCATTTAAGGGGGGAAGAAAGTAACAGCCCGAAATTTTGACAATAGATTAGTTACTCAATTATATTCTCAAAAATAGGAATTTATGCAACAATAGAATTTGACCACGAAATGTTAACAGATGTTTTTATCTCGGAATTCTGGTCAACTTTCATGTTTGGAGTTTCACGAACGGAGCCCGTATGAAAAAGTTACGGACGAAATACGAAGACCATACGAAAATAAATAAATAATATATATCTTTCCCTCTTTGACCAACCCAGTGAGGGCTAGGTTTTGAGGGGGAAATCTCATTATATTATATAATATAAACGGACGGATGTTTATATAAATAAATCTAACGGTTCATGTCCAATTCCACTTCTATAAATAAATGGGTAAGACCTCATTCTTTTACACACAAATCTGTACGCAGCAGCGTAGCTCTGCCATTTCTCTTTCTCTTAATAAAATTATATTCATATACAATCAATCAAATATAAATCATATAGAATTGAAATGGATTATTAGATCTAAATGGAAAAGAACATGAATTGACGGCTAAACTATTATACATCAAATTCTCCCCTCTTTTCTTATTTTCTTGCATATCTACAGATCTGAAAGTATCCAATTTTCAGATTAATTGTAGATTTATAAGAATTTGGGAATTGTAGGCCTAAAAGGTTATTTAGACTTCAGATTTAGATGCTTTCAGGTAAGTGGAAAATTTATATACAAAGTTATAATAGCATATTAATCTCATTTGAATTAGAATATGCCTATTATCATCAAATATGTTTATAATACTGTTGAATTTGAATTGGCACCTATCAGATCTGCTAATAAATATTGTTAAAACTTGAAAATTGCGAATTATGGTTAGGAATAATATAAATTGTAGGTTTACTTAATTTGTTTATACATATTGCCTACAATTATGTTGGAAATTATATTGTGGTTGTTGTAAAACACTGAAGATTTGGAAATCAGTTCCAATAACATTGTTAACATGTAGTTTTCTTCCGAATATCTAATTTTAGTGTTCAAAAGATAAATTATGTGATTTTGATTAAAAAGGTGAAATGTTAAACAATGTGATTTTGAAAAAAAAAAGATGCATGCCTATTTGTGTTCAATGTTGTTGAGGTTTTGGTTTAATTGTTATAAATATTTCGTTTTCCTCTTTTTGAACAAAAAGAAATTATTTTGAACTCACAAGGAATATGAGAAAAAGATTGAAAAAGGGAAAGGTTGTGCAAATATACGTATAAATATAAATGTACATATTTGTGCATTGTTTGCATCAACTATTCCAAAATATACATAACATATATATATTTCTTGTGATTTTGAAATGTTCTATTCCATTTATCAGGCATAATTTACAATAATTATATCTAACGTTCTTTTTGTAAGATTGGAACTTTTTGGCAAGACTGAATGCAAAAAGGAAGATTTGGTTATTAATGAAACCAAAATTTTAAATCTAACAATAAATAATAATAAAAAAGAAAGATAACTACGTTGATCGCGCAAATATATGTATATATATATCATCCATCTGAATCTACGTAAAATGAAAAAATATACATTATATTGAATGTTTAAACGATATTCATTTATGGAATCATACATGTAATGTAATCCATATTAAATTAGTACATTTTTGGTGACCATTGTAGCAATTAATATGATTAATTACTATAAATAGGACCATAAATAAATAAATAACCATTGTAAGCAATGATAATTTGGGGAAAGTTAACTTAATAGAGAAATTAAGTAAAATGGTCGCAGTTCCTAAGATATATCAGGATTAATGTTGTAAACCCCAATTAGGGAATTTAATTTAAAATGTATCTAGACACCAGGTGAGGCTCAACTTGTGGTTGAAGTCTGCCCGGAACCGACCGGCAAATCCAGCATCCACAGGTGGTCAGCTTAATGTGTGGGGTCTAGAGCACAAATTTAACTATATGAAGCCACAAGGTTAAGTTCAACTTGCATTAGAAGTCTGCCCAGAATAAACCGACAAATCCAGCATCCAAAAGTGGTCAACTTAATGTGGAAGGTCTGGAGCACAAATATATGTATATATATATATATCAGACAATAAATAAATAAATAAGATTAGTAATATTTATTGGGGTACAACGAATAGATATATTCGGGACTGATAAGATAAGGATATCCATTGTGAATTAGTGCCTTAGGAAAATTATGGCCGTTATGCTCATGAACGGCATTAATTATAATCAATGGTAATGAGAAGGAAATTAGGAATTTTATGGTTACCTTAGGAAGATATGATCGTTTGGTTATAAATGACAATTAATCTATGAACAGAAGTAAACGAAATAAAAAGGGGATAAGTGGGTATTAATTGTTATTTAAATACTAAGTCCATTTAGGGAAATAATTAAATAAATATCCTAGGGTAAGAAGGATATAACTTTCCTTATTTATATTAATTTATATAGAACTTATAATTAAAAGTTAAGGTTAGACTTAGCAGGTTAATGATGTGAAATATTATTAACCACAGGAACCAATTACGATAAATCATGTGTGTATAGTATTTCCGTGTAGAGAAACTAAACGGGAAGGAGTTAATAACATAGCCCACTTTATCCCAATAGTGAAAGGTATTAAAGGCTAATGGTGTACGAACTTAATGATCTTCACGTATAATCCGGTAACTTGGGTCTTAAGTGGCTTGGGTCGAGGAGTCCACTTGGGAGTGGGTCTTTCAATTTAGGGCTCTTAAATGGCATGTTTCTATGGGGCCTACCCAAGCTTGGAAACTAAAAACGTTAGATATTACTGCCTATTCTATGAGAAGTAGTAAGTGACTAAGGATATTATCCAATAAGGTCAGCTAGATGGTGTAACGAGCGATAAAGTACCATCTCTCACCTTACACGAGGTATAGGTTAATGCGTGAATGATGGAAGCCTTAACTAGTAGGACCCCATAGCTAGAGCCCTATAGTTTATTCTAACGTTGAATAAATTATCGAGAAATAATAAGTGTCTGATAGGTAAGCCCAGGGTCTTAAGTGATTAGGGAGAATCCACCTTATCTATCATTAATAGTGAGGCATTAAATAATAAAGGATGAGCGAATGAATATATATATATATATATATAAACTCTGTAATTTGGTTTCCACATGTTTTTCAATTAAAAATGGCGGACAAGAGGGATCATGTCCCGCCAAATCGCAATTTCACTTCTAAATCAAATCGAGTTCCTTCTTAAATCAGATCTGATGATAATTTGGCTGATTCTTCAGCTAAGGAAAGTCAAGCAGTAGATTCGAAATCTTTGAAGTATGTTAAACCATTAGAAGGTTGTATTATCATTTCGAAGGAGGTGTTTAATGAATTGAAGGAGGTTTGGCATGGTACGATAGCTTTACATCCAATTGAATTTCGTTTATCTATTATGAAATTGAAAGATTATATTCGTAAAGTGTGGAGACCGACATGTAATTTTGTAATTCATATTATCGATAAATTTCACATTACGGTTCAATTTGAGGAATCTTCTGATTTTACTTCGGTGATTCAATCATCCACTCATTCGTTTTCTGGAAATTTGTTACTAATTGATAAGTGGTGCCCAGGGTATGATTTTGATAACTTCGCGTTTGATAAGGTTCAGATCTGGCTTAAGCTTTTCAATGTTGACATGGAATCATGGTCAAATAATGCTTTATCGATGATTGCTAGCTATATAGGTGAACCTATATGTGTAGATGATAATACAGTTCATAAGAGAATTATAAGATATGTTAGAATATTGGTTTCTATTGATTCTGCGGCTGAGCTATTTGACAAAATTCCTATACAATGGCACGTAAAAGGATATTAGAGTTGAATATGAATTCATTCCTCCTCGATGTCATATCTGTAAATCCTTTGGTCATGACACATTGGTAATGAACTTGAAAGTGATCCTTCATGGGTGCAAAGAGATAAAACTGAATCTAATTTGGACGAGGCAAATCCACATAAGGAGTTGAATACTCATAATGAAGCTTCCACATCAGGTCATGATAAAGAGAAGGATGATCTGGATTTCTTAGATGAAACTTTGCCAAAGGATATCATGTCAGATGGTCTGGATTATGTTGTTGATAAATTGGATGAAGTCTCTATGGAAGAAGTTAACCAGGATGTTTCTCAAAATGTAAGTAAGAACAGATATATGTGGCGCATTTAAAAGGAAGGAAACAAATTAATTCTACTCAAAAAGCTCCTTTTAAAAGGCATACCAGGAGCTCTGCTCCTGTTAAATGACGATCATGTGCTAGAACGTCAGCGGGATGAATTCTCCATTTCGTATGCGAGAAATTCTATCTCTTTTGACGAGGTTCAAGCCAACTTTTGTTGGCTTGGTAGAGACGAAGATTAATGCTGTTAATTTGAGAAATTTTAGAAGATTGTTGCCACCTTACTGGGATTATATTCCTCAACAATATGAAGCTTTCTCTGATAGAATTTTATTAATCTGGAATGTTGGAGTTTGGAAGTTGAAGATAATATTTTCCACTAAACAACATGTCACTGTAGAAGCTACTAATTTGGGAGGTATGAGCATATTTTTTACAATTGTCTATGCTAGTAACAGTTTTTATGATAGGCGGGAGTTATGGCAATAAATTATATCAAAAGCTGGAGTTTTGTGTGGTGATTGGGTGTTGATTGGTGATTTTAATAACTCCACTTCCCCACTTGATAAAAAAGGAGGGCACCCTATTCCATTTCTGCAATTAAGGTCTTTCAACAACTGTTTGTCACAATCTGGTTTGATTGAAGTTAAGTCTGTTGGGTTTAACTACACATGGAGGAGGAAAGGTCTTGCAAATCATATTGATAAGATTTTTATGAACCACTCTTGCATGCAAAGATATAATGACATGAAAGCCTGACCTTTAACCCAACTATCCAGTGATCACAATCCAATGCTTGATTTGATTCCTACTGCTAAACCCAAAGGTACTCCATTTAGATATTACAATGACTGGAGTTTCAAATCAGGATATTCGTAGTGCATAGAGAGGAGTTTATCTGAATATGTTGAGCGATTTCCAAGTTTCAAATTTATGCAAAAATTCAAAGTTTGCAAAAGAGATTTGAAACTGTGGAACAAAATCAGAAGTAAAGATGATGCTCTTTTGAAGCAAGCAGAAGACAAATGTAACAAATTTGAGGCTACAGTTGATCTTGACCTAGAAAATTTGGAGTTGTATGAGAAAATGCTTGAGGCTAAACACCAATACACGATTCAAAAACAGATTAAGTTCTGTAATTTCAGGCAGAAGGCTAAGGTGTCATGGCTTCAAGAGGGAGATACAAATTCCAAAAAATTTCATTCTAAAATGTCTACTCGTAAGCATAGTAATAATGTGAAATCTTTGATTAACCATGCAGGTGAATTTTTATATAAGCAGGAGGAAATTTCAGCAGCAACTATAGAGTACTTCACGAATATGTTTAATGGACAGAGCAATGAAGAATTTCCCTTCTTTCAATCTGAATTTACTATAAATCAGCAAGGATAACAAGATTTGCTCAAACCTATTTCTTTGGAGGAGGTTAAGAAAGCTGTCTTTTCTATTCATGAAGACACAAGTCCTGGTCCTGATGGATTTAACTCGAAGTTCTATAAGTTGCATTGGGATTTATTGAAAGTGGATTCAGCTGCAGTTGTTCAGGATATGTTCAATTCTGCCATAATTCCAAAAGTTTGCAATCATACTCTTATTACTTTGATACATAAAGTAGATAAGCCATATGAGATTGCACAGTATCAACCCATTGCGTGTTGCAATTTATTTTACAAGATTTTTAGTAAAATATTATGCAATAGAATTAAGTGGCTACTGCCCCATTTAATTTCATCTAATCAATGTGCTTTCATTCCAAGTTGATACATTGGAGATAATATTTTATTAGCTCATGAGCTGATTAGAGATTTTAAGAAGCCTGGAGTGAATAAATTTTGTGTGAAAGTGGATTTACAGAAAGCGTATGATAGAATTAATCGCAGATTCATTTGTCATATTATGAAAATTATGGGATTCCCAATTCATTTTGTCAATGTAGTATATGCATGTATATCTACACCCACCTTCTCGATTATGATTCAAGGGATTCCAATATGCTTTATAGAATCAAATATGGGATTAAGGCAAGGTGATCCCCTCTCTCCTTACCTTTTTAAAATTGCAATGGAATACTTTACTTTCTGCAAGAATGAGGTTGTGGCACAAAAGTTTTTCACTCCAGTTCATAAGTTTAATCCTACTGTGTCCCATTTGATATACGCTGATGATTTAATGGTCTTTGGGAGGTGTTCATCATCTGGTGCTATTGCTTTAAAATCAGTTTTTGATAAGCTAGATTATTTTAGTGGTTTATCAGGTAACAGTTTGAAAACCAAGATTTATTTTAGCTCTTGTGCTTCTCGAATTAATGATATTGTGGATATTCTTGGATTTAATGTGGGAAGTCTTCCTATAAAGTATTTGGGGGTTCCATTGTCTTCCAACTATGTTCATTATCATGATTGCCAAGAATTGATTCACATGAGTCAGGAAAAATTACAATCATGGGACATAAAATTTTTGAGCTTTGCAGGAAGGGCTAAAATGATCCAGTCAGTGATTAATCCAATAGTTTTATATTGGTTACTAGTTTATCAGTTGCCTGAATATACAATAGAGAAATTAAACATGCTATGTGCAGATTTTTTTAGGGCAATGCAAAGCATAATACGAAGTGGGATAAGCTTTGTACTCCTAAAGAGGAAGGGAGCGTAGGACTGAAATTTTTGACATATTTAAACAAGGTAACATGTTTAAAGTTAATGTGGAAATTTCTTGTGGGTGGTTCATTATGGAGTAGATGGATGAATGAGAAGTATTGCAGGAGTAGGATGTTTTGGAGTATGAGTATGGATAATAATGCGTCATCATGAGATTAAGAACATCAGGTGAACAATATTTCAGGAAAATTATTGCTAATGGATCTTCTACTTCCTTATGGTTCGAACCATGGATAAATGGTAGATGTTTAGTGGATCTATTGGTTTTTCTAGATTTCAATCTCTGGGAAATGTCAATGAAAAGGTACAGGATATTATCAGAGATGGTAGAATCTGTGGCAATGCTCATCCTGCTACTAGAGAGTTGCAACTGATGGTGGATAGTATGGAAGTGAAGGTTAATAAGGTGCACGATGTATACGAGTGGAAAGATGGTGGTGAATTTTCCTTGAATAAAGCAAGGGATAATGTCAGAGAGAGGTCATCACTGATGCAATAGTCCAAAGTTGTGTGGCATCCAAAGAATTCAAAGAAAATGTCGTTTGTGCCTTTCATGGCAGTGAGGAATAGACTAAACACTAAAGACAGATTATTCAGACATGGTGTTGTAGAGGAGAATGTTTGTTCATTGTGTAATGTCTGTGAGGAAAGCATCAATCAATTATTCTTTGATTGCTTCTACTCGAAGTTCATATGGACCTCCTTGAAGAATAAGCTTGGCTTAAATGCAAATAGGATCGAATCAATTGTGTCTGAAGCTAATCAGATAGCAGTAACCTTTCAGGAGAAGAATCAAGTGAAAGATGTTTCTTGTGTAGTTTTCACAAATGCAGTGTATCAAATATGGTTAGAAAGGAATTCTCGACGGTTTAATCATCAATTCATTAGTAAAGAAACCAGGCTCCAGATGATTGAGAGAGAGGTAAGAATTTTGGTTTGCAACACTGGTAGTAAGACTGCTAGAACTTCAGCGAATGAAGTGTTTTTACGTAGATGGGGAGTTGACTTACTTGATATAGGGTGATTTGTTGGTTGTTTTAATTTTTTATTTGTTGTTTTACGGATGTTAGAGAGGAGGTTGGTTACAGTTGTTTTGTTGAGTTTGAGATGAAATGTTGATGTATTTTGTTTGTGTATCACAAAATATTAATGGAATAAAAGGGAACCAATTTTCAAAAAATAAAAATAAAAAAATAAAAAATAAAATCTGTAATTAGGGGTCTACCCTCGATTAAATAATTAGCCATGTTCTGGTATAAAGGATTCATGAATATATGCATAAACGTTCTATCTTGGTATCATACTTTGGTTATACTACTTTGGGAAGAGTAGTAGAGTCGTGCGTAAGGCTAGAATCACTAACCTTGGTAGGCATACATCTTGGGTTGAACCAAACGGGATACATCTGTGTACTATAATATGTGTTGTATATTTCCTGTTTACCAGAATCTTGTTTTTCTAACCCCCCCTTCTTCATTACAACCTCCCAGGTTTTTTAGAGAAGATCGGCTTCTCACAGATGTTTAACTTTGGCTAACGGTTCTCGTTCTCTCTCATGCTCGGTATTGGCAAAGTGGCTTACTTTGGAAAGGTAGATACTTGAGTTAATACTAATCCATCCTATTATGTTTCTACTGTGATTTATCTTATCGTACTTTAATTATGCTCATGCTCATTTATTTGCAGGTACCAAATTTACACGCTTCATGCTTGGATGTGTTCAAGTTTCGATTTTGTCGAAATTTGGGCTCAAAAAAGTGTGGGGTGTTACACGTACTCAACTTTATTTAAAAGTAAGGTATATCACGGGACCACGCCGTATAACACAATCGGGTTTCCTTCACATGAATACCAATCATAAACAACTATCACAAATAGACTCTTGGAGTCTACGATGCATCAAACAATATGCGATTTCTCAAACTACCCATCTAGGCTTAATCCCCAAACTTTGTTTTTTAAAATCTAATTAACTTTATAGAAGTTATTTATTTGGACTTTATTCTCGATTTCTTATTTCAAATCTTTTGAAATACATATCTAGCTTTCATATCGAACTATCTTTCACTTCTAGATCTAAAAACCAAAATACTACAATAAATGCATAACAAAACATATGAAACCAAATATCAGGAGGTTTCTCCCATCAACAAGGCAAAGGGCACGTACCATTATTCACTCGATATATAGGTGCATCTCCCACTAACTGGAGCAGACTACACCGACTACTGACCAATTAAGGTCCTGCTACTCATACATTTAGTTATGGGTTACCCGAATTTTTATTCACATACTAAATCATTTAATATCCTGAAGTGACAAAATAATTAACACCAATAATCCAGATCATTTCAAAATCATCGGGTTTAGCCCTCAAAAACCTTTCTGTTTTATAAAATATATTTTTCTCTTATCACATCCCATTTCAAAAACCATTAATTAAATTGAAATGAACCTAAGAACATCGCAAAACACACCATAGTCAAATCTTGAAATAAATCACAAGGTGTTAGCATACAAGTATTTTCTACTAAACCCAATGCTAAATATAAAAGCATATTTGCTCGTAAACTAATCGATCATAATCCAAACAATCAATCGACAACAACAAATACAAAAAACCCAGTACATTTGGTTCGTAACTCTTTCAAATCATTTACTATATTTTATAATGATTTTTCCCAATCTTCTTATTTATTTCAAAATAGGTCATTTCAATCCAGTGATGTTTCAGGTCATTCAATTGCACTGACGTTGTTTTTATTCAAATTTGATTTGGAATTATCTCAAGATCTAACCATTGGAATAAGTTCTACATGTTATCTGAAAGCTTTTCCATTTCAAATCTAATGCTTTCTATTTCGGAAGAATCTAACGGTTGGATCTCCCGGTATGTCAGCTTGAAGTTATGGGTTGAATTTTGCGAACTACCACTGCGCGACGAGTTCTATTCAAACCAATTTATTTAATTGAATCGCTTCTAAGATGGTTTATTAACTATACAACAATTTTTGGAAATTATATTTCCAGTTTCAACTTCAGTTCAAATATTTCCAATAAATGGATATTATAATATTATTTTATTATTAAAATAATATTATTTTTCAAACTTCACTATTTTGAATCAAAATTTCCTGACGTCCATTGTAAAAATAAGTAAGAAAGTTTCAAAATGAAATATGTTCAAAACACTACCTAGATACCCTGACCGAACTTCACTTTTTCTATTTACCATTCATTTTAAAATAAAATCTTGAACATGCCATAACTATTTGAAAATTATTTTAAATCAATTTCTTTCTTTTGCAAAAGTTCATCGTAATGAATTAAACTTTACATCCATCCAAAACAGGACGTCAAATTTGGACTTTTTTTACCCATTATTATATGAATAAAATATTCATTAAAACTTGATTTTTTTTTGTCAATCAACTGATTAACCACAATATACAATCATCAATGAACATAGCATTCAATATCAAATGGGGTTCATACCTATATCCAACAACCAACATCAAGTTAGTTTTATTTCAATGACCATTTAGGGTTCAAACCTATTTCAATGTCAACAAATTCAGTTCTCATATACTTAAGTAACTACATGTAATTCATTTAAAAATCAAATATTTTTTATATCTAACATCCTTGAATCATATCATGAACTCATATTAATCTGTAATAACCCGGAAATATGCGCCAATTTAAAACCTTTATTTTGGCAATTTTAATGAATGTTGAGTATTTAAAATGAATTATTTTGAATAATAACGACGAGAAATTTATTTTGAATAGAATTCGAACGAATATATTTATACAGATCGTCGTTAGAATATAAATAATTATATATAATTATAAAAGGAATTGAAAAAGGCGCGGTAGTTCAATAATTCGATTTCAAACTTCAATTGAATGTATCGGGTGCAAAATAAACCGGATTTTAGTGAAACCAAAAATATTTGAATCTAGTTGAGAATATCTTTCCAACGAATCCGAAAAATCAAAATTTCACAGCGGGAATCAAAAGTTATGTCCAGTTGAAATTTCAGAATAGTCACTATGGAATTTCGGCCCTTGAAAATAGCCATTTTGCAAACGACCTCGGATTTCGACGAAACCACTTTTGTTGTATCCGCGATGCCAAATTATTGCTAGATTCCAAATTTCATAATTTTTCGAATCAGTATGTGAGTGTGGTGAAGGAAAACGCGTTTGACTAGTTTCGGTTGATTTTAATCGACTGGAAATTGGCCATTTTTCAAACGGTCTCGGAATTTGACGAAACTAGTTTTGTTAGGACCGTAGCATCGATACGAAGCTAGAAAATATTTTTCTGGAATTTTTCTGGTTAGTATGTGGCTCCGGTAAATTGAAATGCGCGTTCAAATTCAATATATATAGTTATATTTTGATTTTAACGAAAACTGATCGAAACAGCTGAATCAGCCTACGATACATATCCCATTGTGTTTGGAATGGGGGTTATTAGCTAGGGACGATAGTCGTTGGGTCCGATTTGGGGTTCGATTTAAAAATCAACTTTTAGGAATAAATTAAAATAATTAAATTAATTAAATATAAACCCCCTACCTCTATCTTCTCTCTCCTTACTCATTTTGAAAAAAAAAGGGGGGGGATCGGAGGAACACCGCTACCCCGCCGCCAGAGCTCCCACTATCGCCGTCGACCTGCCCCCCCACCCTGCGGCTCCCCTTCCTCTTCCCCTGCTCTTCCTCTCTCCTCTTCTGCACCTCGTTCGTGAAGTCCACCGCGAAGCACAGCAGACGCCGATCCCCCCCTTCCGCCGTTCAACCCCCTGCTGTCGCCCGCTCCTCTTCACCGATCCGCCACCACCCACGAACCCGCGACCCCCTTCTCCTCTTCTCCGCCTAGCGCACCCCCTCTCCCTTGAAAAACCCGCAGAGCTGAACCCAACTGCTCCGACGAGCCCACCTCCGACCAGCAAGCCCATGCGCTCGCCTCTCTCCGTCTCCAACGATCCACATTTCCCCTCCGAACGAAAGCTGTAAGTCTTTACTTTAATTTGTTTTGAATAATTAGCTAGTTTAAATTAAAAAGCATAATAAAAATCTGAAATTTTTATAGAGAATTTTGCAATAAAAATACAAAATTTTTATATAGGAAAGTAGATTTTATATAAGAAAGTTCGATTTTAGTTATATGAAAGACGAGATTTTTATAAAGAAGTTAAAAATATAATTTTTATAATATAGAAAGGTTAAAAATATAATTTTTATATAATAGAGAAGTTAAAAATATAATTTTTATACTAGTGGCATATTAAAAATATGATTTTTACTTAGGTAGAGTATTAAAAATATGGGTTTTATTAAAGTAGAAATATAAAAATATAATTTTTATATAGGTATGATAATAAAAATTCTATCTTTATATTAGAAATAGAAATATAAAAATATAATTTTTATATTGAAATAAGCGTTGTAAAAATATATGAAGTAGAAATAAAAATATGAATTTTATTTATTAGAATGAAGTAAATATAATTTTCATTTGAACAGCGTGAAAAGACTGTAGTGGAATTACAAATGGATTCAGACGGTTCAGCAATTCAAAAGCAAAGCACGGCGGAGTGGAACCCTCTGTGAGAACTTCTCACGTTTTAATTTTGTTTTCTAGTTAATAAAATATATACTAGGATGCAGACGGTGTTTAGTAGCACCCGACACCCGTCGTCCACAGACCATGGACGGCTTGTATGCTTGTTTGTTTGATTTTGATGTGTAGTTGATTGTGTGATGTGATGTGAAATGAAATAAAATATTTATATAATAATAAAAATATTATATAGTTAAAAATAGAATTTTTAACATGTATTTAAAATGAAATAAATATAAACAAATCGGACGATTTGTTTATATACACACATTTGACTGATATTGATTGGGACGATAAATTTTACACATCGCCCAACTGCACAAATAAAATCTGTGTTTGATTATTTGAAAACCCCACATGGGTATTGGGATGATATATGACATACACTAGTCCGAATAATTAGCTATATGTCGATCGATTGATGGACAGACTGTTATTAACGTTAAATATTTATATTTGATGCTTATACAGTGTAGAATGCACTTTGGATGATGGTTGATTATTCATCGTTGTTATAGTATACATGTGTTGTAGAAAATCCATATAATTAACATTATACGGTAATTGATTGGGCCTCATTCCAGTTTTGAAATAGAAATATTTGAATAGGAATATTTGAATAGAAATATTTGAAATAGAAATATTTGAATAGGAATATTTGAATAGAAATATTTGAAATAGAAATATTTGAAATAGAAATATTTGAATAGGAATATTTGAAATAGAAATATTTGAAATCAAATATTTGAAAATAGAAATATATGAAGCCGTGTTGATTAGATTTACGCCATTTTGACGAAAAAGATATTTATATCGATTTTATTCATTTTATAACGAATATCGAAAGTGATTTCAAAATCTGATATTTTGAAAAGAATTAGAATTCGAATTGAAAGTGATTAGAAATGAATTTGAATTGAAATTGAAAAGAAATGAATTCGAATTGAAAGTGAATAGAAATGAATTCGAATTGAAATTGAATAGAAGTAAATTCGAATTGAAATTGAATAGAAATGAATTCGAATTGAAATTGAATAGAAATGAATTCGGATTGAAATTGAATTAAAAATCGATTTGAATTAAAATCAATTTGAAATGAATTTAAAACGAATTTATAAGGAAAGATTCAATTTTGATTTGAATTTGAAAAGAAGTTGAAATCGTTTCAAAAACAAATTTAAAACGATTTATATAATACGTTTTAAAAGGAAACCGACGAAGTATATATTATATATATTATATATATAATATAATGGCCTGAATAGAACGCGTCGCGCCGCGGCCGTTCGTGAATTTCGACCATTGACTTCGAATGGATATTACGGGAGATCGGACCGTCGGATTCTCCTAAAACTGGAACCGTTGGGTTCGTATCGAAAAGAGCTTTCCAATGAATATTAGAGATTTGAAATCTAACGGTTGGATTTGGAATTATGTCCAAATCAAATTTGGAAAAGGTCGCTGTAAGTGCAGTTCGATGGCCGTTGATGGAAATCAACTGTACGGGCCTTGATAAAATTATTAAAAATATGAATAATTTGTGTAAAATCATAAGAAGTGATTTGGGAAGAGTTGGGATGAAAAACTCCATATTTGAAAAGATAAAAATAGTTTTTTATCGAAATGAACTAGTTTTGAACTAGAATTATAATTCATTTATTTTTGAAATAAATAAAGTGAATTTGGAATGGTTTTGAAATATAACCAGAATTTCCAATAATTGAATTGGAAGTGATTTGAATCGAAATTGTCTTCGGAATATTTCGATGTTGGATTTCGTGATGATACAGATATTGTTATGGGAATTTGAAAGATATATTAATATCGTTATTTCCAATACGATATTTGTTGGTCGTAAAATTTGATATTGAATATAAGCCGGTATATTTTCTATTCAGAGCCTTGTATTTAATATCAAATGTGATTTGGGTTTGTCGTGAATGGTGTCTTCATTAACACTGTTCTTAAGCCCAATTGAGAAAAAGATTAAATCTTTTTATTTGGATTTAATGAAGTGTACCAATTAAATAATATTTAATTGGAATTGAATTGGTGTTGATTTTTGGGTTTATCGTGAACAGTGTTTTAAATAACACTTGTTCTTTAAACCGATAATTAATGGAATGTGATTTTGGGTTTATCGTGAACCGTGTTTTAAATGACACTGATTCTTTAACCCAGTTAAAGATTAAAACTAAGTGGAGTTTTAATGAATCTTTAATTAGATTGAAAAGATCGAGGAGGGAGTATCACCAATTTTGCTCCAGGCGATAGTTAAATCTTTAATTAGATTTGAACGTGAAATGGTAATTGAATTTACCGATAACACCGTGGTGTTAGATATGAAGTATGAACAGTTTTACTTCATGGGATGAATAGGTTGGGATTGGGAAATAAAATAAATGATTACTTCGGTGTGGTTCGCTAATCCCGACTAGTTTGAATTGATATTCAAAGAAGATTAAAAAATTAATTTAAAGAATTTATCTTTGATAAAATTAAAGGGAACCTTTCCCAAAGTTTAAGAATATTTGAATAAAAGAATATTCTGAATTGGAGTGAGGCGTATGTTGTGTTTGTGTAACATTTGTTTATTATATACGCGAGTTATTCGGAAAGACCAGGTTTATCCCATTTTGAATAACTGATATGACGATAAGTCGAAGGTGAAGACGGTGTTGAAGACCGGATTTCTTCACGTCGTCTGGATAATTACTGATGATCCTGGTTGGGCTATACACCCAAGAAGATGGAAACGGTTGGTGATCGTCTAGACGTACTTGGAGATCGATGGATATGCGGGGTACTAGGTGCCTCCGGTTTCGTTCAGACCCAGAACGAACGTGAAAATGGACTGTGCGTCTGACATTGGATTTCAGTCTGTGTGATTGATTTCTACTAAATATATATTTGTTTGGCAGTGGAGAATTTATTCTCTTGCTTAACGCCCTTCTCTGAGACGTACGAGCTCAGGGGTTATATGTTGATAGATATCAAATGCATGGGGTGAATTGCCTATGTGGAATGCCTAAGTGACAATTGATCAAGGCTTCTGTTGAAAAGCAAAGTCTTGGGGTGATGATCAAAGCACGACATGTGTGGCATAGCTTTGTGTAACGTTGATTCGCGAGCCTCACACCCCGGTTGTGAACCAGAAACGGGAGAAGGACCTCAGGGAGGCATGCGTTTCCTTCTAGCTAGAAGTGGCATCAGTGGTTTTACACGCCCTGATGAGTTTGACTTATGTGGTTGTTGCTGTTGCGAGGCGCCTCGGTTAGATCGGACGATCCGGGTCCGATGGAGTCATTCGTTGGCTCATTTACGCCCCATAGGGCGGGGAGACGTAGTGTTCAGGCATAATAATCCACATAAGTGGACCGGCCCAGACGATCCAAGGCTTGCCTGCGCGCTTGCCTGAGACTCGTGCTAGACAGTGTCGAATTCGGCAGAGGACTATCTTTTGCCTCGGTTCACAGATGGAAACCCAACTTCCAAATACGTGACATTTGCGGTTTTGATTGTAGAGCCTAGTATGGCGACATAGTGGGATGGGGCGCTTATGCCGTCTATGATTGATACTTATGATTTGAAATTGTTTTTGACACTATACACTTATAGTAATAATAAAACCTGAAATTTAGCGTATCAAGCATTCTTTGGCTGTTATAAGGTAAAACCCTATCCTCCGGCTTGCGTTGCATTGTGTGATGGGACCTGGGTCTTATAATAGCTTCATTTTTCTTTATTTAGCATTGCGCTGTTGTTTTATGCACTGGTATTCTTGGGAGGAAACCCGTTCCATGTTATACGGCGTGGTCCCTTGATTTACCTAACTTTAAAATAAAGATTAATAACCGTTTTAGTTCTCACACCAGTCCCATGACTGACCTGGAGTTTATTGTTTTAACCTAAACTCTGGGTGCCCTTATTTTGACACGGGCAGCTAGTAATTTTGATTTTGCAGATTTATATTCACAGGATCCTGATTTACAGCTGGAACGATACCCGGAAAGCTTTGTATCCGCGTATTACTTCTAGTTGTGTATTGTATTATTTTCCGCTGCTATGTAATGTATTGTAATATCTGATATTTTGTAATGTGTGATATTGATTCATACTCTGTATATTCTTGTAATCTGGTGGAATTGTTGTAATATACAATGAAATGTTCTTCCGTCTGCGTTCTAATTTGTCATATTCTCAAAACAATCAGGCGTTTCGAACGGTCTTGATCGGTTTAGCGACTGATTCGGATCGAGCGGAATTCCCGGTCGTTACATCGTGGTATCAGAGCTTTGGTTTACAAAGCTCAGAGAACAAGACATGTTAGAACCATACAAAAGAATTCATCAGATATTGGATTAGTAATATCCAACGGGAATGACTCGTTAGAGATGGGATCAGTAGTATCCTAGAACGGGTGTGAAGAGTATATTTTTAAAGTGAAAACAAATTTTGTTTTGAAAATTTAAATCAATCATTCATATTTGATTATTTATTTTAAATTGATTTGGACAATCCAATATATAAAGATTTTGCATATACGCCTTGCAAACGTATATTCGAAGTTTTAATATATTGGATAGATATAGAATCACACTAGTCGCCCGGAGATGATTCTGATGATAGTTCGAACATCATCAGAATTGGTATTCGAGTTTCGAAAGTGTGACATCTATATATTTCCATTAGACTGGTGTGAGAGCAAAAATTTACTTAGGATTATTTGTTGTGATTTGGCATCAAAAAAAAAATGTGATTTTTGACTATATATCAAAGTTATGAATTTGAAATGATATTTCACTAATTGATTGATTGTTGAGTAGTTTGATTAATTAAATGTTGAACCTATCACCAAATTGAATAGAATAGTGAAGTGTATTGAAAATTTGTCGCATATGCATGCATATATATGTATATCTATTGACCAGGTTATAGCAAGGAGGCTAGAGCAGAAGAATAAAATTGTTTGCCCGACAAATAGGTACATGTTTAACATAATTTACTGTTTTGTTTGGGTGATGATGATTTTATGAGCCAATTGGCTAGCCGCTTGGCTTTTTATTTTTCTTTTGGATTGAAGAAGGCCATGGGAGGCTATATGAAATATCCCGAAGTCCCCGGTGCAGGGGAGGTTATGGCGAAATTTTTCGAAAATTTAGGGTGTTAGCCAAATTTTTGAAAAATTTGAAAAGTTCTTAGAAACTGAAAAGCTGAAGAACTTAAGCTATAGTGAAAATACTAGAAGTTGAGTTGAATTTTTAAACAGCTTTCGGCTTCGTTCCTTTTCGGGGACGAAAAGTTTTAAGTGGGGGAGATTGTAATAACCCGGAAATCTGTGCCAATTTAAAATTTTTATTTTGGCAATTTTAATGAATGTTGAATATTTAAAATGAATTATTTTAAATAATAACGACTATAAATTTATTTTGAATAGAATTCGAACGAATATATTTATACAGATCGTCGTTAGAATATAAATAATTATATATAATTATAAAAGGAATTGAAAAAGGTGCGGTAGTTCGATAATTCGATTTCAAACTTCAATTGAATGTACCGGGTGCAAAATAAACCGAATTTTAGTGAAACCAAAAATATTTGAATCTAATTGAGAATATCATTCCAACGAATCCGAAAAATCAAAATTTCATAGCAGGAATCAAAAGTTATGTCCAGTTGAAATTTCAGAATAGTCGCTATGGAATTTCGGCCCTTGAAAATAGCCATTTTGCAAACGACCTCGGATTTCGACGAAACCACTTTTGTTGGATCCGCGATGCCAAATTATTGCAAGATTCCAAATTTCATAATTTTTCGAATCAGTATGTGAGCGTGGTGAAGGAAAACGCGTTTGACCAGTTTTGGTTGATTTTAATCGACTGGAAATTGGCCATTTTTCAAACGGTCTCGGAATTTGACAAAACTAGTTTTGTTAGGACCGTATCGTCGATACGAAGCTAGAAAATATTTTTTTGGAATTTTTCTGGTTAGTATGTGGCCCCGGTAAATTGAAATGCGCGTTCAAATTCAATATATAGAGTTATATTTTGATTTTAACGAAAACTGATCGAAACAGCTGAATCATCCTACGATACATATCCCATTGTGTTCGGAATGGGGGTTATTAGCTAGGGACGACAGTTGTTGGGTCCGATTTGGGGTTCGATTTAAAAGTCAACTTCTAGGAATAAATTAAAATAATTAAATTAATTAAATATAAACCCCTACCTCTATCTTCTCTCTCCTTACTCATTCTGAAAGAAGAAAAAAATAAAAAAAAAGGGGATCGGAGGAACCCCGCTGCCGCGCCGCCAGAGCTACCACTGTCGCCGTCGACCTGCCCCCCCACCCTGCGCCTCCCCTTCCTCTTCCCCCGCTCTTCCTCTCTCCTCTTATGCACCTCGTTCGTGAAGTCCACCGCGAAGCACAGCAGACGCCGATCCCCCCCTTCCGCCGTTCAACCCCCTACTGCCGCCCCTCCTCTTCACCGATCCGCCACCACCCATGAACCCGCGACCCCCTCCTCCTCTTCTCCGCCTAGCGTACCCCCTCTCCCTTGAAAAACCCACAGAGCTGAACCCAACTGCTCCGACGAGCCCACCTCCGACCAGCAAGCCCCTGCGCTCGCCTCTCTCCGTCTCCAACGATCCTCATTTCCCCTCTGAACGAAATCTGTAAGTCTTTACTTTAATTTTTTTTGAATAATTAGCTAGTTTAAATTAAAAAGCATAATAAAAATCTGAAATTTTTATAGAGAATTTTGCAATAAAAATACGAAATTTTTATATGGGAAAGTAGATTTTATATAAGAAAGTTCGATTTTAGTTATATAAAAGACGAGATTTTTATAAAGAAGTTAAAAATATAATTTTTATAATATAGAAAGGTTAAAAATATAATTTTTATATAATAGAGAAGTTAAAAATATAATTTTTATACTAGTGGCATATTAAAAATATGATTTTTTACTTAGGTAGAGTATTAAAAATATGGGTTTTATTAAAGTAGAAATATAAAAATATAATTTTTATATAGGTATGATAATAAAAATTCTATCTTTATATTAGAAATAGAAATATAAAAATATAATTTTTATATTGGAATAAGCGTTGTAAAAATATATGAAGTAGAAATAAAAATATGAAGTTTATTTATTAGAATGAAGTAAATATCATTTTCATTTGAACAGCGTGAAAAGACTATAGTGGAATTACAAATGGATTCAGACGGTTCAGCAATTCAAAAGCAAAGCACGACGGAGTGGAACCCTTTGTGAGAACTTCTCATCTTTTAACTTTGTTTTCTAGTTAATAAAATATATACTAGGATGCAGACGGTGTTTAGTAGCACCCGACACCCGTCGTCCACAGACCATGGACGGCTTGTATGCTTGTTTGTTGGATTTTGATGTGTAGTTGATTGTGTGATGTGATGTGAAATGAAATAAAATATTTATATAATAAAAAAAATATTATATAGTTCAAAATATAATTTTTAACGTGTATTTAAAATGAAATAAATATAAACAAATTGGACGATTTGTTTATATACACACATTTGACTGATATTGATTGGGACGATAAATTTTACACATCGCCCAACTGCACAAATAAAATATGTGTTTGATTATTTGGAAACCCCACACGGGTATTGGGATGATATATGACATACACTAGTCCGAATAATTAGTTGTATGTCGATCGATTGATGGACAGACTGTTATGAGCGTTAAATATTTATATTTGATGCTTATACAGTGTAGAATGCACTTTGGATGATGGTTGATTATTCATCGTTGTTATTGTATACATGTGTTGTAGAAAATCCATATAATTAACATTATATGGTAATTGATTGGGCCTCATTCCAGTTTTGAAATAGAAATATTTGAATAGGAATATTTGAATAGAAATATTTGAAATAGAAATATTTGAATAGGAATATTTGAATAGAAATATTTGAAATAGGAATATTTGAAATAGAAATATTTGAATAGGAATATTTGAAATAGAAATATTTGAAATCGAATATTTGAAAATAGAAATATATGAAGCCGTGTTGATTAGATTTACGTCATTTTGACGAAAACGATATTTATATCGATTTTATTCATTTTATAATGAATATCGAAAGTGATTTCAAAATCTGATATTTTGAAAAGAATTAGAATTCGAATTGAAAGTGAATAGAAATGAATTCGAATTGAAATTGAATAGAAATGAATTCGAATTGAAAGTGAATAGAAATGAATTCGAATTGAAATTGAATAGAAGTGAATTCGAATAGAAATTGAATAGAAATGAATTCGAATTGAAATTGAATAGAAATGAATTCGGATTGAAATTGAATTAAAAATCGATTTGAAATGAATTTAAAACGAATTTATAAGGAAAGATTCAATTTTGATTTGAATTTGAAAAGAAGTTGAAATCGTTTCGAATACGAATTTAAAACAATTTATATAATACGTTTTAAGAGGAAACCGACGAAGTATATATTATATATATTATATATATAATATAATGGCCTGAGTAGAACGCGTCGCGCCGCGGCTGTTCGTGAATTTCGACCATTGACTTCGAATGGATATTACGGGAGATCCGACCGTCGGATTCTCCTAAAACCGGAACCGTTGGGTTCGTATCGAAAAGTGCTTTCCAATGAATATTAGAGATTTGAAATCTAACGGTTGGATTTGGAATTATGTCCAAATAAAATTTGGAAAAGGTCGCAGTAAGTGAAGTTCGATGGCCGTTGATGGAAATCGACTGTACGGGCCTTGATAAAATTATTAAAAATAGGAATAATTTGTGTAAAATCATAAGAAGTGATTTGGGAAGAGTTGGAACAAAAACTCCATATTTGAAAAGATAAAAATAGATTTTTATCGAAATGAACTAGTTTTGAACTAGCATTATAATTCATTTATTTTTGAAATAAATAAAGTGAATTTGGAAATATAACCAGAATTTCCAATAATTGAATTGGAAGTGATTTGAATCGAAATTGTCTTCGGAATATTTCGATGTTGGATTTCGTGATGATACAGATATTGTTATGGGAATTTGAAAGATATATTAATATCGTTATTTCCAATACGATATTTGTTGGTCGTAAAATTTGATATTGAATATAAGCTGGTATATTTTCTATTCAGAGCCTTTTATTTAATATCAAATGTGATTTGGGATTGTCGTGAATGGTGTCTTCATTAACACTTCTTAAGCCCAATTGAGAAAAAGATTAAATCTTTTTATTTAGATTTAATGGAGTGTACCAATTAAATAATATTTAATTGGAATTGAATTGGTGTTGATTTTTGGGTTTATCGTGAATAATGTTTTAAATAACACTTGTTCTTTAACCCGATAATTAATGGAATGTGATTTTGGGTTTATCGTGAACCGTGTTTTAAGTGACACTGATTCTTTAACCAAGTTAAAGATTAAAACTAAGTGGAGTTTTAATGAATCTTTAATTAGATTGAAAAGATCGAGGAGGGAGTATCACCAGTTTTGCTCTAGGCGATAGTTAAATCTTTAATTAGATTTGAACGTGAAATGGTAATTGAATTTACCGATAACACCGTGGTGTTAGATATGAAGTATGACTAGTTTTACTTCATGGGATGAATAGGTTGGGATTGGGAAATAAAATAAATGATTACTTCGGTGTGGTTCGCTAATCCCGACTAGTTTGAATTGATATTCAAAGAAGATTAAAGAATAAATTTAAAGAATTTATCTTTGATAAAATTAATGGGAACCTTTCCCAAAGTTTAAGAATATTTGAATAAAAGAATATTCTGAATTGGAATGAGGCGTATGTTGTGTTTGTGTAACATTTGTTTATTATATACGCGAGTTATTCGGAAAGACCGAGTTTATCCTATTCTTAATAACTGATACGACGATAAGTCAAAGGTGAAGACGGTGGTTGAAGACCGGAGGTCTTCACGTCGTCTGGATAATTACCGATGATCCTGATTGGGCTGTACACCCAAGAAGATGGAAACGGTTGGTGATCGTCCAGATGTACTTGGAGATCGATGGATATGCGGGGTACTAGGTGCCTCCGGTTTCGTTCAGACCCAGAACGAACGTGAAAATGGACTGTGTGTCTGACATTGTATTTCAGTCTGTGTGATTGATTTTATTAAATATATATCTATTTGGCGGCGGAGAATTTATTCTCTTGCTTAACGCCCTTCTCTGAGACGTACGAGCTCAGGGGTTATATGTTGATAGATATCAAACGCATGGGGTGAATTGCCTGTGTGGCATGCCTAAGTGGCAATTGATCAAGGCTTCTGTTGAAAAGCAAAGTCTTGTGGTGATGATCAAAGCACGGACTGTGTGGCATAGCTTTGTGTAACGTTGATTCGCGAGCCTCACACCCCGGTTGTGAACCAGAAACGGGAGAAGGACCTCAGGGAGGGCATGCGTTTCCTTCAAGCTAGAAGTGGCGTCAGTGGTTTTACACGCCCTGACGAGTTTAACTTATGTGGTTGTTGCTGTTGCGAGGCGCCTCGGTTAGATCGGACGATCCGGGTCCGATGGAGTCATTCGTTGGCTCATTTACGCCCCATAGGGCGGGGAGACGTAGTGTTCAGGCATAATAATCCACATCGGTGGACCGGCCCTGACGATCCAAGGCTTGCCTGCGCGCTTGCCCGAGACTCGGGCTAGACAGTCTCGAATTCGGTAGAGGACTATCTTTTGCCTCGGTTCACAGATGGAAACCAACTTCCAAATACGTGACATTTGCGGTTTTGATTGTAGCGCCTAGTATGGCGACATAGTGGGATGGGGCGCTTATGCCGTCTATGATTGATACTTATGATTTGAAATTATTTTTGACACTATACACTTATAGTAATAATAAAACCTGAAATTTAGCGTATCAAGCATTCTTTGGCTGTTATAAGGTAAAACCCTATCCTCCGGCTTGCGTTGCATTGTGTGATAGGACCTGGGTCTTATAATAGCTTCATTTTTCTTTATTTAGCACTGCGCTGTTGTTTTATGCACTGGTATTCTTGGGAGGAAACCCGTTCCGTGTTATACGGCGTGGTCCCTTGATTTACCTAACTTTAAAATAAAGATTAAGAACTATTTTAGTTCTCACACCAGTCCCATGACTGACCTGGAGTTTATTGTTTTAACCTAAACTCTAGGTGCCCTTATTTTGACACGGGCAGCTAATAGTTTTGGTTTGCAGATTTATATTCACAGGATCCTGATTTACAGCTGGAACGATACCCGGAAAGCTTTGTATCCGCGTATTACTTCTAGTTGTGTATTGTATTATTTTCCGCTGCTATGTAATGTATTGTAATCTCTGATATTTTATAATGTGTAATATTGATTCATACTCTGTATATTCTTGTAATCTGGTGAAATTGTTGTAATATACAATGAAATATTCTTCCGTCTGCGTTCTAATTTGTCATGTTCTCAAAACAATCAGGCATTTCGAACGGTCTTGATCGATTTAGCGACTGATTCGGATCGAGCGGAATTCTCGGTCGTTACATAATCATTATAGATCATTAATTAACTCAACCAAATTCACAATCAACAATCAGTATAAATTAGCCCTTATTGTCGTTTAAAAGTTCTCACCTTGGTTTCAACTCTACCTAACTTCGACTGTAAGACGCCCTAGAGATCTCGGACGATTTCGACAACCTTCCAAGGTCATTGAAATATTTCTGGGAAAATTTTGGCAGAGGTCCGACGCTCTTTGGTTTCTGATTTTCAAGCGAATAAAGGGACGTTGTTTTTGGGGATTTTGGAGTGAACAAAGAGGGTTTCGGGGAAAACGGGGCTTGGACTTAAGGATGGAGGCCCATATTTTAGGACTGGTGAAATGGCAGGTGGCTGGGTGGGGCTATTTGGGTGCGGGTGAGGTATGGTTTAGGGTGGAGGAGGAGAAAGTAAGTGCTTTTATGATGTTTTAAGGGGTTTAGGGTGGTTTTTAGGGTGTTTGGAGGTAATGGGGTCCACGGGGAGGAGTAGGAGAGTGGTGGGATGGCATAGGCAAAAGGGAGAGGCCTGGTGGTGGCGGTTGTTGGGCTGCGATGGCCAGGGGTGGAAAGGTGAGAGAGGAGTGGGAGGAAGAAGAAGGAAAATGGAAGGAAGTGAAAAATGGGAAGGACGACTCTCTCTTTTGTAAGAAAATGGGAGGCGCAAATCACTGAGGTGTCGACATTAGGAAGGAAGGGAGAAAACACACATTGAAGCCCTAGATGAGTGACAACTCAAAACCAACACAACTTGTTTCCTAAATGAATAGTGCTAGCCAATGAAGGCATATAAGCTAATTAGCTTATATACATGCAACGTTTCATACAACTTGTTAACACAACTACACATACAATATCGAATATATTTTCTAGTCATATTCACCGGTTTTTGTGCTCTTCAATAATATGTAAAAAAAAAATTATTATTTTATTAATTAAAACGAGCTTTAATTGACTATCAATCCTTTTATAACTTATTACACTACTAATCATTGTATAATGGTGTATCAATGCTTATGGAAATTAATTTATATTCTAAAAACATTTTCACAACATTAGGCAACTATTTTTTATTTTTAATATATTTTTAAATATTAATTATTGGCTCAAAGCAAATTAATTTAATAGTTTAAATAAATTTTCATTTAAAATTCAACGGTGTGTTTACTACTCTCACAACCACATAATAATCCCATAATTATGAAATTTGAAACTCTTCTATATATTTTAGACACGGTTCTAATAGGCTTGGTCTCGTCGAATTCAGAGACCATTGGCAAAATGACCTTTGTTAATGTTATTTTTCAATTTTAACTGCCTTTTCTAACCTGCGTTTATATTACGCACGCTCACACACTAACTTCAATTAACTTGAAATTTGGAATCTTACCATTATTCATTACTACGGATTCGATAAAAACAGTTTCGTGGAATTCCAAGATCAGATACAAAATTTCTATTTTTCTAGCTTTTTAAACTAGTACTGAATTATCGATTTTCAAAATAACCTTATTATTTATTATTTTATAAACTCAACAACCATATTCTAACTTTTTAATAAGTCTTATTCAAATACTTAACTAAAATCTCAAAATTTTACAATTTCCGTGAATAGTGTCAAAATCTCGTTTCTATCGAAAATTATTTGAACTGACAAGTTACTAAAACTGATTTAAATAACTTAACTGATCGTTACTTTTTGAAATTGTATTTGAAAATAGGTGTATGTTTATTTCAATTTCTTAAAAACTCAAATTTTCAAAAGGGGTTTAAAGGCACAAGGACAAAGTCAACCAAAAATTTATCCATAAGGACACAGTCAACAAAAAATTTAGCCTTAAGGACAAATTTTAGTGTAAAGGGAGGAATTCAGGGGCCTACTATCATTTCATACTTTAAACTAAACTTTGTCCTTTTGGCTAAATTTTTTGCCTTTTGTCCTTTTGGCATAGTTTTATGTTCTTTTTGTCCTACACTTTATTTTCTTGTTTTTCAAAATATCAGAAATTTTGGGTCTTTACATATAATATCCATCGACATTCAATTTAAATAAAAACCATTTTATTTTATTAAATAATCGTTATAGTTTATAAACAATTCCACAAAGACTTTCTGAAAGTTTTGATTTGGACATAATCTATAAATCGAAATCTCGATTTTTCACTTCTATTAGAAAATTATAGTTCAATAGATTTGAACATTTCTTATTTCATTGAAATCCGACTTATAACGAATTATTTATACCCATTTAAAGTTCAAAATGTAAAACTGCGAACTACGGCGACGTTACGATCTTATTTTTAATTATACTATAAATTATACGTTCAAACATCGTATTATAAATAAATTCGTTATTATAATTCAATTCTAAGCTGAATTATATCTTTTAAATTATCCACTTCCCACAATATTGCAAAATCAACTATTTCCGACTATTTCGAAAATTAAATTTATTATTCCACTGTTTATATTAATTAAATATTCAAATATTTGAATGCAAGTCATTTAAATCCCCAAATAAATATTTAAACAATTATTTAATCAATAAAAATCCGGGTCGTTACAATTAGCATATATATATTTATGGAAGTTTATACGCTGTTTAACAACTTTTCTTTTAAATTCAAACACTTATTTGGTTCCTTTCATGTTACAACTCTAATTAATCTCTTGGCTGTGCAATATTATATTTGTTATGTAATGACGGTCGGAACAAAGCCGTCTTTCCTTCCTTCGTAGGGAGCACGCATATGAGTTGGCATATATATCATTGTTGTAAGAGGAATCTCTGATGTTACTTGTCTACCTTCATGTTTGTATTTCACTCCTTCAATTTGTTTTGTGATATGTGAATATTTATTCAAACCATTATTCCTTAGTTAACAACATGCGAGACAATCCTAACAATATCCTTATTAACTTGCATCCTACGAGTATCTTTTGAGAGCACTTCTTCGCCTAGCTGATCCTCTGTCCCCAAAATTTTCTGTCTCTCTGTACTCAACCAATTACAATCCCCGATTTTCACCTTTCTGCAGTTAAGTCAAAGAAAAAAAGAGGGTTTAATTGCAAAAAGGTGAAATTCAGGGGTTGCTGATTGGTTGAGTATAGAGAGATAGACAATATTGGGTACAGGTGATTTTATTTGGCATGATTCAGTCCATAACTTTCGGCTCTGATACCACTGTTATGTAACGATGGTTGAAACAATGCTCCCTCCTTCCACATAAGACGCACGCATATGAATTGACATACATATCCTTATAACAAAATGAATCTCCTTTGTTACGTGTTTACCAACTCATACTTGTACGCAACTCCAATTTATTATGTGATATGAGACTGTTTATTCAAACCGTCGTTCCTTCCCTAACAATATGCGAGCGAATACTAACAATACTATCTTTTAACTTCAGTGCATGACACTTTAAATAGCTTTGCAATAGTTGCATGGTGTACTTTGGAACAGTGTTATAAAGTTTGAATAATCATTGACAATAAAATTATGTATTTTTAAAAGGCAGCTGGTTCATATTTTATTTTTTAAAATTTCCCCCTTTCTTATGTAGCAGTAAGCCAGTGTAACCTATACCATCAATATCTATTTTCAATTGCCTGAGATTCCATATTTCAAACGCTGCCTTTATGACTTGATTGCTTTGAAAGTTGTCTAATTATGTAGACTGTGCTTAGTCCACATATGTCTACATACCTAACAAAAGTTACATGGCACACATATAATGGTAATAAAAGGGGAGATGCCATCACTTAATTCGTTTGTTCAGAGAGCCCATAACTCGCATACACTACACCACCTTTAATAAGTTTGGTAGTGATGCAAACTGTTGCATTTTGACAACTCACCCTGAATTTTTGGTCCATCCATGTCAGTGAAATACTAGATGCTGGGCGAGACAGGCAATGCCCTGTTTAAAAATGTGGAAATGTATTCTATTTTATTTTGTTTAGGTGCCTATGTGGCTTTTCTTCATACCAATAATACTACAATATTGATATTATATGTGCACAATTTCCTCCCACTCCCACTAAAGAAGAAAAGAACAGAGAGAGTTGCATGATAGCTGTATGCGTGTTAGGTGGCAGACCCTGCCTCTTTGGGTCACTCCCCCCTTCATAATTCCTACTCTCCTTTAGAAGACCTTAATTAAAACAGTAAAATTTTATGTGTTTGCACTTGTTCTATCAATCATCAGTTGATACTATCAGTAATTGTCTACCGTTCTCCGTCAATCGCAGAGCAAGTACCAGCACATTCTCCGTAATCGATAGCGTTGCTCATATAATATATCTATGGCTAGCTTACCTTCTACTTTTCTTCTTGTATTCTATGTTAATTGCTTTCACATTCTTTTGCACTTTTATATTGTACCCACCATTCACGAGGAATTATAAAAATCTAGCATTATTATCGTGTAGATGGGTAAAGGCCAACATACATGTTGTTTAATATTCATGTTGGGTTACATCTATAAATGAAATCAACGCGTGACTTGATTATACTCCTGACTCTTAATTAATAAGTTTTGGTGTATTGGGAAGAAGTTATGTTCATTTTTTACATTATTCAAAACTGCCATGAAAAGAAAGCTTCCTAAGATAGCTATGTTGGTTTTTTATTTTTATTTCTTTTTCTTGAGATGAATCATGATTAATTAACTGATCACTATTTTCTTGATAAATATAAAACTAATTATAGTTATTTCTAAGTGGATAATCACAATAGCCAGAAATGGAACTTGAAATCTTTTGAGTACATAGTAAAGTATGAAAATGTGAGAACAGTATACAGAGGATAAGCTTAACAAATCTAAAAATAAATACATTAATAGCCATTTAAATATCAAATGATAAAGGCGTCAGATCCAATGTATACTGCAACATAGTCTGAGTCTCGGAATATTTCCTGACCACAAGGGCCAATCAATTTCTCGGGTACTGCCCAATAGTGACAACCTTGCTCTTTGGATTCAAATACAAAGTGCTACCTATTGCTTTCTTGTATCTGTAGTGTACCAGTGCACATTTCCTTGTTTTCACTTTAACCTTTTTATAGTGCAAAATACAAATTCCATTCTACATTATCATTTTATCAGTTTATCTTCGAGGAATACTTACTTTTACCGCTACATTTTCACCAATAGCCTTGAAGTTTGCTTTAACCATAGTATATTACTTCAGTTTAGTTCTATGTAAATGCAAAACTTAGAGTGTTAGAATTTTCTGTTTTTTTTTTTTTTTGTTTAATACGGATCCAATTTTGTGTTTTCACCCATGTTATATTAGCTGCATCCCTCACTAGGCCGTCACATTTCTCTATCCTTCTTCCATCTCTCTCTTATTTATATATATATATTTCATTTTCAGCAACATAATATGGCGTCTAAATAATAAATAATAATAATAATAAAAGAGCTCCATGCTCATGAATTTAGACCAAATGGGCTGCAATGGATCTCCATTTTTCCCACCAAACTTCCTTCTACAAATTCAAACTCCTCATGAAACTACAGAAGATCATCATCGACAGCAACAACAACAAGCTACAAATCCTTATTCTTCTCCGCTCCATACCAATCCCGAAGAATTTAGAGGTAATTAACTGCTTGCAGTTTGTAAATCTGTAGTCTGAATTCATTGTTATTTTTACACTTTTATTGAACTCACTTTGTAGGTATGGCTACAATGCTAGGGAAAAGATCGATGTCGTTTTCAGGAATCGAACCATGCGATGAAATGAACGGAGAAGAAGACATTTCAGACGACTGTTCTCAGATGATAGGGGAAAAGAAAAGAAGACTTACCATAGAACAAGTTAGGACTTTAGAAAAAAGTTTCGAAGTAGGGAACAAACTGGAACCAGAGAGGAAAATGCAACTGGCTAGAGGACTTGGGCTCCAGCCCAGGCAGGTTGCTATCTGGTTTCAAAACAGAAGAGCTAGATGGAAGACAAAGCAATTGGAGAAGGATTATGAGGTGCTTAAGAGAAAATTTGATGCTGTTAGAGCAGAGAATGAGTCTCTTCTCTCCCAAAACAAAAAACTTCAAGCTGAGGTGACTAACTGATTTTGATATCATGTTATTACTCTACTACGATTTCAGTAGTAATTAGTCATTGAAATTACACGAAATTGAAGATCTATTAAAGAAGACATCACTTTGTGTCCATTTTTACTTTACATGATCTGCTTTGGGATCAGTAATAAATTTGTGTTTTGAAGTTTGCATCTTTCGAGAAAGAAAAGGCTTTTCTTTTTCCATCTTTTATCCCTCAATCATTGATGTATCATTGTTTCTATCTTTTCATCTTTCATTAAATTTCATACTTTTAACTCCATATCACTATTCAGGATAAGAAATGCCGTCTTTTAGTAACATTTAATTTCATCTTCATCACATTTATTTTTGTTTCAAGGAAAGACCTCTATAATTTTGTTATAAAAGCACTGGATTGTTCACAGAAGTGTCTATTTCAGTGAGATGTCCTGCCATTTAATTAGCCACTGAACTATTTAATTGCTTCAGAGCTTTGCTGTCTCATTTCACAACAACAATCTCTTCATGGACCATTTCCAGGATTTATCATTATTTTTTCACTTGAAGTAAATCCATATATCTTCAAGACTATTATTTATCTTTTTAAAGCCATTGGTTACTTATACATGATATTACAGATAATGAATCTTAGTGGAAGAGAACCAACTTCAGAGCTTATAAATCTGAACAAAGAAACAGAGGGATCATGCAGCAACAGAAGCGAAAACAGCTCAGAAGTTAATTTAGACTTATCAAGAACACAAACAATAGAAAGCCCCATTGATGATGATAATGATAACAACAAGAATAATGTGCATCATCAAAGTATTACGTTCTTTCCATCAAGTATAAGACCACCTTCTATGATTCATCTTCTACACGGTTCGAGTGCTAGGGAAGAATTACAATGCCCAAAAATTGAACAAAGTGGCGTACCAGATGAAAATTTCAGCAATTTGTTATGTGGCATGGATGATCAATCTGCTTTTTGGTCATGGTCAGATCATCAAAGTTTCCATTAAGTTTGAATATTTGATGGATGGATGACTGTCGACAAATCTACATATATGATGATTATTGGTCTATCCTTGAGTCAAGAGGGCTACGAAGGTACCAGAAGAATAAAACGTACTTTTCTTATGTATTTGGTAGTGATTAGTAGAGTTTATATAAAGCTCTTAATTGCTTCTTTTTTTCCTATTGAATCTACTACTATTTACTGATGCAGTTGTGAAATAGTGTTATTATGATATGAAAGTATGAAACAACCTGGTTTCTATAGAACATTAAGTTTTTGGTTTCTTGCATATGTATCATCATGTGTGAGCTGTGCATTAAATAATTTAATTAAATTATTGTTTGTTACTTACAATATATATAACTTCAGTCTCATAACGCTTCAGATAATGGAAGTATATGAGTTTGTTAATAGTAAAATACCATTTCCAAAACAATAAAAGAAAAGAAAAGAAAAAATTGTGTCCCTTCAATGTTCGAATCTCCACCTTTACAATTTTGTTCTATTGGACAATTTTAATATGTGGGTCATTCATATAAAATAGAATGTATTATGTTATTTTAATGTAATACCTAAATGAAGTGATCAAATAAAACAATAAAATAAATAAGACTTAAAAACGTAACTGTTGTGAAAAAAATGCATAGATCGGAATGACTTTCAAGTTATTAATGACTAAACTGAAAATATCGCACCATTATACATAATGGTAATGGTCCACAAATTATGTAAGCTCTAGTTATTCATCTAATTTCTTCCATGGAATTAGAGTTTGCAAGAGAAGCAAACGATGTAAAAAGTGATTTTTTTTGTTGTTGTTGAATTTTCAAATACATTTACACCACGAAGCATGATGTATATATAAAAATGAAATAGAGAAAAGGTCAAATGTACACTTGTACAAAGTAATAGTAAATGACCAATCTCCCCTTGCTAGACGTATAAAAAAAAAACTTTCTTTCTACCGCATTGTATTACTTTTAACTCTCGCCCTCAATTCGAACTAGAGTTTCCTCAACTCCAAAATCATGGCAGTCTCTTTCTTCTACATTCAATTCTCATTAAAAGAAAAACAGAACTTGTTAAAAGATACCGAGAGAATTCTGGTAACTGATCTTCAATTCCTATCTAATCGCCGTAAATTTCAATGACTTATTGTGATTTACGGTGATTTGTGTTTTGAGAGAGCCGAAGTTTCTCGACAGTGATTACTTTGATCATCCTTGAATCTAATAGGAGTAGCCTTGTTTATCTATGAATGATCTAAATTTTTGCTTTCTCTCTTACTATTTCAGTAAGACCTCTGACTTTCAGATCTTCTCTGAACGTGCAGAAATTCTTTACCAAGTGCTTTGTGAGGATGTCACTTCTTTAATATGAGGCTAGAATGAGACTGGTCTCAATTTTATTGTCGTCAACTTGCTCAATGACGAAATATAGTTTAAGTTCCATATGCTTTTTCCTTTTATATTGAATAGGGTTGGACGATGGTGATAAAACACTTAAATTATCGCACCATATTACAACCTTTATATTTGTTTGGAAATATTTTTGGGATCCCTCCTTGATTGGAGAGTTTTTAGAAAATTCTAGATCTTTCTAGAGAAATGTAGAATTTTCGAGAACATTCCTGGGAACTCTACAGAAGTTTATAACTCTCTAGAAGCTTGTAGAAGAGTGTGGAACCCTTTAGAATATTTTGGAGAATTGTGGAACCTTATGGAGTAGTATGTGTAACGACCCAAATTTTCAACATTTAGATTTCGACACTAGTACATTATTTCTATTCACTTGCCAAAACTTAAGTATCAAAAACCCAAATAGTTAAAAGAAAGAAGTTTGAGGGCGAGAAGAAGAAAGAAATGTTACAGCAGAAGAAGAACACCAACACTACAAAAATAGAGCAAAATAGAATCTTACAGTGGAATGAATAAAATATAATATCTCAATACTCTTTACACAAAGAGAAAACTGTATATATATGATTACATAATCAGAATACACATATAAATTAGTACAAAGTGGACCTAATATAACACACACCGGAAATAAATTTATGCCAGAAAATACGGGAACATGTCTCGACTTCGGCTCCTCTTCTAAAGCTACAAGAAAAACCTAATATAATTTGGAAAATGTACTCGGCATGACCAATCCCATTTGGAGAAAAACAAAATCACCCGGATTCGATCAGTTTGGACTTTCAGTGAGAAAACTCATATCACAAACAACTTGCTTAATATTTAGAAATCTTTTAAAAGAATAGAACTCTCGTAAGACATGACCACATGAACATTGCACGAGTTTTCCCCTTACAATAACTAAATCAACTTTTGTTATAAATCCAATAATATCATAATAATGTGTAAAATTCCACAAATAAAATAGGAATATAGTCGAAAAGGTTGCATCTCACTTTTCGACATAGTTGGTTTACATCTAAAACCGTACGGCTCGTATTGGAGTTACATACATGACTATGCAAGGAACTACCTCCCGAACAGTGTTCCTATGGAGATAAAAATACTAGGGCTAAACAAGAACTGTCAAGAACAACTTGCAACCCGACCACACAGAGCTGACCACTCATTCAGCTTGAATGTACCGAATATATCATCACCACGGTTGTAAGCCAACTAACTGTACTCATTCTGAAGCATACAAAAGGGACAATTGATTTCTCTAGATCAGGAGATGATATACCCTAATGGGTATGACCCATAGCCCTGCTACTTGCTCGATTTTATTTATTTTCCGATTGATGAGGCTTGAGGCTACGATTACCTTTTTGGAAATATCACAATCAACCTTGAACATCACATTGTCAGATTCTGTCAATCACTAATTAATGTTCACAAAAACACTCTGGGTATTAAGCTAAAAGAAGTTGCCTTCTCCAATACCATTCTTGGTATATTTGTAAAAGCCAACATACGTGATTTAGGGGAACACTTTATCAAACATTCGTCCATACAAGTTGTAACACCCATCCTCCGCTAGGGTCACTCACAAAGGGAATGCACTAGTTCTGGAGGAGCGTTATCGAGGTAAACAAACACAGAAATATTACAAGATAGAACATAGATAAAACAGCGGAAGAATCAAAAGAAAAATTTCATTACTTTCAAAAAGAGTCAAAATCTTTTACATCAAATAGCCAAGGTTATTATTTTCCATTACAACAAATTCTGTCTTGCATAAATAAAGAAGCATAAACTTAAAACATCAAAAGTAGCTTAATTCCCTGAAGGTAGCAGAAATGCAGGCATAGCATAGCTCAAGATCAAACCGTACATGAGATGAACCGAAAGCAAGCGAAATCCAAGCTAAGTGTTAGAGTTTCCTCCCTGGGAACCTAGGGGGGACGGAAGAAGAAGAGGCGAAAGAAAACGGGTCAGTCATAAAGACTGGTAAGTCCTAGTGACTTTCAGCATAAAAATAGGTAAAGGTAACATGACATGTATAAACTGAAAGTAAACATAAGGATGATGACAAGATGGGCAAGATAGACTAAGATAACATGATAAATCAAGTATAAATCAAGTATAGCATCACATATTCAATGTTCACTGCATCAATTGTACTAGAATCCCAAACTCATGTCTTATATAAATCATGAAATGATCCCTTGGCCCAATATCATGAAATGACCCATTATTAGGTCCAACGGAACGCTCCACTAATCGATCGGCTCTCTACAAGTTCTAGCTCGTTGTGTGTCTGTATCATACGGCCCTATCACGAATGTAGTCACCTGTGCTAGGTCCACCATAGGGTGTATCAAGCCCTAAGATGCCAACCACCGACACGAATCAAGCATGCACGGATAAACCTACTGATGCCCAATGCCTGCATTTTCAACTCCGGACCACGTGCACGACCATAGCCCGCCTGAACTTACACTGGCGCACCAACACAACCGTCGTTCTGGTCTCTGACAATCAGCCCAGTAATCGTGCCCCACCCTGCCTAGTTCCAGGGTACCATGATACATCTAGTGGGTTACTACTGAAACAGACCGCGTAACTAGGGTTTCTGTCCCATAGGTTAAGCGTTGTCATTTAAATTCGTGACTTAACCCCTATCAGTCTAGCATGTCAAGTTGGTTAAGTGTTGTCATTCAAGTTTGTGACTTAACCCGCCTACGAATCGTGTATCAAGTTGGTTAAGTGTTGTTTTCATGTTCATGACTTAACCCTATCACGTGGCATTAATTCATTAATGCACCCCAACCTCTCACATCAGACCTGTTGTTGTGGTCACTGGATATGCCGGGCGGTTCCGGGAAGAATTACACCACAACTCAGTTTGACCTCGGGTTTTCAAGTGCGATATGACCAACTACCCAAATTGGATCCTATTGTTTGCAGTAACTGGATATGTCGGGCGGTTCCGGGCAGAATTACACTGCAAACTCAACCTAACCTCGAGTTGGCCATTTTCAAGTTCATGATTTTACAACCTAAAACTCGCATAACATGATAAACTACACAACTTGTCATAACAGGTTATACTCCAATATACATATGAATAGACTTATTCATTAATTCCTAATTCAACATGATAATAAAATAGAATATCATTCAATTTCACATATAACATAATAAACATTGTTCTATTATCAATTTATTTCCAAGGCATAACATAACTGAATAAATTGAGTAAAACATCGTAGGCATATAGATCTGATAACATTATGAACATGAAAAGGTTTGAATAATAATCTAGGTTCAAGAACATGGGTAGATCTAACTTAAATAGAAAATTCCCCAAAATCAAGATCCAAGGAAAAATAAAGAAAATAGGTCTGAATAGAAAATCAAGCTTAGATCCAAATTCATAGTCATAATCCTAAGCAATAACCTCATGGTCGTGAATCATAGGTGATTAGCCACAATTGTCCTTGTCATAGTCATAGGCAATAGTCTTATGTTCACAATCATAGGCCTAGGCATAGTCTTATGTTCACCGTCATAGTCATAGGCATATTCTTATGTTCATAGGCATAGTCTTATGTTCACCGTCATAGTCATAAGCATAGTCTTATGTTCATAGGCATAGGCATAGTCTTATGTTCACCGTCATAGTCATAGGCATAGTCTTATGTTCACAGTCATAATCTTTGGCCATTAACATTAGTTTCAACGTCATAGGCAATATTCCCAATAGTCAAGATCCAAGAAGAAAACAAGAATAGATATGAATCATACATAAATCAATTCCAATTTATAACATGCCCATATTAAGTTTATAGTTTTTATCTAAAAGTAACTGAAACTTACAGATCGTGGTCTAAGAAATTTAGATGTAGAAGACAAGTCTAGAAATTTGTCGTTGAATTGTTGAATCGTTGAATCTTGCTTTGATTGTAGAAGCAAATCCCCAATAAGAAATTCCTAGCCGTAGTCTTCAAAAAATAATCTTCACGATTTATTTTAATTTAATTTAGAAGAAGAAGAAGCCGTGATCATCAAGAGTTTGTGCAACATAAGTTTAGAGAAGAATGGTGTAAAGAGAATGAGGCTAGGAGGCTGTTTATATAGGAGTAGGAAACTAGTTTAGGCCCTTAGATAAACCCTAGAACTGATCTGAGCCATCAAAAATGTCACAGGCCCGCAAATAGACCCACCCAGCCAACTAATCACATCCAGGCCGACCAGGGAGGTCGACCCCCAGGTCGAACCTATGGTCGACCTGGTCTGGCCAGGTCGACCCCCATGTCGACCCCCTGGTCGACCTGGGCTCTGGGGGGGGGGATTTTCCCGCCCATCCCGCTTCTGGTTCTTGAATTTGAATTTGAATTTCTGAGCTGTTTTTGATTCTGTAAATTCGTGAAACTTCTAGAGGTCATAACTCGATCATACAGACTCCGATTTTTGAAAACTCGGACTCGATTTCAAGCAAGATTTCGAGACGAACGCAATGGCGCAACCCTTTCCCTTGATTCTTATTTTAAAAATTAATTCTTCCTTGATTTATGGTTTTAACATGTTATTAAAATACGAGTTGTTACATTCTCCCCTCCTTAAGGGATTTCGTCCCCGAAATCTTCAAGTTAGGAAGAATGCATCCTATCATCTAATCAACCATCTACTCAACCATCATCCCCAAGCAACCATTGTCCTTAAAAAATTTCTAATGCTAGATGAACATATGCAGAAAATGTGTGTATATGTTCCTTATCTAATGCAAATGATCAGGCCTGATTAATCTTCTTAATGCAAAATATGTTTAGTGCCATGAATCCAACATGTATGCAAATAGTCCTAGTCACATAAACACTATATGTGTGTACAAACGTCCATCCATATGCAACATCCACATGATAACACATTCAATTTCATCCATAAACAAGTACAAACACTCATGCATATGCAATATGAAAATGTGTCTGAGCCGATCTAGTGCCTAATGTGTGTTATGCAATCACGAGCAACCACTTGCGATCACTTGCAACCATTTGCAAACATCAACCATAACATGTTTCAATCACATGTTTACATCCAAAATGGTTCTACCTATGGTTCTCAAGATAGGATTAATAAGATAAGCAAGATAAAACAAGCATCAAAGGGAAGAAGTTAAAGATGTACCCCCTGCCTGCGAGCCTTGCCCTTGCTTCTTAGGGCTGTTCTTGTTGATATGTCCAGTATCACCACACTGAAAGCATGCTCCCATCTTCATCTTCTTCTTTCTACAATCCTGGACTATATGCCCCTCAATACCACAGAAGTGGCATTTTCTTTTCTCACGTGTCTTGTTATCATTATTGTTGTTGTTGTTCTTGCCTCCTTTCTTGGAGTCTACCTTCTTGTTTGGAGACTCATTCGCCTTGACCTCCTTCTTGCCATTCTTGTCTTTTTCACTTAAGAGCGTCATGTCTACTAACTTTTCGTAAATAGCCCCCATAGGTACGTAGGTCATAGCCAAGCTGTGAAGTGGCTCATTCAACCCCTTGACAAAACGGAGAGCCTTCTTATGAGGAGTATTCACTAAGTCCAGTCCAAACCGAGCTAGCTGATTGAATTGATTGACGTACTCCTTGACCGTCATACTTCCTTGCTTAAGAGATAAGAATTTTTCCAGCTGTAGACTTCGTTCAGCTTGTGAGAGGAATTTCATCTCAAACCATATTCTGAAATCCATCCATGTTTCAGCCGGCCACTCGGTGTTAGTGACTTCCCACTAATAGGAAGCTTCGTCTTTGAGCAACCATACCGCCAACTGTACCTTCTGCCTATCGTCCACCTCGAAGATAACGAACAGATCCTCAGTTTCTTTGAGCCAGTTCCTCATTTCTACGAATGATTCAGTTCCCTTGAAATCCTTTCCACCCATGGCCCTAAAATCTTTACAGATCTTTGAGAAAGCAATAGCACGAGGAGGGGGAGGAGGAACCGCTGCAGCTGGAGGAGGAATATATGATGGGCCTGCATCATTGGCCCTAGCCTTTAAGTACCTCCTGAACCAGCCAGGTATTGGCACGCACTATGGAAAGTTAAGAATCCCAGACATGCTGCAATGGAAAAGAAGAGATTCAAACGAGGAAACAAAGGATAGTGCTAATGGCTTTTGGGGAATGGCCTTTAAATAAAACAAGACTTTTCTTGAAAAATGCTTCTTTGTAAACGATTTTGAAAATAATTTCAGAAGGTTTTAAAAATAACTTTTGCCCAGTCCGGTAACCTTCTGCTCTGATACTAAATGTAACACCCCACCTCCGCTTGGGTCACTCACAAAGGGAATGCACTAGTTTTAGAGGAGCGTTATCGAGGTAAACAAAAATAGAAATATTACAAGACAGAACATAGATAAAAAAGCGGAAGGATCAAAAGATAAATTTCATTACTTTCAAAAAGAGTCAAAACCTTTTACATCAAATAGCCAAGGTCATTATTTTCCATTACAACAAATTCTGTCTTGCATAAATAAAGAAGCATAAACTTAAAACATCAAAAGTAGCTTAATTCCCCAAAGGTAGCAGAAATGCAGCCATAGCATAGCACAAGATCAAACCGTACATGAGTTGAACCGAAAGCAAGCGAAATCCAAGCTAAGTGCTAGAGTTTCCTCCATGAGAACCTGCGGGGGGAGGGGGGGGACAAAAGAAGAAGAGGCGAAAGAAAACGGGTCAGTCATAAAGACTGGTAAGTCCTAGTGACTTTCAGCATAAAAACAGGTAAAGGTAACATGACATGTATAAACTGAAAGTAAACATAAGGATGATGACAAGATGGGCAAGATAGACTAAGATAACATGATAAATCAAGTATAAATCAAGTATAGCATCACATATTCAAGGTTTGCTGCATCAATTGTACTAGAATCCGAAACCCATGTCTTATATAAATCATGAAATGATCCCTTGGCCTAATATCATGAAATGACCCATTACCAGGTCCAACGAAACGCTCCACTAATCGATCGACTCCCTACAAGTTCTAGCTCGTTGTGTGTCTGTGTCATACGACCCTATCACGAATGTAGTCACCTGTGCTAGGTCCACCATAGGGTGTATCAAGCCCTAGGGTGCCAACCATCAACACGAATCAAGCATGCACAGATAAACCTACTGATGCCCAATGCCTGCTTTTTCAACTCTGGACCACGTGCACGACCATAGCCCGCCTAAACTTACACTGGCGCACCAACACAGCCATCGTTCTGGTCGCTTACGATCAGCCCACTAATCGTGCCCCACCCTGCCTAGTTCCAGGGTACCATGATACATCTAGTGGGTTACTGCTGAAACGGACTGCGTAACTAGGGTTTCCATCACATAGGTTAAGTGTTGTCATTTAAATTCGTGACTTAACCCCTATCAGTCTAGCATGTCAAGTTGGTTAAGTGTTGTCATTCAAGTTCGTGACTTAACCCGCCTACGAATCATGTATCAAGTTGGTTAAGTGTTGTCTTTCATGTTCATGACTTAACCCTATCATGTGGCATTAATTCGTTAATGCACCCCAACCTCTCACATCAGACCTGTTGTTGTGGTCACTGGATATGCCGGGCAGTTCCGGGCAGAATTACACCATAACTCAGTCTGACCTCGGGTTTTTAAGTGCAATATGACCAACTACCCACATTGGACCCTATTGTTTGCAATAAACTGATTTGTCGGGCGGTTCCGGGTAGAATTACACTACAAACTCAACCCAATCTCGAGTTGGCCATTTTCAAGTTCATTCTAGTGTCATGTCCATGTTCAAATTTTCATGTCAAGTTTGTGTCAAGTTTTCAAGACAAGTTTCATGCCCACATCCAGATTCAAGTTATAACAATGTTCATGTTTCAAAATTCATGTCAAGTTTCATGGCGAGTTTCATACCAAGTTTCCTATAATTACCAATTTTCCCAACGTTACCCCGTCTAAATATTAGGCTAACAATCTTAGCCTAATTTTCCGTCCGCGTGATTTTTGACATATAATATTAGGCTAAAAACTTAGCCTAATTTAATGTACACAAAATTTGCATAAAGAAATTCATTAACATGACATATGTGTAAACTTGGCATTCTCGGCATAGTCAATATGAACACCATAGGTGTGTACTTGCAAAATAATCAACATGAATATAATAGGTGTGATCTTGCAACGTAGACTAAATCTACATACATATATGTGAATTTGCAACATAGACTAAATCAACTTACATATATGTGAACTTGCAAATCAATCACGAGCATATGAATAAGTGTGAGCTTGAAATATGACATAGGTTTAACATATACACTTAAACATGTAGATCTTACGTTTAGTCACATATATGATATGATTTTACAACCTAAAACTCGCATAACATGGTAAACTACACAACTTGTCATAACAGGTTATACTCCAATATATATATGAATAGACTTATTCATTAATTCCCAATTCAGCATGATAATAAAATAGAATATCCTTCAATTTCACATATAACATAATAAACATTGTTCTGTTATCAATTTATTTCCAAGGCATAACATAACTGAATAAATTGAGTAAAACATTGCAGGCATATAGATCTGATAACATTATGAACATGAAAAGGTTTGAATAATAATCTAGGTTCAAGAACATGGGTAGATCTAACTTAAATAGAAAATTCCCCAAAATCAAGATCCAAGGACAAATAAAGAAAATAGGTCTGAATAGAAAATCAAGCTTAGATCCAAATTCATAGTCATAATCCTAGGCAATAACCTCATGGTCGTGAATCATAGGTGATTATCCACAATTGTCATAGTCATAGGCAATAGTCTAATGTTCACAGTCATAGGCCTAGGCATAGTCTTATGTTCACCGTCATAGTCATAGGCATAGTCTTATGTTAATAGGCATAAGCATAGTCTTATATTCACCGTCATAGTCATAGGCATAGTCTTATGTTCATAGGCATAGGCATAATCTTATGTTCACCGTCATAGTCATAGGCATAGTCTTATGTTCACAGTCATAATCTTAGGCCATTAACAATAGTTTCAACGTCATAGGCAATATTCCCAATAGTCAAGATCCAAGAAGAAAACAAGAATAGATATGAATCATACATAAATCAATTCCAATTTATAACATGCCCATATTAAGTTTATAGTTTTTATCTAAAAGTAACTGGAACTTACAGATCGTGGTCTAAGAAATTTAGATGCAAAAGTCAAGTCTAGAAATTTGTCGTTGAATTGTTGAATCGTTGAATCTTGTTTTGATTGTAGAAGCAAATCCCCAATAAGAAATTCCTTGCCATAGTCTTCAAGAAATAATCTTCACGATTTATTTTAATTTATTTTAATTTAATTTAGAGGAAGAAGAAGAAGCGATGATCATCAAGAGTTTGTGCAGCATAAGGTTAGAGAAGAATGGTGTAAAGAGAATGAGGCTAGGAGGCTATTTATATAGGAGTAGGAAACTAGTTTAGGCCCTTTGATAAACCTAGAACTGATCTGAGCCATCAAAAATGTCACAGGCCCGCAAACAGACCCACCAAGCCAACCAGTCACATCCAGGCCGACCAGGGAGGTCGACCCCCAGGTCGACCTGGTCTGGCCAGGTCGACCCCCTGGTCGACCTGGGCTCTGGGCGGGAATTTTCTCGCCCAGCCCGCTTTTGGGTCTTGAATTCAAATTTGAATTTATGAGCTGTTTTTGATTCTATAAATTCGTGAAACTTCTATAGGTCATAACTCGGTCATACGGACTCCGATTTTTGAAAACTCGGACTTGATTTCAAGCAGAATTTTGAGATGAATGCTATGGCGCAACCCGTTTCCCTTGATTCTTATTTTAAAAATTAATTCTGCCTTGATTTATGGTTTTAACATGTTATTAAAATACGGGTTGTTACACAAGTTGTCTAGGATCTGGACAAACTGAAGGCATTCTTTTATTACATCCTATTGGGAAAATCCCTAAGATTAGTAATAAGAATTCCTTGCATCATGCAGAAACCAGAACATAGAGATTACTATTATGTATAATCTTGGTAATGGTAGTTAACCACAGACATCAGCGAACATCCCTTTTCGCTTTGAAGGTCTACACCTTCAAATCATCTAATACGCATAACATACCTACAAATTCAGTTCGAATGCAAAATCGATTCGAAGTGGTTTTTGGTCCAGTTCCGATCTCGGTTTCCTCAAATTAACATGTCATAAGTAAAAAAGGAATTTATTGATAGTGAGTTCTTAACAATCAACTCACACAATGCAACAAGTACATCATCAACATATACCATCTTTATTAGAACCATTCATTAAAATCATTTCACCGATTCTTAAAGATTGATTCCGTGTATTTTTCTTAACGGAATAAATATATTCACAAATCTCTTGTTTTTTCGTTATTTTGAAAACTATATCCATACACTTATCCCTTCAGAATAAGTGATTAACTGTTTATCTTTATGCTCATATCTTTTCTTTATTTTAAATAAATAAATACTGTTTGGGTATTTTTGCGTGTTTTCACGGATTATCAATAAAAGTCTCTTCTATCTCAATCAAAGACCATTTGAATAGAAATATGCTATCTTTCAGAAGCAACGAGCTTTCAATCACAAAGAAAGCTGCAACACGCTGGTAAAGGCCTATAAATTTCGACAGAGTGACCCGAGTTCACTGTCAAGCCCTATTTTTGCTGAAGAAAGGAACATACACACTACCATTTTTGTTTTGAAGAATATATGGACTGGTGTTATATTATAAATATTAATATGTATGTATATAATATATGCAATAATAAAGATTTGAAGAGTTGGGCATATTCCTCTCAATGAAATGAAGCAGAAATCTTTTATATTTACTTACAATAGAGAAGAAGATTTGATAGGATCATTACCAAAAGGAAACCTAATCAACTACCACACCCAAAACTTACTTGACACTTTCCTATGGAATAGAAAAACGCAAATTTATTATAATTTTACTACAAGCACAAAGGTGTGTAGTATGCAGGTCAAACAGAGGGAGAAAAATTAAAATTTATTACTTAAGTAATTTCATGGGCGAGTTAGACGAAGTTTGAGGATGTGTTTTAAATAAAACTGAAATAGTAATTCAGTTCAGAAAAATCTAATTGAATCGACAATTAAATTTGAAATTATCAATAAAAACAAATAAAACTACAATTTAACTCCCTATAGATTCGAATCTAATTGGATCTATAATAAATTCAATGATTAACTAAGAAAAATAAAACAAAATATTGAAAACAAAGTTGTAGAACAGAAAAAAATATTAGGATTATGGTTGGATCTAATCAGACGGTCAATCACTAATGAAATAATAAATGCAATAGTAATTTGTGTTCTTGCAAATCTAATTGACTAGGCAACACAAATTGCCATGAAAATAAACAATGCAGAAATAAAAGAAAAGCAAGGCTTTATTAAGGAGAAGAAGAAAAGAATACAGAAAAAGGTACGAGAACTTATGAAGAATACAATCAGTATTTATAGAGGATATAGTCTCCTATCTATGTGAATATTGGTCCTAAGAAAAATATATGATTGGGTTTCCTTTTGGTAATGATCCTATCAAATCTTCTTCTCTATGGAAAGTAAATATGAAAGATTTCTGTTTGATTTCTTTGAGAGGAATATGACCAACTCTTCAAATCTTTATTAGTGCATATACTATATACATACGTATGAATATATATATATAATATAACACTAGTCCATATACCTTTTACAGTGTGTATGTTCCTTTCTTCATCAAAAATAAGGCTTGACAAGGATTGAACTCTGGTCACTCTGTCCAAATTTTCAAGCCTTTAACAGTGTGCTATAGCTTCCTTTGTGATTTAAAACTTATTGCTTCCGAAAAGTAGCATATTTCTATTCAAATTCTCTTTAATTGAGATAGAAGAGACTTTTATTGGTAACCTGTAAAAACACGCAAAAATACCCAAAGTAATATTTACTTATTTACAATAAAAATAAGATATGAGCATAAAAACAAACAGTTTTACATGTTAATCAAATATCTGCACACTTATCTTTTACCCATCCTTGAGTAAGACAAAAAAATGAAAAACTAAACTTGATAGGTCACACTTTCATAGAAAACATGATTGTATTGAGCATACGCAACAAGTCTTAAACCTCTAGATGATCCTAGTAGGACGAGTGGTGTCTCGTGAGGGTTTTCAGCGAATACTACCCACAAAATCCGAGTGCAGTATGTTATGGTTCTAATGCAACTACGTGAATGCAATAGACATATGCAAATAAAAAAATTGAAAATACGACTTGTTTCAGAAAAGTTACAATATATAAGTATACAATTCGAAATCAATCTATAGAAATTTTTGGTTCCTTAACTCGTCACAAAATTTTCAACGTCATTGAAAATTTCAAACGTTAAATTCTAGTTTGGCCAATTGGTTTGGTTGATAACATAGTGCAGCCATAGAATTAATTCTTAATTTGTTTGTCACAGTTTGCAAAGTGGTATTCTTATTTCCTTGTGTATGACTAGTCAAATCAATAAGGCCAAGAAGTGTTTGGGCATCATTGCTTATTCTCTATCTTTAAAAAAATTATGATCAATTACATACACCTAACTTAAAAGGCCAAGATATACCACCCATGCACTACCTCGCAGACTGATGTAAGAATTTGAGATAAAGCTTGGCGGATTGTGCACACCGAAGCTGACTTTGTCAACAAGATCTCGGTAATCCTTAGGTGTCCAACTCACAAAATGAGACCAAGATTTACCACCTATGTACTGCCTCGCGGGCTGACTTATGAGTTGGGAAGGAGCTTAGCGGTTTTGCACACTAACGCTAGATTTACAAGCAACTTTGGATACCCTTGGATTACTATTATTTTATAATATAAAAAAAAGTTATGCAATTTCAGTTTAACACAACTTAGTTTTAAAGATTCAAAAAGCCAATATAAGTATTTTATGTCATCCACTCATTAAACAAAGACTTTTTAGAATAGACTTCATGGCTATCACCTAAGAATCTTTCTAAGTACCGGTTACATTGTTATCACTCATAATTCAACTTTTCATTACATTTCTTATTCGATTTTAGTTGAGGAAAAAAGTATCACTATCAACTGACCCGAAACATTGCTAACTTTGTTTGTTGTATTAGTCTAAAGTGAGTTGTGTTTCAAAAAAATTTGGCATGTTACTACAATTTAAAATGCATGATGGTGCTATCTAAATGCTTGAAAATGAAAAGAAAACGAAAAAAATTAAAGAAAAATAAAAATAATGCAATTCAAACTCCCCCCACACTTGGTCAAAATAGTGTCCACACTCTAAACACAGTTACTAAATTTGAAAGATAGTACCCAAATGTGGACTAGATGCAGAATGATTTTGTAACATGAAGTGCAGTTTGACAACTATATGTAAATACAGTTCATATGCAAAATGAATCTAAATGCTTGAAAATGAAAAGAAAACGAAAAAAATTAAAGAAAAATAAAAATAATGCAATTCAAACTCCCCCCACACTTGGTCAAAACAGTGTCCACACTCTAAACACAGTTCCTAAATTTGAAAGATAGTACCCAAATGTGGACTAGATGCAGAATGATTTTGTAACATGAAGTGCAGTTTGACAACTATACGTAAATACAGTTCATATGCAAAATGAAATATATGATGATGATTGTTTATAGAAAAATGATGTTTCCTTCCCCCCCCCCCCCCCCCACACTTGCTTATATCGAAAATGATGCACGACGCATGATGATTTCTTATCTGATATGTGAGGTGTAACAGGAATGTTGTGAATTCTGAAATGAAAATCCTTCCTATAGAAATTTTGTCGTGCCAATGATTTAAAACATTCAACTAAAGATTATCGTAATCCCATAAACTTGAGTGTTTAGCGACAATCTCATTTGTTTATATGGAACTAAGATTATTTTCGAGGCATTCCCCTAATTCATTATGTAAAAATTTAATATGTCCTCAAATATCTCTTCAAAAGACATGGTGGATACATCTATTGGGGCAAGGAAAACTTCTAAAAGAGCTAAATCTGATGTGTCTTCTACAACTATTTCAATACACTAACTTCTCTTATTTCAGAATCTTTGGATTGATGGAAAATATTCAATTCAATGGTTAAGTGCCCAAATGATAGTTGAAGTCGGTCGCTCCTACAATTTATGATATCATTTGAGATGGCTAAGAAGGGACGACCCAAAATCAATGGAATTTAGCTATCAGGATTCCAAATAGACTTGGTTTCAAGAACAATGAAGTCGACATGGAAAATAAATTGTTCAATTTGAATCAAAACGTCTTTAACAATGCCAAAGGACTTTTCAACAGATCGATCGGCTAGATGAATCGTGATGTTCGTGGTTTTCAATTCCCCTAGTCCAAGTTGGCGATAAAAAGTGTAGTGAAGAAGATTAACACTTTCACCAAGATCAAGTAAGGCATGACTGATGTGAGTATTTTCTATTTTGCAGCCAACTGTAGGGCAACCAGAGTCCTTATACTTGATGGGTGACAGATTTGAGAAAACGAAGCTAGAGTTCGAAGTCAAGAAGGCGATTTAAGGAACATTAGTGGCTCTTTTTCGGGTGCATATATCCATAACACACTTGGCATATTGAGGAATTTGTTTGATGGTGTCTAAGAGTGGGATATTGACACGAAATTATTTGAATATCAAGAATTTTTTTGAAATTCGCATCCTTCTTCTTACTGTTCAGTTTATGAGGATATGGAACTACTGGTTTATAGACTCGTTCAGAATTTTTTTCGTTCAAAGAAGAAGGTTTTGGTGTAGGAAGTGAAGGAGATAAGGGTGTAGAAGAGCGGATGTTAGGATTGCCAACATTAGAAGAAGAGACATTGTCGGGGTTGTCGACTTTATTAGAAGAGATGTTGGGATTGCCAACATTCGAAGAAGATGGAAGTTTGGAAGGTTTAGAAGGATTGGCCTTGGTTTTCATCGGAAGAGTGTCAAGCTTTTCGACTGGGGTCAAAATCAAAGGATTATCGGGATTGCAAACATTATTGTCAATCGTCTTTCCAGACCTAAGGGTGGTGACTGAGTTGATCGAATTATGGTTTTCATCCTCACAAGAGTTCACAGTACGAAAGTTATACTTTGGATTCACCTTGGGTTGACTAGGAAAATTTCCTTTTTCATTACGTTTCATTAGTTCCTTCATCAAATTCATCATTTGTTCGAGTTTAGAATCTTAATTATTTATTTGTTTCTGTAAGCGTATTCACTGAATCCCCTCTTTATTTACTTTATGTCGAAAATATCACTTAACCAATACTTAGTTAATTTGATATAATCCTACTTAATTGTCTGTTAAAAATAATTATTCTAAACTATTAACCCTTAGGTTAATTTCTAACTATCTTACTTATAAAACTCATTTAAACACATGAATTTGCTATATAAATCATTTTATAATTTCCTTTACAAAACCCAATTATAAATATTGATATATTTATAAACTTTTATTTTATATAACTTATATAAAATAAAACTTAAAACCTTGCTTTAGTTATATTTTTTATAATTTTAACTCAGTCAATTTGCTTGAAGGCGAATCAACATCTTAAAAAAAATGGATTTTAGGTCATATGCTGCCAATCACTACTGTCTATTGATTAATGGCACATTGGTGTTGAATTCAATTCAACAATCAACATCCAGAAAAGATTTAACGTTACTTGGGTTAAATAGTTCATATATGTAAAATATGAAAATAAGTAACATCCAAAATATTTAAGTAATCCTGTTCGATCCCTCCAACCTATTCTCCCTACATCACTGCTCACAATATCATTATATATATATGCACATGAAATAAAAAATATAATCTAATTTATTTATGATGACAGAAATATTAATATTGACAATCAGTAATAGACAATGATCATCCAAAGCATACAAACACACAAGTTATACAAACAAAAAATGGATATTATTATATGAATTTAAACACATTACAGTATTCTAGAAAGCGTGAGAGTTAACTCACCATTTATTCAAAACGATTTCACATTGATTTATCTAATTTTAAACCGACATTTAAGATTAGATAAAATTCCAGTTAGCTCCAAAACTCATCAATCCCACTCTTATGTGTAGTATTCAAATGTACGATTCCAATAGATTTGATAACGTTCGAATCTGATTTCATATACGAAAGAAATTGATTTTATAAGTAACCAATTGAATTAAACATAATTAAATAACTTAATTATTTAATTAACCACTAATTACCCTTTTTAACCTCTTCTCCCCTTCCAATTATCAGGGCCGATGCCTGCACAAATAAACCCACTATTACTGCCGCTTAGATCACCTCATTCTCCTCCACCAAGGCACGAAACAACACACCATAAGCTTCGTTGTGTTTCTCCCACAACCTTACACGTCCATAACCTATACTCCTAGCTTGCACGCCTTCATAAAATCCCGACTTCAACTAGTAACAGGCCCCCCTCAAAACGTGCGAACGTTTTATTCCCCAAATCCCTCTAAACTCTGGCCAAACGTGCCGCTACACACCATGAAATCCTACGCCACCTCGCCTTGGCCTAGCTCTACCTTAAACCGCGATCATACCTAGTCCTAGGCACGCTATGCCAAAAAGACAAGCATGCCAATAAGCATCGTACCTTATAAAAAGAATATGAGGGTGAAGCTCTCGCGCATGCGAGTTCGTCGGATCTAAAATGTTTTGATTTTGTTTAGTAATGGAGGAGATATAATTTGTTGAAGATTGAGGTAAGTGGCGGCCTTAATTTGATAATAAAAGAAATGAACGGAAGAATATATTTTATAATGGGTTATTTATAGGCAAAGGGTTTAAGATATTTTCGTATTATAATATTTAATTTTATTCACGCCGAGCGTTCTAAGCTCACATGACCACAGAACAAATCTGATTGTCACGAAATTGACATCCAGCCACATTTCAATATTCCAGAGTCGATGAAACTAGTTTCATCAAATTCTAAGACTATTTGTAAAAGCACTATTTTAATTTCAAATTGTAAATCGATACGCATTTATAATGTGTACAATCATATAACAACTTCGATTGACTCGATATATGAAATCTTACAATAATTAACCATTATGGATTTTATAAAATTGGTTTCGTTGAAATCTGACGTCGTTTGAAAATAATTATTTTATATCTTAAATTAAATCGATAAAAAATAAATCGTTTTCAAAACAATCAAATCCATTAATAACAAATCATTACCATCGTATATATTCAAATAGAATTTTATATAGCTTTAAGCCGAACAAAAATCGGATTTTAAACTTGACATTTATATTTTCAAGTTAAATCGACATTCAAATTCTCAATTAAATAAATTCCAAGCCATTAAGTCTTAAAATTAATTGTTTTAAATATTTAAATCAATTAAATATTTCTATATAAAAATATGGGTCACTACAGTATGAAAGGATGTAGAAGGGAATGGAAGGGTGTAGTGATTCCAAGAGAGTGTGGATCATGCTAGACAACCAATCTCCATTGTTGGATGCAAGTAATCTTCAGCATTCATTGTGGAAGTTGAGTAGTATAAATAGGGGAAGGAGCCTTCATTCCTGAACGTCCAAATATCCAAGAATCAAGAGAGAAACCACTTTTAAGAGTAAGAAAACTTTAAATTTAGAGAGCCTATTTAAGAGAAAAGAGAGATAATTTAAGAAGTCTTTATCCTCAAGTTTGAGAGTGCCGCTGATTATGAGTTACTTTCGTAGTCATATTCTTGTGATCTCACTATTCTTTTGTATAGTGAAAGAATCTCCATATTAAATAATTATAAATTCTTGTGCTCCCATTACTACTTTTAAACTTAAACTGCCTATCTTAACTTCACGAAGCAGGAAAGAATGATATTCACTACAGTGGTATCGGAGAAAGATTAATCTACAGCAGTAATTAAGATCGTGCGAGTTCAAGATGGAAGATATTGTCACTCATAAAGGAGACATGTTCAAACTCACAGCAACCAACTACTCCTATTGGAAGCCGATGATGGAGGACAACTTGTATTGCAAGGATTTGCATGAACCCATCATCTACAAAGATAAGGTAGAAGGAAAGAGAGATGCTCAGTAGGAACTATTTAACCAGATGGCTGTTGCTATGATCCGTAAGTACATTGACAAAACTCACTTCGAGCATTTTTCTACTTATACAAATGCTTATGAATTATGGAGAAAGCTTGAGTCCATGATTTAGAAGAAAATGCCTCGTAACAAGGCTAATTTAGTTCGATGGTTAGTGAAGTTGGAGAATAAGGATGGTCATAGTATGATTAAGCACTTTAATAATTTCAAGGGGCGCGTAAATCAACTAACGAAAATTGATATGAAGACTGATGATCAGTTACAAGCCCTCCTACTCCTTAGTTTCTTTTTGGAAAGTTGGAACACACTCGTAGTTACACTGAGTAGCTTCGGAATGAAAGTTAAACCATGGATACCGTTAGTAACAGTCTTCTTGGCGAAGAAGAAAGGATAATGGAATGAGGTGAATCTATCCATCTCAAAGCTAATGTTGTTGAAAATCAGGGTAGAAATGAAACTCGTGGATGTAGTAAGAGCTGAGATCCGCATCAATCTTGAGGTAGATTCAATTCACGTTTGAAGATTGCATGCTATTATTGTGGAAGGATGGGTCACAAAAAAATGGGATGTTGATCCTTCAAGACAAACCAAAAGGCTGGTAATGTTAAGCCTGACCAAATAAGCCAAACAAAGAAGCAAAAAGAGAAGAGTACTACTGCCTCGGTATTAAAAGAAGATCTAATATATCTTATTGGTGAAGTAACATTCTAAACATTGATTACGATGAGTCTTGGATTGTTTATTATGGTGCTTCCTTCCATGTTACTACACATGTAAGCTTCTTCTCATCCTACCAAAGTGGTGACATTGTTATGGTGCAGATGGGAAATCAAGATAGAAGCAAGATTGTTTGGATATGATACATCATTCCAACAACAAGCACCGGGTGCAAGCTTGTTTTGAAAGATGTAAGGCATGTCCTGGCCGTGTGCCCCAATCTTATCTCCGTTGGAAAGCTAGATGATGATGATCTGATGGATTACTTTGGTGAAGGGAAGTGGAAACTCACCAAAGGAAGTTTAATAATGGATCGAGGAAAGAAGGTAGGATCATTGTACGTAATGCAAGATAAGCTCTTTAAAAGAGAGTTAAACATCATCGCTGATGATATGGACACATGGCATAAATGACTTGGGCATATTAGTGAGAAGGGTCTTCACATACTCACTCGGAAACAATTCCTCCTTGACATGAAAGGTAAACCACTTGATCCTTGTGTTTATTGTTTATCTGGAAAACAACACATAATTTCTCTCCAAAGATCTCCGCCCATAAGGAAAATGAACATTCTAGACCTCGTGTACACTAATGTGTGTTTGATATCTGAGAGATCCATTGGTGGTACTTTACATTTTGTCACCTTCGTAGATGATCATTCAAGGAAAGTATAGTTGCACTTGTTAAAGTCAAAGGATCAAGTCCTTGACGCCTTCAAATAAATTCCATGTTCTAGTGGAGCGTGAGACTGGATGGAAGATCAAGTGTGCACGATCAGATAATGGAAGTGATTATAAGGGTCCTTTTAAAGCCTATTACAAGAAATATGGCATTAGGCTACAGAAGACTCCAGCCAAGACACAATAACTGAATGGGCTAGTTGAGAGAATGAACCGAACCATCGAAGAAAAGTTCGTTGTGTGCTCTCTCATGCTAAGTTACCCAAATCATTTTGGGAAGAAACTATAATTGTCGTGGTTGACCTTGCAATTTCATACCATCAATTACTTTGGATGGAGCCATCCAGAGGAAGTTTGGATGAGTAAGAGGGCTTCATACAATCATCTCAAGATGTTCTGGTGTAGGGCATTTGTACACATTTCAAACATGAGAGAGCTAAGCTTGATGAAAGACAAAGGAGTGTATCTACCTTCATTCACCCAAGGATGAATTTCAGTACTGACACTGGGATCTAATTAATAAAAAGGTTGTTCGCAGTTGAGACGATGTATTCCTCAAAAACCAAACAATTGAAGATATTACGAATTCTGAGAGGCCAAGATTGAGAAGCATTCAGGAATAACCTCAGTCTTGCACTATAAATGCACCAGAGCCGAGATGATCCTCGAGGGACAGAAGACCATCCACCCGATACTAAATAAAGGAGTATGTAATGCTCACTGATGAGGGTGAGCCTCAAATCTATAAAGAAGCAATGAATGATTGTCATAAAGAAAAGTGAAGAATAGCCATGTAAGAAGAAACACGATTCTTGCATGAGAATAAAACATATGATCTAGCGGAGCTACCAAAAGGGAGAAGAACTTTGAAGAACAAGTGGGTGTATAGAATCAAAACCGAAGAGAACTTTTCAAAGCCTTGCTACAAAGCTCAGTTAGTCATCAAAGGATTCAGATAGGAAAAAGGTATTTACTTTGAAGATATATTCTCTCCCGTGGTAAATATGTCGTCCATCCGAGTTGTCCTTGGCCTAGCAGCCATACCATATTTGGAGAATGAACTGCTCAATGTCAATACGACATATCTTCATGGTGAAAGCGATCTACATGGAGCAGCCTAAAGGATTCAAAGTTCCAAGCAAAGAAAATTTAGTGTTCTTCCTCATAAAGAGTTTATATGGGCTTAAGCAAACACCAAGCCAATGATATAAGAAGTTCGACACATTCATGACAGAACATGATTTCAGAAAGGCGAAAAGCGAACATTGTGTCTTCACAAAGAGGTATATAAATGGTGACTTTCTCATACTTGTGCTCTATGTTGATGATATGTTAATTATTGGTCAAGGTGCATAAAGATAGCTGCTTTAATGAAAGATCTAAGCAAGAATTTTGCCATGAAAGTTTTGGGACCAACCAAACAAATCCTTGGGATGAGAATAACTCGTGATAGATCAAAAAGAATGTTATGGCTATCCCAAGAGAGGTACATTGAGAAATTGTTGGAAAGATTTAACGTGCACAAATCAAAGCCGGTTAACACTCCACTTGCTGGAAACTTCAAGCTAAGTTCGAAGCAGGGTCCGCTAAGTGAAAAAGACGAGGAAATGAAGAAGATGACATACTCATTTGTAGTATGCAGTCTCGTGTATGTAATGATATGCACAAGACCAAATATATGAAGTTGTTATTGTTAGTCGCTTCTTGGCTAACTCAGGTAATGAAATCTGGGTTGCAGTCAAATGGATCCTCCGATATATACGTGGAATTTTTGAAAGATGTTTATACTTTGGTAAAGGAAAACCTATGTTAGAAGGATACACGGATGTAGACTTGGCCAGTGAAATTGATTCAAGGAAATCAACATCCGGATACTTAACCACTTTTGTAGGGGGAGCTATTACATGACAATCAAAGCTACAAAAGTGTATTGCATCATCCAATACAGAGGAAGAATATATTGCAGCTACTGAAGCTTGCATGGAGATGTTGTGGATAAAGAACTTTTTGCATGGATTAGGAATGGATTAAGATAAGTATATTTTGAAGTGTGATAATCAAAGTGCAATTTACCTTGCAAAGAATTCAACATTTCATTCCCGCACAAAGCACATTGATACATGATATCATTGGATCCAACAAGTACTTACATTATGCCATAGATGGTCTACCGCAACGAAAATCCAAGGTGTTTCCAGCTAAAATGTTGCCACAGCTATGCTGGTTTTTCTTTATTGCAACGCACGCTTCAATGTGTTAGCATAGATATCAAATTGCATTGTAGTAGCTATAGATCTATTCAAATCAAAAAAAAAAAAAAATGAAAACTCAGTGTCCACACCTTAAGTTAAAACAATATCCTAACCATCCATCCATTGTGTACTGCGCCTCATTATTTCCCGCTAACATTTTCATTCACGTGCTTCCTTCTCATTTCGTTCTCCCCTAAATCGACAATTCAGCTTTTAGGGTTATTCGAAGAATAAAAAATGGAGCCATCCAACAATTTTTCCTATCCGTCTCCGGTCCTAGATCTAGATCTATTGTGCCCTTCCTTAAATTTCCTCCTTATCCTTCAATTTTTCGTTGCCTAAGATGTTGTGTCCCTACCTTTCAGCTTCCCAGTCTCCTCCTCGATAATTTCTAGGTTAAACATTTGCGACTCCGCCATTGCACAATTTAAATCTAGGCCATTTTCCAACCTCATTGAAGCACGCCGTTGTTTATACACCTTAAAAGCGAGGTTTCTCCCTTCCCTTTTCCTTTATCTGCGCTATCGGTTTATTTGTTGAGGTTGATTTCGCTTCGTTATGAGTTAAACTTGACAAGCTTGGTGAGTATTTCTTTATTTTGGTGCTTGGCTTTTGGTCATTATGAATATGTCTCCTTGAACTTTAGATTGTTTGTTTCAGATGTTTGCTGGTATTCTCTCTGATTTTGTTCGATTAGGAGTTTTCATATGGTTGTTTGTTAATGTGTCGACATGTGTTAGGAGATGGTGATTTGGTTCTATGTAGTCAGTTTTTTCTTGGGTATTGCTAGAGTTTTGTGGCGTGGTGGTTTCTATCGGTCTGGTGGTTTTTTTAATGTAAACGATAAGGAACTGAAGAAGTTACATTAGGGTGGTTACATCTTTCTGCATTCGGTTGATAGTTTGGTATTGGGATGTTTTTAATTTGGGTTTGTTAAGCACTATGCCTGTGTTCATCCCCTCGGCAAGTGCCTTGTAACGGAGGAGATGATTTGTATGACATTTGGTGTTATTGCTATCCCTCTCAATTCCTCCAAGAACCTATGTTATTTCTGTCAGTGCCCTATCCTTTGATGAAAGTTTTTAAGCGTTGATTCTCTTTCTCATGTCAAGTGCTTTGTTGTGAGTGCAACTTCTACATTTTGTGATGTTGATTTGTTTCGCGGATGAAAGTTAGTTGTTGTTGCATGTAAGTGGCCTAAGCCCTTTGTGGTTTGATGGAAGCATCTTTGGATTGGTAAAAAAATCAATATCTGATATGTTTGGTATAATTTTGGCTTGTATGAATGGGTATGAGTTTGTCAGGATTGTTTTTAAAAATGTTTGTTTCATGAATCCAGCAAGTTATCGATGCAAATGTCCTTTCCTCCATAGGTTGGTCTGTCATTAAAGATGCATGTTTCCAGCTTATTTGTTTGCTTAGTTCTACCTTGTAGTTAGTGAACACGGTTGTAAGTTGTCATTCTTTTTTGTATTTTGGATGCTGTTAATAAACGTTAATGCTTGTGCAGGCAAAGAAGCAAGCACAGAGGTTGTAAGTTGGAGATTTTATGGGTTATTTTCTTTTGTTTATTATTAGCAAGAGCATTTTATGGATTGTTTTCTTTGGTCTATTATAACTAAGATGTGATTTCTCTACACCATTTTATTTAGTTTTTATGTCAAATTTGGTTTTCCTTCAAATTCTTCTACTAGACCTCAAATTTTTTTGTTCTTACTATTAGTATTTGTCTTGCTTGCAATGTGTTCTTCAATAGAATGATTATTTTGATGAGATGTCTGATTTAGGAAAGGCGATATATTTTTCTTATAATGGAAGTTCTACAGCTAAATCATGGGATTGATAAATTAGAACGAGTCAAAATTGAGATTTGAACGAGAATAGGAATAATGGCATTACTGCATGGAATGTAGGACAATGAAATGTAGTAATCTCCTATAGGAACTAGCTTTGTGAAAACTATTGCATCTGCAGAATAATACATGGAAACTTATGATCAGAAAATCCTAGATAAAATCGGTTTTATTCACCTTATAGTTAATGATGTTTGCTTAGATATCATTACTGTTTTTTTCTAGTTAACCGCATTGATTTATCTTTTAATTATTATTTTCACTCTCATCACTAATATTACCACAATTTTTCTAGGTAGCAACAAATTATTAAACTATAGTGAGATTAATGGTGGTTGAATAACAATTTTGAGCCTTTTAGACTGCATTTTTTAGCTTAAAATTATGTTAGTCTGCAATTAAATAGAAAACCAAACCGGTGTAATTTACTGACCTACATAACATAAGTTGTTATAACAAACCTTTAAAATATGGGAGTGCGGTTTTAATGGACAACCACAAGAAAAGAGAAGCAATAGCGGAGTTAACAAAGGCAATAGCATTCAAAGTCGATCTACACCTTCTCCACTTACGAGACACCTTTCATGAGCACATCGGTGATGTTACAAGTGCACTCAGAGATTGTCGTGCTGCCCTCTCCTTAGACCCAAATCATCAAGAAATATTGGAGCTACATAAATGCGTAAATAGTCAAGAACCTTGATTTATGTCATATATTGTATCCGGTATAGTAGTTACGTTTTCTCTTCTTTTTTTGTTCTGTATCTTGCCCATTTGTAATGCAATTCATTTTCATATCAGTCTGCCCTTCCATTTTTATCTATGAATCTGTTGACTCCTTGCATGGACATTTTGATGCTTATTATTTTAACTCTTTCTAGACGTAGCACATTTGTGCATGACTAGTTTTCTATTTTCATTTTTTTGTTCTGCATTGTGTAAAATGTAAAACTAATTATCTTAGTTTCATTACAGATACAGACAATGTGGTTTACAGGGGAGGTACGCAAAATTTTATCCTGGTGGGGATCCAGTTTATACTATAGGCGAAAGCGATTACACAAAAGATTGGTTCTTCGCCCAGGTTACCAGGTACAAATTAGTCGACTTTATTTTATATATGAAGTGGTCACTGTGCTTGATTAAATGATGTTCTAGGTTGCAAACCTATGAACTTTTCCAGTGCATCTAAACCACCAAATTATGTTAGGTTGTGATGAGGTGATGGAGCCCACGACTCGATCCTTGATTGTCTAACCTATTTTTCATCTTCTTTGAACCTAGACGTGTATATAAGAAGAAGAAATGTTGGTATAATAGTATTAAATCATGTTTATTTACTAGAAATTTATTATGATTATTGTGCTGTGCTTTTGTGTAATAACTGAAAGTAAAGTAGTCATGAGACCATGTAGAAAACTTCTCATTTAACAAGCGTATGTACTTTTATTGACATATGAAATGAATTTAGCTATTTTTTGTAATGAAGTTACTAGTTTACGAATGGTGTAAACTTGAATTGTTTTTTTTTTCTTTTCTTAATGTGAGTAATTATGTTTGTTGTTAGTGAAATAGCGATTATTATTATAATAATATGAAATCTTTGATTAATAGTAGTTGAGGCATAATTACTTTTAGCAGTTGTAAAACAAATTTTAACGGCTGCTAGAAACAATTGTAAAAAAGTTTGACTTTATTACGATTGTGGATATAACTACTAGCCGCCAGTTGTTATAGACATACTACAACTGTTTTCGGCAGTTGTGAAAGAGTATTTTTGTTGTAGTGATACCTGTGGCAACAACTGTACCGATATTTCCATAGGGCCGCAAAAGTGTTGCCTTTGACTCTACAACAACGCGAAAAAAATGCAACACTGAGAAAGTGTTGCCATATATCATTTTTTGCCTTTAGCAACATTTTATGGAACTTCCTGCATCACTTCTCTGGTGTTGAAGTATTCAATCTATGGCTTAGTGTTGAGAAAAGGCAAATACATCTTGACAAGGTTCACTCAAATGAGAACTAGTCCGGCATAATGACCAAGGTAATACCAACAAAGAAGTTTGAAGATTGTTGTCAAGGTGTTGGTTTGCTACTACTCCCCAATTAAGTCTGGAGGGGAAGATTTGTTGGAATCCTTCCTCAATTGGAGAGTTTCTAAAAAATTCTAGATCTTTCTAGAGAAGTGTAGCATTTTCTAGAACATTAAGGAGAACTCTATAGAAGTGTAAAACTCTCTAGAAGCTTGTAGAAGAATGTGGAACCCTCTGAATATTGTGGAGATGTGTTGAACCTTAGGAAGAGTATGGAAGGATGTAGAAGGGAATGGAAGAGTATAGTGATTCCTAGAAAGTGTAGAGCATTCTAGAGAATCAATCTCCACTCTTAGATGCAAGTAATCTTCTCCATTCATTGTGGAAGTTGAGTAGTATAAATAAGGGAAGGAGCCTTCATCTCTAACTATCCAAAAATTTTAGAATCAAGAGAGAAGCCACTTTTAGAGTAAGAAAACTTGAGAGTTATAGAGCCTCTTTAAGGGAAAAGTGAGATAGCTTGAGAAGTCTCTATTATCAAGCTTGAGTGAGCCACCGAGTGTGAGTTACTTTTGTAATCATATTCTTGTAATCTCACTATTCTTTTTTATAGTGAAAGAATCTACATATTAGAGAATTATAATTTTTTGTGCTCCCATTACTACTTTTAATCTTAAAGTGCATATAACTTCAGAAGCGGGAAAGACTGAGATGTCCCTACATATATAACTCATGAGAAGTGATTTTATCCACATTCTTTAGCTATTGTGCTTTCCAAGCTCCTTATTTTGACTTTTCTCCATCTGGATACGATAATTTGTATTTTTGAGCAAAAGAAAATGAGTCTGTCACTTAGATAAATACAGTAGCCAATAGTTGATCTTCAATCATAATCATCTGATGCTCAGTCTGCATCGCTGAAATCATTGGTATTTATTTATCTACTTGGCATTAAAACCAGAGCATGATTAATTACCCATTTTAAGTATCTCAGTATTCTCTTCATTTCTTTTCAGTGTTCATTTACGGTCGATGCATAGATTGAATGACATTATTCACATTAAAGGATATTTATGGTCTAATAATAGTGGCATGTTGCAATGCTCCAACTATACTCCTATTTATTTAGCATTAGTGATGGCTTCATCCATATGTTTGGACAATTGTAGATTACTAGTCATCGGGTTTGGTAATGATTTTTTTTTCAAGCATTTTTGTCTTAACTAGTATTTCTTTAATGTACTTCCTTTGAGATAGATGCATTTCTAAATTTGATAGTTTATTCATTTATATTCCCAGAAAGTAGTTAACTTTACCAAGTTCTTTAATTAAGAGCTGTTGATCTAGGAATTATATGACACTTTTTATTTATTTCTCACTAGCACTTATAATTACAAAATCATATATATATATATATATATATCAGTATAAAAGTTGCTGTATTACTATTGAGTTCAATAAAGATAGAAGTGTCAGATTAAGCTTGTTGGTAGTTCATTCTTGAATAGTGTTTGTTTGATCTTGTCCGAACACACCCTTGGAGCCTGCTTTAAACCAAACATTGTTTTCTTTAATTTGCGTACCATCTGCTCTTTTCTTGAATGAGTGAACCTTAATGGTTGTTGTATATACACTCCTTCCTTTAGTTCACCATTTAAAAATTACTGTTCACATCTAGTTGTCTGATATTACATCCTTTATGTAAAACAATTATTTGTATAACTCTGGTAGTAGTTGGTTTTACCACTGGTGAATAAGTTTCATTGAAGTCTGTTCCATATCTTTGGGTATACCTCTTTGTAACAACTCTTACTTTATGACTTTGCACTGTTCCATCTGGGTTTCTTTTCAATTTAAATGTTCATCTACACCCAACTATGCTCTTATGTGGTGGAAGGTGCACCATTTCCCATATTTTATTTATGATTAGTGCCTTGTATTCTTCATTTATATCATTTCTCTAGTTGTTATCAATGACAGCTTCCTTTAAAGTTTGCGGTTCATTAGTTAGGTTGCATGTTGTGAACACCTTCAATATGGACATGTCCCTTTTTGCTCTTATCATCATTGGGTGGCCTCCGTTTTCCTGTTCAATGTGACTGGCTGCGTTGTCTACGTTTTCCTCTTGAATACTATCTTTATTGTTTCCTTATTGATTACTTGTATGTGATGATGACATTGTCTTGGATGCCTAAGTAAATACTTGATCTGGCCCATCTACGGGCACTGTGGAGTGAGTAGTTGTGTTTTCATCTTTTCTCCTTATTTGAGAAGTGTTCATGTATATTGGCATAGGTGGTGTGGATATCACAGGGTTGGTTGTACACCTTTTGTGTAGTTTTTACACTTTGTGCACCAAAGGGAAAGATGTCTTCATTTTATTTAATGCGTGTCTGGACATAAAAAGCTTACCAATGCTATTTGAACACTTATAACCCTTTTGATTTACACCATATCGCAAAAATGTACATGGTGTAGATTTGAAGTTGAATTTGTGTGTGTTTTAGGGACTTAGACGGAAAAACACAACATCCAAAAGTCTTAAAGTTTATATAATCTGGTTTTTCATTAAATATGACTCCGTTGGAATTTTTCCTTATAGCACTTCAGTAGGCAGTCTGTTAATCAAATAGACTACTGTTGCAAATGCTTCAGGCCAAAACTTAAACGAAAGTGAGGCTTTAGCTAATAATGTAAGACCAAATTCAACTACATACATGTGTTTTATCTCAACTAAACCATTTTGTTCAGAAGTATAAGGGCAAGTTACTCTGTATATTATGCCTTTTGATTCAAAATATTTCTTAAGTGACTTGTCCTCTGTACCTCCATCGGTTTGGATTATTTTTTACAATTTCACTGGTTTGTCTTTCGACTTGATTTATGAAGTGTATAACAACATCCCGTGCTTCCGACTTGATTTTTTAATAAGTATATCCAGATGTACGTGAAATAAGTATTTACAAAAGATACATTGTAATTATAAGCATTGTCTGAGTTTATTGGGTCTGGACCTCGCAAGTCGATAGCAATAAGCTACTGCAGCTTACTACATTAAGTCACTTGTGACTCTTTCCCATTTGGCATTAAGTGCAAATACAAGATGAAGGTACATCTTTAACCATTATATTACTATCTACTAAAATTTTCTATGCAATCTTTATACTTGGATGACCCAATTTATAATATCAAATGTCATGTACATTTTTCGTAGATTGTCTTGTTTCGTAGATTGACTTGTTTCAAATTCAAAAAAATTGCACTAGTTTCCTTTCTTGTTTCAACTGATGTCATTTGATTTTGAAAAGTTGATCTGTAAAAGCCATTGTGTGTTTCACCCTGCAATAGTGTTTGTCTAGTTGTACATCCCGAACTACGCAATGATTAGAGTAAAATTCGAAATGCACATCATTATCAAGTGCAAATTGTGATACATTAATAAGATTTTTCTTTATTTTTGGAACCCTTAATAAGTTATTGAGGTGAAATATTATTTTTCCCTTAACTCGCGCATTGCCAGTGTGTATAATCTTTATATAATGACCAATACCCATACAAATAGATTGTGTACCTATGTACTCCTTGCTGCCGATGTTAAGGTTTTGTAGATTGTTGGTGACATTGTGAGTAGTTCCCGAATCAGAGTACGAACACACATTACAAGCCTCTTCTAATCTTTCAAAATCGGATATATTCATATTTTGAATTCTTTGATCATCCGATATGCTTCTTGTGGAAGATTGCATACTTGTTAGGTTAACATAATAAAGCTGATTTCTTTGCCCAAAGGGGTTTAAATTTTATGTAGTATTGAAGTTGTTATCGAATATGAAGTAGCATTTATTGGCCGTATGTCCAATCCCATCACAAACCTGACATTTTGTTTGATTATTGAAGTTGTTCCATCCACCACCTCTACATATGGATCTTGCAGTTTAACCCCTTTGGTATGTTTGATCATTACTTTGACCGTTATTGTTTTTCAAGTTGTTGCCAATTTCTTGATTTCTACCTTTGTGTTTAATTGCATAGATGACTGAAATTATTGAATCAAGTGTTCTCCTTTGTTCTATTATGCTTTTATATGCAAATATTGTTAAATGCACAGGTTGAATAGATGGCGTTACTTCTTTATTACTGATAATAGCAATAACTGCTTTGTAGTCGGCATCTAGGCTATTCATAATTTTCATCATGTATTATGTATCTGAAACCATGTAACCACATGCTGTAAGAGGATCACAACAATTCTTTACTTTTGCTAGATAGTGTTTCATGGCCATGTTATCTTTTCTAACTTGTTGCATTTTCCTTTTGTGAAGCATCATTGTAGCTGATGACTCTAAACTGAAAACTATCCTATAATCATCCATATTTCAATGAATGACGTGTCTCCAATAACCTGAGGCAAGATTTCTTTGTTGATAGAGGAAAACGACCAAGAACCGAGTAAGTGATATTGTCGCTGTGATGCACGCCTTGTTATTTACTAATCTTTTCTCATCTCGCATAACAAATTTGGGTGGAACTGATTTATTGCCATATACAAATTCCTCTCGTCCATATCCTTTTAAGGCAGTATCACTTTGAAATTTCCATAAGAAATAGTTGTTTTCATCGAGTTGAGATGTTATCAATTGGCTTTGTAGATTTATTATTGCCTTAATCAGACCATTTACTAGTGCAATTCTTGGCTGGTCTAAATTGTCTAAAAGTGATATTTCTGTGGAGGCGTAGGTTGATTGTGGTGAATTTGTTGTTGTGAAAATTTCAAATTCAAGCTTTTGGGGTATGGGGTTTTATTTTGAAGAGAAAGAAAGTATAAAGGAAGAAAGAATGAAGTATTATCTTTGTCCCACATCATGAAATAAGCAAGGACTTCTCTCTATATATGTAAAAGCCTTATGTATCATATCAAAAGAGAGAAGAGAAGGGAGAAACAAGGCAATGCATGAACATGACATGGATATTAATATTTAAAGTATCAAAAGATGGGCCTTAGGGCTCTTGGGGTCTCGTGATCAGTTGGGCCTCAGAGAATGCCGATGGGGGACAGTTTTATTTTTGAATTACGGCGCGTGCATTTGGATTCGAGATGCTTTGAAGCGTTACAAATGAAGGCGTGTCATTTTGAATTCAAACAAAGGGATGCGACGTTGTACTAACGGATATGGCCGTTACCAACCGTTGTGACGCTTCGTTGAAAGGATACCTCTTCATTATTATAAATAGTGATGCCCAGAGAGTGTTTCTAATTAATTCTAAAACCATCTTCTTCTTCCACATTGAATCTATGACCCGATTAAAGCGTTCCAAATGTTGTAAATTTGTGATGCCAGCAGGGTGTTGAAAAATCTAAAAACATCGCAGATTGGATATTCTTCTTGTTCTCTTCTTATCTACTTGATTTTGGCATCATCAGAAAACTATAACTAGAGTGTTCTTGATAGGAATAAAGCTATACAAACTTTGAATCCGATTTCGCTGTTCCAAGGCTTTATTGAATCCTGAAAGTCAATAGTTCGATAGTTCGTTTGTGCCTGGTGGATTGAATTATTTTTTGAAAGAATTTGCTCCGCAGATCCTTAAAGTCTGAAGTACGGCATTCATTCTCCTCCAAAAGCGTCTCAAAACACAAAATCCCCAACAAATTTTCAGAAATTATCTTCAATCATGGAAGGTTTGAGCGCATTACAAGTCATGAATCAGCATTTGATGACACTGGAGCATTTTGATGGTGAAAACTTCACTCTTGGCAAGAGACGATGAAATTCTTCCTAATCACCGTCAAATTATTCTATATCTTGGAACACGGATTGGAAATTATGCTGGAGGAAACCATTGGCGAGGATGCCTCTCTGAAAGAGAAACGAGCAAAGCGCAAAGAGGACGATTTCTTGTGCAGAAGGCATATTCTGAATGCATTGTCTACTTCAGTCTATAATGCTCAAAGGACCTTGGAAACTGCAAAGGAACTCTGGACTGCTTTGGAGAGCAAGTATCGCATATCCGAGGCAAGTAATAAAAAATTTCTTATTTGTAATTTTATGGATTTCAAAATGGTCACCAACAAGTCCATAGTTGGACAAGTAAGTGAAATACTACTGTTGGTGAATCAACTTAAAGATGATGGTATTGATCTCCCTGAATCTTTTGTTGTTGGAGTTATTATTTCAAGACTCCCGAATTCTTGGATTGATTATAAGAAAAAATTGAAACATGCGAAAACGGATTATAATTTAGACGGTTTACAGCGACATCTTCGTATTGAAGAGGACTCTCGTAAACGTGAACTAGATGATAATCTGCAAACTGAGTCTCAGGCTAATAATGATGAAATTACTGATAAATTAAAGCCTAAGAATGAGACATAATTTAAGAAGAATAACAATTCTAAGAACAAAAAGAAGGGTGCCTATTACTATTGTAACAAACCCGACCACTATGCTCGAGACTGTCGTCTTCGGAAGAAACAACAAAAAGCGAATGTGGTCGAAGAAAAGCTTGTGGCTGTTGTACAAGAAGCGAACTTCGTTAGTGGCATTGATAATGATTGGTGGCTCGATATTAGAGCAACCATTCGTGTTTGCAAAGACAATAATCTATTCAAGATTTATGAAGAAAATAATGGAGAATCCAACGAAGTTACTGGCGCAAACAAAGTTGCAAGCAAGGTTATGGTGAAAGGCATAATTGAACTTACATTCACCTCTGGGAAAGTTCTTACATTAGTCAATGTATTTTATGTACCCGATATGTGTAAGAATTTGGTTCCTGGATACCTTCTTAACAAAGAAGGATTCAAGATGGTGTATGAGTCTGATAAGTTAGTGTTGTCCAAGAGCAGCAAATTTATTGGATAGGGATATTCTTGTAACGACATGATTAAGTTGAATCTAATAAAGAAATCTTCTGCTTATATTGTCGACACTGTTAATTTATGGCATAGTTGATTAGGACATGTTAATTATAAGTCTCTTAGAAATATGCATAAATTAGGATTAATTTCTGATTGTGATTTCGATTCCATCTCTAAATGTGAAATATGTGTTCAAGCAAAAATACACCATAAATCCTTTAAATCTATAGAAAGGAAAATTGGTTTGCTTGATTTGGTACATAGTGATGTGGGTGGCTTAAAAAGTCATGTCACCTATGATGGTAACCAATATTATATAACATTTATTGATGGGTTATACTAGTGTTTACACCAAAAATGGTCTAAATACCCAAGGTACTAAAACTGTACTTCACCAATTTGGTAAGAAATAAATGGAACCGTGTTTAATCAGCAATTGAAAAAGAAAAATGCGAGAAAAGGCAAAGTAGAGACGAGATTTATAGTGGTTCAGCCGTTAACTAGGCCTACGTCCACTGTGAAGGTGTTTTTCAATCTTATAATGAGGATTACAAAATACATCAATTCTCTCTTTCTATTACATCTCCATATTCACTTAATATACCCTCATTTATATATTTCAATCTTGGAATTATACAAGAGAATGATATAATTTGAAGAGAAGAAGGATAGATGAATGATTGAGAAGAAGAATGTCTTAGTTTTCCTTGATCACAATATTGTTCTTGACGCCATGGCCAAATCAGTGGTTTCAGATAGAATTTAGCAGCACTTGGTTTCAAAGATTGGATCCCCTTAATGTTGGCAGCCATGATTTATAGGTGAGCCCCCCTGGGGAAATGATCTGAAATCCATTTAGGCAGGCTATGGATCGCTCATTCTATTAATTACAATCATTCCATCGGCTAGTTGTAGCCAATTGTCTGCAGCTGTATTCAATTATCATGTGCGAGCGGGTTCATAGGAGCGGGTGTCCCTGTAAGAGTGAATGCTTTGGGAAACTTGGAAACTTTTATAAGAGCTGAACACGGGACTGGACCTGACCCTTCCCTGTTCCTTGCGCGACCGACCTTCTTAGTTCAAGGGCGCTCGTCCTTTTGCTGCCTTTGTATGGCGCTGTTTGTCCTTACGACCATGCTATGAGGTCGCTTCCGCCTATGTTGAATGGACGATTTGCTTTGCTTCTGTGTATGAGCGGCTTTGCCCTAATATGAACGACCGACCTTCGCTTCTGCGCCTGAATCACGATTCACGTCGAACTTTGGTTGGAGACGTGGTCGCATGAGATGTTGCGAGCGCTTGTTTTGCAGTTCCATCCCAGGTTCGGTCTTCTGACAAAAAATCAGTGAGCGACTTTACAGGATATACGACCTCTATCTTTTCTGGGCCGCACTTCTCATTACATATCGTTCCATCATCCTTAGTCGTACTGGTAGACTTAACTTGTCTTGGGTTTGATATTTGGCCATTTAAGTGCCTCAGATAACATTGCGCACGACCGACCCTGATGATGTTCGTTCCGTATCCTTTACTCAATGTGCAAATGGATTTTTAGGGATTAACACTTGCCCCTCAAAGTCCGTGATTTCTTTAATAAGGAATTACTGGCTTCGACATGTTCGATCGCACATTATTTGGTAGATATGTCGAGGGGTTGGTCGTACAAAAATTAGGGATTGTTTCGTTATAGTGGACTGGTATTGTCTCTTTCTGTGTGCGAGAGGCTTGATGTATCTTTTTTTTTTTTGGTTATTATGCGAATAGTTGAATTTCGGGATGCCAGCTGGAGCTTGATGAGACACTTTTTGTGTAATCGGACACTAACTAACGTGGTGAGAATGCTCTGGATGGATTAAGTTCAACGTTCTGCAAAATAGGCGCCCTCACAGATAGCTTACATTTTCAAAATTTGGATATTTCTACGATTGCTTGTCTTTGGACATTTGGTGGAATATTTCCCGGGTATGTTAAACTGGATCACTAGATTTTAATCGAGTTGTCATATCATTAAAAAAAGGCTTCTAGTCCTCTTAAATATTATCTCTTCATTTTCCCACTTTTATATTTTTCCAATAAACTTATTTCAATGGCGATTTCATCGTTGAAGACCTCGCTGTTGCTTCTTGAAGCTTCAATTTTCTTTGCTCGACCCTCTTTTGGTTTACGGTTTCCCACAACTTTGTTTCCAGCTATAACGCTCTTTTCTTCGAATTGAATTCCACTCGTACGTGAATTTCCTTCCTTTTACCTCTGATTCTGGGTTATTTCTCTCGGGTTTGTAAAAAAGGGTTCTCAATTGGCAACGTCGAGCTGCTAGAACACATGGTTGTGATGTTTGAGAAGCGTTGATTTGATTTGGTATGTACTTGGATTTCACGCAGAATCCTGAGGCGGTTCTGACTTATGTGATAATCTTCAGCCTTTTTTATGCTAGCAAGTTATTTACCTAAATGCTTACGAAACGACATTTCCTAATTCATCATTCCTTTTTCGAATGTTTAATGGAAGATTTCTATCATAGCGATACTTCTGCTCTTCTTCTCACTATTCTTTTGGTAGGTGCGACTAACAGTTATGACCGACCAAATCAGAGACTGTGTTTCTCATACTTCTGAATTTATAACCCTTCCTTTATGCGATTATATTATCAGTAAATTCTTTTTATCAGATAGGGCTGATGATCCGATTTGGAAGGTGTATCTATCCAGAGTTGCCTCCATTTGATCACTAGCGACTCAATTCGTAACTTCTCTTTAAACATACTTATCTGTGTTGACATGTAACTAACTGCTAATTCATCTTAATCCCAGTTAACTCATCATGTCTGGGGAACGAGAGGGTCTGGATCGAGCAATTGAGGCTGCCTCGACTATTGGTTCTGATTTGATTGTTAGCCATATTCATCCTCAACCTCGCTTTTTTGATAGGGTGGCGGCCGGTTGCCGTAAATCGACGCTTTCTTTTGATCAATATTTACAAATGTGCAATCGCTTTGGGTTTTCAAAAGACGAAGCCAGATTTCCCAGAAAGGGAGAATTGGCCGATTGTCCGCCCTCTGGGTATGTAGCGGTCAATTATCACATGTTGTCTAGCGGGGCGATTCCCCTCTTTAATCCTTACCTAGAGTCCATTTTTCAGCAACTGGTCATTGCCCCATATCAGTTGCATCCTAGTTGATATCAAATTTTGCTTGGGCTATACATACTTTTCATGAAAGCCCGGCAGCAGGAACCCACATTTGTGGATATTTGTTCTTTATATACTTTTAAGAGGAGGGAGGTAGACGGTCCTTCTTTCTTTTTTTATGGAAAGTATGCATGATAGAATTATCACTGGTCTGAAGGATGGTGCTAAGGGGTTCCCGGATCAATATTTCTTTGTCTGGTGTCCTTGTAAATTCTACGAACGATGGGCAGAAGGAGGTAATTACACCTTTTCTCTTAGAGTTCTTTACTCCTTTTCTCTTTCTGACCTGGCTTTCTCTCTGATTCTTGTTGTGATTCCTTCTGTTGTGGGTCTTACTTTAGATCAAGCCCTCCTTAATTCTTTAATTTCTATTGACAAGAGAGAAAGGAGTAGAGAGGTGTTGCTTTCAGAGGAAAACCTCCGTAAATACTAGCTAATTCATTCTACACGATCTCTTGAAAAGACTTTGGTTCAGTCTCAACGTTCTACTGGTAAGCCGTTTAAAAAGAAACATTTAATTCCTGATGTAAGTGGTCGACCTTCGTCGTTGATTACCTAAGGGAGTGACAAAAGAGTCGATGAGAATGCGCATGGTTCGAGGGTCGATGTAATTTCTGGAACGACCGCCGAAAGTTCTGTTTGCCCTGTTATTTAGGCGGAAGGTTCCTCGGGGACTTTTGGAGACCTGGGGATTTGGAATCTGCCAAATACTTGAGCTAGGGTGATAGTGTGATGTCTGACCCATTTGTATTTGACATGTGAAGAATCCGAGGGCCCGTTGAGCGTCCTGAGAAAGCTTCTGCCTTCGTAACTTCCCCTGGAACTGGTTTTGATATCATCTTACTTGTGGCACAATTTCCCATAAATCTGATAATCTCTGAACGCTTGCTGAACTCATGTTTTATTTTTCAGGTGTAAATGCGAACTATTCGTTATCTGATAACTTTTCTCAACAAGCCGATCTTATTGATCCACAAAGCCTCTTACAGTCCCGCCTTTCCTATTATTTGAGGCACCCCTAACTGTCTTCAAGTTCTCAGGTCCAACATACCTCTGAACTTCCAATGGTCAATTACTCAAGGCGTGGGAGACTTGATCAGGCTAAGGTGTTTACACTGGCTGAATCTTCTGTAAGATTTATTGTTCCGACCCCTGCTCAGGTTCAAATAATACGTGATCGTCCACCTTATAGGATTCCTCCGGGAAACCCAATGCTTAAGGATCGCTTTAGCAGTTGGGACTTAAGGGGAATGCATTTTGACCTGGATTTACGTCCCAATGATAGGTAAGAAGTTGTGAAAAGTTTGGATGCCATAAAAAGTAGCATGACCAATCAGCTTAGTATGTTAAGAATCAATTTGAGACACAAATGAATCTGGCCATGAAGGATGTTGATAGGCTACTGGAACATTGGGTCAAATTTGGTTATGAATTCCAAAAATTGAACGCTCGGCACCTTGACCATATTGAAACCTTAGAAAACGACAAAACTGGCCTGATCCACTTGATTAGATCTGAGGACTGAGATTTCTTCTTTAAAGAGCGGAAGCAATAAAGTGAATAGCTTAGAGGCCAGAAATGTCAAGCTTACGAAGGAGCTGGAGGGTGTGCGAGCGCGGCTTTTAGAAGCTCAGTCTGCTCAAGAACTTGCTGAGCGCCATTTGGCCTTAGAAAAGCAGGTTTTAATTTCTCTAAAACAGAAAAACATGGCTCTCGAAGGTAGAATTGCTTTTTAGGGTGAAACCCTTAAAGCCTCTGAAGAGGATTAAATCAGGTTGCGTAGAGATCTTGATGAAGCCAGAATCGAGACTGACAATACTTGGTTTCAATCCTATGTTTGCAGTGTCATGAATTGTGGAAGTCTAAGATATCTAAACAAGGATTTTCCACGAACTCTGGCTCTCGTTTGGGAACAGGTACTTCCATATTCCGGTGATGTCGATGACGAATTCATTCAAGGACGGCTTTTAGGAGAAGAAGACCGCAAGGCTCTGGTTGAAGGTAGGAGGATATTGGCGAACGAGCGAGCTCAATCATTTAGGAAGGAATGTTCAGATGCTACCATTCCTTGTGCCCCACCCGATTCCGTCAGAACTGATATTTCGAGCTCTCCTATCCCCTCCCCCCCCCCCAGATTTCTCTGCCTTATATGTTGCAAGAGCTCAACCCATCATCAAGTATCCAGCTCAAGATAATGTTGTTACACAGTGCACGAGTCGTGGCAATACTTCTTTTGACGTGAACCACCACGAGGCTGATGTTGTATATCCAGAAACTCCAGGTAAAATTGATATTTATCAATCTGCCCCAGATTTGGATTTCCTTATTTCTTCACCTGGGATTGCTGAGTTTAGCACTTGTTATTCGTCTACATCAGGTGTGCATTCACCACCTCCTTCATCTGTTTGTGGCACTACTGCTCGACCTGCCGCTGTTGATTTTGTCCTAATATCTACCTGCACTAACCCCTTCGTCACACCTTCATCAGATGATCCATCTTTACCAGATGTGTCTGATCCGGAAGATGAGGACGAGATTCGGAATACCAAGGCTATGTCCACACTGAAACGCAAAAGGAAGCTAGCTAGTTAATAGTCTAAGATCATAAGTTTTTTTTCTTCGATGGCTCTTTTGTATAGATAGATCAGCAAATGCCCGAACAATTGGCTCATCCTCCTCTGTATAAGAAACAGCATTTGTGACTTTTATGGTCTGGTTCCAGCCTATTTTCTTTTACCTGTTATGTACTTAGACAGGTTGTTTGCGCGAGTGTCGACCCTCGCTTAATATTTTTTGTTTGCATACTTACGTTTGTATCGTTTAGGTGTTATCATAGTTTTATTACTTTCATTCTTATGAGTGGTTGCACTTTTAGTTCGTTGTTCGCGTGAATCTTATCATTCGAATAGTTCTCGCAATGAAGTTCTAACTAGTCTGTGGTATGTTTTGAGCGGGCATTGGTGACTTTTTACACAATGGTGATGTCCCCATACCAAAGCTCTTTTTAATTTCATAGATTCTGTTAATTTGAATCATGATTTCATTTGATCAACTCTAGATTTTTTTTAAAAACAACGCGTGGTTATTATGTGTTTTCTTTTGGGTGCCCCCATGGGAGGTCTTGGGTTTCAATTTCGACCCAAGTTCGGCCTTGTTAATCCTGATTTTTCTAGGGCTGAAAGACCTTGTTGGATACCCCCATACGGCTCGGATTTCTGATTACCCCCTTTCAGCTAGGATTTCTGATTACCCCCTTTCGATTAGGATTTCTAATTTGCGCTAGTCATCCAGCATGTTTTGTCAGTACTTCCAACATTAGGACTGATGTTTCCAGCCTAGGTATTTATCCATGGGAAATTTTTATCATTTCCCTTGTACCTTTTTTTTTTGAAGCCTGATGTCAGTTTCTCCAGCGTTCCACCTTTTGGCTTGTTGTTTGTCTTAGAACAACATGTCTTGTTGAGGTGATATGCTTATACATCCAATTTGGTTTGCATGTTTTTTGTGATGCTTTCAAGCCGTTTTGCTCAAGATGTGCTTTGAGAACCTTCCTTTTGCAATTAGGATGGATATGATTAATTGCTTCTATCATGCCTACGTTCGGAAAATCAATTTTTAGTGTGAAGTAATGAGTAAGTTACTCAGATAAGCACACGGTAATTTTCTTTGTACACGGCACTTGTAAGTAATTCATTGTCAAACATGAATATAGCAAGTGTCAAAACAAAGTAAAACGACTACTATTTCTCAAGTAAATAGAATAAAAAACGGAGTAATAAAGCGGAGTCACGGGAACTTTAGTTCAAAATTCCGTTATCAGGACACCAGTTATTGGTCCCTGGCGAAGCACTAGTTCCGAGCTAGTTTAGGCCTTTTCCTCAGAGAGTTTGCTGCCCCTTGTTTGCAGAGCAATGGGAGAATGTCCTTGCACATATTGTTGCAAATGGTTCTCCCTGACCAGACCCTCGATTAACGATTTCAAGTGTCTACACTCATTAGCATTGTGTCTTGCTTGGTCGTGGAATTGGCAGAACCTTCCTGATTTCATGGTAGCATCTCTGACTTGCATCCGTTCTAGGGCTGGATATTCTACAGTATTCTTAGTTGCCCTGAAGATATTCTCTATGGTGTCGTTGAGGGAGGTGAATTCAGAATTCTTAAAAAAGCGCGGTTTCCTTCTATGCTGCTTGGCTCCACCCCTTGCACCTAAGATATACCTTCGCTTTTCATTCCGATTCGTGGAACGAGCGCTTTTCTCGTTGCCAGGTCTTTGCCAGGACCCATAACCATGACATGCAATTTTCGGAGTGGAACTTTCTCGTTCAGAAGAAAATTTTATTTCGCTTGCACGACTTGTTCGAGCGAACGGAGAGTCAGCGACACTTGGTGTGGCTTTTGTGACAGAGGCATGGATAACGAGCATTGGCTCGATCTTCTTTATCAATGCATTGTTTGCAATAGTTATTTGACTCGTTATCCCTGCCATTGCTTCTTCCGACTCCCTCTTGGTTACGGCAGCCTCGACTTTTAACGGTTCCCTTTCTTCGGAATGGATGGTAGGCGATGTGGCAGCATCGTAGACGCCGTCAATTTTGTCAGCAATTTTCTTTGGCGTGCTCATGATTTCAAGCACAGTGCCCCTTATAAAATCTTATTAGATCTGAAATAGGGAAAGAAGCAAACACAGCCCCACGGTGGGCGCCAAAATGTTTACACCAAAAATGGTCTAAACACCCAAGATACTAAAACTGTACTTCACCAATTTGGTAAGAAATAAATGGAACCGTGTTTAATCAGAAATTGAAAACAAAAAATATGAGAAAAGGTAAAGTAGAGATGAGAATTATAGTGGTTCAGTCGTTAACTAGGCCTACGTCCACTGTGAAGGTGTTTTTCAATCTTATAATGAGGATTACAAAATACATCAATTCTCTCTTTCCATACATCTCTATATTCACTCAATATACCCTAATTTATATATTTCAATCTTGGAATTATATGAGAGAATGGTAGAATTTGAGGAGAAAAAGGATGGATGAATGATTAAGAAGAAGGATGTCTTCATTTTCCTTGATCACAAGATTGTTCTTGACGCCATGGCCGAATCAGTGGTTGAGGATAGAATTTAACAGCACTTTGTGGTTTCAAAGATTGGATCCCCTTTATGTTGGAAGCCGTGGTATATTTATAGGTGAGCCCCCCGGGAAATGATCTGAAATCCATTTATGTAGGCTACGGATCGCTCATTCTATTAATTACAACATGCCATCAGCTAGCTGTAGCCAATTGTCTGCAGCTGTATTCAGTTATCGTGTGCGAGCGGGTTCATAGGAGCGGGCGTCCCTGTAAGAGTGAATGCTTTGGGAAACTTGGAAACTTTTATAAGAGCGGAACGCGGGAATCGACCTGACCCTCCCTTATTCCTTGTGCGACCGACCTTCTTAGTTCAAGGGCGCTCGTCCTTTTGCTGCCTTTATATGGCGCTGTTTGTCCTTAAGGTCATGCTATGAGGTCGCTTTCGTCTATGTTGAACGAATGATTTGCTTTGCTTCTGTGTATGAGCAGCTTTGCCCCAATATGAACGATCGACCTTTGCTTCTGCGCCTTAATCACGATTCGCGTCTAACTTTGGTTGGAGACGTAGTCGCATGAAATGTTGTGAGCGCTTGTTTTGCAGTTCCATTACAGGTTCGGTCTTTCGATGGGAAATCAGTGAGCGACTTTACAGGATATACAACCACCAACTTTTTTGGGCCACGCTTCTCATTACATATCGTGCCATCATCCTTGGTCGTACTGGTAGACTTGACTTGTCTTGGGTTTGATATTTGGCCGTTTAAGTGCCTCGGATAACATTGCGTACGACCGACCTTGATGATGTTCGTTTTGTATCCTTTACTCAATGTGCGTATGGATTTTTAGGGATTAACAACTAGATATGCATATGTATATCTATTGAAATCAAAAGATGAGGCCTTTGATAAATTCAAAATTTACAAAGCAGAAGTCGAAACATAATTAGGAGCTAGGATTAAAGTGTTACGTTCAGATCGTGGTGGTGAATATTTTTCAAATGAATTTACTTTGTTTTGTAAACAAAATGGTACAGTTCACTAATGTACCACCCCGTATACACTACAAAAAAATGGTGTTTCCAAAAGGAAAAATAGAACTTTAGTAGAAATGGTTAGCTCCATGCTCATAAGTTCTAATTTACTTATAAGCTATGGGGTGACGCTATGTTATTTGCACGTTACATTTTAAATAGAGTACCACTTAAAAAGAATAATATTTCCCCTTATGAATTATGGTTTAACAGAACACCAAACCTTAATAGAATTAAAGTTTGGGGTTTCTTAGCACATGTTAGAAAACCTAACCCCAAACAACCCAAGTTTGGAAATAGGGCATTTAAATGTGTTTTCATAGAATATTCTCTTAATAGTATTACTTATAGGTTCCTTATACTTGATAGTTTAGAAGTTATAGAATCTGTAGATGTAGAATTCTTTGAAAATCAAAATATTGAGAATCCATTGACATCATCTAGTCCAGAACCAACTGAGACTAATGATATCAATGATGATGAATATGCTTCTACTCAAAACAGCAAGGAAGTTTCAGTACCAGATAATAGTACTGAACACAGGCGAAGTAAAAGGGCGATAATTAAGAAGGACTATGGTCCTGACTTCATAACATATCTCGTAGAAGGCAATAAGGTCAATGTCCTTAATATGACAAGATATGCAATGAACGTCGATGATGATCCCAAAACTTATTCAGAGGCTATGAGTTCTAGAGATTCTAATTTCTAAAAAGAAGCTATAAATGATGAAATGAGTTCCATAATGTTAAACCAAACTTGGGTTTTATCTGATTTACCTCCTGGTGCTAAACCTATAGGATGTAAATGGATATTCAAGAAAAAGTTGAATACAAATGGATCCATTGATAAATTTAAAGCCAGATTAGTTGCTAAGGGATATAAACAAAGACAAGGAGTAGATTATTTTGATACATATGCTCCAATTGCTTGCATATCTTCCATACGATGTTTAATAGCACTTGCATCAATTCAAAATTTGGTCATACATCAAACGGATGTAAAGACAACTTTTCTAAATAGAGATTTAGAAGAAGAGATATATATATATATACGGAACAACTTCAAGGTTTTATAACCACAGGCCAAGAAAAGAAAGTTCATAAATTAGTAAAATCTCTTTATGGCCTGAAATAAGCTCCCTGCAATGGCATGAGAAGTTTGATAAAGTTGCACTGTCATTTGGGTTCATTGTTAATGATGCAGATAAATGTATTTATAGCAAATCGGATAACAACAGTTATGTTATAATATGTTTATACGTTGATGACATGCTGATATTTAGTCCCAATATATCATGTGTGAATGAAACTAAGAAGTTTCTCTCTTCTAAATTTGATATGAAAGATCTAGGAGAGGCTGATGTAATTTTAGGAATTAATATCATTAGGAAAGCGAGGGGAGTTATTACTAACCCAGTCTCATTACATTGAGAAGTTCCTAAAGAAGTATGGTCATTACGATGACAAACCAGCACCAACTCCATTAAATCCAAGTATCAAATTAGAAAAGAACACTGGACATATAATTTCTCAACTTGAGTATTCTAGTGTTATTGGGAGTCTTATGTATGTTATGCATTGCACTAGACCCGACATCGCACATGCTATAAGTATATTATGTTACAAGTAACACATGTTTCGAACACATGGTTTATCTTATAAAGGATATCCTGCTGTAATAGAAGGATATAGTGATGCAACCTGGAACAACGTGGAATCCAAATCTATGACTGGATGGATATTTACATTAGGAGGCGCTGTTGTATCTTGGGCTTCAAAGAAGTAGACTTGTATATCTGATTTAACTATGTTGTTAGAATTGATTGCATTAGCAGATGCATGTAAGGAAGCGGAATGGCTTAGAAATTTGTTAATAGAAATCCCATTGTGGAAGAAGTCATATCCAGCAGTCTTGATTAACTATGATAATCAAGCAACAATGTATAATATCTCCAATAAGACATATAATGGAAAGTCTAGACATGTGAGTCTATGACATCAGATGGTAAGACAGTTACTCAAAAGTGGAGTTATAACTGTTGACTACATAGAAACGGAAAAAAAACTTGGTTGATCCACTTACAAAAGGTCTACCAAAGGCTATGGTTTCTATAAAGTCAAAAGAAATGGGACTAATGTCTGTGAATGAAGATTGATCATCCTTAACAGAAATCCAACTTGTGTCTTGAAAAGGATAGACAAATTTCAATGGGTACCAACAAGTTAAGAGTATGATTATGGAACACTAAATCAATTATCCCATAATACTTAGTGTTGGATTCGGCATGAACAAAGGATGGATAATATCCTTAATAAGTCTAGAAATCGTAAAAGGTGTATCGCAGAAACACCTTAAGAGACTTACCTATACGAGTATGGAAATCAGGCCGTTTCCTAGGAAAGTAATATCGCTTTCTAAGGTAGACTCATGAACCAGGATTAAAGCACATGGCCATTAACGTGCTGAGCAATACAGAACACTCTAACTTAGGAATACAATATGTGTGATTGTTTCGGTTTTATCATTAAGGGATACTTGGTTCAAGATTCGTTCACCACAGAATCTCGATAGAGCTTTGAACGATTTACACTACGTAAAGGTTCAAATCCAAAAGATACCATTTATTTATGTGTTGTTTCCACGATGATGCAAAACTTGATCTTAGAACTACATAGGCTTGATCCTACTTGGGTATGTAGGAAGTCACACTAGTGATTCAGCCGACCACTTTATTTATTTTCTTTATTTTGAAAATTAGGGGAGATTATTGTGAAATTTTCAAATTCAAGCTTTTGGGGTATAGGGTTTTATTTTGAAGAGAAAGAAAGAATAAAGGAAGAAAAATATTGTCTTTGTCCCACATCATGAAATAAGCAAGGGCTTCTCACTATATATGTAAAAGCCTTATGTATCATATCAAAAGAGAGAAGAGTAGGGAGAGACAAGGCAATGCATGAACATGGCATGGATATTAATATTTAATGTGTCAAAATATAGGCCTTGGGGCTCTTGGGGTCTCGTGATTAGTTGGCCTCAAAGAATGTCGATGGGCTGGACCGTTGTAATTTTGAACTATGGCGCGCGCATTTGAATTTGAAACGCTTTGAAGCGTTACAAATGAAGAGGTGTGTCATTTTGAATTCAAAAGAAGGGATGCGACGCTGTACGAATGGATATGGCCATTGCAAACGGTCGTGATGCTTCTGTGAAAGGATACCTCTTCATTGTTATAAATAGCGACGCCCAAAGAGTGTTTCAAATTAATTCTGAAACCATCTTCTTCTTCCACATCGAATCTTTGATGCCACTAAAGCGTTCCAAACGTTGTGAATTTGTGATGCCTGCAGGGTTTGAAAAATCCAGAAGCGTCGCAAATTGGATATTCTTCTTCTCCTCTTCTTATCTACTTGATTCTTGCATCATCAGAAAACTATAATCAGAGTGTTCTTGATCGGATCAAAGCCATGCAAAGTTTGAATTTGATTTCGCTGTTCCAATGTTTTATTGAATGCTGAAAGTCAATAGTTCGATAATCCGTTTGTACCTGGTGGATCGAACTATTATATGAAAGAATTTGCTTTGCAAATCCTTAAAGTCCGAAGTATGGCATTCATTCTCCTCCAAAAGCGTCTCAAACCACAAAATCCCCAACATTTGCTTGATCACTCAAGCTGAAACAGTGAAGAATTTAAGTAAGGAAGTGAAGAAAAGATCGACTGTAGAAAGATGATGATGTAAGTGATAATTTAATGGATCTGAAATGGCGAGGCAGTGAGATCAGATGCAAAAACAAGAAGAAAGAATGGATACTATGACAAGAGAAAGATAATGAATAGAAACTTCACTTGATCAGCCCTCTTAAGTGATGAAGTTTTATTTGATTAGAGAAAGTTGTAGCGCAAACACACAAATTCAGATGATGAGGTATGCTGTGATGAAGTTTTTTGATGCCGCTTGACCGATTGGTGCTTTTATATCATGTTGACACTTGAGTTGTTAGTTTGTTGGCATTAATTCTAAAGTAGCACTTGTTGGCACTATGTCCAATTTTCTCATAAATTCGGCACCTTAATTTGTTGTTATTCCTTCCTCTGCCTCTTCCGCTATTAAACTGATCACCTCTTTGGTTGTTTAGTTGTCATCTTGACCCATTGCCACTTTCTTGATACTTGACCCATTGTAGTTAGTACCGTTCACTGATAAGTCAGAATTGGCGCTTCTTTTGCATTCAATTCTGCCTTCATGTCCGATAGAGTAGGGTATACATATTGTATAGATGGCGATGGGTCCATGGACGAGATGATTGCAACAATAGCCTCATAATCATTATCTAGTCCACTAATTATATTGATAACACATGTTTAGCTTCATATACTTTTTGCCTTGCGGAGGCAACTTAATCGAATAGGCTTTTTATTTTATTTTAAGAAGATATCATTCATGCTTGAGTCATCTTTTTTAATGCTTTGTAAGTGTCTCCTGTGATGCATTATTTTAGCAGACGACTGTGACGTGAAGTTTTTTTTTCCATAGTTGACCATACTTCTTGGACAGTTTTACATCTAATTAGTTGTGACAGAATTGCTGCACTGATAGATGACATCATCCAAGAAGATATGAGGCTATGTTGCCATTGATGTACAATAATCTTTATTTCGCACAAGTTTGTCTTTAGTGTCTTTTATGAATTTTGGTGGTACAATCTTTGTTCTAAGAATGTAATCATCCAGGCCATAGCCTTTGACGGTAATTTCTATTTGTAATTTCCAAAGCAGGAAATTTGATTCATCAAGTTGGATTGAAATCAATTGGCTTTGAGGTTGGATGATTGCCTTCATTAGGTCATGAGTGGCGTTTGGTTGATTTTAAGAGACTCTAGAAGTTGAGCGTTATGGGTTGGTGATGTCTCCTTGACTTTCCATAAGGAAGAGATGACCAGAAAGCAAACAAGAACCGAAAACATGAGAATTCAGGTATTAAAAACTAATCTGAACACTATTTCAGATGCAAACCAGAGGCGGTGTTGATGATGACGGTGCTCAAAGGCACCACTTCTTGGTAGGGCATTGGAGATACTATGCTGATGCGAAAGAAAAGCTAATGCTCTTGATGGAATCAGAAAGAGAGAGGGGAACGTATATGTGTAACACTCTCTTTTCTTGGATGATACAAAATTAAATGATGTAGCACTTGATCCTTTGATCAAGAATCAAACTATAACCCCAAAAATGATGGATTTACTCTGATGGGGAATGCCGCAAGGCACTGAGTTGTGATACCATGTTAAATTCTGATGAAAAGATGAATTTTGATTGAGCAAAAGTTTAGATGTAGAGAGGTGTATTAAAAATGATAATGCAAAATGTAGTTTTATTATCACTGTAACTTGTTACGAATAACAGTGTACAAGCTTTTACATATAGCAAAAAAAAAAAAAAGGTTGAAATCACCTGGATCCATTTTTGGCTGATACCTTGGACTCAACCAATCAGGGTCTTTGATTTCAACCCTTTTGCACAAAAACCCATGTATGTTTCAGGGGTTTAATTGCAAAAGGGTTAAAATCAGGAATCATAATTGGCTGGGTTCAGGGGACCAGCCAAAAATAGGTCTAGGGGATTTCAACCCCAAAAAAAAGGATATTTTATAATGGGGCCAAACTAGATACATTACCCAGCATAATGAAATATAGAGTAGAACACCATGGGGGTATGTTAACTATTTCTAATACTTTCAATCCAAACTTCCGTTTGAATTTTTTAATTTGATCATACATGACAAGTTTAAAATAAAAAGTTACTAAAAGCATTTTATACAACTTTTGGGGAATACCGCAAACTTGCAAAAAACAGAGTGAAGAAATGTAAAAGTTTTGTATTGTATTTCTCACAAAATTGAATGAAAGATGAGTGTACAATTCTTTTTATAAAGAGAAGCCAACATAGGCCTTTTGTAATAATAAGAGTAATAGTGGGCTTAGGCCCAATGGACTGAAGGATACAGAGAAATATATTCTCCATACCCCCCCCCCCCCGCAAACCCAATTATCGAAATAGGGTTTGAGCTCTGGAAATCAGAAATGGCGGCCGACTTCAATCTTCATGCTTTTGTCTTCGAATTAATTTTCTTCCACTCTGATAACATCTCTGTCTTCTCTACGTCTTTGTTTCCATCTCATATTCTTGCTTTGATCTTGTATTTTGTCTTTGGTGCAGGTAGCTACGGATTTGTTGACTTTTGCGTCAGATCTGCTCATGTTGATGAAATTTGAAGTGTCTTCGTTAGATCTATGTAAAGGTTGATAATTTACAGCAGATTCGTGACTTGAAGTTGTGGATCTGTTGTATTTATCTTCTAGGGTTTGATCCTTGCTTCTGCTGTCGTTGAATTTGGGGCTTCCAATTTCTGTAACGCATAGCTTGTCTTTCAGAGCCTCAAATCTATTTTTGGACAATGGTTTTGTCAGAATGTCAGCTATTTGGTAAGTTGACGGTATGTGATTAACTCGAAGCTTGTCTCCTTGAACTAATTCACGTACAAAGTATATGTCTAGTTCAATATGCTTAGTTCTAGAGTGCAATACTGGATTTGCAGTTAGGGCTATAACACTCATATTATCACACCACACTGTTGCCTTTGAATTTAAATTAATTTTTAGCTCACTCAATAATGATTGAATCCACATTATCTCTGCTGTTGTACTTGCAATGCTGCGATATTCTGCTTCTGTACTGGATCTAGAAACTGTATTTTGTTTCTTAGCACACCATGATATTGGATTTTTGCCTAAATATATGCAGTAACCACTTGTGGATTTTCTGTCATCATGGTCATTTGCCCAATCTGCATCTGCATAAGCATTAATGTCTAAGTTGTTGCTTGCCTTCAGTATTAGACCCTGATTGATAGTGCCTCTCAAGTATCTTAAAATTCTCTTGACTGCTTTCCAGTGATCATTCAATGGTCTTTGCATAAACTGACTTGCCTTATTCACACTGTATGATATGTCTGGTCTGGTTATAGTGACATACTGTAATGCTCTAATGATGCTTCTGTATAATCTTTCATTACATGTAGCTTCACCCTTCTCTTTGCTTAGATGTATGTTAGTGACCATAGGTGTAGGTGAGGGATTAGCTTTATTCATGTCAGACCTTACTAGAATTTTGTTGATAAACTTTCTTTGACTTAGTTGAAGTTTATTATTCTTGTTTCTGCTAACTTCAATGCCTAGAAAGTATGACAGTTCACCTAGATCTTTAATTGAGAACTCACTATTTAGTTGATCAGTGATGTTTATGATTTCATTGTTGCAATTGCCTGTAATTATGAAATCATCCACATAAATCAGAACGTAGGTCACTGTATTAGCTGCAAACTTTGTAAACAATGAGTTATCAGATTTTGCTGATGTATATCCAAACTTTGATAGTGTTGCCTTGAGCTTATTGAACCAGACTCTGGGTGCTTGCTTTAGCCCATAGATAGCCTTATTCAACTTGCACACCATGTTGTTATCTGATTTTTCTTTTAGTCCTGGTGGTAGTTCCATATACACCTCTTCCTGTAAGTCACCATTTAGAAAAGCATTATTAACATCAAGTTGCTTGATGGTCCAATTCTTATACAAGGCTATTGTTAAGATAATTCTAATTGTTGTTGGCTTCACAACAGGTGAGCAAATTTCATTAAAATCAATTCCCCACTGTTGTGAATAACCTTTAGCCACTAGTCTAGCCTTGTATTTAGAGATTATACCATCAGCATTTCTTTTTATTCTATATGTCCATCTACGCCCAATGATATTTTTGTCTTTGGGTGGTTGAACAAGATGCCAAGTCCTTTTATTAACTAAAGCATCTAATTCTTCCTGCATAGCTGACCTCCACTTATCATTCAACTTGGCTTGTTGATAAGTGGATGGTTCAGTATCATTAAATTCAGTACAAAAAGTTTTTGGTTTGAATATACCACTCTTTGCTCTTGTCATCATATGGTGTCTATTATGAGGTTGAGGGACTTCCCTGTTTCTTTCAACTTGAGTGCTTTCAGGACTGTTGTTCTCTTCACTGCTCACATTATCATGTTGCACATCATCATTGTCACCACCACCACTGTTTTCACTTTCATGATCTGAAGCATCTCTATGAGTGCAATGTTGTGTTGTGCTAGTAGTTTGTGTGCTTTGTGGTTGTCTAGTACTATTGTCAGGAAGTGGCACATGCATAACTTCATCCACTTGTTCAGGAAATTGTTGAATTATAGTTCTTGGATTATAAATTTTCTTTGTGGTTTTGCATGTGTCACTCTTGAAAGGAAACACTTTCTCATTAAAGATCACATGTCTAGATATATAAATTTTTCCATTGCTGTCCAAACACTTGTAGCCTTTAAATTTTTTGGTGTAACCCAAAAAAGTACATGGAGTAGATCTGAAATCTAGCTTGTGCTTATTAAATGGTCTAGTATGAGGAAAACATAGACATCCAAATACTTTTAGTTCATCATAATTGGGTTTGGTTTGATTTTAAATTTCTATGGGGCACTTCATGTCAAGTACCTTAGTAGGTAACCTGTTTATTAGATGAACAGCTGTGGCAAATGCATCAGGCCAGAATTTTAGAGGCAATGATGCATGTGCTAGCAGTGTCAAACCTATCTCCACAATATGTCTATGTTTTCTCTCAATTAATCCATTCTGTTCAGATGTATGTGGACACGTTAATCTATGTGTAATACCTTTTTTATGAAAATAGTCTTTTAAGGGCAAAAACTCCTTACCACCATCACTTTGAATAGTTTTGACTTTATGGCCTAACTGATTTTCAACATTGGCTATGAACTGCATAACTGTATTACAAGTGTTAGACTTTGATTTTAAAAAATATATCCAAACATACCTAGAATGAGCATCAATAAATGAAATGTAATATTTGTACCCATAGTCAGTGTTAATTGGTGGTGGGCCGCATAGGTCTACAACTATTAATTCTAATGGGTTCATATATTCAGTTTCAGAATTTGGGAATGGCAATTTATGGCTCTTTCCCATTTGACAGTATGTACACACATAATAACTTGGAATATCAACAGAAATATCATTGTTGACTAAAATTTCTTTCATAACTTTCAAACTTGGGTGTCCAAGCTTACAATGCCACAAATCAAATGTCAAGCAGTCATTACTTGAGTCTAATTCAGTTACATTACAGTACTTATTTCTAGGCTCAGTATTTCTGCAGTTTCCAGAATTGAACTTGTATAAGCCGTTTTGTTCTCTACCCTGCAATAAGATATTCCTAGTCAGCATGTCCCTAACAACACAGTGATTTGGGTAAAATTCAAATGATACTTTGTTGTCTTTAGCACACTGTGACACGCTGATTAAATTTTTCCTTATGTGCGGTGCACATAGTAAATTATTTAGATATATTTGTTTGGCACCATTAATACTAGCATGTCCAGTATGAGAAATAAGTATAGAATTGCCATTACCCATAATTAGAGATTGCTTACCTTTGTACTCACGATTGCCAAGATTCAGATTATTTAAGTTGTTAGTGACATGATGAGTTGCTCCAGAATCTGGATACCATGAATCATCTTGAATATCATCAGTAGTAGCAGGATTTGAGAAAATTTCTTGATTAGTTTTAGCATCTGATTGACTGCTAACCATGTTGGCATTTGGATTGTTATTCCTGCTATTGTTATTGCCTTGTTGATTGGCATTGTAGCTGTTGTTGAACCTGAAATAACATCTGTCAGCTGTGTGACCCATTTTTCCACAAATCTGACACTTTGGTCTGTTGTTGGGGTTCCATCTCCCAGCTCTTCCTCTTCCACGGTTTGACTGACCTCCTCTTTGGTAAGTATTTTGATTTCTTGAATTGTTTTGTTGGTTTTTGTTTTTCCCTGTAATGATATAGTTGACTGAGGGATCAGAAACTTGATCTTTTCTTTGCAGTAATCTACCTTCATGAGCTAACAGCATAGAATGAACACTTTGTAGTGAGGGTGTGGGTTCTATGGATGTTATGAATGCTACAACTGCTTCATATTCATCCTCCAGCCCTCCAACTATATATAGTACTTGTTCTTTTTCTTCAATCTTGTTTCATGTGCAAGCTAGTTGATCACATAGATTCTTTACCTTCATTAGATACTCATTCATGTTAGAATCCTCTTTCTTTATGCTTTGAAGTTGCTTCTTGTAGTTTAACACTCTTGCAAAAGACTGACTAGTAAATGATCTTTCTAGAGCAGTCCAAATATCATGTGATGACTTAACACCAATCAATTGTGGCATTATTGATGAACTAACAGTAGACATTAGCCATGCACTCACAAGATTGTCTTGCCTCTGATATGATGCATGTTCTTGGTTAGGAATTAAGTTGTTATCAGTACCTCTAATGTATTTTGCTGGAACAGTTTGAGTCCCATAGAGATAATCTTCAATTCCATAACCTTTTGCTGCTGTTTCCACCTGCAGTTTCCATAAAAGATAATTTGATTCATCCAGTTGAATCGAGATGATGTTACTTTGCGGCTTGATGATGGATTTGATAAGCTCTTCAGTGCTTTCAGCACTGGTCTGATTTGATCTAGCTGATGATCTTGAGGAATTTGGATTTGGTAAATTTGTTTCAACCATGATGCACAAATACTCAAGACTTGATAACAATAGGCGAAAAAGAAGATAAGTTTTTCAAAAAACTCGGATTCTTGAATTGGATTTTCTGGATGATTTCTCTGATTGATTTCAAAAAAGCAATCAGAAGTGTCAAAATGATGATTTCACGAATGTTTTGATATTTTTTTTTCTGATTGACTTTCTTGGATGGTTTTTTTGATTTCAGTTTGAAAGATTTCACCAGAATTTTTTATCAGATTGGAGTTTTTTTTTGAAATTCTTTATCACCAAGCTTGTGAGACTGAATACTGTTGCAGCCATGTAACACTGGTGAGGCACTGTCTTCTGATTCACAGCCTCAACCTTCAAGTGATGAGATGAAATCTCAGATGAAGGGTACCCACGTGATGATATTACTCTGATGGGTAATCTATCTTTTAGATAGATTTATAGAGGCACAGCGATTTGAATTGAGATCTTGATGCGATTAGCAAGAAAGCTCTGATACCATGCAAGAAACAGAGTGAAGAAATGTAAAAGTTTTGTATTGTATTTCTCACAAAATTGAATGATAGATAAGTGTACAATTCTTTTTATAAAGAGAAGCCAACATAGGCCTTTTGTAATAATAAGAGTTATAGTGGGCTTAGGCCCAATGGACTGAAGGATACAGAGAAATATATTCTCCATACAAACTGATATGAACACTATTTCAAATGCAAACCAGAGGTGGTGCTGATGATGACAGTGCTCAGAGGCACCACTTCTTGGTAGGGCATTGAAGATACTATATGTAGATTCGAAATAAATGCTGATGCTCTTGATGCAATCGGAAAGAGAGAGGGTGATGAATAAGCCCAACTCTCTCTTTTCTTGGATGACACAAAATCAAATGATGCAGCACTTGATCCCTTGATCAAGAATCAAATTATAGCCCCAAAATGATGAGTTTACTATGATAAGGAATACCGCAAGGCACTGAGCTATGATACAGATACGGTTATAAGATATACATATCCTATAACCATATCAGATACCATGTTGAAATTTGATGAGAAGAAGAATTTTGATTGAGTAGAAGTTTAGATGCAAAGATATGTATTGAAAACGATAATGCAGGATGTAGTTTTATTATTACTGCAACTTGTTACAAATAGCCACTTATAATTATATGTACCAATAAAAGGGACTATTTTACAATGCGGCCGAAACCAGATACATTAGTGCTCATAATGAAATACATAACAAAACACCATGCAGCATGTTTACTATCTCTAATACTTTCAATCCAAACTTCCATTTGAAAATTTTAATTTGATCATACACGACAAGTTAAAAATGAAAAGTTACTGAAAGTATCTTATATAACTTTGGAAGAAGAAACAAAGTTATTAAAAGTCAAAAAATGTGACCATACTTATAAATGTACATAAACAAAACATAGTAAATAATATATATGGTCATGTGAGAGAAGGGAATAATAAGCAAGGGAGAAAAGTACAAAGAGGATGCAAAATGTAGGGTAGGAGGAGGCATAGTAGGGTAGGAAGAGAAAGAAAAGAAAAGGGAAGGTGACAAAAGATGCTTGAAAAGAGCACTGTTTTTTGTTTAGCTCACAAAGTGGTATCAACCCCCCAACTTGTGTACTACTATGACTCTCCAATTCCATGTCCTCACATAAAGCAATATGTCTTTGCTTTCATGATAAGAAAATGCATGTGATCTTCTGTCACCCACTATATCTTATTTTATTTTTTTAGTGTTAGGCAAACGTTATTGTTCATTTTTAATCTTAAACAAATCGTCTGGTTTATGTTTTAAAATTGTTTCAATGGACCAGTTTACGATATTTAGATGTGACAGAACCCCATAAAAAACAAGAAGTTTGTCCAAGTAACCTTGAGGATTGAAAAACAGAGACCACTAAAACATATACACATAGTTCTTTGTTAATTGCAGAGATGTGCAGCATATACCATTAAAGGTTCTTTAATAGTCCTATTTTTGTTTTACTTTTGCTTCTTGGCACTTTTTTACAAGTGCATGGATTAGCACAAAGTGAAGAAGAAAGCATATGAGTTAATCACCTCCAGCTTTAAAAGAAGCTCCACTGAAAAAATTGCTGAAAATTACATGTATAACAACGAAAATGCTATAACAACCGAAAATGGAAGAAGTCAAAAACTGCGGCACGTAGGGGAACCATTGGATGTTTAACCATCCGTGAATTGTGCTCGTTTTATATCGCGTATTTGTGGATCTGGTGATTTTCACCGTAAATCTTCCGGTCGTTCCAGCATTCTCTGTATAATAATGATTAATTAGAATGTTTTACAACAAATAATTTAAATGCATGCATCTCGGCGGCAGTAATTCACATCATGTCATTGATTTGGAAACAATTCATTATCAAAAGATACTTTCAAAGCAAATCTAACGGAGTTGCTTGTAAACTTCAAATTGCAAAAACAGTCAATTTCATGCATGTCCCCTTTACAAAGTTTCTCCATTCCTTTGTTTATTTTACTGCACGGAACAATGATGTTTAACAGAAGCCGTAATCAAATTCAGGTTGTTCAATAATATTAGCCGGATCTCTTTACCTTTTTTTTTCTCCTTGATCCAAATTTCTTTGTACAAGTAGTTATGTAATTGTTAGTCTTACTGAGTTGAATCAAACATCTCAGAGTTAGATTCTTCTTTACTGTCAAAAATCATTTGTGAAATCTTTTTAGTAGCTAACTTAGCTTAAAAAACATGTCTCACAAGAAAATTTCCAAGATATTAGAACAGAACCTTTTCAAACATTCAAACTTGAATTGAACACGCTAACATAAAACAAAATAGATTTGAATTTTCTCTCCAAAAATTGGACCTACATTGTGGCATGAAAATGATGTTACATGCATTCAGTTGGCAACATTATAACAACTACATAGGTGCATCTTCTGTGCATCATCCCATTAATTAGTTATGTGCACTTAAAATTTTCAAAACCAAATTATTCTGAAACCACACACTCTCACACACATATTCTGAACCCCATACCTCAAATTTCCTGAGCAACATGATTATTCTTCCTAACTTGCAACAAATGCTACCTGCTTTAGCAGTGCACACTTTAGTCAACAATAGTAGAAATATGCCAAGCTTTACTGTGTGTTCTTTTGACATGCAAAAGGTCACAGCCTCGAAAAGCATCATAGTTACATCTCACCAAACACATTGTACGATTTGACACCACAATCAAAAAAAAATTGCATGAGTGGGCTCAAGCAATGCAATTACTGCAAGCACAAATCTTTTCCTCGTTTTAAGATGGAAACCCCAGCAAAAAAACTGTTATAGTAATCATGGGATTTAATGTATGATTGGCTTACGAACAAAGTAGGTTTGACTCACTTTATGGTTACGTCATTATGAATGGCGCTTGTAATTCGATTAGCTTGATACTGTGTGTGTATGTCATGATAAGGCACTGATTGGAGCAGAAATGCTTTTGGTATAGAAATGCTGGCTGTTGGCATCAAAGTTAAAGGCATGATGCGCTCACTACTATACATACAGTGTGCACATAAATACAATGGGTTACGTTACCTTGTGTGTGTCGTTCTCCAATATGCACGCACATATATTATGTTGGAGAAGTAAGTGAATGAGGCTGAGCTATGCTCCATTACCGTATAATACTATACCTTCAGTCCATGAGTTTTCAATATGAAAAAAGGCCCGAAATGAAATCAAATCAACGGTTATATCAAACGATATATTTCAAAATGAATGGCACCCCGTGATTTCCTCCTAAAGCAGCAATTCGCACAAGTTTCTATTCGGGATCCCTAGCATAACCCGGTCTGATTTAATGTAATATTGTTCAATTTTGGTAAAATATAGTTTAAACCCATATCAAATATGAAATAAGAAAATCATTTTAATAACAATCAATCTTTGAAGGTGACAATGCAAAACTTTTACATTTAAATGTTTTAACACACTATGTTATATCAAAATGAAATATTAATTTTTAATTGTATGAATATCACAATTAGATACTTAGCAACAAACGAATTTTTTTTATTAGATCAAAACAAATTGTACTTGTCTATTATTTATCTGTAGGCGCTCCGCCGCTACCGACGTTCAGATTAACCGAAACCAAAATGTATCTATATGTTTAGATTATTCGTTTAGAATTTTTACACCGTTGTTGAACTCCGATTTTCCCTATTTACATATATCGGTGCGGTATGATGAAACTATATTAAATGAATATGTGCAATAGGGCAGATCATTGTGGTACTACTCTATAATAGCTTCAAAATATGCGTACACCAATAAACGTGCGTGGGTTAGCTAGGACATGATAGATGAGACGTGAGATCCTTAAATATGAATGTACAGTATTTATACCATTGCAGCCTTCATAAGATATGAGGTACTCGAAATATGAATGCACAGTGTTCATACCATTCCACAGTCAAAATATGGCTGAAACTAATTTCTTTGACAATCAGGTACCATACCATGTGCCCTTGTAATTCAACTTTCTTTGAAATTTTAGGTTCTTGATGCATATAAAATTAAGTAATATTGAAAGCTGTATGCTTTTTTATACCCTAGTCTACACAGATCCAAAAGTCTTTGATTTTATTTCTTTTTCGCTGAAAGGGTTTACTGAAGTAGTTGAACTTAATTTATGCCGCCAAACATAGAAATTATATTTCCTGACAAGTTCGTGGCAGGTTGGAAGTGATGGAGATATAACTGTATACACTCAAGTCCACAGTAGTTGTTCTACCAATGCAAATAAACATATGAAGTTGCATGCATGTGCATACATTACATTGAACACCCCCCCCCCCCCCCCCAAAGAAAAAAAAATATCTGCACATATATATTATATAGTGTATGTAAGTATATTTGATATTTATAAAAATAACTGCAGCGTGAATAGCAAATTAAAATGCCTGTTGCAGGTCATCTGTCAGGCAAAATTTTGAGTTAAAAACAGTTAATACAAAATCTCAGTTAGTTTAATGATTGATTGCATGGTGACATTCTTATCTGCTTATTTAACCTAGATAATTGGCTGATTAAAGTAAACGTATAAAGATCTACAGAGTGAAAGATAAATATTCAGATGTCATGATAAGATAAATTATCCATGGTGTCAGGGTGCAAATTCATAGTAAAAAATTGCAGGAATCCTGAGAATCAATGACAGAGGAGCATTAACTTAATTAACAAAGGGTTTTGTCACATGAATGATGGGATTTAAGTCAGCATCAAATCATATTAACAACTCTACAAAATCTCCAAGCTGGCATTGATACCAAATGAACAAATATTTATTAACTTCTACTATAACAATATGAACAGCAATTAATACAGATTTTTAAATACTTAATTAAATGCATGTGTTATCCAGCTGCTATCGTTGGCTTGGACTCCATAATTCCACATCTACTATTGTCTTCTAATCTAACTTTCAACAAAAATATATTTGCTTAATATTGAATGTGGATATGAATTGATACTTACGTTAATGGGGGTATGCCCGGCCCTAATTTTAACAAGGTAGATGATAGGACTGCACATAGGCCAGTTAATGTTACCGGACTGGTTATAATCGAAGCCTGATCCGTGTCTTGCATGTTGATGGATGTGGGTTTTGCTTTAACTACCGAGGTCGGACCTAGGCCCGACTGGATAATATGAGGATTGTGTGCGTTTTATTAAAATCCGGTCTAGTTTGGACTTCATTAAATTATTAGTTTTAATGTAATATCAAAATAAGAATATTTATTTGTTTAAATCTTGTTTGTTTGCACTTAGATATGTTGGAAATAAACTTGATTAGATTTAGCTTAACTTTTTGGGAGAAAAACCACTGCAGATACTGAAAGTGATATGGAAGAATTGTTGCAGTGAAAGAATGGTTTGATGAACTGATGTAACAGATACAATTGCCAGTGTACTTATACCGGAAAATGCTGGTTTACCCCAAGAATAATACGTCGTTTTACCCGAATGTGAAAGAGGAATACTGGACCTCTCCTGAATTCCGAATCTTCCGCCTAAAACATTGTCTCTATTCGCATTATTTTACTTACACAGTTTCGGTTACAGTAGCAGCTCCTACTTATACCCGGCGGCTAACGGGGGGTTGAAATCACCTAGTCCGAGATTTTCGTGGTCCCCCTGATTCAGGTGGGATCCACTGAAATTAAAGGTTTAGATTTCTTTGATCCAGGGGACCAGGGAAATTCCGAGTCAGGGGATTTGTACCCGCTAAAAGACAACGAAGATAAATTCATGGGCTATAATTAAACAACAAATGACTAACGAGTCTTGGTCCGATATAAACTATGTATACAATCTCCAGAATGAATAGCCGCGTACTTTATTGGCAAATTCTATTTATGCACCATAAACTATTTTAGGTACACCATTTTTTAAAATTAAACCATATATACAATTTTTTGCTAATTATACACTATGCATATTATACTAAACTATCCTCAGTTTAGAATAAAACGAAATAATTGTCTGATTTTAATATAGAAAAATATAGAGAAGAATTTAATGCTTAATGAACCGTATCACTTTCAGTACTTAATTTGAAATTTTATTTTTGTGACTAATTTGAATTGCAAAATGTTAAAACTTATTACATACGAATATAACCAGAAAGAATATGAATAGATTTAATCTTCAATGAAAATTAAATTATTTTTACTTAACAACACAAAGAAATTTCAATTATTTTATAATGAAATTTTGCCAATTTTATACATTGTGGACATTTGAAATCTTTATCCTTTAATTTTGACTTTCATTGTTTTAAGTAAGGATATTTTTGTATTTAATTTAGTAAGGGTAATTTCTTCATCAGTTTCATAAATTATTCTATGGTGTTGGTAAAGTAGTTTTTGGTGTATAAATAGAACCCCTCCTACAAATCTAGAGTTTTCCATCTCCCCATTTCTTCCGCCACCATTAACAATTCGCTATTCTTCTATGATACAAAGAAATTTTTTCATCCATACGGCTTTAGTGAGGATATCCACGCGTTGAAATTGAGCTGGAACATGTCTAATCTCCAATCTGCCTCTTGTAACTTGCTCACGCACATAGTACAAATCAATTTCGATGTGCTTTGTGCATGAGTGCTTAGTTGGATTTGCTGATAGGGAGATGGTGTCGAGATTATCGCATCAAATTACTAGCTTTTTGGTGTTACAAATTCCGAATGCATGGGTTAAATACCCAATCCACATCAATTCGGTTATAGTGCGGGCCACAGATCTATACTCCGCCACGGAGCTTGAATGTGACACGGTGGCATGCTTCATTGAGCACCGGAAAAATCAGATTTGGTCACATATTATAATGTCCTGGGTTTTGACTGAGTCTGTAATACAATTAATTATGAATTATTCCAGTTATTGATCTAAAAATAAATAAATTCTAGAATAATAAACTGAGAAGAATCCCAAGTGTGTGTGTGTGTGTATTAATAGTTTAAAATATTTTAACCATTGTATATATGTGTACAACAAGTAAATAATGTCTTATTATATTAATTGATATTTTTATATTTTGTTTTAAACCCTTACAAAAGTATAGTGGACATTGGAATTGAATATTCTAGAATAATAATAATTATTATAGATAAAGTCCTATATGTATATATTTATCTTGTTTTCATATGAACATATGTGTATATATGTGTATTAATAAGTAAGTAGTGTTTTATTTTGTTTTTAAACTTATGAAAATTTAAAAATGAACATCACTTAAGTCAAAATTCATATTAATAACATTTGTGAAATATAGTTTACTTCATGATTAAGAAATATTACATTTATATATGATGTAACTTATTGTGTATTTAGTATTAAAACAATTTAGTGAAAAGATTTGCAGGAAGAGGATTTGCCGTGTCATTTGAATACATTAGTTTAAATTGCTTAGCAACTGTACTCATATCTTACTGGCTAAGTTAGATGTTATAACTTGTATTAGCTCAGCAATATCACATCTTCAAATTCTTTATGAACTAACCCATGTTCATGATGATCAGTATGATCCATAAATAAACTACAAAGGCATATATAAAATAAAATCCAATTCAACGGTTCATGATAAAGAAAACTTAGAAACGATTTCATAGTGCATACCCTGTTGAAATGAAATGGTCAGTACCATAAGCTCAACCACATTTGATGATAGAGAGGTTGATGGACTTGTAACTGAGCTGCAAATGATGCAAAAATACTATATATATAATTTAAAACAATTTTATTATATTTAATCTAAATATTTAATTGTCGTTAACTCTGAAGATTTAATAACTTTTTGTGCTTTCGAGGAAAACAACATATCTGGTCATACACTTTGTATTTCTAAAGAATAAAAACACAGCCTTTTTGTTCCCAATCAAATGAATTACCATAACCAATTTCCTTTCAATCAAAATATAGGCTGCCTTAACTACTACTATATTTAGTTACCTGAGATCAAAGTATTCTCTTATTTTTGCATATATGCTTTGTACATATAAGGTGTACTTCATACAACTTGGTCGTGTATCACTTGGAAGTGGAAATTGAATCATGAGAACACAACACATAACTTCTTTTTAATCACTACATACACACAGTTAGTCTAAGAACACCCTTCCCATCTACTTAATGTCATGTTTACTTAACAACAAAGTCTGATTTTAATATACCATTTAAACACGTGGTTGGTACAATATATGTACTGCAAATGATACATGGTGGTGGGTGTTATCTAAGGTAGGAGATAAGTAAACACTTCACTTACTTTCAATCAAACTGGAGAGCAGCAGCCTAATCTACCTTACCAAAGCCTATATACTAGTGGAATACTTTATTATCTATTTCCACATATATGTACACTAGTATCCTCCTCACGAATTCATCAACAAAGTAAACTAAAATCTGGAACTAATTGAAAAGAAATGGTAGCAAATAGAGGATCAAAATCCTGGACATGAACTTGAATACCAACAAACAAATTTTGGTAAGCAAACTCCTTTTTTCCCATTCAAACTGTTTCCGTTGATATGCGCAGACATACATACATATAGATATATGTGTGTTTGAGTATATTGAATTAAGCTAGTCAGATCCGCTTTCAAATCCTAGACAAAAACATGTGAATCAAAATTAAAACCAATGAACAAACTTCAAAGCAGAACTAGTGTATTTTGGGTGAGTAAACTCCCTTGTTTCTGCATTTAAACTATTCCAGGATGATTATATTAAATCATGCAACATACATATGTACCTATACATGCTTATGAATGTAATAAAACACTTTGATTGTATGCTTAAGTGAATCATCAATTTACCTATGAATCATCTCTACATGTTCTAAACTAGTGAACATTTCAACTCTGCCTACTTCTAAAATCCCTAAATCAAATTCTAATAAGGTATAGGATTAGAGTTCCATATGAAAATAGTTTGTTTATCTCTGTAGTTTGTCTTAAAAATATTTCCAGCATAAACCAAGTTGCTCACCTACATAAATATGTAATACCCAGTAATTGAAGTAGAAATGGCCAAAATTTGAAGTTGTTTAAATCAAGATTCAGGGTGTCAGGGATGTTAGGAATTAGAAAGCATGATTTTTAGTTGTGAAATGGTGATTTTTAGTTACGAGAATCACTTGGAAAGTGGGGATGGACCAGAAATGTTCTTGGGTAGAATTACGGTGATGGATGTGATCAGAGAGACGGATGATGCGCATGGAGATGCTGGAAGGTGTAGAGAGTCTAGGAAAAATGTTCAATAATTTTTCTATAACCTAAATTTTGAAAACCAAATAGATTTAAGGATTTCAACAGTTTTTTAAACCCTTGTTCATCGTAAATTGTGTCACCAAAGGATTATCAGAGAATGTCGAATCTGAGCGAAGGTGTCAAGCTTCGAATCATCAACAGGACGGAGGAGTTTGAAGGCTTTCCATAATTGTGGTGATGGCAGTGGATAAAAAGGGATGGGCAAGGTTATTTGGCACTTCAGGCTGAGCAATGGAAATCCGATCAAGGACATTGGAGATGGAACTAGGTTCGGGAATGGATTCGGGGAGCAATAGTTAACGTATGGCGATGGTCGAGGCAACGTGTTGGTCGGCGGTGTGATTGTGCATGTGCACAAGTGACATGTGCATGTGAAAATGTTTAAAAGAACATATTAGTAGCAAATTGCAAGGGGAAAGATGTGTTGATCAACATGTGTTTGTTTGATCAGATGGCTAGACAAGCCAGGGCCGAGAAAAAAGAAAGGGGATGTGGTAAAGCAGCAGAAAAACCAGAGAGAAGAAAATGAAATAGGAGATGGGAGAAAAAAAAAGAAAGGAATGGGGATAAATAGAACGATGGAAAGGAAAAGTAGCATTACAAAAAAAGAAAAGAATGGGAACCCATGGGCTGGAAATAGGTCTGATTGGGCCAGCGAAACAAATAATAAAAGGAAAATGAAAGATACTAAAGAAAAAGAAAGAAGGGGAGATGAGCCAGAGGATTTAGGCCGGTACGATAGGCTATGTGTAACAACCTGCATTTTACGTATCGTAGGTTCATAAAATATTTTTACTTAATTCCCTGAAGGTTGGATCATTCTCATATTTTGGTATGTTGTTTATGGGGATGTGAGACATATCCATAGATTTTACCAATTTTATTTGTGACCATTTTACCCTTGCCAGCCTTGTATAAGGCATAAATTTTGACTGGGATTGAATCAGGTGTTGAGATTGATTTCATTGGAAAGGAAATTGTGTTATCAATTCCGTAAAGTGGTCACATTAAAGATTTGGTTCAGCGGTTTAGGAGGAATCTTTGTTTTAGTGTTTCACAGTTTCTGATCAGGTTTTATAAGCCATTAATGGGCTGATTTGGTATGGCCCATTAGTGGCCTGATGAGAGGCTATAAATAGGGGATTAGAGGCATGAAGAATAGTTCACTTTCTTCATTCTCTCATTTGGTTGAGCTTGTGAATCTCCTTGCTCAATCAAATACATCTTTCCTCCATTAAAATTCTAGATCTACATTAGAAGATTGAAGATCTACATCAAAGGAAGCTAGATCAACATTAAGTGAAGAGAGATCACATCAAATCGAGAGGTTTGAAGTTCATTCTTCGCTGTTCGGATTGCAAATTTAGTGATTTCGACTTAACTCGAAGAATTGGTGAGTGATTAACATCTCTCATACGAATTAAATCAAGTATTTGGGTTGTTTGATCTTGATTTCATCATTTTAAGTTGTTTTCACCTAGATTTACATCATGGTAAATATATTTTCATTTGAATCACCATAGCCTAATCTAGCAACTTAAAACCGGTAATTCTTATGTTAATTCATATGTTTATCTATAGTGAATCTTATATGATTATTGATGAATAATTGTCATTTTGATGATGTTGATGGTTTCATAAAGTGTTGATGGTCGAATTGGATGACTTGGATGAGTTATTTGCGTCGACGTTGTTGTTTGGTAATGATTTGGTCCAGATTGGAGCTATTTTGGCCAGATCTGGAGTCAGGTCGTTTTTCTTAGGTCATTGATGAAGTGACATGAATTTTGGGTCGTGTGGCTTGTTGCTCAAGAAAGGGATGAAGGTCAGGTCGTTGGTTGTAAGTCACTAGTGTGTTAGGTCGTTTTAAGACCTAGCGTGTTAGGACATTTAAGACCTAGTGTGTTAGGTCATTTTGAGACCTAGTGAATTTGGTTGTTTAATACCTAGTGTGTTAGGGCATTTAAGACCTAGTGTGTTAGGTCGTTTTGAGACCTAGTGAGTTAGGCCATTTAAGACCTAGTGTGTTAGGTCATTTAAGACCTAGCGTGATAGGTCGTTTTAAGACCTAGTGTGTTATGTCATTTGAGACCTAGTGAGTTAGGTCATTTAAAACCTAGTGTGTTAGGTCGTTTAAGACCTAGTGAGCTAGGTCATTCAGGACCTAAGGAGTTAGGACCTATGGAATTCAGGACCTAAGGAGTTCAAGAAAATAATGTTGGCCAAATGAAGCATGTTTTTGAGTCGACGATGGTTTTAGCTTCGACGCGAATTCAAGGAGGAATGTCTGAAGTATCGTGTAGTGTTTGTTGATCGCCGTAATGCAATGAATGTGAAGACGATTCAAGGGTGTTGAGTTCGTAAATAATGGTTGCTCGAGAAGGTTGCTCGAGCTATGAATGGCCATCAAGGAGGACGACTAGAGATATTGAAGGCTGAGAGATTATTGTTGTCATTGGTTCTAGCAGACTTAAAGCAAGTGTACAATAGGAACGTCTAAAAGACCGGTTGAATGGTCGAGTACCCTGGGTATCGTTGAAAGGCCTAGATACGTATCGTTGATAGGAGTATGGAGTTTTTGCTAGAACCAAGGTTACCATTAGTCTTTGACGTATGGCAAGGTTGGTTGTTATATGATTAAGGATGATTTCGAAGCAGGATAGGCAGTGGTAGCCAGGGTCATTGATGTTGTTTGTTTTACTTATACTGTCTCACATAAGTTGTCTGACGTCGAGGGAGATGTTTCTTAGGTGCTTATCAAATGTTGGTTTAGACCTTCGGGGCTTGTGATTGAGGAATGTTGATCTCGATTAGGATGGTTTACGTGAGATATAACTGGTTGCTATGTTACTATTATCTGGTTACTTCTTATTGCCATGGATGTACTGTTGTTTCTGAATGCTTAGTTGTAAAGGCTATCACTTTCAGAAGTAGGGAATACATGTTTGGGTTCTTCTTTGGGGTTTTGGTAGATTGGTTAGTTAATCTGCCAATTCTCATACACTTTATTGATGATGTTAGATAGCTGTTTTATCGCTCATTAAGACCGTTGTCTAACTCAAGGTTTTATGTTTCCTCTTATCACACCTTGGGCTGTTCATCCGGTTTTGGATGGGCAGACTAAGTAGCAGGTTACATGTAGCAGAGCTTAATGAAGCGAGGATGCAGAACGATGATGAGCAGGAGGCTTGCGTATTACTTTCTTCTATTGGATGTTTCCGCTGTTATGATTGGTGTTTTCTGTGAGTGTTGTAGTTAGGAAAAATTTGTATGAGCACTTATGTTGTAATCCAAGGGTGTATGGATATTCTTTCTAGATGTTATGAAAGTTTAAGTTTCTGCTCAGACATGCTTCACTATTATGGCCTGTTGTATATGTTTTATTATATTTTATCCTTGCGTTGTGAGTTATATAACAAGTTCCGCTTGTGTTATCTTACCTTGATGATCGTCCATAATTGACTGGCACATCTTTCAGCGTATTATTCCCCTTGTTAAGTACAGGAGTTATTGGCAGTCATCACATTTGGTATCAGAGATCTGGTTATCGACTTTAGCCAGAGTTCGGAGACATATTTGTAGATTTCTTAGGACATTTGGAGCTCTGGTTATCACATTTGGTATCAGAGCTCATCACAAATATGTATGAGGGACGTATTCGTAGATTTCTGATGGACGTATACTATATATTAGTGTATAATATAATAGCATTTGAATTCTATAGCAGTTTTCACGTAAGTGGCTAAATATTCTATATTACAGATTTAGAATAAGTCATCGACCATCGAGACACGCTACTAGGGAGGAGACTGCTCCTGGAGAGGGAAATGGCAGTATACCAGACTACCCAACTATGTTCAAGGCCATGATGACAGCGATCATGAGGAGGGTACCCGCTTAGGAGGCAGCAATGGTAAATGTAGGATTTCAAGTGCAAGTACCGAGGGTTGTGGACCTCGCGAAGCTATGCAAAGACTTCACTTCTCTTGAAGGAAAGCCGTTCAAGGGGACAAATCCGACTGAAGAGGTTCAAAGGTGGTTAGTGCTTGTGTATTGATTTTTGGAGATTTAGGTATTGACGATGCAATGAAAATGAAGCTTGCATCGAGACAATTACAATGTAGAGCCATGGATTGGTGGAACTCTATCACTTTGGAGACTCCGGAAGAAGAGATAACATGGTAACAGTTCCTAGTCAAGTTCGAGACAAGGTTTATCTCTACTACTTAGAAGTCAGTTCTGTTCAAGAAGTTTGTGGAGCTGAAACAGAATGGTCGATCAGTGCTTGAGCATGTTTCTGATTTTGAGGCCTTGTCCAAGTATGCCTGATCGTATATTAACTCTCCTTACCAGAAGAACGAGAAGTTTGTTATGGGTTTGGATACCTACATAGGGAGACCATTGTAGATCATGTTGACGATCCATATGAGAAAATTATGGAAAAAGCAACGAGACATGAAAGCTTGTTTCTTAGAGAAGAAACGGTTGTTGTTGAGACCAAGGAAGCTCTGAAACCACAACAAGGTGGTAATAATGATAAGAAGAGGAAGCAACAACAGCAGAAAGGAAAGGATGGCAAGAAGAAACCTAAAAGTGAGGTGATTTGCTAAAAATGCCAATAGAAGGGTTATTTTGCTAATGAATGTATGATCCCTAAAGCTAAGAAGAAGTTTTTCAAGTGTGGAAAACCTGGACATGTCAAGAAGGATTGTCCGGAGCTAGTGAAAGGGAAGCAGATAGTGAAGGCTTATGCTTTGGAAGTTGTGCCATCTTCTTCACGGTCTCCTACTGCAGAAGAGAAAAGGAAGGGTGTCCTCGTTCAAGGTACTCTTTTCGTTAAAGGTGTTTCAGTTCATGTGTTGTTTGATACTGGAGCATCGCATTCATTCATTTGCAATGAGCTTGTGTGCCGCTTGGGTTTGGAACCCGAGGCAATATCATAAAAAAGAGTTAAACTTCTACTGTAAAGATACGGATTTAAAGACCAGAGTTTGATCTTTGGTTTTTGTTTTAAAAGAAATTGGAATCGTTGAAGGGGTTGAGTGCGATTTGAGGACGAAAATCAAAAGTTCCTGGGCGTCGAACTGAGACTTGCGGCTGGTTTTGAAATGAACTAGGGTTTGACTGGTAAAAGAGAAGTATATATATATTTTTATTAATATTTAATTCTTTAATTTCAAATAGGCTCGTTAATTCATATGAACTCCTAATCAAGCCCAACGACTATTTCCCCTAGCTAAATACCTCCATTCCGGACACAATGGACTATGTTTCATAAGCCCATTTGACCGTTTTAGTCTATTTTCTTTAAATTAAAATATAAAACATTCAATATTAAATTTGAACGTATATTTTAATTTACCGGAGTTAGATACCGACTCCAAAAATTCTCGAAAAATAAATCTAGCTATGTTTTGACGATATGGTCCTAACAAAATTAATTTCATCGAATTTGGAGACTGTTTGAAATATGGGTTTTTAAATGGTCGATCCAATTTAACAGAAATTACCAAATGCGTTTTAATTTACCACGCTCATATATTAATTCCAAAAATTATGAAAATTTAAACTTAGCAATAATTTGACATTCCGGATCCAAGAAAAGTGGTTTCGTCGAAAACGGAGGTCGTTTGCAGAATGGCTATTTTAAGGGCTATATATTATATAAATTATATAGCGACTATTTTAAATTTTAAACTGGACATACTTTCAATTTATATTATGAAATCTGAATTTTTCACATTCGTTAGAAAGATATAATTAAACAGATTCAAATATTTCTGGTTTTATTCAAATCCGATTTATTTTGAATCCTATACATTCAGTTGAAATTTAAAATCGAATTTTCAAACTACCGCGCCATTTCAAGCTCATTATATAATTAAAATAAAATTATTCATTCTAACTTTGATTTAAATAATTTTTTATTCATCATTATTTAAAATAAATCATTTTAAATATTTAAAATCCATTAAACAATCTCCCCACTTAAAATCTTTTCGTCCTCGAAAAGGAACGGAGCTGAAAGTTGTTTAAATAACCAACTCAACTTTCATTCTTTTATTGGTTTCAATAATTTTATTAGTTGAACTAATAGAATCATCAATCAATTAGTTAATTATCTTTTCAAATATATATAACTTTTATATATTCAAAAATCATATTTTCTAAGATCGGATTATATATATAATCAAAAATACGTTAATTATAAACTTGTCACTCTCAACTCATTCTAGGGCATTTCTGACCCCATCTCTAACTAGTATCTCATTCTAGGATACTACTGATCCTATCTCTAATGAGTATTCTTTTATAGGATATTTCTAATCCCACATCTGATGAGGCTTTTGTTCAGTTCTAACGGGTTGTACCCCAAAGATCTGAGTTAACCAAAGCTCTGATACAAACTGTATACAATACGGATTTAAAGATCAGAGTTTGATCTTTGATTTTTGTTTTAAAAGAAATTGGAATTGTTGAAGGGGTTGAGTGCGATTTAAGGATAAAAATCCAAAGTTCCTGGGCGTAGAAATGAGACTGGCGGCTGGCTTTGAAATGAACTAGGATTTGACTGGTAAAAGGGGAGTATTTATATATATTTTTATTAATATTTAATTCTTTAATTTCAAAAAGGCCTGTTAATCCATATGAACTCCTTATCAAGCCCAACGATTGTTGCCCCTAGCTACTATTCCGGACACAATGGACTATGTTTCGTAATCCCATTTGACCATTTCAGTTTGTTTTTATTTAAATTAAAATATAAAACATTCAATATTAAATTTGAACGCACATTTAAATTTACCGGGGTCACATACCGACTCCAAAAATTCCCGAAAAAATAAATGTAGCTGTGTTTTGATAATACGTTCCTAACAAAATTAATTTCATCGAATTCGGAGACTGTTTGATAAATGGGCTTTTTAATGATCGATCCAATTCAAGAGAAATTACCAAATGCGTTTTAATTTACCACGCTCACATATTAATTCCAAAAATTATGGAAATTTAAACTTAGCAATAATTTGACATTCTGGATCCAACAAAAGTGGTTTTCTTGAAAATGGAGGTCGTTTGTAGAATGATTATTTTAAGGGACATATATATATTATATAAATTCAATAGCGACTATTTTAAATTTTAAAATGGTAATAACTTTCAATTTATATTATGAAATCTGAATTTTTCACATTTGTTAGAAAGATATAACTAAATAGATTCAAATATTTATGGTTTTACTGAAATTCGATTTATTTTGAATCCTGTATATTCAGCTGAAATTTAAAATCGAACTTTCAAACTACCGCGCCATTTCAAGCTCGTTATATAATTAAAACAAATTTATTCATTCTAACTTCGATTTAAATAAAATTTTAGATGTTATTATTTAATATAAACCATTTTAAATATTTACAATCCATTAAAATAGCTAAAATAAAATTTTTGAATTGGTTCTGAAATTCCGGGCTGTTACAATCTCCCTACTTAAAATTTTTTCGCCCTCGAAAAGGAACGGAGCTGAAAGTTGTTTAACTAACCAACTCAACTTTCATTCTTTTATTGGTTTCAATAATTTTATTAGTTGAACTAATAGAATCATCAATCAATTAGTTAATTATCTTTTCAATTAAATATAACTTTTATATATTCAAAAATCATATTTTCTAAGATCGGATTATATATATAATCAAAAATACGTTAATTATAAACTTGTCACTCTCAACTCATTCTAGGGGATTTCTGACCCTATCTCTAACTAGTATCTCATTCTAGGATACTAGTGATCCTATCTCTAATGAGTATTCTTTTATAGGATATTTCTAATCCCACCTCTGATGAGTCTTTTGTTCAGTTCTAACGAGTTGTACCCCAAAGATTTGAGTTAACCAAAGCTCTGATACCAACTTTATACGATACAGATTTAAAGATCAGAGTTTGGTCTTTGATTTTTGTTTTAAAAGAAATTGGAATTGTTGAAGGGGTTGAGTGCGATTTAAGGATAAAAATCCAAAGTTCCTGGGCGTCGAAATGAGACTAGCGGCTGGCTTTGAAATGAACTAGGATTTGACTGGTAAAAGGGGAGTATTTATATATATTTTTATTAGTATTTAATTCTTTAATTTCAAAAAGGCCTGTTAATCCATGTGAACTCCTTATCAAGCCCAACGATTGTTGCCCCTAGCTACTATTCCAGACACAATGGACTATGTTTCGTAAGCCCATTTGACCGTTTCAGTTTGTTTTTATTTAAATTAAAATATAAAACATTCAATATTAAATTTGAACGTACATTTTAATTTACCATGATCACATACCGACTCCAAAAATTCCCAAAAAATAAATGTATCTATGTTTTAACAATACGGTCCTAGCAAAATTAATTTCATCGAATTCGGAGACTGTTTGAAAAATGGGCTTTTTAATGGTTGATCCAATTCAATAGAAATTACCAAACGCGTTTTAATTTACCACGCTCACATATTAATTCCAAAAATTATGGAAATTTAAACTTAGCAATAATTTGACATTCTGAATCCAACAAAAGTGGTTTTCTCGAAAACGGAGGTCGTTTGCAGAATGGTTATTTTAAGGGATATATATTATATAAATTCCATAGCGACTATTTTAAATTTTAAAATGGACAAAACTTTCAATTTATATTATGAAATCTGAATTTTTCACATATGTTAGAAAGATATAATTAAATAGATTCAAATATTTCTGGTTTTACTGAAATTCGATTTATTTTGAATCCTGTATATTCAGCTGAAATTTAAAATCGAATTTTCAAACTACCGCGCCATTTCAAGCTCGTTATATAATTAAAATAAAATTATTCATTCTAACTTCGATTTAAATAAATTTTTAGATGTTATTATTTAAAATAAATCATTTTAAATATTTAAAATCCATTAACATCGCTAAAATAAAAAATTTGAATTGGTTCTGAAATTCCGGGTTGTTACATTTACAATCTATTTCGGCTTAGTTCGGGATTTGTGATATACCTTTGGTAGTGACTAATCCAGTTGGGGGTTTGTCCAACCTTTGTATGCTTCGTCGTGGTCTTGTGTTATCGAGTCATGGTTGCTCCTTTGTGTGTGATTGCTTTCTTTTGAACTTCGCTGAGTTTGGAGTCATCTTGGGCATGGATTGGCTTAAGAGGTATGCGGCAAGACTGAATTGCGAGAAGCTGGAGGTGAGAGTTGGAGATGTGGAAGGGAGAAAAGGTTTTTATTTTATGTAATCCAGAAGATAATGTCTTCGTGAGCTTTTTATATTCGCTTGTGATTCCACAGGAAGACTTGTCATCTGTGTTGATCGCTAATGAGTTTGAGGATGTCTTTGAAGAGGCTAAAGGTTTGCCGTCGAATCATGAGATTGAGTTTAGAATCGATTTGGTCGGAGGTGCTAGAGCTGTCTTTATGCCTCTTAGGCCGATGGCGCCTAAGGAACAACGAGAGTTAGAGGTGCAAGTTCGTGACCTTTTGGGAAAGGATTCATTCGAAGAAGTGTATCCGAATGGGGAGCACCAGTTGTTTTTGCAACCAAGGCTGATGGGTCTTTGTGATTATGTGTGGACTATCGTGAGCTGAACAAGGTAACCAAGAAGAACAAGTATCTTTTGCCAAGAATTGATGACTTGTTCGATCAGCTTCACGAAGCCAAAGTATTTTCTCAGATGGATTTGGCAACGGGATTCCACCAGTTGAGGGTGGCAAAGTATAGTGTGCTGAAGACTGCTTTTAGGACACCATTCGGTTTCTTCGAATGGTTGGTGATGCCATTCAGGTTGACTAACGCACCAATGTATTTGGTGGATCTTATGAATATGGTATTTAGGGATCAGTTGAACAAGCTCGTGCTTGTGTTCGTGGATGATATTATGGTTTACTCCCTGAAAGAGGAAGAGCATAAAACACATTTATGAGTTGTTTTGGAAATCTTGAGAAAGCATCAGCTGAGAGCTAAGTTTTCGAAGTGTCACTTCTGGAAGAGCGAAATGAGGTTCTTAGGCCATGTTGTTTTTGGAAATGGAATAGCAGTTGACCCCGCTAAGGTGACAAAAATCCACGACTTGGATAGACCTAAGAGTGTGACGGATGTTCGGAGTTTCCTTGGGTTGGCGGGATATTAACGTCAGTTTATCAAGGATTTCTCCAAGATAGTTGCACCATTAACTAGATTGACAAAAAAGAATGAGGTGTTCACGTGGGATGCGAAGTGTGAGCAAGATTTTGGAATCATGAAAGAGAGACTAACGAGTGCTTCTGTTTTGACGATTCCAAGAGGGAATGAAGAAATGGTGGTATACACCAATGCATGTAGCACTAGACTTAGAGCAGTGCTGATGCAGAAGGATAAAGTTGTGGGCGAGTCGACAGCTGAAGCTGCACGAGAAGAATTATCTAACTCATGATTTGGAGTTAGAAGAAATCGTGTTTGCTATGAAGATGTAGAGACATTACTTGTTGGGAGTTCGATTCGAGTTGTTTACAGATCACAAGTCGTGGAAATATCTTTTCTCCCGGAAGGATTTAAATCTTCGGTAGCAACGATGGTTAGAGTTTCTGGCATCATACGATTTTCTTATAGCTTATACTCCTTGTAAAGATAACGTAGTGGCCGATGTGTTGAGTCGAAGACACGCAAGTTTGGAAGTGATGTTTTCGGAATGGAAGCACCTCTAGTCTTGGCAGGATTTGATTTCAGGCCTCGGTGTGAGTTGGAACATGAAATGTTGGCAAGCTTATCGATAAGACCTACTCTCATCAAAAGGATTGGAGGAAGCCAAAAGCATGATGTGAAGCTTGTCGAGATTATCCAAAAGTTAGAACCAGAGGATAAGGAATTCGAGGTTGACCAAGAGTTTTGGCTTCGAAAGAAAGGACGACTAGTTGTTCCTAATATCGATGGATAAGAGATCAGGTTCTGAGGGAATGTCATCACTCGAAGTTAATGATTCATCTTGGTGGTAATAAGATGCATCAGGACATAAGACGAGCTTAATACTGAGAAGTTATGAAAAGGGATGTTGGAAAGTTCATTTCCAAGTGCATGAACTGTCAGTTGGTGAAAGCTGAATAGAAAAAGCTAAGTGGGTTGATTCAGCCATTGAAAGTTCCTACGTGGAAGTGGGAGTAGATATCGATGGACTACCTAGAACCAGGGCAGGAAACGAAGGGATTTGGGTTATCGTAGATCGTTTGACTAAAAGCGCCAGATTTATTCCTGTCAGATCGACAAGGACATCATCGAAGTTAGCTGAGCTTTATATAAAATGGACAGTTGATTCCATGGTATCTCGAAGAGCATAGTGAGTGATTGAGATCCATTGTTCACGAGTGGATTTTGGAAAAGTTTGCAAGAGACTTTGGGAACTAAGTTGTGTTTGAGTACGGCTTATCATCCCTAAACTAATGGTCAAACCGAGAGGGTTAACCGAGTTTTAGAAGATCTCCTAAGGGCTTGTGTATTGGACTTCTGTAACGACCCGAAAATCCCGGCCCTCCGAATATGACGCAAGGCCTGATTCGAAAGCTGGAAATCCTTGGGTTGCTAACTTTGGGCATACAACAAAATCAGAACAAAATATAAAAGACTTTTCATTAACATCATAAAATGTTACATTATAGTACAAGAATATATATCAAAGTATAATGATTACAATGCACAGCGAAAATACAAAATTATATTAGCGGAAGACTCTCAATTGTTATGGACACAACTTTATGCTTCAATCCATAATCCTGCTCAAAAAAGACTCCAAGTCACATTTGTAGAACAAACTACCCAGCTGCCTGTGTAGAAAATATGGGCACCTGAGTTTGCAAGGGAAAAACAAACTACGAGTCAGTCATGGGACTGATATGAGAAACTCTACATTTATTTTAACTTATTTTAAAGTAGGGCATAACACGGGACCACGCCATATAACACAGAACAGGTTTACTCCACACGACTGCCAGTACACAAAAAACTACCAAAAGTAGACATACGGAACCTACAATGTAACAAATAATATGCAATTCCTCAATCTACTCATTTAGGCTTAATTCCCAAACTTAGATTTCAAAATCCAATTAACTTTACAAAAGTTATTTCTTTGGACTTTATTCCCGATTTCTTATGTCAAATCATTTGAAATTACATATCTAGCTTTCATATCAAATTAGCTTTCACTTGGGTATCTCAAACCAAAACATATTTGAAAACCTCAAATATCTATTATACAAGCATATCAAAATATATGCCACCTGATCGGGAGGTTCCCCTCATGACCAGCTCCAGGTACACCTTACTATCACGATAATAATCTAGGTACGCCCGCTCTCCATTCCCGAGAGTTAACAGTACTTTCCGTGGACCGTAGTCCACACATGCCCGACTTTTCATCAGTAGGGCAGTTGCCCGATCATTGGTAACACCTAGAAATCATTTCTATATCCCGAAGTGGGGAAGGCCCTTTACACCAATAACCACAAATATATTAAATCTATATCAATTTCCATTTCCATTTCCAAATCATTTCAAAATCATTAGGTTTAGTCCTCGAAATCCTTTCTGTCTTATAAAACATTTTTATAAAACATTCACTATCGAAAATCGGGAAAAACATTTCCTTTCTCTTATCAAAATTACATTTCAAAAATCATTCATTAGAAATGAACCTAAAAACATCAATCACCAATCAATATATAACTCAACAAGTTCACAGTAGCAATTGAAATTAAACTAGCCCTTAATCAATTCAAAACTTCTCACATACTTAAGTGACTACATGTATATTACTCAAAAATTGAATCTTTCCTTTATTAAGCATCATTAAATCATATCATCAACTCATATTACTAATCACAAGTCAATAGATAATCAATCAAGTGCACAAACATTAATCAATAACCAACTTGCCCTTAAAATCGTTCAAAACTTCTCACATACTTAAGTTACTACTTGTATATTACTCAAAAATTGAATATTCCACTTACTAAGCATCATTAGACCATCTCAACAGCTCATATTATTAATCGCAAGTCAATAGATAATCAATCAAGTGCACAAACACTAATCATAAACTAACTAGCCCATGAATCATTTAAGATTTCTCACATACTTAAGTGACTACAGGTATATTACTCAAAAATTGAATCTTTCCCTTACTAAGCATCATTAAACCATCTCATCAACTCATATTATTAATCACAAGTCAATAGATAATCAATCAAGTGCACAAACATTAATCAATAACTAACTAGCCATTAAAATCGTTTAAGAGTTCTCATATACTTAAGTGACTACCAAAATTCTACTTAAAGATCGAATCTTTTCATTCTAATCATCATTAAACCAAATCATAAACTCAAATCATCAATCAATATATAACTCAAACAAGTTCACAATAGAAATTGAAATTAAACTAGCCATTAATCGGTTCAGAAGTTCTCATATACTTACATAAACTTCACTTAAAAATCAAATCTTTTTCATACTATTTGTCATTAACCCATACTAAACATCATTAAATCATATTATCAACCCATAGTATCAACCAAACAACAATATATAACTCAATCGTTTCACAACTATTATCAATTACAAGTCATTGCATAACTTATACAAGATCATAAAAATAGTTAATGTTTAACAAGCCTTTTTCGGTTTGTGGTTTCTCACCTACTTATATTTAACACATACACACACATATATATGTATATGTATGTGTGTGTGTATATATATATATATTGGCAAAAGGTTATGTTAACAAAAAAAAACTGACAAACACGAATTTGACACATTTCGTTGTAACACAAGTTTGATAATTTCTTATCCAAATTATACTGCTGTACTTTGACAAAAGCTAAATATTATTCTCAGGTCCAGATTCAATATTTGTTGAAATTTAAAATTCACAAAAATCAGTTAAAAATTCATATTTTAGATGGACTAAAAATATGGGTCGTTACATTCTCCCCCACTTAAAAAAAAAATCGTCCTCGAAAAGGAAGGAAGTCATAATACTCTTAACTCGTTCTAGAATACTACTGATCCTATCTCTAATTAGTTTTCTTTTGTAGGATGTTGCTAATCCTACCTCTGATGAGTCTTTTATTTCTATTCTAATGTAGTTGCTTATGTGAGAAGCTATTAACCGAAAAAGGTCTTGTTTATTATTAACTATTATTAGTAAACTTATATGAAGTATATAATCATTAGTGGTTGATAATACAAGTTCATTATTGTGATTGATTGATTATCTGGATTGTACTTGAACTGTAACGAACCGTATTTTTAGTCCATCTAAAATATGATTTTCTAATTGATTTTAGTGAATTTTAAATTTCAAAAAATATTGAATCTGGACTTGAGAGTATATTTAATTTTTGTCAAAGTATAGTAGTACAATTTGGAAAGAATTTATCAAACTTGTGTTACAACGATATGTGTCAAATTCGTGTTTGTCAAATTTTTTTTGCTAACATAACCTTTTTTCAATATGTATATGTGTGTATATATATATTAAATATAAGCAATAAGTGTAAGAAGACAATTTAGTTTTTTCTTCCTTTAGCTTATCACTTCTTAAGGAACCTTTAAAAGTGAATTTGGTTTTTTCTTCCTTAAGCTTCTTACTTCTTAAGGAAGCCATAGAAGACAAATTGGTTTTTTCTTCCTTAAGCTTATCACTTCTAAAGGAAGCCTAAACACATGCATACTTACATGTTAAGTAATGGTAGGAACATGACAAGTGTCCCTAAGTTAATGACATAAATGCCCCTTAAACATGGCTATATAAAGGCACCTACACTCTCTTATTTGCATTCCATCCTAACCTCTTTCCTTCTCTTACTTCTTTCTATTTCTAAGCTCCATGGCCATGGCTTCCTGGCCTACTTCATTCCCCTTTCTTTCCGTCCTTTCTCTCCCTCTTTTTCCTACCTCCATTCCAAGCCCCTAAAACTAAGAAATCTCTAATTATTTTCTCCTTGAACCAAACTTATATCCATATATACCATGGTTAGTTTATAAAATCCTGGAGCATCAAACCCCTTCCCATTTCAATTCCAGAAATCTTTGGTGATGCCGGGAGGCTGCCGAATCATCCGAGTACGTTAGGATATCCTCCCATTAAAGATTTGTGGAGTGAAACCCTAGGTGAGAACCCTTAAACGATTTTAAGGGCTAGTTAATTATTGATTAATGATTGTGCACTTGATTGATTATCTATTGACTTGTGAATTATAATATGAGTTAATGAAATGGTTTAATGATGCCTAGTAAGGGAAAGAATCAATTTTTGAGTAATATACATGTAGTCACTTAAGTATGTGAGAACTTTTAAACTGATTAAGGGATAGTTTAATTTCAATTGCTATTGTGAACTCGTTTAAGTTATAAATTGATTAGTGAATGGTGATTTGGGTTTATGATTTGGTTTGATGATGATTAGAATGAAAAAGATTCAATCTTTAAGTAGAATTCGGGTGGTCACATAAGTAGGTGAGAATATATAACCGATTAAGGGCTAGTTAGCGATTGATTAATGTTTATACACTCGTTGATTATCATTGTTTACTAATTATGTTGATTTTGCTCGACCAGTTTATGAGCAAATAATTATTTCTATTTTAGCATTGGGTTGGGTAGAAAATACTTATATGTTAACGCCTTGTGATTTATTTCACGATTTGACTATGAGGTGTTTAGCGACGTTTTTGGGTTCATTTCAATTTAATGAATGGTTTTTGAAATGGGATTTTGATAAGAGAAAGGAAATGTTTTTCCCGATTTTGGATAGGGAATGATTTATAAAACTGTTTTATAAGACATAAAGGATTTCGAGGACTAAACTCGATGATTTTAAAATGATTTAGAAATGGAAATCAATATAGATTTGATTTATTTGTGATTATTGGTGTAAATGGTTTTCCCCACTTTCGGATGTAGAATTTATTTCTATGTGTTACAAATGATCGGGTAACGGCCCTGGTGACGAAAAGTCGGGCATGTGTGGACTATGGTCCATGGAAGGTATGGTTCGATCTCGGGAATAGAGAGTGTACGTGTGTGGATTATTATTGTGATGGTAGGATGTATCTGGAGCCTGGTTATCAGGGGAACTTCCCAATCAGGTGGCATATATTTTGATATGCTTGTATTTTAGATATTTGAGGTTTTCAAATATGTTTTGGTTTGAGATCCCGAAGTGAAAGCTAATTTGATATGAAAGCTTGATATGTATTTCAAATGATCTGACCTAAGAAATCAGGAATAAAATCCAAAGAAATAACTTCTGTAAAGTTAATTGGATTTTGAAATCTTAATTTGGGAATTAAGCCTAAATGGGTAGATTGAGGAATTGCATATTGTTTGATGAATTGTAGGCTCCATAAGTCTATTTTTAGTAGTTGTTTGTGCACTGACATTCATGTGGAGTAAACCCATTCCGTGGTATATGGCGTGGTCCCATGATATATCAAACTTTAAAATAAAGTTAATAACTGTTTTGGTTCTCATACCAGTCACATGACTAACTCGTAGTTTATTTTTTCCTTGCAAACTCGGGTGCCTACATTTTTTACACGGGCAGCTGGGTAGATTGTTTTGCAGATGTGACTTGGAGTCTTCTTAGAGCAGGATTCTGGATTGAAGTGTAAAGCTGTGTCCAGAACAATTGAGAGTCTTCCGCTGATGTAATTTTGCATTTCCTCTATGCATTGTAATCATTATACTCTGATATATATTCTTGTACTCTGATGTAACATTTTATGATTTTAATGAAAAGTTTTTTGTGTTTTGTTCTGATGTTGTTGTATGCCCAAAATAAATGATTCAAGGATCCTTTCGGATCGGGCCTGTGCGGCTTACGATCGGTTCGAAAGGTAGGGATTTTCGGGTGGTTACAAATGGTATTAGAGCTTTGGTTAATTCAAAAGCTTTGGGGTACAACTTGTTAGAACAGAAATAAAAGACTCATCAGAGGTAGGATTAGTAACATCCTATAAAAAAACTCATTAGAGATATGATCAGTAGTACCCTAGAATGAGTCACTCATTAGAGACAGGGTTAGTAATGCCCTAGAATGAGTTAAGAGTATCACGACTTCCTTCCTTTTCGAGGACGAATTTTTTTTAAGAGGGGGTGAATGTAACGACTCATATTTTTTGTCCATCTAAAATATGAATTTTTAATTGATTTTAGTGAATTTTAAATTACAACAAATATTGAATCTTGACTTGAGAATAATATATAATTTTTTTCAAAGTATAACAGTATAATTTGGATAAGAATTTATCAAGCTTGTGTTACAATGAAATGTGTCAAATTCATGTTTGTCAATTTTTTTTGTTAACATAACCTTTTGTCTATATATATATGTTGAGTATAATGAGGACCCGTTATTAGCAACTGGTGAGTTCATCAGATTTCGTCATGCGTGAGTATCCTCATCCTTTCTCGATTTCCATTTGTTTTCTATACGATTTCCTTTTGAAACAAATTGCTCTACGATTCTTTATCAACCTTCAACGAATATCGATTCGTTGACAAGCCAAAAATTCACTTTACTTTTTATCCCTAATTTCCCAAAGGTACAGGTCTAATAATCCATCTCGAGATTCATATGTCGATCTGATTTTCTACTATCCAAACCTTATGGATGTAATCAGTTTGATATTGGATTATCAAGCCATCGTTAGTTTAGGATTCGACATCGCCGGCGCAATTGAATCTTCAGTTCCAAGCTATCCAACTGATTTTCCAACTTTGAGCTCGATTAAAATTCAGTTTGTATTGGGTAATTTTATTTTTGGTTATGGTCTTGGGTTAAGTATTTGATTTCGGATATGATTTATCCTAGTAGATTTAAACGCATACTGTTTATCGCATGCCTTTCTCTGAAGTTTTTTCTTCCGTTTTAATTTCAATAAGATCTTGTCAATTGGTTGTTAATAAAGCAGTTTGTCTTCTTCACATCCTATGTTTGTTTATGTTGGGTCTGAAAATTTCTCTGTGATTATTAGTGGTTCTACAATGAATTCATCTAGATTTAGAGGAATAATGTGTATTTGGTAATAGACGAATTTAAGGTGTTTCCTGTATCATCAATTTAATCAAGAGTTTTCAAGTTAATTAACCTCATGGTTTGAGTTGAAGGACTATGATTTAATCTTGATCATATTTGCTAAAAGGTTTTTGGCTACAAGTTCATGAGCAGCTGGTTTTCCTTGCTTGGTTAAGTTCTGTTTTCTGTTTCATAGGAGATCTAGTATAGGTTTTAAACGAAGCAGTTGTCTTTGGCATGATATTTTTTCAGATGATTCATGGTTGTTCTAATAACCTTCTATATGTTGAGCAGTTGATCCACATAATATTTTACAGTTCATATTTAGATATTAGGGACATATTAGGATACTAGTGTTGTTTATGTGTTGAGGTGGTCTTCGGTCTCATCATATTCATCAGTTTTTAAACAAAATATTGAAGGTTAGTCAATCTCATGTGACCTTTATGAGATTGAAAGACTGTAATGATTTAATGGTTATTGGATGAATATACATGAGCAATCCTGTAGCTCGTGTATTTTAAATATTGGTTTTTTGGTTGCAAGCTCATAAGCAGTTGGAAATGAGTAGATTCTTCCTATTCCAAGTTTTTTTTTCCTCATCTGAAGCCTAGAACGGGACTGAGCTATGAAATTCACAAATCTAATTGTTGATTCTGGCAATCGAACTGATATATAGGAGTCAACCAGACCTATTAATTGGAATTATATATTTTTTGGGATTTTATTAGCAAGCTAAGTTCTATGTACGAGCTGCAAGATATTTCCAATTCAGCTTGGATGGAGGAGTCTGCTTAAGAACAAGGACGGATGATCTGAATGATACAAATTTGCATGAAGAAGATTAATCTGTGTATCAAGGGACGAGGATTAGGGGTTAGTGCATTGTTTGCACTTAAGTGTGATAGAGGCCTCTTTCTGGGTTAGATCTTTGTTTCTCTTGTTTTTTTTTATAGTTACTTGTATCTCCTAATTCTTTTTTTCCTTTTACTATGTAAAGTTTAGTATGCTAACCTGTTTTTTTGTACTGCTTTTATTAGATATAAAGTGAACCAATTTTCAAAAAAAAATGTTAAATATAAGTAATAAGTGTAAGAAGACAATTTGGTTTTCTCTTCCTTAAGCTTATCACTTCTTAAGGAACCTTTAAAAGAGAATTTGGTTTTTTCTTCCTTAAGCTTGCTACTTCTTAACGAAGCCTTAGAAGACAAATTGGTTTTTTTTCTTCCTTAAGCTTAACACTTTTTAAGGAAGCCTAAACACATGTATACTTACATGTTAAGTAATGGCAGGAACATGACAAGTGTCTCTAAGTTAATGACATAAATGCCTCTTAAACATGGCTATATAAATGCACCTACAATCTCTTATTTTTATTCCATCCTTACCTCTCTCATTCTCTCCATTTCTAAGCTCCATGGCCATGGCATCCTGGCCTACTTCATTCCCCTTTCTTTCCATCCTTTATCTCCCTCTTTTTTCCACCTCCATTCCAAGCCCCTAACACTAAGAAATCCTTAATTATTTTCTCCTCGAACCAAACTTACACCCATATATACCTCAGTTAGTTTACAAAATCCCGGAGCATCGAAACCCTTCCTATTTCAATTCTAGAAATCTTTGGTGATGCCGGGAGGCTGCCGAATCATCCGAGTATGTTACGATATCCTCCGATTAATGATTGGTGGAGTGGAACCCTAGGTGAGAACTCTTAAACAATTTAAAGGGCTACTTAATTATTGATTAATGTTTGTGCACTTGATTGATTATCTACTGACTTGTGATTAATAATATAGGTTGATGAGGTGGTTTAATGATGCTTAGTAAGGGAAAGAATAAATTTTTGAGTAATATACATGTAGTCACTTAAGTATGTGAGAAATTTTAAATCGATTAATAGATAGTTTAATTTTAATTGCTATTGTGAACTTGTTTGAGTTATATATAGATTGGTGATTGATGATTTGGGTTTATGGTTTGGTATGATGATGATTAGAATGAAAAAGATTCGATCATTAAGTAGAATTTAGGTAATCACTTAAGTAGGTGAGAATATCTAACCGACTAAGGGCTAGTTAGCTAGTGATTAATGTTTATACACTCGTTGATTATCATTGTTGACCGATTGTGTTGATTTCGCTCGACCAGTTTATGAGCAAATAATTATTTCTATTTTAGCATTGGGTTGGGTAGATAATACTTATATGCTAACGCCTTGTGATTTATTTCCCGATTTGATTATAATGTGTTTAGCGATGTATTTGGGTTCATTTCAATTTAATGAATGATTTTTGAAATGGGATTTTGATAAGAGAAAGGAAATGTTATTCCCAATTTTGGAGAGGGAATGTTTATAAAACAGAAAAGATTTCGAGGACTAAACCTGATGATTTTGAAATGATATGGAAATGGAAATCGATATAGATTTGATTTATTTGTGATTATTGGTGTAAATGGTTTTCCCCACTTCGGGATATAGAAATGATTTCTATATGTTACCAATGATCGGATAACGGCCCTGGTGACGAAAAGTCGGGCACATGTGGACTATGGTCCATAGAAGATATGGTTTGCTCTCGGGAATGGAGAGTGTACGTACCTAGATTATTATCGTGATGGTAGGATGTACCTGGAGCCTGGTCATCAGGGGAACCTCCCAATCAGGTGGCATATATTTTGATATGCTTGTATAGTAGATATTTGAGGTTTTCAAATATGTTTTGGTTTGAGATCCCGAAGTGAAAGCTAATTTAATATGAAGCTAGATATGTATTTCGAATGGTTTGGCATAAGAAATCGGGAATAAAATCCAAAGAAATAACTTCTGTAAAGTTAATTGGATTTTGAAATCTAAGTTTGGGAATTAAGCCTAGATGGGTAGATTGAGGAGTTGCATATTGTTTGATGCATTGTAGGCTTCATAATTCTATTTTTAGTAGTTGTTTGTGCATTGGCATTCGTGTGGAGTAAACCCGTTCTGTGTTGTACGGCGTGGTCTCGTGATATACCTAACTTTGAAATAAAGTTAATAACTGTTTTGGTTCTCATAGCAGTCCCATGAATGACTCGTAGTTTGTTTTTCTCTTGCAAACTCGGATTCCTATATTTTCTACACGTGCAGCTGGGTAGTTTGTTTTGCAGATGTGACTTGGAGGCTTCTTAGAGCAGGATTATGGACTGAAGCGTAAAGCTGTGTCCAAAACAGTTGAGTGTCTTCCGCTGATGTAATTTTGTATTTGCGCTGTGTATTGTAATCATTATACTCTAATATATATTCTTGTACTTTGATGTAACATTTTATGATGTTAATGAAAAGTCTTTTCTGTTTTGTTTTGATGTTGTTGTTTACCCAAAGTTAACTATTCAAGGTCCTTTCGGATCGGGGCTGTGCGGCTTACAGTCGGTTCGAAAGGCGGAGATTTTCGGGTCATTACAAACAGTTAAAATTACCAAAATATTCGTCTGCTCTAAAACTACTAATGAAAACTTCCAACTTGATACACAACATTTGATAAATATTTGATACTACTAAATGCGTTGGATGCAATTTTTGATTAACATACTATTAGAAATCTTTTAATACACTAGGTGTGCTATAATACAAGAGAACTTAAATTAATAAACCTACCGCTGCACACTCTTTTGAGATAGACAGCAATAACCACTCCTGTAAACTCAATAAACAAGTCAAACGGGGAATAATATAGTAAGCAGGAAAGATACCATATCACAAAATATATAACAAGAAACAAATAGAAAAGGGTTATGTTATTTTTGGGGCTGCATCACTACCACTTATGACCGCCTACGTACCCCCATCTAATTGGGTATCCAATTAGATACAGGATCAAGCCAACGTAGTTCTCCTATTCAAAAATAGGACTCATGGAGCCTACGATGAACAAACAAGAATGAAATTCCCAAACTACCTTTCAAGCTTAATCTTTAAATTTATATTTATCAAATCTAATCAACCTTATTATTTACAAAATCTATTCTTTCGAAAATAATTCCTTCCATCTTAAAATCTCGATTTCATTTCAAATCATTGAAATAATATATTCCTTTCATATCAAATCATAAACCCAAATCATAAATCACCAATCAATATATAAATCAAACATTTCACAATAGCTAATGAAATTAAACTAGCCCTATCAGTTTAAAAGTTCTCACATACTTAAGTGAAGAAATGTATATTACTCAAAAATTGAATCTTTTCCTTACTAGGCATCATTAAACCATCTCATCAACTCATATTATTAATCACAAGTCAATAGATAATCAATCAAGTCCACAAACATTAATCAATAACTAACTAGCCCTTAAAATTGTTTAAGAGTTCTCACACACTTAAGTGACTACCTAAATTCTACTTAAAGATCAAATCTTTTTCATTCTAATCATCATCAAACCAAATCATAAACTCAACTCATCAATCACCAATCACCAATCAATATATAACTCAAACAAGTTCACAATAGCAATTGAAATTAAGCTTGCCCTTAATTGGTTTAAAAGTTCTCACCTACTTAAGTTTCAATTTCTCACTGCAGGTTCCACTCTGTCAAACTTTATGCAGATGATGAACTAATGATCCCAGAAGATTTTGGTAGCCTCGTGGCATCAGTGGACAACTTTTAAATCAAATTGAGAAAAGTAATGATGCTTCGGGGTTTATGAACTCACAAACGAATAAATCAGGGCTAGAATGAGGTTTTCGGAGTAAATGGGGGCAGTGTTTGGGCTTGTGGAGGGTTCGGAATGGAGGTGGGATAAGAAGCCACGGCAATGGAGCTTAGAAATGGAGAGAAGGAGGAGAAGGAAAGAGGTAAGGATGGAATGAAAATGAGAGGGTGTAGGTGCCTTTATATAGCTATGTTTAAGGGCATTTATATCATTAACATAAGGACATTTGTCATGTTCCTACCATTACTTAACGTGAAAGTATACATGTGTTAAGGCTTCCTTAAGAACCCATAAGCTTAAGGAAAAAAAATCAAATTGTCTTTAAAGTTTTCCTTAAGAAGTGATAAGCATAAGGAAGAAAAAACCAAATTGTCTTCTCAAGCTTCCTTAAGAAGTGATAAGCTTAAGGAGAAAAAAACCAAATTGTCTTCTAAGGCTTCCTTAAGAAATGATAAGCTTAAGGTGGAAAAAAGCAAATTGTCTTCTAAGTCTTCCCTAAGAAATGATAAGCTTAAGGAGGAAAAAACAAAATTTTCTTCTTGCACATATTACTTAATTTTAACCGATTGACATATACATGTTTATTTTTCCTTAGGCACCTAGCCTAAGCTCTAATACCAAATGTAACGGTCTGGTCTTCTTCAACCATCGGACAATGGCTAATACTCTGCTGTGGCATTACAATGGTACCCCATCACCTTGTTTTACGGCCAACCTTTCAACTGTCGCGACCTCATGCCTAACCAACCCCTCTTGGGACGTGTAGAGGTAGGAGTCTCCTGCTCGCCACCAAACTAAGTGCGAGAACCCCCTATCACGTTGCATCTTATTACCAGGCATGCCAAACAAGGACTGGTGTGATTTTCTCGTATCAAGCATGTTAATAATGATATCAAATGATTTTCTCGTATCAAGCATGTTTGGCCATTATAAGGTAAAACTCTATCTTTTGGTTTGCGCTTACATTGTGTGATGGGACTTTGAATCTTATAATGGCTTCATTTTGCAAAAAGCATTACGTGGTTTTATGCACTGGCATTCACGTGGAGTAAACCCGTTCCGTTTTATACGACATGGTCCCGTTATATGCCTTATTCTAAAAATAAGTTAAGAATAACTGTAAAGTTTCTCACACCAGTCCCATGACTGACTCATAGTTTGCTTTTCCCTTGCAAACTCAGGTGCCTATATTTTCATACGGGCTGCCTAGTTCCAAGGTATTAGTCTGTATCTTTTGGATGTATATGGAAGCTATGGTAGCTGGTTTTGAATTTGGAGCTAGAGTAATGTTTTGGACTCTTCAAGACTTATTATGTTGATTATCGTTAATCCCGCTATGTACTTATTTGCTATTTGAAACTGCTATGTATAATTAAGATCCTACGTGGTGTTGTAAACTCTAATGTCAACCTTTGATGTAAATTGGTGTACATTATGTATTGTAATGCAATGCTTATCTTCTGCTGTTATGTTAATGTGTTATATTCCAATGACTATCCATTCTTACGGGAATCAGGAGAGTGGTTCGTCACATTTGGTATCAGAGCTTAGGTTTAACCTTATTTCTGGGATATAACATATTAAAACGATTCATTAGAGATAGAATCGGTATTATTCAAGGATGAGTGACTCGTTAGAGATAGGATTTGTAATATCCTAGAATGAGTGCAGCAGAATAACACGCCCTTAGTAATTACATTTTATATATGTCACTATGCTCTTATAAGTTCCTTATGGTATCTTTTCTGCTAGCCTAACTCTTTTCCTGCTATTTGCAGATATAGTAGAAAATGAGTGGCAGAGGAGGAAGAGCTAAAGGAAGAGGAAGAGGTAATGTTGTTGTTTAACAACCCAATCCTATTGGAGCAGCAAATGAAACTATCATGCCTCCACTGCCAGAACCAGATCTAGATGCTCTAGAAATATAAGAATCTGGGTGGGGTACCGTTCTCGGGAAAAGAGTCAATCATTGAAGCACATGCATGGATACGTTCTTATGAAAGAATTTTCAAAGGCTTAAGACTAAGTGGAAATCAAAAAAGATTCTTGGCTTCCTGGTTACTTAAGGATGAAGCTCTGATACCAAATGTGACGACCAACTCTCCCGATTCCCGGAAGAATGGATAGTCATTGAAATATAACACATTAACATAACAACAGAAGATAAACATTGCATTACAATACATAATGTACACCAATTTACATCAAAGTTTGACATCAGAGTTTACGACACCACGTAGGATCTTAATTCTACATAGCAGTTTCAAATAGCAAATAAGTACATATCGGGATTAACAATAATCAACATAATAAGTCTTGAAGAGTCCAAAACATTGCTCCAACTCTAAATCCAAAACCAACTACCATAGCTTCCATAAACATCCAAAAGATATAAGCTAATACCTAGGAACTAGTTTTCCGTGCGAAAATATAGGCACCCTAGTTTGCAAGGGAAAAACAAACTACGAGTCAATCATGGGACTGGTGTAAGAAACTCTACAGTTATTCTTAACTTATTTTTAGAATAAGGCATATCATAGGACCATGCCATATAACACGGAACGGGTTTACTCCACACAAATCCTAGTGCATAAAACCATGTAATGCTTTTTGAAAAATGAAGCCATTATAAGACTCGAGTCCCATCACACAATGCAAGCGCAAACCGAAGGATAGAGTTTTACCTTATAATGGCCAAACATGCTTGATACGAGAAAATCATTTGATATTATTATTAGTGTCTAAGTATTAAAAACAACTTCAAAAATAAATGTACCAATCTTAGACGACATAATACCCATCCTATTATGTCACCATATAGGTTTACAATTAAAACCATAAAGTCTCGTATTGGAAATTGAATTCCATCATGAACCAAGGCAAAGGATCTTCCTTATACGAACTTCGAAACAATTCCAGCAAAATGTACCAAGGAAAACAACATGTATCCCATGGAGCGGCAGAGCCGGCCACCTATTTCTGACGGTTAGACAATTACCTGAACATAATGTTCCTCGGTCATATTTGACCGTCGTCCGAGGCGCCTCGATTCCAACATCCACATAAGTAAATTTCCTGGGATCCATATCATGGCATTACTTTTAGCTAGAGAGAAACGTATGCCTCTCTTTGCAGTCCTTCATTCTGTATTTGGCTTATTCCGGGGTGCGAGGTCCTTGAGTCAACGTACCATAAAGCTCTTTTTTTCAACTAAAGCTTTGATTTATCTGCTAGTAGCACTTAACAAGCCATATTGTCAATTCACGCATATGATCCATTTCTATTAATAATTAAAACTTTGAGTTCATACGCTTCAAAGAAGGGTATTAAGCGAAGAAAATAAATTCTCTTCTGCCAACAGGTATATTAATATTAGCAAGTAATCGATTATGTTATAAAATACAACATCAGACATACCATCCAATTACAAGTTCGTTATCCGTCTGAACGAAACTGAAGGCACCTTATTCCTCGTCCAATTAAGGATAGAGGCCCTTGCATATCCAAACCATCAACAAGTATGTCCGTACCACTGCCACTTTAATCCTTTCAAGGTAGCTACCCATATCCAGGGCATCAACAAGCAGTCCATTCGATGTGAAGATTCCCAGTCTTTCATCGTCTTTAATGTCTTTGACTTTTAATCGTCGTATAATTATTCAAATGGGTTAAACCCGGTCTTTTCGAATAATTAGCGTCAAAACATATCGGATTATTAATACACCAATTAAGTCTCCTTTAATTGGCATTCATTCCATAAGATTTGAAATCTTATTCTCAAACTTGGTTAAGTTATTTGGCTTTCCAAAAATAATCTTTAACCTTGTAAAAAGGTTTACTTAAGGATTAGATTCAATTTACGAATTAAAAAATCCTTATTTCTAAAACATTTCACAAACTTGTTATAAAAGGCGTTACAAAATAAACAAATTTCACTTAACCAGTTTTATTGTTCAAAACCATATATAATTGGTTCAAATCATTTATAATAATTTATAATGATTTTCCCTATTTTATTTATATAAAATAATCCATTTCCATAAATTTCATTTAAAAATAAAACTTGAACAAGTTATAACTATATGAAAACATATTCAATTCAATTTAATCCTTTTAAGAATATTCATCGTAATTTTATGAACTTTGTGTCCATCCAGAATCGGATATCAAATTCAAACTTTTATTTTTAGCCAACTATTATAAAAATATCGATTTTAATTGATGGAGACTTAACTAATGGACCAATAATCTTTACTATTGGTCATTTTCAATCAGTGTACTAGATAACACTAAATCAATCATCATACAACATCCAATCCACATACAAAATGGAATTCACGGTATAAGCCTTAAATCAATAACGCTTATACGGGTTTGTCAATCAACAGATTAACCGCAAATCCACCAACGGGATATGTATATCACTTAAAATGATATTTTTATCTTCTAAACATCATACAATCATATAAGTTCACTAACAATTATTGATACTTAATGATGTTTAGCATGATAAAAAGATCATTTTTAAGTGATAAACATCAAACCGGAGGATAGAGTTTTACGGTATAAGGCCCGATCCGAAAGCCGGAAATCCTCAAATTGTAACAACATTAGAACAAAATACAAAAGAATTTTCATTAACATCATAAAATGTTACATCATAGTACAAGAATATATATCAGAGTATAATAATTACAATGCATAGTGGAAATACAAAATTACATTAGCAGAAGACTCTAAATTGTTCTGGACACAGCTTTACGCTTCAATCCAGAATCCTGCTCTAAGAAGACTCCAAGTCACATCTGCAAAACAAACTACCCAGCTGTCCGTGTAGAAAATAAGGGCACCCAAGTTTGCAAGGGAAAAACAAACTATAAGTCAATCATGGGACAGATATGAGTAACTCTATATTTATTCTTAATTATAATAAGTCATATCACGGGACCACTTCGTATAACACGGAACGGGTTTACTTCACAGGAATGCCAGTGCACAAAAAACTACCAAAAATAGGCTTACGGAACCTACAATGCAACAAACAATATGCAATTCCTCAATCTACTCATTTAGGCTTAATTCCCAAACTTAAATTTCAAAATCCAATTAACTTTACAAAAATTATTTCTTTGGACTTTATTCCCGATTTCTTATCTCAAATCATTTGAACTTATGTATCTAGCTTTCATATCAAATTAGCTTTCACTTCAGGATCTCAAACCAAAACATATTTGAAAACCTCAAATATCTACTATACAATCATATCAAAATATATGCCACCATAACAGGAGGTTCCCCTAATGACCAGGCTCCAAGTACATCCTACCATCACGATAATAATCCAGGTACATCCACTGTCCATTCCAGAGAGCGAACCATACCTTCCATGGACCATAGTCCACACATGCACGACTTTTCATCACTAGGGCCGTTACCGGATCATTTTTAACACATAGAAAACATATCCATATCCCGAAGTAGGGAAAACCCTTTAATCACAAATATATCAAATCTATATCGATTTCCATTTCCGAATCATTTAAAAATCATCAGGTTTAGTCCTTGAAATCCTTTCTATCTTGTAAAAGATTTTTATAAAACATTCCCTATCGAAAATCAGTAAAAAAACAATTCCTTTCTCTTATCAAAATCCCATTTAAAAAATCATTCATTAGAAATGAACTCACAAACATCAATCATCAATCAATATATAACTCAAAAAAGTTCATGGTAGCAACTGAAATCAAAATAACCTGTAATCAATTCAAAAGTTATCACATACTTAAGTGACTACATGTATATTACTAAAAAATTGAATATTTCCCTTACTAAGCATCATTAAATCATATCATTAACTCATATTGTTAATCACAAGTCAATATATAATCAACCAATTACACAAACAATTATCAATAACTAACTAGCCCTTAAAATCGTTTAGGAGTTCTCACATACTTAAGTGACTACATGTATATTACTCAAAAATTGAATATTTCCCTTACTAAGCATCACTAAATCATCTCATCAACTCATATTATTAATCACAATTCAATAGATAATCAATCAAGTGCACAAACGTTAATTAATAACTTACTAGCCTTTAAAACTGTTTAAGATTTCTCATATACTTAAGTCACTACATGTATATTACTCAAAAATTGAATCTTTCCCCTACTAAGCACCATTCTCATGTTATTAATCACAAGTCAATAGATAATCAATCAAGTGCACAAACGTTAATCAATAACTAACTAGCCCTAAAAATCATTTAAGAGTTCTCACATACTTAAGTGACTACCCAAATTCTACTTAAAGATCGAATCTTTTCATTCTAATCATCATCAAACCAAATCAAAAATTCAAATCATCAATCAATATATAACTCAAATAAGTTTATAATAGAAATTTAAATTAAACTAGCCCTTAATCGATTCAGAAGTTCTCACATACTTACATTAACTTCACTTAAAAATCAAATCTTTTTCATACTACTTGTCATTAACCCATATCAAACATCATTAAATCATATCGTCAACCCATAGTATCAACCAAACAACAATATATAACTCAATCTTTTCACAACTATTATCAATCACTAGTCATTGCATAACTTATACAAGGACATAAAAATAGTTAATGTTTACCTAGACTTTTTTAGTTTGTGGTTTCTCACCTACTTATATTTAACATATATATATATATATATATATTAACAAAAGGTTATGTTAACAAAAAAAATTGACAAACACTAATTTGACACATTCTGTTGTAACACAATTTTGATAAATTCTTATCCAAATTATACTGCTATACTTCGACAAAAATTAAATATTATTCTCAAGTCCAGATTCAATAATTATTGAAATTTAAAATTCACTAAAATCAATTAAAAATTCATATTTTAGATGGACTAAAAATACAGGTCGTTACAACTTCGGAGGATCATGGGAAGACCATTTACATCTATTTGAGTTTGCGTACAATAACAACTACCAATCGAGCATTGGGATGGCACCACACGAAGCGTTGTATGTAGATCGTGTAATTCTTCGACATGTTGGTTAGAAACTAGAGATATGTTGATATTTGGGGCAGAAATGATCAGGGAGACATTAGATTGTATCAGGATTGTTCGGCAACGAATGAAGGTAGCCCAAGACCGCTAGAAGAGTTATGCTGACAAGCGTCGAAAGGATTTGGAATTCGATGTTAGCAGTAGGGTTTTGTGAAGATTTCGCCGTTGAAGAATGTTGTTCGGTTCGGAAGCAAAGGGAAGTTAGCTCCAAGGTTTGTTGGATCATTTCTGATAGTCGAGCAAATTGGTAAGCTCGCATATAGAATGGATTTAGCTGAGAAGATGTCGAGCTTGCACAATGTTTTCCATGTGTTGTTTCTACGGAAGTATGTGCATGATTCAAATGTGGAAGTATCTCCAGAACAGTGCGAAGACCTAGAAGTCGAGACCGTAGTTACGAAATCTCGTAAGCCGCTTCGTGCTATGGGGAATGACACAAAACAGCTTAGGAGGAAGACGATTATGCTAGTCAAGGTGCTATGGAATAAGGATGGTGATGATTGTACATGGGAGACATAAGAGAGTATGAAGACGACCCATCCAGAACTCTTCGTCGGTATGACCCATTAATATTGTGTCACCTTATATCATTGTAACTTATATTATCGTTGTTAGAATTCCACGTGCTAGGTTAAGGCTATGGATGCTTGGCTTGATGGATTCTAGTTTGGATAGTTAATTGGCTAGACATGGATGATAGGCATGCGGAATTGGTTTGGTTGCTTGTTTTTGTTTGGGATTTCAAGGGCGAAATTCCTAAAGGGGGAGAATGTAACAACCAGCGTTTTACATATCAGAGGATTGTTAAATATTTTCATTTAATTCCCTGAGGGTTGGATCATTCTCATATTTTGTTATGTTGTTTATGAGGATGAGAGAGATGTCCATAAATTTTACCAATTTTATTTGTGATCATTTGGCCCTTATCAGCCTTGTATAAGGAATAACTTTTGACTGGGATAGAATCTGGGGTTGAGATCAATTTCTTTGGAAAGGAAATGGAGTTGCCAATTCCGTAGAGTGGTCATATTAAAGATTTGATTTAGCGGTTTGGGAGGAATCGTTGTTTTAGTGTTTCACAATTTCTGATCAGGTTTTATAAGACGTTAATGGGACGATTTGATGTGGCCCATTAGTGGGCTGATGAGAGGCTATAAACAGGGGACTAAAGGCATGAAGAATAGTTTACTTTCTTCATTCTCTCGTTTGGTTGAGCTTGTGATTCTCTTTGCTCAATCAAATACTTCTTTACTCCATTAAAATTCAAGATCTGCATTAGAAGATTGAAGATCTACATCAAAGAAAGCTAGATCTACATCAAGTGAAGAGAGATCGCATCAAATCAAGAGGTAATTTGAAGTTCATTCTTTGCTATTCGGATTGGTAATTTAGTAATTTCGAGTTAATTCGAAGAATTGGTGAGTGATAAGCATCTCTCACACGGATTCAATCAAGTATATGGGTTGTTTGATCTTAATTTCATCAGTTTAAGTTGTTTTCATCTTGATCTACATCATGGTAAGTATATTTTTATTTGAATAATATAGGATCTAATCTAGCAGCTTAAACCTAATAATTCTTATGTTAATTCATATGTTTATGCAGGTTAGATCCATTATTTTAGTTTATTCATTCATTTATCATGATTTAGTGAATCTTTATTCGATTATTGATGAATAATTTCATTTTGATGATGTTGATGGTTTCATAAAGTGTTGATGGTGGAATTGGATGATTTGGATGAGTTGTTTGCATCGATGTTGTCGTTTGGTGATGATTTGGTCAAGATTGGAGCTATATTTGTCAGTTCTAGAGTCAGTTCATTTTTCTCAGGTCGTTGATGATGTGGCATGAAATTTGGGTCGTGTGACTTGTTGCTCAAGAAAGAGATGAAGGTCGGGTCGTTAGTCGCTAGTGTGTTAGGTTGTTTAAGACCTAGTGTGTTAGGTCGTTTAAGTCCTAGTGTGTTAGGTCGTTTAAGACCTAGTGTGTTAGGTCGTTTTGAGACCTAGTGTGTTAGGTCGTTTTGAGATTTAGTGAGTTAGGTCGTTTTGAGATTTAGTGAGTTAGGTCGTTTAAGACCTAGTGTGTTAGGTCATTTAAGACCTAGTGCATTAGGTTGTTTTGAGACCTAGTGAGTTAGGTCATTTACGACCTAGTGTGTTAGGTCGTTTAAGACCTAGTGTGTTAGGTCATTTAAGACCTAGTGCGATAGGTCGTTTTAAGACCGAGTGTGTTAGGTCATTTGAGACCTAGTGAGTTAGGTCATTTAAGACGTGTGTTAGGTCATTTAAGACCTAGTGTGCTAGGACGTTTAACACATAATGAGCTAGGTCGTTCAGGACCTAAGGAGTCCAGGACCGAAGGAGTTCAAGACCTAAAGAATGTCGACCAAACGAAGCTTGTTTTTGAGTCGACAATGGTTATAGATTCGGTGCGAATTCAAGGAGGAATGTTCGAAGCATCGTGACGTGTTTGTTGATCTTATAATGCAACAAATGTGAAGACGACTCAAGGGTGTTGAGTTCGTAGATAATGGTTGCTCGCGAAGGTTACTTAAGCTATTAATAGTCGTTAGGGAGGACGACTAGAGATATTGAAGGCTGAGTGATTATCATTGATTCTAGTGGACTCAAAGCAAGGGTACAATAGGGATGCCTAAAAGACTGGTTGAATGGTCGAGGTCCATGGGTATCGTTGAAAGGCCTAGATACATATCGATGAAAGGCGTATGGAGTTTTTGCTAGAATCGTGGTTACTATTAGCCCTTAACTTATGGCAAGGTTGGTCGTCATATGATTAACGATGGTTTCGAAGAAGGATAGACAGTGATAGCCAGGGTCATGGATGTTGGTTGTTTTGCTCGTACCGTCTTACGTAAGTTGTCTGACGTCGAGGGAGATGTTTCCTTGCTGCTTGTTAGATGCTGGTTTAGGCCTTCGGGGCTTGTTCTTGAGGAATGTTGATCTCGATTAGGTTGGTTTACGTGAGATATAACTGGTTGCTATGATTTGTTATTATCTAGTTACTTCTTATTGCCATGGATGTACTGTTGTTTCTGAATACTTAGTTGTAAAGGCTATCACTCTCAGATGTGGGGAAGACGGGTTTGGGTTCTTCTCTGGAGTTTTGGTAGATGGTGTGTTAATCTTCCTATTCTCATATACTTTACTGATGATGTTAGATAGTTGTTTTATTGCTCATTAAGACTGTTGTATGACTCATGGTTTTATGTTCCTCTTATTACCTTGGGTTATTCATCCGATTTTGGATGGGCAGACTGAGTAGCAGGTTACAGGTAGCAGAGCTTAATGAAGCGTGGATGCAGAATGATGATGAGTAGGAGGATTGCATATTTCTTTCTTCTATTAGATGTTTCAGCTGTTAAGATTGGTGTTTTCTATGAGTGTTTTAGTGAGACAAATTTGTACAGACACTTATGTTGTAACCCAAGTGTGTATGGATATTCTTTCTGGCTGTTATGAAAGTTTAAGTTTCTGCTCAGACCTGCTTCACTATTATGGCCTGTTGTATATGTTCTATTATATTTTATCCATGCGCCGTGAATTTATATGACAGGTTCCGCTTGTGTTATCTTACCTTAATGATCGTCCATAGCTTTCTGGCACGTCTTCCAGCTTATTATTCCTCTTGTTAAGTGCAGGAGTTATGGGCGGTCGTCACACTATGGGTCGAAGTAGAGATATAGAAGTAAACATATAAAAGAAAGTAAGGAGAATAAATAAAAAGAGAAAAATAGAAAATAAATCTAAAGAAAAGGGTATAGTATTTTGAGAAATTAAGTTTAAAAGAATTTATTTAAATTTTGAATCTAATATTAAGGACATATAAAAATTATATCTAAAAAGGAAATGAAAAGAAAACAATTAGTGTATATGATGGAATCTGAAAAGGAGGAGAAGACGGGTGATCAGACAGTGATCGTTGTAACTTAAGTGTACTTTGTTAAAATTTAACTGAGTTATTTTATTTTAAATAAAATAAGGATTTACTTATATGCATAAAAAAATTAGTTAATTAGTATATATGCTTGGGATTAGGTTTGGGAACCCAGGTGTATGTTTTGAGGCTCGGCTCTGGTGATCTGGCACTTCCGTTATGCTAGTAGATCTGTTGAACTGGTAGAGCTTGGCATTCGGGTCATTAGAGAAGGTAATGTTGTTTAAGGTGATAAGTAATGGAAGTAGTGTTTCCACATGATGATAATGCTTTAGGCCGTGGATTTCTATCTGATGTTATGTTTGGAGTGGTTTGTGCTAATGTAAATCTTCCATAAGTTCAATGTAGAGTTGCGAATAAGGATTTGGGGGTATTTTGCTAAGTTTCGTTTCAAGTTGTAGTAATGGTATGAAACTAGTTGAATGTTAGTTGTTGCGCCTGCAGTGATTTAGTGCTTGCTGCTTTTGGCATGAAATGAGCTTCAATGTCAGTATAAATTGCATTTTGTTTAGTGTATATCTCATTATTTCTGCCCACAATGCCATTTTGTAAAGAAATTGCCTTACGCAACTATTATGATCATGTAAGGTAGTTTGCCTTGTGGTAACCTATAGTGATGTGTTGCACCCAACGTGGTGCTATATTTTATGTCTAGCTCATGTTCTATAAGATAGTTTAATTTTATTCTTAATAGTCAGACCACTCTAAAAACTCGTCTGTAGTATATATGCATTTAGCCTATCTTCGGTACCTTTTTGTATTTAATATTTAGGGAATTGTTAAAGGGCCTTTACTTTTAGTTGAAGGGAGTACCATTTTCGATTTACTGTAAAATTGCTAAGGGGAGGTTAAAATAAAGTAGCCCCCATTTAAACGTATTAATAAAATTTCCAATATTAAATCCATAATCCTTATTGATGTAACCTTAAAACCTAATTAATGAGTACATTTCAATAGTGGATAATAAATCAAAAAAAATGATATTGCAAAAGTAATAGAGACACAGCAAAGTTGTGTGGGTGATCAAAAGTCATCGGATCAAGTAAGTAAACACAGTATCGTATTGAAATTGGATAGTTGAATTTGAATTATCGTAAATTCTGGTTGTATTTATAAATGACATCTGGAATGTATGTGCTGAAGATTACAAATAAAAAGGTTTGTTCGGGTATTTAAATTACAAATAAGAAGGAGTCCCATTAAAGTTAACTCCCCCTTAATAAATATTGGAGCCCCTTTAATAATCCCCATTTATTATAATAAAAATGAGGATAGTTCATTATAAAAATTGGTTGGTCTTGCTAAAATTTCACAAAACTTAGTTGACAAGGTTTTTCAAAATTTTGTTAATTTTTATGAACTTGTTTGATTTTGGCAAAATCTGACACACACCTCCTTTGTGCAATTAGTTTTTTTCTGCGCACGCCGATTCAATGTATACATGCACCATTAGAACGTGATGAGATTCATAACATATATCACAACATTCGTGTGTATGCCAGTAAATTGTACATTATAAAGTTACCCACCCAAATTGGACTATTCACTCAAGGTAAATGAGGTAATAATGGCAAACCATGAAAGTTTGTACAGACCGGTGAGCTAACACAAGGGCTGAACCTCCTTGATCTATGCATCAAATTTGTATTGCAAAAGCTATCCTAGATGCCACTGTTATGTAACGATGGTTGGAATAAAATCACCTTTCTTCCATCCACATAGGTTGCATGCATATGAGTTGGCATACACATTCTTGTAACAAAAGGAATCCTTAATGTGACATGCTTACCAACTCATATTCGTAATTCACTCTTCTAATTTATTTCATGATATGAGACTTTATATTTAAACCGTTATTTCAATCTTAACAATGTGAAAGACAATCCTAACAGTAGTCAGACTCTGTATTAACATTATAACTTGCCGAGTTACAAAAAAATTGATACATGGATGATTTGATTAGATGAGCCATTTCTCAAATAGATAACTCTGCTACTGATGAAGAACTGAACCATCTATTTATGCAAAAACCACTATGTTAGGTTCTATTTTGAATTGTTTGTTGCCTCCATAATTTAACAACTAATTATTATTTTTACAATGATCGAAAATTTTGTTGTCCCTCCTCGATATAATGAGTGTGCAACCCTAAGCAGAAGTATCGCTCGACTCTTCCTTGGACCAGGCCCGAACATCGTTCGGACAAGCAGTGAGGTATAACATCTTCCATGTTTATTTTGATATATTTTGTTTGTGGATTCAATCAACCTCATGATCTTTTCTAGATATACCTATTATTACTTTCATCTTTTCACTTATAAGTTCATAAACAACAGTGATGTAACTGCCGTGCATCCAACTCATTTTATTAGGGTGCGTTTGAATGTAACGTGAGCGGAGTATTATAGCAGGGTATCTCAGCGGGGGTATTTTAGTTAGCGGAGAATGCGGGTTCAAACAGACCATTTAAGTGGTCCATTTAAGCGGACCAATTTACTTCTGATTTTCAATTAATTAATTTATGATTAATTAATTTATTATTTATTTTTAATAAATAATATGTATCAATAATTTACACAAATAAAAAAATTGAAAAATTATTAATTATTCTGATTCAGTTCAAATCAACTCATTACGTAAAGCACTTCGATATGATCGCAATGCAAAAAAAAGGCGTCTCAAACACATCTTGCACAAGTTATAATTTATAATTATTAAACATCTAAATTTATAAATTAACTAATGTATAACTATATCAAAAGGATCAAAAATGGACTGTTGGCATCAATGCATTGATGCCAACCATCTCAATTTCAAGCCATTGGGCAGGGATGCCAAAAAAACCCTTATTGTTACATACGTTTGTAACGTTAATTGGGCATTTTTGCCATGTGAACGCCCCTTTTGTGTCTCCTACAGAGTAGGCAACCAAGCACGGACGCTTCGTTCAGTGGAAGCCGCAACAGCAAGAAACTAAAGCAAACCAAAGAAGCAAGTGTAAGAAATTATATGAAGTATATTAATCAAGACATGCGCTAAATTTTAGTAAACATCTATTATTTCCTTATGTTTGCAAAATCAATCCCAGACCGTTTCCAGCCAAATTTTCAGTGAGACGCACGAACGTTTAATCAGAAATGAGATGAAGAAGGTTTAGTAAATAAACTATACAAAGATTAAGATAAAAAGTACCAACATGATAAATATCAGTGAGGTAAATGAAGTCTAGAACTAACTTATTTCCGCAAGTAAGTATGCTATATCTTAGGATGCTTTCGGAAGTCAAAATGACCCGTTAAGTTTTTGATGCGTGTCCAACGTATCTGACGCATCGAAAACTTAACGGGTAATTTTGGTATGTTGTCTGACGCGTCGACGCCCAACAACCCCGTTTTGAAGGATTTTGATGTGGTTAGATTATTAATTAAGTTAATTAATAAATTTATATTTTATTAAATTTCAAAATATAATAACTTGTGCAAATGAGATCCTTTTGACATATGATTCCACTCAAATCGAAGTACTTTATGTAATAGAGTTGGTTTGAACTGAATCATAGTAATTTTTAGTTTTTCAATTTATTTATTTATTTCTATAAATTATTGATACATATTATTTATTAAAAAAACAAATAACAAATTAATTAATCATAAATATATTAAATTAAAAGCCACAAATTAAAATGGTTCGCTTGAAGCTGCAAAAACATTCTCCGCTAACTAAAACACACAGCTATAATACTCAATCTTTTATGAATTGACACTTAAATTCAAAAACTGCCTACCAACTACAGGTGAACAATATTCGGTTCAAACCGAATTAACCGACCAAACCGATTCATTTCGGTCGGTTCGGTTTGGTTTCAAAACTAAATCATTTTGAATTCGATTTATAAAATATATTTTTGGGTTATCGATTAAGCCGAATTAACCGAACTTTAGATTTATTATCTAATTTTACGGTATTGTAGCATTATAAAATTATTTTGGTGATAAAATACAAAAACATGTGTTGCAAATAGATCAAATTTCATTATAAACATAAAATCTACTATATAAAATTTCTCCAAACATGAATTTATATTTTACATTAAGTGAGTTAATCATAGAAATAATAACATATCCTTTAAGTTCAGTTTAATCGGTTGCCGATCGAATTGACCGAAATTAATTTGGTTTCATTCGGTTCGATTTGGAAAGTTTTCGGTTCCAATTCTATTTGTGTTTTTTAACCTTAAAACCAATCAAACTGACCAAACATTAACCCCTACTACCAATAACCCAACTTATACTGATTATATAAGGTAAAAAATGCATGCAAAATAAATAATCAAAAAAGCAAGCCAACATTTCTTCAGAAATTTCCATATTACATGAGGTGATTTATTAAGTTTGGCGCATAAGGGGGAATGCACTTGACTATTCATGAACATATTGCACACTTTTTTTTTAGTTTCCCATGTATTTTCGAGTCTTCTTTCAATTAATAATATTCGCACTCAATTTTCTTTACGGAATATAGATTGAATATTAATAGTTAGTATAATGAATATATATCTCTCAAAACTAAAATATAATACATGATTATTTTAGATTAACAGTATTTAAACTTTTCTTTTAGCAAGAATATACCTTTTATGAGAAACTTCCAACATTCTACAATAAATATGTGTGTACCTACAAAATATTAAATAAAATTGAATTTTATTTATTTATTAGAGAAGAACAATAAATATGCATTTTTTTACTTGATTTGATAAGCCTGGTAAGATTAAAAAGAACGTAGATGTCGACCTAGTTTGAAACTTTAAATGGACTGAAATAACATTAAATTAGTTGTCGAGCTCATACAAAATTGTTGCGGACTTTTACCATACAACATAACTTATTAAGTGTTTGAAAAGGTATTTGTTTAGGGGATTGTTAAAGAGACTCCACATTTGGTTAAAGGGAGTAACAATTTTAATTTATTGTATAATTGTTATGCGGAGGGTACAAAATAAATGTATCTCCCCTTAAACATATAATTAAAATTACGATATTATCCCCTTAAGAATCCTCATTAGCATAAACCATAAAACATAAATCCTAATTAACGCTTACAATTTAATGTTGTCATAAAATTAAAAAATGGATATTGTTAATGTAATGAGAATACAAAAAAGTTTCGTGGATAATCAGAAGGCATCGGTTCAGGTAATTGATCGTAATTTCATATTGAAATTGTTATTGTTAATTTAAAAAAACGCATTTTTTTGTAGTGTTTTTTATTTATTTTGGAAACGCGCGTTTGTTTCATTCCATTTGCGCTGAATTTAAAAAGTTAGGGTTTAACATAAGTGATGAACCATGATTAGTTAGGTCTTTTTTTCTTTCTTAAAAATAATAATCCAACCCCCCTCCCCTCCCCAACAAAAAATATATTAAGTTGAAGTCCGCTTAAAATTATACCTCCTTTAACTAAATGTGGAATCCCTTTAACAATCCCCTTTATTTATAACGGACACCAGCCTAGCCTGATCAATTACTTACATGAATCCTATACACATATCAACACATAACAGAATACCATAATTTATAAAACTGTATCAATACTTAAATCTTGTTCAACCATATCTAATTCCATTTAAAATAATAAGAAGTTCACTATACAAAACATGTATTCATAGATATAGAAATCTTATTTTTGTATTCAATTATATTCAATTATCTTGCACCATAGGGCCATATGATTCGGCGGATAGCGAATAATCATTCCATCACTCCAAAAACAACTGTATATAGCCATGAGAATATTCCGATGCCCACCAACGGCATTTCCAACTGCTATCAACGGCTCATCGTTTTCATGGTAAAAATGCTATTTTAATTAACTAATCATCAAAAGCCATTGTTGTATTTACCGTTTGCGGCTGTTGCTAGCCATTGGAAATCGCCTGTATATCCAGCGAACCCAGGATCATTTTCACTTCATATTTCCCAACCTAAAATGCAAAAATCCATCTCCCTTCTCCTCTCCAAACGCTGCCAGTAACAATTTTCCCTTCTAAACAATCTCCAACGCCACCAAGTACCGCGTGCTGCCTCTCTCCACCCTAAAATCATCTTCAAATCAGGTTTTTATTAAACCCTACTTATTTTATGTTTTCTAATTTAGGCCTAATTAAGTATTATGCTTGTTCCTAATAACTATTGAAGGTTTATTATAATCTATTGCATGCTAATTATTGTTATTATCATCCATATATTCAAATTACTTGTTAGAATTGATTCGGTGCATATGTTTTGGATGAATTTGTTAGGATTGATCGTATGTATATAAGTTTTGCATGATAATTACTATTAGAATGGTTGGACTAATTTGAATGATTTATGCATATCTATTGTAAATATCTTGCATTAATGTGCTTATTTTTTATATTTAATAAAACTGTAATGGATATTATTTGACCTCGTCTCACATGTGTTGTATATAATCGTTATATGGATATTCGTTTTTATTACAAAACGGACATTCATATTCATCTGATACAACATTAGTCAGATTTGTTCCTGTATTAGACAAGTTACAAACACTATAAAGTAATTATGTTTTGTAAATCATACCAGTTTAAACGATTCATAAAATTTCGACGACATTACCTTTTGTTCCTTTTGTACACGAATTTGTGTATGATACAAGGAACACGGGAAAAGAATGCCAAAATTTTAGAAAATCATTTAAAGTGATGTGATTAAGGAATGTAATTGCTATTGTGTTTGTAATGGAAAGTAAGACGATCGACCATACGTAAGGTACAAAAATGTCCATGGACCCTTAATCGTTCGTTTAAAATCAAGTTTCGAACAACACTGTGTGTCACACGCCATAATTGTTTTATAATATAATTTAGTATACCCATAAACTATTACATAACTTTGTCTATAAATGAATATGGATTATATATTTTGTGAAATTGTAATATCATATATAATTTAGTATACATTTACTAAAATAGTAAAATATAAACAAAATATAAAACAAATAATTAATATATTTTTTACTATTTATCATAAGTTTTAAAATAGGAAAAGCGGTCAATTATTCTATTGATCGGAGTTGGATATATTAAAAAAGAAAAATTGGAGGCTCAATAAGTGAACATTTTCTTATAGGTACATGTGTTTATCGAATTTGCTTTAAGTAATATTGGAAACGACTTTGAAATTCGTTGCCCAAGTGAAGTAAGAATCTCCACCATGGGGGCCATCTTACTAGATTTTCTAGTAAGTTTATACCGCTTTACGATACAATTAAGTATAAATAAATAATTAACAATATTTTCTCATTGTACAAGAGGCGGTAGATCATCAAAAAACCGACGTCGCCCAGGTTTAGCGCTATTGGAATTCAAAGATTGATAAGAATTATAGGGAGGTAATGTCAGAACGTAAGAAATCGGGCAAGAAACCAAACTGGATGGCCATGGCCATATGAGATTCTTAGGTTAGATGGTGAAAAACGATGAGTTGAATGTAAATCTACCAAACATTTCCTTACTTATTTTGTTATTATATATTGAATATGTTATTTAATGTAAATTTGTAGGCGGAGTCGGAGAGGAACTCTGCAAATATAAGCAAGAACCATGTTACACATCATGGCAGATCCAAGTCTTTCCAACATCACCGTGTGGACTTAGTAAATTTATCAATTACGATTCTAAACAGTTATTACATTTGTATATCGATCAATCAGTAATTAGCTATGTAGAATTAAAATATATAAATTATCTACTACAGGAAAGAGTGGTGGACATCTCATGTCCATGATGGACGTATTTTCTTATACCTACGCATTAAAGAAAATAGACAATGCAGGAAACATAAGATATTAGTGGGATGATGAGAATAAGGCGACGACTGCATATGTATGCATATTTTAAACATATTTTACCAATATCGATAAGTTTAGAAATTAGCTATGTAAAATAAAAATAATGTTCATTAATTTTCAACTATAATTGGTTTTGTATTACAGGCAAAGTTTCAAGAAGCATGAAAATAGATGTTTGAGGGATCCGATCGCGTTAAGCTGATGCAAGAGGATGAAGATGCTCTTTTCGACTCTATTATGGATCTGATGAAGTAGGATGGCCGTTATGGCTACGAGAAGCAAGCAGTAATCTTATAAACATTGCAGTATTATATTTAATATGAATATGTACAAATTTGATTATTATTCAACAATTTAATGTGCCCTAAATATGAAATAAGAATTCACATCTTATTTTTTCTATATAGATGTATAGAAAATATAAGTGCTAGGTTATCAAATCCTTTAAATATGTAAATACTTACATATTTACAATAAATTAACATGTAGATATAGCTTAGATGATTGACATATTTGCATATTATTGCTTGAATCTACTTGTTAATTATTTTATGTGGTTTATATAATAGATACTATAATGTCATTTACGTTTCTATATTTTGAAATACGCATTGCTTAGTAAGAAAATAATTATATAATAAATTTGAACAACTTTCATTCTATTTGCAAACTAGGGCAACTCAAAAGGCATATGAAAAAGCTTAGGACAAAGCTGAAACAAAAGAGCTTAGAGCCATGGTTAAACATCTGCAGGAGCATCATCATCTTTGAGCAATACAGATGGAGCAACATAATCTATGTCTAGCAGAGTACATGCAGCAGCATGGTTCCTTCCCTTTGTTGTCTAGTACTTTCAAAGGCGAAGACGATGCTTGAGAGGTATATTTTATTGTTTGTGCATGATTGACGTACATATTAACATTGATTTAGTGAGGATTGTGTTTTGATGTTGCATACATTGATTTGGAGTTAGTGAGGATGTTTATATTTGGATGTATTTTGATTGTATACTCTTGTTTGAATGATGTGCAACATTGAGAATTTGGTTTGAGATTCTTGGATGGTTCATGTTGTATATATTGGTTTTTATTTGGTTTATGTTGGATGTTTATATTGTTGTTGTGATAATGTGTTATATATATGATTATATGTGTGAAATAGAGTTAAAATTGAAATTGATATTTGTTGAGTGGCTGGAAGATGAATGGCTGGCTATTATATAAAAAACACCCAGATTGCCAACGGCTACCAACGGATTGCAACGACTTATTGGTCATAATTTTCCAACAGTTATCAACGGATTATTGGTATGCAATAGCTATTAGTATCCGTTGGTATAGCCATAAAAAATGGTCGTTGTTTCCGTTGGGAACCGTAAGAAACCGTGAACTCTATTCGAACGGCCACCAATGGCTCAGATCGTTGAAATAGTCGTGTTTCCTTATGGTGTATGTAACAACCCAGATTTTTAAGTGTTTAATCTCAAACATTTAAATTTGTTTTAAATGTTAAATTAGAAATATAAATGGAAACTTATATGGAATTTATTAATTAAAACTACCTTTGAACGTGTAATTTATAATTTAAATAAAACGAACTCATATCGTCGCGGTAGTTCGTAATTTTACGATTTGAACTTCAATTGAATATATAAAATCCAATATAACTCGAATTTCTTTGGAACAAGGAACATTCAAATCTATCGAACTATATTTTTCTATCAACAGTGAAAAATCGATATTTCGTCTTATAGATTGTGAGTTATGTCCAAATCAATTTTCAGAAAGTAGCTAAGGAATCGTTTATAAACTATAACATTTATTATATAGATAAATAGATTTTAAATAATTTGAATGTCGTTTTAATTTGAAATATCGAGTTTAAAATCCAAATATGTTTATTTTGGAGCTATGTGATATTCTATTTGAATATACACAATAATATTGATTATTTATTTATATATTGAAATATTTGAGAATTAATTAATATTTTACCGTTTAATTTAAGCCTTGAAAATAGCCTCCATTTTCAATGAAATTAGTTTCATTGAATCCGTAATATTAAATTATTATATGAAAATAAATTTTGTTGATATTCGATGTCATTTATGACTTCGGTAGCCATAAACACACAACTAGTTTGCGTAACAGTTAACTAAATAAATTTAATTTAATTAGAAGGAATTTGTGTATAACTTGAGCTAACAATCCAATTAAGACGCAAGACCTGTTCCGTTGAATTCATATGGACGTTTGGAGTCAAGATATGATTTTAGTTCGTTATTTTTGGAGATTAGATAATTTGATGTTAAAAATAGCGTTATTATACATATAAAATATCATTACGAGAAGACAGTCTCGGAATGTGACGAAATTTGTGCCATTGGATTCTTATTAATAAGTTATTATAGAATTTCAATTTTCATATGAATTGGACTTTCTGCTCGATCATGGGAATAGTAAACGCATGGATTTTTGTATAACCTCTTATTCGACTTGATATGGAACTTAAGGATTGTTAATTTTCAAACGACCTCCAATTTCAACAAAACTAATTTTATAAAATCCGTACTGATTAATTATTGTAATATTTCTAGTTTACGGTCAATTGGATTTTAAAGATAATGCGCGATATAAACGCGTATTGATTCACGTAATGAATTAAAAGGAAGTTTTACCAAACGATCTCGGATTTTGACGAAATTAGTTCCATTGTGTCCAGAATATCTAATTATTATAGAATTTCAAGTTTCGAGCCAATCGGAGTTGTTACGTGAGCGTGAGAGAAATAAATGTGAATCAATTTACGAATTTAATATTCAAAATTTCGTTTTTTTTAGATGGACTCAGATTTCAACGAAACTAGTTTCGTTAGGACCGTAATGTCAAACTATAATTATATGTCCATTTCATCACAAACGGATTTCGTACGTGAACATACGAATTTATGGACGTCAAATAAAAGCGGTGATAGACATGAGATATTAAAATTTAATTAAATATTCGAACAAAAAAATTATATCTTTCTTCTATAAATCCGACCACGGCCGAACTCCCTAAGCCCCAAATCTGATCGTTCTTGTTTCTTATTTCAATTCTTCTCTCCAATCTTCACAAATTAATTAAAAATCACATACTCCATAAAAAAGTTCAATTTTTGATCCGATTAGATCATTGAAGTGAAAGCTTCAACCTAGTTTCACTAATAGCAGGTTCGAACGAAATGAATTTTGCACCCATTTTTGCAGCGCATGAGGAATTCACGACTTCGGGAAAATTGAGGCTTTGATTTGAATTTTTGATGTGGATTTGGTGTTCTGGGGTTCGCGGCGCACAGGTAGGTGGGATTTGGGGGAAATCCGTGAAGATTTTTAATGCAGTACTTCGTGGAGGACATGGGGTTATTTGCATCACGATGGGGAGAGTCTGTAGCGGTGTGTGAGTGCAGCGAGGCAGGGGTCAACTTCTGACAAAGTGGGGGTGGTCGGAGGAACAACAATTATCACTGCGATTTGTCCATTTCACTAATATCATTTAATAATTGTGATAATATTGGAGAAAATAGCTCAGAAAATGGATGCATTTAATGGAGAAGATGTATTAACGAAAATATTCGAACAAAGTGGGGGTGGTCGGACGTCAACCTAGTTTCACTAATATCATTTAATGGATGCATTTTGTCCATTTCATCCCAATATTCGAACAAAAATATTCGAAACTAGTTTTTTCTGAGCTAGAAGAAGAAATCGCAGTGATAATTGTGATTTTTTGAGGGGGCATTCGTGTAGAACGATCTGTTGGAGAAAATGGTGAATTTAGCGTGTCAGATCGATGCAAAAATAGAGGAGGCGCAGCGCTAAAATTTTTGGTGATAGCCTGAGTAAAGGAGTTGGAGCGGGTATCGTTTTTGTCAGTAGAGAAGATGTATTAACGAACCAATTAGGCTAATGCATGATTATGGAGTTAAGATGGTAATTATAATTTAATTACAATAATTATTTTAATATAATTTATATTTTGTAACATCCTTAACTTTGCGTTCGTAAACAGAAATCCGTGAGACAAGATCTGTTGGGATCTTGACAGCGAAGCCTATGCATATGAGCTGGAATGGAATGAATCGGAGTTCACTATAATTTTATATGGCTAATTCTATTTCAACCCGAGTTTTTAGTTAGTAGCCCCCCTTAATAACATCAAAATTTTAAAGACAAAATTACCCTTGAAAAGTTTTCTTCTCATCTGTTATGAATATTATGTAGTATTCCATGATTCCCTAAAACATCAAACTTCCAAAACCCTAATATTTTAATCATTGAAAAATAATAATTTATAAACAAGTATATGATGAATTCTGAAGAAGAAGATGATTTCTTATCTCAATCACAACAAATAATCAATTTTTTTTTGTACTATTTTAAATTTGAGAACAACAACGTGGAAGGCATCACCCTATTTTACACGCACAAAATTAAAAAAAAAAGCCCTAAACTGGATTCGAAGAAGATGCCGTGCGTATTAATGATGAAGATGATGCTCCTGTTTGAGAAGACGAGCGCGCTTGATTTTCAAATGCAGTTTATATTTTAGAACATGATTGATTGTTGGAAGAGAAGAAGCCAATTTATTTTTGAAGGTGAAGGGCAATTGTGGAAAGCATGGGGGGCTACTAACTAAATTTCTGGGTACGCAAGAATTTTTGTATTTAGGGGGGCTACTACTCAATTTTGTGGGTTGAAATAGAATTAGCCATTTTATATAGTTTCAAACGCTCATTTGAAACTATATAAATCGACCTGAATCGTCGACCAAAACAAAACGTGAGTTAACTCTCACGCTTTCTGAAATACTATGATATATTAAATTCATATTCATCATTGATATTATAAATTGTGTGATTGGATGAATTGGATGTTTTATTGGTTGATTATTGTTTTGGTTGATATTCGCCGTTATTTATATTTAAATAATTTAGAATAGAATTTCTCTTTCAAATGCATCCATTAAATGATATTATAAGATGTGATGCAGGAACAACAAGTTGGAGGGATCCAACCGGATTCTTAAATAATATGTGTATTACTTGATTTCTTATTATTTATATACGAATTGTTTATCTCAAGTAAATGTTAAATCATGTTTTGATGTTAATGGTTGAATTGGATTCAACGTTGATGTTTTATTATCAATAGAGAGTATTGATTAAGGAATAGGTAGCGGATGACCTGAAATCCATCTTTCTAAGGCGTCGATTTGCCATTAGCTGAATTAACGTAGTTAAAGTTATAAAATTATATTTTATAACTGAAGCAAATTTTTTAACCTATATTTATATAAGTTATATAAATAGAAGTTTTACAAATAAAATAATATTTATAATTGTATTTTGTTAAAATATTATTAAATGATAATTTATAGATCATTTTTATGTTCCAAATAAGTTTATAAGTAAATAAGCCAGAAATTAACCTACGTGTTAATAATTTGAAATAATTGTTCGATTGGAACAATTAAGTGATTTTTTAAATTAATTATATAATTAATTAATTTAAGAGGAAGAATTAGTTGAAATCATTTAACAAGTTAACTAATGATTTTCAAGTTGACCAAGTCAACTGTTTGGAATTGAAATTGATTATTAGACTAGTTTGTTGGAAATTAATCTATAGAAATGGTTTTGACGGATAGTTATTCAAAGTTAATAAATGTTCTTAAAAGTTAATTAGTCATTTAATTTTTCATGTTTAAAGTAATTATTGAACTGGTTTATTATTAATAAAGTTAATTATTATTTTAATAATTATTTAGAGTGATTAACTATTTTATTTTTAGTTAATCAAAAAGTTGACTACATCTACTGTAGTTAATATTGAAGTTAATTTTATTTTAATTAATAATAATTAGATTAAGTACCTTCTTAAATGAAATTCATTTTAGAAAGCAATTAAGTGTAATGAGATTCTTAATTGAATCGAGTAAAAGGGTTTGTAAGAAGATTGAAACTATTGAGATGGTTTTCAATAAGTATCATTTAATTAAGTAAACAATTGTAAATTAAAAGAGGTTGGCAAGAATGCTAGAGTAGGATATTAAATGGATTTGGGTAAACGGAACTGGTTAATGAAATTGGTGAAATAACCTAAGATAAGTTTATAATAATATGCGTAATGGGTTTTGTGAATATATAACGATATGTCCGAAGTAAAAGAATGGAAATGGGTTTTTGTGAATTTATAACGATACTTTCAAGACTAAAGAAAATAGAGAGTGAATTTGGTGAATACATATACTAAAGAGATAAGTGTTGAATATTGCTCTCAAAATAACGAGAACAAAAGAGAATTGTTGAGAAGACTATGAAATCGATTTGTAAAATCGATGAAATGGTTTTAATGATATGATTTAAATAAAATGGCATGAACTGCTGATGCACTTGATTATACTTTTATGATTGGATAGTTAAAAAAAACCAACTATCGATGAAATGTTGCTTTTGGGCTACTGACGTGTTAGTTCGAAGATATTGGGATAGGAACTAGACCTAAAACCACTTTGAACCACCTTTGCATTCGAGAACTAATATTGTAGTTATCCTATGAGACTAACTGAAGACGTAAATCTTTCGAGCGAGAGGATTACTCACTGATGGCTCTGGTTAATTATTGAGATTAAACTCGTGGTAGTAAACTCTCGTTCTGAGGTATCTTTAGTTTCGTTCAGTCCCAGAGCAAACTTGTATGGATGGATGTCTGACAGAGTATTTCCTGAAAACTCACGTATGTTGATTTTACAAATATACCAAGTTTGGTGGCGGAGAATTTATTCTCTTAGCTTAACACCCAAATTGTTTTTGTGAATGTTAATTAATGATTTGACGGATCTAGATATGACATTGTGGCATTCAAAGTTTTATTGTGCTGTTCCAAAAGGTAACCGCGAACTCAGGCCTTGTCAACCAAGAAATAAAATAAATCGGGCACGCAGCTTGGCTAAGTGGTTCATTCCCATTAGGGATATTATCACCTGATCTAGAGAATTTCATTTTCTTCTTATCCTATAGTTGTTGTATGCTTTTAAGAATGGTTGCTGATCACAACCATGGGTGATGATATGCTTAGTACACTCAAGTTGAATAAGTGGCGTGTCATGTGTGGCTGGGTTGTAAGATGAACTTGTTGAACCCCAGCATATCCTCCTTAGAGTACACTGATTGGAAGGTGGTCCCATACCTTGTCATGTTGGAAATCCAATCTCCAATAAGAGCCATGCGGTTTTTTATTATATACTAAAATATATAGAGCATGAGACGCAAGCAATATGCTAAATGGTTATTTATTTGTGGTATGATAAACACTATTATAATATTACTAGATTTGATACCAATAATGTTTTGGGTTATCATAAGGTAACGTCCGTGTTTATGTGTGGACTGGTCTTACGAATATCCTTTTCTTTCAAAAGATTTTCTAAACTAAAGAAAGTTGTTTGTTATATGAATTTATCACTAAAGTATTCCAGACTTATCCGGATTAATTTTGATTTGCTTCAAATGTGGTCTTGTCAGACCGAGTATATTTGCAGGTTAGGACTTTACTGGGAGCTTCGGAAGAGGAGATGAAGTCGAGACGTATTCCCGTATTTTTTTGTATTAATTTATTTCTGCTATGTGTGTGGTATTTGTGTACTCTGATGTTGTGTGATCATACATATATATATACACACACACAAAGTTTTCTCTTTGTGTAAAGAGTATTGATGTATTATATATTATTCATTTCCCTATGAGACACTGGTCTTCTTATTCTTCTATTCTAATATTTCTTTCTTTCTTCTTATCACCCTCTAATTTCTTTCTATTAACAATATGGTTTTATATACTTTTGAGTTTGATATGAATAGTAAAATGTCAGCTTAAACGGTACGGAAAAGTTGGGTTGTTATAGCGTATTTGCCAGTGATAGGTAAGTTAAAAAACTATAAATGATTATTGAAATTAGAGGACACTATATAGGTTGAATTGAAGTGGCTGAATTTAGCAAGAAGTTGTAACAACCCAAATTCAAATAGACCGATTTTTTTTAAAAAAAATCCAATATGCCGAAACTCGAGTTGGTTGTCTGGAATCCTGTAGAAAAGACAATATAATAAATATATCACATCTCGGACAATATCTCACATCGGAATGGATAAAATATTATATAATCAAATATAGCCTTACCAAAGTAATAACACTGCTTAACCAGTATCTGAAGCTATCATATCTCTACAAAAAGCCAAACCTGTGGGTACGTTATAAGGAGGGGCTCACTACACATTGTGAAATAACCCTGCATATACCATTTAGTTACACTTTCTTGTTTAATAGGCTGTTTTGGGTTAATATCACTCAAGGCTTTACACACACGCCATACCCATCTACTTCCAAGTAGATTAACCTAATATAGCATATATGTAGCTACACCCAATATCAAGGTACTTCCCAAGGTACCCTTCTCACACAGTCACCGCCGTCACACCACAGAAGCGTATGCCTTTCTCATCCTATGCCTGAGCGATATACGGATCTCCATATAATGACGTCACGTTCCGCACAGAACTACCATCGCTATGCTACGTAAGAATACAGACTGCCATATCCAATTCTTCTCGGTCGAATCAAGTCTAAACACGGAGTTATGCCCTAACGTCTACGATACACCACCTAGTGCAATGTGCGTGCACCGAGACCCTCACACGTACGTACTGTCTACTATACACCAAGTCCTATAATACGGCTGCATCTGAATGCATGAAACTCGGTCGGAAGCTTTTCTATATCTGTATAGGTCTAATAAAAATGTCTAAAGTACAAAAATATAACTATGGCCTACATTTTCATGGTGGCAATTGTCCCACCATATCCCTCCCACAGCTAGTGAAAGACTACATTAAGAGCTAAGTGATGTGCCCCCAGCAAGCAATCTACATCCAAATTGGCGTGTCCCGCAACCAACGTATCGATAATGAAATATCGATGGTCTATTGGTTTAGCTCTAGTCTTTCCGCATCACACTGACTGCCGATGATAGGTACTAGGTGATTACCATCCTTTATTTGGTCCTGACTGGCCTATTTGTAGGCAAAACGTCGAATCACCCCAATGTCGTACCGCCACTGCCTTTTGACCGCCAAACTACCATTGCATTTAAGGTATACTCACCGGGTGGTAATGCGTAGACCCAAGCTCTGCGAGTACAGCCTGAGTATGCAACGCAACAGAGAACCACCACGGAGTACCCTAACACGTCCCTCGAAAGCCGCGCGCGTCCTTCCAGTCCTGTAGAGCGAGCATGAAGAGTACCAAGCAAAAGAATCAGATGGATATTCTCCTCTCATGCCTTTAGAAACCTCGATGGTCTACCCCATTGGGTTATTCACTTTCGTACACGCGGACTGGTCCAAGCGCATCACGCTAACATGTTATTAGACCATATGTCTAATCATTTAATCATGTGTTTGTATTATCTTATCAGATTGCCAATTAAATTGATTATCAATATTTTATCTTTTTATTCAAGTTACCAGGTTTTCTCTGGACCCCTTACATCTCTATGGAACAGACCCCTCTCGCTTATTAATTTAGTGATATAACATAACTCATTTAAGTTCATTTATAAGCCCACAACATGTTATTCCCTAAATTGTAATTAACGAAAGTAATCTATAATCTCTTTACATTATTATCGCATCGTACATTGTCCAATTTTAGGTTTACAGGTTACAATAACATATTCTACTTAAAATAAAATTAAGTATATCTTATCCCAGTCCACATGTTTTCTGTTAACTTGTTACTTAGTACATATAATTAAGTACCACTCATTTTATCTCAGTGTTATCTCAGGTTACCAGATTCATTAACACACAATTAGCTACTTACTTACTTCATTCATTTTTATGCCGCTTAAGCGGGCATCCTCTTATTATTAATTTCTTTTTCAGACTTTGTAATTCTCATTTATAAGCCTACCAATAATAAGCCTACTACTTTCTTTCTCATTAACCATGAGTTTGCTTAACACAACCTTTTTGTTGTTATTTACTTAGTTCTCTTAACTAAGGTTAATCAGTAACACTACAAGAAAACACCGATTTTGCAGCGGAAATCCGTTGCTAAACCCTCGCTAAAGGCCTCATTTAGCATAGCCAATATGATTTAGGAATTGTTGAGGAGGAAGAACCTTGTTTTCCAGATTTTCGATGGTAGATAAAAAAAATGAACAATGATTCCATAAGCATTCAATTATAGGAATTTTTTTATATAAAATAAAGGACAATTTTTTTACCTTATTGTGTCCATTTTGGCCTCCAAAATGGAAAGGTTGGTTTCATTTTCATGTTCAAATATACTGGTATTGCCCGATACTTTCCTCCGGTCATCTTCTAAAATCCGAACTATCATTGAAATAGAAAGTCCGCAAACATAAGACAAAATTAACCAATAAACTTGACTGGCATACCAATGCAAAATAATATGTAAGTGTATGGCATGTATTGATGAAAACCAATAAAAATTGAATAAAAAGTTTACTTAAAAATTTAGTTGGACATTCTCACTAAACTATGATCATTTTACTATGCTAGCTAGAACGACACTTGGGGCAAACCCACGCAGCGACATGCAAGCAAGACAAGATAATTACTATGAGTGGCACATGTTCCAAACTTATGGAATAAAAAAATTGTTACAGACTTCACATGCATTGCCAGTTAAATAAAATGATTGATACAAACATATATACAATTTGCACGTGAAAGGATATTGTCAAACTTTAAATTCAAATGCTCAGATGTCTATTATTAAATTAAGTACGTCAGCACATGAAATTCACTTGCCTACAAAATTAAAAAAATGTATTATAAATTTAAATATTTTACAATATGTAGAATCCAATTGATCTGGCATATGATATTGACTATTTTCACTTAACAAACAAATCAGTATACATGCAATATGTAAGGGTGAAGATAAGCTATAAAAATATTATATTCCAAACGACAATAGATTGTAAATCTAAAAATATGTTTCTCATATTTCTTTTTTTTTGTTCATGAACAAAAAAAAAAGCTTCATCTAATATTATTTTCCCGTTAATCTTGACTTCATGTTTTATTAGTATTTAGTGCTTCTTTTGTTTAGAACAGGAGCAGAAGAAGATCTTGCTGGTTTGAAGTTGGTCTCGAAATCTGAATCTGAATCGAATGGGTTGAAGCTTGAAATTTTCTTTTGAACTTTAGAATGTAAGGTAGCGTCATTTAGTACCTAATATATTGCAAGAACAATTTCAAGAAAATATAATCGATGATGAGTGAGTGCAAAAATGAAGAGAAGCAAACATACCAATACAACAAATTATGAAAGCAAAGTACAACTAATTATTTCCTAATTTGAAAACACTTAAAAATGTCAATCAAGATTCATGAATGAGCAGAGAGCCAAACTACATAATGTAATGATCCTAAGAAATAGATCTGATACCATTAAGACACAGAAACGCGGTCATCTTAATTACAGGAATTCGGGGTCATACCTTAAAAGAAAGAATCGACATGTAATTAACTTTAATTTGACGATGATAGATGCTATCAAGTATCAGATAATAAAATTTAGGTACAGATTTATGTTTTGCATTTTCAACTATATAGCAATAATTTCTATTCACAACTTGCATACAAACCCTGAAGCCATCAAGTTCAGACCCGACAGTGAAAACCTCTTGCCTCCAACCTTTTGCTGTCAATACTTGGACGATACCAACTTGCTGCGTCGTATCCCCATCCAGCCTCCACGTGATGATACCCGACTTCACTAGGCTAAGGTTAACCCGATACTTAATTTTAGGAATAAGAATTTGGGGATTAGGGATTGAGTAATTGGATTTTTTTAGTTTTATACAACTTAAAGGGAGAGAGGAAATAGTGAAGGGGAGGATTAGCACAGTCAAGTTTAGTTAAGGTCAAGTAAGCATTTTATAGGGAGCTATGAAAAATTTGTGAATTTGAGGGACATTGGGAAAATAAAAGAGGCAATTTGTGGGAAAAAAAATTAAAAAAAGTAGTAGAAGGAGAAACAAAAAATTTTGATTGGTTAGAAATCTGCAAATTGGATTACTAAATGGATCGCTGAGATGGATGATTATAGCACATTGATATATTGATACTTATGTAAAATTGGACGGACTGATTTATGCTGTGATTTGTTATATTTATGGTTTTCAATTCCATTGCAAATCCGCGGCTAAATCTGTTGGAATTCTGCTGCAAAATAGTTTCGAAAAACATCCGTCGGTATTCTGCTTGAATTTGCAGCGAAAAAATAGCGGTTGAAATTTTCTGTTGGTAATTTGACGTAATTTGCCATGGTTTAGTGAGGGATGACAGAAGACGACGGTAATAAATAAAAGTTTAAAAACCAAAAAACTATCCCTTGCAGATCACATGGAAATCCGTCGCAAATTAGCGATGGAAATTTCCGCTTCTAAATATTTGATGTTAAATTAGTGTTTTCTTATAGTGTAAGTTCCTTTCCATTTATTATAACCTACATTATAATTTTCACTTGTCCCTAGGACAAGCCTATCTATTTTCTTCCATTCTTTTATTCATGCTTAATCATAATATGTTATTACTATTCCCCGTTCATTCCAGTTCTTTTACTGTTGTAGTCTTTCTTTCTTTATCCACTATCATGCATGTTCCTTACTTATTTAAGGAAAACATTTCATGCACCTTATTAGTTTGATTTATATAAAGATACAGTGATTTATTTTCATAACGTAGGCCTACCTAGATCCGTAGTTGCAAGTTATTTCTTTTACTTTCACTGTGGCTCTCTTGAAACTACGTTCTCAGAAATGGATTACGTAGGGAAACATATCACTTTTCCTCCGAATCCAACTAACTCAGTCCAACATCCCTTTCTTTCTTATTTTCTGAGTTGGACATTGAATTTCTGTTTCATATAATATTCATAACTACTATAATCGTTTCTTTTTAACCACAACAAGCATATTAAATCTTACTTTCATGTTCATTTCTTAATTCAGCTTTCGTGATTACAGTATTACAGAAGTTACTTAACTCAAACCGAGGATATATATACAATTCAGGCTTTATACAACCATGGATTTAAATACACTCGCCTGACGGCTTTCCAATCCTCGAATATGATCTGGGTTTATTGTTCCATGGTCTTCCTAACTGAATATAATATTAAAACAACAACGGATTCACAAATATGACACTAAAAATAGAGGAAAAGAAGCGGAGAAATCAAAATAAATCAGATTTGAGAACTTACCTCACGTTGATTAGAATTTTAGACACCTATGTCGTATATATGTATCTCTTATCTTCAAACCTTGAATCAGAATCCCTAAGAACTAATATTTTATTTTATGAAAAGGGTTGGAGAGGAAAGAGAATGGTAGAACCTAGGTAGCATCTCAGAAAATATGAGATTAAAGTTAGGTCATGTTAATCTATTTATAGGTGTGCGAGAAAGTCTAGACCATCAGATTTAAGCAAATAAAATCCAAACCGCACAAACCAAAAAACCACGTCACACAAGCACGACCGGGTCGACCCTTAGGTCGACACATGGGTCACCCATGTAAGACCTGGGTTGACTCATTCTGGGTCCAGGCGTGTTTTCTACTGTGTTTTATTTTCTGGTTTTAACTTTAATAAATCAAGTTAATTTTATTACTTGATATAACATTTATAATTTTGAACATTAATTAATAACGTTATTCACTTAATATAATTCCTATGATTTATATTGTCCTAGTTATAAACTATTTTTACTTTTGAATTTCAAATCTATGTGTATATATATACACACACACACACACACAATTTCTTGATTATTTAATTCATAAATAACTTACCTTTCAATTCCTTGTTCTTTAATGGTTGCTTATTTATTGTAATTTATGACGCTATTAATTCATTGTTGTTGTATTCCTTTTAATGCATTGTTTTGTTCCCTTTTTAATGCATTGTTTTATTCCCCTTTTTAATGCATGCATTTAATTTCATATGCAACCAAACTTCTTGTCCACTTTTCATGCATGTATTTATTTATGCATTTATTCTTTCTTCTCCTAACTTGCAGCTTTTATCCGAACATTAAATTCTATGCATATATAAATATGCATGCAATTTTTATTTATTACCATTTTATTATTTAATTAAATGCGGGGTGTTACATTCTCCCACCTTCAGGAAATTTCGTCCGCGAAAATTGGTAAGGGTAAAATTAAGTAATCCCTCACATAATTTACATCCATCGTGTGTACATCCAACTTCTGCAACCATTTGTGCACTTGTGCATGTGGAATACAACATAATAGTACATGAATGTAATGAATGCCTAAGCGGTACCTCCTATATGAATGCAAATTTTCTTGAAAACTTGATACATACATCTTAAATATACTGGCAATTTCTACATGAATGCAATATTTTGAAAATCAAAATACTTTTTCATCCAAATTCTTCCTACACTCTTGTAGAGCAAGAGCATAGTTCAACCAATTTTTGCATCCAAAACCCTACCAACCAAATTTAAATTTTTGAATTTCAGAAAAATCCAGTTTTCTAAATTCAATTCCTTATGTTATAAAAAGGTGGAAAATGGAAACTTCGTATCTTCCGTTTTTCTTTCATGTACCATTTCTTCCTGTACTTGGATTTTATGCAACTATAATATAACGATTCCCTATCTTCCTATCCAAACACAGTTCTCATAAGATTTTTTTTTCGTTATTGCTTTTCTTTTTCAACTTACTTAGGAAAAACCCATTTCTCCAAATTTTCCACTTTTCTCAACTATTATGTTTGTTGCTTTACTGGAGTTGTTGTTTTCATTTATTTATGTCATTACTCTTTTCTTAGCTTATTTAACTTAATCCACTGATCTAAGTTTAGTCTTCGAATCAGCCTTTCGATTCTTCAACTAAAACACGAAAACATGCATTATACGCATCTACTACCATTGGCTAAGAATCCTAGGTCCATGTCCCCTCTGACATCGAAAAGTCCAAACCAAAGGATCTAAACACTTTCTTACCCCTTACTATCTCATAACCACCACTAGTCCTTGTTGTGTACTAACAGCCTTTTCCAAGCAACAACCCAGGCTCTATAATACTTACGCATTCTACGGGAACTTACCATTATTTCAAAACAGTCCTTGCTATTTAGTTCATAACCTCAAAAAAAAAACCGTCTTCCCTAGGTACTAATCCTTACCTACTCCATGATTCTAAAAACGTGGTTTGGCTTCCTCATTTCACTTTTCTTCCAAAAATTAAAAGGGTCAAAACTTTATATTTCCTTGTTAAAACTTACCTTTTCCAAACACAAAATATGTAATCCAAAAAAAATGCAAAACTCTCTCTCTCTTTTCTTAAATCGTAAAAACTGGAGTTGACAAGGACAACTATTTCTCATTTAGTTTCACTACTGTTCTCGTTCATAGTGTTAGTTCAGTTACTTAAAACTAGGTTCATACATCTACTCTATCTTAATTCTTTCAAATTATTTTGTCCAACCAACAAAGTTTTATGTCAAAACAATTATCAAAAATTGTTGTCAAAAGAATAGAGAACTTCAAAATTTTCTTTACCGAAAATTTAAGTTTTGAACAAAAATGCAATCTTTTCTATGCTTTGCTTTTTAATCCTTTCATACCTTATAACTTAAAAACCAGCGAGCTATACGTGCTCTATAGTGTGCACCTTTTTCTGAAATAATTCATTTTATACCAAAATAATTCATTTTAGACTAAAATTCACAGGAAATCACTATTTTCCAAATATACCCTATTTTTCTCAAAGTTCAATATGTACTTTTCAAATATGTTACTTACATATTTTTCAAACATAAAAAATACCCCCCCTCTTTGTTTCAAATATTGTTTCTACACAATTTAGCTAGTACATATCTTAAAATTGTAATTTTTGATGTCAAAACTTAAAAAACGACCGTAAACTATCACTCAAAAGCTTTTAAAATTTCAAGTTCTTAAAAGTTTACAAAGGGGCTAGACCTAAAGTGGGTTTCCAACTTACCAAGACTTTCCTAGATATTCCTACAAATTCATTTCTCTCATATGTATATACATACATACATATATATATATATATATATATATATATATATATATTCCTAATCCATTTTCCTTTTTTTACTCTTTTCAAAATTATAAGGCTCCAATGCCAAACCACTAATCCAAAAATACTAGTATATGTATTTCTTTCTCCAATACAAAGCATATTGTACAATTTTTACCCAAACCACCTAAGGGTCTCAAATTTCCATGATCATTCCTTTAGTTTACAAAAATGATATCCCAACTCTTTACATATACTGTTCCTCATATTTAGTGGGTTCTTCTAATGGATCTATGTATATAATATATTTATATTTTAAAAATACAAATACGTTCACTCACTATCTATATAGCAATCCCGAACCTAAGCTCTGATACCAGATGTAACAACCCGAATTCTGACAGACTGATTTTTTTTTCAAAAATTCCAATATGCCGAAACTCGAGTTGGCTTGTCTGGTATCCCGCAGAAAAGACAGATAATTAATAAATCTGTACTCAGACAACATCTCACAAAAGAATAGATAAAATGTAATATAATCAAATATAGCCTTACCAAAGAAATAATACCGCCTAACCAATATCCGAAGCTATCATATTTCTGCCAAAAGCCTAACCCATGGGTATGTTATGAGGAGGGGGCAAGAACACAAGTTTTGGTGACTGGACTTAAATTAAACATTCTGAAATAACCCTACATATACCGTTCAGTTACATTTTCTTGTTTATTAGGTTGTTTTAGGTTAATAGCACTCAAGGCTTTACACACACGCTGTACTCATCTACCTCCTAGTAGATTTACCTAATATAACATATATGTAGCTACCCCCAATATCAAGGTACTTCCCAGGATATTTTTCTCACACGGTCACCGTCGTCACGCAACAGAAGTGTATGCAATTCTCATCCTACGCCCGAGCGATGTATGGATCTCCATATAACCACGCCACGTTCCGCACAAAACTACCATTGATGTGCTACGTAAGCGTATGGACTTCCATATCCAATTCTCCTCGGTCAAATAAAGTCTGAAAACGGAGTAATGCGCTAACGTCTATGATACACCACCAGGTGCCGTGTGTGTGTACGTATACCCTCACACGTATGTACTATCTGATGTACACCGAGTCCCGTAATTCGGCTGCATCTGATTGCACGAAACTAGGATGAGAGCTATTCTATATCTGTATAGGTATGGTAAAAAAGCCTAAAATATAGTTATTTAACTACAGTCTGCATTTTCACAGTGACTATGGTCCCACCTCGACCCCTCCCTCAACAAGTGAAAGACTACATCAAGAGCTAAGTGACGTGCCGGCTAAGTGACGTGCCCCTAGCAACCTATCTACATCAAAATTGGTGTGTCCAACAACCAACGTCTCAATAGTGAGATCGATGGTCTATAGGTTTAGCTCTAGTCTTTTCGCATCACACTGACTGCCGATGACAGGTACCCAACTATTACTATCCTTTATTTAGTTTTGACCAACCTATCTGTAGGCAAACCGTCGAATCACCCCAATGTCATACCGCCACAGCCTTCTGATTGCCAAACTACCGTAGCAATCAAGGTACACTCATCGGATGGTAACACGTAGACCCAACCTCTGCGAGTACAACCTGAGCATGCAATACAACAGAGGACCACCACAGAATACCCTACCACGTCCTTCGGAAGCTGTGTGCTTCCTTCCAGTCTTGCAGAGCTAGCAAGCAGAAGAATCAAATGGACGTTCTCCCCTCGTGCCTCTAGACACCTGGATGATATACAGCATTCGGTTCTTCACCTTCGTACATGCGGAGTGGTCTAAGCGCATCGCGCTAACATGTTATTAGACCCTATGTCTAAACTTTTAATCATGAGTTTGTCTTATCTTACCAGATTGCCAACTAACTTGATTATCCACATTTTATCAAGTTACCAGGTTTTCTTTGAGCCCCTTATATCTCTAAGGAACGGGCCCCTCTCCTTATTAATTTAGTGATGTAACTTAACTCATTTAAGTTCATTAATAAACCCACCACATGTTATTCCCTAATTGTAATTAACGAAAGTAATCTACAATCTCTTTACATTATTACCACGTCGTTCATTGTCCAATTTCAGGTTCATAGGTTATAATTACATGTTCTACTTAGTGTATAATTAAGTATATATTATCCCAGTCCACAAGTTATCTATTAACACGTTACTTAATACATATAGTTAAGTACCACTATTTCATTTCACTGTTATCTTAGGTTACCAGATTAATTAGCACACAATTGGCTACTTACTTCATTTAATTTTATGACGCCTAAGCGGGCTTCCGCTTATTATTAATTTCTTTTATTAGACTTTATAATTCTCATTTATAAGTCTACCAATAATAAGCCTACTACATTCCATCTCACTAACCATGACTTTGCTTAACACAACCTTGTTGTTATTTACTTAGTTCTCTTAACTAAGGTTAATCAATAAGTTCCTTTCCATTTATTATAACTTACATAATAATTTCCACTTGTGCCTAGGACAAGCCTACCTATTATCTTCGATTCTTCTATTCATGACTAATCATAACAGGTTATTATTATTCTACGTTCATTCCAGTTCTTTTACTGTTGTAATCTTTCTTTCTTCATTCAATGTGATGCATGTTCCTTACTTCTTTAAGGAAAACATTTCATGCACCTTATTAGTTTTATTTACAAAAGGATACAGTGATTTATTTTCATAACGTACGCCTAATTAAATCCGTAGTTGCAAGTTATTTCTTTTATTTTTCATTGTGACTCTCTTGCAGCTACGTTCTCAGAAATAGGTTACTTAGGGAAATATATTGCTTTTTCCTCTGAATCCAACTAACACAGTCCACTACATCCCTTCCTTTCTTATTTTCTGTGTTAGACATTGAATTTCTGTTTCATATAATATTCACAACTACTGTAATCGTTTCTTTTTAACCATAGCAAGCATATTAAATCTTACTTTCATGTTCACTTCTTAATTCAGCTTCCGTGATTACAGTATAACAGAAGTTATTTAACTCAAGCGGAGGATATATATATATGTATATGTATATATATGCACAATTCAGGCTTTACATAAAAGTAGCATTTTCAACGTATTCTAAAATGGTTTAGTAGACAATTTCCACAATTACCAATTGTTGAGCATGTTATATATATATATACACACATACATACATACATATATATATATATATATATATATATATATTGAAAATTGGTTCACTTTATTTCGAACTACCAAAAACAAGCAATTCATCTGTCTTTAAACTGAAAAACAAAAGCAACTATAAAACTTATCACAAACAAGCAGCAATTCTCTTCTTCTCCTAAACAACAACCAACTAGCAGCTCCTTCACCCAGTATCTAACATCTCAACACACCATCTAAGCAAAAATTTCTCAATAGCCAAAGTTCTGGCAGTCTTACTACCATTTCCTCTCACCGAGAAGCAGATCTCGCTCTCAATAAACTGTAGTCTAACCTCCTTGCATATAGAATGGTTGCTAAACTACCTTGCATTGCATTCCATCCATAAATGATAGACTGCATTAGTGAAAGCTGCACAAGCTATGTCCTTAACTTGATTCTTATCATGAAAAACATGAGCTAACTGATTTGCTTCCTCCTCAATTGATCCCATCATATTTGCATTCAACCCAAACTTCATCTTCAAAGACCCCCATACAAATTTTGAATATGCACAGCTAAAGAATAAATGACTTACACTTTCCTTCTGAATGTTACATAACATGCAAATATTCTCGTCAACTATGCCATGTCTTCTCAACCTATCTTTAGTGCTCAGCCTGTTCATCATTGCCAAATATGATATAAAGGCCATTCTCTTCGAGTTCTTAGAATGCCACACCCCTTTAGACCATTGCCTCACTGTAAACTTCTCTCTTGCTTTTTCCCAGGTTTTGTGGAAAGAAAACAACCCACCATCAATCCATTTATAATAATCATGTTAAACATTATTATTCACTACAACACAATCCACTATCTGCTGCAATTCCCTAGTAGCAGGATGAATACTACTACAAATACTACCCTCTCGAATAATAGAAGCAGCCATCTCATTATGACTACCCAAAGCTTGAAATCTTGATAACCCGAGCATGTCCACTAAACATTTTCCATTGATCCGTGGTTCGAACCATAATTGAGTTGATGAACCAGAGGCAATTACTTTATTAAAATATTGCTTACCGCTTGACCTTAACCTCAATATAGACTTCCAAGTACAAGATGAATTATTATTTATCATCATACTTCAAAACATTTTGTCTTTGCAATTTTGAAGCCATCCACTTACTCCATAGAGAAGAATCAGCAAGAAATCTCCACATTAATTTTATACTTGCATCCTTCTTAAAGTTTTAAAAGATTTAAATTCAATGCAACTATCATTTTCTGGAGCACACAACTTCTCCCACTTCATTTTGTGCTTTGAACTACCTAAAAATCTGCACACATCATATTCGGCTTCTCAATAGTAAACTCAGGCAGCTGATAGACAAACGTCTAATACAAAACAGTTGGATTAATTACAGATTGAATTAATTCAGCTCTTCCCATAAAACTCAAGAATTTAGCATCCCATGACTGAAGTTTTTGTTGAATCCTATGCAACAAATCTTAACAATCTTGGTAATGAATGCAATTTGAGGATATAGGTACCCCCAAATACTTTATTGGAAGATAACCAACATTATAGCCGAGAATATCCAATCTCATTTGTTGAAGAAGCAAAGGAGCTAAAATATATCTTAGTTTTAAGAAAGCTTATTGATAGGCCACTATATTTCTCTAATGTCTCAAATACAGTTTTCGAAGAAGTAGCACAAGAAGTTGAGCATCTCCCAAAAACCATCAAATCATCTGCATACAACAAGTGGGTGACAATAGGTTCAAAACCATGAAAAACCTTTCTACGATAACACCTCATTCATGCAAAAGGAGAAATATTCCATTGCAATAGAGAATAAGTAAGGTGACAAAGGGTCTCCTTGCCATATACCTCTATTCGTAGATATAAAACCTTTTGGCACCCCTTGAATCATAATGGACAAAGTTGGTGTGGCAATACATTCATATACTACATTGATGAGTGTAGGGAATTCCATATTCTTCATGATATGACAAATGAACTTATGATTAATCCTATGTAAGCTTTATGTAAGTCCACTTTCACGCAAAACTTATTCACCCCAGGCTTCTTAAAATCTCTAATTAACTCATAAGCTAGCAAAATGTTATCACTAATGTATCGTGATGGAATAAAGGCACATAGATTAGGTGATATGAAGTGGGGGTGAGAACCAATTAATTCTATTACATAATATCTTGCTGAAAATCTTATAATATAAGTTGCAGCATGAAATGGGCCAATAGTGTGATATTTCAGATGGCCTATCAACTTTAGGAATTAATGTAATAAAAGTGTGATTACAACCTTTGGGAAGATTTGCAGAATTGGACATGTCCTGAACCACAACAAATAAATTATCTTTTATCTCCTCCTAGTGCAGCTTAAAAAACTTTGAATAAAATCCATCAAGCCATGGACTTGTATCTTCATGTATAGAAAAGACTGTCTTCTTAACTTCCTCCAGAGAAATGGAATAAAGTAAGTCATGTTGACCTTGCTGATTAATAATGTATGAAGATTGAAAGAAGGGAAATTCACTTCCACTAGGACCATTGAACATATCAGTGAAGTAAAGAATAGCATCAGCAGAGACCTCCTCCTGTTTATATATCAGATCACCTGCAGAATTTATAAGAGCCTTCAAATTATTACAATGCTTACATGAGGGCATTTTAGAGTGAAATTTTTTCGAGTTTGTATCTCCCTCTTGAAGCTAAGACACTTTTGCTTTTTGCTTATAATTCCAAAATTTGATCTATTTTTGAATCATAAGTTGATGTTTGGCCTCTAGCATATATAATTCACATTTTCTTGTTCTAAATCTGCAGCAACTTCACTTTCATTGAATTTATTTTCAGCTTCCCTCAATAATGCATCATCTTTAATTCTAACTCTATTCCATACTTTCAGCTCTTTCTTACATGCTTGTAACTTCTGCATAAACTTGTAGCTAGAAAATCCCCACACGTTATCATTTAAACCTCTTTCAATACACTCCATATACCCTGACTTAAAACACCAATCAATGCGGTATCTAAACGGAAGCCCTTTAGATATAGCAGTAGGTATAAGATCAAGTAATAAAGAATTATGGTCGCAAGACAACTAGATTAAAAGCAATGCTTTCATATCATTATACTTATGCTGACATGCATGATTAACAAAAATCTTATCTATATGATTGGCAATACCTCTTCTCCCCTACATATAATTGAAACCAACAGCTTTAACTTCTATAAGACCAGATTGAGCAAGACAATTATTAAAAGATCAGATTTGATGAAATGGAATAGGAAAACCTCCTTTTTTATTATGTGGAGAAGTAGAATTATTGAAATCACCTATTAGAACCCAGTCTTCATTAATCACCCTGCTTCTTGCACAATATGCTGCCATAATTCTTGTCTCTCATGAAAACTATTACTCGCATAAACAATAGTTATGATGACACTCATACCCCTTTTGTTGCTTGCCTGCACTATTACATGTTGTTTTGAAGACGAAATAATGCACATAGACCAAATATCTAAATTCCAAATGAGTAGAATTCTACCAGAGAAAATTCCAATTTGACAAGGAATATAATCCCACTTAGCAGGAAGAAGTTTTCTAAACACCTTAAGTTTTCTACACTAAGTTTACTCTCAACTGAACCAACAATTGTTGGTTTGAATTTGGTTAGAAGGGACAGAATTTCTCGCATGCGAAAAGGAGAATTCATCCTTCTGACATTCCAGCTCAAAATTGTCATTTAATAATCATAGAGCTCCTTAAATTTCTTTTAGGAGGAGCTGTTGAAGTTGAGATAACTCGTGTTTTGCCTTTAATATGTGCCATGTATTCCATATTTTTACATAAACCTTCAGATAGATCTTGATTTTCTTCTTCTATTAAAGGCTCCTTAAAATTATTAGCAACATGATTGAGATCATCCGGTAAAATATCCTGTAGTAAACCATCATCTAAAAAATCCAAATCCCCTCTATCACTAACATTTCCAGAAGATGAAGCTTCATTTTGAATATTAGGATCTGTATTTAGCTCTGAAAAAGTAGAATTCATCTTATCCTTCTCGACAATCATGAACTACTATCTGATGACCAAACACTTTGCATTTGTCACATCGAGGAGGAATAAACTCATATTCAATCCTAATTTCCCTCTTAATTCCATTGTGTAGTTGAATAGGAATTCTATCAATTCTATCATGCGACTCAGCTGCCACATTAATAACAACAAGCACTCTAACATACTTCGTAATCTTCATATTTAACGTATTATCATCTACACATATGGTTCCCCTATGAAACTAGCAATTATAGGAAAAGCTTTACTATACCACAATTCCATATCCAAATTAAAGAGATTAAACCAGATCTGGACTTTATCGAATGAGAATTTATCCAAATCATACCCATGGTGCCATTTATCAATCATCAATAAATTTCAAAGTTAACAGTATATAGATGATTGTATCACCGAAGCAAAATCCATAATATCCTCCAAATGAACAGTAAAGTGAAATCCAGCTACAATATGAACTACGAAATTACCTTTCGGCCTCCAAACTTTGCGAATATAATCCTTTAATTTCGTAACAAATAATCTGAATTTGATAGGATGTAATGCAATCGTGTCATGCAAAACATCCATCGATTCATTAAAATTCTCCTCTGAAATGAAAATATGATTTGCTGATGGCTTCACGTACTATTGAGACTTCAGATCAACCAGTTGATTAACCTTCGCTGTATATTCATATGAATTAATATCAGATTTTGATTGGGAAGTATTGCGATTCAGATTTGAAGAAGAATTGGATTTAAGCGGGAAAGGATCCTACGCATCTGCCATTTTATGTGGAAAACATGTGAAAAAAACTTATATATATACATAACGGGGAATGCAAACGATAGATATGTAATTATCAAAAAGTATAATTTAAATCCACTCACCTGATGGCTTGCCAATAATTTAATCTGATCCAGATTTATTATTCCGTTGCCTTCCTAACTGAATCTAATATTAAAACAACTACGGATTCACAAATATGATAATAAAAAAGAGGGAAAGAAAGGGACAAACCTAAACAAATCATATTCGAAACTTACCTCACGTTGATAATAATTCTAGGCACCTATATTGTATATTTGTATCTCTTATCTTCAAACCTTGAATCAGAATCCCTAAGAACTAATATTTTATTTTCTGAAAAGGTTTGGAGAGGAAAGAGAATGGAAAAGCTTAGGTAGCATCTCAAAAAATGTGAGATTAAAGTTAGGCCCTATTTGTCTATTTATAGGTGTAAGAGAAAGTCTAGACCATCGACTTAAGAAAATAAAATCTGAACCTCATAAACCAAAAGACCACGTCACACAAAATGGATTTGGGCCCGACCCGGTCGACCCCTGTGTCGGCCCACCTCAGAGGTGGGTCGACCCCTAGGTCGACACATGGGTCGACCCATTCTGGGTCCAGGCGTGTTTGCTGTTGCATTTTGTGATCTGGTATTAACTTTAATGAATAATGTTATTTTATTATTTGATTTAACATATCTTATTTTGAAGGATGATTAATTATGTTATTCACCTACTTAATATAATTCTTCTAATTTATATTATTCCAGTTATACATTATATTTACTTTGCAATTTCAAATCTACGTGTATATACACACACACAATCTCTTGATTATTTAATTCATCAATAACTTACCTTTCAATTCCTTGTCCTTTAGTGGCTGCTTATTTAATATAATTAATGACACCACTAATTCATTGTTGCTATATTCTATTTAATGTACTGTTTTATTCCCTTTTTAATGCATTGTTTTATCCCCTTTTTAATGCATGCATTTAATTTTATATGCAGCCAATTTTTTTGTCCACTTTTCATGCATGTATTTATTTATTTCTTCTCTTAACTTGAACCTTTTAATACAACATTAAAATTCTATGCATATGTACATATTCATGCCATCTATATTTATTGCCCATTTTATTATTTAATTAAATGCGGGGTGTTACAACAGCGGAGAAGATGGTTCGCAAATCATAGCACGAAGGTGGAAAAATGGGGATTCCCGGCTAGAAAACGATAGACCAGCAGCTCAGATGTTTGACTAGAGTGAGCATTTACTGGTTAAAACCGACTAAACTAGCCAAACCAATTATGTTTGGTTGGTTTTGTTCGTTAATCAGTTGGTTTTGGTTTTCATTTTTATTTCACTTTGGTTTATTGGTCGGGATTGGTTTTTAATGTTTGAAAACCAAACCAACTAATTAAACCAGGATAATTTTTAATTTATTTAAATTTAAAGAATTAACACTAATAATGTTTTCATTCACAATATTTTTATAATAATATTATTTTTTCTATTAATTCAAATAGTATTTTCCAAAGAAGAGTCTGTTTTCCATTATATTTGCATTATATGGACCCAAGTGGATGTTTTAATTTTACGTCGTATCATCAACTAGAAGGTCTATTTTATTTTCAGTTTAAACAAATGAACCAACCAAATGTAACCTAATATTATCGGTTTAGTTGGGCTTATTTTGAAAAAATATCGGTTTGTTTTTTTTTTATTAATGGTTACTTTAGTTCTAACTTTTTTGATCAGTTTCAAACCAAACCAACAATTTGTCCACCTCTATATCTGACTGAGATGGTCAATTGTCTAAGCAAAGGGGCTCTAGAAGATAGAGAGTAGAACAAGAAGTTTGGCTACCCCGAACCAGACGTTTGACTCCCTCAGGCCAGATGTCAGGCTTCAGCTCATACGTCTGACCTAGGGGTCAGACGTTTGTCCGTTGAAAGTGAAACTTTCAGTGGCTATGGCTAGACATCTGGCCACTCAGGTTAACCGTTTGAATCAGCTTCGAGCTAGGTTGAATTATGGTGATTTTGCAGGGGCATTTTAGTTATTTTCCTTGGTTTTTATTCTCCTATATAAGCTATTTTTCAAATTTGAATGAATCATTAGTCAAACCAAGGTTTTTGTCCTCCACTAATTAGGGTTTAGACATTCCTAACCTTCTTCAGTTTTCATCTCACAATACCAGTGTTTTTTCTTTGTTAATTACTGAGATCATTGTAGTCAATCTCTTGTACTCTTCTCATTGATAATCAATAAAAGCCCTCTCTCATGTGGTTGTAAACTGATATGACGTTGTTGAAACCATTATAATTCAGTGTGAGATATATTTATCGCAATTGCTCGTTATATTGCTTGTTAATTGTTTGTGGTTAGTTACTGGGTTGATTGTGTTTGGGATTGAGATATTTATTGGTTATTTTTGCAGTTCTATCAGGATCTAGCTCATTTCCATTACATTGGGGTTTGTGTTTGAGTAGTCTCAAATGGGAAAACTCCACAACATTAACATAAATGTTTTTCAATCTCATTGATTATTGAAGTTTTAAAATAAACTAATATGATGATAATAAATAGTTATAAGCAATTAAAATGCATTTAAAGCATAAAATAATATTTCGACTTAGTAAAACAATAAACAAATATCTTTTATTATACTAAAATACGCATAATTTATAACATAATCTTAAGAAACGAGTGGATAACTTTTGGATGCTGATATCTTGGTATTTGCATCCGTTTTCCGAATATCAAATATTTATCTGCTTTTCAAATACAGATATGAGTGGGTTTAAAATATCTGCTGATAGCCCTAGTTAAACTTCAGCGCTAATATTAGAAAAATGTGTCATACTAAATGAAATTGTTGTGTATCACTTCAAAGAAGTTAAGACCAATAGGAAGTTTCATAATAACACCAAAATTTAAAGGAAAAATGGAGGTGATTTCCAAAAACGGGGATATTTACTCACTAATCTGTAGTTAATTAAACAAGAATCATTAATCATTTTGAGCCATTTCTCAGTCAATTCTACTCCACATGGAACACATGATGATTAAAAAAAGCAGTTATTTGACAAGAAAGGTCACAACATATACCTATCTACAACCTGAAGAAAAATTTCAAAGGCACCTGTTATTCACCAAAATTACTGGTTATTTTCCAAAAGCACTAGTTATTTTTCCAATGCGTACACATGCGTGCATACATACATACATCCAAACACATATACACATTCACTCTATAGTACGGAGCCTATGACGATGGCTGGATGTGAATTTTGAGAACATTATTAATGTTTTTATGTAGATTGTAGGATTATTATGAACAAGATAGATTCTTTAGAAGAAAAATATATAAAGAAAAATGGATTGATATGAAGATATTGTATTAGATAAGGAATAAGAGATTTATCATCAAATTATCCCTTTTGCGTTGCTAATTAGTTTTCAACATCAAATGGCTGATTATAAATCTATGCTTAAATAAAGCATTTTGAAACCATTAAGATTGCAATATTTCTTGATTATGTCAAAGAAAGTAAACAACTCATCGTGTGGAGAATTGATTTTTATTCTCTTGAATATTTAAAATATACAAATTTTTTATCTAAATGTAGGTTGTTCTTGTGGGTTATGTATACACATATGTCATGGCTAAAAATAAGGTATAATTGTAGAATCAATGTGTTCATGCTATATTAGTTTTCCAGTAAAGTAAATTTATGTTCAGACGATTTCAAACACATAAATTTCATTATAACTTTAAGGAGCTATCATGTAACAACCCCCCTAGAATGGGCCTAAATTCCGATCCAAAAAATACCTATCGGAACTTAAAGCCATTCTAACGGATCATTGGTTCCTGTAAGGAATCACTTAAACGAATATAACAGAGAAGTCTAAAACGAAATTAGAATCTCACACAACTGAAGGGAATATAATATCACAAAATATACGTATTATAAATAAAACCATCATAAATGTCTCACAACAAGTCCCAAGAAATAATAAAAGATACATCAATAACTATCCCAATAATACAATAATGATATTGTCGCAGATAACTAAAAGCCTCAAACGTCATGCTCCACGTCAAAAGCATCACTGATCCCAAGCATTCCCACCAACTAACCTGTTTACGTTAAGAGGAGGGAGGTCAGAACATAAAGGTCTGATAAATGAAAATCACATAAGTTAAGGGATAAATATTTCCTATAATTGGCAGCAGAGTTTGTCGAAATATGTCTATGCAACCAAATGCACACAATTAAACATATGAGGTTGGCATCCTTACAGTCACTTAAGGCTTACATGTTAATAATAGGATGAACATCCTTATAGCCAATTAGTAACCCACATGCTAATATAAGTGTGGAAATTCTTATTTTCACTTTATACCCCACGTGATGGGCAAAACTGGGTCACTTAAGGCTATTACTTAGATTTATCTAAGGGTTAATTCCTACTATCACTTATTACCCCATGAGAGACCCTTAACTACTTAAGATCTCGACTTTAATCGTCTATGTCATCAAAAATATACTCTCCTTATAGATCAAGAGATTGTAAGCAGTCACTTAATACCGGGTTTAGGTAGGAACGCAACACATGTTAAGTCACTATTTTGATTCATGATACAAAGAACGATAAGTAAGGTGAAAAAAGAGAATATACAACAACAAGAACTCAAGCTTGTGCACAAGACGAAAATCGAGTCGTGAGTCATAGGTTAACTTGTTAAAATCTCTCCCCAAGAAATATGTATATATATAACTATGCTTCAAGAATATAATATATATATTGTAAATTGTGCATATTGCACAAAATTCACCAGGCCAGTCGAATGACCTGCACAATTTTTTGCACTATGCACAATTGCACAATAAATATATATACATTTGAATTTTTAGTTGACTGACCCAGAATAATGAATTTAGTTACCCAAAGAGTTAATCAACTGAACCAGAACTATTTGACTGGCTCAACACCCGAATGAAATCCTATATTCTGAACCAGTTGACTGACTTTTTGGTTCTATCGACTGATTCGTGCTTTTCTGGAAATAACTACCCCCATCTACCCCCTCTTCTTACCATTTTTCTCCCCATTTCTTCACTTCTACTCCTCCATTATCAAATTCTCAAATTTCTAAAAACCGTAGCTTCCCAAAAACTCAATCTTTCCATCTTAAAATCGCTCAAATTGCCACCAAAAAGATGATGAGTAGTCACTCCTTCCACTCAACCTACGTCGGATGCTCAAATTCGACAATGGTTCCTAAATGAACCTATTGTTAAAAAATGGAAGAAGATGCAAAACTCTACGATCTTCGACGGCTCCTTCATGAAGTTTGAAGATTTCTTCGCTTATGATATTCAAAATATTGCTCGTCAAAGTAACCTTGATTCTTTTCTTAACATTAATGATAACAATTTGAAGATAAATAACATCATGATTAATTTATTTTATTCAAATCTTAATTTGGATCATCAACAAGTTGCCAATCAACAATATTGTGTTTAGAGCTTAGTGTGTGGAGTACCAATTTTCATATCACTTGATCGAATGCCACATCTTCTTCGCATACCAAATTAAGGCATACATCTTAACGATGTTGATTGTGATATGATTGTTCGTGATCAAGTTACTCTCAGGTTTCTAGGCGATGATATGTGCGAACTTAAGTCAAAATATCTACAACCGACGGCTAGAGTTTTTCACAAAGCTTTAGTGCGATCAATAATGCCAAGAACCATAAGCTATGAATTTGTTTATCAACACAATTTCATGGCTCTCTATGCAATCTACGGTTATATAAAGATTAATTAGCTTTATATTATTCTTGATGAATTCTTAAGCTTCAACAATGGTCGCATGAATATTAATTATTATGGCGAATATATCATGTGTATGCTCAAAGAATGAGAAATTCCCGAACCCGATTCTTCAACAACTCTAGTATGAACGTTAACTACAAAACCCTTATCTTTAATAGGGCTACCTGAAACCGTGCCTCCTTGAATATTTTCTTACGAAGAGTGGGTTCAAAGACAACAAGCTCCACCACAACCCGGCTATGGATCTCCCTGTAACGACCCGCCTTTTTGCTCGATTCAAACTGATAATTAAACTGACTTAAACCGATCAACAATACATATCGATTGGGGTTACAATGCGTAAGAACTGAAGAAAATAACTTTTCATTATCATTGCAATAACTTTTACGTCAGACTGCAACATATATCAGAGTAAAATAGTAAATACATGCACAAAGGAAAATACACAGCAGAAAACATAAACTCTCAACGGAAGAAATAAATGCTATGGACACAGCTCTAGCTTCAATCCAGCAGTTGCCCTATAAAATATCAGCAAACCAAAACTACTACGATTCCCTTGTTGAAAATATGGGCACCCAGAGTTTAGGGAAAGAACAATAAACTCTAGGCCATGGTGTGAGAACTAAAAAAAGTTATTTACTTTATTTTAAAGTTGGGTAAATCATAAGACCACGTCGTATAATATAGAAGTGGTTTCCCCTCATGAATAACAATCATAAAACTACTCGTAATACTTTTTGAAAATGAAGCTACCATAAGACCTGATCCCATCACATGATGTAAATACATACCATTAGGACAAAGTTTTACCTTATGATAACCAAATATGCTTGGTACGTGAAAGTCTCTTATATGATCACCAATGCATAGTGTGGGAATCACTTTCAAAAGTAAATGTATAAATTCTACAAGACGTATCTACCCTTATATTATGTCTACATATATTGATTACAACTAAAACCGTAAAAGATTCGTATTGGAATTGGGTTCAACCAATGACCAAGGCAAAGGATCTTCCTTAACCGCTGTTCAAAACACCTGTAGTTGTACGTCCTAGAATCAACAAATGCTCCTTCTTTATCGGCAAAGCCGGCCCACCAGTATTTCAGGTGTTGCTGGGTTTACTCCTAAACATAACGTCTTTCAGTCATCGTTGACCACTATCCGAGGTGCCTCGATCTATCATCATTAGAGTTTATGCCCTAGAGGCAATCTGTTAGATGTGAATAATAATAATATTGTTGATGTTATGTTTTATTTGGAATAAAATGTTCTGTTATTTTATATTTACTGCGTAATATAAATATTAACATAATAGAAGTCTTTAGAATAATAATACGGATTTATATAGTTTCAAGTAAGTGACTTGAACATGAGATTATATAAAATATTATGTATTATAATTCTTGAATGTCCCTAGCCAAGTTTTATTGTTTATATATAGGACAGCAATAAAGCACTGAGACTAGTATGTTGATCGACTGATGATCACATCTTATTGATCATTAATATACGTGATATTAATGTCATAACGTAAATACGTATTAGAGAATAACATATTGGGCTGACCCAACATCAGAATAACTACGTGGAATATAATTAATAGTATCATAAGTTATTCTCATAGTGATAGTGATGTAATGGTCCTCAGACCTGAAATCGTTATAATTTTATTTGAAGATATTTGTGTTTTGATATCATCAAAAGTTACTCATAACTGAGTTGGCGATAAAGGTGATTATTGGATACATCTCGAATTGAATGAAAATTACGGACGATCTAGATGTAATTTAATATGTGTAGAATTATCCATGGGCCTCTTGATTGAGTGAGACTATGAAATGCATGGCCGTGCCCAAATATTGATTTGTGTATATAGTCTATTCATCGATTAAGATAAACGGATTAAATTATAAAGAGGATGATATGTTCCATGCCTTGATTTTAATCCTGGATATACTGGTTAAAAGGATTATATTTCATAAATACACTAATCACAGAAAGGTTGTATTGAATCGTTATTATTATCATAGTTTAGGTAACAATGATGTATTACTAAACGCCGCTCATTGTTTATAGTTTAAACGTTGTGAAAGGTGAGAATATTTAAATAAAAGGAAGCAAAAAGGGATTTGACTATTTCTTTTATTTAAATAAAGGGAGAACGGGTTATAAGGATAGTCTAAAATATCGGTTCATTGTTATAAATAAGGATGCAGTCTCTTTCTTTTATTACATCAAATAATCGATATCAAAACAAAACCCTAGATTCCTAAAAAGGATCGGCTAGTAACGATTCATCTTCACTTGATTCGATTTCGAGAACAACATTGTGGATTACAAATAGAGATGCTTGGATTAAGGCATTCGATTCGATTCAACCACGAATTCAGATTTGTAGATTTCTCGATTTCAAGCACAATTAGATAATTTAATTCATCGATTTTGCAATTCAAATACAAGATACACATTTTAATTTCTCTTTGAGTTTTAAAATCATATGATGCGATTAATGAAATTTATTTAAATCTGCCACGTAGAGATCCTAGAAAACCTTCAATGGTATCAGAGCCTGGTTATAAGTTTTCGATTTCAATTATTGGGATTTAAAGCCATGTATTCGAATTTTTTTCGTATGTGAATTTGACAGTGTTCAAAACACAGTTGTAAATTTGATTGGATATGTAAAGCTTGTAAATTTATATGGAATCAAGTGTTATTTCTATATAAATTAATAATGTAAATGTTACAGGAACTGTAATATATATATATATGTTTAGATTAATTTGGAATTAATTCTGCTACATGTATATATTATTGTGCTCTGATAGATTGTATGAAACAAATTAAGATTGTAAACTGTCTACATGTTTATATGTGTTTGAATTTTTTTTCGTTTTGGTTGATAGCTGATAGATTGCACATAACCCTATTCTATCATTTTGGATATATTTTGATTGATTCATCCAGTTAAAGTCAGTTCTGATATACTTTGAGTTTGTAGCTTTACAAACCATTTCGATCATTTATTTGATGACAGAATTATTCATTATGTACCTTCATATTTGATCTATTTTAAAATGGACATAATTATGTTTTTATAAATATTAAATCCTAATTATATCTGTATGTTATTGTTTACTAATATTGTAGTTAAAACTATGCATAATGTTATGTGTATATGAACTACACATAGATCTTTGAAACTTTGTTATAAGACAGTGATTAGCATTACTTATATGAATAAAACTTTTGACCTCTGGGAATATTTGACCCAGAATACACGATATCATGTCCCTTGTTTTTATCTGGTTTTAAGTGTTTTATAATTAGATCAATTCATATCATTTAACTGGTATATAAATAGAGTTCCAATTAGTCTACAGTTAATTTTTATCTAGTATATGTTAGTATAAGAAATGGGTTCATTTTCTTATTTTGAAAACTAACAGTGTTGGTCCATGCTTCTTTGTTTGTTATGTTGATCATACATTTGGAAATTTAATATTGCAATGATAAACTTAGATATATGATTATAATAAATATACTTGAAATCATATGATGATAGCACTGTTAGTAACACTGAATGATGATACTAGAATTAGAGATATTAATATTAATCTATTCTACATTGATCAGATCTAATCAGCCTATATAAATATAATGATTTATGTTTTGGAAGCTTGCCATGTTGTACAATGTATTGTATTTATAATTGACATAAAAGTTACCGAAATGTTGATCATTATGCGATTCTGTTTTATGTGTTTGTAATTTTAAATATACCCGCTATCTGTTTGATTATATATCTGATAATATGCAGTGTGACTATTTTTTCTATGTCTTAGTGAGAAACAGTTCTTAATATCAATCTTATACATTTAGATGTATAATTTTGTGCTGCTGCTTCAGATGTATGATGCGCAGATCATTTCAGTTGTATGAATAACTGTATAAATTTAGTTCGACTATCATTTGTTTATAAACTGGATCGCTGAAAGGCCTGGTTTATGTTTCCTTTTCAACAAATTTGGACTGTGTTCATCAATTATGTTCTGTTGACTTTATATACAGAAGTTTATTTGAAACATTCTAAAATCAAAAGTCATGTTTTATTCATCTTAAAATACCGTGTACATTTATGAATTAGTTTCATATATATTATAAAATTTAACTCGAACAAATAAAATTGATATAAAGTTTGTTGTGAATTGTTCATAACAAATAAAAATCAATGTTTTATTATTTAACCGATTAATTTGTTATAGCTAATTGGAATTGAAATTTGTATTTTGAAATGTTTAAAGCAACATTTTTCAAATCATTTATGGCTACTTATGTTACCATAAATTTAAAAGTTCTAATATCCGTTTAATTATGATTATATGGAATTAAAATTGTTAAAAGGAAATACTTGTATTTTAATAAATGTATAAATAACATGATTTGCCAATTTGAATTTAAAATCCCTTATAAAACTATTGTTTATATTAAGTCAAGATGACGTCTTCCAATAATACACTCATCAATGCCCAAAATCACTTGATGTAGGTAATGCCAAAGCATTGTGCATCCTTTTATTTTGGTTATATGTGACGAAGTAAAACTGATACTTGAACTGTATTATTGGGTCAGACTTAACTAAGCTGCATAATAAGATTATGGCTTAGAGACAAACAACATGAATTATTCTATAATTTTGAGCAAATGAATAATATTGAATAAAATATTCAACATGCGGTCCAAAAGTTATATACGTGATATAATTGGCATAGGATGTCTGCCTAAAAGATCGTGTTTTGGGGATTAGCCAAAGCTAAGTTAGGGCATGATTAGATATGGATTTTGGAACATCTAAATATACATATATTGATATTTGTATGTATATATATATATATTAAAATATGGGGATGTTGATTTGAGTGGGAGCATATTTATTTTATTTATACATTATATTTATATATCAATGATTGTTTTCATTTTGATTGTCAAAATTATTAATCATTATTATTTATTATCTTCTGTACATACTAAATGGCAAGCAACACCAATAACAATTTATCACTTAGGTCTGTTCTTGAAAAGGAGAAACTGAATGGAATTAATTTCCTTGACTGGCACCAAAACTTGAGGATTGTCCTCAAGCAAGAAAGAAAGTTGTATGTACTTGATGGGCCTGTTCCAAAGGCTCCACCAAGTACTGCACCCTGTGCAGAGATTAATGCTCATAAGAAGCACCAAAATGATGCTCTTGATGTCAACTGCCTCATGCTGGCAACCATGACTCTAGGGCCTCAGAAGCAACACGAGTTCATGGATGCTTATGAGATGATCGAGAACCTTAAGAAATTGTTCGAAGGGCATGCTCGACAAGAAAGGTATGACACAAGCAAGGCTCTATGTCACTGCAAAATGGGAGAAAAGGAACCCGTTGGTCCACACGTAATGAAGATGATTGGATATATTGAGTATCTCCAAAGGTTAGGGTTTCCGTTAACACCGGAAGCTCAAACCGATCTTGTGCTACAATCATTAAACAATAAGTATTCTCAATTCGTCATGAACTATCTCATGAATGAAATTGAGAAGCCCTTTACTGAGTTATTAAGCATGTTAAGAACCGCTGAAAAATAACATAAAGAAGGCAGAACCGGCTGCCATGATGATGGTACAAAAGGAGACTGCTAAACCTAAGGGCAAGGGCCAGAAAAAGCAGCTTAAGAAGACTGCTAATAAGACCAATTTCAAAAAGGCATCAAAGCCTAAAGGAGGGGTTCTCAAAGAGGGTGATTGTCACTACTGCGGAAAGCCAGGTCACTGGAAACGCAACTGTTATGCTTATTTAGAAGATCTAAAGAAGAAGAAGGGAAGTTTGACTTCGCCAATTCAGGTACAAATGTTATATATGTCAATTTATCTACTTCTACATCTTGGGTATTAGATACCGGATGTGGTCACATATCTATGTCAATTTGTTGGAAATGCAAAGGAGTAGAAACTTGGCAGAAGGAGAAGTAGACTTGGGAGTGGGAAATGGAGCAAAAGTTGCTGCATTAGCCATAGGAAGTTCCCACTTGTCCTTACCAACTGGATTAGTTTTAAAATTAGAAGACTGTTATTTTGTTCCTTCCATTAAAACAAATATTTTTCTATATCTTGTTTGGACAAGTTAGGATTTTCATTTATAATAAAAGACAGATGCTGTTTATTTTATTTGAATGAGATATTTTATGGAAGTGTGCAGTTACTTAATGGTCTCTATGTTCTTAATTTTGATGTGCCAGTCTATAACATTAATACCAAAAGGATTAAATCTAATGATTTAAATCCAACGTACCTTTGGCATTATCGTTTAGGCCATATAAGCGAGAAACACATATCAAAACTTTATAAAGATGGAATTTTGAATTCATTTGATTTTGAATCATATGAAGCATGTGAATCTTGTTTATTAGGCAAGATGACCAAAGCTCCTTTCACTGGACACGGTGAACGGGCAAAGGATGTATTGGTTCTTATACATAGTGATCTATGTGGACCAATGAGTACATCAGCTAGAGGTGGGTTTTATTACTTCATTATGTTCACTGATGATTCAGTAGATATGGATATGTGTATCTTATGAAACAAAAATCTGAATCCTTTGAAAAGTTCAAAGAATTCAAGAATGAAGTTCAAAACTGTAACACCCCGTGTATTTTATAACCGTGAAATTCACAAATTAAAGTATAACTAATTTCAAATCAGAGAATTAAGGGAAACGGGATACGCCATTGCGTTCGTCTCGGAATTCTGCTTGAGATAGAGTCTGAGTTTACGTAAAACAGATATCATATGAAGAAGATATGGACGAACGAAGTTGGGCGAAAAACCAGAAAACGGGTCAGAATTCACTGGCGCACTTGGGAAGTGCGCCAGAAAAAAAATGAACTGGCGCACTTGGGAAGTGCGCCAGTACATTTTTGACCTGGCGCACCTGCCAAGTGCGCCCAGGTCAAAAATGACCTGCTGGTCAGGTCTGGTCAAGTCCTGGCTGGCTAAGACTGTGTTTGGTCGATTTTCTGAGCCTTGCCTTGTCACTAGGGCTAGGTGTCAGCTCCTGGTTGGTCTCTCCTTCAAACGAACGGCTATTATTGAACCAAGCTTCATCGACGGTCTAAATCAACTCACAAACTCTATAAAAAGGAACTAAGACTAACCCTAATTCACATAAACTAAAATGGAGATGAGACCGTCATGCTGCTGAGGAGAGACTGAGGATAGCCGTCAGAAATAGAGAGACAACTAGGAGATAATTCAAAGCTTAAAGCAACGTTAATCAAATCAAAGCAATGCCTACAACAAAGGATAGCATCTCCAAATTCAGAATTCAGATTCCTGAATTGAAGATTCGTCATACGCAGTAAGTAGAGTGCTATTCCGATATGAATTAAATAATTGTGTTGATTTGTGTAATGTAAGAAATGGAATTGTGGCGATAATAATCTATATTTGTATGTTGCTTTGATGCAAAACGATTTGGGAATATTATGGTATACGATTGGATATTTGCAAGTACGCGATTTGCGTTGGAAACGAAATGGAATTGTGGCGATAATGACTTATATTTGTATGTTATTTTGATTCTAAACGATTTGGCAATGCTATGGTTTGATTCATACAAGTATATGGTTTATGTTGACAACCACATGTTGTGGAATTTTGTTTGGGACTCATGCAAGCATATGATTCATATTGAAAACTACATGTTTGTGGTAGTTATTTACAACACCCATTTGGTAAATGCAAGTATAAGATTCATGTTGAAACAACAACTATATGTTGTAATAGTTTATTTTGAAATTCATGCAAGTCTATGATCTATTGTTATGATAACATAATGTAAAATTCTATGGTCATCTTTAGTGTAATTTGATTCACCTAAGTATTATGATTCATATGAAGGTTATGTTGAAATTGGCATCATAGTTCAAGTATAAAAATCATGATTTTGTGATAGTGACAAAAGCAAGCGTCGTTGTAAGCTTGTATTAATTTTATGAACATGACTAAGCTATGTTTGTTATTATGCCTAGTTAAAAACATGTTTTCTAAGCTTATGTTGTTATCTTAATCATATGATAATATATTTGGCACATAAGTTACATTAGAAATTACACTAGAATTACATCCCCTTACAAGTTACATAGATAGGACAAAAACCATGATTATATGAATAGTAGGATTCATATTCAATTATGTTTATGCCATGACCATATAAGGACTCATGTTCAATTATGATTATGCCATAATTATATGATTAGAGTGGTTCATGTTTAAGTACTATTTATGCCATGACTACATGTTTCGTTTACACCATGATTATGTGAATAGAATGATTCATGTTTAAGTATTGCTTATATTATATGTTGCTACAATTGCAAGTTCACATATGCCTATCTTATGTTAATTAGATCGTTATGTTGCAAGTTCATGCGTTCACACTTCCCTTTCTATGTCACCTTATAAACACCATGTTATAGCCTCCCCTTTTCATATGGCTAAATTGGGTTTAAGTATTAACCCAACACACACCTTACATTGGAACGAACGTATAAAACGGGGGTAATGACGTTTGGGCTAAAATATAGAACATATGTGTTGGCATGTTTGACGCATGCCAACAACCTTGAAAAACAATTAAGTGGCATAAATAAATCTTAATCAATAAAGATGAATTTGAATAATGGGCCGCAAATATTTACATATAAAAAGAAAAGAGACAAAATATGTAAATGTAGAAAAATACGATGTGTTTAACCCGAGGTTGGATTGAGTTGTGATGTAAACCTGCCCGGAACCGCCCGGCTGTCCAGTAGTCACAACAATACCTATCCAATGTGGGTGGTTAAACACGGAGCCCAATAAGGACCCGAGGTTAGACTGAGTTGTGGCGTAAGACTGCCCGGACCCAACCGGCAACAGGCAGCCACAACAATACCTGTCTAATGTGAGAGGTCAAGGCTTTAATAAGACAATTAAGGCTGAGTCAGGATTGATAGGATTAAGTAAATTATATTAATACTTAATCAAAATGGAACATGCAAAACTAAACAGACTGATTGGGGGTTAGGTTTATAAAACACTTAACCAACTTAGCATGTTGGCTAGAGATAGAAAACCTAGTAGCGGGGGACCCTTTTCAGCAGTAACCCTATAAGGTGTATCATGATACCCTGAAACTAGGCAGGGTGGGGCACGATTACTGGGCTGACTGTAAGAGGTCAAATCGACGGCGGTGGTGCAGCAGTGTAGGTTCTAACGGGGTGTGGGCGTGCACACACTCCGGCGCAGAAAAATAAGGCACTGGGCACCAGTAGCATACCTGTGCATTCTAGGATTGTGTCGGGCCGCCACCATGGGACTTGATACACCCCATGGTGGGACCAGCATAGGTAACTACAACATCGGGGGCCGTAAGACACATGTAACTATGCGAGTAGGAGCCGATCATCATAAAATGGATCACTTCACCCTGATTATGGGGTGCTCGTTGGGAACTAGTTTATATGGGTACAGAGATTAATATGGGGTACGATAGTATATTCGACCCTAGACAACTTAACTAAGTTTATGGTGCTTTCCCATTTCTAGTTTATACTTATCATACCCAGTTCTTTATTCATAGACTGAATAGTCCTAGACTTACTCAGGCTTTATGTCTGACTCTACTTTTCTTTCGTCTTCTTTTCTTCCGTTTCCCCCCCCCCCCCCAGGTCCACAGGGAGGGAATACCGCAGCTTGACCAGCCTTCATATCCTGCTTGAAGAGAAAGAATGTATTGCTTGGATCTTTTCGTTTTGGACTATGGCTTTGGATAGCAACTATGGGACTTTTGCAGTTTATTTATGTTTTCTTTATGCTTCTTTAAATAATGTAATCAAGACAGTTATGAAGATGTTATGTTTTTGGAAGTATTGTAAGACAATTATGGTATGGTTGGTGTAACGCGTATTTTAATGAAATAAAAGTTGTTGTTTTCCGCTGTTCAAAAATATGTGTTCTTATATCTGTCTTGTATATCTGTGACTTATACTTATAAACCTCCACCAAAATTAGGGCATTCCCTTTGAGAGTGACCCTAACGGAGGTGGGGTGTTTCAAAAACCAACTTGGTAAAAATATAAAAACTCTTCGAACAGATCGAGGAGGAGAATATTTAAGCCAAGAGTTTAATGGCTATCTGAAAGAGTGTGGAATTGTATCACAACTCACTCCGCCGGGAACGCCACAATGGAATGGTGTATCCGAAAGGAGAAATCGCACCTTATTAGATGCGGTACGATCAATGATGAGTCACACAGATCTTCCAATAAGTTTTTACGGCCATGCCCTTTAAATAGCTGCATTCATACTTAATCTAGTTCCCACTAAAGTGGTTCTAAAGACACCATATCAGATATGGACTGGGAGATGTCCCGATGTCTCTTTTATGAAGATTTGGAGATGTAATGCTTATGTTAAGTGTCTTCTTTCTGACAAGCTCGGACCCAAATCAGATAAGTGTTATTTTATGGGATATCCAAAGGAAACAAAAGGATATTATTTCTACAAACCTTCAGAGAATAGAGTGTTTATTGCTCGATTTGGTGTTTTCATGGAAAGAGATCTAGTCTCTAAAAGCACCAATGGAAATAAAGTAGAACTCGAAGAAATTCGGGAACCACAAGATAGCATTGAACTTGATCTTGAAATTGAGCAAGAACCACAAGCTGTTGTGGAAGCCGAAGATGCCCAAATTACACAAAACATTCGTAGATCTGGTAGAATACGTCATGAGCCCGATAGATATTTTGGATATCTAATAACTCAAACAGGAGACGTAATGCTCATAGATCAAGATGAGCACACTTCTTACCAAGAGGCTATGAATGGACCAAAATCTGAGAAATGGATTGAAGCCATGAAATCTGAAATGGATTCCATGTACACCAATCAAGTGTTAACTTTGGTTGATCCACCTGATGGGGTAAAACCAATCGGGTGTAAGTGGGTTTTCAAGAAGAAAACCGACATGGATGGTAAAGTAAAAACCTATAAAGGCCGATTGGTGGCAAAAGGTTTCAAACAAGTTCAAGGAGTTAAATATGGTGAAACCTTCTCACTAGTGGCTATGGTTAAATCCATTAGGATTATTCTTGCAATTGCAGCCTTTTACGATTACGAAATATGGCAGATGGATGTCAAAACTGCATTCCTTAATGGGAATCTTATCGAGGATGTGTACATGGCACAACCTGAAGGTTTTGTCAACCCAAAGGATGCTGGAAAGGTACGTAAACTGCAACGATCTATATATATTGAAGCAAGCATCTCAGAGTTGGAATCTTCATTTTGATGAAACAGTCAAAGAGTTTGGCTTCATTAAAAACGAAGATGAACCCTGTGTATACAAGAAAATTATTGGGAGTAACATTATGTTCCTAGTATTATATGTGGATGTCATATTACTTATTTGGAATAATGTTGATTCATTACAAGCGGTAAAGACATGGTTGGGGAAAATTTCTCAATGAAAGACCTAGGCGAGGCATCCTATATTTTAGGTATTAAGATCTATAGAGATAGATCAAGAAAATTAATAGGCCAAAGTCAGAGTACATACATTGATAAAGTGCTATATAGATTTAGCATGCAAAAGGCAAAGAAAGGATACGTACCCATATTACATGATGTATCACTTTCTAAGTCCCAATGTCCTAAATCATAAGAAGATAAGGAATGCATGAAGTAATCCCTTATGCTTCGGTAATTGGATCAATCATGTATGCAATGTTGTGTACTCATCTAGATGTCTCCTACGCTTTAAGTATGACAAGTAGATTCCAGTCAGATCTAGGTGGAAGTCACTGGACTGCAGTCAAGAACATTCTTAAGTACCTGAAAAGGACTAAAGGCTCGATCTTGATATATGGAGGCGAAGAGGAATTAATGGTAAAAGGTTACACAGATGCTAGTTTCCAGACTGATATAAGATGACTACAAGTCATAGTCAAGTTATGTGTTTTTCTTGAATGGTGCTGCTGTTAGCTGGAAAAGTTCCAAGCAAGAAACAGATGCTGATTCAACTATGGAGGTTGAATACATTGCTGCTTCAGAAACTGCTAAGGAGACTGTTTGGATCAAGAAATTCATCACTGAACTTTCTGTTGTTCCGTCCATTGTTGATCCAATAGATCTTTATTATGACAACAATGAGGCCATTGCTCAGGCTAAGGAAACTAGATCACATCAACGATCCAAACACATACTTCGGTGATACCATCTCATCCGTGAAATTGTTGATAGAGGAGACATACATATCTGCAAAGTCCCAACGGATAATAATGTTGTAGACCCATTGAATAAAGCTTTGTCACAGTAGAAGAATGATAGTCACATTAGTTTCATGGGTATTTGTAATAACCTGGAAATCTGGGCCAATTTAAAATTTTTATTTTGGCAATTTTAGCGAATTTTGATTATTTAAAATGAATTATTTTAAATAATATCGACGAGAAATTTATTTTGAAGAGAATTAAAACGTATATATTTATTCGAATCGACGATAGAATATAAATATTTATTTATATTTATAAAAGGAATTGAAAATGGCGCGGTAGTTCGATAATTTGATTTCAAACTTCAATTGAACATACCGGGTGCAAAATAAACCGGATTTTAGTGAAAAAAAAAAAATAGGGTCTAATTGTGAATATCTTTCCAACGAACCCGAAAGAACGAAATTTCATAACGGGAATCAAAAGATATGTCCAGTTGAAAATTCTGAATAGTCGCTATGAAATTCAGGCCCTTAAAAATGGGAATTTTGCAAACGACCTCGGATTTCGACGAAACCACTTTTGTTGGATCCGTGATGTCAAGTTATTGCTAGGTTTCAAATTTCATAATTTTTCGAATCAATATGTGAGCGTGGCAATGGAAAACGCGTTTGACCAGTTTTAGTTGATTTTAATCGACTGGAAAATGGCCATTTTTCAAACGGTCTCAAAATTCAGTGAAACTAGTTTTGTTAGGACCGTATCGTCAATACGAAGCTAGAAAATATTTTTCTGGAATTTTTAGAGTTCGTATGGACCCCAGTAAATTGAAATGCATGTTTAAAATAGAATATATAGATTTAAATGTAAATTCAACGGAAACTGATCGTAACAAGCGAATCAGCCTACGATACATATCCCATTGTGTTCGGAATGGGGGTAATTAGCTAGGGACGACAGTCGGCAGGTTCAATTTCGAGTTCGAATGGAAAGGGTACTTTATGGAGTTCAAAATTTAAAATAAATAATATATAAAACCTTATCCTCACCTCTTTATCTCCACACTTCCCCTTCCACGTCAGAAGTAAAAAAAAACCTAAATACCTAAATCGCTCATCGCGATTACCACCACCCCGCCACACCGCGCGATGGCGCCACCCACGATCGACATCCGGCCTCCCTCCCTCCACCGCTCCCCTCCTCTTCCTCTCTATCTCCTCCTCGCTCCATCTCACGAATGCAAACCCGTTGCCCCTCGAGACCCCCCCCCCTTTGTTCTGGAAACCCGCGCCCACCACGAAGCCCCTCTCCTCCCTAGTCGCCGACGCAACCGAGCACCTCACCGGAGAGCCACCTGAACGGACCCGCAAGCACACCCCTCCGACGCAGTGAGACCCCCAACCCCCCCTCTTTCCTATTGACGCGAGTACCCACCGTGAGTTTTTTTAATTTATTTCCTTTCCTTTCTTTTATGATTTTCCTTTTCTTTATTTTAGTATAAACATTGTTTTACAACTGATTTTTGTTTAACATTAAAAACTGAATTTTTATTTATAAATGTAGGATTAAAAACTGAATTTTTAATTTGAAAAGGTTGATTTTTAAAACAAGGTAAAGGTTTGATTTTTATATAATGTAGATAATAAAAATAGGATTTTTATTTATGTAGAGGGATAAAAATATGATTTTTAATGGTGTAGAGTAATAAAAATATAATTTTTATTTTATTGCTAGCGATGTAAAAATAGAATTTTTATCTATATAGTAGAGATGTAAAAATAGAATTTTTATCTATATAGTAGAGATGTAAAAATAGAATTTTTATCTATATAGTAGCGATGTAAAAATAGAATTTTTATCCATATCGAGTGATTATAAAAATATGATTTTTATAAATTGAATAGCAAAGTAAAAGTTCGATTTTTATATATTGAATAGCGAAGAATAAAAATTCGATTTTTATATATTGAATAGCGAAGTAAAAATTCGATTTTTATATATGTAGAGAATACGGGCAACGAAAGTGACAAGAGACAAGAACGGCGAAGATTTCTGCAAAGAAGAGTCGCGGCGTTGGATTTAGCTATCTGTGAGAACTTCTCACTTTTGATTTTATTTTCTAGTTATATAAATATATACTAGGATGCAGACGGTGTTTAGTAGCACCCGACACCCGTCGTCCACAGACCATGGACGGCTTGTATGCTTGTTTGTTTGATTTTGATGTGTAGTTGATTGTGTGATGTGATGTGAAACGAAATAAAATATTTATATAGTTAAAAATATTTTATAGTTGAAAATAGAATTTTAACGTGTATATGAAATGAAATAAAAATAAACAAATCGGACGATTTGTTTATATACATACATTTGACTGATATTGATTGGGACGATAAATTTTACACATCGCCCAACTGCACAAATAAATCTGTGCTTGATTGTTTGAAACCCCACACGGGTATTGGGATGATATTTGACGTACACTAATCCCGATTGTTTAGTTGTATGTCGATCGATTGATTGACATACTGTTATGAGCGTTAAATATTTATATTTGATGCTTATACAGTGTAGAATGCACTTTGGATGATGGTTGATTATTCATCGTTGTTATTGTATACATGTGGTGTAGAAAATCCATATAATCTACATTATATGGTAATTGATTGGGCTTCATTCCAGTTTTGAATAGAAATATTTGAAAAAGAAATATTTGAATAGAAATATTTAAAAAAGAAATATTTGAATAAAAATATTTGAAAAAGAAATATTTGAAATAGAATATTTGAAAATAGAAATATATAAAGCCGTGTTGATTAGATTGACGTCGTTTTGACGTGAACGATATTTATATCGATTTCATTCATTTTATAAGGAATATCGAAAGTGATTTCAAAATCTGCTATTTTGAAAAGAAATGAATTCGAATTGAAATTGAATAGAAATGAATTCAAATTGAAATTGAATATAAGTGAATTCGAATTGAAATTGAATATAAATGAATTCGAATTGAAATTGAATTGAACTGAAAACGTACTGAAATTGAATTAGAAATCAATTTGAATTGAAATCAATTTGAAATGAATTTAAATCGAATTTATAAGGAAAAATTCTATTTTGATTTGAATTTGAAATAGAAGTTGAAATCGTTTTGAAAATGAATTTAAAACTATTTATAAAATACGTTTTAAAAGGAATTCGACGAAGTATATATTATATATATAATATAATGGCCTGAATAGAACGCGCCGCGCCGCGGCAGTTCGCGAATTTCGACCATTGACTTCGAACAGATATTGCGGGAGATCCGACCGTCGGATTCTCCTAAAACTGGAACCGTTGGGTTCGTATCGAAAAGAGCTTTCTAACAAATATTAGAAATTTGAAATCTAACGGTTGGATTTGGAGTTATGTCCAAATCAAATTTGGAAAAGGTCGCTGTAAGTGTAGTTCGATGGCCATTGATGGAAATCGACTGTACGGGCTTTGATAAAATTATTAAAAATAGTAATAATTTGTGTAAAATCATAAGAAATGATTTGGGAAGAATCGGGATGAAAAAACTCCATATTTGAAAAGATAAAAATAGATTTTTATCGAAATGAACTAGTTTTGAACTAGAATTATAATTCTATTTATTTTTAAATAAATAAATTGGATTTGAAAGGGTTTTGAAAATGACCAGAATTTCCAATAATTATATTGGAATGGATTTGAATCGAAATTGTCTTCGGAATATTTCGATGTTGGATTTCGTGATGATACAGATATTGTTATGGGAATTTGAAAGATATATATATCGTTATTTCCAATACGATATTTGTTGGTCGTAGAATTTGATATTGAATATAAGCCGGTATATTTTCTATTCAGAGCCTTGTATTTAATATCAAATGTGATTTAGGTTTGTCGTGAATGGTGTCTTCATTAACACTGTTCTGAAGCCCAGTTGAGAAAAGATTAAATCTTTTTATTTAGATTTAATGAAGTGTACCAATTAAATAATATTTAATTGGAATTGAAATGATATTGATTTTTGGGTTTATCGTGGACAGTGTTTTAAATAACACTCGTTCTTTAACCCGATAATTAATGGAATGTGATTTTGGGTTTATCGTGAACCGTGTTTTAAATGACACTGATTCTTTAACCCAGTTAAAGATTAAAACTAAGTGGAGTTTTAATGAATCTTTAATTAGATTGAAATGATCGAGAATGGAGTATCACCAGTTTTGGTCCAGGCGATAGTTAAATCTTTAATTAGATTTGAACATGAAATGGTAATTGAATTTACCGATAACACGGTGGTGTTAGATATGAAGTATGACCAGTTTTACTTCATGGGACGAATAGGTTGAGATTGGGAAATAAAATAAATGATTACTTCGGTGTGGTTCGCTAATCCCGACTAATTTGAATTGATATTCAAAGAAGATTAAAGAATAAATTTAAAGAATTTATCTTTGATAAAATTAATGGGAACCTTTCCCAAAGTATAAGAATATTTGAATAAAAGAATATTCTGAATTGGAATGAGGCGTATGTTATGTTTGTGTAACACTTGTTTATTATATACGCGGGTTATTCAGAAAGTCCGGGTTTATCCCATTCTGAATAACTGATTCGACGTGGTGTCGAGGATGAAGACGGTGGTTGAAGACCGAAGGTGTTCACGTCGTTTGGGTGATTAATGATGATTTTGATTGGGCTGTACACCTAAGAGGAGGGAATCAGTTAGTGATCGTCCAGACGTATTTGGAGATCGATGGATATGCGGGGTACTAGGTGCCTCCGGTTTCGTTCAGACCCAGAACGAACTTGTAAATGGACTGTGTGTCTGACATTGGATTTTAGTCTGTGTGATTGATTTCTATTAAATATATATCTGTTTGGCGGCGGAGAATTTATTCTCTTGCTTAACGCCCTTCTCTGAGACGTACGAGCTCAAGGGTTATATATTGATGGATATCAATCGCATGGAGTGAATTGCCTGTGTGGCATGCCTAAGTGGCAATTGATCAAGGCTTCTGTTGAAAAGCAAAGTCTTGTGGATGATGATAAAAGCAAGGAATGTGTGGCGTAGCTTTGTGTAATGTTGATTCGCGAGCTTCGCACCCCGGTTGTGAACCAAAAACGGGAGAAGGACCTCAGGGAGGGCATGTGTTTCTTCCTAGCTAGGGTGGTGTCAGTGACCTACCAGCCCTGACATTTATATACTTTTCACCTGTGTGGTTGTTGCTGTTGCGAGGCGCCTCGGTTAGATCGGACGATCCGGGTCCGATGGAGCCATTCGTTGGCTCATTTACGCCCCATAGGGCGGGGAAACGCAGTGTTCAGGGTTTAAGTTTAATCCACATCGGTGGACCGACCCTGTCGCTCCAAGGGGTAGTTGCAGCTGTTCCTGAGGCTCGGGCTAGACGGTCTCGAATCGGTTGAGGACTATCTTTTGCCTCGGTTCATAGATGGAAATCCAATTTCCAAATACGTGATTCTGCGGTTTTATTTGTAGAGCCTAGTATGGCGACATGATATATGGTACCCATGCCGTCTATGATTGATACTTATGATTTGAAGTTGTTTTATACACTATGCACTTATAATAGTATCAAATGATTTGTTTTAAACGTATCAAGCATTCTTGGCTATTATAAGGTAAAAACCCTATCCTCCGGCTTGCGTTGCATTGTGTGATGGGACCTGGGTCTTATAATAGCTTCATTGTTCTTTATTTAGCATTGCGCTGTTTGTTTTATGCACTGGTATTCTTGGGAGGAAACCCGTTCCGTGTTATACGGCGTGGTCCCTTGATTTACCTAACTTTAAAAATAAAGATTAATAACTGTTTTAGTTCTCACACCAGTCACATGACTGACCTGGAGTTTATTGTTTTAACCTAAACTCTGGGTGCCCCTATTTTGACACGGGCAGCTAGTAGTTTTGGTTTTACAGATTTATATTCATAGGATCCTGGTTTACAGCTGGAACGATATCCGGAAATCTTTGTATCCGTATATCTCTTCTAGTTGTTTATTGTATTATTTTCCGCTGCTATGTATTTAAATGTAATTTAAATCTCTGACATTTCTATGTAATATTCATTTATACTCTGTATATTCTTGTAATCTGATGGTATTGTTGTAATATACAATGAAATGTTCTTCCGTCTGCGTTCTATTTTGTCGTGTTCTCAAAACAATCAGGCGTTTCGAACGGTCTAGATCGGTTTAGCGACTGATTCGGATCGAGCGAAATTCCTTGTTGTCACAGTATTCGATACATGAGTGATTGGCTCTTGTGCAAGTGGGAGATTATTAGAGTTTATGCCTAAGAGGCAATCTGTTAGATGTGAATAATAACAACATTGTTGATGTTATGCTATATTTGGAATAAAATGTTCTGTTATTTTATATTTACTACGTAATATAAATATTAACATAATAGAAGTCCTTAGAATAATAGTACGGATTTATATAATTTCAAGTAAGTGACTTGAACATGAGATTATATAAAATATTAAGTATTATAATTCTTGAATGTCCCTAGTCAAGTTTTATTGTTAATATATAGGACAACAATAAATCATTGAGACTATTATGTTGATTGACTGATGATCACATCTCATTGATCATTAATATACGTGATATTAATGTCATAACGTAAATATGTATTAGAGAATAGCGTATTGGCCTGACCCAATATCAGAATAACTACGTGGAATATAATTAATAGTATCATAAGTTATTCTCATAGTGATAGCGATGTAATGGTCCTCAGACCTGAAATCGTTATAATTTTATTCGAGGATATTTGTGTTTTGATATCATCAAAAGTTACTTGTAACTGAGTTGATGATAAAGGTGATTATTGGATACATCTCGAATCAAATGAAAATTATGGACGATCTAGATGTAATTTAACACTACATATATATGTGTAGAATTATCCATAGGCCTCTTGATTGAGTGAGACTATGAAATGCATGACCGTGCTCAAATATTGATTTGTGTATATAGCCTACTCATCGATCAAGATAAACAGATTAAATTATAAAGAGGATGATATATTCCATGCCTTAATTTTAATCCTAGATATACTGGTTAAAAGGATTATATTACATTGATACACTAATCACAGAAAGGTTGTATTGAGTAATTATTATTATTATAATTTGGGTAATAATGATGTATTATTAAATGCCGCTCATTGTTTACAGTTTAAATATTGTTTAAATTGTTGCCAACGCTATGATAACCTATAGGGTCACACATATAAACGTTGTAAAAGGTGAGAATATTTAAATAAAAGGAAGCAAAAAGGGTTTTGACTATTTCTTTTATTTAAATAAAGGGAGAACATGTTATAAGGATAGTCTAAAATATCGGTTCATTGTTATAAATATGAGTGCCTACTCTTTCTTTTATTACATCAAATAATCGATATCAAAATAAAACCCAAGACTCCTAAAAAGGACCGGCTAATACCGATTCATCTTCACTCGATTCAATTTTGAGAACAACGTTGTGGATTACCAATAGAGACGCTTGGATTAAGGCGTTTGATTCGATTCAATCGCGAATTCATATTTGTAGATTTCGCGATTTCAAGCACAATCAGATAATTTGATTCATCAATTTTGTAATTTGAATACAAGGTACACGTTTTAATTTCACTTTGAGTTTGAAAATCTTATGCTGCGATTAATGAAATTTGTTTAAATCCGCTGCGTAGAGATCCTAGAAAACCTTCATCATCCACTAAGTAAATTACCTTAGATCCATACCATGGCATCACTTTCTCACTAGAAGGGAATTTAGTCCTTAAATCTGTGGTACTTCATCCTATTTCGGCTCATTCCGGTTGTGAGGCCTTGAAGTCACGCTTCCACACAAAACTCTACTTTTCAACAAAAGCTTTGATCATCAATAGCTCAGCACTTAACATGCTACATTGTCAATTCACAACATATAATCAGTGTCTATTAATATATAACCCTCTGAATACATAAGTCTCAAAGGACGGTGTTAAAAAAAGTATAAATTCTCTGCTACTAACTGATATACCATTTATAGAAACCAATTGGCTATGCCTTAAAATGCAACATCATACATACATCCATTTACAAATTCGTTCTAGGTTGTGAATGAAATCGAAGGCACCTTATTCCTCATCCAATAAAGGAGAGAGGCCCTTGCAAATCCGGACAATCTGCAAGTACGTCAGAACCACTGCTACTTGTAACCTCGTCTTCGATGTACACCCCAATCGAGACATAAGCAAATAATCCAAACGATGTGTAGATCTCCAATCTTCAACAACATCTTCAAATATTTTCAATGCTCATTGTATAATTATTTAGAATGGGTTCGAACTCGGTATTTCCGAAATAACCAGAGCATCATTAAAACTGATATTGATATACCAGGATATCATTAGTCTCATTCCACTTTGGAGTATTCTTTTACTCAAATTATCATTTATATTGGGTATTGTTGACGTTAAAGTTAGTCACTAGTGACAGTCAACCCCAATCGTGTGGAGAGCACACGAGTAGGGATTATAAAATGTAGAAAAGTAAGTAAAATAGGGAACATGCAAGACTTTTTTTAGTGGTTCGGCAAAGATGGTGCCTACGTCCACTTTATATATTGATTTTCTTTTGGTTACAAGTAAAATACTTTTTCACCTTTTCTATTTTGAAGGAAGAAGAAGAAGAGTTGGTTATTCTTGGAGTAGGCCATAAGAGTCGGAAGTCTTAAGTGGAGAATAGAGCATCCGAATGAGAGTTGGAAGAGTCCTCCTTTCCATTTTGAGCTTGGAGGTATTTATAGGTGGAGAAGTGGGCTGAGCGGGCCGCCACGTGGCTTGCCTCTTTTGTGGTGCTCGGACATGTGGAGCTCAATCAATGGAAGTAATTGCGGCAATATGACCCGGTCCATTGTTGATTAATAGTATCCTCGAAAATGGCGGCTTACGTGGCACTCATGGTGAGGTATATTTGGTCGATCCAATTTTGATTGGAGCGATTAACTCGATCGGTCAAGAAGGGCGATTTTTCCAGGTTCGATGAGCTGTTTATCTAAAGGGGAACAACTTAGGTCGAATTTGGCTTGGACCGTTTCTGAAGGAGAATAGTTTGAGTTGAAACTTGCCTGAGCTTCCTAAAGTGTAGGTCATTTTATCGGTCGACCGACCAACGTTGAGAGTAAACTTTCTGACATTGGACTTCGATTCGTTGAACCGGGACAGCTTTTGGCCAAAAGTTGGTGAACACTTTTCCCTTCAGAATTCTTCTTCTTGGTGAAGGAGGTGTGTTCCGACCTTGCATTGAAGTCCAATGTATGCATAAAGATGGTCGTGCCGAACCATGTTAAGGCCAGAATTCCAGCGGTCCGGTGGTTGTATTAAGATTAGAAAACCGACGATCGCAGTAGATCGTATTAAGGCCAGAAAACCTACAACCATCGAGAACCATATTAAGGCCGAGAAATTAATCGTCGATCCTAGTTGTGAGGTCCAGTACCCGTAGAGATTGTATGATCCATTCTCGGTCTAGAGAAGGCTTTTTAGTTTCGTCTGGGCGAGTATTGATCATACTCGGCTTGAAGATAAGGGTGAGCAGTATTTGCACTTAGAATAGAGGGATGGCAAGTATTAACCATACTCGGCTTACTGAGGTGGCGAGTATTAACCATACTTGGCTTATGGAGGGGGCGAGTATTAACCATACTCGGCTTACGGAGGTGGCGAGTATTAACCATACTCGGCTTATGGAAAGTGTCTATCATGCTCGACTTGTATAAGGTCATTTGGAAAGTCTTAGAAGGGGCGAGTATAGTCCATACTCATCTTGGAGAAATCTGTCCGTACTCGGCTCAAGGAGTAGGTTTTAGAGATGGTGGCAGGCTTTCTCACTGACCATATTCGGGGGGCGAGCGTTAGTCGTACTCGGCTTAAATCATTCAAACATAATCCATGTTTAAAAAAGAATCTCACAACTGTTAAAGAACTATTACAAGAAAATGAAAGTAAATTCTAAGAGGACAACTAGTGCTAGTCTCAGGGTCCTTTCCGTTTTAGGAGCTCGAGGACTGGCTTGAGGAGCTTGGGCAGAAGATGGTGGCGGCATAGCCTGTGGGTTCTTCTTGACATATTCGGGAAGCTACCCTCACCTGACCCTATCCTCGATGAGATCGCGTAAGTGCTTGCATTCATTGGTGCTATGACCAGCAATGTTTTGGAACATGCAGAGCTTTCTAGATTCGAGTTTTTCTTGGGTCGGCTCTCTTCGAAGAGGTCTTGGGAAAGGCAGGGACGCGCATATGTCAAGGTAGATGTCGAGCAGGAAGAATTGAGCTCGGTATACTTATCATACTTGTCCTCTCTTCGAGGTCGTACGTTGCGTTCATTCTTCTATGGGGCCTTTCCTCTTCCTTTATTCTGGCCATTGGTGGGATATAGACCTCCTTGTTTGGTGGCTAAGACCTCGAGGCTCTCCATCTCAATGTTGGCATCTTCTTGTTGGAGGAATCTCTCGGCCTTTGCATAGAAATCTTTTATGTCCTTGGGAGGATCTCTGGTCAAAGAGATCGAGAATTCTAATTAGTTCTGAACTCCTGCAATGGCGGTCATAAGCACCATCGATGGCTGGGGTAGATCGACGGATGCTACGGCCGTGTTAAATCTTTCGAGGAAGGACTAAAGCATCTCTCCTTGGCACTATTTGATGGTGGTTTGGAACATGACACTCTTCGGCCTAGAGATATGTACTCTGAACTGCTTGATGAAGCGGCTAACCAACGTATTCCAGCTGTTGATTGACTCTGTTGTTAGCTGCCGAAACAACATGCCAGTTATATCTGTGAGGAAGAGTGGAAAGAACTTGGCCATAACATTGGTCGATGCTTCGAGCACTTCCATATGTCGCATGTATCTCATGAGATGGATGGTCGGGTCAGTCCGACCGTTATATGGTTCTATAGCTGGAAACTTGAAGTCCGACGGATTGCAGGAGTTTCTGATTTTCCTGGTTAAGGGGCTGCGATGGATGTTATCTATATCCCGCTGAGAGGAGTTACCACGGGTGAACCATCGGACGATTCTTACAAGCTGGCTTCCATCTCGAGGAGTCGCTACCATGAATCCAGCTCCACATTCGGAAGAGTTCCGACACTGGGGTCCAACGAAAGCATGCTCGGAAAGATGGTCGCTAGTTGGGCTCGACCTTCGAGAGTTGAGTGAAGATGAGGGAGATGATTCATCGCAGTTGTTGGTTCTGGACAGACTGACCTCTCTTGAACCTAATGAGAATTGGATCGAGCCGTACCATGACTGATGGTCCGGACTAATCCAGCATAACATGTGATGTTCGGGAATCTTCAATGCCCCCGCCCGAGGTGGTGTTAGGAAAGTCTACAATAGCGTTTTCCTCCGCTAGTCTGGGAACTAGTATGGTATAGTGGTATCCCATGTTCGAAGGGAAGGCTCCACCAGCTCTTCGTTAAAGGAAGGGTGGCATAAGACGGGTCTGCCGTAAGATACTGGGTTGTAATGGGAATGACATTGATTCTGACTACCCCAATGGTTGCTCGATTGGTTCGGGCGGTCGAGCTATCCCCAAGAGTGGAGGCAAGTTAGTCGAACGACCTTGATCTTGGTCGCGAGCCTCCTATGAATCTGCAGCTATGGATGCACTGGTCGTTGGAAGCGATCCTCCTGGCTGTGATTGTTCGGGAGATGGAACCGAGCCAGGAGGAAGCAAAGGTGTGATCTGATCAGTGGCCTAATTCTGTGCAAACCGAAGATCAGTTATCCTGAGATGTCATATGGCCTAAGATGTCATATCCACTCGACTGAGAAGGTGATCCATCAACTATTGTTGTCGTTAGAGGAGTTTATCCTGAGATGTCATATGGCCTCTGAACTCGGCTATAATCTTATCCATGTCATCCCGGGTAAGATATCAGGACACGTCTTTATGAGAGGCTTGCTTCTGCAGCGTTTGTTCCGGCTGCATCGGTGTTTGTGGGGTGGGAATATGTTTCATCTTTCTTTCACTTGTTCGCCAAAGTGTTGACATCAAAAGTTGATCAATGGTGACAATCAACCCCCAATCGTGTGGAGAGCACACAAGTAATGATTATGAAATGTAGAAAAGTATGTAAAATGTGAAACACGCAAGACTTTTTATAGTGGTTCAGCAAAGATGGTGCCTATGTCCACTTTATATATTGATTTTCTTTTGGTTACAAGTACAATACTTTTTCACTTTTTCTATTTTGAAGGAAGAAGAAGAAGAGTTGGCTATTCTTGGAGTAGGCCATAAGAGTTGGAAGTCTTAAGTGGAGAATAGAGCATCCAAAAGAGAGTTGGAAGAGTCCTCCTTTTCATTTTGTGCTTGGAGGTATTTATTGGTAGAGAAGTGGGCTGAGATGGCCGCCACGTGGCTTGCCTCTTTTGCAGTGCTCAGACACATGGAGCTCGGTCATTGGAAGTAATTGCGGCAGTGGGACCTGGTCCACTGCTGATTAATAGTATCCTCAAAAATAGCGGCTTACGTGGTACTCATGGTGAGGTGTATCAAAAGTAGAGCTGTGTCCGGGAGTGGTTGTTCGCCTTTATTGCCTTGGGAGTCAGGTCGGGTGCTGAATGATTCAGTTGATATTTCCAGGAGAACCCGAGATATTTGATCGATCCGATTTTGATAGGAGCGATTAACTCGGTTCGGTCAAGTAGAGCAATTCTTCCGGGTTCGATGAGCTATTTATCTAAAGAAGAACAACTCGGGCTGAATTTGGCTTAGGCCGTTTCTGAAGGAGATTAGCTTGAGTTGAAACTTGCCTAAGATTCCTAGAGTGTAGGTCGTTTTATCGGTCGACCGACCGACGTTGAGAATAAACTTTCTGAAATCGGATTTCGATTCATTGAAACGGGACAACTTTTGCCAAAAAGTTGGTCAATAGGTATACCCATTTAAATATTATCAAAGATTTGCATTCTTTAAACTCTTGTATAAATCTTTCCTTGGAAATCATTTCAATTGATTATGAAATATCATTTCACAAATTTAACCCAAACCGAGTTTCTACTTTTGTCGGGATTATTGAGTCTCATGAAAAAGATAATTTCTCAAATCATTTTCCCATTCCTATGCTATTCATCCTATGGAGAAAAACTGATGGTACTCCGTATCTAATACCTATCGTATTTTGGTAAGCTTAATTGTCTTTACCAATTCCATTCTTTCATTTAAAATCTGATTAAAGGTTTCGATTATCTTTGCGGGAAAACATATTTATCCCAAACCTAACACATTCATTAATCATTGATTAGGGTACATTACTTTATCATTCCTCGATCATCTCTCTTTCCCTAAAAGCGTACTTACAATTTCTTAATATTATCATTATGTGAAAATCACGCTTATCCTCTTTAAGCGATCCTAAAACTTCGCTCCCATTTTCGTTTTCTAAGGGAACTCTTTCATTAAATCTTTATAGTCAAATTAAATAAAGACTTCACTTCAACTTAACTTGAGAAATCATCTTCTCCTTTAACTAAGTTAAAGACCGATGTTATTGAGGACATCATTAACAATAAACCCCAAAATCATACTTTCATTCTAAATGAAATCTTCATGGAAATCATATAAGCTCATAATCATTATGAATTCCGATATCAGACTAATACCATAAGTGGAATAACGGCAAATCCTTTTGAAATCTTTAAATATTAAAGGTCTTCATCTATGGAGATTCATCTCGGTTATCATTAAATCGATTATCATTCAATTCCAAATTGATTTATTATTTGGAAAAGTTAAGCTTGGTTTCATACCCTTTCAAATCTTTGTTCTAATTAAATCTAAAAAATGATTAATTCCATTAACTTCATCTTTAACTGGGTTAAAGAATGATGTTGTTGAAGACAATATTTATGACAAACCCAAACCCAATTGATATTAAATACAAGATTTGAATAGAATTTACATCAACTTATATTCAACACCAATTCTCGTAATCAATGAATACTATAAGTGGAATAACGATGTAGACATCTGCCAAATTCCTCAAAATAGTAAACATCTATGCGACGGAAATCAATACCAATATCCAAGGATCATCTCTATCCGAGTACAATTTAATCAAAATGGAAAACTTTTTAAATCAAAAGATTTACCGAAACATATCGCTTGAAACAAAATTTATGTTTGATAAACCAAATAACTTAAGCTCATTTAACTTAGATTCCCAAAACGTCGTTTTACTGTATTCAGTAAGTTAAGCCAAAAAAATAATTATCGAAATATAGTTATAATTTTGTTATTTCTTATCCAGATAACTTTAAAATCATTTATTCAGATTTATCATAATTTTCCGTATTTTCAATAATTTTATAAGATCATTTCGATTGATTTTCGATTACGGTCATCGAATTGCGTCTACAACAACCTTTTCAAAAATAAATTTAAACATAATTTGTTTAAACATAACTTGAAATTTGAGAGTTGAAATTCAAATTTCTTCTTCCATCTGAAAGTTACTATAAATAGAAAACAAACGTTTTTAATTTCGGGAAAATCCGATTTAAATTGCATTATTTATGGTTGTTTGAAGTTTATGATCGAAATTCGCAAGCTATCGTTGCTCGACACGTCTATTCAAGCCATATTATTATTTAAAATAAAGCTCGTCCGATTCAGTCCAAATAAATTTTATAGATCGTTTATAAACTCGTTTAAAAGAGAGATCATCTAATTCAACTTCAAATTCTATTATAAATCAAAATTGGATATTCTATTGTTATAATATTAAAATAATAATAGTTTTCAAAGTTAAATATTCTGAAATCCAAACTCTACATAAATCCATTTAAATGCTATATAAAAATAACGGAATAATTAATTCGAGTTAAAAATGTCGTATATATATATATAACTCAAATTCAGTTTTGAATTTACTTTTCAAGTTTTATTTTAAACTAAAACAATCCATTTCCAATTCAAAAATCTTTCAAATTCATTTCAACCTTTTCGAAAGTTATTTGAAATCATCTCAATTCATTTCCAAATCTTTTTGGGTATAAAAATCCAATTTCCATTTTCATATCTTATTTCACTTAAATGAACGTAGTGTTCATGTAAAATTCCAATGGAAAGAGATCCAATCAATTCCAAAATTATTTCGTATTCATGGTGCCAATTTGTGTGAATAATTATGATAACCACCATAACAGTTATCATCCATCAATCGACAGTTAAAATATAAACGTTATAATCGTTAATGCTTATATGTGTATAAACAGTAATAACATCCATTAACCACGAAACAACATATAACAATGACAAGCAATCAATATATAACCAGTTGATGATTATAAATAACTTTTCAAGTTAAATCAAAAGAGTTCTCACATTGATGGTTGATCGTTGCAATATTGATTGTTTTTTATTAAATTAAACATGAGTTTAATTCAAACAAAACTTCCAACTAGCCCTAATCTCATCGAAACCAGTTCCATAGCGTAACCTACATCCGTATGATCCCAACGGATCTTGTTTTGTCAAATTCTGGGTTCATACAAATGAGATATAACTGTTTAAACTATAAATAATTTAAGTACGTCATGAACATTAATTAATTAAATAATTAACGTTAACCTTTCTTCCTCCATTTCACGTTTACGTTGCTCCTCCCCTCACGTTCGTCGTCGTTATCGCCGCCTGGAACCAACAGAGAGGCGCCGCCCTACACCACCACCTGTGTCGTTCTACGATGCACCCACAACTGCTTGTCCCACTCCCAAACTCACTGTCATCGCCTTCAACTTTTGCCACGGCCAGAAAACATGTCGAACTCAAATTTGATTGCGGCAAACCATCATTCACCATCCCACCACCAACGATGTCACTACCATACTTCCCATTACCGATCACCTTTAGTCAGCATCATCTAAAATCCCCTCCATCAATGACTATCAGTCAGATTCGTTCGTCTTCTCAAAAACCATCCCTCACATTTATCTTCTCCTGGCCGTTCCCACTCGCCATCAGATACCACCGCCCTAACATCAAAGTTGTAGACTATTCTCCCTTCTCCAACTTCCCTTTAGATCCCCTCACCCAATAGTCCGTCATTTGCGCGTAAATTAAGAAAATCTGAAACCGTCCATTTCGCAGTTCCTGGCGATTTCCGACCATCACATGTGACCGTTGGCCACCAAATTGGGTCAACCTGTTGCCCTCGACACGATCTACCACTTTCTTTTTGATGACTTCGATCGATTCTTAACGGTTTGAGAGAAATAAATTAAGATAGAAGAATGGACTTATTTGCAAATTTGTAGATTGATGAGCTTATTTGGGGATTAGGGTTTGTGATTTTAGGGGTATATTTATAGAGAAGATATTTTAGTCGTATAATTATTCTATTCGAATATTATATTACTTGATGCCTATCACTATCTCCTATTGCTATTTATAAATTCGTACGACCACATATGTTCTCCATTCGCGGTGAAAATGGGTATACGACTATGATATGACATTATAGACCCAACGAAACTTGATTCATCGAAATCTGAGTCTGTTTGATCAAATATCACTAGTTTATGCTCAAATTATTGATTTTATGTTCACATGTATTTAATTGAATGTTTTTAGCTCACACGGTCATATACGGAATTTGAAATCTTACAAAAAATTACTATTCTGGATCTAATGAAACCAATTTCGTCGAAATCCGAGATCGTTTGCAAAAAGACTCTTCTCCAATATTCAATTAAATCGATAAAATATAATTTAATTTCAAAATATTCGAATCTATTTAAATTAAATTATTATAGTCGTATATACTTAAATGAAATTTCATATAGCTTCAAAATAAACTATTTCGGATTTTAAACTCGATATTTTATTTTCGAGCTAAATTGATATTCAATTGATTTTAAAATCCCTTTATTTTATAATGTGCATGCATTGAAAAAATGGCGGACTCTCGTTTTCTTTCAAGTTCTTGTCTTGAGAATTCTGATGTTCTTCCTTCAAATTCTTCCTCGTCTTTGGCCGATTCAAATAGTATTGTTAGGCATTCTTATGCGGATGTGATTAAGCATCCTTCTCCTTATTTTTCTATCTAGATTTTCATCTCATGCAGGAGTTCTTTTCGTTGGAGAAAAGCTAGAGATCAATTATGTTTCAGATATGGTGATTCTTACCATCTTGCGAAGGATTTCTAAAATGGAATACGGTATTTCAATTGTGGAGGAGTGGGTCATCATAAGATTAGTTTTCCAGAGATGTTTTGAGGCAAATCAGTTTTTGATTTTATGTACTTCAACTGCTCGAGGATATGCCAGAAACTGATTGCTCTCTTGGATCTTTACGATATGGATTTCCCTAAAAAGGGGGAACGATGGGGCTTATTTGTTGTTGTTGTTATTGGGATGGCATTTGGAAGGTTTTGTTGATGGGATATTATGGCGTAGAAGTGTTAATTTCGATGTTGTATTTCCACCATTACCTCGTCCGAATGAAAGGAACATGCTTTCTATTTCAGTTTGAATCTCCTGAAATTACGGAGGATCTAAGCTGATTTGTCTTCAAAGAATAAGAGGAAAGATTTTCTGATGTTGGATAGGTTACTGATGCATTTTGATGCAATTAATACTGTTATTAATTGCGATCACAGCGCTACTGATTATCAGATATCGTATAAATGTGTTGATCCTCTTAATATTCTTTTGGGTGCTGAATTTCAGGCAAAGAAGAATTATGTTGTGGAGTCTGGTATGGTTGATGATAGAGAGGTGTTTCTTGAAGTAGATACGGTGGGTTTTGTTGGGAAATATTGGCCTATGCAGCGTATCGATCTGATGATCATGGACTCTTATATACTGAATTGTATGGGTCTTAGTGTAGGATCATGTTTCAATGTTTGTAAGACCATCACCAATTGAAGGGATAAGGAAGTGATGATAGGGGTGGACATAGTGGATATGTGAGGCTTCGATTCTGGCTGTGATTTTTAGGATCCTCCTTTTAGATCTTTCGTTAAGAAGGGGATTGATTGGTTTGTGGTTGAGCACGTTGCTCTGTCCAATAGTTTCAGGATGTTGGAGGATACTGATGAAGAGATGGCTTCAAGGAAGGATGGATTAGATGGTGTCTTAGCGGATCATAAGATGGCATCTATGAAGTCTTCCTCGACAACGAGGACTGGTTTTAAAGTTGGTCATATAAAACTTGGTTGGAAGGGTATGATGAAGGCTTCGAGAATTTTAGACAAGAGCACGATAAGTTGAGGATAGTGTATTCTGGGAGTGAGGACATGGCGGTCAGTATTCTAAAGGCTACTGTTAGAGAAGTTATGGATGGGGGGACAGTCAGCCTCTTTGTGACTGTAGTGAGTTTGATTTGGTTTAGGGAGGTGTGATGGGTAATATGGGATGCATGAATGATGATGTTGGCCGTATTGCTTTTAGTAGTAATGGGTTTTTGTTTGGGACATCTATTGATCATAATTCGATGATTGTTAGTTCTGATTCTTGCGGTTTTATGTTGTTGATGGACAAGGGTGGTTGCTCTTTACTTTTGAGGGAGTCGGGTGTGAGACTTCTATCCATGTTATTGAGGTTGGGTCCTAGTGTGTTTCATTCAGAGTGTGCTTTACCTCATTCGGAGTTAGTTTCTGTTGATCGGGTTAGTTCTTCGGTTAGAGATGAGTTGCATGAGGTTAGTGGAGGTCTTTCATTGAGTAGTGATGTTGTTGTATCCGCTACATCGACTAGGAGAGGGAGACGTAGGAGAGTAGCTCCCAGTTCTGGATTGGTCCAACGTAGCGGGAGGATTAGATATAGTTCCTCCTCATCTCATGGTAGGTTCCCGGGCTCGAGTGCTAACAGTAGCAATTCGGGTTTGGGCTCAGGTATGGTTCCTGTTTATGGTAGCGATTATTCGCCTTTTTCTTTGAGTAGCCTTTCGACTAGTCAGCTATTTCAGCTTGCTAACGATACTGCCTTTATATTTTCTGATATTGAGTTGGATGCGGATTTCATTAGAAGTAGGGAATTAGAGAGAGTTAATTCTTTGATATGTTGAAGATTGTTAGCTAGAATATTAGGGGTCTAAATGATCCTAAAAAATGTGCTAAGGTTAGGACCTTTTTTAGAGATTTTCATATTGATATTGTTTTGCTTCAGGAGACCAAAATAGAGAACCTCAATTTTGGTTTTTATGCTAGGTTAGGTGGGTTCCTCTTTCGTAATTGGGTTTGTCTTTCGGCCTTAGGTAGTGCTGAAGGACTAATGATTGGTTGGAAAGATAATCAATATAGACTCGTTCAGGAGATTCCTAAGTTAAATTCTCTGCACATCATTTTAGCCTCACTTATTGATTATTCTTTATTGGGAATTTCTAATGTGTATGGTCCTCATACAAAAATTGAGAGGAGACTCTTGTGAGATGAATGTGCTGATTTTAGAAATCTAGTCCCCAATCAATGGATAGTGGGGGAGATTTCAATGTCACTAGGTTTATAGGGGAGAGATCACCTCGAGAAGGTGATTTCTCTGATATGGAGGAACTCAATGATTTCATTTTAGATAATGATTTGATTAATATTCCTCCGAATAATAGATCGTTCACTTGGTATAATGTCAGAGATAGTCCTTCTTTTGCTTTATTAGATAGATTTTTTATTAGTACTAAGGTGAAAGATAGATTTTCGATCTGTAGAGTTAAGGATTTGCCTTTTTAATATTCTGATCATTGTCCTATCATCCTTTCATGTGATTCGAATATTTCTGTTAGTAACAGTTTCAGATTTGAGAAGATGTGGTTATTGGATTCTAATTTTATTAATCTAGTTTCTGTTAAGTGGAATTCCTTGTTTTATTTTAATAATTTGTATAGGGATAATTCTGCGAAGATTTTCGTTGTGAAGCTAGGTAAGCTAAGATTTTTTTCTCAAGCGTTGGAATAAGTATATTAGTGGGGTTGTAGGCAAGAAGATTCAATCTAAGAGATGTCCTAGACAAGGTGATCCCCTATCACCACTTCTATTTAATTTAGCAGCTGATGTTTTCTCTAGAATTATTAAGAGAGCTGTCAGATTAGGTTTAGGTTGTATTGGTAATGAGGAACTTAATAACGAATTATCTATTCTCTAATTTGCAGATGATACATTATTATTTTCCTCTCACCTGCCTAAGCATATTATTTCTCTGGAGTTTATTCTTTATTGTTTTGAGAAGTTATCTGAATCAATTTTGATAAGAGTGCTTTAATGTTTCTTAATGATCAAGATAACGTAGAGTCTCTGGTTGCTGACACCTTGAACTATTCTATTATGAAATTTCCTTTTGATTATTTGGGTTTTAAGATTATGCCTTCGAAACTTAAAAAGGACGATTGATTAGTTATTACTGATAAGATCAATAATAGATTATTGAGTTGGAATAACAGATTTCTGTCAAGAGCAGGTAGATTAGTTCTAGTTAATTCAGTGTTGTCTGCTATTCCTGCTTATTGGATGGTCGTTCATCATTTTCCGAAATGGGTTGAGAAAATTGACAGAATTAGGCGTGATTATCTTTGGAGTGGTGCTCCTATTTGTAGAGGATATAAGTGTTTAGTTAACTGGGAGGTGTGTTGTAAACCCAAGAAGGATGGGGGCCTGCAGATCATTAATTTATATAATTTTAATTTTTCCTTGTTAGCGTAATAGTTATGGAGATTTAGGTTCCCAGATGTGTCAGCTACTTGGAAGAATATTGTTTCCAAATTTTATTATTCTGAGGGTGAGTTTGTTGTTGGTTCCAGCTTTAGCTGGATTAATAGATTATCTTGTTTTTGGAAGTCTGTTTTGGATTGTTTCGACTTCTTTAATTTAGGTTGTAATATGACTGTTCATTTGGGGAATCTTATTTTCTTTTGGCATGATGCTTGGATTTCTCGTTTGCCACTTAAAATTGAATTTAGTGAGCTTTTTAATAATAGCTGCTTTAAGAATGCTTTGATTATAGATGTTTATAGAGGGGATTCAGATCCCCCATGGGAGTTTTCTTTTGATAATATTTTAGAAGGGGTTTGTTAAGGCAGTTAGCCTTACTAAAAGTTAAGTTGGCTTTGTATCATTTGGATGGGAATAGAGATTGTATTAGTTGGGGTTTTGATAAGAGTTTAGTGTACTCTGTTAATTATATGTATAATTTTATTAATTTTTTAGGTGTTTCTTTGTACCCTTTTAAGTTTCTTTGGAAATATAATGCTCCTCCTAAAGCTAAGTTTCTTATGTGGGTTACCATTCATAAGAAGCTTAATACAGTTGAGCTTTCAAAGAAGAAGAATATTATTTTTGATGTTAAGTGTTGTTTTTGTCATCTTTTGGATGAAGATGTGGATCATTTATTTTTCTCTTGCAATATTACCAATTATATTTTATATATGGTTTTAAGGATTTTTGTTTTTGGTCGTTCTAATTCTTTGAGTAGTTGTGTTGATTATTGGGATTATTGCAGATTTATTTGTAATTTAAGGTAGAGTTATGTGTTGGATTCTTTAGTTTCTATCATTAGTTGGTTCATATGGTTGGAGAGGAATCAGAGATTTTTTTTCATTCATTTTCTGCTTCTGCTGATAATTTAATCATTAGGATTGTTAATTATTGTCTAGATTGAATGTCTAACTTACTCTATAAGTTTTCTGGTGATTCGCATTTCGAGAGTTTTTTTTATTAAGGTTAGATCTAATTTGAGTTTACTTATTAGAATCAATAGTTTTTTTTAGAAGTAATAGATCTCGCACTTGTTGTTAATCTCTATTTTTTGGTGTGCTTGTTTGTCTCCTTTTCTTTTTTATTTCTTCTTCACATATTTGTATGGATATAATATATATATATATATTCTAAGATATATATATATATACAAATATCCTCATATATATATATATATGATGGTTATTAATGGTTTGTCTAGTTGCTTTCAGGTTTCAGGTTGTTGATTTTAGCCGAGGAGCTTAGTGGAAAGCTATCTAGATTGGTGATTGATATCTGCTTTGGAGCTAGTTTTGTGAGTGGTTCTGGAGGGTTTTTTGGGGCTGTTCTGTTATCTTTTTTGTTGTACTTAGCTTGGAGTGTCTAGTTTTTGTATTGGAGTAGATATGCTTCACTATCGGGTAGTGGCCTTGTCGGAATTCGATATTGAAGTATGATGGGCGGTGGTTTATCCGTAGCTCATCTATCTACTTTCCTTTACATTCATATAGTCATGATCTGTATTGCTTTTGTTTCCTTTTGGTTCTGTAGTTGGATGTTGTAGACATTTTGTTTTATATTATATGTGTGCTCTCTTCTTTTTAGAAGATCACACATTTTTGTTTTCAAAAAATCCCTTTATTTTATTAAATAAAACATTATGGTTTATAAATGATTCCATAGTGACTTTCTGAAAATTTGATTTGGACATAACTACTAATCTACAAGATGAGATCTCTATTTTTCTCTTTCATTAGAAAACTATAGTTTAATTGATTTGAACTTTTCTTGTTTCAACTAATTCTGGCTTATACTGGATCCTATACATTCATTTAAAGTTCAAAACGTAGTATTATGAACTACTGCGCCGCTACGAGCTCGTTTTTAATTATATTTTAAATTATACATTTAAACCTTGAATTAAATAACCCAAGTCGTTTGTTATTAAAATAAATCGTTTTAAATATTTAAATTAAATAAATATTCCTTAATAAAATATGGGTCATTACATTCCCTATCCGACTCAACATACACAATCTATATTCGTGAAAAAATGAGATAGTCATTGCAAACTTGGCTCTTGGAGCATACAAATCAATAGCCATAATGTGTCATAATTAACAAATCTTGGATTTCCAAATTAAAAAGGTTGACAAGAAAATGGATAAAATTAAAGGCTTCTTCAACACTATTTAGGAAGCTTTTTATTACACCTTTCAACCTTCTATAGAAATTCAAGGATATCCAGGAAAACTTCCAACCTTCACTTAATCTACATTGGAGGAACATGAAAGTAATGATAGCATGAATGGAGGTGTAGGTGGCCAAGGAGACTTTGTTAAAAGTTCTGATGCATGAAAGCGAAAACAAGTAATGGAGTAAGAATTTAGTATGTTTTCATTTTACTACTTTTATCTATGTAAAACTTATACACAAGGCTTGTACTAAATAGCCTTGTTCATATGCTTTGTTTTTATATTTTGGATTGTACTATGGATATTCTATGTTAATGTTATGTATTGTACATTATGTTTTATCTAGTATACCTTTTATTATCTACCTCTTGTCGATGACAAAGGGGGAGAAAGATTTATAATTATCTACAAATGCAGGATATATATATCATCACATATTCAGGGGGAGTAAATATAAATATTTGTTATTATATATCATCGAATTGCGTCTTCATTTACAAGTTGTCATTAATCAAAATGATGAAGGATGTTAAGTTAAGGTTTAAACTCATGACACAAAAACAACACGTAAGGTGAGAAAAAGAGAATATACAACAACAAAATCTCAAACTAGTGCACAAGATTGATATCGCGTCTTGATTAATAGGTTAACTTGTTAGAATATATTCTTAAGAAATATGTGTGTGTATATATATATAACTATGCTTCAAGAATATTATATATATATGTATGTATACACTAGAAATTGTGCATACTACACAAAATTCACTAGGCCGGTTGACTGACCTGCACAATTTTGTGCACTATGCACATTTGCACAATACACACACACACACACATACGTTTGAATTTTTAGTTGACTGGCTTAGAACTTCACTCGACTGAATTTTTATATCGGCTATATTCTCTGAAAACTCACCATTTTTCATGAAGGGATATGACCTTATACCAAAAGATTTAGAAACTACTTTTCATTGAATCTCTTCGCCAAAAGTTACTTTTAAATCATTATATATAGATGATCTAACATCAAACACATTTAACTTTTTCTCTTTTAATTCGATATATCTGTATATCTCTAATAATCTATTTCCTGCAATTTGAAAATTGCTTGAACGCACTTTCATACTCAACATTCAAGCAATATCTTTCTTCCTTATCTTTATGCACTTGAACTATATATACACATACTCGAGGAGAATATTATAGGAAGGGTGTATTATAAAAAGACAATCCATGATATCAAAGAACATATATAGTCTACAAATTCCTTTTTATTGTGAAAAGTCCTATTTTGCTTCTCAGGCGCATCAAGCCATCTTCGGTTGCTGAGGCAAAATTCTGTTCAACTGCTCAGGTCCCTATTCCACTGCTCAGGTGTTGTAAAGACATACTCCTTTGGGTTAAGAGAGGGTTATTGTATAGTTGAAATTCCAGAAGGAGTCTGGAACTGGGTAGGACAGTGCTCTGAACTAGCATAACAATTTCTTAGTGTCATTTACTTTAATTTACTGCATTTACTCTGCTTATCTATGATATTAGTTTTTTTTTCATTAGATACTTACTTGGATAGTTATATCAAGTAAATTATATCACTCTATCAAATCTTTTGCATATATATTCAGTTCCATATTACTCGGTCCTACTCTCGTAGACCATTTAAGACCCTCCTGGCGGACACTTACGTTACTATCTGGCTGTCCCTACGGGTGAACTCCTAGCCACTCGATACTTCCCTTAGACGTTGATTTCCTTAGGCCCCTTATATAAATCGTCCCTAGGTCAGCTCTCACATAGCCCCTAGAGAAGTAGATAACTTCTAATGAACTATCCACTCATATGCTATCGCTATGACCGTTTAATATGTCATGAACATTAGAGAAAGGCGGAATCTGTGACCACTTAAAACCTAATAAGGGTGGGTCCTATGACTTAGGTCCTAAACTAAGGAATAAACCTTAGGAATGGACCTAGTCCTAACCACTAAATACCCAAAGCAGGCGTGTCAGCCACTTAATGCCTTCCTTGAGGCAGGCCTATGTCACAAAAATATATATGTATATATGTGTGTGTATACATATGTGTGTATATATACACACATAAGACATCTCACATTAGGCCGACCACGTGTCAGCCACTTATATATACACACATAAGACATCTCACAGAAGACATCTCACATTGGGCTTTATATTGCGTTTTAATGTTATAATTATAATGGCCCACGACACTAAGACCTCTCACATTAACCAGTATTACTTGTAAACGCTGGATATGTCAGTTGGTTCTAGGTAGATTTCTACTACAAGCAATGGTTAACCTCGTGTCTATGTGTCATTGATTATAATAAAAGTCATTAACTCACACACATACAAATTTCATATGGGGACATTTGAATTCCTATTTTCCTAATCTAACGCTTTAGTTTGCAATTAATTCGTATTAATATTACATTTATTATGTTATAGCTATATAAGTAAATAGGCGTACCGTTAGCGCATGAGAATAACGACCTAATATGTTTGAAGTGACAATTCTAATAATAACAATTAGGGTATACAAGTTAATTTCCCTATCAATTTACGCGGTCCCAACTTGTATATTCACATTCAATGATAAAAGGAAATAACAACACATACAAATAAAACTTGCAACCTAGGTTTGAAGAATTATTTAAAATAATAAAAGTATAGACAAGGTGAAATAAACCAATTACATTTGCAAAACCTCACTTTTATCCCTGCTTCACCTCTTATTTTATACCACGTACAAAAACTTAAGATTCCCATCTCCTATCATCCATTTCCTCCTCTCTCGCCAAATCACAGCCCTCTCCTCTACTAGTTGTCGTCCTACTTCCACTGTTCCCAGCCAATCCATACCCTCCCTCCTCGCTGCTTTCCTTCTGACCTTACCCTAATTCTAGTTCCAAGAAGAAATGGTTTAACATGTTTGTTGCAAAGCCTCGTAATGCTGGGGTTTATGAGCTATCGGTGCTAACTTTAGAATTCTTAGGTAAAGCCCTAGTTCCAAACATAGATATTATCAAGGTTGGTAATGAGGTATGGCAAGACCATCTTGTAGGCTACTTTCTAGATTGACCACTCAGTTACTCAAGAGTTATCGCACATTTGAAGTGTCTATGGAAACCCTTTGGTACAATCAAAGTTAAATCCACCAACAAGGTGTTTTTCTTTCTCTAAAGCCATGGAACCTAGAAATTTGTGTTAATAGTATTAAGAACATGCCTGTATGGATAAAACTTTCAAATTTTCCTCTTTATGCTTGGTTTAAGCTAGGAATAAGTTGTTCAACATCTAGAGTGGGTTGTTTCCTTTGTATGGTGCCTCGATAGAAACATTGGATAGGCTGGATGTAACAACCCGAATTTTTATAACATGTTAAAACAAGAAATCAGGGTAGAATTAAATTATAAGTTAAGAATCAATGGGAATGGGTTACGCCATTGCGTTCATCTCAAAATTCTGCTTGAAAACGAGTCCGAAATTTCGTAAATCGGAGTCCGTATGACCAAGTTATGGCCCATAGAAGATTTTAGAAAATTCAAAATTCAACCCGAAATTCAAATTCAGCCCCAAACAGACTGGGCGGGAAAATTTCCCGCCCAGCCCCAGGTCGACTGGGGAGTCGACCTGCCCCAGCCCCAAGCCGAATGCCCAGTCGACTTGGGTGTCGACCTGGGGGTCGACTTCCCTGGTCGGACCATGTTGGCCTGGTGCACCTGCTTGCTCCTTTGGGTCTGTTCAGCTGGCCATGACGAGATTTGATGGTTCAAATCTAAACTAAGGTTAATCCTATGGCTTAAACTTGTCTCTACTCTTATAAAAACACCCTAAGACCTAGCCTAAACCACCACAAATCATCCTAACAACTAAGTGTTGCCAAAATGCTCCCTAATCATGGCCTCCATCTTCATCTTGAGAGCTTGAGAGTTCTAAACTAGATCTAAGGCAAAAGGAGCAATCTTTCTCCATCAAATCAAAGGAGCTACTTATTTCTCAAGGCTTTGTGTGGAGCTTATTATTATTTGGAGATTTATAGTGTTGCTACATCATTCCTAGAGCTTCTACAACGTCTCTATCTTGTTCTATTTTGTTCTAGTTCTCATAGCCACGATTTGTAAGCCCCACTCTACTCTTAGATTTAAACTATGAAATTAATATGAACATGTAGCAAGTTGAAATGGGATTTTTTGTGTAATACTTGTCTTGGGTCTATCACTGTATGCATAGATCCATTCATGACTCTTTTGATCTATGATTGTGGAACTATCATGAACCTAGTACCGTTCATCTTGATTTTTGGGTAGAAAGCTATGAGCTTTATTTGGGGATTATGCATAATGCAACATAGAACCCCTCATAACCTTGATGTTAACTTGCCTATGATGTTGAACTACATGCTAGTCACAAGTTTATCACTCTATGTCAACTATTACCATGTTATCACCCTATTTGCTAAGTTTGATGTCATACATGTTTTGAGGCCAATAATCCTATATGCTAGTTATGATGAACACCTTTGCCTCAAATATCATCATGTTTAACTCATGACCAACTTTACCACCTTATGCCCATCTTTGTCATATTGTTATGCTCCCCTTCTCGATCTATTTGTATTGATGCGAATTTACGTGCGATGGGAATACATTATGGGTAGTTAGGCGAACTTGAAATAACATGAAAAACATGACTTGAAATGTGACATGAAAATTGATTATGCTTGAAAACTTGAATAAGGTTATGACGTGTAGAAAACCATGAAGTGGCCAACTCGAGGTTGGGTTAAGTTTGTAGCGTAAATCTGCCCGAAACCGCCCGGCAAATCCAGTGGCTACAAACAATAGGACCCAATGTGAGTAGTTGGTCATATCGCGCTTGAAACCCGATGTTAGACTAGGTTGTGGTGTAAAGCTGCCCGGACCCGCCCGGACCCACCCGGTACATCCAGTAATCACAACAAAGTCTAATGTGAGAGGTTGGGCGCATTAAGTTAATTAATGCCACATGATAGGGTTAAGTCATGAACCACTTGGATACACTTAACCAACTTGATACTTGGTTGGATAAGGTTAACCACACTTAACCCGTTAGAAACCCTAGTTACGTGGTCCTTTTCAGCAGTAACCCTCTTAGATGTATCACGATACCCTAGGGACTAGGCTAGGGTGGGGCACGATTACTGGGCTGATTGTAAGCGACCAGAGAGACGGCTGAGTAGGTGCGCCAGTGTAGGTTCAGGCGGGCTATGGTCGTGCACATAGTCCAGAGTTAAAAAAAACAGAAATGGGCACCAGTAGGTTTAGACTGTGCGTGCTTGATTTGTGTCAGTGGTTGGCACCTTAGGGCTTGATACACCCTAGGGTGGACCTAGCACAGTTGACTACATTCCGTGATTGGGCCATATGACACCGACACTCGACGAGTTAGGCTTATAGGGAGCCGATCGACTAGATCGTATAGTTGGACCTTGACTTGGGTCATCTCATGATATTGGGCCAAGGGATCATTTCTTGTTTATATTTGACATGGGTTAGAATACTAGTACTATTGGTGCAAAAACTAAACCTTGTATATGCGATGCCACACTTGATCTACCTTGTTATCTATTTATCATGCCAGTTAGTTACCATCTTTATGTTTCATCTCAGTTTCTCATGTCTAGTTAACTTCATCAGTTTTTATAATAATAGTAGGTAGGACTTACCAGTCTTTATGACTAACCCTTTTTCTTTTGCCTCTTTTCTTCCGTCCCCCCCCCCCCCCGGTTCTCAGGGAGGGAACACTAGTGCTTAGCTTGGACATTTGGCTTGCTTTCTTGACAGCTCATGTACGGTTTGGACTTGAGCTTGCTATGGCTTCACCACATCTATTTTGGGGATAGTTTACTTTACGTTATTTTTAGTTTATGTTTCTAGACTTGTGGTAGTTGGAAAATGATGACTAAGTATTTTGATGTAAGTTGACTTTGGTTTTGAAATGGTTAACCATGGTTTTTAAATTTCTACCGCTGCTTTACTTATTTATTTATCTATGTTCTGTCTTGTGATATCTCTGTGCATGTTTACCTAGACAACACCCCTCCAAAGCTAGTGCAATCACTCGTGAGTGACCCTGGCGGAGGTGGGGTGTTACATTTGGTATCAGAGCCAGGTTTACTAGACCGGAAAAAAGTTTTAAAAACCCTTTTGAAAAACTACTTTCAAAACCAATTAAGTATTTTTCCAAGGAAAGTCTAGTTTATTTTAAAAGGCTATTCCCCAAAAGCCATTAGCACTATCCTTTGTTTCCTCGTTCTAAATCTATCTTTTACTTCGTTTCAGTATGGCCGATAACTTTATCATCCCGGAGGGAATACCAATACCTATTTGGTTTAGGAGGTACATGGAGGCTAGGGCAAATGGAGCCGGCCCAGCAGACACTCCCACTCCTCCTCCTCCCGTAGTTGAGGTTCCTCCTCCTCCTCCTCAGCGTCCACAAGCGGATTTCGCGAAGATTTGCAAAGACTTTAAGGCGATGGGTGGAAAGAATTTTGTTGGGACAGAGACTTTGTTGAGGCAAGAAACTGGTTAAGGGAAACTGAAGACCTTTTTGATATCTTTGATGTAGAAGACCGTAATAAAGTTCTGTTGGCAGTGTGGCTATTGAAAGAGGAAGCTGCTTATTGGTGGGAAGTCACCAACGCTACTAGGCCTATAGAGACTTGGGCCGACTTTAGGATGAGGTTTGGGCTTAAGTTTCTATCATCTGCTGAAGAGAATCTGCAAATGGAGAGGTTTATATCTTTGAAGCAAGGGGACATGACCGTGAGGGAGTATGTGAATAAGTTTAGCCAGCTTGCTCGATTCGGTTTAGACATGGTTAACACACCACAGAAGAAGGCTCTACGCTTTGATCGAGGATTGAATGAGCCATTGCAAAGTTTGGCCATGTCTCATATACCCATGGGGGCCACTTTTGAGAGCTTAGTGTATATGGCCTTGCTCCAAGGAGATGATAAGGATGGCAAGAAAGAAGTTAAGCTTAATGAGACTCAAACCAAGAAGGTGGACTCCAAGTGGGGAGGCAACCAGAACAACCAGAACAACAAGGGTAACAAGGCCAACAACAACAAGGCAAGGGAGACAAGGAAGTGCAACTTCTGTGGGATTACTGGACACATAGCCAAAGATTGTAGGAATAAGAAGAGGAAGTTGGGAGAATGCTTTCATTGCGGAGAGTCTGGACACTACAGTAAGGATTGCCCAAAGAAGCAAGGACAGGGGTAAGGACAGACTCAGTGGGCAGGACCTTCTGGAGGCAGATGCATGCTCTCAACACTACTCCAGCTCCGGACCGAGGTAGTGTTTCTGTAGAAAGCCTTGTTTACATTTCTGGTTTTCCTGTTCGAACTTTATTTGATTCTGGCGCATCGCATACCTTTATTTCTTCTGACATTGTTGAAAGTTTGCACCTAAGTACTAGTCTAGTTGAGGATCCCGTTAGTGTTTCAAATCCAATTGAGGGTTCCGCCCATCTATCTATGATTTGTATGGATTTGAGGATTTCTATCTTGACCGTAGAATTCACATGTAATGCTTATGTTATCGGGTTCATGGGATACGGGTTGATTTTAGGAATGGATTGGTTGTCCAGTTATGGAGCCATTCTCGATTGTGAGCATAGGGTAGTGAGGCTTATGACTCGCCTTGGCAATACCCTAGAGATTTCTTGTAACCCTATGGATCCCGTCATGTTATGTTATCTTGAATCCCTCGACTCGTCTATTGACAATCTTCAATCTGTGAGGGTGGTCCGAGAATATCCTGATGTCTTTGATGAGGTGAAGGGGTTACCCCCTAAACGCGAGATAGACTTCCGTATTTATCTTGTTGATAATGCCAAGCCAGTTTCATTGCCTGTTAGGCACATGGCCCCGCGAGAAAGAAAAGAGCTTAGCAAGCAAGTCAAGGAGCTGCTTGAGAAAAATTTCATTAGGCGAAGCATTTCTGAATGGGGTGCTCCTGTGGTATTCGCTACTAAGGCGGATGGTTCGCTTCGTCTATGTGTTGATTATCGTGAGTTAAACAAGCTGACAAAGAAGAATAGGCACCCGTTACCGAGGATTGATGATCTCTTTGACCAGCTTGTAGGTGCTTCTGTTTTCTCTCAACTCGATCTAGCCACCGGATTCCATCAGCTTAGAGTGGCTGAGGATAGTATTGACAAGACTGCGTTTAGGACTCCAGATGGATTCTTTGAATGGCTCGTCATGCCGTTCGGTTTGACTAATGCATCCGCATACTTCGTTGATTTGATGAGTAGGGTGTTTAGGGAGTTCCTTAACAAGTTTGTGGTTGTCTTCGTGGATGATATTCTGATCTTCTCTAAGGACGAGGAAGAGCATGCTACACATCTTAAGGAGGTTATGGACACGCTTAGAGCTCATCAGTCAAAAGCCAAGTTCTCCAAATGTCATTTTTGGAGAAGGGAAGTTCGGTTCCTTGGGCATATAGTTTCTAAGTAAGGCATAGCTGTGGATCCCGCTAAAGTAGTGGCGGTACAAGACTGGAAAGTTCCGAAGAATGCAACTGAAGTGAGAAGCTTTCTCGGTCTGGCAGGATTTTATAGGAAGTTCATTAAGGACTTCGCTAAGATTTCAGCCCCTCTTAATAAGTTAACGAAGAAGAACTTAGTCTTTGCATGGGATTTAGAGGGTGAGCTTGCTTTTCAAAGGCTCAAGAAAGCCCTCACCACAGCTCCAGTTCTAGCATTACCCGATGGAGGGAAGTTGTTTACCGTGTACACCGATGCATGTGGCATGGGATTAGGCGTTGTCCTGATGCAAGAAGGGAGAGTGATATGCTTTGGGGGTAGGCAACTCAAAGTTCATGAGAAGAACTATCCCACTCATGATTTGGAGTTGGCGGCAATCGTCTTTGCACTCAAATCTTGGCGCCATTATCTTCTAGGTGAAAGGTTTGAGTTATATACTAATCACAAGTCGCTCAAGTACCTCTTCTCGTAGAAAGATTTGAATCTAAGGCAGCAGAGGTGGATGGAATTCTTGACATCATATGACTTCGATATAGCTTATACCCCTGGCAAGGGTAATGTTGTGGCGGATGCGCTAAGTAGAAGAAGGTTGACTTTGAGTCCCTTGTTTGTTGAGATGAAGAGCCTAGAGTTCTTGGCAACCTTTTATTTTACACCTGCTGTTGAGTCGATGACTGGTTCGTTAGCATCCCTTGAGCTTAGACCTACACTTCTTGATCAAGTGGGGACTTCACAGAGGGAAGACCCGCAGATAGTCGAGATCATGGACAAGTTGATTCGTGGTGAGACGTCAAGTCACCTCGCTAGATATACTATTGATGAAAAGGTGTGGCTTAGGCGTGATGGAAGACTATGGGTCCCACAAGTGGGAGACTTAGTAAATAAAGTTCTTGAGGAGGCGCATCACTCGAGGATGACCATACATCCCGGAGGGGATAAGATGTACCGGGATATGAAGCGCAATTTCTTTTGGGTTGGGATGAAAAAGGATGTTGCAGAGTTTGTTTCTAGATGCATTGTTTGCCAACAAGTAAAGGCCGAGTCGAAGAAGCCCGGTGGGCTACTGCATCCATTGGAGGTCCCGCAGTGGATGTGGGAAAGTATCTCTATGGATTTTGTGGATGGATTGCCGAGATCAAGGAAGGGGAATACTAGCATATGGGTCATAGTGGATAGACTCACAAAGAGCGCTCATTTCATTCCAGTGAAGAGCAAGAGGACCGCATCATGGCTAGCATCTGTTTATCTTCGAGAGATAGTGCGATTGCATGGAGTTCCTTCTAGCATAGTTAGCGATCGTGACCCAATCTTCACTAGCCAATTTTGGAATAGTTTGCAAGAAGCGATGGGTACACGATTGAATCTAAGTACAGCCTATCACCCACAGACGGATGGTCAGACCGAAAGGGTGAATAGGGTACTAGAAGATCTGTTGAGGCTATGCATTCTTGACTTTGGTGGCACTTGGGAAGACCGCCTTCCTCTCGTAGAGTTTGCTTATAATAGCAGCTACCAAGCAAGCATAGGGATGGCACCATTCGAAGCTTTGTATGGGAGGCCGTGCAAGACACCAACATGTTGGTGGGAGACGACAGATAAGCTTATACTTGGGCCCGACATGATAAGGGACACATCCGAGAAGGTTGAGTTGATTCAAAGACGGATGAAAATGGCCCTAGACAGACAGAAATCCTATGCAGACAAGCGAAGGACAGACTTAGAGTTTGAAGTTGGAGATATGGTCTTTGTGAAGGTTTCTCCCTTGCGAAATGTGGTTCGTTTTGGAGCAGTTGGAAAGCTAGCACCAAGGTTCGTAGGACCCTTCCCTATCATCGATAAGATTGGGCAAATGGCTTATAGGGTGGAATTGCCCGAGAAGCTGGCTGGAGTGCACAATGTCTTTCATGTCTCGCATTTCCGAAAATGCCTACATGAATCAGCCGAAGTAGTTGAGCCTAGCATTCTTGAAGACGTGGAGGTAGAGAAAGAGGCAACCTTGAGGCGAGCTCCGATTCGTATCTTGGGAACGGAGATAAAGAAGCTGAGGAATCGAGAAGTCAAGTTAGTAAAGGTTCAGTGGAGTGAAGCCGATGAAGATGCAACTTGGGAAACCAAGAAGAAGATGCGTGGGCTTTATCCATTTCTTTTTGAGGGTACATTCTCAATCTCTTTTCCTAGTTAGCATATCTTTCTTTTGCTATCCATGATTATCTTGTTATTTCGTTAATCTTGTCATGAGAACCTTAGGTAGAAACCCATTGGATGAAACATGCATTTGAAACATGTTATGCTTGATGGTTGCAAATGGTTGCAAGTGTTTGCAAGTGGTTACTCGTGGATGCATGATACACGTTAGGCACTAAGATCGGCTCACACACTTTCATATTGCATATGCTTGAGTGTTTATGCTTATTCATGGATGAAACTTGGTATGCTATCACGTGGATGTTGCATATGAATGAATGTTATGTGCACTCATGTAGAGATTATAAATTATGTTAGGAATTTGCATACATTTGGACTCATTTCACTAACATATTCTGCATTAAGGAGGTTTACTGAGTCAGTAACCACCTGATTTTCGCATTAGATAGGTGCATATACACACACTTTTGCATATGTTCATACAGCATTAGAAATCTTTTAAGGACAATGATTACTTGTGGATGATGTTTTGAGTAGATGGATGATGGATGGTAGGATACGTTCTTCCTAATTTGGGGATTTCGGGGACGAAATCCTTTAAGGTGGGGAGAATGTAACAACCAGAATTTTTATAACATGTTAAAACAAGAAATCAGGGAAGAATTAAATTATAAGTTAAGAATCAATGGGAACGGGTTACGCCATTGCGTTCATCTCGAAATTCTGCTTGAAAACGAGTCCGAAATTTCTTAAATCGGAGTCCGTATGACCAAGTTATGGCCCATAGAAGATTTCAGAAAACTCAAAATTCAGCCCGAAATTCAAATTCAGCCCCAAACAGACTGGGCGGGAAAATTTCCCGCCCAGCCCCAGGTCGACTGGGGTGTCGACTGGGGAATCGACCTGCCCCAGCCCCAGGTCGACTGCCCAGTCGACTTGGGTGTCGACCTGGGGGTCGACTTCCCTGGTCGGACCATGTTGGCCTGGTGCACCTGCTTGCTCATTTAGGTCTGTTCAGCTGGCCATGACGAGATTTGATGATTCAGATCTAAACTAGGGTTAATCCTATGGCCTAAACTTGTCTCTACTCCTATAAAAACACCCTAAGACCTAGCCTAAACCACCACAAATCATCCTAACAACTATGTGCTGCCAAAATGCTCCCTAATCTTGGCCTTCATCTTCATCTTGAGAGCTTGAGAGTTCTAAACTAGATCTAAGGCAAAAGGAGCAATCTTTCTCCATCAAATCAAAGGAGCTACTTATTTCTCAAGGCTTTGTGTGGAGCTTATTATTATTTGGATATTTCTAGTGTTGCTACATCATTCCTAGAGCTTCTACAACGTCTCTATCTTGTTCTATTTTGTTCTAGTTCTCATAGCCACGATTTGTAAGCCCCACTCTACTCTTAGATTTAAACTATGAAATTAATATGAACATGTAGCAAGTTGAAATGGGATTTTTTGTGTAATACTTGTCTTGGGTCTATCATTGTATGCATAGATCCATTCATGACTCTTTTGATCTATGATTGTGGAACTATCATGAACCTAGTACCGTTCATCTTGATTTTTGGGTAGAAAGCTATGAGCTTTATTTGGGGATTATGCATAATGCAACATAGAACCCCTCATAACCTTGATGTTAACTTGCCTATGATGTTGAACTACATTCTAGTCACAAGTTTATCACTCTATGTCAACTATTACCATGTTATCACCCTATTTGCTAAGTTTGATGTCATACATGTTTTGAGGCCAATAATCCTATATGCTAGTTATGATGAACACCTTTGCCGCAAATATCATCATGTTTAACTCATGACCAACTTTACCGCCTTATGCCCATCTTTGTCATATTGTTATGTTCCCCTTCTTGATCTATTTGTATTGATGCGAATTTACGTGCGATGGGAATACATTATGGGTAGTTAGGCGAACTTGAAATAACATGAAAAACATGACTTGAAATGTGACATGAAAATTGATTATGCTTGAAAACTTGAATGTGGTCATGACATGTAGAAAACCATGAAGTGGCCAACTCGAGGTGGGTTGAGTTTGTAGCGTAAATCTGCCCGGAACTGCCCGGCAAATCTAGTGGCTACAACCAATAGGACCCAATGTGAGTAGTTGGTCATATCGCGCTTGAAACCCGAGGTTAGACTAGGTTGTGGTGTAAAGCTGCCCGGACCCGCCCGGCACATCTAGTAACCACAACAAAGTCTAATGTGAGAGGTTGGTCGCATTAAGTTAATTAATGCCACATGATAGGGTTAAGTCATGAACCACTTGGATACACTTAACCAACTTGATACTTGATTGGATAGGGTTAACCACACTTAACCCGTTAGAAACCCTAGTTACGTGGTCCTTTTCAGCAGTAACCCTCTTAGATGTATCACGACACCCTAGGGACTAGGCTAGGGTGGGGCACGATTACTGGGCTGATTGTAAGCGACCAGAGAGATGGCTGAGTAGGTGCGCCAGTGTAGGTTCAGGCGGGCTATGGTCGTGCACATAGTCCGGAGTTGAAAAAAAACAGACATGGGCACCAGTAGGTTTAGACTGTGCGTGCTTGATTTGTGTCAGTGGTTGGCACCTTTGGGCTCGATACACCCTAGGGTGGACCTAGCACAGTTGACTACATTCCGTGATTGGGTCGTATGACACCGACACTCGACGAGTTAGGCTTATAGGGAGCCGATCGACTAGATCGTATAGTTGGACCTTGACTTGGGTCATCTCATGATATTGGGCCAAGGGATCATTTCTTGTTTATACTTGACATGAGTTAGAATACTAGTACTATTGGTGCAAAAACTAAACCTTGTATATGCGATGCCACACTTGATCTACCTTGTTGTCTATTTATCATGCCAGTTAGTTACCATCTTTATGTTTCATCTCAGTTTCTCATGTCTAGTTAACTTCATCAGTTTTTATACTAATAGTAGGTAGGACTTACCGGTCTTTATGACTGACCCTTTTTCTTTCGCCTCTTTTCTTCCGTTTCCCCCCAGGTTCTCAGGGAGGGAACACTAGTGCTTAGCTTGGACATTTGGCTTACTTTCTTGACAGCTCATGTACGGTTTGGACTTGAGCTTGCTATGGCTTTACCACATCTATTTTGGGGATAGTTTACTTTATGTTATTTTCAGTTTATGTTTCTAGACTTGTGGTAGTTGGAAAATGATGACTAAGTATTTTGATGTAAGTTGACTTTGGTTTTGAAATGGTTAACCATGGTTTTTAAATTTCTACCGCTGCTTTACTTATTTATTTATCTATGTTCTATCTTGTGATATCTTTGTGCATGTTTACCTAGACAACACCCCTCCAAAGCTAGTGCAATCAATCGTGAGTGACCCTGGCGGAGGTGGGGTGTTACACTGGAGTATGCAAAATGTATGGTTGAGGTTACTTCAAATGGAATGTTACTTAACGAATTCCTAGTTAAGATCCAAGATGGCACCGAGCAATTGGTTATTGTGAATTACTTGTGGAAGCTTGAAATTTATTACAAATGCAATTCATTTTTCGCTTGAACTCTTATTGCCTAAGTGCTAGTGCCTGTGTAAAGCCTAGTGCTTCTCAGGTTAAGCTTAATGCTCCTGTACCTATGAATCCTAGTTTTAAACTGAATCCTAGTTTATTTGAACAGGTTAATGCCCCTGCTATTTGCAATTTTGGGAAAGTTGAAAGTGATAAGACTTTGCACTTGAAAGATATAGTGTGTTTTGAAATGTAGGCTAAAAAAAGAGTAAGTTAGAAAAAAGTTACTAACAAAAAGATGTCGCCTCTCTCAAAGAATAGGGCAGTATTGGCTTGAGTACTGCAGTAGATAATGACAACCCGGTGCTCCAAACTGGTGCCAGCTTGAACAATATTTATAAGAACATGCAACCTAGGAAAGCTGTTGGTGATTAAACAGTGAAAAGCGTAGGAAGTTTGAATAAGTTTGGCTTTCTAATCACTTGTAATGAAGATAATGTTGATTTAGGCATTAAACAAGATTCTAAGGAAGGAGAAATTGCTAAGTTAAATAACTTGCTAACTAGGGCTTTGGAGCTGCTGCAAAATCTGGTATCTTTAGTTCAGACAAGGGGAAACGGATAGACACGGAAGATGGCAATGATCCCAATGATATAACTACCCAAGACCACATCCTTTCTGATCAACATGCTAGCGGTTCAGGTGTTACAAAACTAGGAAAATTAGTAAAAGAAACCCATATAGCCAAGAGTACTACTATGTCTAATATGTTAGCTCATGTATCTTCTCTAGTTATGAAGTCTCCCACTACAAATGCTTTCCATTTCAGATCTAGATTTCTTAACCTTCCAGCATTTCCTAACAGGTCGAGGAATGCAGTTACCTCTCCTTGCCAAGATGTCGGGTTTAATCTTCTTAGTGATGCAACATTAGCGGTTGGGAAAGACTCTCCATCCAAATCTGACAAGAAAGAGAAGTATGACAAACTCAACCCTTATGCTCACTTGGTGCCTCCCACAGCCTGTAAACCGCCACCTCCCAATCTAGTTGTTCCTTCAGTTGCTTCTCCCTAGTCGGCATCCCTACCCGGGTATACAACAAGAAGCAAGAAGCATGTGCTACCTCTTGAAAAGCTCTTTCACAACGACTGAAAGTTCAGCAGAAACAAGTCTGTAGATTTTTAGGTAGAATGATATCAAGCAAGTTAGTTTTGAGTAAGCCATTATCTTGATGTAAGGATTTAGCTTATACGGTTTTGTCATTTTTGTTATGTAACTTTTGAGTATTTTGTTGTTTTCTTCCCTGCGTGGAAGTGTTTAGTACTTTTAGCAATTATGCGTGTTGCATACCACCTGTACTTCATGTTTAATTTTTTTTAATAGTAACAAAGTGTTACAGATCACTCAGAAAAATGGTCATCCTTGCCCATTTTTTTTTAAAGAAGTATATTGTATATAATACGTTCAAATAAATCTATTTAAAATAGATGCTTAAACTATTAATTTACAACACTCAAATCTTATGTTTTAGTATATAAACATATATGAATGTTTAAAGTGAAAGCAAGTGAATTAGACCAAAAACTAGGACTTACACAACAACCAAAGCCTAACTTTCATTATTTCAATAACTCAAACCCAAACATGTGATTGACCATTTACGCAATAAACAATATGTAGGATTTGAAGGATTTATAGTGTTTTGTTTTTGTTCATAATCCAATTCCCATATAGGCATAAAAATCCAAATTTGCACTACAAAGTACAAAAAATAACAACTTATATAATTTCTACTCATAGAGATTGGAGAAGGAAGAATAATAGAATTTGTGTATAATCAGATCTTTGTTTAGCCTTCGAAATAATCGTACTCCAATCCTCCTAATATAATATTTATATATAAGAACAAATCTCATAAACATACATACATATATATATATAATTAATTAATTCCAGAACTAGATCTATATGAATCTAGATCATAAAGATAGAATGAAGGTTAGAGGAAGAGAAGAGAATATTAACCTTTTCTAGAACTCAATAAAGGCAGAGGAACAATATAGAGGAATAGAATGAAATGAGAGTAGGGCTTAGAGTGAGTATTAGTGGCTATATTTATAGTTGCAAATGTGTGTATAGACTGTTGGATTAGTTTGATTTAATTTGGACGATCTATTGACGCAAAACTTTAAACAACTTCCTATAAAAACAATCTCCTCAACCGTTCCCTCAAGAAGGCGGTTGACCCCCAGGCCGACCTTCTCCTATAAGGGCAATCGACCCCCCTTCTGGGGTCGATCTAGGAGATTTAAATCTCCTATAAAGTTGCCTTTTATTAATTTATGAATTTATAATATCGATTCTTTCCTTATGTTTATTATTCTTGTCTTCTTCTATATGTATATATATCTACAAACAATTCAAATTCTTATGGAATATTTTTTATGCCAACTAATATATATATTCCAAATTCATATTCATTCAATTTTAATTTCAAACCTTGTGCCCAAACAATTTTACGTATAATTTGTTTTATTAATATCTTCCTCATATAGACTCCGCTTTCAGCAAATAAAACATGAAAACGGATTGAAATCTCGCCATAAGTGCAATAGCAATGCTTTCATGGCCTAATCCCCAATTATCCAAAATTCTTATTTTCAGCCTATTGAGTTAATTTATGGTTTAGTTTACAGAATGTTATATTCTCCCCCCAAAGGTGTTTTCATCCTGAAATCTTTTTGAAGGAGGGAAAAACACAACTCGTGCTCTAACAACCATGTTATGCACCCATGTTTTTTTGGCAAGGCTGATCGGTTTTTATAGTGATACATTACACTAATGTTATGCACCCATGTTATTTATAAACATCCATAACTCATTGTGATTCTACAGTTCATACTTGCTATAGTGTGCTCGGTCCTGGCTTGTATGGGTAATAAGTGACGTTAAATGTATGCAAAACACCTTAATATGCTTATAATTTCTATATGAGTGCATGATGCATTTGTGTTGCAACGATCATCTACCATCCAATCTAGCAGCCATGATGTAACCATAAAAGGAAATTAAGAGGAAATGATTACCCGAGAACAGCTCTGGATGAGTCTTCCTCATATTCCCTTCAGTGTCCCAAGTGCTTTCCACAAGGTTACCTCCCCATTGTACTCAGACTAGTTTGGTAGATTTGTTACAGAGTCTTTTGATTATGTGCTCCATTATCCTTGCAACGGCAGAGGCACCCTAGACTCTAACTTAATGCCACCTATATCCCTAATATCATTTAGCTCAAGAGTAACGGTGGAATCATGATGTCATCTCCTAAGATGAGAAACATAGAAAACGTTATAGACCCCCGATAAATGCTCGGGCTAATCCACACGATAAGCCAGTTTCCCTATCCTATCAATGATCCTAAATGGCCTAATAAATCTGAAGCCAACTTCCCGGTCTTTACAAACTGAAAAATCTTCATAAGAGGGGAAATTTTCACAAATACTAAATCTCCAACGCTAAACTCGAGTTCCTTCCTCCTCTTGTCTGCATATGATATCTACTGGTCTTAGGCTTCCTTCATTCTCTGTCGAATCAAAATGATTTTCTCTATGGAATCACAAAATAGGTCTCGTCCGAGTAAAACCTTGTTAGTAGTTTCCCACCAATAAGTTGGCAATTTGCATGATTGCCAATAAAGGGGCCATACCAACTGTCGCTTGATATCTGTTATTATATGAAAACTCCATCAATGGAAAATGCTGCTTGCGAGCTCCTCCGAAGTTGATGATCCAGGCTCTAAGTAGATCCTCAAGAACTCTGTCGACTCTTTCCATATTTTCGTTTGTCTATGGGGGTAGGCTATGCTTAAACTCAGCGTCGTCACCAAGACTGCTTGTAAGCTCCTCCAAAATTCGCTTGTAAACAAAGGACCCCTATCAGTTACTATGATCGTCGGTATTCCATGCAGTCTAGCTATCTCCTTGACATATAACTGAGCTAAAGAGGCTGCTGACCTATTCTTCTTAATTGGGATAAAATGAGCACTCTTCATTAAACGATCCACAACAACCTAAATGGCTTCATTTTCTTTCTGACCCCTTGTAAGCCCGTCTTTGAAATCCATCTAAAAGTGTTCCCATCTCCAAGTAGGAATCTCTAAGGATAATAGCAACCCTCTAGGGTTACCTTGCTTTGCCTTAACCTTTTGACAAGTCAAACATCTAGCTACAAACTCTGCAACATCCATTTTTATTCCTTCTCAATAAAAACTTCTCTTTATATCTCTGAACATTTTATCTCCTCTGGGTGTATGGTCATTCTCGACCTATGACACTCCTCTAGATCTTCCTTTCTAAGATCTCCATCTTTAGGGACACAAAGCCGATTTCCCTTATCAAACTCTCACTATTATCTATCGAATGCCAATTAAAATGAGGAAAAGTTTATCCCTTAAACATCCTCTCCCTTAATATCCACGACTCATCATCGCGATCTTGTTTACACTTAATTCTATCTACTAAAACTGGCCTCACTTCTAGAACACCAAGAAAGACGTAGGATGCTTCAAACAATGACTGATGATTAAAACAAGAAAGAAATCACAATTGCTTCCGCTCGACAATCGCACTTAGGGAAGCATGCCTCCGACTCAAAGTGTCGACAAAAACATCACCCTCCCCTGGGCTATACAGGATAGGGAAGTCGAACAATTCTATGTACTCCATCCACCGTTGTTATTGAAGATTCGGTTCGTGTAGAGAAAACAAGTACTTCAGAGACTTATGGTTTGTGAAGAGCTCAAACTTATCTACTAAAGGGTAGTAAATCCACATCTATAAATTAAATACCACAATAGCAAGCTCTAAGTCATGCATACGGTATCTTTTCTCGGGGTCCTTAAGTTATCTACTTACATAGGAAACTATCCTACCATCTTGCATGAGTACCTCTCCTAACCCTATCCCACAAGCGTTGGTAAAAACCGTGAACATCTTCACACTATCAGGAATACCAGAACAAGTGCACTCGTCATAGATCCCTTCAATCTTTCGAAGGCCATACTACACTTCTCACTCCTAAAAAACTTAAGGTTCTTTTTCTTTAAATAGGTTAGAGCGGTTGCAATCCTCATAAATTACTTAACAAATTTCATATAGTATCCCACCAACCCTAGAAAACTTCTAACCTCTGTGGCAATAAGGGGTATCTTCCATTCTTGAACAACCTCTAACCTCTAACTTTGCGAGGTCTATTGCCAATACTTTCCCTGAACTATATGTAAAAGAAATTTGACTTCTTTTCTCCAAAAGTGACATTTTTGAGAACTTAGCCTTAAGTTAGTTTTCGCTCAGAATTCCAAGGAATTTCTCAGATGATCCTCATGCTCCTCAAAGTCCTTGGAAAAGATAATAATGTCATACATGAACACCACAACTATCTTGTTAAGAATTCCCCTAAATACCCTACGCATAAGATCTACAATGAAAGCGGGGGAATTCGTCAAACAGAAGGGCGTTACCTCCCACTCAAATAATCCATCGGGTGTTCAAAATGTTGTCTTAGGCTTACTCTCCTCAGAGATCATCAACTGGTGAAATCCAATCGTTAAATCCAACCGAGAAAAGATTTGGGCACCTCTCAAATAATCGAATAGGTCATCTATCCTAGGCAAGGGATATATATTCTTCTTAGTTAGCTCGTTGAGTTCCCTATAGTTCACACATAATCTTAACGGTCCATCGGATTTGGTGGCAAATACTTCGCATGCACCCCACTCATAAATACTCCATCAAATAAAGCTTTTCTGCAATAAATCAGAGATTTATTTGTCCAATTCTCTCCTTTCCTTAGGAGCCATGTGCCTTAGTGGAAATGCTTCTAGACTCGTATCCTTCTCGAGGTCTATACTATATGAGATTTCTCTATGGGGTGGAAATCCCATGACTTCCTCAAAGACGTCATGAAACTCACACATAATAGGCGCCGAAGATGGTCCTTCTAAACTATGACCTCCAAGGCTTCTTATGTAAACAACTTTCTTGCGCAATTAAGGATGGCCCCACAAAATGATAGCTAATTCATCCCTAATATAAGTCTATACGCCAAAAAATCTAACACATATACATTACATAAGAAATCGACCTCGTCGATATCTAATAAGAGGTTTTTACAAACAAGAAAAAGTTCCTTAGCTTCTCTAATATGGTTGGACACCTCTATTGGACTGGTGTAAAAGGACGTAGAAAGATTTAAGAAATCAACAAGGTACACACAGGTCTCTGCTAGCTTCACCCTACAACCCTTCCCCCCATGGCCCTTTCGGTGGCACCTCCCACATACTTTAGCCTTCCACTTAAACTTCCTTTTCTTCTTCTACTTAGACACCAATTCTTCTTCTTCTTTATGTTTCTAGAAGTAATCTCGCCCTTATCCTCCTTCTTCTCCTCCTCAGTAGAATAATGGACAGTAGTATCTACCAACGCCTCAAAGCTAGCTCCAAAGGTCACTTGTGCTAGTAAAATTTCTCTTAATGGGGAATTCAATCCTTTAACGAATCTTAGTGCCTTATTCATTAGCTTGTGTACTAATACCCTTTTGAACTTGGACAACTCAGTGAACTTCACCACATACTTTTTCAAACTGGGGTTTCCTTGCTTTAGCTGAATAAATCTCTCCAGCTGTATTGTCGTCTCCGCATTGGGTAAGAACTTTTATCTGAAACTGTGCCTTAAACTCATCTCATGAAAACACTATACGACATATTCTTCAAAGACCATGTTCCACCATTCTAGGGCACACATTTAAGACGTCGAGCGCCTATCCTACGCTTTAAAGGTTCGTCCCATCCTATGGCTCCAGAAATTCTATCGCACTCTGCTATTCATTCTTTGGCCTCCAAAAAGCCTTCAGTTCCAAGAGAAGGCTTATCTCTTAAGTTTACGAAATTTTTACAAAGCCTAGGAAAGTTTTGATCCATTTTAGCGGGTTGAGCTTTTGGTTCCACAGAGGTTGGAGGGGCCATGGGTCCATGGTTCACAGTCATAAGATATTGGTGGAACCACTCAAGAAAGTATCGAGATTTTACCTGATTCCCCTGCTCGGGTTGATTGTCAGCCATGTCTACTATCTGAAAAAGGAAAAAACCCTTAGCAGATATTCCTAAGATAGTGTCTTAGCCCAAAAGCAAAGAGGAAGAAAAACAAAATTGTCTATATAACTACAATATTTTAGTGGTATAATACATATTATATACATATAATTTGAAAACTTTTAGACTACAATTGCGACTCTTGTACGTATATTCCCCGTAATCGGGTAACCTATGCTCTGATACCACTGTTAGGGAATGTGGAATGGATCGTTAAGTCAAAACTATCACTAGAACAGGTGAATAGTGTTTTCAAGGAATTTAAGGAAATTTAAAACTAATATGATATGTTATATGAATAACACACCATAGAGATGATCACAGACACATAATCAAACACAAACACAGAAATAAACAAAAATAAAATGCAAAAGAGGCAAGAACACACCAGATTTTATACTGGTTCAGATAACTCCTACGTCTAATTCCACGCAACACTGGATTGCGCAGAGTTTTATTACTATATCAATATCCAAATACAATACTCTTGATTTCATGGCTACAAGGTTACCCCGTTTCCACCACCCTTGATTTACGCGGCTACATGGTTAACACCATTTCCTTCCTTGATTTCACGGCTATAAGGAACACACTATATCCAAACTGTCCCAAAACAATCTCAAATGATTTCAACATCCCTATAACTCTTCGATATCACTTTGATTTAGAGAGTAATGAGTAGAGAGTGAGAAGAGAAGAAGTTTTATGTATTTAGAATAGAAATCGGCAGAGTATAAGTGTAGAAATTATATTAAAATATGAAATAATAATGGAGGAATGAAAAGGGATGAAGATGGAGAGGAAGAATGGTTAAAAAAACAAAAATCAACCCCTATTTATAAGATTTGAAATGTTGCAACGCTTCTGGAACGTTACAAATGGTGAAAAGACACTTCCTTTCAAAACTGAAAATATGACAGTTATATGTCGACATGGCCACATATGTATGTCAACATATGTTCTTTGAAAATTTCTCAAGTGTTTTAACATATACATAATTCTAGAAATTCTTGAATTAAAACATAGTGATATAAATAAGTATTATAAAGTAGAAAATCATATGAAGTAATAAATATAAATTATATTAACTTATTTATAAAATTATAAAGTTTTTATTTAAAATGGGAATATATGTATTTAACTGAAAATAAAACATTACATAATTACGGTTAGCATACGAACCCGAATACAAATCATAACTGAAAATAAAGCATTATAAACTTATGGTTAGCTTACTAACCGGATTACAATCAAATTACAAATTGCAAACTACAAACTAAACCTCATACCAAACCAAAACTGCAGGAATTCTGCTCTACAATGCAGCGGTCCACTCTGACTATAACCACAAAACGGCAAAGGCCGATATATATCATTTCCAATAACTCAAGAACAGGAAAGATGAAAATGTTCCATCAACATATTGATTCATCCACCAAATCGAAGACTTTGAAACCAACTTCAGATGCAACCATCCAGTTACCCTTTACAGAGTACTTACCAGCATCAGCATCGACACCCGCAGAACATCAAGGCGCAGTCGAACGATCGGAAGATCGGTTGGAGGAGTCTGGAACCGAAGTTGCGCCGACACTTGTTGAAACCCATACCCTCAATGGCTTGATCTGCCAACATCGAAAACACCCATAACACCCAGTTAGGCCGATATTCATTGGAGCAAAGCAAAATGGATCTGCGGTTTGCCGAAATCCAGGCTCAAATCGTGCGATTTGGGGAGGAAGAACGAGATCTGAATTCATGAAGAATTTATGTAGAAAGTGGCGAAAACCACAAAGAGGTTTAGATTAGGGATTGTAGATCTGGAGAGGAGAAACGAAATCGAGAATAGATAAATGGCGGAGAGCAGCCGATCCAACCAACAACGAGGAAATCTAGGTCAAGAAAGGAAAAGTATATAACTATATATATATAAAAACTTATAATATTTAAAACTCAAGCTTAAAATCAAAAGTAAAATAGAAAAACTTAATTAGAATTTGAAACTAGAATTTGAAAATAAAATTCGAAACTTGAAAATCAGAATTTGAAAAAACAGAATTTGAATTTGAACCTAGAGTGTTATTAAGAGTCTTACATAAACTAGACCCTATTACTATATTTATCTTGAACTCTTGAACTCGTGATTTCTTGATTACTCATGAGTCTTGAATCTTCTTTGAATTCTGAATTTCTTAAATCTGATGTTGATGCTGATGATATAGACGAAAGTGTTGAATTTAAGGAAGATGATGTACTGCCTTCAGGAAGTCAGAAACATTTTTCTAAAAGGCATACGAGGAAACATCCAGCTCCATTAATAGATCCCTTCAAATTCAAATTACGATGTACAAAATACCATTTTGGAATGTTAGAGGGATCAATCTACCCTCAAAGCAATGTGATATTAAATTTCTTATTAGAAATAGGAATATCCAATTGTTGTGCTTATCTGAAACTAAGCTTGATATGTTCACTACTACTAAAGCCGATTTGTTCATTTCACCTGGTTGGCAGTTTGATCACAATCTTACTGATGCAAATTTTGGTCGGCTGTTAACCATCTGGAATCCTTCAATTTTCAATCTATCTAAAATATCCTCATATGATCAGTATATACACTACAGGTGTGTATATCTTCCTACAAATTTCATCTTCTTTCTAACATCTATTTATGCCCAAAATGCCTTATTCTTGGGAATTTTTTTTCTTTCTATTCTTTGCCATATTCACTCACAATTTGATCCATGGTTATTGGGGGGATTTCAACTGTATGTTTTCCTCTTCTCAAAAGTTTGGGGGGGTGTGCTATCTCTTTAAATTACATATCTCCCCCCAATCAAGCTATTATCAAGTCAAATCTAATTCTCCTTAAAAGCTTTGGTCCTTCTTACACTTGGTCGAACAAAAGTCATTCGGGTCTTCCTACTTTGTGCAAACTTGATCACATTTTTGTTAACTCGTCCTTTCTCAATAATTGGCCTAAATTTTTCTATCATACTCTACCATTATCTATTTTAGATCATAGTCCTCTCCTTTTAAATTGGGGGTTTTCTGATGCCATTAGAAAAGGGAAGTCCACTTTTTTTTTTTTTTTTAATTTTTGGTTAACTCATGAGGATTTTTTTGGTATTCTTTTGCAGGTTTGGTGTAATTCATATGGCAGGAACCCTATAGACATTTTATTTTACAAGTGGAGGTTGCTTAAGATTCATTTAAAAGCTTGGTTTGACCATCAATTCGGTAATGGATCCAAGCAATCTTCTCTTGTAAGGACAGAGCCATTCATAGTGCAGGAAGCTTTAAATATGAAACCATATGATCAACAGCTTCAATTTTTGCAATCTGAATTGCAGAGTAAACTTAAAGGTTGGTTGGAACTTGAATTACTACCAGCTAGGCAATGCTCAAGTTTAAAGAAGGAGATGGATGCTGATAGGAATTCAAAGTTTTTTCATAATTCGTTAAAGCTCAACAAGGTAAAGGAGGCTATTTTTATGATAAAGGACATTCAAGGCAACATTCATACTTCTAAAGAAAGCATTGATGAAGCTTTTGTTAACTACTTCAACTCTATTTTAGCTCCAAGTTCTTTTCCTACAAATAATAGTGAACCTCGCTTTCATATTGAGCTTCCTTATATTTCTAACCATCAATCTCTAGAGTTGGTTTCTATTGTAACTGGTGATTAGATTAAATCAGTGGTGTTTAGTGTAAACTCGAATAGTTCAGGTGGTCCAGATGGGTACAATGCATGTTTTTTTGCAAAAATATTGGTCTTCAATTGGACATGATATCATTAGAGCAGTTCAGTTTTTCTTTATGAATAACTACTTGCCTACTAGTTTATCATCAACTTATATTTATTTTGGTTCCCAAAGTTCAAAATCCTTTCTTAGTTTCAGACTTTAGGCCTATATCTTGTTGCAGTGTCTTTTATAAGATTATCTCAAAGGTTATTGCTAATAGTGTACAGCTGGATCTGCCCTCTGTGGTTTCAAGTAATCAGTCTGCTTTTGTTTCTGGTAGATCAATTAGTGATAATATTTTAACCACTCAGGAGTTACTTCATGGTTATGATAGAAAAAATATCTCTCTTAGATGCATGTTAAAGCTTGATATTATGAAGGCTTTTAACAATGTTTCTTGGCCATCTATTTTAGCTATCATGTCTATAATGAATTTTGCGAGACCTTTCCTTGCCTGGATTTATACATGTATTTCTTCTCCAGTGTTTTCCATCTCCAGGAATGGTAGGTTGCATGGGGATTTCAAGGGTAAATGTGGTGTTAGGCAGGGTGATCCCATTTCATCCTATATCTTCATCATTGTTATGGAATTGCTCAACTCTCTTCTTATTGATCAGGTCAAGAATGTTAAACTTGAGCTTCATCCTCAATGTAAAATTCCTCATATTACCCACTTATTATTTGAAGATGACTTGGTTATCATCATGGAGCCAACTATCAGTAACATTCAACGTATTCTATCCGTTCTTAGATTTTTCTATGAGATCACAGGGTTGTGGATTAATTTGAATAAATTTCATATTTAATTGCGGGATTGTCTCAAAATAAAAAGGATGGGCTTATTTCTTTACATGGATTGAAGGATCTGCCTGATAATTCAACATATTTAGGTCTTTCATTGTTCACTGCTTGAGTTACTAAAGAAAAATGCTTTCCTTTATATGAAAAAATCATTGACATATTGAAGCAGTGGCCTTCATGCAAGTTATCACAAGCTGGAAGATTAATCATTATCCAATCTATTATTACCTCCATGACAACTTACTATTCTAGACACTATATTCTTTTAGTAAAGTTAGTAAATATGGTGATCAGTGCAATGAATAAATTCTCGTGGAATTGAGAACCATTTTCCAAAAAAATTATTCCAAATTCCTTTGCAAAATTGTGTGAAGACAAGAGTAGTGGAGGTCTTGGCATTTTTAGTCTTATCCAATGGAACAAAGCTACTATCTCTGTATACATCAATAAGCTTTACGCTGATGATAAATGTTTATGGTATAAGTTTGAATAGAATAATCTTATTGGTAGGAAAAATTTCTGGACCATGGACGTGCCCCAAAACTATAGCTGGAGCCGAAGGCAAATTATGAAGCTAAGAAGGGTTTTCTTACCATTTATTTGGTGTAATGCAAGCAAGCTTGATGGATTATCGTTCTAGCACCATTGGCAGGTAATTGTCTTATTTTATGTGATGTGATTGATTATAATCTAATAAGAAATAGTGGAATTGCTGAAACTGCTATTGTTGAGTAATTATTTCATGAAGGATAATTAATATTGCCACACAGCAATTCAACAACATTAAGAAGGCTTTGGAATGAGATCTTATCTAACTTCTAACTTACAATAGATCACGATATCACATGGTCGAGTAAGATGCATTCAATTAATCATGTCTATGATTTGCTACGAGGAGATAGGCATGTTTTCCTTAGCACAAAAGAATCTGGAATTTGATGAGCTTGGCAAAGTCTAATTTTTTTGTTATGGAAAGTTATGTCTAATTCATTAAACAATAAGGATAAGCTGTTTAAGATGGAGATAATTCCTGATAATTTGTGTGCATTATGTAAAGATGATGCTGAGTGTAATACACATTTATTTTTTGAGTGCACGTTTGTATATCAAATATAGAGGAGGATTTTAGCCACTGGTAATTTGCACATACCATCAAATATTAGTAGAAATGAACGGTTCATTTTATTTAAAGCTACTATATGGAGGACTAGGAAGAGTATGCTACATTGAAAAATTTGAAGATTTTTGTTTATGAATTGTGGGCAGAAAGAAATTGAATGGTTTTTGGTGGCTCATCTTTGAATGTACATGAACTTTTTGCTGTCATCCATAGAAGAATTATGAGAAAATTGAATACTGGTGAAGCTTTTGAGCTTAGGATTTCAGATGGGATTTGGTTGTTTTTGAAGCTTGTTTGCTACCTTGGATAGTTGAAGCAGTTCATATTCTATGGCTTTGAAGTTATAGCACTTACAGTTTTGAGTTTTTTGTGTGCATATTTTATTTTCTATTGTTTTTCTCTTGAAGCTGTACAGTGTATAGAAATTGGGTTGTATAGTCTTGTATAAATTTGATACTTTTGGTTGTAAAGCATTATAACTATATGGTGTGAATAAAGATTACTTGCCTTTGAAAATAATTATTATAAAGTAGAAAATCATATGAAATCATAAATATAAATAATATTAACATATTTATAAAATTATAAAGTTTAAAACTATATAAATATATAAGTATAAAAGTATATAACTATATATATATATAAACTTATAATCTTTAAATCTCAACTTTAAAATCAAAAGCAAGACAGAAAAACTTAATTAGAATTTGAAAATAGAATTTGAAATTTGAAAATCATAATTTGAAAAAAAGAATTTGAATTTGAACCTGGAGTGCTATTTAGAGTCTTAGATAAACTAGCCTCTATTATTATATTTATCTTGAACTCTTGAACTCATGATTTCTTGATTACTCATGAGTCTTGAATCTTCTCTGAATTTCTTGAATCTCTAAAACTCTAAAACTATACACTCTTCAGTATTAATTCCTATATACAAATCCTGCATATATGTGTACAGATATTTTTGATATAGAGATGTTAGTATTTATTTTATAATCAATTAATATTGAAATATTTTTGTTGTCATCAAAACTTCATTCTCCAATAACCACATGTAATAACCCGCCTGGAATAAGCCTAAATTCCGACCTAGAAAAGGCCCATCAGAACTTAGAGCCATTTTAAATGGATCATTGATTCCTATAGGGAAATAATTAAATGAAAATAATAGAGCAGTCTAAAACAAAATAGAAACTCACACAGTGGAAGAGATAAAATATGATATCTCAAGATAGGTGTGCCATAAATAAAACAATAATAAATGTTGGTTACAGTGAGTCTCAAGCAATTGTAAAAGGTACATTAATAACTATTCCAATAATACAATAATGATACTGTTATAAATAAATAAAAGCCTCCACCGTTGGGCTCCATCTCTAAAGCATCACTGGTCCTAAGCGTTCCCACCTACTAACCTGTTTGTGTTAAGAGGAGGGAGGCTAGAACATAAAATTCTAGTGAATGAAAATCACATAAGTTAAGGGATAACTATTTCCTACACTTGGAAGCATTGGTTTGTTGAATTATGTATATGCAAGCAAACACACAAAGTTAAACATATGAGATGGACATCCTCACAGTCACTTAAGGCCTATTGTTAATAATATGATAGACATACTTACAGTTACTTAGTATCCTACAAACTAATACAAGGGTGGACATCCTTACAATCACTTAATACCCCCACGAGGTGGGCACAACTTAGTCACTTAAAGACATTACCTAGATTTATTTAAGGTTGGATTCCTACTATCCTTATCACCCTATGGAGGACCCCTAGCCACTTAAGACCTTGTCTTTAATCATTGATGTCATCAAATATATACTCTCTTTGTAGATCGAGGGACAATAAGCAATAACTTATACCATGTCTAGGTAGGAATACAGCACCATTTAAGACCCTCCTGACGGACCCCTACGTTAATATCTAGTTGTCCCAACATATGAACTTCTAGCCACTTAATACTACCCTTAGAAGGTGATTTCATTAGGCCTCTTGTATAAACCATTTTCAGGTCAACCTCACATATCCCCTAGAGGAAGCAGACAACTTCCGAAGAACTATCCACTCACACGCAATCGTTGAGACCATTTAATACCTCATGAATATTAGAGAAAGAAAGACCTCGTGACTACTTAAAACCTAATAAGGGCGGGTGCCATGACTTGGGTCCTAAGCCAAGGAATAAACCATAGGAATGTACCTAGTCCTATCTACTTAATGCCCAAACCAGAGGGGTCATCCACTTAATATATTCCTAAAGGCAAGCCAACTTCACATGCATATATACACACACAAAAGACATCTCACATTAAACCGACCACTTGTAGATGTTGGATTTGCTAGGCGGTTCTGGGCAGACTTGTACTACAAATTAGTATTAACCCCCGTCTTAGTGTAATAATTATAATGGCCCATGACACTTAAACCTCTCACATTAACCAGTCTTACTTATAGATGATGGATATGTCGGTCAGTTCCGGGCATACTTCTACTACAAATAATGGTTAACCTAGTGTTTGTGTATCATTAGTTGTAATAGAAGCCATAAACTCACACACATACAAATTGGCTATTGGGACATTTGGATTCCTATTTTATCAATCTAACACATTTAGTACGCTATAAATACATATTTATATTACATTTATTATGCTACAAATATATAAGTAAATAGGAAAAAGGTTAGCGCACGAGAATAATGACTTAATACGTATGAAATGTCAACCCTAATAACAACAATTAAGGTATACAAGTTAATTTCCCTTTCAATTTACATGGTCCAAGCATGTACATACACATTCAATGATAAAGGGGAAAATAAGAACAGATACAAATAAAACTTGCATCCTTGATTTGAATACTTATTTAAATAATAAAAGTATAGACAAGGTGCAATAATCCAATTGCATACGCAAAAGCTTACTTTTAGCGTTGCTTCACTTTTTATTTTATACAACATACAAAAAATAAAGATTCTGGTTTGTTGTATATGTAATCGATAGAAGTAAGCAATAATGTGAACGAAAATATATCAGACGCCATTAGAATTAATTCTCATTCAACTAGGGTGTAGCACATATTGGTCCCCTCAAACCTTGGAATTATGATACCATGTTAAGTTTTGGCATTCTCTACGTACCTGTAACACCACAAAATTTAATAAAGAAATTAAAATAAAAGATTAATAAAATAAATGTTAATCAGAAAAATATTATGAAATGGGTAATAGGGGTAGCGCCATTGAGTCTTAGTACTGCATATCACCCTTAGACATATGGACAAACCGAGAGGGTTTATCAGATTCTAGAGGATTCATTGCGGTTGTGCATTTTAGACTTTGGAGTGAGTTGAGAGGAGCATCTTCCCTTGGTTGAGTTTGCCCATAATAATAGCTACCATGTGAATATTGGTATGGCGTCTTTCGAAGCTTTGTATGGGCGACCATGCAGATCACCATCTTGTTGTGGGAGACTACTAATAAACTTCTTTTTGAATCAGAGATGATCAAAGAAACCTCAAACAAGATCAACATAATTCGATAAATGATGAAGGCGACTCAAGACAAACATAAATCTTAAGCGGGCAGGAAGGGGTCGGATCTTGAGTTCAGTATGGGAGACATGGTTTTCATTATAGTATCTCCCCTTAAGAATATGGCACGGTTTGGATCAGTGGGAAAATTAGCTCGCGGTTTGTTGGACCATTTTCGATAGTAGAGGGGATAAGCCGGATGGCCAATAGAATTAAGCTACCGGAGAGACTGTCCGCGGTTCAGGATGTATTCCACGTCTCGCATTTGAGGAAATGGCTACATGATATTGCAATGATAGTAGAGACGAGCACTTTAGAGGAGGTTGAGATTGAGAAGGTGGCTTCTGTCATACGAGTACCTACTTAGATTCCGGATTCTGAGATAAAGAAGTTAAAAAACAAGGAGATTAGACTCTTTAAGGTTCAACAGGGAGATGACAACAGTGAAACAACTTGGGAACCCGTAGAGAAGATTCACATGTTTTTTCCATTCCTTTTCGATAGTACGCTCTCAACCCGTTCTTACTTTTGAATTTGAACCTTATTCATCTCCTATCTTTTGAATTAGTAGGTTTTAGAGAATTTTATGGAAGGTAGGACGTGGTTTAAACGTGTTATTATGACATCTTATGATTAATGGAGTTAAGTGGATGCAAGTGTTCGCTAGTGGATGCGATGGATGCATATACACACATGCACCAGACACTAATTAGTGATTGACAAATAGGACACTAACATAATTGCATATAGATATGTATGCACTTTTAATTAATTTATGTGTCTATACAATCTATGCAATATGTTCAGTCCTTTTTCAATTATAACATGTGTCATAATTACATAGCAGATCTTATCAAGTTTTCCTATTTTTTCAGTTCATTTTTATTACAGATATGTGCTTCATGTTCATTATCAATAAATTTGGCCTTAGTTCATTAATCCTCCTTTGCAATATTTTATTTTAATTATATTTTCCAACATGCTCAAAATAAAAGAATTATAATTAGTCGCATAAGTCAGTCGTATAAATCATTCGCTTATATGCCAATATTTACAGATCCAAGTGCGTTTTGGGTATAACAAAAAAATAAACATAACATCTTGTGAAATCAAACGAAGAATGGGAGAAAAGAGTTTGAGAAGATATCTTACAGTATTTAAATATGAACTAAATACTACTATAAGAAAAAAGCTGACAAATTATAGAAATAAATTAAAGAAACAAATTTACAGAATAAAACAAAAACTATAAGAAAACTGTAAATAAAAATATAAAGAAAAACTACAGAAACTCTAAAACTATTATAATGCCTATTTACTCTAAAAGACCAAAAATCTAAGTGATTATAAAAACTCACCGTGGTCAAAGAATTCCTCCGTGGTCCCTATAGACCCCGCCCCTAAAATATATGTATAAATATTTATAACTATAAGTTGTTTCCCTTAAAAAATTTAGATTAGGTCCATCTCTAAAATAAAAGACTGGACCCTAGCAGGGAAGAGGTTTTGTTGTAAGGAATGAGAGTAGTATGGATGTCTATTTATATGTTAGGCTAGGGATCTTAGACCGTTGGATTTATGAATTAAATTTAGGTTATTCATGTCATTGGATCAATGAAATCTTGCTAAATCAGCTTAGTTTTGAAAACAAGCCAATGGAATTGCTCCAACTCAGCACGAAAACAAAATTATACATGTTAAGCTCATCTTGGTCGTACCCGGGCATGACATGTGCCTCAACATAGGGGTGAGTCAACCCGGTGCTTGCCTAGGTTGGACTTGACCAGTATATATTATTATTATTATTTTAAATTTTGCTTTGAATTTCAAATCGCTATAACTTCTTCGTTTTAAGTTCGCTTCTCGCGTATCCAATATGTAACTGGACCAGATTATCGCAACGGACCCAATAGTGAGAGTCTCATCGCAAAGTTTTGATAGTTTCATAACTTATTTTTTGATTATTTAATTCGTTAATTAATTATCGTGTATTAAAACTTCAGCTTGTTACAAGTACAGAGGCTGAATATCGTTGTGCGGAAAGTTGTGAATATCGTTGTGCGGAAAGTGCAACTGTGGAAATGTTATAGGAATTAAAGCTATTAGCTGAAAGGAAGCCTATAATTTGATCTGATGTCCAAAGCACAATTTATATGTGAGTAGATCCAATACAACATGACATATCAAAGCATGTTGAAATAAAAATATATATATTTATCTCAAAACATGCAGAAGTAGAATTTACAAGTCAACTATATTCCAACTTATCATGAAAAAGCAGATATGCTTACCAAAGCCTTATCTACCAGGAACTTTAACCATTTCAGAGACGAACTAAAGGTTAAAGAGTAGAGCCAACCAATTTTAAGTTGTATTCACCATACTTGAGAGCCAAATTGCGAAGTAGATCTGAAGCATATTCTCAACTTTCATGAACTAATAAGCATAGATCTGAAATTACAAATCTCGAATCCACGATCATCTAACTTGTATTCATCTAGTCATGGATAATCTCTGATGCTCAGACTTACTAAAGAGCTCTCAGTGTCGATCTATGCATAATTTAAAGTAGAAACGTAGCTTTGATTATCGATTTGTTGAATCGCCGCCAGAGATCAAATTAAGTTTCGAGAAGTCCTAAACCTAATTCGATATTCAGCATTTCCAACTTAGATAAAGTATGCTTTGAATAATTACATTTTACAATATTCACAAACGGAAAGATACCGCACATCATCTCATACAACCTTTTATTTGACTTTATAGCTAGCTAGCATACCCAAAACTCACAGTGAGTCATTATGTAATTGTTGCAAACAACCACACATGCATAACTGAACGTGAACGATACACCCTGCGCTGTGCATAAAAAGACATGAACACACACCAGCTTGCATGGATGTATGAGCCTATCTAAAAAATCCAGCCTGCTAAGCACGCACTTCGGTTATATCAACAAAAACTCTAGCTATTTGAACAAGAGGTTTGATACGCACAGTTACACTGGGCGACTGTGCACTAGCAGACGCAGGCCTCTAAAAGAAATTTAGGGCGTCCTGCTCATAAAAAGTTAATAAAGTTTTTGGCAGACCTCACTATTTTCTCTTTAGTTGGGCCCGCGAGCACACAATGACAGTCGCGTACGCAACTTCCCTTAACATTTCTGGTCTAAACAAATATTAAACATTAGTTCAGTGGGTCAGGAAGCAAAGTTAGCCAAATGATAAAACGATGGTCTTCTGCTCATCCTTAGCTCGCGCAACCAATATATTTTTATGAGCAGGGCTCCGTGAATTCCTCTCAGAGAGCCCACGCCCACGTCTGCTAATGCAAAGTCGTCTTGTGCGATTGTGCATAGCAGACGTCTTTTTTTATTGGCATTGCTACTTACTCTTTAATGACATTTCTAAGCTGATTGAAGTAGGCTAAAAGGCTTCTTTTTTTTTCTTAGAAAGAAGATTAATGTTGGAAATTTTAAGAAGTACAACAACGAAAATGATGTCCCATCAGTTCCACCCCGCACAATTTTCAAATTGGGCTTTTTGATCTACACTAAATATTGCTAATTACCCACTTAACAGCCCAAAGTCTGTTCAAACTTCAAACAATCATATTTCCTAAATGAAAAGTCAAGAAATCTATTTAACCTCTACACAAAAGTAGAAATTATTATATAATTTCAATGGAAGTCATCAGGCTACTAATTTTGCTGCTAGCAAAAGTTACAGCAATTACAAGTTTTCGAAAGGAAAACCGTTCGATTTAATTTCTTGCGGTAAAAAATGTTATGCTCAACACTTCTCCATGTTATAGGCTCATACGATCCAATTTACATTTTTAAAACCAAATTTAAGATTTTTGATATATAAAAAACGGGTCTTTCATGAACACATTGATTCAAACTCTTGATCAATCTCCTGCAATCTTCCTCTAGTAATATATTCTCTTTCTCCAAAGTGTATTGTGAAGTCACTATAGATCTATAGTCTGATTTCTATCGGTTATTTACTTTCTTAAATGTCAACGATTGTCTTGTGTTGTGATATATGGATGAATTGAATTTGTAACAAGCACCATTGTCCATGTGGATTTAAACCACTTAGTATTTTATATACTACACAAACTTATAAAACACCCAATTTTCTCCGGAAAAAAAAAAATGTTAAATCTATCACTTGTGGTGTTTGTTTCTTCACCTAGGTAGCAATCGATGTTTCCATTTTACCTAAACTATTTGTATGTATAGTAATATGACATGTTGTTCATTATTCATTCATGTGTCCCGTATGCCTGTGGAGCTAAGTGTAATGACATATGTTACTCTTCATGCTATGATATAAGAAAAAAAAGACAAAAGCCCTTGTACCCAAGTAAGGAACATTGCTGGCATTCATGATATTTTATGATCCTTTCCCATACATTAACACCACAGAGCATTCTTATTACATGCATGTGACGTAGACTCATTACAGTACTGATCAAAGGACCAGTTCAGACTAGTTAATTAATTTCTTTTGTAAGGCATGGCAGGTTAAGAGCAGAAGTTTAAAGAGCCAACTGAGCATATTTAGAAATTTTGTCTGCTGCGTTTAACACAACTGAAACCGCCGGTGAGAGTTTTCAGTGTAAGTTCAACGCCTTATCATTAAATATTGATGATGTTAGGTCATATCTATTCAAATTTGTACCAACAAATCCATGTATGTACATATGATGATTGATGAAGATGAATCACTATGCTACCTAGGATTCCATTTCACAAGTCACAGCAATGAGCATGCTTGTCCAAAGGCAAATGGAAAGATCAATGCTTTTTCTTCAAAATAGGTTCAAAATTCAAAAAAAAAACTGGCAGGGGTATAAAACCCATGCCTGCACAAGTCATTCCTATCTGGCTGTGCTTGAGCATCTTTCTCTTTATAACCATAAAAGCAGGCTTTTCAGTGTGAAAAGTTAAAGATTAAAAAAATAAAGGCTAAATCTAAGGGGAAAGCATTGTCAAGGTTCAGCCTTCCTTTACCCATGTTTTGGTCCTACATTCATTATCTGGAATGTGGAAAGCTTACTTTAAAGTATTCCACTGCTAAGGTTTATTCCATGTTTTTTTCTGACATGAACATTTTTATGATGTCGATATTTTCCCATAATATTTGTATCTCTTTTTACTTCATAAGTTAGTACATTTGAACAACATAACTGTAAAAGTAAAATCTCTCAAAATAACATTTGAAACTTTTACGGTATATGGTGTTGTTAAATGCATGATCTTTTAAAACTTAGTGCATGGTTCACTAAAATATCAAAGAGAATGAATGGTTATATTATATAGACTCAAATGCATTAGTCTGTTCAGTTTATTAGGAGGTATGTGCTAGGCTGTTTTCTTGGTATAAGGTTACTGTTTCTAAACAAACTTTTGAATTTTGAATTTGATGATGACAAGTGAATAATATGAATCAAAGATTAGACATTTCCCCCCTAGTACTACTAATGTGGGGCTGGATGCCCAGAAAAAAATGATTACAAACTATTTTCATACAGGCAATATTTAAAGAGAGTGATGTTGAGAGATACCAGCTTTCGGACTTCTTCTATTTCTGTTTGAAAACTGAAGCTCGGAATTCTTGATTCACCAAAAGTCGGTAGATAAAATCATTCTGAGGTAATCATTGGATTCTGGTCACCAGTAAGTTGGAATTATTCTCAATGGAGTAACTCATAATGTTACATAGTACACATGTTTTTTCCCCCTCTATTAAACTGTTAGTATTTTACTGCTTTCGAGTTTCGATACAGCAGTAACAAAAATATACGCAGTTGCGCGAGTCGAGGGAGAGCAGAAGACCACTGTTTTATCATTTGGCAAGCTTTGCTTTCTGAGCCACTGAACAATTGTTTATATTTGTTCAGATAACTTTTCTTTTTAACCAGTGATCTTAGTCTAAAGATGTTGATATGCATAACATTATGGATGTGTGACATTCAATGTCAAGTGTACCTAGCTGGAAAATGACAAATTTCAGTAATCTAATGGCAGCATGTATGGAGACCAATTTTTCTCTTCCCATTCCAACTGTCTCCCGTGTCCCTTCAATTAGATCCTCTGATTTCCGTTGTTTTGCATTTAGTTCCTCCAACAATTCAGGAATTTAAGAGAAAAATATGAAAATCAGAGGGCTCTGATTGGATGTGACACGAGAGAACACAGAAAATGGGGACAGAACAATTGGTGCGCGATGTATGCATGGTGCAATGCCTAGAGTTTTTGTTGATACCACCGGCATACGTGCCTAGTGGGTTGGATTTCTTGGATAGGCTCATACTTCCATTCAGGCCGGTGTACATGCCTTCTTATGCGCAATGCAAGATGAATCATTCACAATCGCTTATGTATGTATGGTTGTTTGCAGTGATTACATAATGACTAATTGTGAGCCTTAATTATGCTAGCTAGCTATAAAGTCAAATACAAGGTTGTATGTGATGATGTGCTGTCAGACGCGTGGTCTAACTCAAATTTGGGCCCCAGGCGATAACATGTAAGGAAAGACTGATAGAAGATGCTGGAAATTCTAGAGTGAAAACAAAGCGAATGAAAGCTAAAATGAAATGTTCCACATTGAAATATTGTATTAGTTACAATATTGTATTAATTGCAATATTCGATTTTCAAGTCATTGGCTTACCAATTAATTGAGAACTGTTATGATATTGTATTAATTACAATATTCAATTTTCTAGTTGTTTTATGACCGATTAACTTCACTGTTAATTGAGAATTTACACCTCTTAATGGCTGATTGATACCATCAGTTACTCGTTACTTTGTTTTTATAGGCTAAAATGAAATACATGTTGGCTTCGTTCATTTACTTAACAACACTTTATATTTTGTTCTGGGCTTGTGTATTATAAGGCTTGGCCCATGCCCAATCGTTTCTTGATTTATTACCGTTGCCGAATACATTATAAATATGAGTTAAACATTACATTGTACAGTTCAGTTCATTGTTACAATTTTACAAAGCATTCAATAAAATTCACTTCTGTTAATTCCAGAATTCCAACTTGGTATCAGAGCCAAGGTGTTCGCTTCTCACATTGATATTCAGCAGTGTTTATCAATTAGTGATCCATCAGAGCATTATCATCATCTGGACCACCCTTCATCGAAGCTTCAGCTTGTCATACGGAGGTTGTTGCCTTATTCACAAATCAAGAAGCCTTATCTACATATTTGTGGCTGCAATCTTGATTTCAGAATAAGTTTGAATAGAGGTAAATCAGGTTCTCTTGAAACTGATCAAGACAGCTCAAGAAATCACCAATATTGTATCAGTGCCATCATAGATTGTCAATCAAAATTTTTGTATCTGGTCTATCAGAATTCAATAAGTTTTTTTCCTCATCTTGATAATCTAAGTTACATCATTCAACAATATTGCGTCTCCTGAAATCTATTTCAATTCGAAGCTTCAGAGTGTTGATCTTACCTCTATATTCCTGAATAGCTGAATTCTTGCATCAGAGTGCATTTTCCCATCATGACGAATTCTGGAAATGATTCAAGCCCACATGTTTCTAGCGATAGAGCACATCAACCACCACCAAATCCCATCCAAGATTTAATGATATCCATATTAAACCACAAAGTCAACTGATCTCAGCTCATCTTGATGAATCAAAATATATGTTATGGGAATTACAGGTAGAAATAGTTGTTAGAGCATATGGTCTAGAGGACTATATTCTTGGAACAAAAATTGTTCCTCCAAAATTTATTGGAGACAGTGAAGAAAAACTTGTGAGTAATCCTAAATATACTGTGCATCAGAGACAAAATGGTTTAGTGTGTGCATGAATGATGTCTTCTATTGGCCCAACTATATTACCACAGTTAATAGGGGTCAAAACTACTCAAGAAGTGTGGGAAATAGTTCAAAGAAATTTCTCAAATCAATCTTTAGCTAGAGTAATGCATCGTAGAAGACAGTTGCATAGCATAAGAAAAGGAGTATCATCTATGAATAAATACTTGCATAAGGTAAAAACATTTGTGATCAATTAAACTCGGTAGGTCAAAGAATACCTAAATCAGAACAGGTTATTGCAATTGTAAGTGGTTTAGATGACGAGTGTGAAGCTGTCACTGCAATCACATTATCCATGGATCCAATTCCCTCGTTGCAATATGTGTATTCTACTGTATTATCACATGAAGGTAGAATAGAACATAAGAAAAATGTTAACGCAGATTTATCAATCAACTATACTAAATATGGCAGAGGCAAAAATCAAGATAAGGGAAATAATTCAAGAAATCAATTCAGCAATCAAAGAGGGGGATGGTCTAGGAGAGGAAGAAGAGCTGGTAGAAGTAACAACAACAACAAGATAGATGCCAAATCTGTGAAAGAGTAGGGCTTAGTGCTAGCAAGTGCTATGTTAGATTCAATACTAATTACACTCTTCCACAACAAAACATTAATGTTACTGCAAGTTTGGTTAGTTCTTCAAAAGACAGCAGTAAAGCACAGGCAGAAATTCTTAATACTAAAACTACCACCAATAATGATGTGTCAAATGATTGCTGGTTTCTAGATTCTGGTGCAACCAACTATGTCACCAATAGTCTAAACAATCTAGATTTGGGAAACAAGGAGTATAAAGGTACACAAAACCTTACTAGTGGTAACGATAAAACTACACTTATTACATACACTGGAAATGCAAGTTTAGATGGAACCAAAAAATTACTAAAAAATTTATTAAGAGTTCCATCAATTCATAAAAATCTGATGAGTGTTTTCCAATTTGCTAAAAGTAATAGGGTTTATTTTGAATTTTACCCTAATTCATGTATTGTCATAGACATACTGACACATAAAATTCTCTTACAGGGTAAAGAGAGTAGGGGATTATACAGATTTGATATCAGTTCAAATAATCTTGATTATAAAAATGATAAATGTATAATGTATGTTACTAATGATTCTAATTGCATAAAGGATTTTGATTTGTAGCATTATAAACTGGGTCATCCCAGTATAAAAGTTACTAAGCATGTAATGATGAAAAATAATTTTTCTACTTATCAATTTCCTGAATCATAGATTTGTTCAGCATGTCAATTGGGAAAGAGTCATAAACAAGATTTCCAAACTCATATACTGTCTACACTAGACCACTTGAACTAATTGCTACAGATTTATGGGGTCCTGCACATATCAGTTCTTGATATGGTCATAAATATTATATATCATTCATTGATGCATACTCTAGATTTGCATGGATTTACATCCTTATGTCCAAATCTGAAACCAGTAATGTTGTAATACAACTTATTAACAAGGTTGAAAACATTACTGGAAATAAAATTTACACATTTCCGTCAGATGGTGGTAGAGAATTTCTACCCTTAAAACCCTTTTTTTATAAAAAAAAAAAGGTATTAATCACAGAACTACAAGTCCCTGTACATCAGAATAGAATGGATTAATTGAAAGGAAACATAGACATATTGTTGAACTGGTTTGACATTGTTAGCACAAGCCTCTATGCCTTTTAAGTATTGGGCAGATGCAGTTTATACTGCTATACATTTGATTAATTTAATGCCTACAAAGGTGTTAAAATTCAAATGTCCACAAGAAATACTAACAAAAATCAAACCAGATTACAAACATTTAAAGGTGTTTGGGTGTCAATGTTTTCCTTATATAAGACCTTACAATAATCACAAATTAGATCATAAGTCTACAGCTTGTACTTTTTTGAGGTATTGTAATAAACAAAAAGGATATAAGTGTCTAGATAAAAAAGGAAAGATTTATATCTCTCGGCATGTCAGATTTAATGAACATGTATATCCTTTTAGCAAAGCTAGTGAAAGTACTATAGATAAATGTGTTAGTACTAGACAGGTAATGTTTGACATACCTGATGAGACTGAAGTATTGGTGCATGTTCATTCTGTTGAGTATGACACCAATACAAGCTCTCAACACGCTATGCCATCAAGTAGGCCAGGTCAAGAGCAAAGCAACAATTCAAGCCCTGAAAACACAATGCCTTCAAATATGCCAGGTCAAGAGCAATTTTCTTCCAGCCATCATATTGTAGATAATGCAGAACAAAGAAGACAAAGTATTAGTGAATCTCATAATGATCATACAACAGATAATAGTGCCACTAAATCAAGCTATTGCAGTCAATGAGGCTAATAATCAACATCCAATGCTTACTAGAGCCAAATGTGGGATTTACAAACTAAAGACTTATAATAATACAGCTATTTCTGAAGAGCCATTATCATATTATGAAGCGGTTCAAATGAAAACTGGAAGTCAGCTATGCAAGATGAATACAGTGCCTTAATTAAGAAAGGAACTTGGAAACTGATTAAAAAATCAGAACATAAAAATATTATTGGTTGTAGATGGATTTTTAAATTAAAAACAAATGCTGATGGTTCAGTTTCTAAGTACAAAGCAAGACTTGTTGCTAAAGGGTATTCAAAACAGTGTGGTTTTGATTTTTCAGAAACATTTTCACCTGTTGTGAAACCAACATCAATCAAGATTATTTTAACAATTGCTTTGTATAGAAATTGGAACGTCAAACAAGTAGTTGTTAATAATGCATTTCTTAATGGTGATTTACATGAAGAGGTTTACATGGAGCAGCCTCAAGATTTCAATTAACATTCAAACAAAAATTTGGTGTGCAAACTGAACAAGGCAATCTATGGGTTGAAGCAAGCTCCTAGGGTATGATCTGGCAAGCTAAAATCAACACTTTTCAATCATGGCTACAAATCATCCAAATCTGATAACTCAGTATTTATTAAAAATAATGATTCTGATGCGACATATATAATAATTTATGTTAATGATTTTATTATTACAGGAAGCAGTGTTGATGAAACCAAAGCTATTATGAATATGCTAAATTCAGAATTTTCAATCAAAGATTTGAGTGACTTGAATTAATTTTTGGGTGTAGAAGTCAAAAGAACATCAGATTCTGAATTGCATCTTAATCAAAGAAAATACATTACAAAAATCCTTCACAGAGCTCAAATGCACAAAGCAAATCCCTTGTCTGCTCCTATGATTACAAACATACAACTATCCAAGCATAAAGGAGAATCTTTTCAAGATGGAAAATTATTTAGAAACATTATTGGTGCACTTCAATGTGCTACTATAATCCGACCAGACATAGCATTTCGTGTCAATAAGGTCAGTCAATATATGCAAAGTCCTTTGGATAATCACTGGAAGGCTGTTAAGAGAATCCTAAGATATCTCAAAGGAACTATTGATCATGGTTTAATTCTTAAGACCAGCAACACTTTAAATGTCAATGCTTATGCTGATGCAGATTGGGGAAAAGGTTGTGATGATAGAAAATCAACTTCAGGTTATTGTATTTTCCTGGGTAAAAATCCTGTATCATGATGTGCTATAAAACAAAATACAGTGTCTAGATCAAGCACTGAAGCAGAGTTTAGAAGTGTTGCTAGCTGTACAGCTGAAGTTATGTGGATAAAATCTCTGTTAAGTGAATTACAGATCACTACATCTAAGAAATATACTATGTGGTGTGATAATGTTAGTGCTATATCCCTAACTTCCAATCCAGTGTTACATACTAAGACCAAACATATTGAGTTAGATCTATATTTCATCAGAGAACAAGTCATAAAGGAAAATTTGAAGATAGGGTATATACCTTCCTCGTAACAAAAGGCAAACATACTTAAGAAGCCCTTATCAAGGGCATGTTTTCTAAGCTTAAGGAGGAATTAAATATAGATGTTGCCAACACAGCAGAAAGATCGGGAAGAATCATTTACATTCCAGATTCCTAATATACCTCAAGCTGCTTGAGGTGTTCCTTCTGATTGTTGTCGGATCTGCTCACCTCAGTCAGGACTTCATCAGAACGATTCAGCTCCTCGTCCAATTTAACCTCTCTCAACAAATCATGCTGTCTCAAGCCTTTTAAGCTCAAGCATAACTCGATTTATCCGTCTTAGAGGCCTATGGAGGAAGATCTTTCATCAATTAAAAATTCGAAGCCGAAGGAGTTGCCATTATTCTGTTTTTCGAGAGCAAACCCTACCCTAGGTTAGGTTTGAAGAGGGGAAATGAAATACATGTCAGCTCCGTTCATTTACTTAACAACACTTTATATTTTGTTCTGAGCTTGTGTATTATAAGTCTTGGCCCAAGCCCAATCATTTCTTGATTTATTGTTGTTGCCCAATACATTATAAATATGGGTTAAACATTACATTGTACAGTTCAGTTCATTGTTACAATTTTACTAAGCAATCAATAAAATTCTCTTCTGTTAATTTCAAAATTCCAACTTCGTAGATTAGTCTTTCTTTTCTCTCTAAAATAAAGAAAAAGAAACCATCATTCTTCCCCTCTAAAATTCTCCTTTGGTCTTTGGGCAAGTATTCCGAGTTGCAGTCGGGTTTGTGAATGCACACAATTTCCGGTGTCGTGCTTATCCTAGAGGGTAACCGCTTCTTATCTAGTGCATCGGAAGTAGAGCGAATTGTCTTTTAGGCCAGTGGATCACCATGACACGGCTACTGCCAGTTTACTACACTCAATATCAAGATAAGTAATTTCTATTTTATTACTGCTTAAAAGTCTGACAAATTAGGGCAATTATGACTTCCAAATTTCTTATTTCTGACATATCAAAAATAGAAGCTCTTGATGGTATAAATTATAAATGTTGGGCTGTTAGGATGCACTTTTATTTGGAACAAATTGATATTGCGTATGTGCTTGATGAATTATTGAAACTGACAATAAGGATAACCTGTCTGAATCTAACTGAAATTTGTTAAGGATGATAGGACTTGTAAAGGAATGTTGCTATATCATATGTCAAATTCTTTGTTGGATATTTGCATGGGTTTTAATCATGCTAAGAAAGATAGATCTAAATGATTAAAATTTTAAAGTCATTAAATTTTTAGAAAATAATCTGAAATGCTCTAAATTTGAAAACAACTTTTGTCAGTCATAACATCTCAAGTTATTACATATTATTCTGAATATCTTATGAATTTCAATATGAAAGAACATTTTGAATATGTTATGAACACTTGTTTTCCTCTACTTTTTATTGATGGTATATGATGTTTTGAATAATCTGGAGCCATTTATGCAAGGAAATATGAACCTGGATCCTTGATTTAAGTTATTTGGATGTACAGTTACATATATATATATATATATTGAAAATGGATCAAACCTTTTATTAGGCCTTCATCCTATAAACTGGTCCACGTAATGTCCAAAACAACGCACGTGTCCACAATTCAAAAGTGCGGCAACACTTTCGAGAGTAACAGGGAATAATACTTTACATCTGAAAAGGTAGAGAATAAAATACACGGTAAAGTAAAAAAAAAGGCGAAACCCTAAAGCTTCTTCAAATAATGGCAGCTGAAATAATCTATGTGGGTTTCCTACCTCTGACGCCAGCGCATCCTCTTCTCTACTATGAGTTGCATTTGTTCCCCTCCTACTAAGTCTCTCTGTCACTCTTAGTTTCACTAGTTCCAATTCTCCTCGAATAATACGCTCGACATCCGACTGATTTGTGGGTTTGTGTTGAAATATACGCTTATTTCTTTCTTTCCAAACTATCCATACAGCTACAGTGAAGGAAATAATGTGGTGTTTGGTCTTCAAGTATTCCGGCGAGCTGTTGCTAACGAGGTAATTAACTATGTCCTCCATCTTTAGCAAATTATATGAAAAGCCCATAATAGTGTTGCATTGTGCCAAGATGGTCTTAGATACAGTGAATTCAAAGAATAAATGAGCATGGGTCTCATTCTAACTGTTACATAGCACACACTGAGTGTCTCCAGTGATACCCATCTATTGAGCCTGTCCCTCGTAGGCAATCTACCCATAATTGTTTTATTAACGTTGAAAGCCATTTTAGGGCAATTAACTCGATCCCACACTATTTTACTCCATGGCCTTGGTTGTTCCTTTAACCACACTTCATTCCATGCTATTTTTGTAGTAAATTCATTACCAGTAGGATTCCACGCCCATGTGTCATTGTCTCTACCTGAATATATAAGCATGTATTTAATCTTTGCTTGTTGCGCTTCATCAAGTAGAATATCAGTGAGATTCCATTGGTTGCCTTGGATAACATTTTGAACATGTTTATCGGGGTACCCATAGTCTGAGAAAGTGTGCATGCAAACCATGTCAATAATCGATTTACCTCGATCCATGGGTCTCTCCACAGGTCTGTGCTAGCACCATTCGCTAGTTGTCTTTCACTGCATTCTGCCAATTTATTTCGAATGCGCAGAATAGCTTTCCATGTGGCCAAAGCATTGTTGTCAATCCTCATTTGCCAAAAAATTGTCTTGAATGTATCTCTGTCTCATCCATCGAGCCCATAAACCACTCTTATTGATGATTTTCCAGCCTTGCTTCAAAGTGTAAACTTCTTTCATATCTTTGAGTCTACGTAGCCCAACAACCCCTTTTGCTTTGGGTTTGCATAGTGTCTCATATTGAATTTTGTGTAACCCACCTCTCCGTACGAAGTCTGCGCAAACTTTCTCAAATTTGTTAAGTGATGCTTCAGGAAGCTGAAAAATTTGCAACAAAATGCCACTTTTGCTTGAATAATAATGTGCACTAGTTCAATCCTACAAGCGAGAGATAGTCATGTAGAGCTCCAGCCTTGTAGCTTTTCCTATATCTTAGTTACTAGCTCCACACATTCCCTGTATGTTATCTTTTTCGAAGACGGTGGAGCACCTAAGTATTTAACTAGTAATTCCCCTTCCTGAACATTAAGTGCCTCCAGAGGCTCACTCTTGTTATTACAATATTGGTTAAAGTAGCATTTGGTCTTGTTATTCTTCCAATAACTTGAAAATATGGTTAATGTGACTTGCCGCATCTGCATTGGCCTTTACACATATCAACAAGTCATCCACATACAAAAGATGACTAACCTTTTGCTGCAAACCTATATTGGTTGTACGTATTTCTTGTGACAAGCCAATTCCATTTGCAAGGAAAAAATTCCATTGCCACTGCAAACAAATATGGGGAAAGGGTGTCACCTTGTCTGATGCCTCGATTCGAATTGATATGTCCCTTAGGAACCCCGTTAATGAGAATAGAGAAAGTCGGGGTAGAGATACATTTATTGATTAAATCGACAAACTTTCTAGGAAAACCCATGCAGCATAGCATATGAATGATGAAGTGTCGGTTAATCTTGTCATACGCCTTGTGCAAATCCACTTCCAAGCAAAATTTGTTAGCCCCTTTCTTATTGAAACTGCGAGTTAATTCATGAGCCAACAGAGAATTTTCTGAAATGCTTCTCCCCTTAATGAACGAGCTTTGGCATTCTGCAATAATATCAGGCAAAATTAAATTCATATGATTACATATTATTTTTCTACGTAATTTGTAAATAACATTACAACAGGCTATCGACCTGTAATCTACAATACTCATGGGATTATCGGTCTTTGGGATAAGACAAATGAAAGTGCGATTAATTTCCCTTATGAATCGAGAGTTTTGAAGAGCTTCATTCATGGCCAATAGTAAGCTTTGTTTCAAGTCCCCCCAATGCACTCGGAAGAACATGGAGCTCAAACTGTTGGCGTCGGGGCTGGCGTCAATATGGATGGATTGCAAGGCACTCCAAATTTCGGATTCAGCAACAGCCCTATTCAACATACGACGACCACGACTATTCACCAGCCTCCGGTAATGAATACTGGGTAAGTTGGTATTACACTCACCATTATACAATTCAGTGAAGTAAGTGATAGCTTCATTTTCAAATTTGCCCATATTCATGTAACTATTTCCTTTTGGATCAATAAGTTGAACATTGTAGTTAGTATTCTTGTGCATCGACATTTTAGTGTTGAAGAATTTTATGCACTCATCCCCATCAATGATCCACTTTTCTTTCGCTTTCTGTTTTAGTTCAATGGCTTTATTATTCAATGCTTCTTTAAGTTCGTCTTGCATTTCATAATATTGAGTCCATAAGTCACCATTATTCGACTGGTTGTCAATTCTAATGATCACATTGCTTTTGCAATTGATCAACCATGTCATTACTTTTTGGTCTGCATCGATTCCATTCCTTCAGCCCCGCTTTCATTTGTTTCAAAGTTTGCACTAAATGAAAGAAATGATTTCCCTCCGTTGCAACAACGCCACTAATTGCTTCATAATACCCTTCTAGCTTATGCCACTCATTAGCATACCTAAACGGTTTTCCTTTAGTTGTGTCTTGATTATCAATGAGTTTAATCAAGAGGGGACTGTGATCACTAGTGGACTTGGGCAAGATGGTCACTTTGATATCGTTAAATATATTCATGCAGTCAGCGTTATATGTATGGCGCATGTGGAAGATATGTTGCACTTTCATATTTCGGTCAACATAAAATAAAAGGAGCAATAGTTTGCATGTTTATCTAAACTGTATCATTTATGGCTTAGTTAAGTAATCTAATAATAAACCAAAGAAAAATTGACATGGTAGCATTTTATATAGCTATACTATGGTCATATATACATCATAGCTATTATGTTCATTAATGTTATTTAACATCACATTTGCTGTGTCATTTATATGTAATTTTTTATATGGCATTAATTTATGATATTTGTTATGTAATTTATTTATGATGAATTGTATCATATTTATTAAGAGAATGACATGAATATAGCCACGTACCTAAATAAAAATATTAAAATAGTTATGACTAACACATTTTATGCTACAGTAAGAGTTTTGCTCTGGAATTTTTAACTCTTACATGGACGTAAAACAGTTTTTGAGTGTTTTATGACACTTAAGAGCGATAGTGGTGGTGAGTATGACTCTAACACTCTTAAGGCATTCTATGAGAAAAATGAAATATTTCACGAAACTACATCCCCATATACACCTGAACAAAACAGTATAGATGAAAGAAAAAATAGAACCATAAAGAGTATGATAAATTCTATGCTTATTAGCTCTGGAGTTCCTGATAACATGTGAGGGGAAGCTATTCTTTCTGCTTGTCATGTTTTGAAAAAGGGTTCCTCACAAAAATCTAGATAAAACCCCATATGAGCTACAGAAAAGCCGAGTTCCAAACCTGAAATACTTGAAAGTGTGGGGGTGCCTAGTAAAGGTAGGCATACCCAGTTTTAAGAGGGACAAAATTGGTCCTAAAACTGTTGATTCTATTTTTATTGGTTATGCATATCAGAGTAGCTCTTATTGTTTTCTTGTTAAAGGGGCTAACAACTCTTATGCATGTGGTAATATTATTGAGGCAAGAGATGCTGAATTTTGTTGAAAATATTTTTCCTTGGAAAACATCTCAATCTTATGATAATTCATAATTTGTTAGAAGTTCTGCTAGTTTACCTATTGCTCCTCCTACTACTAATGATAATTCTGTTTTGGAGCGAAGGAGAAGCAAATGGGCACGAAAGGAAAACAGTTTTGGATCAGATTTTGTTACTGCTTTTTTATCTGAGTATGTCACAGTAGACGATGATTTTGTTCATATCTTTATATTGGAAGATGATCCAAGAACGTATGATGAGGCAATGAAGTCAGTTGATGCTATTTTTGGAAGGAAGCAATAAACATTGAGTTAGAATCAATTCCCAATAACAGCACTTGGGAATTGGTTTGCCTTCCTAGAGGTTGCAAGCCCATTACTTGTAAATGGATCTTTAGAAGGGAAAAAAACTGAAAGTCGATGGTTCCATAAACAAGTATAAGTCTAGAATAGTGGTGAGGGGTTTTACTCAAAAACATGCCATTGATTCTTTTGATACTTACTCCCCTGTCACCAAAATTGCAAACATTGGAATTTTAATTGCTCTTGCTTGCATCTTTGATCTTGTTGTGCATCAAATGGATGTGAAAACTGCATTTTTAAATGGTGACTTAGATAAAGAGATTTACATGGTTCAACTTGAAGGGTTCATTGTTATAGGTCAAGAGAACAAGGTTTGTAAATTAGTCAAGTCATTGTACGGATTCAAGCAAGCTTCAAAGAAATGGCATGACAAATTTGACTGGTAACGGTTTTCATGTTAATGAAGGTGATTCATGTGTTTATTCCAAACATGATTCCCATGGTTGTGTGATTATTTGCCTTTATGTGGATGATATGCTGATTTTTTGTACTAACTTGGATCGATTAAATGAGACAAAAGGAATTTTTGAATTCGGATTTTGAAATGAAAGACATGGGTGAGGCAAATGTGATTTTGGGAGGGAAAATCAAAAGGACTCCAAATGTTATATGTCTTACTCTGTCACATTATGTTGAAAAACTTCATAAAAAGTTTGACTCATTTAATGTAGATCCTGCTGGGACTCCTTACGATTCTAGTATCCACCTAAAGAAAAATAATGGTGATCCAGTTTGTCAGTCTGAATATGCTAGAATTGTTGGTTGAGTTATGTTTCTTATGAATTACATGTGACCTGATATTACTTATTCTGTTAATAGATTGAGCATGTACACTCATAACCCAAAATATGATCATTGGATCGCATTAAGGAGATTGCTTAGATACCTAAAAGTTACCATGGATTGGGGCTTTCACTTCTCCAAATTTCCAAAAGTTATGGAAGGTTTTTTGAGATGCCAATTGGGTATCCAACAACGATGAAGTTAACTCCACTAGTGGTTTGTTCTTCACCCTTGAGGGTGGCAATCAAGTACTTCTATGTCTACTATGGAGTTTGAATCTATTGCACTTGAATTTGCAGGTCATGAGGCAGAATGGTTGAGAAATGTGCTTATTGATGTTCCACTATGGCGGAAGCCAACTCCTTCAGCTGCACTTCATTGTAATTCGCAAGTTGCAATTACCGTTGCAAACAACCATGCATACAATGGAAAGAAAAGACACATTCGTTTGAGGCATAAGACCATCATAGATTTGTTGTCTGAGGGAGTGATATCACTATACTATGTAAAGTCTAAAAAAAAATTGTGGATCCGTTAACTAAAGGCATATGTAAAAAACTAGTTTTGGAAACATCGGAAGGGATGCGGCTAAAGCCCATTGTATGAATTGTAAGTAATGAACTTCTACTCACTATGATTTCAAAGGGAAACATTATGTAATAATTCGAAAGAACAACTTTTTTTCCATCCCTATATGTTTGTTGTGTGCTTGCTACAAATGAGAATGAGGTTGAGCAAATGGCTCTTAATGAACCCATATCCATTTTTTGGTGGTGTGATGTAGCTCACACTTGATAGGATTCACCTACTTAGGTGTGGAAGTGTGGCCGCTTCTTATGAGTATTATGATGGTTGATACTCTAGAGCACCTACGAGGATCCAGGTAGACGTATGGCCAGTATAATGTGTCACCATTATTCGTGGAACTTTATAATATTATACATGTTCAATTGTGTGGCTTAAGTGATGGGTCTCTTGCTCCCTACCAAGTTCAAGACGATGGTCACTTAGTAGGAAATAGATCATAGCTTGATGCTCACTAAGTGTTAATTCAAGTTGTGAGACACTAACTTTTATGCAATTGTTTTGTTTTCCCCAAAGACCAATTTTCTTTCTTTCTTTTCACATCTTCGAATCTGTGAGAGATTGCCAGAAATTCTAGAGTGAAAAGAAAGTGAGTGAAAGCTAAAATGAAAGGTCCCACGTTGAAAAATTGTACAGCTACAATATTATATTAATTACAATATTCAATTTTCTAGCCGCTAGCTTCCATATTAATTGAGAACCATTACAATATTGTATTAATTAAATTATTCATTTTTCTAGCCGTTTTATGACCGATTACCTTCACTATTAATTGAGAATTCACACCTCTTAATGGATGATTAATACCATCAGTTACTCCTTGCTTTGTTTTTACATCCTATAAATTGGTCTTTCTTTTCTTCTCTAAAAATATAGGAAAAAACCATCAATCTTCTCCTTTAAAATTTTCCTCTGGACTTTGGGAAAATATTCTGAGTTCCAGTTGGGTTTGTGAGTGCACACAAAATCTGGCACCGTGCTTATCTTGGAGGGAAACCGCTTCTTATCTACTGCACCGGGGTAGCGCGGAATTATCTTTTAGGTCAGTTGTTCACCATGACGCGACTATGGTAAGTTTACTTCACTCAACATCAGGATAAGTAATTTCAATTTTATTACTGCTTAAAAATCTGACAGAAGGTAGAAGTATTGCAAAAATCAACGAACGCGAGATTTGAACCCTGTACACCTAATTAATTAAACCAATGTTTAACCACACAGGCTACTTACACTGTTGGTTGTGGCTCTCTACTTAACATAATTTATAAATGAATATGATTGGGCCATACCCGATAATTGGGCACGGGGCCATCTTTCGGTGTGCACAGGCCAGAGGTTGTCCTGTTGTTGTTTCTTCATGTTTATGAATATTGTAAATTAAATTATTTAAAGAATACTTTATCTAGGTTAGAAATACTGAATGTCAAATTAGGCTTAGGACTTATCGAAACCTAGTTTGATCTCTGCGATGATTCAACAAATCTTCAACCAAAACTTCGTTTTTGCTTTAAAATATGCATAGATCGATAGTGAGAGCTCTTTTGGAAGTCTGAGCACAAGAGATTATCCAGGAAGAGATGAATATGAACTAGATCATCGTGGATTTGAGATTTTTAATTTCAGATTACACTAACTAATTCATGAAAGTTGAGAAGATACTTCAAATTTACTTTGATTGCAATTTGGCTCTCAGGTACGACGAATACAACTTAAATTTGGTCTGCTCTATAGTTCATCTCTGAAATGGTTGAAATTCCTAGTTGATAATGCTTTGATAAGCATATCTGCATTTTGATGTTAAGTTGGAATATAGCTAACTTGTAAATTCTTCTTCTGCACTTGTTCTCAGTTAAAAATATATGTTTGTTTCAACGTGTTTTATTCTGTTATGTTGTATTTATTCGAAAATGAGACGTCTACAACATAATATTGGATGAATCTTAAGGCTAATAAGACATTAGAAGAGGCGGAACTTGTATAAACTACTTATTTATGAACATAAAACATTATTTACTCAAATTGCAACATGAAACAGGTTATCACATAATGGATTAGTAATAAAGTAAAATGCAGAAAAACTAATACTCGTATTTTTATATTGGTTTGGATCAACAGTCCTTCATCCAATCTTGCACTCCACCATGCAAAATTTCACAACAACTGCTTGCTTTTTCATGGGTGGAAAAAAACACCTTTACAATCTTAGTTTCACGGGTTACAAGACACACCCTCTTGATTTTACAGGCTACAAGAACACCTTCTACTTATTACCAGCAACAAACAATGGAAAGTTGTCGTATCTTTAATGCAGTTTCTTGCAGATTCGGCACAATGATTCTATAGACCTCCAATGGAAATATATCTTTGAAATCTTTGAGGAAATTTGATGAAATCAGAGAGAGAATGATGTGAGTTCAAGTACACTCTCTGATATTGTATGGTTTGCAAATCCACGAAGAATTGGAGTGAAAGAGAGTGGATCTGCAAAGATAATTGGAAAAATTCTATGTGTTTGTATTGAAAATGTTCGGAGAGGAAGAAGTAGGAGAAAATGAGAAATCTTAATGTCAAAATTCGTTTTCAGAGGCCTATATATAGTGGTTGAAGAGGCATGTCTTTTTGTGAAGATATAAAGGGAAATATCTCTTCATTTGAAATTTGATTTTTTGAAAAATTGCTAGTATGCCGATATGTGGGGATACTGTAACACCCCACATTTCTTAACAATAATTATATGATGATTTTATTCAGAAATACGAAGAGTATAAGTATAAAGTGACATCATAGAGGTTAAAATTCACAAGACAACAATAAATAAACAAAGCGGAACTTCAAGTTATACTTAAAAAGAAGATGCAATACCATTACATCATAAGTCATAAAACCATAGTTGTCTCAACAACAAATCAGAGTAACAAAATAAAAAGTATCCTCCTTAGGGCTGTCAATGGGTCGGGTTGGGTCAGGTTCGGGTTGGGTCAAGTTGTGTTCGGGTTGAGTTCGAGTCGGGTCAGCTCATCCCGTTTATTAAACGGGTCGGTTTCGGGTTGACCCATTTATACTCGTGCAGGTTTCGGATTTGATTCGTGTAACCCGTTAGGAGAAATATTTGTATAAAAAGATGTGAATGAACATGAAAACGTAAAAGAAGAGTATTGTTGTCATTCACTTGTTGCAAGCTAAGATGAGAATAGAAATGTAAAAAGTTGTTAATGTGGGAATAGACATGAAAACGTCTTAAGTGCTAGCATGTATGAATAATTAAATAATGACATCATCCTTCAATTTCAAGATAAGATGAGAATTTAACAATAATATAGAGCCCATAAACAGGTTAGTCGGGTCAAATTCGGGTTTCACGGGTCAACAGTAAACCCACCCGTTTATAAGCGGTTTAAAGTCGGGTTAAACCTAAAATGACCCGTTATTAAATGGGTCGAGTCAACACGTTAATTTCCCGTGCGGGTTACGGGTCGGGTTTCGGGTCATGTTGGAAATTGACAGCCCTAATCCTCCTTATCTTCAAGTATAGAAAGTAGATAAAATTTGGAAAAATACATGTAAGCACAAAGAACAAGGCAAATGATAATATCCAAGGGATTGAGTTGGGTCAAAGCTCTCTCAAGTGTTAGGTCCTCCACCCTGAGAACCTGGGGGAGGGGGGACAAGGAAGGAAGAAGATAAAACAAAACTAGTCAGACATAAATCATGTTGAGTTCAGTAATTACTAGCATGAGTGAAAGAAGAGGAAATCTAGACACGATAACAAATTGAAGCTCAATATAGTAATTAAGAACAATAATACATTTCTACAAGATAGTCGATTGTCAAATCATTCGATTTCTGCACCAACTGCTATAATTCGTACATAGGATAAAACCAATTCTACCCAAACTATCGGCTCCTAAATCATAGTTGTGATAACCTATGCCGACTATGCCTCCAGGTTTATCAGACCCGACCCATCAACTCTGAGGACAAAAGTGAATAACACTGGCGTCACTGCATCTTATATTCCCTAATCGGTGCGATGCATGCTCACCACCTAGCCAAAACGTGCCCAAACCTTCCACATTTGGACATCTTACTACCCAGTTCAGTATAAGCGTGCCTTCGCCTCCTCGTGAGACCTTGGTGCAGTGATAAAAAGGAATACTTATCGATACAGTTCTCTGACCAAAATATGCAATTCAACATAAGTCTCCCCTAGACTTAGTTCCCCATTTTAATCATTTTAATTAGTCTCTTATTTTACCTAATTAGTCTGCTCTCATGCTGAAACAGACCAATACTACAAGCCTCTCATTTTCCCTAATCAGCCATCGCTGGTGGAACAGACTCTAACTGCACCTTCTTATTAATTTAATAATTAAACTTAACGCAAATCTTAAGTTTATAAATAGGTCTACTTTCCCATCACGTAACTTTTATGCCATTTTATAGTTTGTATGTAAACTTTAATTTATAGGTCGTAAATAAACACCTCTTTGTTTAATTTCATTATACAACCCAACCCCGTAATTTTCATCTATCAAGATATCATTTATTCAATTACCAAAGTTACAGTTCAATTTCTATTTTTGTTGCACAATTTCAATTTAGCTCAGTTCATCTTTTTTATACATATTTCTTCTTCTTATTATTATTATCTAATTGCGCTATTATTGTCCAATTACATGTTTTAACCCAATTTGCGCATAAATAAGAAAGAATGAAAGGTTTAGGCTCAAAAGGCCTAAACTCAACGTAAAAAATTCTAAGCAATCCAAATCAAGCCCTGGTAGATTGCATCTAGTTATGAATATCCTCCAAAAATATATGTTGAATAAAGCCTCAATATTCGATTATAATTTTATCTCAGAAGCGGGTTATTTGAGAGGGAGGGAGAGAAATGGAGTACTGAGAGTTGGTTAGGTCTTGAAAGCTACTTATAATAGAGTTAGGGTATTTTAATGCATTAGATTTTAATTTAGATTTCAGGCTATTAGATCTAGGAACACTCCAAAAGATTGCACCTAGAGGCCACGAAAAACCGACCGGCAACATACAGAAAGGGTGTGCATGTTGCCCAGGCTGGTTTGACTCGTATACCGGGTGGGTCGACCCACTTGGGGTCTGGGTCAGCCCCTTAGTCGACCCAGATGGGTGTTGGGTCCACTCAAATTCCGTTATTTGTGCTGCGAATTAATTTTAATTATTTCGAACATTGCTACCTTTTAAAATTCGAAATTCAAACTTGTTTCTTTTGTATTTTCTTCGTTTTAAGTCCGCTCACCTTCTGCACCGACTATAAAACACACAAGTCCAGTTCAAAAACTAAGCTTCATCAGAAGGTCCTGCGATAAACCAAATCTCCGACCCTCGATAGTCAATACTTAACACATCCATGGTGTTCATGTACCACAAAATCAAATGTCGCAAATTCGATTAATCAGGATTTTATTGGAGCACAACATAGCGGAACAGAAATAAATTATAATATTCAACATATAAACTTATAGCGGAAACTTCTACAACATAATAACATTTATCATTGAGTTAAACACATTCTTACATCACCCATTCATATACATCCAAGTATCGATAGTATAATACGTCTTTACATCTGACGAAGAACTCCATTTTTCAAAATCAACTGAAACTCCTCATCAATCCTGTTTAATGTGAAACACACAGTCGATCTGACCTGTGCGTCAAACACTTGGGCCAGGCTTGGATTAAACTAGTTTAAAACTAGATAATAAACCACAACTCATATCATACAATCATCAACCATGATTTAAAGGTTTCAAAATTCATGCTTTTGAAAAATAAAGCTATTATAAGACTCAAGTCCCATCATACAATGCAACGCATACTGGAGGATAGAGTTTTATCTTATAATGGCCAAACATGCTTGATATTATTTAAAACAAAACATTTGATATTATTATTATTATTAATGTCTAGGTGTGGAAATCACTTTTGAAAATAAATGTATCAATTTTAGCTCACATAATGCCCCATCTCATTATGTTGGCTATTAAAATATAAATTAAACGTAAACTCTTATTGGAAGTTGGATTCCAACAATGAATAAGGCAAAGGATCTTCCTTAACCATTGGGAATAACCTAGTAAATGTCTCAAGACTCACACGCATGTGATCCTTTGGAGCGACAGAGAAAGTCAGCACTAACTGGCTGATTAGAATCTTTCCTAAACATAACGTTCCCCGGTCATAATCGACTGTCATTTGAGGCGCCTCAATCCATCATCCACATAAGTAAACCTACCTGGGATCCATACCATGGCATCACTTTTCAGCTAAACGGGAACGTTATTCCATATCTCTATCGTCCATCATCCTGTTTTCGGTCATTCACGAGTAGTGAGGTTCTAAGGCGATGTTTCAACACAAAGCTATGCTATATTAGCCATGCTTCGATCATTATCCACGAAGTTCTGCTTTTCAACAATAACTTTGATCGGCTCAGCACTTCGCATGCCACATTGTCAGTTCAATACATATGATCGGTGTCTATTAATATATAACGCTCTGAGAACATAAGTCTCAGAAGAGGGTGTTAAGAAAAAGAATAAATTCTCCGCCACCAATTGATATAACATCAATAGAAACCAATCGGCTATGTTGTAAAATACAACTTCAAACACGCATCCAATTACAAGTCCGTTCTTTGTTTTGAACGAAACTAAAGGCCTTTATTCCACGACCTCACCTTGGTGTGAAAGCCCTTGCAACTCGAATTGCTCCGAGTATGGTTAAATCGTCGTCACAATATAACCTCATAATGGGGGATCAACCCAAGACATCAACGAGCAATCCTTATGATGTGAAGGCCTCCGCTCTTCAGTCACAGTCAATGCCATTTTCATTACGTCATTTAGTTATTCACAATGGGTCAAAATCCGGTCATTCTGAATAATTATCGCATCTTTCAAATCAATTAAGATATACAAGATGTCGTGAATCTTGTTCCATTTTGGGAATATTCTTTTACTTAAATCATTCTTTACATTTAGGAATTTCTCCGACAAATCTTATCAAAGGTTTATTCACTCTAAACTTTTGTTTAAATCCCATCTCTCTCCCCAAAATCGTATTTACGATTTCTTAATCTTATCGCTTACGCAAAAAACACACTTATCTTCCATTAAGCAATTTTTAAGCTTGTTCCAATTATTGTTAGTTTGGGAAAACTCTTTCATTCATATCTTTATAATCAAATTAAATAAATATTTTTTTCAACTAATCTTGAGAAATCATCTTCTCGTTTAACTGGGTTAAAGAACCGTGTTATTCAAAACACTGTTCACGACGAACCCCAAACCAATTGATATTAAATATAAGTGTTCAAATAGAATTAAATCAACTTATATTCAACACCAATTTACGTAATCAACGAATACAATTAGTGGAATGACGATGTTAACATCTTACAAATTCCTCAAATAGTAAACGTTTACACAATAGCAACTAATAACAAATTTTTGAAAATCATTTCTATCTGAATCCAATTTTTATTTAAATTTAAAATCTTTTCTAAGTCAAAAGATTTAACTAAACACTTCTTTCAAAGCATGGTTATATTTTATAAACCAAATAATTTAAGTTTATTTAACTTAAATTCTCAAAATGTTGTTTACCTTATTCAGCCGATTAGGAGGAAGACACAAAATAGTAGAAATATAGTTCAAAACTTCATGTTTCTTTTCCAAATCACTTACTATGATTTATCATAATTTTTCCATAATTTTAATAATTTAAAATTAGCACATTTCATTAAAACCATTTTTAGGTCACTAACGACACTGAAGCTGTTTTTATTCAAAATTGATTTGAACTTATCTCAAGATATAACTGTTGGATTTTAAAATTCCTACTACCATTTGAAACCTCTTTTAATTTCGAACCCAATGTTTTTTCATTTCTGGAAAATCCGATGGGCGAATCTCCTGATACATCCGTTTGAAGTTATATGTTGAAATTCGCGAACTACCGCTGCACTACGAGTTCTATTCGAACCAAACTTCGATTATATATTAAAATTCAATTGAATTGCTTCTAAAATAGTTTATTAATTACATAACAGCTATATAATTTTTTTTTTAAACTACATCTTCCTTTTTCATCTCAAATTCAAATATTCCATTAAATGGATATTATATATTATTTTATTATTAAAATAATATTGTTTTTTAACTTCCTTATTTTAAATAATTTTTCTTGACATCCATTATAAAAATAAATAAGGAAGTTTATAAAAGGGATTCTTTTTTTAAAACACTTCCCAAATACCCTAACTGAACTTCACTTTTCCTGTTACTATTCATTTTATAAATGAAAGCTTGAAATGGGCCTTAACTATATGAAAGTTATTTCAAATTAATCTCTTTCTTTTACGAATATTCATCGTAATGATTTAAATTTTCATCCATTACTTTCTTTTACGAATATTCATCGTAATGATTTAAATTTTCATCCATTAAAAACCGGACATCAACTTCGAACTTTTATTTTCTGCCTAATATTTTATTATTAAAATATTCAATAAAGGGAAAGTATATATGGATGCAAGATTTTGACATAATTGGTAGCATAATGAATTCACACCATTGGGTCACCCCACGAATTTCAGTCTTTCATATAAAGACAAAATAATATCCAATTAACATTTGTCAATTATCAAACACCAAAATGTGGTGTCATTGGCTAAGTGTCATAATTTTCAACACTCAAACACCGTTCCGAACTATTTTTCAAACTAATTATTAACTGTCGTATTAACTAATTAGCTATTATTTTTCTAGCCAATTCATATCCAAACACATCAACATACAACATATAAAATTGTGTGCATGTCTGTTTACATTGACAAAAGTTGCATTAATATATATCATTGTTACTATTCGTTCCATACACTTGTTTATTCGAGTAAATGTTTTCTACTACCACAAACGTAACATATACATGTTGTTTTGTTATGGTAGATTATCCAAACTTCATTGTTAATTGTTTAAACACTTAAGAACCCGAATGTTAACTTGCAAATGTTTATTTTCCAATCAACTTCATGCAACATTGCAACCAAGTTGTCAATCAATTCAAACAACCATTTGTTTACAGTTTCAACTTCTATATTACTTATGACACCATACTAATTTCTAACCAACTTCAACAATTCATACACAAACATCAAACTCATGTAACATAGCATATATTTACTTGCATAAAATTACAAGCAACGTCAACTACCACAAATATAACAAATAAATTCAAACATGAGCAATGAATTACTCACCATTGTTTTCCACTCCGTCTAACTTTAAAAAGGTAGGATTTTTTACATCTAATTGATTCCGAAAATTTTTGGCAGCCTTCAAGTGTCACCTGTGTTTTCTGAAAATGAATCGGGCAAGGATTCGATGCGTTTTGGTTTATAAAATGATGGTGTATATAATGGGGTGTAATTTTGGTTCGAGGAGAAAATAGAAAATAGTTTTAAGGAAAATAGGGCTTAGATTCTTGGGAGTGTGTCTACTCGACTGGTGGTGGGTGGCGCGGTGCTGGTGGGCTGGAGGGTGTAGACCAGGCTGGTTTTGGGTAAGGGGTGGTAGAAATGGGTGTAGGGGTGTGATTTTAAAGGTTTTTAAAGAAAGGAGGAGGTTTTAGAGTGAATTGGGGGCCACAGGGAGGAAGGGGGTGGACATAGGCTACTGTGTAAGAGGGAAGAGGTAGCGGTGGTGGTGTTGGGGTAAGGGGAGCCGGCGGGTGGTGTGGGGGAGGGAGAGAGAAGGAAGGAGGAAGGAGAGAGTGGAGAGAAAGGAGAAATATTGAGAGGTATGCTTTCTCTTTTTTAGGAAATGGAGGAGGCTTGGATTGATGAGGTGTTGATAATCTAAGGAGATGAGATTACAACACACAACAAGCACATATGAATTCCTAAGATGGTGACAACTCAAAACAAACACATCTTTGGTTTAATGAAGTGTTTTAGCCAATTTAGCTTATATACATACAACGTTTCATACAACTTGTTAACACAACAACTCATACAATATCGAATATATTTTCCAGTTATACTTACCAGTTTTTCATGAAATGCGATAATATGTAAACAAAATTTAAAATAGATTGTGTTTATTATTTTTATTAATTTAAACGAGCTGTAATTGACTATAAATCCTTATATTGTTTATTACACTACTAGACGTTGTATAATTACATATCAATACTTATGGAAACAAATTAAAGTTCTAAAAACATTCACACATCATTATACAAATATATTTTCATTTTCATTTTATTTATAAATATTTATTATGGTCTAAAAACTAATTAATCAATTGTTTAAATCAATTTTCTTTAAAATTCACCTGTGCGTTTACTACTCTCACAACCACATACGAATCCTGATGGCTACAAAATTTGAAACACTGATATATTTTTCAGATATTGTTCTAATGGCCTATGTCTCGTCAAATTCAGAGATCGTTTCCAAAATTGTCTTTCAATATGTTATAACTTGATTTTAACTGGATTTTTCGACTTGTGTTAATATTACGCATGCTCACACATTAATTCTGATTAATTTAAAATTTGGAATCTTACCATAATTCAACTTTACAGATTCGATAAAATTGGTCCTGAAATCATTTTCAGAATATCTATTTTTAACCTTTATAAAATAGTACCGAATTATCGATTTTCAAAATATTGCTTTTGATTTTCATTTCAAAAATCTAGCTACCTTATTTTAACTATTTTATAAGTCGTATATTATCAAAAAATCTCAAAATTTACAATTTTGGTAAATAATTTCAAAATTTCATTTTTGATGAAAATTGTTTGAACTGATAAGTTGATAAAACTAATTTAAATAACTTAACTCATTGTTATACTTTTTGAAATCGTATTTAAAAATAAGTGTATGTATCTAGAACCATGCACGATTATTTTAAATTCTTGAAAACTCGTTTTTTTTTTCGAAACATCAGAAATTTTGTGTTGTTACATGCTTTTTATGAACATAAGCAAGAGGTGTAGTGTATATGTCCCTAAGCTAATGCAAAAAATAGGTGGTCCACTAATTCTGTTGACCTCCTTAATGCAATTTTTATGCATCCAGTATGTATGTAAAAGAATCCTAATAATATATATAATTCTATCTGTATGCACAATTATTCACCAAAATGCAACATCGAAGTGATGATACAACCATTTTCATTTATTTTAAAATAAATTAAAGAATGTACACACATCCATATGCAAGTATGTAAGTATCCTAGTTTGTTGATATCTAACTAGTGGCTAGTGTATACGCATCGACTGCATCCATGAGCAAACACTTGCATCTACGTGAGTCCATTCAACCATAACATGTTCAGTATGTTTTAAAATATTTCCTACCACTTCTAGGCTTCTACCTACGATTTATAATTCAAATGATAGGAACAATATATCCAAATTCAAAGCTTAGGGAAGGATCAAAAGCATACTGTCAAAGAAAAACAGAAAAGAAGCACGATCCTATCTTTTGATTCCCAAGTGTTGTTGGTGCTATCTTCTCCCCACTGAATCTTAACAAGCTTGATCTCTTTATTCCGCAACTTCTTCACCTCAGATCCCAGTATCCGTGTAAGAACTTGCCTGACTGATGCTTCCCTCTCTATCTCGATCTCCTCATGAGTAATCGGCTCTATAACTACTACAGAATCATGTAAGCACCTTTTGCAAGTGTAAAACGTGGAATACATCATGAACTTTAGCTAACCTCTCTGGTAGTCTAACTCTATAGGTCATCTGACCTATTCTCTCCACTATAGGGAATGGTCCTACGAAACTCGGCGCCAAATTCCCTACAAAGCCGAACCAAACCACACTCCTCAAAGATGACACCTAAATGAAAACCTTGTCTCCCACCTCGAACTCTAGGCCTGTCTTCTACTGATCTTCATACAACTTCTGCCTGTCTTGAGCTGCCTTCATCTGCTTTCGAATTCGGTCTATTTTCTTTGAGGTCTCTCTACCCATCTCAGGTGCAAGAAGAAGTATGTTCTAGTCTCCCACGTACAAGATGGTGATCTGTAGGGTCATCCGTACAATGTCTCAAAAGGATCCATGCCTATGCTCGTCTGTAGCTGTTATTATACGCGAACTCTACCAATGGAAGATGCTCCTCCTAAGCTCCTCCCAAGTCTAAGATACATAGCAGTAATAAATCCTCAAGAATATTATTTACCCTCTCAGTCGAACCATCTGTTTGAGAGTAGTATGTAGTACTAAGTCATAGCTGTGTCCCCAATGCCTACTGCAGGCTCCTCCAAAACTCGCTGGTAAAGTTGGTTTCTCTATCACTGAAAGTACTGAAAGGAACTCCATGAAGTCAGACGATCTCTCTAAGGTACATCGATGCCAACCAAGCTGGCGTCTGTTTACTCTTAAATGGTATAAAGTGAACGCTTTTAGTTAACCTATCGACTATAACCCAGATACTGGTGTTCCCCTTCCTCGATCTAGGAAACCCATCTATAAAGTCCATCGAAATGCTCTCCCATTTACACTATTGTATGTCTAGAGGCTGAAGCAATCCATCAGGCTTCATCTACTCATCCTTCACTCTCTAGCAAGTCATGCATCTAGCCACGTGCTTGACTAAATCCTTTTTCGTCCCAGTCCAATGAAAAACTTTCCTCATGTCTCTATACATCTTATCGCCTACCGGATGAATGGTCATCCGAGGATGATGAGCCTCCTCTAAAATTGATCTCAATCAATCATCAACTCGAGGAACATGTAATATACCATCACGATGTGGCCTCCCTCTCTCATCCATAGAATACCTAGCAATGTGACTAGAGGTTTCTCCTCTACTAAGTTGGTCCATGATATCCGCTAACTGTTGATCCTCGCGCTGACTAGATCCAATGTGCTCTAAGAGAGCAGGTCGTGCCTCCAGTGATGCCAATAACCTTGGCGCATAATCCGTAGATGGTATAAAATCGAGCGATGAGATAAATTTCAAACTCTTCCACTCTACGAATAATGGACTCAGAGTCATGCTCTGTTTGCTCAATGCATCTGCTACTACATTCCACTTTCATGGGGTATAAGATATATCGAAATAATTAGATGTAGGAAACTCCATCCAGCGTTGTTATTATAAATTAAGATCCTATTGCGAGAATAGGTATTTAAAGACTTATGGTCTGTATATATCTCAAATCTCTCACCTAATAAATAATGTCTCCAAGTCTCAAGTGCAAACACTATCACTGCTAGCTCTAAATCATTGGTCGAATAGTTCCACTCATGCACGTTGAACTGTATACTTTCGTAGCAGACAACCCTCCTGCATCAACACTGCACGTAAACCCGCGTCGCTTTGTATATATGGTGAACATCTTCGTACCATTAAGAACAGTCAATACCAGAGCTGATGTGACAGCCTTCTTTAATCTTAAGAATGCATCCTCGCAATCCACATTCCAAGCAATTACTAGATTTTCTTTATAAGAAGAGTATGTAGAGATGGCATCCACGCAAAATCCTTAATAAATCTTTGATAAAATACTGCCAAGCGTAGAAAACTCCTTACCTCGGTCGCATTCTTAGGTACGCTCCAATCTTGCGCTGCAACCAATTTAGCAAGATCCACCACTGTATCATTTCCTGAAACTACGTGCCCTAAGAACCTCATTTCCTTGCACCGAAAGTGACACTCTGAAAATTTTGCTTTTAACTGATGGGCATGCGAAGTATGAAGGACCTCTTCAAAATGCAACACATGCTCATCCTCATCTCTAGAGAATATCAAGGTGTCGACCATGAATACTATTACAAACTTATTCAGGAGCTCCCTAAACACGTGACTCATCAGATCAACAAAATAAATCGGTGCAGTGGTTAGCCCAAAAGGCATAACCAACCACTCGAAGAATCCGTATGGAGTCCTAAAAGCTGTCTTATCCCCACTATCATCCGCCGCTCGAAGCTGATGAAACCCATTCGCTAAGTATACTTGAGAGAAAATGGATGCACCCACTAATTGATCAAAAAAGTCATCTTTCCAAGGGAGTGGATGTCAGTTCTTCTTCGTGAGCTTGTTTAACTCTCGGTAATCCACAATAGACGGAGAGAGCCATCTATCTTAGTAGCAAATACAACTGGCGCACCTCACTCAGATATACTCCTCCTAATAAAGCCTATCTTTAATAGTTCACCCACTTGCTTACTCAGTTCTTTCCTTTTCCTCGGAGCCATATGACGCACAAACAATGCAACATGCTTAACATTCTCCGTCAAGTAAATTCGAAAGTCGATCTCTCACCACATAGGTAGTCCTCTCACCTCCTCAAATACATCTAGAAAATCTCTCACCATTGGTACTAAGCTAATATCGTTGATAGAAGTATTTAAGGACTTGAGGAAGCTCAATATGATTGACCCTCATGGGTTGCAAATTATCTCGAGGGTCCTACCATGACAAGTCATCAACCTTACTACCATCCTCTCGCAGCCAAGGATGTAACCATACATGACCAACCAATCCATTCCTAGAATAATACCATACCCAGAAAATCCCAGTACATAGGCGTCACAATCAAACTCGACGCATAGAATCGAAAGCCTCAATCCCAAACACATCATAGATAAATGAGCTGAACTTCCTATCGTGTTTGAAACTGTTACTAAATCGAAAACGAGAGAGAAACTAAAGTGCAAACATTTGACTAACGAAGTAGAAATGAAAGAATGTGAAGCACAAGAATCAAACAAGGTTCTAACAGGAAAGTTATAGAGAGAAATCAAACCTTAGACAGTGACCTTCCTGCCCCTGCCTTGACCGACACTAGCATGGGTCGCCTCAAAATCATGCACCTGCTAGCTAGACAAATCACCCACTTGCCCTTGCTTCTAAGGGCATTACCTGCCATAATCATCTCCTCTTCTTAGGGGCCTTCTTGCTGTCCCTGACAAAGCGTCCTGTCATGCCATAACCATGACATTTAATGTAATGACCTACATTTTACATATCGGAGGATCGTAGGATATTTATTTTATTTTTATACGAAGTCATATGATCGTGTAACTTTGGAAAACGACTACTGGGGTTATTTCCCATGTTCATGATTTTTGTCGAATTTTAAATGACCGTTTTACCCCTAGCGAATCTTGTCCCGTCTGTAACTTTAGATTGATAAGGAGATTTGACCTAAAACCACTTCCCTTGGATTTGGATGATGGTTTACCTTTCCGTAGAGTGGTCACATTAATCAAACGGACTTACCGTTTGCGAGATATGGCTGAAATAAGGTTTGAAGATGGAAAAACAGCTAAACCGGGTTTAATTAGGTGATTAATGGTTAGGCCCGTAATCTGTTTCGGGATTAGGGTTATGGAGGGCTGAAAAAAGTTAGAGAATGATTCATTTTCATTTTTCCAGCCGCCACTTACCTTCCTTTAACCCTAGTAACGGCCTCCACCTTCTAAATTCATCCCTAATCACAACTTAAGCAAAACTGCATCAAATCAAGCCAAATTAACATCAAATCCGAGATAGATCTATTGTTACAGTAATTCGACCCAAATCAGTGGAATCTCCAGATCTATAATTTATTTGTGGCTAAGGCGAGTGATTTGCATGTTTTTACACTAATTACGACTAATTATGGGTGATTAGTGATAATTAGCGAAATCAAAACTCATAAAAATATGAAAAAATATGCATAAATTTTGAAATATTATTCTATGCCACTGATGAAAATTTGGGTTAATTTGGATTAAGTTTGCTAAACCTATAGTTAAAACATGCTTAAGGGGATTAAGGTGAAAATCATGCTTTTTGGGTATGTTTGATCTGAAATGACCTATATGCTTGATGTTTTGATCTTTTTGACTGAACCTATATGTTATTATTGTTGTTTGGGATGTTTCATGAATGTTTAGTAAAGTTAGAATGGTTGAAAACGCCGTCGTATGGCGAGAATGGACGATACAAGCTTGTTGGAAATTCTACAGGGATCCGGATCGGATCGGCTAGGGGGATCGGATCGGCTAGGGGATCGGAACGGATGAGCCGGACCAAACCAGATTAGAACATGGCAAGAAGGAAGGCCACTTCCATAGAGTTGGATTTAGAGTACGATACTGAACCAAACCGAAGCATGGGCACCGAACCGAACCGAAGCGTGGGCATCGAACCGTACCAAACCGAAGCATGGGCACCGGACCAAACCAAAACATGGGGTACCGAGCCGAACCAAAGTGGTGGCACTGACCGAAGTGGGAGAGGACCGAACCGAACCGGGCTTTAGTCTCTACCACTACCACGCGACGATGATCATGAGCTCTTCTAAAAACCAACTCCAATTCGAACAAAACCCGAGATGCAAAGGCAATCCAAATGCGAAGTTGTTACTTAGGATCCAGATGGAACCAACAAGTTGATTTCTAGGGTTGGGCTTTGCTGCGGGACGTGTGCAAAGTGGTTATCGATATCTATAACTTTGGTTCACTATTGAGAGATGGGGCATGTAGACGAAACAGACCCAGAGGATGTACAGACTGATTGGCCTGTATCCCAAAGCTAGAGAAGTTTGGACTGGAAAGGGTTATTGGCTATAGACCAGAAGGGCATGGTCATAGTAATAGTTGTACGGAGTCCAGAAGGGCATGGACCCGTTATGGCCCCAATGGTTGTGGTGACCAAAGCAGTGGATATCACAAGCTTTATGCACTAAGTAAGAGGTGTGAGGATGATTTCTTTGTTTGATGTTTTCTATCACCATGACACACACACTCCCATTTTTACACTTTATGTTAGTGTTACCTTAGAGTACTGGTTGCAGGTCCAGGTTCAGGTATGATCATTTATACCTGTTATTTTTTTATTTTGCTGTTATCGCTCATACCATACTTTTGTCTGACCCAGAGTTTTATGTCTCTTATTATTACTCTAGGTGCTCCTAAACGAGCAGACTAGAGACAGGTTAAGTGGTTATGCACGAGTAGCTGTCCGGATACGAGCGGGAGGCTTCCACATACTATTTACACATATTGTCCCTGTGTTGTCGATGGTTACTACTTTGGGAATTAGTAGTGTACCTTTTCTATTTTGCTTTAGAGACAATATTTTGAAGTTGTAATAATGGTTTAGATCATAAGCTGTATTTTGGATTCTGCTGCTATGATGGTTTAGTTTTCAGCTTATGTACTGTCTTTCCTGTTTTATGTCAAGTTATGTTTTTATTATATTTTATTCCATGCGCTGTGAGATATACTATAGGTTCTTGATAGTTCATAATTTCAAATCCTTTTCCTTTAACGACCGTCGCGTGCTAGTCGGGCATTAGCACAGCGCATTTCGGGGAGATGTCGGTTGGTTCGGGGCGGGCCGTCACACTTGGTATCAGAGCCTAGGTTTCGTAGTTTAACTTAGGGGAAGACATCAAGGAAAGATAGTATACATATATGAGAGCATGTATTTGTAATATTTTGGTTTTCAAAAGCTATATATATACTATTAGTATATCTAAGGATAAGGTCGCATTGCACTGGCACCACTAAGGAGATGATTAATCGTTTTCTCCTTACAGATTGAACAATGAGCCGAAATACAAGGAGTATGGGTTCAGGGGCCAACAATGAGAATGTCCCTGATATGAGGGCGATGTTTATTGCCTTCATGCGAGAGATGCTTAGGGATGCTCAGGGAGCAGTTCCTAATGCTGCTAATGGTGGTGGTGCAGTAGTGCAGGCACCTAGAGCAGATTTCGCCCAGCTCTGCAAGGATTATACTAGTCTTGGCGGGATGCCATTCCACGAAACGGAGCTAGGTTGTGTAGTTTAGCCAAGGGGAAGATATCAGGGAGAGATAGTACACGTATATGAGAGCGCGTATTTGTGATATTTTGGTTTTCAAAAGCTATATATGTATTATTAGTGTAGCTAAGGATGAAGTCGCACTGCACTGGCACCACTATAGAGATGGTTAATCGTTTTTCTCTTTGTAGATTGAACGATGAGCAGATATACAAGGAATACGGGTTCAGGGGCCAACAATGGGAATGTTCCTGATATGAGGACGATGTTTACTACCTTCATGCGAGAGATGCTTAGGGATGCTCAGGGAGCAATTCCTAATGCTGCTAATGGTGATGGTGCAGCGGTGCAGTCGCCCAGAGCCGATTTCGCCAAGCTCGGCAAGGATTGGTGGAAAGCTGTTTCATAGAACGGAATTGGCAACGGAAGTTCAAGATTGGCTTGATAGTTGTGAGCACATCTTCGGGGATTTAGGGGTCGAGGATGCAATGAAGAGAAAGTTAGCATCACGTCAGCTTCAAGGACGGGTTATTTATTGGTGGAATGCTATTAAAGTAGCTACTCTAGAGGATCAAATTACTTGGAATCAGTTTATGACTCACTTCAGTGATAAGTTTATCCCAGCTGCTGAAAAGTCAGAATTGTTTAGGAAATTTTTGGAGCTTAAGCAGAATAGTAGGGCAGTCTCGGAATATATTGCTGAGTACGATAGTTTATCGAAATATGGATTATCTCTCATCGATACTACATAGAAAAAGAATGAGAAGTTCATAACTGGCCTAGATGAGTACTTGGGGGAAAGACTTATAAACCATATCGATGAGACATTTCAATCCATTGTGGGGAAGGCACTGAGATCAGAGAGTCTTTACCCTAAGTCGAAGACCGAGGTTGTTATTACATCTGTAGAGGAGCCAAAGCCGCAGGCAAGAAGTGGAGGCAAAAATAATTCCTAGAATAAGAGGAAGTAGAACCAAACCAAGGATGGTGAGAAAAAGAAGAATAAGGAAGATATCGAGTGCTTTAGTTGTGGCAAGAAGGGCCACTATGCCAGCAGTTGCCAAGCAAAACCAGGGAAAAAGAAGTGCTTCAACTGTGACCAAGTAGGACATTTTAAAAATGAATGTCCACAACCCCCTAGGGATAAGAAAATGGTGAAAGCATATGCTACCAACGCTGTTTCTTCTTCGTCGAATGCCCCAACTGCGGCGCAGAAGGGAAAGGGTGTCGTTATTCAAGGTATGCTTTTTTGTTTATGATGTTCCTGTTCGAGAATTGTTTAATACCGTGGCTTCTCATTTCTTCATATCTAGTGACCTGGAAGATAGGTTGGAATTCGAACTCGAGATAGTCGATAGACCTTTAGTTATGATGAACCTGATCGGTGGTTCGACTAGCCTTAGCATGATTTGTCGTAATTTGGTCTTATCAAGTCATGGATGCATGTTTGCTTATGATTGCTTTGTTTTGGGATTTACTGGGTTTGGCATTATTTTGGGAGTCGATTGGCTCCAAAGAAATGGGGTGGTGGTAGACTGTGAGGGGTCTTCGGTGACCATTAGGGAGGACGATGGGTGAAGGGTGGTATTGGGTTGCCTACCTAGTAATGAGGTGATGGCTAGTTTTCTACATTCCCTCGACATCATGTAGGATGAGTTATCAGATGTGCCTATTGCTAGCGAGTATCCGAACATCTCCAAGGAAGTGACCGGACTTCTACCACATCGAGAGATTGAGTTTCAGATTGATTTAGTGAAACACGCCAAATCTATAGTGATGCTACTTCATCGTATGGCGCCAAGGGAGAAGTGGGAGCTCGAGGTGCAAGTAAGCGATCTGTTGAAGAAGGGATTTATCCGAAGAAGTGTTTCCGAGTGGGGAGCACCAGTTGTATTTGCAACCGAGGCCGATGGTTCCCTTCGATTGTGTGTGGACTACCGCGAGTTGAATAAGGTGACGATGAAGAATAAGTATCCTACTCCACAGATAGACGATTTATTTGATCAGTTGAATGAAGCAAGAGTGTTTTCCCAGTTGGATGTTGGATCTCGTGACAGGTTTTCATCAGCTCAGAGAAGCAGCTAAGATTATATCTAAAACAACATTTCGAACGCCGTCTGGATTTTATGAGTGGTTGGTCATGCCATTCTGGTTGACCAATGCACCAACATATTTTGTGGATCTTATGAATAGGGTATTCAGGGATCAATTGAATAAGTTTGTTCTTGTGTTCGTGGACAATGCCTTAGTTTATTCGAGGACGGAGGAAGAACACAAGGAACATTTAAGGACAGTGATAGAGGTGTTGAGGAAACACCAACTGAAAGCGAAATTTTCTAAATGTCACTTTTGGAGGAGGGAAGTGAGGTTCTTGGGTGATGTTGTTTCTGAGAATGGTATTATCGTTGACCCTTTGAATGTGGCTACGGTGCAAGATTGGTCTACGCCCAAGAATGCAGCGGACATGAGAAGTTTCTTAGGGTTAATTGGATATTATCGTAAGTTTGTCCAAGACTTATCCAAGATAGCATCGCCGTTAACTCCGTTGGCCAAAAAGAATCATGCTTTCGTCTAGGATGAAGGGTGTGAGAATAAATTTAAGAGTCTAAAGGAAAAGTTGACGTGCGCACCAGTGTTAGTCATTCCTAAGGGGAATGAAGAGATGAAGGTATACACGGATGCCTGTGGTAATGGACTAGGTGTTGTCCTAATGCAAGGAGGTAGGGTTGTAGCTTATGCTAGTCGACAACTGAAACCGCATGAGAAAAGATATTCTACCCATGATTTGGAATTGGCAGCGTTTGTGTTCGCGTTGAAGATGTAGAGACATTATATCTTAGGAGAGAGATTTGAGTTGTTTACCAATCATAAGTCATTAAAGTATCTTTTCTCTTAAAAGGATTTAAATCTTCATCAACAGAGATGGTTAGAGTTCTTGGCTTCATACGATTTCAATATCGCATACACACCCAAAAAGGGCAATGCACTAGTTGATGCATTGTGCAGGAGACGTGCCAATTTGGGGGCTATGTTTCTGGAATGGAAGCAACTGGAGTACATCGCGGGGTATGATTTCAGACCTAAGTGCGAATTAGATCCAGAGATTCTAGCAAGTTTGACGATCAGACCAACTTTGATTGAGTGAATTGGTTCCAGTCAAAGGGACAATCCTAACCTATTGGAAATCATCTCTAAGGTAGAGATGAATATCAATGGTGAGGAAATGAACAAGTACGGACTTAATCGAGATGGATGGCTTCAAAAGAATGGTAGACTAGTTGTACCCAAAGTTAAAGGATTGAGAGATGAAGTGCTTAGAGAATGTCATCACTCGAAATTGACTATACATCCCGGTGGTAACAAAATGTATCGAGACATGAAGCAGAACTATTGGGAAGGGATGAAGAGAGACGCTGGGAAGTTTATATCCTAGTGCATGAACTTTCAGCTAGTTAAAGCCGAGAAAAAGAAGCCTAGTGGTTTGTTATAACCATTGGAAATTCCCAAATGGAAATGGGAACAAGTCTCAATGGATTTCATTGATGGTTTACCAACGACTAGATCGGGTCATGATGGTATTTGGGTGATTGTGGATCGACTGACCAAAAGTGCAAGGATTGTACCGATCATGTCGAACAGAAAGACAACTAAGTTAGCAGAACTGTATATAAAATGGGTAGTGAGATTTCATGGAGTACCTAAAGGCATTATGAGTGACCGAGATTCATTACTAGTGTGTTTTGAAAGAGCTTACAAGAGGCTTTTGGGTTGGAATTACATCTCAATACCGCGTACCATCCTCAAAATGACGGCCAAACAAAGAGGGTGAATCGTGTATAGAAGGATCTCTTAAGAGCTTGTATATTGAATTTTGGGGGTTCATGGGATGACCATTTACATCTGGTTAAGTTCGCATATAATAATATTCACCAGTCCAGTATTGGTATGGGTCCATACGGAAGACCGTGCAACTTACCATTATGTTGGCTGGAAACCAGTGAGAAATTTGTGCTTGGGCCAGATGTAATAATAGAAACTTCAGACAAGATCAAGGTTATCCAACAGCGGATGAAGGCTGCCTAAGATAGGGAGAAGAGTTATGCTGATAAGAGACGGAGAGATTTGAAATTCTCTATTGGTGATTTGGCATTCGTCAAGATTTTTCCGTTGAAGAGTGTGATTCAATTTGGTAGGAAAGGTAAATTGGCACCAAGATTTGTTGGTCCATTTCCAGTTCTTGAACAAGTTGGGAATTTAGTGTATAAAGTTGGATTATCTAATGAGATGGTAGGAGTTCACGACGTATTTCATGTTTTCCAGTTAAGGAAGTTCGTGCATGATTCTGATATGATTATTTCACCAGATCAGTTAGATGATATCGAGTTAGAATCGGAAGCAGTTGGGAGCCGCAGGACGATTCATATTATCGGACACGATACGAAAAACGTTCGAAGGAAAATGGTGGAATAAGTCAAGCTCCAGTGGGGGCGATAATGAGGACGACTATACTTGGGAAACAGAGGAGAGCATAAGGAAGTCGTATCCTAAACTCTTTACCTGGTAAGATTTTATTTCAATATAGTTATTCCCTTATTAGTAAACCGCATGCTAGGATAAGCTTGTTGTGTTATTGTGTATGTTTGATTGTTTGTAAATGGTTGATAGGCATGCGGAACACCATCGTATGTTTTGGTTAAGGAATTTCGGGGTCGAAATTTCTTGAGGGGAGGGAGTGTAACGACCCGCGTTTTATGTATTGGAGGATCGTAGGATATTTATTTTATTTTCATACGAAGTCAGATGGTCGTGTAACTTTGGGAAACAACTATTGGGGTCATTTCCCACGTTCACAATTTATACCGAATTTTAAATGACCGCTATGTCCCTGGCGAATATTGTTTCGCCTATAACTTTTGATTGATAAGGAGTTTAGACCTGAAACCACTTCCATTGGATTCAGATGATGGTTTACCTTTTCGTAGAGTGGTCACGGTAATGAAATGGACTTATCGTTTGGGAGATATGGCTGACATAAGGTTTGGAGATGGAAAAACAGCTTAACCGAGCTTAATTAGGTGATTAGTGGTTAGGCCCATAATCCATTTCGGAATTCGGATTATGGAAGGGCTGAAAAGAGTTAGCGAATGATTCATTTTCATTTTTCCAGCCGCCATTTACCTTCCTCTAACCCTAGTAATGGCCTCCACCTTCTAAATTCATCCTGAATCACTTCCTAATCACAAATTAAGCAAAACTACAGCAAATCAAGTCAAATAAACATCAAATCAGAGGTAGAGCTGCTGCTACACGTAGAAATTCAACCCAAATCAGTGGAATCTTCAGATCTATAATTTATTTATGGCTAAGGTGAGTGATTTGCAAGTTTTTACACTAATTACGGCTAATTAGGGGTGATTAGTGATAATTAGCGAAATTATGACTTAGAAAAATATGAAAAAATATGCATAAATTTTGAAATATTATTCTATGTCACTGGTGAAAATTTGGGTTAATTTGGATTAAGTTTGCTAAACCTATAGTTAAAAGATGCCTCAGGGGATTAAGGTGAAAATCATGCTTTTTGGGTATGTTTAATCTAAAATGACCCATATGCTTGATGTTTTGATCTTTTTGATTGAACTATGGGTTGCTGCTGTTGTTAGGGATGTTTCATGATTGTTTAGTAAAGTTAGAATGATTGAAAACACCATCGTATGGCCAGAATGAACGATACAAGATTGTTGGAAATTTATAGGGATCCGGATCAGATCAGCTAGGGAGATCTGATCGGCCGGGGGATCGGATCGAATGAGCCGGACCGAACTGGATTGGAACATGGCAAGAAGGAAGGCCACTTCCATGGATTTGGAGTTGGAGTACAAGACCAAACCAAACCGAAGCATGGGCACCGAACCAAACCTAAGCATGGGCACCGAGCCGAACCGAAGCGTGGGCATCGAACCAAACCAAACCGAAGCTTGGGAACCGGACCGAACCGAAAGTGGGGTACCGAACCGAACTGAAGTGGGGGCACCGAACCGAAATGGGAGAGGACCGAACCGAACTGGGCTTGAGACTCTACCACTACCACGTGACGATGATTGTGAGCTCTTCTGAAGACCAATTCCAATTCGACCAAAACCCGAGATGCAAAGGTAGTCCAAATGGGAAGTTGTTACTCAGTATCCAGATGGGATCCAACGAGTTAATTTCTAGGGTTGGGCTTTGCTACGGGACATGTGCAAAGGGGTTATCGATATCTATAACTTTGGTTTATCGTTGAGAGAGGGGGCATGTAGACGAACCAGAGCCAGAGGATGTATGGACTGATTGGCCTATATCCTAGAGCCAGAGAAGTTTGGACTGGGAAGGGTTATTGGCTATAGACCAGAAGGGCATGGTCATAACAATAGTTGTACGGAGTCTAGAAGGGCATGGACCTGTCATGGCCCCAATGGATGTGGTGACCAATGCGGTGGATATCGTAAACTTTACGCACTGAGTGAGAGGTGTGAGGATGATTGCTATATTTGATGTTTGCTATCACCATGACATGAGCCCTCCCATTTTTACACTTTATATTAGTGTTACCTTAGAGCACTATACATCTTTTTGAGCTAACTCTTTGGTTGCAGGTCCAGGTTCAGGTATAATCATTTATACCTGTTATTGTTTTGTTTTGCTGCAACCGCTCATACCATACTTTTGTCTGACCCAAAGTTTTATGTCTCTTCTTATTACTCTGGGAGCTCCTAAACGAGCATACTAGAGACAGGTTAGGTGGTTATGCACGAGTAGCTGTCCGGAGACGAGCAGGAGGCTTCCACGTATTATTTACATACATTCTCCCTGTGTTGTCGATGGTCACAACTTTGGGCATTAGTAGTGTACCTTTTCTGTTTTGCTTTAGAGAAAATATTTTGAAGTTGTAATAATGGTTTAGACCATAAGCTGTATTTTGGATTCGGCTGCTATGACGGTTTAGTTTTCAGCTTATGCACTGTCTCGCCTGTTTTATGTCAAGTTGTTACTATTATATTTTATTCCATGCGCTGTGAGATATACTAAAGGTTCTTAATGATTCATAGTTTCAAATCCTTTTCCTTTGACGATCATCCCGTGCTAGTTGGGCATTAGCACAATGCATTTCGGGGAAATGTCGGCTGGTTCGGGGAGGGCCGTCACATTTAACATCCTTCTTGATCTGATATTTTTCAGGTTTCTCATCTTTCTTCTTGTTAGCCTTCTTAGGCCACCACTTCTTTTTCCCAACATTTTCCTTAGCCACCTCAGCTTTTTTTTTCTATAATATCACCTTTTCGCTCTTCATGCATGAGTGTCATCACCACAAAATTCTCAAACGTGGCACCCATCGGAATATATGCCATAGCTAATCCATGTAGAGGTTGGTTCAAACCTTTAGTGAACCTCACTGCTTTCTTGTCGGCGGTATTCACCAAATGTATCCTATATATCGCGACCTCATTAAATTGATTGATATATTCCTTAATCGAAATATTGCTCTGTTTTAGCACTAAATACTTTTCTAATTGCATTTCCTTCTCTGCTTGAGATAGAAACTTTCTCCCAAACCTCTTTGTAAAGTCATTCCAAGTCTCGAAGCGATGCTCTGCCTCAGCCTTCTCCTTCCAAAAAGAAGCCAGATCTTTCAATTGCCATGCAGCCAGCCACACCTGCCTCCTTTTATAAAGCTCTAAAAGTCCAAAGAAGCTCTTGGTACTCCTGAGCCAGGCGCAGGCCTCGACAAAAGTATCTTTACCATGGAAAGTCTTGCCACCAAGAGAAGTAAAATGCTTGCAAAGCATGGAGAAGTCAACGGCTGGTGGTGGACTCGGACGAATCACTACGGATGAAGGATGAGCTCAGGCATTTCCTTGCCTTTCAGCAGGTGTCGTAGCTTCTACATACGTACGGGAGCAAAAAGAAATGGGAATTCCCTCGGGAAAATTAGGAGTCCCGGACATGCTGCAATCAGAAAAGAGAGAAGGATTCAAGAACGAAATCAAGAGAATATTGTAGTTAACTTGAGGGGATGTTTTCAAAAAACAATTTTTTATTTTGAAAACATTTTTCTTTAAAATATTTTTTTAAAACAAAACTTTTTACTGATCTTGTAACCTTAGGCTTTAATACCACATGTAATACCCCACATTTCTTAACAAGACCCATATGAGGATTTTACGAAGAAATATGAAGAGTATAGGCATAAAGTAACATCACAAAGGCTAAAATTGTAACACCCCACATCCGTTAGGGTCACTCACAAAGGGAATGCACTAAGTTCTGTGGAGCATTATGGGTAAAAGATGCAGATAAATTACAAGACAGACAAACATTAAACAGGGAAAATAAAACTTTGCTTTATTGACAAAATAATTTGTACAAGGTTCCTTTACAATATCAGAGTATCAACTGTCTTTACAAAATAAAGAAGCATAAAATACATTTATATTCCCCAATGTAACAAAAGCCAGCAATAGCAATCCAAAGCCGATGCATCCAAGATTCTCCAAGCTTGGAAAGAGAAATCATCCCAAAACAAATCTGAGCTATCCTATTTCCTCCTTAACAACCTGGGGGGGAGAACGGAAGAAAGAAGACGAAAGAAAAACAGAGTCAGACATAAAGCCTGAGTAAGTTCAGTAACTTCTAGCATGTGAACATGGAAAACAAAACGACATGAATTAACTGAATACAAGATTACACCATGACGATAGGGTCAACAAGATTAGACAAGGTAGTCACAAGATATGCTAAGATAAACTGGATACGCTCTAATACTTTCGTTGCTTCGCTGTTTACTTGTTATACTGGTTTCTATATCTCTGCACCGCCTAACTAGTGTTTCAACTAGTAACGATAACATGATCCCAATCCCTGTATTTTCCATTGCCTTCAGGCATCCATTTATTAGTTGTTACCTAGATCTAATCTAGGGTTTTCTATCCACTGCTTTCTAGATTTAACTATAGTTTTACGCTATCTGCTGAACGCTTTTCGAGTTCAGGGTTTATGCCACCTAGTCCAACTAGGGATTACGCTACCTGTCGAACAATGCCCCCAAGTCTAGGACACACTACCTAGAGTGGTATATGTTCCTAGGCTTCCCCACGCATGTATCGCGAATCGTTATCGCTTGTCTAGATGCACATGTCCTGTAATGTGCGATCCGAGTCCTGTGACAGGGCAAATCAAGGAATACAGAACTCGGTCGGGAGCTTTCAGATATCTGCCGATGCAGATGCTAAGGTCTGTTTTAATTCCAGTGGCTATGGTCCCACTTGACCCCTCCCTCAGCTAATGAAAGGCACACCTTGTAAAATGAGAACTATACGCCGGCCCCCGGTGCCCCACTATCCTATGGCCATCCGCAACCATAACTAGATAGCAAGTATATGGTCTTTTGAAGTTCTCCGCCTTTCCGCTTCATGTATCTTGATTGACTCAAGATGGATGGTAGACGACGAGTTGCTATCACAGGGCTACCGTCTTCTCGCCGAATCACGCTGGTCCATCCTAGTCTTTAGGTTGCCACATATATATTGAACCCAAGGCATACCCTCGGTTCTTCTAACGCAGACCTTAACCTCTGTGAGCCCAGGATGATCATCTGCAGCCTCACAGAGGGATACCAAGAGTACCCTCACGTCCCCTCGAAGCCTCGGGCTTCGTAACCCAATTCGTTGGAGCCTTCTTAAAACCAGATGGATGTCCGCTCCTTCGTGTTATACTAAGAATTACTACTTAGTTCTACTAACTAAGGTTTACCACTTAGTTTCCAAATTCCTTGTTTTCTTAACTAAGTTTTACTACTTAGTCCCTTTTTCAACTGAGGTTTACTACTTAGTTTTCTTTCTCGCCAGGTTGGGTTGGTTGAGTGTCTTTAGTCGATTCAAGCTATCTTAACCCTCTCCCCTTATCCTATTACACTGGTTAAGTGTTATCCCTTTATGCTTTTTACTTAACCCTATTCATTTATCATATTCTGATGGTTAAGCATTCAGGTTTACTTAACCTTATGGTCTAGTCCAGCTAACATATTAAATTGGCTAAGTGTATTAATTAACCCCAACCTCTAGTCTAATTAACATGTTAAATTGGCTAAGTGTATTAATTTTACTTAACCCCACCTTCTAGTCTAGTCAACATGTTAATTTGGCTAAGTATTCCCATGGACTTAACCCTCCCATTCTAGCTTTAACTGTGCTAAGTTGGTTAAGTGTTCCTTAACCTTCCCATTCTAGCTTAACCGTGTTAGGTTGGTTAAGTGTTCCTATGGACTTAACTCTTCCATTCTTGTTCTAGCTTTAATTAATAAATTAAAGCCGCAACCTCTCACATTAGACAGATATTGCTGCGGTTACTGGATGTGCCGGTCGGTTCCGGGCAGGTTTACACCGCAACTTAGTCTAACCTCGGGTTAGGCATATTCATGTTTTCTAAGTTCAAAGGGTTTTTGATTAATTTCCAAATCTGATTTTGAAAACAACCATCCCGTCCTTCGGATCAGTTAGTGATAGCCAGGGAGGGCAGGAAACTTGTATTTTCCAAACCCAAGCCTAGACACTATCCTCTCTGTCACCCTAGAACCTTCTGGTCTATGTGTTATAAAAAGGGATGTTATCAAAATACTTTTCTTTTGTTTATAAATTGTTAACAATTTATTTCAAAAGCCCATTTCCCCTTTTTAGACAAATTTGGCCTATATTTATTTGTCAAGCCTACTAGTATACTTATATTCTAGGCCCAAGTCCTAACCCAACATGCAGTTTAGGCCATTTCCTATTTCATTGCCGAAACTAGATTAAATATCCTAGTTTATAATTTATGGCCAAAACTTAACCAAGTTACATATTTTGTGGTAAATGAACAATTTAACATTTATGACGAATTCTATAAGTAAATTACTCCTAATTTACTTATTTCATTACTACTCTTTTAATGTACATTGTCACATTTATTATTATGGCCCATTCTCTCTTATTTATCATATTTATACTTTTTGGTATGTAAATTATACCAAATTTAGTGTCGCTAACCATAATTTATTCTAAACATGACAATTGCTCACAATTATGAATAAATTCAAAATTGTGCTAATATACTTATTCCAAATCAACCTTAATTAACCCAATCTTGGTTTAACATCCTAATTCACAATTTATGGCAAAACTAGAATTATTTTTCTAGTTTACATTTTATGCCTAAAATTTAGCTTACTTACTAATGCTAAATTTAATATGTCAAAATCACATATTCCCTAATCCATGTCAAATTTCCCCGTTTTCATTTTAATATGCATGTCATAATACATATTCCAAATTATGCCAATTTCCAAGTTTACAATTACGTTCATATTCATTTCCATGTTTTTCCCCAAATCGCATTCCCACCGTTCGAATAATCGTGATTCAACCTAGATTATAAATAAATCTAGATTCGTAGCTAAAAAGGGAATGAATCAAAATGACAAGGAGGAATAATTGGCATAAAAAGGTTTGGACAACAATGTAGGTTCAAGAATATGGGTAGACCTAACTAAATAGGTAAATTCCCACTGTCTTAAAACCAAAGAATGGGCAAAATAGGTTCAAGAACGTGGGTAGACCTAACTTAATAGGTAAATTCCCACTGTCTTAAAACCAAAGAAAAAACCAAGGAACAGGTAGAATAAATAATTGGGTTTAGACCCAATTTCACAATCACCAAACTAAAGCAATATTTTCCTAATCATGAATCATGGGTGTCAAAATCACAATTGTCCTCATTATGTCATAAGCAATAGTTTATGTCCAATTCAAAGGCTTATGCTCTTAGTCATAAGTAATGTCCATGGTCATAGGCAATATAGGCGATGTTCATAGTCCAAAAGGGAAAATAATTCCCATAGTCCTAAGTCATTGTCATAGGCAATGTTTATATGTCCCAAAATCAAAGGCTTATGTCATAGTCCAAAGGCATATGCTTTCAAAGGCCACAGTTCTATAGTCATAGTCACCGTTACAGTCTTATTTTTCCTCGAATCATAACAGTTCTTAATTCAGTCCAAGAGTATAAACACAGATTCGAAGAGAGAGAGAGAGAGATTTGGCATATTCCTTTATTCCTTTAATTTCATGTCACAAATAAAACAAAATATTCAGATCTAGAAATAACCAACTTACAGAAAATAGATCTAGAAAAGAAGGAAAGCGTGGCTATGATTCGTGCGTCGTTGCTTGAAACTTGTTTGAGCTAGCCTTTGAATTCTTCACTTGAAACTTTGATTTGAATCCCTCCTTAAAAGTCTTTTAGCAGCATCTCCTCGTCTTGAATCATATTTTATTTTATTTATTAATTATTTAAGAAAATTTAGAGGAGGGGAAGAAGCCATGAATCTTAGCGGCATAAGGATAGAAGAGAATTGGTGCAAAGAGAATGAAGACTAGGGCTGTTTATATAGCTGCTCAAGACCTTATCGTACACGCAGCACTGAGTCAGCATTGAACCTAGTTAAGAAAATAGTCCAGGTACATAGATGAATCTAGCCAAACCTTATCATACACGCAGTGCTGAGTCAGCATTGGGTCCCACAAGCTATTTTGGCGTAAAAGTTTGATTTTCAAACTTTTGAATTTCTGGAATTTATTTAACTGTTTTATTCACATGAAATATTCTTATATGTATACAATTCCTCTAACGACCATTTTACGCGTATATATATACGCACAACTTTCATTTTATTTTCAAAATTAAAATGATGTTGCCATATTTCATTGACTGTAGCCTTATCTTGAATTTTATCTTTCGTATATCTATATTTTTGCATATATATATATTTATATTCTCATATGTATATATATATATATATATATTTTCTTTATTTCCTTATATGTACGTTCTTATCCTTTCAAATTTTGAATTTGTATACGTACATATATTTGCATGTTCAGTTGGCCCTCTCTAAAACAAAGATAAAAAAAATTATGTCGCCGCCGGGGTTCGAACCCCCGACCTCCATGCTACAAATCCAATGCCTTAACCAACTGAGCTACAGAGGCTTTTGTTAATAAGTCTTAGAACAATAATAATTATTGTTCTCTCCTTACTTCTCTTTTTCATGTTAGTTACAATACTTAAATTAAACAACTGCATGGATCCTTTTCTTTTAATTTTTCTTTTAAAAATTAATTATACTTTAATTTGAGAATCTTAATGTCGCAGAATTACGGGGTGTTACAAAAATTCACAAGAAAATAATAAATAGCCACAATGGAACTTCAATTTTTACTCAAAAACAAAATAAGAAATATCATTACATCATCATAAAACCATAGTTGTCTCAATAAAAAATTAGAGTAACAAAATAAAAAGTATCATCCTCATCATCAAGTATAGAAAATAGCTAAAATGTGGAAAAATACATGTAAACACAAAGAACAAAAGAGATGATAATCTCCAAGGAACTGAGCTGGGTCAAACTCTCTCAAGTGCTAAGTCCTCTACCCTGAGAACCTATGGGGGAAAGGAAGGAAGAAGAGAAACAAAATTAGTCAGATATAAAGCCTAACAAGTTCAGTAGTTACTAGCATGAGTGAAAAAGAGGAAATCCTGAAAGGATAATAAATTGAAGCTCAACATAGTAATTAAGAACAAGAGTATATTTTTACAAGATAGTTGATCGTCAAATCATTTGTTTTATGCACCAACTGCTATAATTCATAAATTAGGATAATGCTAATTCTACACAATCGATTGGCTCTTAAACCATAGTTGTGATAACCTATGCCGAATATGGCCCCGGGTTTATCAAACCTGACCTATCAGCTCTAAAAACATAGCGAATATCATTGGCGTCACAGCATCTTATCTTCCCTAATCAGTGCGATGCACACTCACCGTCGCGCCAGAACGCGCCCGTACCCACCATGTTTGAACCTCTTACTACCTAGTTCAATAAAGCGTATCTTCGCCTCCTCGTGAGACCTCGTGTAGTGATAAAAATGATATTGACTGATACAGATCCCCAACCAAAACATGTAATTCGACATAAGTCTCCCCTAGATTTAATCACCCATTCTAATCATTTTAATTTGTCTCTTGTTTTCCCTATAAGTCTGCTTTCACTACCAAAATGGACCAATACTACGAGCCTCTTATTTTCCCTAATCAACCGTCGTTGCGGAACGGACTCCAACTACACCTCCTTATTAATTTAATAATTAAACTTTAAGCAAACCTTGAGTTTATAAATAAGATTACTTTCATTAACGTAACTTTTCTGTTATTTCATAGGTTGTATGTAAATTTTAATTTATAGGTTGTAAATAAACACCTCTTTTGTTTAATTTAATTATATAACCTAACCCCTGTAGCAACCCGAAATTTTGGCAATAGTTTATTTATTTATTTGATTAGGCTTTGAAAACGGAATTTTCACAAATAATAAAATTTGACAACGAAACTTACATAGATGCCTTCGTGATACAATTTTGGACAACATTCATGTTTTGAACTTCGCGAACGTAGTCTGTCTGAAAAAGTTACGAACAAAATACTAAACAGACGAAAAATAAATAAATAAGAGTAAAATATATAAGTTAATAATTAATTACCTTAACCCATGTCCAGACCACAGCCTTGCCGACCCGAGCGGTCGACCACTGGTTCGAGTTGGGTCGAGCCAGGTGTTGCGGCGGTAAGGTTTTTTTTATAAGTTATATAAATATATGGGTGAGTCTTAATTAAACTAATCTAATGGTCTAGGCCTGTTCTAATCCAATAAAGGGTTAGACACCATTCTGTTGAACATAATTTCAAAGGTAGCAGTGAACCTCTACCATTTCCCTCTTCTAAATCAAATCCAAATATATATAATCAAAACAAACATAGATTGAAGAAGATTAGAATCAGTTTTATGTGCAAAGGAGATGTTGTTGCGTTTAGGCATTTCTCCCATACGGATTTCTTCCCTCTTTCCCGTTTTCTTGCAAATCTAAAAATCTGAAAAAAAATCCTTTTTAGAATAATTGTACATCTGTTAGAATTTGAGAATTATAGGCCTAAAGGTTTATTCAGATTCAGAATTAGATAGTGAAACACCCCACCTCCGTTAAGGTCACTCAGAAAGGAAATGTATTAACTTTGGTGAAGCGTTATAGGTAAAAGATACAGATAATTTACAAGACAGACATATAAACATCAGAAAAACTGGATTTATTTCATGAGCAAGGTGGTCTAGTCAAAACATTAATACCATTATCTCAAAACCCAACTTCCAAGTTATTAAAATAAAACTTTAATCTTGATTAAAAACTCAAAATACATAAAGAATCAATAAGCAGTAGTAAAGCGGCATAAATCCCCAATAAAAGTGTTATAACCACAGCCATAGCCCAAGAAAAGAGAATCCAAGCAATACGTCTAATCTCTTCAAGCTGGAAAAGGTCTGAACTAAGCTGAAGTATTCCCTCTCTGCGGACCTATGGGGAAACAGAAGAAAAGAAGATGAAAGAAAACGGGTCAGACATAAGTCTGGTAAGTCCAGTGATTTTTCAGCATGTAAACAAGAAAAAGGATCATGATATGAATAAACTGAATATAGGACAATACCATAGTGATAAGATAACATAAGGTAAGATAAGGCAAGATAAACTGAATATGCTATCGCACTCATTTCCATTTCTCTGCACCTACTAACAAATGTTTCAACTAGCATCATGTGTATACAATAAAATGATCCTTTTATCAATCGGCTCCTATTCGCATGCATTTATTACTTGTGTCATTCAGCCCCGCTTGTTTGTAGATACCTGTGTTGGTCCCACCATGGGGTGTATCAATCCCTATAGTGGAAACCCGACACAATTCAAGATGCACATTATATAACTACTGATGCCCAGTGCCTGATTTTTCCACTCCGGAGTACATGCACGCCCGAACTTCGAAGGAACCTACACTGACGCACCACGCCACTATTTTGACCGCTTATAATCAGCCCAATAATCGTGACCCACCCTGCCTAGTTCTGGGTACCATGATACATCTATGTGGGTTATTGCTGAAATGGTTCCCCGTTACTAGGGTTTCCTAATCAACATGTTATAATGGTTAAGTGTTCTCCATGTAACCTAACCCCACCCATCTGTTTAATTAAAATGTTGTATTGGTTAAGTGTTGCCTAAGTTAACCTAACCCTATCATTCTTAGCATGTCCGTTCATTAGCATTAATTCATTCATTAATGCCTCAACCTCTCACATTAGAACTGTTATTTGCAGTTGCTGGATGTGCCGGGCAGTTCCGGGCAGACTTCTACTGCAAACTCATTCTAACCTCGGGTTTTAGGCTTAATGTGCTAACCTCTCGCATTAGATCTGTTGTTGTGGTCGCTGGATGTGCCGGGCGTTTCCGGGCTGTTCCGGGCAGTCTTACACTGCAACTCAATTTAACCTCGTGTTAGGCATGTTCATCTTTTAGCCAAATTACATATTTGCCATACATGCCCAAATCTAGATTTTTATATGCCAATTACCCACAATTGTAGTCAATTCAAGTTATGCCACATTTACTTGTTATCCCCGAATTACTCAATTAAGTTATACCTAATTCCCCGCGTTTCAATCGTACATAAAACAAGATTCAATCTAGGTTCCAAATGAACCGAGTATTCATAAAAAAAACAAAAAAGGGGAATAAAGAAGGAACACAAGAATTGACATAAGAAACAAAATAGGCATGTAAAGGTGTATCGAAATTCAAGAATCATGTTTCCAATAGGTATGTTGTACATTAACAACAAGTATGGCCAAATTGAGCAAGTTACATCATAGGCATAAAGGTTCAATAGAATCGAATATAAGAGAATCAACAATTTGGCGTACAACATGATAGGTTCCATTTTTTAAATCACAACGGTCTCACAAGCATAGGTAATTTAGATTTGACAAAAGGATAAACATGAATCAGAATTGATTATCTCACAATTAGGCATAGTGATGTACAACATGATAGGTTCCATTGTTCCAATCACAGCAGTCTCATAAGAAAAAAGGATAAGCATGAATCAGAATTGATTATCTCACAATTAAGCATAGTTCTAGATCCGATTATTACAGCCATGATTTCTATTAGGTGTTTAAATCTGAATAATGACTGAACTTACTGTGAAAGGATTAAAAAAGTGAATTATTTGACGTTGTAGCGATTCTAAACTTCCTTTGTTGATTGAAAAAGAAGTCTCTACTTTTATTTCAAGCTCTCTCTCTATTTGATTTCTAGTTTGGAGAAGATGGAGGCTAGGCTAGTTTAGAGAGGGACATCATGGTGGCATGATAGAATAGGGTTGTGAGGTTTAGGGCTAAGGTTTGATGTGATTATATAGGAGTATAGGATTAGTTTGAGCCTTTAGATCGACATAGGATCTATCCAGACCATCCAGTCCAAGAAAATGTGTCATTAGGCCAATCAGAAGTTGCCACGTAGCCCTATGACTTAGCAAATCATCATTGTCCAGAACAGTCAGTAGGGGTCGACCCTTACAGGGGGGTCGACACTCATGTCGACACCCCTATAGGGAGGTCGACTCCCATGTCAACACCCCCTGAGGGGGTCGACACCCCTGAGCGGGAGATTTCCCGCTCAGTTGTTTCCTGAATTTTGAATTTCTAATCTGTTTTGATTATTTAATTATTATTTTAATTTAATTTCCGCTTACACTTGAAATCTTCTAACCACCATAACTTCTTCATACGTAGTCCGATTCACGCAAACTCGGACTCTATCTCAAGCAGAATTTCGAGACGAACACAATGGCGTAACCCATTTCACCTAATTCTTCTTCTAAAAATTAAGTGTTCTTAAATATGTTAATTTTAATATTCATAGAAAATACGGGGTGTTACATTCTCCTCTCCTTAAAGGATTTCGTCCCCGAAATCTCTGAGTTAAGAAAAAATGTATATTAACATCCAACATCCATCTACTCAACCATCAATCACAGGCATCCATTGTACTTAAAAAGATTTCTAATGCTTTCATGATCATATGCATAGTATGTATACCTCCTTAATGCGAATTATGTCATTGCCATTAGTCGATCATGTATGCAATTATTCCTAATCGTACCTTGTAACTTCTACATGAGTGCACAATCATTCATACAAATACAACTCCATATGATAACACATCAACTTTCCATCCATATACAATTACATATATGCATATGCAACATGAAAGTGACTGAGCCGATCTAGTATCTAATGTGTGTATATGCATCCAAGAGCAACCACTAGCAAACACTTGCAACAATCAATCATAACATGTTTCAAATACATGTTTACATCCATTGGTTTCTACTTAAGGATTAAGAATAGGACCGAGGAGATGTACTTAAAAGATAGATACAAGCATGCATAAAATTATGGAAAAAGAGATCAAGGATGTACCCTCAAAAAGATAAGGGTAGGATGCGCATACCTTGTCTTCAGTCCCCCAAGTCGCGTGTTCCTCGGCGTCACTCCATTGTACTTTTACTAGCTTGACCTCATGATTGCGTAGCTTTTTAACTTCTGTTCCCAAGATACGAGTTGAAACTTTTCTTACCGTCGCTTCTCGTTCCACTTCTACTTCCTCTAGTATGCTTGGCTCCACAACTTCCGCAGACTCGTGCAAGCACTTTCATAGATGAGAAACATGAAAAACATTATGAACTCCAGCCAGTCTTTCGGGCAGCTCTACTCTATAAGCCATCGTCCCAATCCTCTCAATGATAGGAAATGGCCCGACAAACCTTGGTGCCAATTTCCCTACGGATCCAAAGCGAATGACATTCCTCAAAGGAGATACTTTAAGAAAAAACCTATCTCCAACCTCAAACTCAAGGTCGGTCCTTCTTTTATCCGCGTAGGATTTCTGTCTATCTTGTGCGGTCTTCATTCGTCTTTGTATCAAGTCCACCTTCTTTGAAGTTTCTCTAATCATGTTGGGCCCAAGTATGAGCTTGTCTATAGATTCCCACCGACAAGTTGGTGATCGGCATGTTCTCCCATATAAGGCCTTAAAGGGTGCCATGCCTATGGTGGCTTGGTAGCTGTTGTTGTAGGTGAACTCCACCAAAAGAAGATGATCCTCCCACGTTCCCCCAAAATCAAGGACGCACAATCTCAAGAAGTCTTCTAACACTTTGTTCACCCTTTCTGTCTGACCATCGGTTTGAGGATGAAAAGCAATGCTTAAGCATAGCTGTGTGCCTACAACCTCTTACAGACTCTTCCAAAACTCACTCGTAAAGATAGGATCTCGATAACTTACTATGCTAGAGGGTATCCCATGCAGTCGAACTACCTCTTTAAGATAAATGGATGCTAACGATGAGGCAGTCCTCCTACTCTTAACAGGTATAAAGTGAGTGCTTATAGTGAGCATGTCAACTATTGCTGGTATTGCCCCTTCTTGACCTAGGCAACCCATCTATAAAGTCCATCGAAATGCTATTCCATTTCCGCTGTGGGACTTCTAGAGGATGAAGTAGACCACCAGGCTTCTTCTGCTCCGCCTTGACTTGCTGGCATATCAAGCATTTAGAGACAAATTCAGCTACATCCATCTTCATGCCATTCCAAAAGAAAACCCTTTTTATGTCTTTATACATCTTGTCCCCACCTGGGTGTATGGTCAACATAGAATGGTGTGCTTCTTCGATAACTGTCTTCACCAAATCCCTTGTTTGTGGGACGCATGGTCTTCCATCCTGTCTCAACCAACCCTTGTCATCGATGCAGTATCAATTGAGGTGACTAAAAGTCTCACCTATAATTAACTTATCCATCGTATCAACTACCTGAGGGTCTCATGTTGTGCGGTTCCTATTGAGTCCAAAATCGTAGGCCGCACCTCTAGCGTTGCTAACAAACCAGGTACAAACTCAAAAGAGGGTCTAAATTCAAAGGTTGCTATGTACTCCAAGCTTTTCCTTTCCACAAAGAGAGGACTTAAGGTCAGCTTTTTCCTACTTGAGGCATCTGCTACCACATTTCCCTTTCTAGGGGTATAAGCAATCTCAAAATCGTACGAGACAAGAAACTTCATCCACCTATGTTGTCTTAAGTTAAGATCTTTCTGTGAGAAAAGGTACTTTAATGATTTATGGTCAGTAAACAATTCATACCTTTCTCCTAGTAGGTAATGACGCAATGACTTAAGAGAGAAAACAATGGCTGCTAACTCTAAATCATGAGTTGGGTAGGCCTTCTCATGTAACTTCAACTGCCTTCCCCAATAACAAACTACCTTGCCTTCTTGCACCAAGACAGCGCCTAATCCAGTACCGCATGCGTCTGTATATACTGTAAACATCTTACTCCCATCAGGCAATGTTAGGACTGGGGCTGTTGTCACAGCCCTTTTCAATCGTTGGAAAGCAACATCGCAATCCAAATCCCAGGAAAAAGTTAGGTTCTTCTTCATCAATCTTGTAAATGGAGCTGAGATCTTCGCAAAGACTTTAATGAACTTTATGTAATAGCTTGCTAGTTCGAGAAAACTTCATACTTCGGTTCTATTCCGTGGAATCTTCCAATCTTGCACCGCAACTACTTTTGCGGGATCCACAGCAACCACATGTCCAAGAAACCATACTTCTTCTCTCCAAAAATGGCATTTGGAGATTCAGCCGATGTGCTCGAAGAGTATCCATAACCTCCCTTAAATGCAAAGCATGTTCTTCCTCACTTTTTGAGAAAATCAAAATGTCGTCCACGAAGACCACTACAAATTTATTAAGGAACTCCCTGAACACCCTACTCACCAAGTCTACGAAATAGACAGTTGCGTTTGTCAAGCCGAAAGGCATGACATGCCATTCGAAGAAACCATCCGGGGTCCTGAACGCGGTCTTATCTATGCTGTCTTCAGCACTCTTAGCTGATGGAATCCGATGGCCAGATCTAGTTAGAAGAAAACTGATGCACCAACAAGCTGGTCGAACAGGTCGTCTATTCTTGGATGTGGGTGCCTATTCTTCTTAGCTAGCTTGTTTAGCTCCCTATAATCCACGTATAGGCGAAGTGAACCATCCACTTTGGTTGCGAACACTACTAGAACACCCCATTCAGAAATACTCCGCATTATGAACCCGTTTTCGAGTAGCGCTTTAACTTGCTTGTTGAGCTCCTTCTTTCCCTTGGATCCATGTGTCTAATGGGTAAAGCAACGGGTTTTTGCATTATTAACCATGTATATGGGAAAGTCTATCTCTCGCTTTGTAGGTAAATCATTCACCTCTTCAAAGACATCCGAGTATTCACGGACTACTCTAACAGGTTGCAAGTTTTCAACAGACGCATCAAGAGATTCTAGGTAGCTAAGCATAACTGAATTCATGGTATTACAAGAAATTTCGAGAGTATTACCGAGGCGAGTCATTAGTCTAACCACTTTCTTTTCACAATCGAGGATGGTACCATTACTGGATAACCAATCCATGCCTAGAATCAACCCATAGCCCGTGAAACCCAAAACATAAGCATTACATCTAAACCCAACGCTTAGTATAGAAATTTCCAAATCCAAACAAATCATTGACAAGTGGGCCGAACACCCAATTGGATTTGAAACAACCATGGGATCCTCTACTATACTGGTATCTAGGTGCAGAGATTTAACTAAAGCAGTAGATATAAAAGAGTGCGATGTGCCAGAATAAAAAAGAGTACGAACTGGATGATCAGAAAGATAAACTAAACTCTCAACAGAAACATTTCTACCCCTTTCTTGCGGAGGTGCAATGAGAGCGTGAATCTGCCCTCCAGAAGTAGATCCAGTCCTCTGCCCTTGCCCTTGCCTTCTTGGGCAATCCTTAGCCATATGTCCTGTCTTGCCGCATTGAAAACAACCACCCATCTTCCTTTTCTTCTTTCCGCAGTCCTTAATCAGATGTCCAGGTATGCCACAATAGTTACACTTCCTCTTGTCACGGGGTTTGTTATTCTTCCCGCCCTTCTTAGAATCTGTCTTCTTATTCTGCGGTGCCTCCATTTTCTTGTCTAGAGGTCCTTCCACCTTTGTCTCTTCCTTCCCATCCTTGTCTTCCTCCTATAACAGTGCCATATCCACCAGTCTCTCATAAGTCGCACCCATAGGTATATGGGACATAGCTAGGCTGTGCAGTGGCTCATTCAACCCTTTAACGAAACGGAGAGCCTTTTTATGTGGAGTGTTTACCAAGTCCAGTCTGAATCTAGCAAGCTAGTTGAATTGGTTGACGCATTCCTTAACCGATAGGCTTCCTTGTTTGAGTGCTAAGAACTTCTCCATCTGTAGGCTTCGTTCAGCTTGCGAGAGGAACTTCATTTCAAACCTCATTTTGAAATCCTCCTAAGTCTCAACTGGTCTTTCAACATTAGTAACTTCCCACTAGAATGAGTCTTCATCCTTAAGTAACCATACAACCAATTGTACCTTTTATCTATCATCCACTTTGAAAATAATAAACAAATCTTCTATTTCCTTGAGCCAGTTTCTTGCTTCCACGAATGATTCAGTCCCATTAAATTTATTTCCTCCCATAGCTTGAAAATCTCTACATATATTCGAGAAAGCATTCACACTCGGAGGAGGAGGAGAAGGAACGGCTGCAGCTGGGGGAGGAGAAATGTCTGTGGGACTGCGGCATCAGCCCTAGCCTCCAGATACCTTCTGAACCAGCCGGGTATCTGTACGCCCTCAGGAAGATTAAGATCCCCAGACATGCTGAAACAAAAAGAAAAGGTTCAAAACAAAGGATAGAAAGATAGTGCGTATGGCTTTGGGGAGTATGCCTTTAAAATAAAACAATACTTTTCTTGAAAATGCTTCTTTAAAACTTCTTTTTTTTTGAAACAACTGAAACACCCCACCTCCGTTAAGGTCACTCACAAAGGGAATGCATTAACTTCGTCGAAGCATTAAAGGTAAAAGATACAGATAATTTACAAGACAGACATATAAACAGTTGAAAAACTGGAATTATTTCATGAGCAACGTGGTCTAGTCAAAACATAATAACCATTGTCTCAAAACCCAACTTCCAAGTTATCACAATAAAACTTCTATCTTGATTAAAAACTCAATCTATATAAAGAAGCAATAAGCAGTAATAAAGCAACATAAATTCCCAATAAAAGTGTAACCACAGCCATAGCTCAAGAAAAGAGAATCCAAGCAATACATCTACTCTCTTCAAGCTGGAAAAGGTCTAAACTAAGCTGAAATATTCTCTCCTTGTAAACCTGGGGGGAAACGGAAGAAAAGAAGACGAAAGAAAACGGGTCAAACATAAGTCTGGTAAGTCCAGTGATTTTTCAGCATGTAAACAAGAAAAAGGATCATGACATGAGTAAACTGAATATAGGACAATACCATAGTGACAAGATAAGATAAGGCAAGATAAACTGAATATGCTATCGCACTCATTTCCATTTCTCTGCACCTATTAACAAACGTTTCAACTAACATCATGTGTTCATAATAAAATGATCCTTTAATCAGTCGGCTCGTACTCGCATGCATTTATTACTTGTGTCGTTCGGCCCCGCTTGTTTGTAGATACCTGTGCTAGTCCCACCATGGGGTGTATCAATCCCTATGGTGGCAACCCGACACAATTCAAGATGCACAGTGTATAACCACTGATGCCCAGTGCCTGATTTTTCCACTCCGGAGTACGTGCACGCTCGAACTCCATCAGAACCTACACTAACGCACCACCGCCGCTATTTTGACCACTTATATTTAGCCCAGTAATCGTGCCCCACCCTGCCTAGTTCAGGGTACTATGATACATTTATGTGGGTTACTACTGAAATGGGTCCCCGTTTCTAGGGTTTCTTAATCAACATGTTATAATGGTTAAGTGTTCTCCATGTAACCTAGCCCCACCCATCTATTTAATTAACATGTTGTATTGGTTAAGTGTTTCCTAGGTTAACTTAACCCTACCATTCTTAGCATGTCCATTCATTAGCATTAATTTATTCATTAATGCCTCAACCTCTCACATTAGAACTGTTGTTTGCGGTTGCTAGATGTGCCGGGCGGTTCCGGGAAGACTTCTACCACAAACTCATTCAAACCTCGGGTTTTAGGCTTAATGCGCTAACCTCTCACATTAGATCTGTTGTTGCGGTCGCTGGACGTGCCGGGCGGTTCCGGGCAGTCTTACACCGCAACTCAATCTAACCTCGTGTTAGGCATGTTCATCTTTTAGTCAAATTACATATTTACAATACATGCCCAAATCTAAATTTTTATATGCCAATTACCCACAATTGTAGTCAATTCAAGTTATGCCACATTTACTTGTTATGCCCAAAATTACTCAATTAGGTTATACCCAATTCCCCGTGTTACAATCGTACGTACAACAAGATTCAATCTAGGTTCTGAATGAACCTAGTATTCATAAAATAAAACAAAAAAGGGGAATAGAGAAAGAACACAAGAATTGACTTAAGAAACAAAATCGGCATGTAAAGATGTACCTAAAACTATCCTCAATCTCATTTCTCCAAATGGCATCTCTTTAATGGCGGAAAATCAACAAAATTTTACATCCTCTCTTCCTCATTAATATCTACATCTTTACAACGAAAATTTCAAAATAAACATGGCTTCAAAATCAACATCGTCTCCAAATCTGGTCTTGGATCATAACAATCGAAGGCTTGAGTTTGTCCAGCCGACTTTAGATCATGTTTCTATACCTGAAAGCATTTACAACAAATCTGAGATCTCATGGAAAAACACTATTTCCTTGATTCCAATTCATTTCAGGTTATCAACAATAAAACTTAAGGAGTATGTCACAAAGGTATGGAAGCCAATAGGTACTTTCAATATTCATGTTACTCCTAGCTTCAACTTTGTTGTTCAATTTGATCTGAAAGAAGATTTTGATCGTATAACTGAGTGTTCTACATACTCCTATTTTGGTAGACTATTGTATTTTGAGATCTAGTATCCAGGCTTTGATTTTAACAATAAACAAAGCACCATGGTTCAGATTTGGATCTGATTAGTTGATCTACCATTAGAGTTATGGACTAATGAAGCAATTCAAATGATGGCAAGTTTTATTTCAAAACCCCTCTTGATCGATTCTAATACAGCTGAGAAAAAGTATACTAAATATGCAAGAGTTTTATTATTAGTGGACACTAATACTGAGCTTAAAACTGAAATTTCTATTCACTTGCATAATGGTCAGACATTAGTTATTGCAGTTGAATATGAACTTGTACTTATGAAATGCCTTCAATGCTGTCTTTTTGGACATGATGATGAATCTCATGAAGAATTCTCAGATCCAAGATGGAAACCTCCTGATAATCACAAAGAAGATCAACAAAATGCATCAGATTCTTATCATGATAACTTAGAGACTCAAAAGGAAATGTCAGAACCTCAAAAGGCTAATCAATCAGTCGATATTGAATCTCAAACAACTGATATTACTCAATCAAGTAATGTTTCTTCTGATACATCAGATGTTTTGAATGCTACCAAGCTTCCAGAATCTTTGATCCCTGATATGATAAATAATGTGGCTGGTCATATTGAAGAATCAGAAAGAGTGAATCATCAGGACAAAGGAAAGCAAGCTGATACCTCCTCTTTAGTTGATAAGAACAAAAGTTACTTGAAAGTTGCACAATCAAAAAATACTTCTCCTGCTAAAAGTGCTACCAGGAGTTCAGTAATTATTAAATGACATTGATCACTTGGAATGTTAGGGGTATAAATACTTCTTTTCGAATGAAAGAAGTATTCACGCTCCTAAAATTAACAAAATCAACTATGGTTGGTTTAGTTGAAACAAAATTGTCTCAAGTTAATTTGGTTTTGTTTTCTTCAATGTTGCCAAATGATTGGAAATATTTGACTAATAATTCAGATTTAAGTACAGGAAGGATTTTACTAATTTGGGATTCAAAAGTTTGGCAATTAGATCTAATTTCTTTCTCCCCTCAGTATTTGACAGTCAATGCAGTAAACAAAGGAGGTTTTAGAATGAAATTCACAGTTGTTTATGGAAGTAACTCATTTCCAGACAGATTGGTCTTATGGGAAGCACTTGTTAGAGATTCACTTTCCTATTCATATGCTTGGATTCTAATGGGAGATTTCAATAATCCTCTGTCACATAATGATAGGAAAGGTGGTGCACTTATCCCATATCAGCACATAAGGGAATTTCAAAAAGTTATGATACAAACAGGTTTGACAGACATTAAGCCATTGGGATTTAATTTTACTTGGCGTAGAAGAGGAATAGCCACTAACACTGACAAAATTTTGGTTAATAATCTGTGTTTACATCAGTTTCTAAATATGAAAGCCCTTTCTTTTCCTCAAAAATCTAGCGATCATAATCCTATCCTATTGGCCCTAATTCCAACTCAAGATGTAAAGGGATTCCCATTTAGATACAGGAACGATTGGTGCTGCTATGCAGGATATCATGATGCAATTCAAAAAGGACTAAATTCAAATGTTTGGGGCTTTTACAGTTATCAATTCTAACAAAAACTTCAAAACTGCAAGAGAGAGCTTAAAAACCGGAATAAAAACAGAAGTAGAATTGATTCTAACCTCAAAATGTCAGAGCAGAGAGTTTCTTCTTTGGAATCTGAAGTGGATCTTAATCCAGATGATCTTCAATTATATGATGATTACCTGCATGAAAATAAGGAATTCCAAAAGGTTCAGTATATTGTTTTCAAAGGTTTAAAACAGCAAGCAAAAATTTCCTGGCTGCAACAAGGTGATACAAACTCTAAATTCTTCTATTCTCGTATGTCTAACAGAAGATATTTTAATCAGATAAGAGCTTTAATAGATGCTAATGGTAGCTTGCTATATAAACCTAATGACATAGAAATTGAAGCTATTAATTATTTCTCTTCTATGTTCAATGGATCAACTGCACATGGATTTCCTAGTTTCCAGCCAATTGCATATATAAATGATCAAGGTCAAAGAAGATTAATCAGGAAAATTGAGCTTGAAGAGATAAAAGAGGCAGTATTTTCTATTCATGATGAGTCTAGTCCTGGTCCTGATGGTATTAGTGTTAAGTTTTTTAAAGTGCATTGGGATTTAATAAAATCTGATTTGTTGAATGCAATTTCAGATATATTTCAGTCTGGAAAATTACCAAAGGCTTTAAATCATACTTTTATTACACTAATACCCAAAAATGATAGACCATCAGAAATAGCTCACTATAGACCCATCTCATGCTGTAATGTTTATTACAAAATTTTCTCAAAGATTCTATGTAATAGAATGAAACCTTTCTTGCCTTTTTTGATTTCTGAAAATCAAAGTGCATATATAAAAGGAAGAAATATTGGAGATAATATCCTACTTGCACATGAATTATTAAGAGATTTCAGAAAATCAGGTATGCCTAAAATGAGTGTCAAAGTGGATTTGTAGAAGGCATATGATAAAGTTAACAGAAAATTCATTTGCCATGTGATGGAGTGTATGCATTTTCCTAATCATTTTATTAACTTAATTTATGAATGTATGGAAACAACCACTTTTTCTATAATGATACAAGGAATTCCAAAGTGGTTCATTTCATCAACAAGAGGGATTCGGCTGGGTGACCCTCTCTCTCCTTACCTATTTGCTTTGGCCATGCAATACTTCACATATTTAATGGATGAAGCTATTATCTCTAAGTCATTTCAGCCAAGCAATCAGGTTCAGCCAATAATTTCTCACTTATTATATGCAGATGATTTATTGGTTTTTGGAAAAGCTTCATGTCAAAATGCAAACAGTTTAAAAATGATATTCCAGAAGCTCAACATGTTTGCAGGTCTGAATGTTAATGCCACAAAAACTAAAATATTTTTTAGTGCATCAGTTACTAATTCTTCAGATTTGGTAAATATTTTGGGGTTTGAGCAAGGTACTTTGCCAGTAAAGTATCTAGGAGTTCCTTTATCTTCTAATTACTTGCATTATTCAGAGTGTAACTCATTGATTCAAAGAGTACAGAGCAAAATTCAAGGTTGGGAGACCAAGCTATTGAGTTTTGCAGGAAGGGCAGAACTCATAAATTCAGTAATTATTCCAATTATTCTATACTGGTTACTTATATATCAGATTCCTGAATACACTTTGGATAAATTACAAAGTTTATGTGCTGATTTTTTTTGGGGGGGGAACTGCTCACAAAGTTGCATGGTCTACTCTTTGCAAACCCAAGAAGGAAGGTGGAATTGGTTTGAAAAAACTTTCAGATTTAAAAAAAGTAGCATGTATTAAACTACTTTGGAATTTCTTATCTAATTCATCATTATGGAGTAAATGGATGCACAATAAATATTGTAAGAATGACTATTTCTGGTCAATGGCCTGTGATATAAATGCATCAAGTACATGGAAGTCTCTTCTAAAACTTAGATCAAACTCAAGACAATTATTCAATAGGCAAATAGCAAATGGAAATAAAACTTATCTATGGTCTGATCCATGGATAAATTGCAAGTGTATGGTTGATCTTCTGGGTTTTGACAGACTGCATATCATTGGCCATCCAGAGCAAACAGTGGATCTGATCATTAGGAACGAAGCTTTTCATCCTGAAATTCACCCTGCAACGAGAGAATTAATTGATGAAATCAATTCAATTCACATTCAAACAAACAAAAGTCAGGATTTTTACGAATGGCGTGAAGGTGGTTCCTTTTCATTTCATAAAACATGGGATTATATCAGAATAAAGGATCCTTCTGATACTATTTTTTCAGTAATATGGCATAATAAAAATAGTAGACGAATGTCCTTTATTTCTTACCTTGCTGTTCTGGGAAGATTGAATACAAAGGATCGCCTGCTTCGTTTTAGTCCTGTTGAAAACATCTTGTGTCCTTTGTGCGATAATCATCCAGAATCCATATCTCATATCTTATTCCAGTGTGATTTTTCTTCGTTTATCTGGAAATCTCTAAAAGGCAAATTGGAATTACCACTGGATCTTCTAGAAGACGTTAAAGAAGAAGCTCGTAATCTGTATCTGAGGTTCGCTATCAAAGACCAACTTCGAGATCTAGCATTTGGTGCTTTCACTACAGCAATCTATTTTTTTGGAGAGAAAGAAACTTGAGGATCTTTCAGAATAAACGAACGCTTGCTTCAATTTTACTCATGAGAATTGGAAAAGAGATTGTAGATCTAGTTCAGTTGAATGGTTCGAAGACAACACGAAGCTCGAGGAATATCCAGCTGTTGGACAAGTGGGGTATCGAACTGGTAGATGCCGGTTGAAGAAGAAGTTTGAAGGAGTTTGAGGCGGTGAATATTTGGGCTCTTGGTGGGCCTGGCAGTTGGACTTTTTAATATTTTTGTATTTTGCTATGTATTTGCTTTTGACTATGTTGGACAAGATTGTCTTATGTATTTCCCTATTTTATGAGTACTCTTTTTCCTTGTAAGGTACCCACTAGGGGGATTGCAAGGTTTTAACGAGGCTTATAAAATAGGTTTGATTGGTTTAGCAATAAAGAGAACCAATTTTCCAAAAAAAAAAGTACCTAAATTCAAGAATCATGTTTCCAGTAGGCCTGTTGTATGTTAACAATAAGTATGGCCAAACTGAGCAAGTTACATCATAGTCATAAAGATTCGATTGAATTAAATATAAGAGAATCACCAATTTGGTGAACAACATGATAGGTTCCATTGTTTCAATCACAACGGTCTCATAAGCATAGGTAATTCAGATATGACAAAAGGATAAACATGAATCAGAAATTATTATCTAATAATTAGGCATAGTGGTGTATAACATGATAGGTTCCATTGTTCCAATCACAACAGTCTCGTAAGCAAAAAGGATAAGCATCAATCAGAATTGATTATCTCACAATTAGGTATAGTTCTAGATCCGATTATTACAACCATGATTTCTATTAGGTGTTCAAATCTGAATAATGACTGAACTTACTGTAAAAGGATTAGAAAAGTGAATTAGTAGACGTTGTAGCGATTCTAATCTTTCTTTGTTGATTGAGAAAGAAATCTCTACTTTGATTTGAATCTCTCTCTCTAATTTGATTTCTAGTTTGGAGAAGATAGAGGTTAGGCTAGTTTAAAGTGGGACATCATGGTGGCATGATAGAATAAGGTTGTGAGGTTTAAGGCTAAGGTTTCATGTGATTATATAGGAGTATAGGATTAGTTTGAGCCTTTAGATCAACATAGGATCTATTCAGACCATCCAGTCCAAGAAAATGCATCATCAGGCCAATCAGAAGTCGTCACGTAGCCCTATCACCCAGAAAATCGTCACTGTCCAGAACAGTCAGCAGGTGTCGACCCCTACAAGGGGGTCAACACCCATGTCGACACCCCTATCGGGGGGTCGACTCCCATGTCGACACCCCTGAGCGGGAGATTTCCCGCTCAACTATTTTCCTGAATTTTGAATTTCAAATCTGTGTTGATTATTTAATTATTATTTTAATTTAATTTTTGCTTACACTTGAAATCTTCTAACCACCATAACTTCTTCATACAGAGTCCGATTCACGCAACCTCGGACTCTTTCTCAAGCAGAATTTCAAGACCAACGCAATGGCGTAACTCGTTTCTCCTAATTCTTCTTCTAAATTTAAATGTTCTTAATTATGTTAATTTTAATATTCATAGAAAATAGATAGATTTCAGGTGAATGGGAAAATTATATACATCATTTATAATAATCTATTTAGTTCGTTTGTAATAGGTCTGAGATGTATTCCTAAAAGTTTATCAGATTTTTTTACTGTTTTTGTCAAATCTGAAATGATAAGTTATGGTTTGAATATTGATTTAGTAGGCCTTTTGATTAATTTAATTACATTGCCTACAATTGTTCATAGAATTGTTATAGATATTATACATACCTTGTATCTGGAAATCAGTCCCAAAATCATTGTCAATTTTATTGTTTTATTCCAGATTCTTAGATATGGTGTTAATTTGAAGTTTATGTAAATTTAGATTAAAAGACTACGCCTGTTTATGTTTGATGTTGTTGCGTTTTTACTTGGTTATTGTAGAAAAGCCCTTTTTGTTCTATTTAATAAAAAGAACATTGTTTCAAATCAACAAGAACTATGTACAAAACAATCAAGAAAGAATGTGTAAATGTACATATACTTGTACATAGTTTACAACAACCATTCCAAAAATATGTATTTCTTATTTCTTGTGATTTGAAAATGTTCATATCCTTTTATTTATTTATATTGGGGCAATTTTACAATAACTGCAGTTATTAACCTTTTTATAAGATTTGGAACCTTAAACAATATTAAACATAAAAAGGTTTGTTTTGGTCGTTAGTTTAGACCAAAACATTAATGGTTAATAAAAATAAAATTAAATATAGTAACCATGTTAATGCTCTTGAATATATATATACACACACACACACACACACACATATATATATATATTCACATAGATCCAAATCTACGCATGTAATGCAAATATATTGTTATAATAAATGTTTGTCATGGTTGTATGTTTGAATAGTTTCTGTTTGTATGGAAATGTATATGGAAATATTACCCATAATAAATGGAAATAGGTATTATGACCATTGTAGCAATAAATGAATTTGAACTTATGTAAGTAAGGTCATAAATAAAATGAAGATGATTGTAACCATCTTTGGTTGGGGAAATGAATTAAATAGAATAAACATGCTAAATGGTTTACAATTGAAATTGTGTTAGGAATAAAAATTATAGCTTCAATTAGGGAATTAAATATTACCTATAATTATACGTGTGTGTATATATGTAAACAAGAAATAAACTGAATTATAGTAATATAGAAAAGTTAAGGAGCTACCATGAATAGATTAGAATTCAAAATGGGACTGATATAAAAGGAAATTTAATGCCTTAGAAAATATGTCTGTTAGGTTCATAAAACAACATTAATTCAAATTAATGGTAATAAATGGTATTTTATGGGTTAATTAGTGCCTTAGGAAAATATGGTTGTTATTGTCATTAATGGCAGGAACCCTTATTTATAATAGTAAAGGGAAATTAATGGGGATTGATTGGCCTGGTAAATGCTAAGTTTAATAAGGAAATTAACAAATAAACATCCTAGGGTAGCAAGTAATAAGTTTTCCTTATTTATTTCAAGTTAATCTAGAATTAATATAATTAAGAATAGGAATTGGACTTAGTAGGTTAATCATGTGAGGCCGGTTACCTTATTCGACAGAAGTTTGCATTTTCCGGCATTCGGATATATGTTCAACTGATATGAGATATCATTAACCATGTGAACCCGTGATGATAGTTAACTATAAGTTAGTCATCATGCATAAATATCTACAAGGTTAGGTTGAAATTAGTAGCCTTGTTATATATATGTTTTGGTTATTGACGAAATGGAGTACATTTGTGTATTGTAGATGGTGTCTTACATTTTCTACTCACTAGGACTTGTTGTTCTGATCCCCTCCTCATAACAACTCTCCGGTTTATCCTGGGGAAAACTGGTCTTAGCAAGTGTTCAAGTTTGGTTTCGGTTCTTGTTCTCTCATGCTCGATATCGATGTGGTAATAAGCCTTAAGATGGTCGCCTTAATCGGTATTTATTGTCTTATTTCGTTTCCACTGTGAGTTATTTTATTTCATTCTGATTATTCTCCTGCCCATTAATTGCAGGTACCAGATTTACACTCTCCGTACTTGGATGGGTTTGAGTTTCGATTTTTATCAAAATTCGGGCTTATAAAAGTGTGGGGTGTTACAATTGGTATCATAGCATAGGTTTAGACGAACATAGGAATAAATAAATTAGGATTAATGAGAGAACGTATTCGATTTGCTATCTATTTTTCTTTTGTCCTTCTTAACTCGAGTTTATTCAGTGATAAGTTAGTCATAGGCCTAACTATAGGTTTTAAAACAACTAGGAGTTAGAAAATATTCAAGTTCAAGTATTGAGCAAACCTGATATACCCCACGGTGCGTTTGGCAATTTTGTTGTGGAGAGCATGAGGGCGGCATGTGGTGGATTCTATGGATTTAAGCTTGGTGACCCGACAGAAAGTTAGCTATAACTGAGATAATCTCGATTTCTTGTGTTGGTTTCGTTTGGGAGTTCCAGTCAATAACCTTTCCTTTTGATATAAATATTGGATATTTCATCATATGAATTTGGATAATCGTTTGCTAGAATTATTCTTTTGAAAACTTGGTCTTAAATTCAGAGAAACTTTAGTTCTTAAATCTGTTATTGAAATAAAAAGGTGTTCCAGAAATTTTGAACTATGGTTTTCGAGAGGTTGTTTAATAAACAATTTTTAAAATTTTAAATTTAACCATGTTTTGGATTATTGGTTTTGTGTAGATTTTAATGAACAATCCGTCTTAATAGAAAGAAGGAAGTTGGAAGTGACAAGGAATATGCTTTAGAATTTAAAACAATCATTATTTATTCCTTGTGATTTTCAATACTTCTTCTTGGATAGTTTATGGAAATTTACATAAATAATCTATTTTCGAGGTTTAAATTCTCGACGACTCGGAACATGATAGGGTTTTTCCAATTAGAAATAAAAAATGTAATATAATTAATGAATGGATTTATATTATGAGACCCCCAGTTTGTAAGTATAGAAATTTACTTCGAATTGTTTTTAAAATTATCTCTCGAGAAAACACTAAGGAAAAATTCCATTTAGCATTATGGTATTTGATTTCATAAATCGTTCAATTCGTTTGATAGTTAGGTAATGGGAAAATCCGTTTTAATTTATTTATGGATTTCTAGCTGGTTTTCTATTCAAAATTTCATTTGTTCTTTGATTTGAAATAATTTAAAGGTAATAAAATGGCAATTGGGAATTATTTCTCGAATCGACATATGGCGGACGTTAACACGAGTCTCGTGGTGAAGTTAGGAAGTTGATACGATCTCATAATAATTTTATTTTATTTTTTCAGAAAGTTGAACCAGGACGTTCGAATGAGGCTCAAATCGCGCCCAAAAATGGGCTAGTGGTCGACTAGGTGGTCGACTTCCCTTCTTGGGTTTGGTCGACTACCACTCATAACCGGGCATGGCCTGTGCCCGAGCCGAACTGCTAGAATGATATAAATTATAATTTCAGCCTCCATCTCCCGCATTTCCGCTACAAACCAACGAACCCAATTTTCCATCATTTCCCAATCTCCAAACCAAATATTTTTAGTTCTATTTCACTCCGAATTTCCACCAAAATTATCGCAGCATAGATCTAAGCCCTTCTATACTCTAGATCTGTAATTTTGTTTGCTGTTTTCACTGGCTCCTTCAATGGCCCTTCCAGAGCCATGAATATCCGTGTTCAACACCCTTCTTTAACACCGCAAGAGGTTAGTGGCTAGATGGAAGCTAAAGGAAGATTCAGACCTACTCCGAAATGACTGGTTATGAGTTTCATCAAGGGCTACTAGTAAAGTTCGCCGATTTAGCTGGAGTAGCTTTTCGTCGCCGCAGGCTTGCACTGATCCAGTGTAATAACACTTTTGAGCAAGAGTATTTCCTACTTTGTGTTCACCCCTTCGATGTTTAGATGGAAGTTAACACTGATGAGGATACTTGCATTATCTAGTTTTAGGTGAAGGGCAATCCTATTGAGCTTACTAACCTAGATTTGGCAGGGATTCAGGGTATTTCAGCGGACAGAGCCCAGTTGGATGCCATTGAGATGGACGATCCTAAGATTCTTTCTTGCATCTTCGTTGGAGCTGCCGGTGTTTGGGGCACTGGTAACCTGTGATCCCTCACTCATCTGATTGTGTGTATCATCCAACACAATATTATTCCTAAGATGGGAAGCCTGAAGCAGATCTGCCCTTTTGTCGTCCACGCCACTAATGATATCATTGGTGACATTGCCGTCAACTGGGCACGCATGTTCATGATTCATCTTTCTGAGCCATATGCTAGGACACCAAGCAGCTACTTCTCTTATAGTCATCTTCTTACCCATGTCTTTCAACACTTTGGTGATACGTTGAGTGGAGAAACATCGGTTGAGAAGACTCCAACCGCCATCCACCGTGCCACTCTCTGCAAGATGGGTATTCAGTTACCCGTAGCTCCAATTCCTGTGCCTTCCGCTCCAGTCCAATAGCAGCCTAGCTAAGAGATTCCAGAGCTCGCCGTCTTACGCGATATCCAGGCCGAGCTTTGTGAGGTCTGTAGGGAACAATATCGACAGGCATGCGAGACTGGTTGTATTTTTTTTCATACTACGTTCCTAGCATGGGCATGGTAATGGATTGAGTTCCAGCCGTAGATCCTGACCATCTCGTAGCGCTTAGGCGGTGTTAGTCTGTGTTTGGTGTATCTTATATCATGTGTTTCCCTTTCTAGCGTTTTATCTTTGTTGTTGTAGTGTGTGTTGTAACTGTTAGTATTGTCTTTGAAATCGCACGATGATTAGTGAGATTCTATGTTTAAAATATTTTGCATTATTCGCGCTTATCAATTTGAACGCAATCTCGCTTTCTTTTCTAACTAAAAGTTGTATTATAGCTGGAAAGTATAAAATCTATAGTAGACAAATTTTAGCGAAGGATAGATTTTTGCGTTATTTCATCATGAGTACATTTATTCTTTAAAGTTTGTTCCTTTTAAGCTAGAATTTGTTTTTGAGTTTGTAGTGTGGTTTCGGGTTTCATATTCTTGCGTGACTGAATTCCCTCAATGCCAACATGCGATTTGGACTATTTAAGTTTTCGCAAATTATATTTCTAACATTTTGTAAATGCTACTTGAAAAAAAAAATCTCTTTTTCATTTTTAAATTTAATGTTTTCGTCTGTTCTTACTTTCCCATAACGTCTGATTTGTGTATAAACATTGATTTGGGTATGATTGTTTACGTATTTTTTAACATCTGTTTATAAAAATAGATGGGTCAAATATAGTAAAACATTAGTTACCGAAATTTTGTTTTTATACAAATCTGATATCGAAAGTAAACAGTACTAAAAAGGAATTTCAAATTTTGCATAAAGAATTTTTAAAGCAAAAGTTTATTTTAATAGAAAATTCTCGATTTTTAATCACATGAAAATGTAAGGTTTTTGGATGATTGTTTACGCGTTCTAGCGGTACATTAGAAATGACGATGCATAAAAAACGTTAACGGTAACAAGGAAAAAGTTGTTTTAGCTAAGGAAACGTTGTTTCCATATCTTGTCAACGATACGCTTGGTTTATAAATTACCACGTTTTACATTTTAGAGCTCTTGTCAAGCCTCCTTTCCATCCTATAGATGGAATTTTTGGAATATTTTTGGGTTATTAAGGAAAAAATTCCACTGTAGTACGAGGATTGGAATACTGGAAAGAAGAAGGAACATTAAATTTCTCTCCATTGATTTCCTTTTTTCTGGCTCAAGAGAAATAAATAGGAAGCGATTTAGATACGCTAAAGAATTGGATGGTAGGATTTGGATGCAAAATCGGTTGCTTTGCACTTCTATTCATAGTCGTGTGAGGGTCATGGATGAAAATGTTTTTAAAATTTGCATTCATATAGAGATTCCAGTATATTTAGGATATCATGTTTTTCAAAAGTGTTTTCAAAAATAAAATGCATACATATAGGACGATCTGATTTAGAATCATTATGCATACATGTTTTATAGTTGCGATGCATTATGTACACCATGCGCCTACGCATATGGTTGCAAAATTAGATGAACACTAAATTATTGTATAGTTCAGGAAAGTTAGGTGTGAACATCATGACTTAGCCAATGGTAAAATTTCGAGATGAAATTTCTTTTAAGGGGAGAAAAATATAACAATCTGGAATTTTGGCAATAGTTAATTTAGTTATTTAATTAGGATCAAAAAATGGAATTTTCGTAAACGATGGAATTTGGCTATGAAATTACAACGTTGCATTTGTGATGGAATTATGGTCAACTTTCATGTTTGGAACATCGCGAACGGAATCCGTATGAAAAAATTACAGACGAAATACAGAAAAAGACGGAAAAATAAATAAATTAGAGTAAAATATATAAGGTAATAATTGATTACCTTAACCCATGCCCAGACCATAGCCTGGCCGACCTAAGCGATCGATCGCTAGTTCAACCTGGGTCGAGCCAGGTGCTGTGGCGGCTAGGGTTTCATTTTATTAATTATATATGTACGGACAGATCTTAATTAAAACTAACCTAACGGTCTAGTGCCATTCTAATCCCTATAAATAAAGGGTTATACTCCATCCTTTTGCACACAATTCCGAAGGCATCAGTGAAGCTCGGTCATTTCCTTCTTCTTCCAAACCTCTTCAAAATCAGATCCAAATATATATAATCAAAACAAACATGGATTGAAGAAGACTAGAATCAGATTTATGTGCAAAGGATATGGTGGTGCGTTTAGGCTTTTCTCCCATTCAGATTTCTTGCCCCTTTCCTATTTTCTTGTAAATCTACAAATCTGAAAAATCCTCTTTTTTATATTTGTAAGAATTTGAGAATTGTAGGCCTAAAGGCTTATTCAAATTCAAATTTGGATAGCTTTTAGGTGAGAGGGAAAATTATGTACATCGTTTATGATAACCTATTTAGTTCATTTGTAACAGACATGAGATGTATGCCTAAAAGTTTATCGTATTTGTTTATTGTTTTTGTCAAATCTAAAATAATAGGTTATGGTTTGAATATTAAGTTTGTAGGCCTTTTGATTAATTTAATTATATTGCCTGCAATTTTCATAGAATTGTTGTGATTATTGTATACTCCTTGAATCTGGAAATCAGTCTCAAATTTGTAGTTTTCTCCCATATTCTTAGATTTGGTGTTAATTTGAGGCTTATGTAAATTTTGATTAAAAGACTATGCCTGTTTATGTTTGATGTTGTTAGGGTTTTACTTGGTTATTTTAGAAATGACCTTTTTTGGCAAAACCGATCGGTTTTTAGGTGATCGCAAACACCTTTTTATTATAACCACTAATAAAAATACAGTATAGTACAAGTGGTTGTAGTTGACAATCAGCTAATACGGTTTTTAAGGTGGACCAATCATGGTATATGGCATTTATAGTGCGTCTAGAACTACGACATATATTACTATGGCATTCTCCCATTGTTGTCTACCCTTTTTGAACTAATTTATTATACAGTTTAGCGCATTTCATATTTTGATGATCTTTAGGTTGATAAAATCAAAGAGGGATAGAAACGGGAACATGATTTCCTGTGACAACTTCATTCCATGCAAAACTAACATTTGTTGAGGAATTTCTTCCTGTATTAGTGTATTTTGCAGCTTAGGTGCTAGGTGGCGACAAGGCCAGCGACATTCTCTGAGAAGGAGGAGGTTGTGGGGAACGTCTCCTATCATCTCTTCTTGCAAACTTAAAGCTTTTAGAATTCCTTTAGCTCTCACGTTCTGGTAGACTTGGCCATTACATATTAATGAGATTCGTTTCTTACATATTGTTTGAGGATATCATAGAACCCTTAAGATGCTTTGCGCCGCCCTTGATTGGTCGATTTTTCTCGCGAAATTTCACTATCTGAAATCCATAGTCATCAATTGGGGGAGGAGGAGGTACAATAGGAGGGCTCAGCACTGTTGTTTCAGATGGATTCAAGTGTGAGATGATGAACTTCGAATTATTCATATCTAGGGTTTTGTCTTTCGATCTATTTCAATTGTCGAGATGAAGGCAAGTGGTGTTGGGTGGGTCAAGGGGTGGTAGGGCTGGAAAGGAAGAGATCGACGGCAGAGGGCTCGGTTGAGGCTCAGGTGGTTAGAAAGAGGGGAGCAGTGATGAATTTTGCTGCCAGAGGAATTTCGTGAAAGATATGAGAATGTCGGTTATGTATCACCAAAGTTATTGCAATTATAAAACAAGTTTATTTTTATAACCAGTATTTATCTCCATCTATAAGAGTCCTTCCTTTATGGAAGAGGGTGTAACTATGTACACTATTCACCACTGTCTATCTGGAGTCCTCCATCTATGCGAGAGGGCACAGGAGCTGATTATATTTATCTTCATCTACCTGGATCCCCCAATACGAAAGAGAGCGTAAGAGCCTACATTATTTAACTCTTTTTATTGGAGAACTCCATCCATATGAGAGGACTAAGATGCCTGCACATCATTTCCTCCTAAGACAGGAAGCATCTAAACCCTCCTAAAAAAGGGTCGCTTATATCATTTCCTCTTAAGATGGAGAGCATTCATTCCCTCGAGAGGGTCATTCATACTATTCCCTCGTAGTCACTTATATCACTCTGTTTCTATAAGTGGGTCATTCATTTCATTGCTTCCTAAGACAAAGAGCATTCTTCCTAAGCAAAAGATCATTACTTCATAAGTATAGGTCCGTCATGTCATTGCATCTTCAGTAGAGAGTCATTACATCGCAGGTAGATGTCGTCCATATCATTGCAATTTAAGAGAACGAACATCATCTCATAAGAAGAGGTGTTAGACAATCATTTCACTCATGATCTGGAAAGAATTTTTGGTACGTACATTCAGGATACCCTTAGCAGAAGGAGAGATTCATCAAAATATTAGAAGCATTACCTATAAAGTACATAAGACTTTTACCAAGATGTGGTCAGCTAGGTGTATAATGTTAAGCCTGGAGAAAAGATACAAGAAATTTATTAAGGATAAGGTTGTCATTTTCCTATGGTATTAAAGAATCACAAGACTTCATCTAATTACATGAATCCAAGCAATTCTTCAAGAAAGAAAATTTTAGATTCGAGCAAGATAAAGCAGTAAGGGTAATTCCTTACCAAAAGGGTAAAAGAAAACATTGAAGGTCATTTAAGATAATCATAGCAATCTATAAATCGATTATGTATAATTAATTTTGTCATGAGATAAAGATAAATTTTAAAAAGGGTTCCCATATTACATTTTTCAATATGTGAGTGGGATAGAAAACTAGACAAAACTCTGGCCAGATGATTAAATAGCTTATAAGAATGAAGGATTTGGAAAATCATAAAATTTGTAATAGTTGAAGTACTCTAATAGAATGGAGTTTCTCAAAAATTACTCTCTAATTTGGTAAAAAATGATTTTACTTAAAGCATATGTACGACTTTTCAACAGAATGTGTTATGGTTGATATTCTAGGTTTCACTTTGACATGATTTCTTGATCTTTTGTGAATTTATGCTTTTCAGATTTGCAATGATTCATTGACATGATTTTAATTAGGGTTGTTAATTGGTCGTGTTGCGTCGAGTTCGGGTCGGTTTAACTCGGGTTCGGGCCAATTCTTAAATGGGTCGGGTTGACCCGTTTATTAAACGATTTATATTTTCTCTACCCGAACCTAACCCGCTTATAAATGGGTTAACCTGACCCGACTCATGTAACCCGTTTATTTAAATGGGTTGGGTTAAAAAGGTTGACCCATGAACCTACAAACCAGTTTACTTGATCGTATTCTTAAAAACAGTCTGCACTTCAGAAATTCATTTAGCAAAATGTAACAATAAGATAAATACATGAGCATTCAAATGCACATTTCACATGAGCATCTAGCAACCACAATGTGTGTTTGAGTTTCAGTTTTTCCCTCTCGTACATTTTAGTCACATAAACTCTAGCAGTATTTCTAGAAATCAACTTAATATTCGGACAAACATAAGAAAATAAAAGTAATAGCACTAACTCTAACATGCTCAGCCTGGTCCGTTTATGCATGATTGCATATGCCAAATGATGAATAAAAATATATTTTATATTTAACGGGTCATGGCGGGTCAAAAATGGGTTCACGGGTCAACCCGAAACCCACCCGTTTATTAAACGGGTCAGAGCGGTTGACTGAAATTGACCCGCTTATAAATGGCTCGGGTCCGGGGGTTTTTGTGCGGGTTACGAGTCGTGTTTCAGGTCGTGCTAGAAATTTATGGCCCTAATTTTAATTATGTTTCCATTAAAAACATTATTAACTTATTGTAATAGCCTATATTTTACGTATCGGAGGATCGTAAAATATTTTTATTTAATTCCCTGAGGGTTGGATCATTCTCTTATTTTGATATGTTGTTTATGGGGATGTGAGACATGTATATAATTTTTACCAATTTTGTTTGTGACCATTTTGCCCCTGTCAGTTTTGTATAGGGAATAACTTTTGACTGGAATAGAATCAGGTTCTGAGATCGAGTTCATTGGAAAGGAAATGGTGTTGCCAATTCCGTAGAGTGGTCAGATTAAAGGTTTGGTTCAGCGGTTTGGGAGGAATCACTATTTTAATGCTGCACAATTTATGTTCAGGATTTGTAAGCCATTAATGGGCTGATTTGGTGTGGCCCATTGGTGGGTTGGTGTGAGGCTATAAATAGGGGTTAAAGGCGTAGAGAGGGATACTTTTCTTCATTCGCTCATTTGGTTGAGGTCGTGATAATCCTTGCTCAATTAAATACACCTTTCCACCATTAAAATTCTAGATCTACATGTGAAGATTGAAGATCTACATCAAACAAAGCTAGATCTACATCAAGTGAAGGAAGATCGCATCAAATTGAGAGGTTTGAAGAGTGTTCTTTGATGTTCGGATTGAGAATTTAGTGATTTTAAGTTAATTCGAAGAATTGGTGAGTGATAAGCATCTCGCACACGAATTCAATCAAGTATATGAGTTGTTTGATCTTATTTTCATCATTTTAAGTTGTTTTCACCAAGATCTACATCATAGTAAGTATATTTTCATTTGAATCACCGTAGGATCTAATCTAGCAGCTTAAATCAATAATCCTTATGTTAATTCAAATGTTTCTGCAAGTTTCGATTCATTGTTTTTGTTTATGCATTGATTTATCATGATTTTGTAAATTCTATATGGTTTTGGTGAATAATTGTGATTTTGGTGTTGTTGATGATTTCATAAAGTGTTGATGATTGAATTGGATGATTTGGATGAGTTGTTTGAATCGATGTTGTCGTTTGGTGATGATTTGATCAAGTTTGGAGCTAGATTGGTTAGATCTGGAGTCTAGTCATTTTTGCTGGGTCGTGGATGATATGGCATGGAGCTTTGGTCATGGCTTGCTACTCGACAAATGGCCAGGTCATTAGAGCGATGGGGCATTAGTAAATGGTGCTTGACCATGGTCGGGTTGTGGGGGATCTGGTTGTGGAAGTTAGTTCGTGAAAGACTTCAAGTCGGCCGAAGTACTTTGGAGAAAGGTAGGTTGGTCTGTAAGGGATTGCGGAATGGATCGTTAAGGCAAAACAAACACTGAAGGGGGGTGAATAGTGTTTTTGAGAATTAAAAAAAATGTAAAACTTATTTGAACTACTATATGGATCAGAAAACCACAATCAAAATCACATGCACAGATTCAAACACAAACACAAAAATAAACAGAAATAAGATACAGAAAAGGAATAAACACACCGGATTTTATACTGATTCGGAATTGCTCCTACATCCAGTCCCGCATAAAGCTAGATTGTGCAAAGTTATATTATCATATCAATATCAGATTACAACCTCCTTGATTTCACGGCTACAAGCGATTCCAACCCCCTTAATTTCACGGCTACAAGAATACCACCGATTACCCGTCCTTGATTTCACGGCTAAAAGCGATACCACCGATTACCCTTCCTTGATTTCACGGCTACAAGGGATACCACAAATTACTTTACTCAACCCAAATAATTACAAACAGCCCTATAACTCTATAATAGCACTTGATTCAGAGAGTAATGAGTAGAGAGTGTAGAGAGAGAAGAAGATTAATGAAAACAGAGTAGAATTCGGCAGAGTATAGGTGTAGAAATCATAAAAATGAAAGAGAATAATGGTGTAATTAAAAGGAATGAAGTTAGAGAAGAACAAGTAACTAAAAATTTGAAATTAGCCCCTTTTTATAATGTGTGAAAGGTTGCAACGTCTCAGAACCGTCATAAATAGTGAAAAGACACTTCCTTTCAATTTTGAAAAAATTACAGTTATATGTCGACATAGGGTCATTTGTATGTCGAAATGCCCTTAGTACAAAATTTATTTTTGAGCATTTTTTAAGTGTTTTGATATATATATAATTCTGGAAATTCTTGAATTAAAATATAGTGTTATAAATAAATTGTAAAGTAGAAAATCATATAGGAACATAAATATAAACTATATAAACATATTTATAAAATTATAAAGTTTAAATCTGTATAAATATAAAGTATTTAAAGTATAAATATATAAAACTTATAAAGTATAACCTTATAAAACTTAAGTTTAAAATCAAATTAAAATAGAAAGTAAAATAGAGAAGATAAAGATTGAAGATAGAATTCGAAAATAGAATTTATGATCAGAAATTGAAAAATAGAATTTGAAATTATTTTGAATTTGAACCTAGAGTGCTACTTAGAGTCTTACATAATCTAGACTCTATAACTATATTTACCTTAAACTCTTGAACTCGAAATCTTGAATACTCATGAATCTTGAAATATCTCTGAATTCTAAATTTCTAACATCTATAAAACTGCGTAGTCTTCAGTAATAATTCCTGTATATAAATCATGTATATGTATATATATATATTCTAGATAAAGGTGTTAGTATATATTTTATAATCAATTAATATTGAAATAAGGTTGTTGTCATCAAAACTTCATTCTCCAACAATCTACCCCTTTTTGATGATGACAACCTTAGTTTATAAATTATCATACCTGTATATACATGTTGGATGATGATACTTCAAGTACTCCCCCTGTCTATATGAATCCTATAAACTATGTCTATATTTTATAATTTCTCCCCCTTTGGTATTATCAAAAATAAATTCTAAAACTACTCCCCCTAAATCGTATAACTTCCAAAGTAAAATTTATAAGTAACTAAGTAACTTCTAACCCAAAGTAGAATACTCCCCCTAAGTAAAATACTCCTATAATAACTTTTATACTCTCCCTTAAATTTATATCCATAATACTTTATGCTAAAATGTATAACTACTTAACATAAACACAACTATTATATTAAACTAAAACTTGTACAAGAGATGGTACATGGATTTTTACAAGCACGATATATCGTAAGAACGAAAAATGAAAGGAAACCTTAAATACTAGTTATTCTTGACAATGGGAGATTTGTGAATTGGACAATTCGGATAATGGAGAAAAAAAATCCCCATTTTGTTCAATCAGATTTCCATTTTGGTCGAATAAGACCTCTCCTACACATACAACTTTATCGTCATCTTCCGTAATCATTTGTTGAGTCTCTTGATGTTCTTCTTCCTCCATCATTTCTTCTTTCTCTTGTTCTTCCTCCTCTTCCATGGCTTGATTATAATCATTGACGATAATTGGATTAGCCTGATTATCCATTATGAATTTAAGAAGACTCCTTATTACTTTCCTTTACCTATTTTGCTCTTGGCTCATCCTAATTTATAGTACTTGAATTTCAACCATCATTCTCAAAGCATTCTCCATCTTTTCTTCGATTTCGATGACTCGAGATAGCGTAGATTGTTGAAAAGGACCCTCGGATGGTGCAGCAGATGAATTGCGATTAAATTGGGTGTTTAAATTAGTGGAGGCCAATGTTTATTTGGGGTTAGAATTTTACAGAGAAGAGAAATGAAAATGAAGAAGAAAAGTCGAAGTAGAATGTTTAAATAATTGATATAACTAACTTTTGGTGGGAATTAAATTTAAAATTATGGCAGTTATATGTCGACATATGCATAAATGTATGCCGACCTACTTATGTTTTAAATTTTACTTTTCTAATTTCTTATGTTATTTTTATATATAATAGCACATTTAATTATTCTAATTCACTTAATGAACATATGCCTGATTCACTTCTAAATTTAGTAAATGTTGCTTCATTCAGCGGTTTTGTAAATAAATCCGCTATTTTTTTATCTGTTTCTATAAATTTGAGTGAAATTTTCTCCTTACTTACATTATCACTTAGAAAATGGCATCTTATATCGATATGTTTAGTTCTAGAATGATGAGTTGGATTTTTAGAAATATTTATGGCACTCTTATTATCGTAGTATATCGGGGATTTATTTATTTTTAATCCAATATCATTTAGAATTTGTTGCATATATATTACTTGTGAACAACGCAAAGCAACAGAGATATATTCTACTTCAGTTGTTGGCAAAGATACGATATTTTGCTTTTTACTGAACCATGAGACTAATGAATGTCCTAAAAAGTGACATGTTCTACTAGTACTCTTGCGATCGAATTTACATCCTGTTAGTCAGCGTCACAGTAAGAAACTAAATCGAATGAATCATCCTTAGGGTAAAATAATCCAAATCTGATGTATGCTTTATATACCTTAAAATACATTTTACTACTTTTAAATGTGTTTCCTTAGGTTGCAATTGATATCTTGCACAAAGACATACCCTATACATTATATTCGGTCTACTAGCAGTTTTATATAATAACGATCCTATCATTTTATATATAGTTTTTGATCCACATCTTTAGATGTATCATCTTTACTTAATGCTATATTAGTCGCCATAGGTGTTGGTCTCATATTTGTTGTTGCTAGATTATATTTATTAATTAAGATCTCTTGCGTATTTTTCTTGATTAATAAATATTCCAATTTTTAATTGACGAATTTGTAATCCTAGAAAGAATGATAGTTGTACCAAATGACTCATTTCAAATTCTTGAGTCATAATATCTGAGAATTCTTTGTTCATCTTATCATTTGTTGATCCGAAAATTATATCATCAACATATATTTGTACTAATTGAATAACCTTTTTATTTTTCTTAATGAACAAAGTATTATCTAACAAATAATTTCTTAATTTATCATACCAAGCCCTAGGAGCCTATTTTAATCCATGTAACGCTTTCTTTAACTATATACATGATCTGGTAATTTTTCGTCATCAAATAAAGGTGGTTGCTCTACATATACATCTTCATTAACAAATCCATTTAGAAAAACACTTTTGACTTCCATTTGATATAATTTGAAATTATTATGGTTTGCAAAGGTGAGTAAAATCCTAATAGCTTCTAGTCTTGATACTAGGGAAAAAGTTTCATCTTAATCTATTCCTTCTTCTTGAGTATATCCTTGTGCTACTAGTCGTTCCTTATTTATTACGACCTCACCGTGTTCATTCATTTTATTTTTATAAACCATTTTGTTCCTATTATAGTCTTATCCTTTGGTTTATGAACAAATTCCCACACATCATTCCTAGTAAACTAATTCAGTTCTTCTTGCTTAGCAAGTATCCATGAATCATCGAAAGATGCTTCCTTTGGATGTTTAGGTTCAATGGTTGAAATAAATGTAGTATTACTCATATTATTTAATTGATTACGGGTTATGACAACATATTCTATATCTCCTAATATATTTTCTACAGGATGGTCTCTAAGTAATTTAATTCATTTATTTGATTGATTGTCTTCATGATTTATTTCATTAATTTCATTTTCACATTCATCTTCATTATTTTGAGTTATATTTTTACAGTTTTCGTTGAAAGATATGTTTAGTGTTTCTTCTATGGTACTGGTAGGTGTATTGAAAACTCTATATGCTTTACTTCTTTCTGAATATCCAATAAATATTCCTTTATCGGATTTCAAGTCAAAGTTGTCTAAATTATCTTTTGTATTAATTATAAAACATTTACTTCCAAGTATTTTAAAATATGATACTTTTGTTTTCTTATTATACAAAAGTTCATATAGGGTTTTATGAGTTAAAGGTATAGCTGTAATTCTATTTATAATATAGCAAGCTGTTGTAACTGCTTCAGCCCCAAAATTTCTTCGTAAATTACTATCAGATAATATTGTTCTCACACACTCTTGTATCGTCCTATTTTTACGTTCAACTACTCCATTTTGTTGAGGGGTTCTTGGAATTGAAAAATTATGGGTTATTCCTTTTTTATTACAATATTTTGAAAATTTTCGTTTTTGAATAATTTGTTATGATCCCTTCGTATTGTTTTGATTTTTAGTGATAGTAAATTTTGAATTCTTAAAGAAAAGGTTTTAAATTGATCAAAAGCATCACTTCTATTTTTAAGAAATAAAGTCCAAGTAAATCTAGAAAAATTGTCGACTATAACTTAAACATATCTATTATGATTTATTGATTAAATTTGAGATGGACCAAATAAATCCATTTAAATAAACTCTAGTGGTTTTGATGTAGTGATTTCCTCTTTTGACTTAAATGAACTTTCCTTTAGTTTCCGAGTTGACAGGCGTCACATAAATTATTTACTTTAAATTTCATTTTGGGTAATCCTCTGATTGAATCTAATTTAGAAATCCTAGAAATGTGTTTGAAATTTATATGATCAAATCTCTTATGCCAAATCTAGGGATCACTTGTATTGACCATAAGACATAGGTTATCGCTGGAGATTTTCATTTTAAATATACAAATATTTTTCTTTCTATCTCCTTCGAATATTAATTTTGAATTCCTATCTTCTATAAAACATTTATCCTTTTCAAAGTTCATTTATAACCCTTATCGCAAAGTTGATTTATACTTAGCAAGTTGTGTTTTAAATTCCTAACTAATAAAACATCAGAAATAGTAGGAGTTTCAGAATTACCGACATTGTCAATTCCAATAATGTATACTTTAGAGTCAACTCCGAAGTTCACCATTCCACCATCTTTATATTTCAGATTATTGAGTAGTTCTGAATTTCCCATCATATGTCTCGAACAACCACTATCTAGTATCCATTTGTCCTTTTTCATTTCCACCAATTTCTTTCCAGAATATGAATTCTCAACAGCCATGTAATACACCAGTTCGGGATTTGAATTTCCAATAGCCACCTTTTCAGAATTTGAATTTCCAAAAGCCACTTTACCCACCTTTTCAACTTTTGATTTTTCAAAAGTCATAGAACACATTTTTTTCTTGAATTGAACAGTATTTTAGTAGATCACACGCCTTTTCAACATGATTATATGCAGACTCTTTCAACATTGATACAATGCATGAATTGACGCTAGTGTTAATAAAAATTCCAAAATTTGCCATTTAAATTTTTTCAAAAAATCAGATTATGAACTTTTTGAAAGACCTTGCTCCGATACCAATTGTTAGGGATTGCAGAATGGATCATTAAGGCAAAACAAACACTAAAGTGGGGTGAATAGTATTTTTGAGAATTTAAACAAAATATAAAACTTATGTGAATTACTATATGTATCAAACACCACAATCACAATCTTAGACAAAGATTCAAACACAAACACAAAAATAAACAGAAATAAGATACCGAAAAGGAAAGAACACACCAGATTATATATTGGTTCGGAATTGCTCCTACGTCCAGTCCCACACAATACTTGATTGTGCAAAGTCTTATTATTATATCAATATCAAATTACAACATCTTTGATTTCACGGCTATAAGGGATACCATAGATTCCAACCTCCTTGATTTCATGGCTATAAGGGATACCACCGACTACATGTCCTTGATTTCACGACTACAAGGGATACCACCGATTACTCGTCCTTGATTTCACTGCTACAAGGGATACCACCGATTACTTTACTTAACCCAAACAATTACAAAGAGCCATATAACTCTTCAATAGCACTTGATTCAGAGAGTAATAAGTAGAGAGTGTAGAGAAAAGAAGATTAATGAAAATAGAATTGGTCCTTCCAATTTTGAAAAAATGACAGTTATATGTCGACATGGGGTTATTTATATGTCGACATACCCTTAGTACAAAATTTATTTTTGAGCATTTTTCAAGTGTTTTGATATATATATATATATATATATATATATATATATATATAATTCTGGAAATTCATGAATTAAAATATAGTGTTATAAATAAATATTGTAAAGTAGAAAATCATATAGGAACATAAATATAAACTATATAAACATAATAATAAAATTATAAAGTTTAAATCTATATAAATATAAAGTATTTAAATTACAAATATATAAAACTTATAATGTATAAACTTGTAAAACTCAAGTTTAAAATTGTAATGACTCGTATTGTCAGAGGTATTACAATTTATTTATTTAATTATATAAATAGTGATTTAGGGAATTAAATCGTCGTTAATGAAATAATATGGAATATTTAATTAAATTAAATAATTAAATAATATATTTAATTCTGAAATAATCAGAATTGGCTGAAATGGCGATATGGTGTGATCTGGATCATCTGTGATATTCAATTCAGTTTAGAATTGAATTAGAATAACGAATATATTTAAATAACGACAGTTTGAACGTATAATTATATTATAATTAAAATCAAGCTTGAAATGGCGCTGCAGTTCGTTAATTGGCGATCCGAACTTCAACTGAATGTACAGGATTCGTTTTAGGCCGGATTTCTATGAAACAAGAAATGTGTGGAGCTGGTGGAGTATATCTTTCTAGTGGAAGAGAAAAATCAGGATTTCGTCGTGTAGATTTTGAGATATGTCCAAATCAAATTTTGAAATAGTCGTTATAGAATCGTTTATTGACCGTATTGGTTTATTAGATATAACTAGAGATCAGGTTTGAATTTAGACAAGGTTCTTTTGGGTAGTAGTGATAATTTAATTTTTAGAATTTTATGGTAATTTTTAATTAATTAAATAAGCAACTTTTTATTTGAAGTATTGGGCACCCTGTATCGACATTTCGGGGTTTCACAATATGAGTCAACCTACCGACATTTTTATGTTTCTAGGATCGGGAAACCTTTCTCACCTCAATAGTATTTTTACATCTGTCAATGCCGATCCGTAAGTGGGTGGAATTCAATGTACACGGTACGCCAAAACTTTATATACTTAAAACCTTAGAAAAACAAATATGTTTGATCAAACGAAAGACCACGTTTCCTTCTATCAACCACAAAAGAATCATGTGGGAATCCAAAGGCCACGTCCATGGATTAAAGCCCTATATATTAACTTTTGCAAACGTATGACCTAATTTTCAACTTCCTCTAAACAAACAAATTTCCGCCGCCAGTTTAATTATCTGGAGGAATAAAACCCAAAACTGATCCTTTCACAAAATCATTAAAAAGAAAATCAAATCCCTAAAATCGAAAAGGTGGGTGCTTTGAAATCGTTTGGGGATCCTCTTCCTTCCTTTGTGCTTTTTGTTGTGTTCGGTGTAGTCTCAGTTTCCAGATCTCGTTCGCTGGAAAGTATCGATGAGCTAGGGTTCACGGTTTCAACTATTTCTAAGCATCGATCCGAACGTTCGAGTTTATATTGGTTTCAGGAGATGGAACCGCAAGTGTTTGCAGAACTTTTGGAAGATTTGTGGTATTCTTGTTCGATGGTTTTGCCTGGAGGTGTCGATTTGCGTGTGAAGCCGCGAACGAGAAAAGGGTCTCGAGTTACAGTTTACGAAATGGTGTACAGGATGTGAGCGAGGAAGGGTTGGTGATATTTTAGTTCATGATTTACTGAATGGAGATTTGAGGAGGAGTATGTTTGGTAAGGGGGCATGTTCTGTTCGGGTGCAGCGGGAATAAGGAGATGAAGGAGTGATTGAAGAAGTGAAATTGTGTAGTTGCCGTATAGTCTTGGACGTGAGGAGTATTAGGGGGGAGTTGGCAAAAGGGGTTATCGGAGATGAACTCCGGATGGGATTCCGCACATTATGTGATGTTTTGGCGGATTTCTGGAGAAGAAAATGTTGATGGCTTTATGGGTAGTTGCGGCTGCCTGTTGAGGATGTGGTGGGGTTCTGGACGTCAAGCTTTACAACTTGGTGATGACGTTGGTGAGTACTTGAAGTGATGAAGCTTGGTGGCTTTTATTTGGGTTTTTATGAAGAAATGAGATAAAAAAGGGGTGCTTGGAGTTTTCGAAATGAAATGATGAACACAGGAAGATGCATATTTGAGCGACTGTTTGGGGGAGAAGAGCTGAAGCGAGTGGGCCGTCAAAACGGGTATGGGCCGGTGACAAGAGGTTAAGCCCAAAATAATAATAAAAAATCAAGTTTTATTTTAAATATAAAATAGTGTATTAACTTGTAACCTCTATATCTCGGCCATACTATATCAGATTGACGAACCGTAAGTTGCGTTGGGATCGTATGGACGACGGCTACAACATGGAACTGACTAGAAGTCCATCGAAGCTCGTTACAATTTATAGCGAAATAAATTGTTCGTCTAAATCAAAGACAGTTAATCGTTTTTAACGATAACAGTCCAATGTGAGTAAAACTCACCAACTCTGAATAGTTATATTTTTATAATGTATTTTTAGAACTGTTAATCATCTGTTGATTGTTGTGTGTTGGTTGATTGATTGAACTGCTAGTCAGTTAGTGAAAAATTATATATATATAAACTGTTAAATATTTATATATTGATTCTGCTATCAGAATAATGTATATTGAACTGAAAGTGATAATAATCATATCGTGTAACATCTGTGAATGCAGGGAAACAGGTTGGAGGAATCCGACTGGATTCCTCAAAAGTTATTTTATTGTTTTTCATATATTTTGATATATGGTGTGAAGTATAACATGTTGTTGATTGTGTGGGTATGGACGATATTGAACATCGTGATTTGATATGATTGAATGCCATGACATACCGGAATGTAGATAAGGGGATTTTCAAAGTGATATTGAAAATAGAATATTTATAAAATGGGATATTTATAAATAAGAGATATTTATATAGTGGAATATTTACAAATAAGAAATGTTTATAAATTGGAATATTTATAAATAGGAGATATTCAAAAAGGAAATAATTTCAAACCATTTTCTTTTTGAATGGAAAGGCCTGTGTGGCGGGTTTGGGGATTTTCCCGATGCTCCCGTTACAAAGGAGGTTATGGCGAATTTAAGGAGTTAGAATATTTCAAGAATAAATTTGAAAAGGAAATATTTGTAAACCATTTATAAATAGAATTGAAAAGGAAACGTTATAAAAAGGAAATCATTTTTAAAAGTGTAGAACCGTTATTTAAAAGTAAATCTTTTCAAATGAATAAAACGTTGTTAAAGAGGAAATCCTTATAAAGTGAATAAAGTAAATCGAATATGGTATTCGAAAGAAGTTAAATCGAATATGGTATTCGAAGGGAGTAAATCGAATATGGTATTCGAAAGTTAGTAAAACGAATATGCTATTCGAAAGGGGTTAGTCGAATCGAGTTAGTTGAATAGAGTTAACTAGTTCAGTAGAGTTAACCAGTTCAGTAGAGTTAACCAGTTCAATAGAGTTAACAAGTGAGTTAAGTAAGTCAAGTTAACCAGTGAGTTAAGTAAGTCAAGTTAATCAGTTGGAGTTAATCGATTCAAGTTAAGATTTTCGAGTTGATAATCGAGTTAAGTTATCGAATACCACTTATTCGAAGTAGAAGCTATCAAATATAGTTATTTGAGATAGAGTTAGTCAAACAGAGTTATTCAGGATAAGTTGCCATCTCGTACGACTGCTAGCGTAATTCGCAGGGCTGTAAATAGCCTACGACGGTCAGATGTTTCCTGAGGGAGTCAGGCGTAATCATTGTGATCGCTGCGATCTAAAGTCAAACGAATGGAGTTAAATCGAATATTAGTTATTCGATAGGAGTTAATCAACACTAGTTAGATTATCGAGATAATTTAATCGAGTTAAGTTCTTGAGTTAGATTATCGAGATAAATTAATCGAGTTAAGTTCTTGAGTTAGATTATCGAGATAAGTTAATCGAGTTGAGTTCTTGAGTTAGATTCTCGAGATAAGTTCGTCGAGTTAAGTTCGTCGAGTTAAATTAATCGATGTTAGTTTCATCGAAAGGAGTTAATCGATGTTAATTTCATCGAAAGGAGTATCGATGTTAGTTTCATCGAAGGGAGTTATCGATTATAGTTTAATCGAAGGAGTTATCGATTTGTTAAATCGAAAGGGAAGATTATCGAATATCGTTTATTCGAGAGGAGATTATCAAATATAGTTTATTCGATGGAGTTAATCGATTTGAGTTAAATCAAAGGAGTTAATCGAATATAGTTTATTCGAATATAGTTTATTCGAATATAGTAAAGGAGTTAATCGAATATAGTTTATTCGAATATAGTAAATGAGTTAATCGAATATAGTTTACTCGAATATAGTAAAGGAGTTAATCGAATATAGTTTATTCGAATATAGCAAAGGAGTTAATCGAATATAGTTTATTCGAATATAGCAAAGGAGTTAATCGAATATAGTTTATTCGAATATAGTAAAGGAGTTAATCGAATATAGTTTATTCGAATAGAGTTAGAGGAGTTATCGAATATAGTTTATTCGACAGGAGTTAAGTGAATGGGGTTAATCAAATAGAGTTTACCCAATAGGGTCAGTCCAATAGAGTTAATTGAAAAGAGTTAATCGAATATAGTTATTCGAAAGAAAGGTTAAGTAAGGAAGTTAGTTAAAGAAATATAAAGTGAACTTTGCCTATTTCAAGGTTAGAAGTGTTGTTCAGTTAAGGTCTAAGAGGTAGTTCTACCCCAACTTGATTGGATTCGTTTTTAACTGAGGAATGGTTAAGGTTCGGCAGTAAAGGATGGTAAAGTGAATTTAGAAATTAAAGAAAATGGTTGAGTTGGCATAGCGATGTTTTATCTAAACATATGTTTAATCCAAATGTAGGAGTTTGGAAATGTTTACCAAACAAGAATCAGAAATGTTTTCTAAATACAGAAAACAAGGAAATGGAAATGTTTCCAGTGTTAATAACGTATATTTTCTAAATACAGAAAATAGCAAATGTTGAATATAGGGAAACAGGAGATGTAAAATGAACTAAAGAGATAAATGTTAAATGATGTTTGTTTGATATAATTTCCATCTGGAGATAATATCTTTGTTTGCACACTTGTTTTCTTTGATAGTTAACTCACAGACTATCGAAGTTTTGACCATTTTAACGTTGTTAATATGGAGAGACCGGTTGGATTATTATCCAAAGAACCACTCTGTATTGGCATAAGCGTCGCGAATCATATATGCCAAAGATAATTGAAGACGGAGTAAAATGCAAGGGCTATCCTGTTTACAGAATAGTGCCTTCGGTTTGTCCAGTCCCAGGACAACTTGTATGGACGAAGGCCTGACAGAGTATATCCAATGGATCGCGTAAGTTGATCTGTTCAAACGTATTCACGTTTGGTGGCGGAGGAATTCGTTTCTCTTAGCTGTATACCCGTGTTATTTTTGGATAAGTCAATTTGTGATTTGGCGGGTATGACGATGTGATATTCTAAGTGTGTGGATGAATGTCTGACAGAGTATTTCCAGAAGGGTCACGTACATTGATTTCTTCAACCGTACGAAGAGTGGAAGCGGAGAAGGAAACTTCTTTTAGCTGACACATAATGTATGGTTGTAGACGTCAAGTTAGTGATTTCGATGGATCTGACAATGTGGCATTCGAAGTGAATCTGATGTAATGATAAAGCGTAGCTTCTAGCCTCATCAACCGGTAAATGACAGAAATCGGGCAAGCAGCATGGCTAAGTCGGTCGCACCGAAGTAGGGTGTATAATCACCTATCTAGAAAATGTTCATTTGTTTCTTAAATCTATCAATGCTGTCCCATATATATATATATATATATACGGGAACGGTTGCTGATACCAACCGTTGTTGATGTACATTCGATACACTCAAGCGAAATGAGTGGTCGGTCATGTGTGGCTGAGTTACAAGATGTTCTTGTTGAACTCCAGTGTACCGTTCCTAGAGTACACTGATCGGAAGGTGGTTCCATACCTTGTCATAGTTGGAAATCCATTATCCAATACGTGCTTGCGATTTTGATTGTATATTATATATGTAGAACGTGAGATGAAAGCGTTTCTGCTAGTTGATATCTATTTGTACATAGACATTATTATAGTATCAAAAGGTTTTTGATATAAAGATATTTTGGATTCTCATAAGGGAAAAACCCGTTCCGTTCTGCAGCGTGGTCTTATGAGATATAGTTTACTTGTTCATATACATGTTTAAACTGTTTTACTCATACCAGTCCCATGACTGACCCAGAGTTTACTTTGTTGTTTTCCCTAAACTCTTGGGTGCCTAAATTTGTACGGGCAGTCAAGTAGTCGGGATTTGCAGATACATTGAAGAGCTGGAGCAGGAGGCTTCAGAGTCATATAACTATAGTTTATTTCCGCTGTGTTGTAAGTGCTGTACTCTGATAAGTGCTATTGTATACATAACTGTTATATTTCCAAGTTATGTTATATATTATATGTTATTTGTTCCGCTGTGAGGTTCGTGTTACTCTGATGTTGTGTTCTTCTTCTTCTATTCTAAGTTTCTATCTTATCTATTCTCATCTTCTAATTTCTTTCATTAATTACCGGGATTTTTCGATGTTTTGGTTATCGACATCGAGCTTATGTCGATAACCAAAGTCGCCGAAAATCCGGGTTGTTACATTTGGTATCAGAGCTTAAGTTAAGTTTACCTTGGCTCTGTGGCGTGACTCGGTAGAGATAGGGTTAGTAATACCCTAGATTGAGTTGAGTGTATATATACGAGTGCGTATTTGTATTTGATATAAAAATGGTTTTATATTGTGGAGATTCATTGGCTGAGTTGTTTATGAGTTCTGGTCGATCAGTTTGATCCACTGTATCGGTAGGAGTAAATAAATACTTGAATACGATGGACCGACATAGTACTGATATGTAATATATTATCATATATTAAATATATTGGTTGTAATTATAATCGAATGAGATTATAAAGTGAAATGGTTATATATAACCAATCAGAATTCATATAAGTAAAGTATATGAAATAAGATGAATAAGATATGAATTCAAATAAGATTTGGAATTAAAATAAGGAAATTTTAAGTTCATGGGAGATTTTGAGATGTTTTCAAAATGGATGTATTTAGTAAGGGTTTTGAAATGATATAGTATTGAAATCACTTGGGTCGCTGGAAAATAATTCCGATGATGACTGCGCAGTATCATCGGTGTGATTTTCGAGTTCTAAGTGGTGGATTACTACCAGAGGTTTTGATTTGAATTGTTTTGAGAAAAAAAGTTGTTTAGAAATTCAAAGGTTTTGAATTGGTATTATGATTTCAAATTTGACTTGAAATAAAAACCGGGAATTTAAGTTCTAGAAATTTAAAATTTAACTTGTGAAGTTAATTCAAATGGGATGGTAAAAGTAAATAATAAACCAGAATTTAACTTGAGATGATAGCTTAAGAAAAACTGAAGTGATTAGAGAATAATCTGGATTTGAAATGATAAGTTGAGAGTTTGGAATTTGAAACTCGAATTTGAAATTGAATTCGGCTTAAATAAGCGAATGGTTGTGTTAAGAATAACTTGGTTGGAGTTGATTGGGATGGCATTTGTATATGCCGAGTTGATAACATATGGTAGGGATATAATGATATGCCCAACAAAAAGGTACAAGTTTGTATTTTATATGAGTTTGGAATTTATGAGCCGAATTGGCAAGCCGCTTGGCTGTTTGATTTTCTTTTGGGTTGGAGAAGGCCTAGAGAGGCGAGTTGTGGTTTTACCGATAGGGCTGTGCAAAGGAGGGTATGGAGAAATTTTCCGAAAGTTTAAAGTGTTAGAAATTTTTTAGAATTTTTGAAAATTTTAGTTAGTCGGAATGAATAAATATTTTAGTCGATATTAATTGGTTCAGAGAAACCAGAGATAAGGGGTAAACCGATAAGCTTTCACCAAATAGATAGGGTCATCCTCTAACTTAGCAATTTCGAGGACGAAATTATTTTAAGTGGGGAAGAATGTAATGACCCGCATTGTCAGAGGTATTATAATTAATTTATTTAATTATATAAATAGTGATTTAGGGAATTAAATTGTCGTTAATTAAATAATATGGAATATTTAATTAAATTAAATAATTAAATAATATATTTAATTCTGAAATAATCAGAATTGGCTGAAATGGCGATATGGTGTGAACTGGATCATCTGTGATATTCAATTCAGTTTAGAATTGAATTAGAATAACGAATATATTTAAATAACGATAGTTTGAACGTATAATTATATTATAATTAAAATCAAGCTTGAAATGGCGCTGCAGTTCGTAAATTGGCAATTCGAACTTCAACTGAATGTACAGGATTCGTTTTAGGCCGGATTTCTGTGAAACAAGAAATGTGTGGAGCTGGTAGAGTATATCTTTCTAGTGGAAGAGAAAAATCAGGATTTCGTCGTGTAGATTTTGAGATATGTCCAAATCAAATTTTGAAATAGTCGTTATAGAATCGTTTATTGACCGTATCGGTTTATTCGATATAACTAGAGATCGGGTTTGAATTTAGACAAGGTTCTTTTGGGTAGTAGTGATAATTTAATTTTTAGAATTTTATGGTAATTTTTAATTAATTAAATAAGCAACTTTTTATTTGAAGTATTGGGCACCCTGTATCGACATTTCGGGGTTTCACAATATGAGTCAACCTACCGACATTTTTATATTTCTAGGATCGGGAAACCTTGCTCACCTCAACAGTATTTTTACATCTGTCAATGCCGATTCGTAAGTGGGTGGAATTCAATGTACACGGTACGCTAAAACTTTATATACTTAAAACCTTAGAAAAACAAATATGTGTGATCAAACGAAAGACCACGTTTCCTTCTATCAACCACAAAAGAATCATGTGGGAATCCAAAGGCCACGTCCATGGATTAAAGCCCTATATATTAACCTTTTGCAAACGTATGACCTAATTTTCAACTTCCTCTAACCAAACAAATTTCCGCCGCCAGTTTAATTATCTGGAGGAATAAAACCCAAAACTGATCCTTTCACAAAATCATTAAAAAGAAAATCAAATCCCTAAAATCGAAATGGTGGGTGCTTTGAAATCGTTTGGGGATCCTCTTCCTTCCTTTGTGCTTTTTGTTGTGTTCGGTGTAGTCTCAGTTGCCAGATCTCGTTCGCTGGAAAGTATCGATGAGCTAGGGTTCACGGTTTCAACTATTTCTAAGCATCGATCCGAACGTTCGAGTTTATATTGGTTTCAGGAGATGGAACCGCAAGTGTTTGCAGAACTTTTGGAAGATTTGTGGTATTCTTGTTCGATGGTTTTGCCTGGAGGTGTCGATTTGTGTGAGAAGCTGCGAACGAGAAAAGGGTCTCGAGTTACGGTTTACGAAATGGTGTACAGGAGGTGAGCGAGGAAGGGTTGGTGATATTTTAGTTCATGATTTACTGAATGGAGATTTGAGGAGGAGTATGTTTTGTAAGGGGGCATGTTCTATTCGGGTGCAGCGGGTATAAGGAGATGAAGGAGTGATTGAAGAAGTGAAATTGTGTAGCTGCCGTATAGTCTTGGACGTGAGGAGTATTAAGGGGGAGTTGGCAAAAGGGGTTGTCGGAGATGAACTCCGGATGGGATTCCGCACATTACGTGATGTTTTGGCGGATTTTTGGAGAAGAAAATGTCGATGGCTTTATGGGTAGTTGCGGCTGCCTGTTGAGGATGAGGTGGGGTTCTGGACGTCAAGCTTTACAACTTGGTTATGACGTTGGTGAGTACTTGAAGTGATGAAGCTTGGTGACTTTTATTTGGGTTTTTATGAAGAAATGAGATCAAAAAGGGGTGCTTGGAGTTTTCGAAATGAAATGATGAACACAGGAAGATGCGGATTAGAGCGATTGTTTGGGGGAGAAGAGCTGAAGCGGGTGGGCCGTCAAAACGGGTATGGGCCGGTGACAAAGAGGTTAAGCCCAAAATATATTAAAAAAAAATCAAGTTTTATTTTAAATATAAAATAGTGTATTAACTTGTAACCTCTATATCTCGGCCATACTATATCAGATTGACGAACCGTAAGTTGCGTTGGGATCGTATGGACGGCGACTACAACATGGAACTGACTAGAAGTCCATCGAAGCTCGTTATAATTTATAGCGAAATAAATTGTCCTTCTAAATCAAAGACAGTTAATCGTTTTTAACGATAACAGTCCAATGTGAGTAAAACTCACCAACTCTGAATAGTTATATTTTTATAATGTATTTTTAGAACTGTTAATCATCTGTTGATTGTTGTGTGTTGGTTGATTGATTGAACTGCTAGTCAGTTAGTGAATTTTTTTTTTTTATATATATATAAACTGTTAAATATTTATATATTGATTCTGCTATCAGAATAATGTATATTGAACTGAAAGTGATAATAATCATATTGTGTAACATCTGTGAATGCAGGGAAACAGGTTGGAGGAATCCGACTGGATTCCTCAAAAGTAATTTTATTGTTTTTCATATATTTTGATATATGATGTGAAGTATAACCTGTTGTTGATTGTGTGGGTATGGACGATATTGAACATCGTGATTTGGTATGATTGAATACCATGACATACCGGAATGTAGATAAGGGGATTTTCAAAGTGATATTGAAAATAGAATATTTATAAAATGGGATATTTATAAATAAGAGATATTTATAAAGTGGAATATTTACAAATAAGAAATGTTTATAAATTGGAATATTTATAAATAGGAGACATTCAAAAAGGAAATAATTTCAAACCATTTTCTTTTTGAATGGAAAGGCCAATGTGGCGGGTTTGGGGATTTTCCCGATGCTCCCGTTACAAAGGAGGTTATGGCGAATTTTTCAGCGAATTTAAGGAGTTAGAATATTTCAAGAATAAATTTGAAAAGGAAATATTTGTAAACCATTTACAAATAGAATTGAAAAGGAAACGTTATAAAAAGGAAATCATTTTTAAAAGTGTAGAACCGTTATTTAAAAGTAAATCTTTTCAAATGAATAAAACGTTGTTAAAAAGGAAATCTTTATAAAGTGAATAAAGTAAATTGAATATGGTATTCGAAAGAAGTTAAATCAAATATGGTATTCGAAGGGAGTAAATCGAATATGGTATTCGAAAGTTAGTAAAACGAATATGCTATTCGAAAGGGGTTAGTCGAATCGAGTTAGTTGAATAGAGTTAACTAGTTCAGTAGCGTTAACCAGTTCAGTAGAGTTAACCAGTTCAATAGAGTTAACCAGTGAGTTAAGTAAGTCAAGTTAATCAGTGAGTTAAGTAAGTCAAGTTAATCAGTTGGAGTTAATCGATTCGAGTTAAGATTTTCGAGTTGATAATCGAGTTATGTTATCGAATACCACTTATTCGAAGTAGAAGTTATCAAATATAGTTATTTGAGATAGAGTTAGTCAAACAGAGTTATTCAGGATAAGTTGCCATCTCGTACGACTGCTAGCGTAATTCGCAGGGATGTAAATAGCCTACGGCGGTCGGATGTTTCCTGAGGGAGTCAGGCGTAACCATTGTGATCGCTGCGATCTAGAGTCAAGCGAATGGAGTTAAATCGAATATTAGTTATTCGGTAGGAGTTAATCAACTTGAGTTAGATTATCGAGATAAGTTAATCGAGTTAAGTTCTTGAGTTAGATTATCGAGATAAGTTAATCGAGTTAAGTTCTTGAGTTAGATTATCGAGATAAGTTAATCGAGTTGAGTTCTTGAGTTAGATTCTCGAGATAAGTGAGTCGAGTTAAGTTCGTCGAGTTAAATTAATCGATGTTAATTTCATCGAAAGGAGTTAATCGATGTTAATTTCATTGAAAGGAGTATCGATGTTAGTTTCATCGAAGGGAGTTATCGATTATAGTTTAATCGAAAGGAGATATCGATTTGTTAAATCGAAAGGGAAGATTATCGAATATCGTTTATTCGAGAGGAGATTATCGAATATAGTTTATTCGATGGAGTTAATCGATTTGAGTTAAATCAAAGGAGTTAATCGAATATAGTTTATTCGAATATAGTAAAGTAGTTAATCGAATATAGTTTATTCGAATATAGTAAAGGAGTTAATCGAATATAGTTTATTCGAATATAGGAAAGGAGTTAATCGAATATAGTTTATTCGAATATAGCAAAGGTGTTAATTGAATATAGTTTATTCGAATATAGCAAAGGAGTTAATCGAATATGGTTTATTCGAATATAGTAAAGGAGTTAATCGAATATAGTTTATTCGAATATAGTAAAGGAGTTAATCGAATATAGTTTATTCGAATAGAGTTAGAGGAGTTATCGAATATAGTTTATTCGACAGGAGTTAAGCGAATGGGGTTAATCAAATAGAGTTAATCAAATAGAGTAAATCAAATAGAGTTAACCCAATAGGGTCAGTCCAATAGAGTAAATAGAAAAGATTTAATCGAATATAGTTATTCGAAAGAAAGGTTAAGTAAGGAAGTTAGTTAAAGAAATATAAAGTGAACTTTGCCTATTTCAAGGTTAGAAGTGTTGTTCAGTTAAGGTCTGAGAGGTAGTTCTACCCCAACTTGATTGGCTTCGCTTTTAACTGAGGAATGGTTAAGGTTCGGCAGTAACGGATGGTAAAGTGAATTTAGAAATTAAAGAAAATGGTCGAGTTGGCATAGCGATGTTTTATCTAAACATCTGTTTAATCCAAACGTAGGAGTTTGGAAATCCAAACAAGAATCAAAAATGTTTTCTAAATACAGAAAACAAGGAAATGGAAATGTTTCTAGTGTTAATAACGTATATTTTCTAAATATAGAAAATAGCAAATGTTGAATATAGGGAAACAGGAGATGTAAAATGAACTAAAGAGATAAATGTTAAATGATGTTTGTTCGATATAATTTCCATCTGGAGATAATATCGTTGTTTGCACACTTGTTTTCTTTGATAGTTAACTCACAGACTATCGAAGTTTTGACCATTTTAACGTTGTTAATATGGAGAGACCGGTTGGATTATTATCCAAAGAACCACTCTGTATTGGCATAAGCGTCGCGAATCATATATGCCAAAGATAATTGAAGACGAAGTAAAATGCAAGGGCTATCCTGTTTACAGAATAGTGCCTTCGGTTTTTCCAGTCCCAGGACAACTTGTATGGACGAAGGTCTGACAGAGTATATCCAATGGATCGCGTAAGTTGATCTGTTCAAACGTATTCACGTTTGGTGGCGGAGGAATTCGTTTCTCTTAGCTGTATACCCGTGTTATTTTTGGATAAGTCAATTTGTGATTTGGCGGGTATGACGATGTGATATTCTAAATGTGTGGATGAATATCTGACAGAGTATTTCCAGAAGGGTCACGTACATTGATTTCTTTAACCGTACCAAGAGTGGAAGCGGAGAAGGAAACTTCTTTTAGCTGACACATAATGTATGGTTGTAGACGTCAAGTTAGTTATTTCGATGGATCTGACAATGTGGCATTCGAAGTGAATCTGATGTAATGATAAAGCGTAGCTTCTAGCCTCATCAACCGGTAAATGACAGAAATCGGGCAGGCAGCATGGCTAAGTCGGTCGCACCGAAATAGTGTGTATAATCACCTATCTAGAGAATATTCATTTGTTTCTTAAATCTATCAATGTTGTCCCATATATATATATACGGGAACGGTTGCTGATCCCAACCGTTGGTGATGTACATTCGATACACTCAAGCGAAATGAGTGGTCGGTCATGTGTGGCTGAGTTACAAGATGTTCTTGTTGAACTCCAGTGTATCGTTCCTAGAGTACACTGATCGGAAGGTGGTTCCATACCTTGTCATAGTTGGAAATCCATTATCCAATACGTGCTTGCGATTTTGATTGTATACCATATATGTAGAACGTGAGATGAAAGCGTTTCTGCTAGTTGATATCTATTTGTACATAGATATTAATATAATATCAAAAGGTTTTTGATATAAAGATATTTTGGATTCTCATAAGGGAAAAACCCGTTCCGTTCTACGGCGTGGTCTTATGAGATATCGTTTACTTGTTCATATACCTGTTTAAACTGTTTTACTCATACCAGTCCCATGACTGACCCGGAGTTTACTTTGTTGTTTTCCCTAAACTCTTGGGTGCCTAAATTTGTACGGGCAGTCAAGTAGTCGGGATTTGCAGATACATTGAAGAGCTTGAGCAGAAGGCTTCAGAATCATATAGCTATAGTTTATTTCCGCTGTGTTATAAGTGCTGTACTCTGATAAGTGCTATTGTATACATAACTGTTATATTTCCAAGTTATGTGGTTCATGTTACTCTGATGTTGTGTTCTTCTTCTTCTTCTATTCTAAGTTTCTATCTTATCTATTCTCACCCTCTAATTTCTTTCATTAATTACCGGGATTTTTCGATGTTTTGGTTATCGACATCGAGCTTATGTCGATAACCAAAGTCGCCGAAAATCCGTGTCGTTACAAAAATCGAACTAAAATAGAAAGTAAAATAGAGAAGATAAAGATTGAAGATAAAATTCAAAAACAGATTTTGAAATCAAAAATTGAAAAATAAAATTTGAAATTATTTTGAATTTGGATCTGGATTGCTATTCAGATTCTTGCATAATCTAGACCTTATAACTATATTTATCTTGAACTCTTGAAATCTCGATTACTCATAAGCCTTGAAATATCTCTGAATTCTGAATCTCTAACATCTTTAAGACTGTACAATCTTCAATAACAATTCCTATATATAAATCTTGCATATGTGTGTGTATATATATATTCTAGATAAAGGTGTTAGTATATATTTTATAATCAATTAATATTGAAGTAAGATTGTTGTCATTAAAACTCCATTCTTAAACATGGTCCAGAATGAGGCAAGGCGGGTCAGCCAAGATGATAGGTCGGGTCATTCTGAAGTGGTCAGGTCGTTTCGCTTTGGGCAGGTAGGTCGTAAGGGCAGGACGTTTGGCTTGGAATCTATGAATGCACCAGGTCTGTTGGAGTCAAGTCATTAACGACCTGGGAGGGTCAGGTCGTTGGGTCTGTTGAACGACCCGATGGGTCAGGTCAGTGAATGACCTGAGTATTGGAAGGTGAATGATTCGATTAATGTTTTCCAAATATAGTTTTTATTTTGGTTTGGGAATGGATGTGGCTTCAAGTATATTCAAGTAGGAATGTTCGAAGTGTTCTGATGTGTACATTGATTGTCGAAATGTAACGAATGTGAAGACGAATCAAAGTGGTGAGTTCGTGGATAAGGCTTCTCAAGATGATTTGAGCTTGTTAATGGTCACTGATGACGATGACTAGAGATATTGTAGGGCGAGGAATTGTCTTTGTCGTAGGTTCTAGCGGACTCAAATAAGGGGTATAATGGGGATGCCTAAAAGATTACATGATTATTTGAGTACCCTGGTATTAATGAAAGGCCTAGATAATTATTGATGAAAGGCGTATGGAGTTTTGCTAGAGCTGGGGTATACCATTAGCCTTGAAGGACGGCAGGGTGTTGAGCCAGTCATACGATTAATGATGGTTTCAATGCAGGATTGGTGGTGATAGCCAGAGTCTTGGAAGAATGATTGATTTTTTGTGTCGTCTTGAGTGCTTGTCTGATGTTCGTTTGGGCCTTCGGGTTTGTGCTTGGGAGATGTCGATATTGATTAGGGATGGTCTACGTTGGATAAATGATTGCCATGAATGTGCTATTTGTTTCTATCTGATTGTTGTAAAGGCTTTCACTGTAGGATGTGGAGGAGGCGGTATGGGTTCTTCTCTAATGATATGATTGGTAGATTAGATGAATCTGCCTATTCTCATATACTTTATTGATGATGTTAGATAGTTGTTTTATTGCTCACTAAGACTGTTGTTTGACTCAAGGTTTTATGTCTCTCTTTTGTTACCTTGGGTTGTTCATCCGGTTGTGGATGAGCAGATTGAGTAATAGGCGACAGGTGATAAATCTTGGTGAGGACGATGCAGCTGAGCGATGATGAGGCTTATTGTACATAATCTTATAGTAAAATCCAAGGTTGTATGGATATTTCATGATGATATGAAAGAGTTTAAGATTTTGCTCGATTCCACTTCACTATTATTTCCTGTTGTATATGTTCTACTATAGTTTATCCTTGCGTTGTTAGTTATATGACAGGTTCCTCTTATGTTATCCTACCCTGATGATCGTCTACAGCTTCCTGGCACACCTTTCAGTGCATTATGTCCCTTGTTAAGTGCAAGAGTTGTGGGTGCTCGTCACTCTTATATTCTTCAAGACATAATGAATTTTTATGGCATGTTTCTCTAATTCTTTTGTTATTTCTGTATTTTTCGAGTTGATAATGTTTTCCATGGTTTTACGGTTTAATAGTGCCTTTGACTCTTTACGGTATGAATGATTTATTTTTGATATTTTAAAGATGATGTGGATTTTTAATTATGTGGTTCTTGCTTCCTAATTTTATTTTGTTATGGATTTTCCTGGTTTGATGAGTTTTAATTTTTTTCGATTAAATAATTGGAAAATGCATCGATAGATGATTGGTGATTTCCTTTGATTCATTTGTACCATGACTTCCCGACTTTTTATGTATTTTTGCTTTATTGAATGGAATTTTAGTATTCTCATTAATTGGTTTATTGATGAATTTCTAGTTTTGATTCTTAGATACACGATGCTTTCAAATGTTATTCGATAGATTATTGATTCCTTTATTATTTATTACCTTTTGACTCCTTTGAGTTTTGCATGAATTTTAAATGATCCTTGAGTAGGATTTTGAATTTTCCAATATTTTTGTTTTACCTTTTGTGGATTTTTTTTTTTTTAGATAATTTTCTCAATTTTCTCAATCTATTTGGCATGGTCAATGAGTCTATGAATTCCTTATTGTAATCTTAATTTTTGGATTGCTTTAAGTTGAACTATTTGTATTGTGATAACCCCAAACTCCCGTAGTACGAAAGCAAGGATAATCATGGGAATATAACACATAAACAGTAACAATAGAACAGAAATGTAGAATTACAACAGATAAAGTACATCATATTACATTGGGAATAACATATCATCAGAATTACACAACATAATAGGATCATACTTAGTACATAATACTGGTTTCCACTTAGTATAAAATGTCTGCAGCGGAAATCAAACATAATATGCTAAATGAAGTCTGAACAGCATAATAGAAATAATGGGATCCATCTTCAGCTCCATAGCATTCCCAAATGAATCTGCTAAAACCTGTATATAAGGCTGTCCGTGTAGAAAAGAGGGCACCCGAGTTTGAAAAGTGAAACAAACTACGATTCAGTCATGGGATTGGCATGAGAAATCTAATTAACCTATTTAATAATAAGGTTAATCACAGGACCACGCCGCTAACGCGGAACGGGTGTACTCCATTGGATTGCCAGTGCATAAATAAAGTAAATCGTTAAACAACGCAACGCTTTTTAGAAAAATGAAACCATTATAAGACACAAGTCCCATCACATAATACAACGCAAATCGGAGGATAGAGTTTTACCTTATAATGGTCAAAAATGCTTGATACGATAAAAATAGATTGATATTATTATTAGCGTATATATGTTTCAAAAACATTTCAATCATAATGTATCAATCATAGACGGCATAACTACCATATACTATGTCGCCATACTAGTAATACAATTAAAACTGTCTGGTGTCGTATTGGAAGTTGGATTTCCATCATGAACCAAGGCAAGGGATCGTCCTTACCGAATTCAAGACAATCTAGCCCATGTCTCAGGACAAGTACTCAGTCAAGCCCTTAGGATCACCAGGGCCGGTCCACACATATGTTAGTGGCTAAGTTATGTCTGAACAATACGTCTCCCCGCCCTATGGGGCGTAAATAGAGCCACTAGGGACTCAAATCTGAGGTACCTAGCTTTCCATTATACACATATAAAAATATCTTGGCTTGTCAAACCCAGACACCACTTCTAGCTAGAAAGAAACGCATATTCTCCCTAGGGTCCTCCTCCCATTTCTGGTTCATACCGGGGTGTGAGGCTCGCGAAGTAACGCTATACACAAAGCTATGCTACAATAAAGCTGTGCTTTGATCATCAACCATAAGTCTCTGCTTTTCAACAATAAGACTTGATCATTTGCATCTTGGCATGCCACACTGACGATTCACGCCATGCGACTGATATCTATCAATATATAACCTCTAAGCTTGTACGTCTCAAAGAAGGGTGTTAAGCAAGAGAATAAATCCTTCGCCACCAAACAGATATATAATAAATGGAAATTAATCAGCACAAAATAAAATCGAATGTCAGACATACATCCATTTACAAGTCCGTTCTGGGTCTGAACAAAACCGAAGACATCTTATTCCTTGTTCCATATGTCCAATACGGAAGAGAGGTACTCGCTAATCCGGACAATCAACAAGTATGTCCGGACAACTACCACTGTAACCCTTTCTCAGGAGCAAATCATTCCAAGGCATCAGCAGTCATCCATTTGATGTGAAGATCGCCGGTCTTCAATCACGGTCTTCAAATCTTCGACTTCCAATCGTCGTATAATTATTTGAAATGAGAGTAAACTCGGACTTTTCAAATAATTCTCGAATATATAATTTAAATCATTCCTTTTCATTCCATATCGTTAATAATATTTTATAACGATTTATCGCCATTTTTATTTATTTAAAAATAGCCATTTTTAATTAAACGACGCTTCGGGTCATTACATTGCCCTGGCGCTGCTTTCACCAAAATTTGATTTACACATTTCTCAAATCCTAACCATCGGATCTTGGCGAATTTTATATCTTTGGAAGTATCTTTCCAAAACGAACCCAACGGTCCCCGTTTTAGGAAAATCCGACGGTCAGATCTTTCGGTATAATCGTTTGAAGTTACGATTTCAAAACGCGAACTACAGCGGCGCGATTCATTTTGTTTTAATTTACATATATATATAAAAATATAAATTGTTCAACAATTTCAACACCATTCTTAATTCAACATTGATTTCTCTATATATGAAATAATATATTACATTAAAAAGAAATTTTAATGTTAATACCATTTTCTTCCAACATTGAATCTTTTATATGATTCATATATATATATATATATATATATATATATATATATATATATATATATATATATATATATATGTATGTATAACATAAAAATGTAATTTATTTTATCATTGAAAAATGTAAATTTCTATTCAATATATCATTACATTGAAAATGCAAACTTTTATTTCAATAAATTATAACATTGAAAAATGTAATCTTTTATTTCAGTATATAATTGCATTGAAAAATGTAATCTTTTATTTCTATATATAATTACATTGAAAAATGTAATCTATTATTTTTGTATATAATTACGTTGAAAAATGTAATATTCTATTTCTGTATATAATTACATTGAAAAATGTAACTTTTGATTTCATAAATTATTTACATATAAAAATGTAACTTTTGATTTCAATATATGATTACATTGGAAAATGTAACTTTTCATTTCAATATATGATTACATTGGAAAATGTAACTTTTCATTTCAATATATGATTACATTGAAAAATGTAATTTTTCATTTCAATATATGATTACATTGGAAAATACAATCTTTATTATTTCTTTGATTCCATATAAAAATGTAACCTTTATTATTTCTTTTCTTTGATTACATATAAAAATGTAATCTTTATTATTTCTTTTCTAACATATTTTTATAATCATGTTAAAAATAGCGTTTTAACATTTTTATTCAAACAGTGGGTATTTTCAAATGAATCAATTTTTACATTAAAAATGTGATTTTAATGTTTCAACCCTTTTATTCTACATGAAATTTTTTCCTATGAATCACTCTTTTCATCAAAAATAAGATTTTTAATGTTTCATGTTTTTATATTAAACATGAACATTTTTTTTATATATTCTATATTACAAAAAAAATCTCTTTAATATAACCATGTTTTTATTTTCAAAACGTGTACATTTTCTATTTTCTCACATTACATTAAAAATGTGAAATTTTAATGTTAACTTGTTTTGTTTTTTTTTTAAATTTGAACATTTTCATATTGTCTACATTTACATTAAAAATGTGAGTTTTAAATGTTAATATGTTTTATTTTTAAATCATGAATAATTTCATATATCCATTCATTACATAAAAAATGGGATTCTTAAGTTTAGCATGTTTTATTTTATACAATGTACATTTTCCATATTTTATCTTATTACATTTAAAATGATATTTTTAATGTAAACATGTTTTCATTTTTAAAACATGAACATTTTTATATTTTCTTTCTTTACATTAAAATTGAGATTTTTAATCTAAAAATGTTTTTAATTTCAAAATATGAACATTTTCTTATACAATAAAAATGTACTTTTTATTGTTCAAATTATTTTTTTATTTCATAGTGGATATTTTCCATAATGTATAAATAAAAATATGATTTTTATTGCTTACACATTTTCCTTTCAAATGTGAACATTTTTCTTACACAATAAAAATGTGATTTTTATTGTTAACATATTTCTATTTTCAGACGATGATCATTTTTATAATTTATACATTCACAACAAAAATGTGAATTTTTTAATATTCAAACAATTTTCATTTCGTATATGAGTATTTTATAACACATGAATATTTCAGAAATTTTCGGCAGCATAACGGCAGGGTAATTAGAACTGGCGCCGTCCCGGTGTACGGACCCTCGCACTACCTTAGGCCTCGCAGCTTCACATGGAGTTTAATATCCTAATACATTTTTCTAGGCAGTCAAATGCCACAATATCAATCAATTTCATTTTTCAACCACAATCAAACACCCAAAAATCAATCAATTACATACCACAAAACAATCAAGTCGTCCATGGTCTGTGGACGATGGGTGTCAAGAGTTTCTACACTCCATCTGCATCCTAATATAATTTTATTTAATTAATTTGGATGTAGAAACCTCACTTCGCTTTTTATTTCTTTTAAAATTATAGGAAGCTCCAAAAATTCTCCAGTCAGTTCTGAAATGTAAATCTCGAATTTACGGTCCTAACGAATCTAACCTCATTGAATTCTGTAATCGTTTGCAAAAGTATCGTCGTTAACACATTTGATTACAATTCAAGATAATTAAATAATAATTAAATTAATTAACTATTCCTTAACCCCTACCCTTTCTTCCTTCCTGTAACCTTCAGTTTCTCTCCTCCAAAAAATCAAACCCGTGCTCCTTCCCTCTGACCAGAAACGCATGCCTCTCGGGCCACCTCGACACCAATCAACGCCGACCACGAGGAAGAGCTTCACTTTATCTATCTACGCCTGAATCCAGAGAGAATTCGAACTCCCCAAAGCCCACAAAAGTCCGCTCCAAACAATCGACGTTCAAACCCCAAAATCGAACCACACCTTTAACAAAACCCGATCAAAATCGTATCAATTTGAAGAGCTTCTGATGCTCTTGAGATTTGACTTTGGAAGTATGTTCTAATAGGAAGGGAGATGGAAGAAATTAACAGGTTTGCTCAGGAAGTTTCTAGCCATCGAATTTCAGTAGTGGTAGTTAAGGGATATGGTATACTGTACGCTAGGGTTTTCATAGGAATACGATGTATTTATACCGTAAACCATTCTCTTTTATTTTATGTATTTCTATTTAATTTCAATTTAATTCCTAAATCGCTCTTAACAACAAATCAAACCCAACGAGTGGCAGCCCTAGCTAAATACCCCCATTCCGTACACAATGGGATATGTTTCGTAGGCCCATTCGATAGTTTCTGTCAGTTATTCTTCAAGTTAAATAATAAAACATTTAAATATTTAATTTGATCGAACATTTTAATTTACTGGGGCCACATACTGACTCCAAAAATTTCCGAAAAATAAATCTAGTTATGTTTTGATTATATGGTCCTAACAAAATTAATTTTGTCAAATTTGGAGACCGTTTGAAAATGGTCATTTTCTGGTCGATCGAAATTGACCGAAATTGACAAAACACATTTTCGTTTGCCACGCTCACATATTAACTCCAAACATTATAAAAATTGGAATCCTACAATAATTTGACATTATGGATCCAACCAGGGTGGTTTCATCGAAAACGGAGGTCGTTTGCAAAATGGCTATTTATACGAGCTGTATATTATATTAAATTCCATAGTGACTATTCTAAATATTCAACTGGCCATAACTTTTGATTCCCCCTATGTAATTTCAATTTTTTGGATTCGTTGGAAAGATATTATTAAATGAATTATAATATTTTTGGTTTTGATAAAATCCGATTTATTTTGCATCCTGTACATTTAGTCAAAGTTCAGATTCAAATTTCCAAACTACCGCGCTATTTCTAACTCCTTTTAAAATTAAAATAAATATATTCATTCTAACTTCGATTTAAATAAATTTTTATTCATTATTATTTAAAATAAATTATTTTAACTATTCAAAATTCAATAAAATAGCAAAAATAAAAAAAATTAAATTGGCCTTGATTTTCTGGGTTGTTACATGTATAATTCACTATTGAGGTGGGAAAGTAAAGGATATAACTTGAAACAACAAAGTCTTATTAACCTTTAGGAAAAAATATTGATCTCTTTCATTGGTTCAAGAAAACATTATCATTTATAACTGTTGTACTAATGACAATTGTTTTTTGGTAAAGCCAACGGGGTTAAATGGACCCTTCCACATTTTTTATATATAAGCAATAAAACTTACAATATAAATGGGTTAAGAAAAGATATTAGAAACACAAGAGATAGAAAAGAAAGGGAAAAGAAGATATTACATCCATCTACATATCACATCCGAATCAAAAGAAAATTGAGACATTGAAATCTCATTTCTGATGATCGTATATACTGTATTGTATACATGCAACCTGGAATTCGTGCTTCCATTGAAGATTTTGTCCTTATGAATTACTAATGACAATTGTTTTTGAGAAATAAAATAAAGATGAAATTAATTTGATAATATACAGTAAAAGTTTAAGTTAGTTTTTTAAGTATTTGACATTGTATTGATATGTTAAAGTGAGCAAGAAAGATGGAGTCAAATGAACATCTTCTGTACCATCAACAATGATCGACATGAAAATTCCAGGTTTCCTCTATAAGGAGCCAGTGTTACATTATAATATGCTTTTCTCTAGAAATGCTTCCCATTTAAAAGAAAGTCATTACTTGGAATTAGATGCTCAGTGGAATTCGAAATTTTATAAGGAGCCTCAAAGTATCTGTTTACCAGATTTGAATAAATGGGCCTCAACTTCGAATCCTCACCATACAGCCAAGTTAAAAGCATTTGAAGCATTGGGGAAACTGGTAAATTCCCCTCGAAAGGAAACTAGTTGATATAAAGAGTTCAAGGTAGCTACCAGCTTCAGAAAGCGGGCATCACATCAACTAACAAAGCTATCAAATCTGATTTACTTAAAACAAGTTCATCCAAAGCTAAAGCCTTTGAAATTTTCCTTTGAAGCATAAGATTTATCAAATAGTCGCATCCAACAAAGTCCATCGAAGCTATCCACATCGAAGCCAAGATATCTGAAGCAGCTCATTCAAAGGCAGAAGTTGATCCATTATTAGGCCAGAGCCTTCGAAGTGGCGTACTTCGAAGTAGAAGTGTGATAACCTGCTATACACCACCGGTGCTTAAAACTAAAATTTCATGCTGCACAAGCACCCGATCGACGTAAAATTATAGTTAAGAGAAATAAATAGTAGAAAAGAAAGGAGAAAGAAAAGTAGAAAATAAATGAAAAAGGAGAGAACCTAATATAAACACAATCACAGAACCTGTCGTATATCTCAAAGCGCATCGAATAACATATAATAATCAAATCAAATATATAAAACAGAGGAGACAATAATAATTACATAAAATAGACAATCTGAGTAGACAAGCTCATATAACTATACAGAACAGTAATAGAATTTATACATGATATAAATAAACTCAACTGATACAATGTCTCTAGCAGAACATATAACACTATCAAGGCTCTACAGCATTACATGGCGGTAAATAATAAAAATACAAATATAAATACATAAGCCGTCACCTCCAGCAAATCCACCTATGTGGCTCCAGATAATACCTGTACCTGTCACCTATTATACTCATCAACATCGTCGATGAGCACCCAAGGTAATTAGAGGAAAATAGAACATTGATTTAGTCAAGAGTCTGGTGTGAGCGATAACAAATCCCAAAATAATGTAAAAGCCGTAATAGTATATATGACATAGAGGAAATGGATAATCATACATGTCATACCCCTGCATCCATAGGGTTAGAACATAATAGTCGATATATGTTATTCTACGATAAACACCATGGGCATATTCTACATCAGAATACTAGGGATGTCTAGATGTCCAAATCAATAATATCCTCATCGCATGACGCTCCTAAAGTGATAAATAATTAAAAAAACATGGCATCTATCATCCATCCTCACATTCACTCACTCGGTGCATAAAGCATGTAGAATCCAGTGCTCCGATCACCCAATCAATCAAGGCACTAGACGACCTCACTGCATGAGCTCAACCAAACTACTGCTATGTCCCACGACATGGACTATAACCAATAACCCTGCCTAATTCACACCGCATTGGCTCTGGGGTCTAAGACGACTAGTCCACACCGTATTGGCATTGATCTGTCATTGTGCCACTCTCTAAAAGGTTTACCGAAGTCACGACTACCAATAACCCATTGCACACGTTCTCTGCAGTAGAATCTATGTTAGACTGTGAATAAAACACCCGTCTGAAGTCAACTAACAAGTAGGCTATCCCCGGGGAATGGAAATGCTATGAGATCATATCTATTGCCCTCCAGGTCGTAACAACTATGTTATCATCCTATCTTCATATAGCAGTCATCCCAGACTTAGTACGAATTAATATCGCATTTTCTGTACCTCGGGGAAAACAATCAATTACAACACCTTACTCCCCATCTTGGAATCATCATCATAGAATGATGCATCACTGTATAGAAGCACCACATTCTCGTCTCTATTCAAAGCCACTGATTGAAGAGCCATCGTGACGAAATCGTTATCGAATGGACCATCATGTCCTACTCCTCGAAATCGCACCATCGTCCGTGTCAAATTGACCAAATGGCCAATAACAATGGCATTCGATATTGGCTAATAATAGTAATTGATAACGTCTACCTATATCATGTATTTAACCAAAACCGGTTTAAAACCCATCCAAGGAAAACATCCAACATTCGTTACGAAATACAGTTCATCGCCAAGTCCATCCTCCGTATTCGGGTTTTTGACCAAGCTCCATTGTCGCTCCATCTTCAAATCCGTCACCAAGCTCCAATGTTACTCTATCGTCGAGTCCATCCATGCGCTCTGAAGCTCCTTTGAACACATATCTCGCTCGTTCGAGTCTACTACATTCAATCGATATACATAAACATATGCATTCGATCGATAAGCACCCCAAGCTCTAAGAACAAAATATTTCTTAATACTAAATCGCCTTCGAACGACGTTTTAATCTAAACTAAGCAAACAATTCAACCAATAATAGTCTAAATTCCTAAACTAGCATATGAGCATCCAATATGATAATAATAAATAGGTCAAATAAGTGTCTAAATAACCTATGTCTAACAAATAGTCAAAATAGCACTTAAATGGGTAAATAGCGCACAATCGGGTAAAAATGAGATAATTAGGTTAAATCTACTTAAATCACTTTCTAACCCTTTTTATTTATTAATTACTAGATTTAACAATCCTAAATATTATGTTTATAGTTAGAAAATGTTTAAAGCATCAAATCTACACTTTATAAACAAATACAGTAGAGCGAGAGACACTACAAGAAAATCGCATATAGCACCAGCAGTATCCGCTTCTAATCCGTCGCTATATTGGCTTTAGCGATGGATTTCTTGCATAATACTGTGGTCGGTGAAAACCATGACGGTAATTGTGTCAGATTTTTACGACGAAACTTAGCATGAGTTTTCCGACAGTTTTCCATCATTTTACTAATTGTATAATAAAAATATAATTTTATTTATTAATTTAATTTTAATTTATTTACCGACTGATAAGTAATTTATACTAAATTATTATTTACAAAAGGTGTTGGCAAACCCTTACTAATTTTCAAAGGATTAGTGACGAAAAATAAATTGGGTAAACTAAACCTCACTTTTTTTGTTGTTAATCCGTCGTTATTCCCCTTCTGATCTGCCAATATATATACATATATACACACATTTACATATACACACATATATTCATATAAATACATACATATATATATATTCAACAAACAACATTCAACTGTGAACACTAAAATAAATAATATATTAAAAAACGCAAAGATAAATTAGCCAAAAATATTAATTTAGAACTAAAAAGAACATTCATAATCACATACAAAAAACTACAACATCCATGATTTTTCATCAGTTCATACACCAAGTTGAATTATGAATAACAAAACTATTCAGATGGTGCTAACATTATCCCAAATACAAACATATATCATCCACAACCATACTAATGCCACATAACGCCATATTTACACCAAAATAAGTCTAACTAACATACCCAACCAGCTTACAAAGACGACGATGACGAATTCGTAAGCAAACACAAAACGAAGGCGAACGCGAAATTGTAACATTCAAGCTAGTATACATGCAACGCTGCAGCTACAAGTTCCGAAAAGCCAACCTCCACATCTATGTTTGCGTCAATCTGTTCAATAAATATGCGAAAGAATGAACAAATTTCTAGTTAAAATCCTAGAAAGCACTATTGAGCATAAGTATAAATGTAATCAGAATATAAGCAATGGGGACAGACGTATGTTTGGATGATATGTAGTAATTAAAATACATGAGTAAGATCTGCAAACCTGTAAACGGGGAATCCCATAGCCATATGTACCAAATAAAAAAAAGCTTCTTATTTAGTGCATTTTGCAATACAAAAACAATTGAAGTTATCATGATACAAGTCTAAATTATGTTGGTATATTTTATGTAATTAGTAATTAAAATTCTTTGTTCATCATGTAAAGTTAATCATAAATCATATGCTAAAGGAATACGAAAGGAATATCATCCTAAAGACGGAGATAAAAAATTTCCTTGATGTTCTTTATGGTGTCATAGAGTGCTTTGTTTGATTCTTGAAGCTTCTCCGATTCAAGACGTAACTGCTTCAGTGTTTGATTTGCATCAATAAGAATCAGTAATTTGTCAATTTTTGGCGACATTCCAGGGTTCAAGACTAAACTTAGTTCTTCATATCTGAACATTCGAAATGTTAGACAATAGTCTAGACATAGCATTTTCAGGGAAGAAATATTTATAAAATTTAATTATTGATATATACATTGCAACTCACCCACAAACCAAAAGTTACAATTCTGATATCTTACTGCTACCTGACTAGTCAATTCCAGAGAAAGGAAAACACAACTAATAGTCTAATACAGATTGCAACTTACCCATGGATTCCCATAATTGCATGATTGCAACGTATTCGAGATTAATAATGGTGGTCTGCCTTGAGAAAAATAGCGATTTGATACACCTAGGAGCCAAATGTTCAAAAAGAAAAAGAAAAGGAAAAATTAGAGATATTTGAATTTATATGAAGGTGGTTCTAACCTTCTCACATTCCTTCTTGAAGAACTCTAAGAATTCCATTCTAGTTACAACAACTAAGTCAACGTTTACTTCATCAAGCAACAATGCCTTGTACGGATGGAGAAGTCCCATGCATATCTGTGTACACGGCGTCGTTGCCCATCTGAAACTTTATGCATTCGCCACTAAAGATCAATATCAAGAAAATCTATTAAGTTCTCTCTTCTTTTCGGATCTACTCCTTCAACTCTAATATATTTCAAAAAGGTAGTAATTCTGATGATAGTTTTAAAAATTCAAATAATGCAAGCTTCATATTTACTTCGTAACATAGTTAACTACAAAAAAACTGATGATAGTGACAAAGTTTACCTCCAAAAATCATGTGCTCAGCGGAGAAATCGCCTTGGAGTGGAACATGCCCCTGAAATTAAAAATTTTAAGCAAAAGCTTCATCCAAAAGTTGAGTCAATGTCAATAAGCAAGAAACTACAGTGAAGTTTGGATTAGTATGCACAAATAATTTAGAAAGCTACATTTCTGGTATAAGCAATTTTTCCTTATTTGCACATCCCTTGAAATAGTTTAGAAGACTCTATTCATGGAGGAAAAATTTATTAGGTAAAGACATCATTTAGTCTAATACACATGCCAACGCATTGCCAATATGTTGTTGTAGCCGATTCTTTGTTGTCGGACGTCGATCATAGTTTGTTGGTCATCCTGAGTCACCATTTCATGAGAAATTTTGTAACACCTCATAATTTTATAACATTAAAATTCACAAATTAAAGTATACTTAATTTTTAGAAGAAGAATTAAGTGAAATGGGTTGCGCTATTATGTTCGTCTCAAAATTTTGGGACAAGATAGACATTTGGTTTGCACAAAACGGACACCTTATGAAGATGTTATTAAGCCTTGAAGTTTGTATGCATATGAGAGAAATATATATAGATATATATATATTTAAAAAAAAATTAAATAAATAAATATTCAAAAAAAGTTGAAAACAACAAATCGGGAGGGGGAATAGCCGAACCGCACCATTTTTGGAGTCGACCCGAGCCCTACTGGGTCGACTAGGGGTCGGTCCAGGGTGTTTGGCTGTCAACTCGTGGCCGGATTCGCGCTAAGGGCTAATGTTGCATCTGAGTGGTCCGGATGATTTCTGGGTAAATCCAAGAGCTCTAATCGATCCCATACATCTATATATACACCCTAAGACCTAACCCTAATTCATAAAATATTATCTATGACACCATTATGCTGTCAAGCTCTCTCTTAAACCCTAGCCGCCGCCTCTAAATTAAATCTCAAGTGTTCGTACACAATTCAAATCAAAGTTTAGAGCTTCAACAACAATTAAAGAAGATCAATCAACATCACTGCAACGTTTCTACACCAATTTCAATTCGTTAATCCTTTTCTTAAGCCACGAAAGGTGGGTACAGTTATTTTCACAAATTTAATGGGATTAAAGTAACATGAAATGTTGTAAAAAGGATTCATACATATGTTTGTAATGAAAATCTCACAAAGTCTTCACCTTTTTGATTCATGTCATCATATGCCTATGTTTCTATGTAAAGTTCATACCTTTTATCAGTTTATTCATGTTGAATCTTTTATTATGCCACTTTGCCAGTCTATATGCCTCTTTATTTCATGATGTTGTTTTATTCCAATTTTCTATGAATTGATTCTCTCTTCTTATCCATATTCCTTTTATTTGTGGATCTAGGCTACCTTCGAGCCTATATTAAAAATACGCGTGAATGCGAATACGTGGGAATGATGTGGAATATTAGGAATACAGGAAATTTCGAAAATTGGATATTATTGGATATTTTGGATAATTGGATAATATGTGAAATTGGCATATTTGGGTATGAATTACATGGAATTGATGAAATTGCCTAAAATTGTAAATTTGTAATTAAGGCTAATTAATGTGTAATTAGTGACAATTTGGAATAGGCAATATTATAGATATGATTATATGTTTAATTGTATATATATGACATGAAAATTGGGTATGGGTGAAATACGATGTTAATGAACCTTTGACACAAGGTTAGGCGCAATTGTGACGTAAGACTGCCCGGAACCGCCCGGCAAATCCAGCGGTCACAGTTGGACATCTAATGTGAGAGGTCAAAGAAATGAGTTGTAGGCGTAATGGTTAATGACACGAGGTTAGACTCGATTTGTGGCGTAAGACTGCTCGGGACTGCCCGGCAAATCCAACGGCCACAAAGTGTTCGGTCTAATGTGAGAGGTCATGCACTATTCGTCATAAGGAATGAATTAAAGAATACTAACCATAATAAGACATGGGTATGGTTATAGGGTTAAGTGGGGTGACATGTAAATATGGACTTAACCGGAATAAGATAGGACATGTAAATTATGACATGTAAGTATGGACTTAGCCGTAGCATGTGTAAGACATGGACATTTTAATTAAAATGGTTAAGTGGGGAAAACCTAGTGGGTACCAAGCGTAGGTGGGAGGCTTGTGTCGGATGGGGACCCGTTTCAACCAGTAACCCGTTTGAGTATCTAATTGGGCCCGATACTAGGCCGGGGTTGGGGCACGCTTACTGGGCTTGAATATAAGAGGTCAAAACGTGAATAGCGGTGGCAATGCAAGTCCAATGGGTTCATGTGCGTGCATGGGTCCGGGCTGGTAGGTAAGACGTTGTTGCATCATGAAGGTATGGTCGTGCATTTCATGTTGGTATCGGGTTTGCCACTTTGGGGAGTGTTACACCCCACTGTGGGGCCAGCACAGGTGCCTACGTGGTTTAGGGAGCCGATCGAATGGGTAGATTAAGGGTACCTTAGCGGTGGTAGGAGCAAGCCGGCACCTACGTTAGCAGTTAGGTACAAGTAACTACCAAGTTTGTCATGTGGGTACAGTTAGTGGGAAGGGATCAACCTCTAGTAAAAAGAGACTAGTAGATGTGCGGTGTAATTAAGTAATGTGGTGTAACTTAGCTAAAGTGCGGTGTAACGAAATACATGTTGGTTGAGTTGGACAGTCCTTTGGGTGCTAGTCTGATGTTGACTTCGATCTTCGAGGTTAGTACTTGGAGGGTTGTTCGCTTAGCCAAGGTGTATGGTTGTCTTATTACTTAGGAACGAAATCGTCTTGTCCATCCTTTTTATCTACCTTATCTAAGTTACAGCCATATCATGATGCCTATTTATGTCTTGATCATTTACCTTACCTATTATTTGTTAAAATTACTGGACTCGCCAGACTTTATGTCTGACCCGTTTGTTTCCACCTCTTTTCTTTCCTTCCCCCCCCCCTCGGGTTTGCAAGGAGGGAATACTACAACTTAGTGCCGATTTCTTTCATTTGCTTGAAAAGAGTAGATGGATCGCTTTGGACTCTCTCATCTTTATGGATTTGCTTATGCTCAGTGGGGATTTATGCATTTATGTTATTTAAGTATTTTCTTCTTTATGTACTTTGAAGTTTTTGGAAAAGACTATTGATCCTGTTGTAATGGTTTTTGGAACTACTTATGTAAGCTTGTTTTGAGTTATGATGCTATGAAATAAGTTTTATCTTCCGCTGTATTGTTTTATTTATTTATTCTTGTAATTTATCGGTTTTATACAATAATAACACTTCATGGACATTGATGCATTCCCTTTGTGAGTGACATTAATGGACATGGGGTGTTACAAATTTCCCCCTCTTGCATAGCCCAATCCCAGCTATGTAAAAGGCCAGCCATGAACCAATTAGCTATGTAAAAGCTCTCTAAACTTCATGACATCGATGATGTACTCGATATTCCAATGGAAATAGATGGAAAATTTCAAGTGGCTGAACAGGAACACAAAGCGGTGGTTCGAACTAGGGTCGGAGAAGGATCCGATAACGCGAAGAATTCGGTCACCATACTTTCAAGGATCTCGATTGATCCAGTTTAATTAGGTAGAACGGACAACAAATATAACCATTTCAATTTAGAATCCGTGCGTCACTCCTTTGGGATTACTGACTCTACCAGGATGACAGTTGGAGATTCAATGAAACAGAGATGACAACTAGCTAGGCTTTGTCAGGAGAAACATAAGGGGTGGGTTATTATATGATTGGTAGGAAGTAATATTCTTTGATTTTGTCTGAGCCGCTTGATTGCTTCATTTCATTTTGATCTTCTTACTTTACCTTAATTTATTTCAAGTTTATTGACAATTACTTATTAAATGTTTCTAGTTTAATTATTATTGTTTATCTCAATTTAGTTTAATTTATCAACAATAACTTAATAACTATTTCTTATTAACTTCAAGTTTATTAACAATAATAATTATTTATTATCAATTAACAGTTAAATATGCATATCAATCATTACTTGTTTACTTTTACCTTATTAATTATATCAATCAAATATTACTTATTTATAGTAGCGAATATAACTAACAATTAAATATATTTATTAATTATTACTTGTTTATTAATTATAAGTTATCAAATACTAATTATATGTATTTTTTATTAAACATAATTAATAAATATTAATTACAACTTAGTAATATTTAACAATTTAAAATAGTAATTTATTTTATATAATAATTATAAATATTAAATTATCATTTATAAGTTTTTAAATGTTATAAAATTTTACATTTTCTAAAAATAATAACTTATACGGTAATGTTTGAACTTTTTGAATTTCGAAATTCTACAATATTTATTCAATTTTTTTATTTTAAACTTTGAACATTTTTTTTCTTAATTCCTATTTGTTTATTAATTAATACATACTAATCAATTTCTTAAAAGTAATTATTTGTTGATAATTTCTCGATAGTAATTTCTTTAGTCATATTAAAGATTACTTATTAGTCCTTGATTATTAAAATAAATTCAATTACACAACGAATACTAATCTATTTTATTAATTATTATAATCTCCTATTTATATTTTATAGTAATTAATAATTAATCAATATTAACTATTGAATATTATTTACTTTTAATAGTAATTATTTATTATTAATATATTATTAACATTAATTATTTAAAATTATATTTACTTATTAATTATTAAGTAAAAAACACAAATGCAAAACGTTTTATAAATAATAAATATTAAAGTCCTTTTCAAATCTCTTGAAACACTACTCCAAAAATAGCTTCAAAATTTAGACGACGGTAAACAGCCTCTATCTACAATGGAATTTAGCGTTAAACTTTTGATGATGGTAACATGTCGCAATTTCTAATGATTTATCAACAGAAATTAGATTCGACAGTAATAATTTAAAATAAGTTGACATATAAAATCCAAAATATTATCTCTTACAAAGTCCACGAAAATCCGTCGTTAATTTATGATGGAATTTTCCACTGCTAAAATTCAGCCGCTATATACAGCTTTTCTTGTAGAAGATCACTCGCCCTAGCCAAATCATCCCAAATCTGCTCTAAATTGTAGAGCTTGTCAGTACGAGTCCAACGCAAGAAACGAAGTCCAATTTCGACCATGTATAAGGAAGTTATAAAAGATATAAGTTGGATGACAAAACTAATAATTAAAATAACTTAACTAATTTAATTATCCTTGCTAATTACTTACTCATCTTCTTCTTCAAGATTAATTTTCCTCAAGCCCATACATGCTATGTATGTCATGGTTGTACACCATTCTTAATTAGCTAAAGCAAATCACCATGAAATCCAAGCACGTCAATGAACTTCTCTTTGATATCCAGACTCGTTCATACCCTATCCATCATCAACAATGGCCTCCCTTGATTTGTGTTCAAAATGCAAAAACTATAGTTAACAGCATATCCCTCTTAACTTACGATGCAAATATGATGAAACCCAACCAAAATTGCTCCCCCAAAGCACCTCGCCACTCTGAGTCCAACGCTAGCCTTGAAATGACCAATACTTAACCACGGGCCTGCTAATGTCGAGCCCTAAATTTTGATTTGCGATATACATCATCACCCCTCACGATAAAATTCATATGGCTGCATAGATAATCGAAGGATGAGAATTTAGATAGTGGTTTCATGATTTTGGGATGAACGGATTTGTCCATTTGAATTTTTGAATCATTTTTGAGAAGGCGCACTACTACAAAAGTGGGCATAATCGACATTAATGTGTGTGTGTTGCATGAAAAGTGTGGAAAAAGCTATGCTTTCTTTGGTTTTCTGCAACAATGTTCATTTGATGTTGCATTAGACGTGAATGCACTATTATGGCTGGAATTCTAGTGATGTGACGTGTAACACCAGTTCAAATCGTAGCTTTACATAAATACAATTTAGATCAGCGGTCCGCGTTATCAAAATAAACAAACAAATAACCGTAGATGATGATTAATCCAACAGTTCAAACTGAACCCCGCTTCAGTTATGTGAAATTTTGGCGCGGCGTTTTCCCCCTTCACGAAATACTTCCCCTCAAAACAAATTTGTCCCTCTTACTCTTCCCTCTCTACTCTTCTCTCTCCACGAAATCCGTCCACAAACACCTCAAAACACCTCTGATTGCTACTCTACCTCTGATTACAAACTATGTACCTCTTATTGCTCCTGTTTTTACAAATTTTACATGTAACAACCCGGAAAATCTGGGCCAGTTTAAAATTTTTATTTTGGCAATTTTAGCAAATTTTGAATATTTAAAATAGATTATTTTAAATAATATCGACGGAAATTTATTTTGAATAGAATTCGAACGTATATATTATACGCGTCGTCGTTAGAATATAAATATTCATATATAATTATAAATAGAATTAAAAATGGCGCGGTAGTTCGATAATTCGATTTCAAACTTCAATTGAATGTACCGGGTGCAAAACAATCCGGATTTTTGTGAAACCAAAAACATTAGGATCTAATTGATGATATCTTTCCAACGAAGTTGAGAAACTGAGATTTCACTTTATAAATGATGAGATATGTCCAGTTGAAAATTAGAAATAGTCGCTGTGGAATTTATATATATTTTAATATAATATATAGCCCTTAAAAATAGCCATTTTGCAAACGACCTCGGATTTCGACGAAACCAGTTTTGTTGGGTCCGGGATGTAAAGTTATTGCTAGGTTTCAAATTTCATAATTTTTCGAATCAATATGTGAGCGTGGCAAAAGAAAACGCGTTTGACCGGTTTTAGTTGATTTTAATCGACTGGAAATTGGCCATTTTTCCAACGGTCTCAGAATTCGACGAAGCTAGTTTTGTTAGGACCGTATCGTCAATACGAAGCTAGAAAATATTTTTCGAGAATTTTTAGAGTTAGTATGTGACCCCGGTAATTTGAAATGTGCGTTTAAAATTCAATATAGTGATTTAAATGAAAATTAAAAAGGAAACTGATTGTAACGATCAAATCAGCTTAGGATACATATCCCATTGTGTTCGGAATGGGGGTAAAACGCTATGGACGACAGGCGGTGGACCTCGTTTCGAGGTCGTATGTAAAAGTCAACTTTTAGTAAATAAAATAAAAAAAAAATTAATTAATTAATTAAAAATTCTCTTCTCTCCCTCCTTTTAGTTCTGCCCCCCCCCCCCCCCGATTAAATTCATTCAACAGAAAATAAAAAAAAATAAAAAAAAAAGAAGAAAGGGGAGGAGCTGTCGCTCCTCCACCGAAGGCCATCGCGGCCCGGCGACGCGCCGCCCAGGGCTGGCCACTGCGCCGCCCTCTCTCCTCCGCTCCACTCTCTTCCCCCCCCCCTCAGTAACGATCGACGCGCCCAGCCATGAGCGGGCCCCATCATCGCCAGAAGGCCGTCCGACCACCCTCACCTCCCTGACCTTCCACCTACCCGACGCGCCCCCTGACCCCCCCTACGCACCACCCCGCAAGCCCTAGCCACCTCTCCTTCATAGATCCGAACCCGTTCCCCTCCCTTTTGGTCTTCTTTGCTGCAGCGCAACACACCCCCCCTCCGATCTGAACATTGTAAGTTTATATTCATTTTAATTTCATTTTATTTTGTTTTATTTTTCTGATTTTTATTTTTATGATGAAGTTAGAAATTTTGTAACTAGAGAAGGTCAAATTTTTATTAAGTAGAAAGATTGGATTTTTAATAAGAAAAATATTTGATTTTTAATCCAGCAATGAAGTAATTTTTAATTATATAAAAATATAATTTTTATATAAACAACCGGTTAAAAATAGTGATTTTTATAAATTGAAATAAAAATATAATTTTTATATATTGAACTTCGATAGAAAAATATAATTTTTATATATTGAACTTCGATATAAAAATATGATTTTTATATATAGAACATCGAAAGAAAAATATGATTTTTATATATGGAATAGCGAAGTAAAAATTCGATTTTTGCATATGTAGATAATACGGGCGAAGAAAGTGATATCGACGAGAACAGTGAAGATTTCCTGCAAATGAAGTGCCGGGGAGCTAGGATAGCTATAAGTGAGAACTTCTCACCTTTCAATTTAATTTTTCTAGTTATATATATACTAGGATGCAGACGGTGCTTAGTAGCACCCGACACAAATCGTCCACAGACCATGGACTTGTTTGTTTGACTGTTTGGTGATTGATTGCGATATTGGTTTGAATGTGGTTTGTGGTGTGAAAAATCGAATCGATAAATTGGTTAGGATTAGACGTGCGCCGTTATAAGGCGAAGGAGTAAGGCTAGGTTAGACTCTTACTCCAAATTTTGTGGTTTGCATAACGAATTGATTTGATTGATGTGTGAATGGCGTGGGCCTTCACTAGACCGGGGATAAGGCTAGGCCTTGTCCCGTTTCTAGTATCGTGCCGTTATGCCGCCGAAATTTTCTAAAATATGTTAGAAAAATAAAAATATCATTTTATTGAATAAATGAATTGAATAGAAATTCATAGGTAGAAATAAAATGTTTTATCGTTAAAAATATAATTTTTAACGTGAATATGAAAATAGTGAAGTGAATAAATAAATATTCATTTACAAACCAGATGGTTTGTTTATGTACACTTATTTGAATGACATTGATTGGGACGATAAATTTTACACACCGCCCAACTGCACAACTAAAATCTGTGTTTGATTGTTTGAAACCCCACACGGGTGTTGGGATGAAATATGAATTTCACTCATCCTGATTGATTAAATATGTCAATCGATTGATTGACAGGCTGTTATGAGCGTTGAATATCTATATTTGATGCTTATACAGTGTAGTGCACTTTGGTTGATGGTTGATTATTTTCAATGTTATTATATACATGTGTTGTATGAAAATCCATATAATTAATTTTATATGGTAATTGATTGGGCCTCATTCCAATCGTGAAAATAAAGAATATTTTGATAATAACAAATATTTTGATAATAGGAAATATTTGAAATAGAATATTTGAAAATAGAAATTTATGAAGCCGTGTTGATTAGATTGACGCCATTTTGACGTAAACGATATTTATATCGATTTTATTCATCTTAAAAATGAATATTGAAAAGTGATTTCGAAATCGAATATTTTGATTTGAATTGAAAAACGATTTCGAAATGAATTGAATTGAAAACGATTTCGAAATGAATTGAATTGAAAACGATTTCGAAATGAATTGAATTGAAAACAATTTCGAAATGAATTGAATTGAAAACGATTTCGAAATGAATTGAATTGAAAACGATTTCGAAATGAATTGAATTGAAAACGATTTCGAAATGAATTGAATTGAAAACGATTTCGAAATGAATTGAATTGAAAACGATTTCGAAATGAATTGAATTGAAAACGATTTCGAAATGAATTGAATTGAAAACGATTTCGAAATGAATTGAATTGAAAACGATTTCGAAATGAATTGAATTGAAAACGATTTCGAAATGAATTGAATTGAAAACGATTTCGAAATGAATTGAATTGAAAACGATTTCGAAATGAATTGAATTGAAAACGAATTCAAATTGAATTGAAAGCGAATTGAAAGGAATTCAAATTGAATTGAAATTTGAATTGAATAGAAATGAATTTTAAAACGAATATATAAAGAAGAATTCAATTTTGATTTGAATTTGAAATGGAAGTTGAAAATGTTTTTGAAACGAATTCAAAACTATTTATAAAGTTCGTTTTAAATAGAAATCGACGAAATATATATTATATATATAATATAATGGCCTGAATAGAACGCGCCGCGCTGCGGCAGTTCGCGAATTTCGACCATTTATTTCAAACGGACATTACGGGAGATCCGACCGTCGGATTCTCCTAAAACCGGAACCGTTGGGTTCGTATCGAAAAGAGATTTCTAACGAATGTTAGAAATTTGAAATCTAACGGTTGGATTTGGAGATACGTCCAAATCAAATTTGAAAAAGGTCGCTGTAAGTGCGGTTCGATGGCCATTGTTGGAAATCGACTGTACGGGCCTTAATAAAATTATTAAAAATAGTAATAATTTATGTAAAATCATAAGAAATGATTTGTGAAGATTTGGGATGAAAAACTCCATATTTGAAAAGATAAAAATAGATTTTTATCGAAATGAACTAGTTTTGAACTAGAATTATGATTCTATTTATTTTTAAATAAATAAATTGAATTTGAAACGGGTTTTGAAAATAACCAAAATTTCCAATGATTGCATTGGAGTGGATTTGAATCGAAATTGTCTTCGGAATATTTCGATGTTGGAATTTGTGATTATACGGATGTTGTTACGGAAATTTGAAAGATATATATTTATATCGTTATTTCCAATATGACATTTGTTAATCGTAGAATTTGATATTGAATATAAGCCGATATATTTTCTATTCAGAGCCTTATATTGAATATCAAAATGTGATTTGGGTTTGTCGCGAATGGCGTCTTCACTAACACTGTTCTTGAACCCAGTTGAGAAAAGATTAAATCTTTTTATTTAGATTTAATGAAGTGTACCAATTAAATAATATTTAATTGAAATTGAATTGATATTGATTTTTAGGTTTATCGTGAACAGTGTTTTAAATAACACTTGTTCTTTAACCCGATAATTAATGAATGTGATTTGGGTTTGTCATGAATGGCGTCTTCACTAACACTGTTCTTGAACCCAGTTGAGAAAAGATTAAATCTTTTTATTTAGATTTAATGAAGTGTACCAATTAAATAATATTTAATTGGAATTGAATTGATATTGATTTTTGGGTTTATCGTGAACAGTGTTTTAAATAACACTTGTTCTTTAACCCGATAATTAATGAATGTGATTTGGGTTTGTCGTGAATGGTGTCTTCACTAACACTGTTCTTGAACCCAGTTGAGAAAAGATTAAATCTTTTTATTTAGATTTAATGAAGTGTACCAATTAAATAATATTTAATTGGAATTGAATGGATATTGATTTTTGGGTTTATCGTGAACAGTGTTTTAAATAACACTTGTTCTTTAACCCGATAATTAATGAATGTGATTTGGGTTTGTCGTGAATGGTGTCTTCACTAACACTGTTCTTGAACCCAGTTGAGAAAAGATTAAATCTTTTTATTTAGATTTAATGAAGTGTACCAATTAAATAATATTTAATTGGAATTGAATGGATATTGATTTTTGGGTTTATCGTGAACAGTGTTTTAAATAACACTTGTTCTTTAACCCGATAATTAATGAATGTAATTTGGGTTTGTCGTGAATGGTGTCTTCACTAACACTGTTCTTGAACCCAGTTGAGAAAAGATTAAATCTTTTTATTTAGATTTAATGAAGTGTACCAATTAAATAATATTTAATTGGAATTGAATGGATATTGATTTTTGGGTTTATCGTGAACAGTGTTTTAAATAACACTTGTTCTTTAACCCGATAATTAATGGAATGTGATTTTGGGTTTATCATGAACCGTGTTTTAAATGACACTGATTCTTTAACCCAGTCGAAGATTAAAACTAAGTGGAGTTTTAATGAATCTTTAATTAGATTGAAATGGTCGAGAATGGAGTATCACCAGTTTTGCTCCAGGCGATAGTTAAATCTTTAATTAGATTTGAACGTGAAATGGTAATTGAATTTACCGATAACACTGAGGTGTTAGATATGAAGTATTACCAGTTTTACTTCATGGGATAAATAGGTTGGGATTGGGAAATTAAAACAAATGATTACTTCGGTAAGTTTCGTTAATCCCGACTAGTTTGAATTGATATTCAAAAATGGACTAAAGAATAAATTCAAGGAATTTATCTTTGATAAAATTAATGGGAATCTTTCCCTATGAATGTGAAATTTAGAAACTAACTGTCGGTTAGCCAAGCAGAATGGTTTTCTGGATATTGATCTGATGTTGGTTTCGGCCTTCGGGGTTAATATTTGGGAAATTATTCTCTTGATTAATTTACGGTTAGTGACTAATGAATTGGAATGAGGCGTATGTTGTGTTTGTGTAACACTTACTTAAAATATACGCGAGTTATTCGGAAAGACCGGGTTTATCCCATTCTGAATAACTGATACGACGATAAGTCGAAGATGAAGACGATGGTCGAAGACCGGAGGTCTTCACGTCGTTTGGGTGATAACTGATGATCTTGATTGGGCTGTACACCCAAGAAGATGGAAACAGTTGGTGATCGTCCAGACGTACTTGGAGATCGATGGATATGCGGGGTACTAGGTGCCTCCGGTTTCGTTCAGACCCAGGACGGACTTGTAAATGGACTGTGTGTCTGACATCGGATTTCATTCTGTGTGACTGATATCGGTTGCATAGGATGGTTTGCCTGTGTGGCATGCTAAGATGCAAATGATCAAGGCTTCTGTTGAAAAGCAAAGTCTTGTGGTGATGATCAAAGCACGGCCTTTGTGGCGTAGCTTTGTGTAACGTTTACCTCGCGTGTTTCACACCAGGTATGAACCAAAAACGGGAGACGGACCTCAGGGAGGGCCTGCGTTTCCTCCTAGCTAGAAGTGGCGTCAGTGGTTTTACACGCCCTGACGAGATTGACTTATGTGGTTGTTGCTGTTGCGAGGCGCCTCGGTTAGATCAGACGATCCGGGTCCGATGGAGTCATTCGTTGGCTCGCTTACGCCCCAAAGGGCGGCGAAACGTAGTGCTCAGGCATTTTAATCCACTCCGTGTGGACCGGCCCTGACGATCCAAGGCTTGCCTGCGCGCTTGCCTGAGACTCGGGCTAGGCAGTCTCGAATCGGTTGAGGACTATCTTTTGCCTCGGTTCATAGACGGAAATCCAATTTCCAAATACGTGACATTTGCGGTTTTAATTGTAATCCTATATATGGCGACATAGTGGGATGGGGCGCTTATGCCGCCTATGATTGATACTTATGATTTGAAGTTGTTTTATACACTTATAATAGTATCAAATGATTTGTTTTAAAACGTATCAAGCATTCTTTGGCTGTTATAAGGGAAAACCCTATCCTCGACTGCGTTGCATTGTGTGATGGGACCTGGGTCTTATAACAGCTTCATTTTTCTTTATTTAGCATTGCGCTGTTTGTTTTATGCACTGGTATTCTTGGGAGGAAACCCGTTCTGTGTTATACGGCGTGGTCCCTTGATTTACCTAATGATTTAAAATAAAGAATTATAACTGTTTTAGTTCTCACACCAGTCACATGACTGACCTGGAGTTTATTGTTTTAACCTAAACTCTGGGTGCCCTTATTTTGACACGGGCAGCTAGTAGTTTTGGTTTTGCAGATTTATATTCACAGGATCCTGGTTTACAGCTGGAACGATATCCGGAAAGCTTTGTATCCGTATATCTCATTCTAGTTGTGTATTGTATTATTTTCCGCTGCTATGTATTTAAATGTAATTTAAATCTCTGATATTTCTGTGGAATATTCTTTTATACTCTGTATATTCTTGTAATCTGATGCATTGTTGTAATATACAATGAAATGTTCTTCTGTTTGCGTTCTGTTTTGTCCTGTTCTCAAACGATAGGGCGTTTCGAACGGCCTGAATCGGTTTAGCGACTGGTTCGGACCGAGCGAAATTCCTTGCCGTCACAGTTGGTATCAGAGCTTTGGTTTACAAAGCAGAGAACAAGGCACATTAGAACCTACGAAAGAATTCATCAGATATTGGATTAGTAATATCCAACGAGGATGACTCGTTAGAGATGGGGTCAGTAGTATCCTAGAACGAGTGTAAAGAGTATATTTTTAAAGTGAAAACAAATTTTTGTTTTGAAAATTTAAATCGTTTTAAACGTATTTGATTATTTATTTATTTTGAATATGGACATTCCAATATATAAAGATTTTGCGTATACGTCTGATCCACGTGTATTTGAAATTTTAATATACTGGATAGATATAGAATCACACTCTAGTAGCCCGGAGATGTTCTGATGGTGGTTCGAAACATCATCAGCATTTATTTTCGAGTGACGAAGGTGTGATACCTATATATTTCCATTAGACTGGTGTGAGAACCAAACCTATATATAGCTAGGACACATTGTTGTGAATTTGGCATCAAAACATGATTTTCTGTATATATATCAAAATTATGAATTTGAGACGTTAATTCACTAATTGATTGATGTTTGTGTTGTTTGTTTATTTGTTTGATAATTTTGAACCATTTAGCCTAATTGAATCAAATATTGACTTGTATTGAAATTTGGTCGCATTTGCTTGCATATACATGTATATCATTGAACAGGTCATAGCAAGGAGGCTAGAGCCGAGAATAAAATTTGTTTTCCCGACAAATAGGTACATGTTTACTACATAATTTACTGTTTTGTTTGGGTGATGATGATTTTATGAGCCTATTGGCTAGCCGCTTGGCTTTTTCTTTTTCTTTTTGAGATCTGAAGGACCGGGGAAGCTATTTGAAATTCCCCGATGCTCCCATTGCAGGGGAGGTTATGGCGAAATTTTTCAAAAATTTAGGGTGTTAGCCAAATTTTTGAAATTTTGAAAATTCTCATAAACTGAAAAGTTGGAGAATGGAAGCCAGATCAAGCGTAGAGTTGATTAATCAAACCACTTTCGACTTTGTTCCTTTTCGGGGACGAAAAGTTTTAAGTGGGGGAGATTGTAACAACCCGGAAAATCTGGGCCAGTTTAAAATTTTTATTTTGGCAATTTTAGCAAATTTTGAATATTTAAAATAGATTATTTTAAATAATATCGACGGAAATTTATTTTGAATAGAATTCGAACGTATATATTATACGCGTCGTCGTTAGAATATAAATATTCATATATAATTATAAATAGAATTAAAAATGGCGCGGTAGTTCGATAATTCGATTTCAAACTTCAATTGAATGTACCGGGTGCAAAACAATCCGGATTTTTGTGAAACCAAAAACATTAGGATCTAATTGATGATATCTTTCCAACGAAGTTGAGAAACTGAGATTTCACTTTATAAATGATGAGATATGTCCAGTTGAAAATTAGAAATAGTCGCTGTGGAATTTATATATATTTTAATATAATATATAGCCCTTAAAAATAGCCATTTTGCAAACGACCTCGGATTTCGACGAAACCAGTTTTGTTGGGTCCGGGATGTAAAGTTATTGCTAGGTTTCAAATTTCATAATTTTTCGAATCAATATGTGAGCGTGGCAAAAGAAAACGCGTTTGACCGGTTTCAGTTGATTTTAATCGACTGGAAATTGGCCATTTTTCCAACGGTCTCAGAATTCGACGAAGCTAGTTTTGTTAGGACCGTATCGTCAATACGAAGCTAGAAAATATTTTTCGAGAATTTTTAGAGTTAGTATGTGACCCCGGTAATTTGAAATGTGCGTTTAAAATTCAATATAGTGATTTAAATGAAAATTAAAAAGGAAACTGATTGTAACGATCAAATCAGCTTAGGATACATATCCCATTGTGTTCGGAATGGGGGTAAAACGCTATGGACGACAGGCGGTGGACCTCGTTTCGAGGTCGTATGTAAAAGTCAACTTTTAGTAAATAAAATAAAAAAAAAATTTAATTAATTAATTAAAAATTCTCTTCTCTCCCTCCTTTTAGTTCTGGCCCCCCCGATTAAATTCATTCAACAGAAAATAAAAAAAAAAAGAAAGGGGAGGAGCTGTCGCTCCTCCACCGAAGGCCATCGCGGCCTGGCGACGCACCGCCCAGTGCTGGCCACTGCGCCGCCCTCTCTCCTCCGCTCCACTCTCTTCCCCCCCCCCTCAGTAACGATCGACGCGCCCAGCCATGAGCGGGCCCCATCATCGCCAGAAGGCCGTCCGACCACCCTCACCTCCCTGACCTTCCACCTACCCGACGCGCCCCCTGACCCCCCCTACGCACCACCCCGCAAGCCCTAGCCACCTCTCCTTCATAGATCCGAACCCGTTCCCCCCCCCCTTTTGGTCTTCTTTGCTGCAGCGCAACACACCCCCCCTCCGATCTGAACATTGTAAGTTTATATTCATTTTAATTTCATTTTATTTTGTTTTATTTTTCTGATTTTTATTTTTATGATGAAGTTAGAAATTTTGTAACTAGAGAAGGTCAAATTTTTATTAAGTAGAAAGATTGGATTTTTAATAAGAAAAATATTTGATTTTTAATCCAGCAATGAAGTAATTTTTAATTATATAAAAATATAATTTTTATATAAACAACCGGTTAAAAATAGTGATTTTTATAAATTGAAATAAAAATATAATTTTTATATATTGAACTTCGATAGAAAAATATAATTTTTATATATTGAACTTCGATATAAAAATATGATTTTTATATATAGAACATCGAAAGAAAAATATGATTTTTATATATGGAATAGCGAAGTAAAAATTCGATTTTTGCATATGTAGAGAATACGGGCAAAGAAAGTGATATCGACGAGAACAGTGAAGATTTCCTGCAAATGAAGTGTCGGGGAGCTAGGATAGCTATAAGTGAGAACTTCTCACCTTTCAATTTAATTTTTCTAGTTATATATATACTAGGATGCAGACGGTGCTTAGTAGCACCCGACACAAATCGTCCACAGACCATGGACTTGTTTGTTTGACTGTTTGGTGATTGATTGCGATATTGGTTTGAATGTGGTTTGTGGTGTGAAAAATCGAATCGATAAATTGGTTAGGATTAGACGTGCGCCGTTATAAGGCGAAGGAGTAAGGCTAGGTTAGACTCTTACTCCAAATTTTGTGGTTTGCATAACGAATTGATTTGATTGATGTGTGAATGGCGTGGGCCTTCACTAGACCGGGGATAAGGCTAGGCCTTGTCCCGTTTCTAGTATCGTGCCGTTATGCCGCCGAAATTTTCTAAAATATGTTAGAAAAATAAAAATATCATTTTATTGAATAAATGAATTGAATAGAAATTCATAGGTAGAAATAAAATGTTTTATCGTTAAAAATATAATTTTTAACGTGAATATGAAAATAGTGAAGTGAATAAATAAATATTCATTTACAAACCAGATGGTTTGTTTATGTACACTTATTTGAATGACATTGATTGGGACGATAAATTTTACACACCGCCCAACTGCACAACTAAAATCTGTGTTTGATTGTTTGAAACCCCACACGGGTGTTGGGATGAAATATGAATTTCACTCATCCTGATTGATTAAATATGTCGATCGATTGATTGACAGGCTGTTATGAGCGTTGAATATCTATATTTGATGCTTATACAGTGTAGTGCACTTTGGTTGATGGTTGATTATTTTCAATGTTATTATATACATGTGTTGTATGAAAATCCATATAATTAATTTTATATGGTAATTGATTAGGCCTCATTCCAATCGTGAAAATAAAGAATATTTTGATAATAACAAATATTTTGATAATAGGAAATATTTGAAATAGAATATTTGAAAATAGAAATTTATGAAGCCGTGTTGATTAGATTGACGCCATTTTGACGTAAACGATATTTATATCGATTTTATTCATCTTAAAAATGAATATTGAAAAGTGATTTCGAAATCGAATATTTTGATTTGAATTGAAAAACGATTTCGAAATGAATTGAATTGAAAACGATTTCGAAATGAATTGAATTGAAAACGATTTCGAAATGAATTGAATTGAAAACGATTTCGAAATGAATTGAATTGAAAACGATTTCGAAATGAATTGAATTGAAAACGATTTCGAAATGAATTGAATTGAAAACGATTTCGAAATGAATTGAATTGAAAACGATTTCGAAATGAATTGAATTGAAAACGATTTCGAAATGAATTGAATTGAAAACGATTTCGAAATGAATTGAATTGAAAACGATTTCGAAATGAATTGAATTGAAAACGATTTCGAAATGAATTGAATTGAAAACGATTTCGAAATGAATTGAATTGAAAACGATTTCGAAATGAATTGAATTGAAAACGATTTCGAAATGAATTGAAAACGAATTCAAATTGAATTGAAAGCGAATTGAAAGGAATTCAAATTGAATTGAAATTTGAATTGAATAGAAATGAATTTTAAAACGAATATATAAAGAAGAATTCAATTTTGATTTGAATTTGAAATGGAAGTTGAAAATGTTTTTGAAACGAATTCAAAACTATTTATAAAGTTCGTTTTAAATAGAAATCGACGAAATATATATTATATATATATTATATATATAATATAATGGCCTGAATAGAACGCGCCGCGCTGCGGCAGTTCGCGAATTTCGACCATTTATTTCAAACGGACATTACGGGAGATCCGACCGTCGGATTCTCCTAAAACCGGAACCGTTGGGTCCGTATCGAAAAGAGCTTTCTAACGAATGTTAGAAATTTGAAATCTAACGGTTGGATTTGGAGATACGTCCAAATCAAATTCGAAAAAGGTCGCTGTAAGTGCGGTTCGATGGCCATTGTTGGAAATCGACTGTACGGGCCTTAATAAAATTATTAAAAATAGTAATAATTTATGTAAAATCATAAGAAATGATTTGTGAAGATTTGGGATGAAAAACTCCATATTTGAAAAGATAAAAATAGATTTTTATCGAAATGAACTAGTTTTGAACTAGAATTATGATTCTATTTATTTTTAAATAAATAAATTGAATTTGAAAAGGGTTTTGAAAATTACCAAAATTTCCAATGATTGCATTGGAGTGGATTTGAATCGAAATTGTCTTCGGAATATTTCGATGTTGGAATTTGTGATTATACGGATGTTGTTACGGAAATTTGAAAGATATATATTTATATCGTTATTTCCAATACGACATTTGTTAATCGTAGAATTTGATATTGAATATAAGCCGATATATTTTCTATTCAGAGCCTTATATTGAATATCAAAATGTGATTTGGGTTTGTCGCGAATGGCGTCTTCACTAACACTGTTCTTGAACCCAGTTGAGAAAAGATTAAAACTTTTTATTTAGATTTAATGAAGTGTACCAATTAAATAATATTTAATTGAAATTGAATTGATATTGATTTTTGGGTTTATCGTGAACAGTGTTTTAAATAACACTTGTTCTTTAACCCGATAATTAATGAATGTGATTTGGGTTTGTCGTGAATGGCGTCTTCACTAACACTGTTCTTGAACCCAGTTGAGAAAAGATTAAATCTTTTTATTTAGATTTAATGAAGTGTACCAATTAAATAATATTTAATTGGAATTGAATTGATATTGATTTTTGGGTTTATCGTGAACAGTGTTTTAAATAACACTTGTTCTTTAACCCGATAATTAATGAATGTGATTTGGGTTTGTCGTGAATGGTGTCTTCACTAACACTGTTCTTGAACCCAGTTGAGAAAAGATTAAATCTTTTTATTTAGATTTAATGAAGTGTACCAATTAAATAATATTTAATTGGAATTGAATGGATATTGATTTTTGGGTTTATCGTGAACAGTGTTTTAAATAACACTTGTTCTTTAACCCGATAATTAATGAATGTGATTTGGGTTTGTCGTGAATGGTGTCTTCACTAACACTGTTCTTGAACCCAGTTGAGAAAAGATTAAATCTTTTTATTTAGATTTAATGAAGTGTACCAATTAAATAATATTTAATTGGAATTGAATGGATATTGATTTTTGGGTTTATCGTGAACAGTGTTTTAAATAACACTTGTTCTTTAACCCGATAATTAATGAATGTAATTTGGGTTTGTCGTGAATGGTGTCTTCACTAACACTGTTCTTAAACCCAGTTGAGAAAAGATTAAATCTTTTTATTTAGATTTAATGAAGTGTACCAATTAAATAATATTTAATTGGAATTGAATGGATATTGATTTTTGGGTTTATCGTGAACAGTGTTTTAAATAACACTTGTTCTTTAACCCGATAATTAATGGAATGTGATTTTGGGTTTATCGTGAACCGTGTTTTAAATGACACTGATTCTTTAACCCAGTTGAAGATTAAAACTAAGTGGAGTTTTAATGAATCTTTAATTAGATTGAAATGGTCGAGAATGGAGTATCACCAGTTTTGCTCCAGGCGATAGTTAAATCTTTAATTAGATTTGAACGTGAAATGGTAATTGAATTTACCGATAACACTGAGGTGTTAGATATGAAGTATTACCAGTTTTACTTCATGGGATAAATAGGTTGGGATTGGGAAATTAAAACAAATGATTACTTCGGTAAGTTTCGTTAATCCCGACTAGTTTGAATTGATATTCAAAAATGGACTAAAGAATAAATTCAAGGAATTTATCTTTGATAAAATTAATGGGAATCTTTCCCTATGAATGTGAAATTTAGAAACTAACTGTCGGTTAGCCAAGCAGAATGGTTTTCTGGATATTGATCTGATGTTGGTTTCGGCCTTCGGGGTTAATATTTGGGAAATTATTCTCTTGATTAATTTACGGTTAGTGACTAATGAATTGGAATGAGGCGTATGTTGTGTTTGTGTAACACTTACTTAAAATATACGCGAGTTATTCGGAAAGACCGGGTTTATCCCATTCTGAATAACTGATACGACGATAAGTCGAAGATGAAGACGATGGTCGAAGACCGGAGGTCTTCACGTCGTTTGGGTGATAACTGATGATCTTGATTGGGCTGTACACCCAAGAAGATGGAAACAGTTGGTGATCGTCCAGACGTACTTGGAGATCGATGGATATGCGGGGTACTAGGTGCCTCCGGTTTCGTTCAGACCCAGGACGGACTTGTAAATGTACTGTGTGTCTGACATCGGATTTCATTCTGTGTGACTGATATCGGTTGCATAGGATGGTTTGCCTGTGTGGCATGCTAAGATGCAAATGATCAAGGCTTCTGTTGAAAAGCAAAGTCTTGTGGTGATGATCAAAGCACGGCCTTTGTGGCGTAGCTTTGTGTAACGTTTACCTCGCGTGTTTCACACCAGGTATGAACCAAAAACGGGAGACGGGCCTCAGGGAGGGCCTGCGTTTCCTCCTAGCTAGAAGTGGCGTCAGTGGTTTTACACGCCCTGACGAGATTGACTTATGTGGTTGTTGCTGTTGCGAGGCGCCTCGGTTAGATCGGACGATCCGGGTCCGATGGAGTCATTCGTTGGCTCGCTTACGCCCCAAAGGGCGGCGAAACGTAGTGCTCAGGCATTTTAATCCACTCCGTGTGGACCGGCCCTGACGATCCAAGGCTTGCCTGCGCGCTTGCCTGAGACTCGGGCTAGGCAGTCTCGAATCGGTTGAGGACTATCTTTTGCCTCGGTTCATAGACGGAAATCCAATTTCCAAATACGTGACATTTGCGGTTTTAATTGTAATCCTATATATGGCGACATAGTGGGATGGGGCGCTTATGCCGCCTATGATTGATACTTATGATTTGAAGTTGTTTTATACACTTATAATAGTATCAAATGATTTGTTTTAAAACGTATCAAGCATTCTTTGGCTGTTATAAGGGAAAACCCTATCCTCGACTGCGTTGCATTGTGTGATGGGACCTGGGTCTTATAACAGCTTCATTTTTCTTTATTTAGCATTGCGCTGTTTGTTTTATGCACTGGTATTCTTGGGAGGAAACCCGTTCCGTGTTATACGGCGTGGTCCCTTGATTTACCTAATGATTTAAAATAAAGAATTATAACTGTTTTAGTTCTCACACCAGTCACATGACTGACCTGGAGTTTATTGTTTTAACCTAAACTCTGGGTGCCCTTATTTTGACACGGGCAGCTAGTAGTTTTGGTTTTGCAGATTTATATTCACAGGATCCTGGTTTACAGCTGGAACGATATCCGGAAAGCTTTGTATCCGTATATCTCATTCTAGTTGTGTATTGTATTATTTTCCGCTGCTATGTATTTAAATGTAATTTAAATCTCTGATATTTATGTGGAATATTCTTTTATACTCTGTATATTCTTGTAATCTGATGCATTGTTATAATATACAATGAAATGTTCTTCTGTATGAGTTCTGTTTTGTCCTGTTCTCAAACGATAGGGCGTTTCGAACGGCCTGAATCGGTTTAGCGACTGGTTCGGACCGAGCGAAATTCCTTGCCGTCACATTACACCTCCGATTTGGATCATTTACGACAATTACAGGTAGTTAAGGCTTCATCATTTGGGTTTTATTTAGGTGATTTCATCTCTAACTTATTTTGGTCTACATTCAAATTCTTTGTGAGATTTGGGTTTACCGATTGCCTTAAATTAGGGTTATGCTGCTCATTTTTATTTGAATGTTTATATGTTTGCGATTTTTTATTTGATTATTTCGGGTTTTTTATACTTGAAGTGTTGTATTTATATGTTCGCATGTGTTGAAATTGTGCAAGTTTTTTATTTTTATGTTTGTCAAACCATTGATGTATTGGTAAATAAATTAACACTGACTTATTATGTTTAAATGTCAAATTACGAAAAGTAGAAACAAAATTTAAAAGACAAAAGAAAAAAGATATCTGATTTAAATGTTTAAATGTCTATTTTTGGTTGTAGTTAAATAATGCTTATTTCTCTTCCTACAACATATGACTATGAAGATACCCTGGGCATGGGTGATCTAGGACTGTCAAGCCCATGATCACCAGAAACTCCTATTGATTTCTATATAGTGATGCAAGTAAAGCACTATGATGATTTGGTTGAGTATAAACTAGAGTACGAATAACTCCAATGACAAAAGCGAGAACAAGAACAATGTGAAGAAAGGGCAATGCGACGGCAAAGTCGTGTTGCCTTGTGTCGTCAGCATCAAAACAACCATGTGGTTAAGGAACAACAAGTTGACTCACCAACCATAATGTGTGAGTGTGGGTATGCCACTGTAGAAGATGTTATTTAGATTTAGTTTAATGTTGGTCGTCGTTATTTTAGAAGCCGTGTTTATTCCACAGGGTGTACCTTTTGGCAGTAGATTGACCATCAATATCCAAGTAGAGCCAATGAGTACGCAAATGAATTACAATATCAACTTACAACACTGCAAAATCGATTTATTAGTTTTCAAACTGAAATTAGTAGACTTAACGACCAGCTTCAAGGGTTAAACATTAGAAGACAAAATTAAATTACCGTATCGTTCTTTGTATTAGGTACAACTGTATCGTCTTTGTATCACTTGTGTAGTCTTCATATTTGTACCATTTTGTTTTGGTGCAGCCGTGTAATGTTATGAATTCAAGTTCAGTATCCTTAGTTGCTTGTTTTATGTATTCTTCTGATAATTCAATTCCAAAATTTAGTGATAATTCATATCAAAACAATTGTTGATTTGGCCATACACTGATATCACCATACCGATTATGTATATTTGTAAATTATTAACTTCTTTTGTTTTTATTTCTAATTTAATCAAACCTTACAGGGTAGCCCATGTTCGTGTCTTGAAACTATTAGTGGTATTAATTTTAGTCTTACTAGGTCGTGGTTAGATTGTGGCAATGGATAGTGAGTATTATATATGGATAGGACTCCCAAGATCGAGTGAAGAATATGTAAGAGAGGTAAAAGCTTTTCTAAGAAATGCATTTTTCATTTATAAAGTAGGTGATGAGTTGAAGTGCCCCTGCAAAAAATGCATAGAACGTAATTGGTATTATAAAAATGTTATATGCAATCATCTTATTTTTATTGGCCTTCTCCAATACATACTGGGTGAATTTGTGAGGTTTCATAGACGAAATTAATAGGCGTTGATGACCATATGGATTTTGAAATGGAGACGGATTTTGAGGATAATTTAGATGTGATGTTCAAATGTGCGGGTTACAAATTTGATCAAAATCCCAAGGACTTTGAAGTAAAACCAAATCCAAGAGCTAAGAAATTTTATCGGCATGTTAAAGAATGAAAAAAAATTGTTATATCCTGACCGCACTAAATTTTCTCGACTAAGTTTCTTGATCAGGCTTTATCATTTAAAGTGTGCATATGGAATTAATGAGTCTGCGTTTGGGGAATTACTAAAGCTTATAAAAGAAGTCTTTCCTGATGCCTAACTGCCTTTATATTCCTACGCTACAAAGAGTGTCATTAAGGATTTAGGGCTTGATTACCATAAAATACATTCCTGTCCAAACAATTGTATGTTATATTGGGCAGAGAATAAAGATAAAGAGGCTTGTGACATTTGTGGTTTTCTGAGGTGGGCTGTAAAAGAAACAGAAGACATATCTGATAATAATGATCCACCAAAGTCGTTTCCCAAAGTGCCGACAAATGTTATGAGGTACTTTCCACCAAGACCAAGGTTACAAAGGATGTTTATATGCAAAGAATTTTCCAAACTTATGAGATGGATCCAAATGGAACGAAAAGAAGAAGGAAAACTAAGACATCCGGTTGATGGTGTGGCAATAAGATGATGGATGCTTGATTTTTCATCAGAAAATCATAATGTTAGATTGGCTCTAGATTCGATGAATTTAATCCATATCGTTCAATGAATTCAAGTTATAGTACATGTCCAATTGTGTCGGTAAACTATAATCTTTCGTCTTGGTTATGTATGTAACAAGATAATTTAATTCTTTCAACATTAATATCTGGTCTTGATTCTCCAAAGAATAGCATTGATGTATATATGCAGGCTTTAATTATGGAATTGAAAGCGTTATGGAATGTTGGCGTCGAAACTTATGATTCCTTGATTGATGGGAATTTTAATTTACGTGCAAGCGTCTTATGGACCATTAGTGATTTGTCTGGATATACCATGTTGTCAGGTTAAAGCATGAAGGGGAAACTAGCATGTCCAGTATGCCATTATGGAACTTCTTCAAATTATTTGAAGCATAGAAAAAAAATGTGTTATATTCACCTTAGAAAGTTTCCTGTTCAGACACATAAGTGGAGGCTGGATAAGAAGAGATTTAATGGCGAAACAAAAATAGGGGGCATTCTTGAAATATTATCAGGAACAGATATCGAGGAGTTATTGTAGGGGTACAAAAATCAATCTGGGGATAAGACCAAGAAAACGGGTAAAAGTAATGGCCCTTTTTTCAAAAAGTCAATGTTGTTTGACTTATCATATTCGTGTCATAATCCCTTTCGACATAACCTAGATGTCGTGCACATAGAGAAGAACATATGCAACAAAATACTAGGTACTTTACTTAATATCGGTCGCATGTCGAAGGATCACCTAAATGCTCGTTTGGATTTACAGGAATTGGGCATAAGGAAGGCCCTCCATCATATTGAATATGGTGATGGAAAGCATGTTGAAATTAGATATGTAATTTTTTGATATAACAAATAAGAAAAAGAAATCTTTTGCTCTGTATTGAAGAACGCCAAACAGCCCCACGGTTGTGCCTCGAATGTTAGTCGGTATGTGCACATAAAAGAGAGAACAATTGTAGGATATAAGATCCATGATGCTTATTTCATACTCCAATATTTGTTACACGTTGTCAGGAAGAAAGCGTCAAAACACGAGGCTGCGTTATCAATAATCATATTTAGTGCATTACTTAGAGGAATATGGAGCAAGGTTATCAAAGTGGGTAATATCAAGAGGCTGCAAAAAGAAATTGTCGAGATACTTTGTCATTTTGAAATGATTTTTCCACAGGCTTTTTTCAATATACCGGTACACTCGCCTGTTCATTTATGCAAAGAAATCGAATACAGTAGGCCTGAACACCTTAGATGCATGTATCCAATTGAGTGATATCTATGAAAGTTGAAATCTTATGTGCGAAATAGAAACAAACCGGAAGGTTCCATTGCAAAAGGTTACTTGGTAGAAGAGTGTGTGGCCTTTTTTTTTCAAGATTTTTAAGCGTTGATCGAGGAACAAAAAACATATAGATTGATTTTGGAGGATGTCCAACAGATTTGGAATATCATATTGGAAAAAAAAAGAATAAAGATGGAAAGATGTTCAATTTGAAAGATGGAGATTAGAAGGCAGCGCATTGCTATATCTTGTTCAGTTTCGGTAATAAAGAAATTGAGAGTTTGATCGAGTATGTTCTTATGTTCCTATATCATTTTCCTTAACTATAAATTAATATCTTCATTTCATAGGGTTTTACCTTAATTATTATTTAGGGTTCATCGAGCTTTGTGGATGGTCTTGAAAATCCAAGAAGATACAAGAGGTAACAAGAACATTTCGAAGAGTTTTGGAATTTGCTGAAAGAAGAGGTTCTGAAAAAGGACAATATTTCAAGAGATTTAGAGGTGTCTGCATTAGATCCTAATCGAGTAGCTAAGAAGTTTACCGGTTATATATTTAAGGGATATAGATTCCACATAAAATTTAGAAATTCTTGATGTGCCACACAAAATAGTTATGTATTTTGTCTGCCAAAACTGCTAGCTTTGCAAGTTAGAAAGACCAAAACCAATTAGTTGGTGACATTAATTCCTACGGATGAATCGAAGAAATTTTTTAGCATGGTTATTGAGGATATTTCACAGTGGTCCTTTTTAAGTGTTGCTGGTACCAAGAGGAAAAAGATTCATATGGTATTACTCGAGTAAATTCTAGTAAGTGCTATAAAACTGATCCTTATTTCCTGTCTTCGCAAGTGTAGCAAGTATTTTATGTGGAAGATGTACTTGAAAAAAATAGTCATTACTTTATTAAAAAAATTGCCGAGAGATTGGTGTGATACTGTCAGAATGCATGGAAGAAGACATAGGCGATTCGCATTCACATGATATTGGCATAGGTGGTGATCTAGAACCAAAAGTTGTTGATGTGGGTTGGATTAAGGATGATGTCCCCATAATACAACTAGGAACAGAATTAGAGGCAGAAGTCCCTCCATTTCCGTCTCCTTAGGAAGTTAGGACAAAAAAATTCCTCTTTGTTGTTGCTTTATTTTGGTCTAATCTGTTGTCTAATTTATGACGTATTTGGCACTTTTTCTTTTTGCTGTAAATTATTATCTTTGATTAATGTATTTGGCACTCTTTTCTCATAATGCAATCTACACTGTTCACATGTTTTACGATTTAATGTCTTTCTTTACTATCATCTAAATTTTTTATTGTCCAAAATGTTAATGGTTGTTTTTCGTCCACTTTACTATGCATGTACCTTGTTCTAATGTATTCATTTTGTGCAGGATGGATGAACTTATAAATATCCGGCTGTGCTTTGACGGAAAATTTTGAAGGACATGTTATGTGGGTGGAAAATCCTTTTGAGTAACAAAATATGATGTAGACTGCTTTTCTTATAGTGTGCTTATGGAGTTTGTTAAAGATTTCCTCCAATACACTGAAATAGGAGTCTATGTCAGTAAAGGAAAGAGGAGTGGCTGGCAGCTGATATTGAATGACAAGGACATAAACAAATACGTACAGGGTGGCAATAAGGAAGACGAAGTAGATTTTTACATTGACAACACCATTGACAATGACAGTGAGCCATTGATTCAACTGTAGCCACATGTAATCATACGGCCAAGGATAAACATAATTCAAGGTATATATGTATATGTAATATAGATCCATTCTTGTGTGTGTATATAATATATATATATATATGTGTGTGTGTGTGTGTGTGTGTGTATGTGTGTAAAGAACTATGAAGGCCATCGTTATTATTTATATTGTTACAGGTCCTATTAAGAAACCGGTTGCAAAACACAAGTATATTACTGCAATAGACTTGTGTAGCAACGCGAAAGATGAAAACAAGACAACTTAAGTAGGTCAGAAGAAACTATCTCCGGAGCCTGATATGAATAATGGTGAAGAAGATGTTATTGTGACAGACAAAGGAACCAGGAGGAAAGTAAATGTAGAAAATGAAACAGATAATGATGATGATACCCATGAAAATGAAGATGATGTTGAGGTATTTTTTAGTTATCAATTCAATTTTATTAATCAGGTTGAAATCATATATTTCAAACACTTTTTATTAAAATTTTGCACGTAAAAGAAGGAACTGCATTTTAGTATTTTCTATTACTGTGTCGATTTCCTATTCCGACCATGAAGGTTGCAACTAATTCAAGTAATTATTGGTTCTTTGTGTCCGCATTCCGTTGAAAATGTAAGAGTTGTTTATATGTCGGATCTATTTGGTTAACTAGCTTAAATTTATCATTAATGGTGAATAATAATTCGAATATGCTTGTTGTTCTCACAAACATCAGTTTTGATGAAGTATGAACAAGATCGAATAGCGTGTATGCAAGAAAATGATGTAGCTGGTAAATCACTTGGGGCGCTTTCATTGGTTAGTAGTATGAAAGAGGTTGCAACACGAAATAGGAAGGCAAAAGGAAAAGATATTGATGGATGTGATGAATACTTCCTAGAAAATGATGGTGAAGATAACAGTGATGATTCATCGGATTCGAAGGTATAAAAAAGTTACTTATTTGCTACTTATGGCCTTTGCCTTTCTAAACGTAAAAAAACTCAAACTAAAAATCTTGAACTTCAACTTAATTGTAGAGAATCAAAGTTGTTAAGTCAAAGTAATCTTTACCCGGACCGAGAACTCGTTCGTGAGCCAATGCAGCCATTGAAATTGAGAAGGAAGCGATGACCCGCACCCCCTCCAAAGAAAGCTGGCTCCAACAAGAAAGTGATGACACGCACTCCCACTTCAAAGAAAGTCGGTAACATGGAGAAAACTATAGAAACAATTAGGAAATTAATGCAAACTATACTGTCTCATCCAGGAGTTGTAAAACCTATAATGTCTCGTCTACTAGTTTTAAAACCTACATGTGGCAAAATGTTCAAACAATCAACCAATTGTGAAGCTACTGGTTCAGTCGCTGCTTATTTAGCGATGCGGGAACGTCAAAAGCAAAATGTTGCAGCGCTTCCAACAATGGAAAATGTTACTGGTCGATTAGAGCAGCACATGAAGATGAAGCAAGTAAAATGTTTCTTTATCTGTGCACTGCACTGAACTGTTGAGTGTCTATTATAATTTATGCATGCATATTATATGTTTATGTAATGCCATACATTAATTTTCTATTCATTTTTTGAACCTGGTATATAAAGTACAAGGTCCAAAAAAACCTAGAGGGAAGTCAAAAATGACCAAGGTGTATGGTAGAAACCCCAATGATAAAGTAGTCATTGCTTTGAATGAGGATGGTCAGCAAGTTTCTGATAATATTACGGAGTTAAGAAATTTTCTTGGGACAATAGCAAAGGATAATGTGTCTCTTACTTACACCAATTGGCATGTTGTTCCTGATCAATTAAAGTGGCAAATTTGTAATATGATCTGGAAAAATCTATCACCCTAAACCATTGTTCAATTGACTTCCTAAATGTTTGGTTTTAATTAATTAGTTTGTTTCCTGAATTTTGTGTTTGATATATTGTAGGCTAGGTATGCATTCTGGAAGAAGGACGCAAGTGGGTCTCGAACACACTTAATGACTCTTGGAAGGAGTACAAGTCTCGTATGAAAGCAAAGTATTATAAAAAAATCCAACTGATGAGGAAATGCTTGCAAATAGTTCCAATACAATTCCGTTGGAGGATTTTAAAATTCTCTTGAAATACTAGAGGGATGAAACAGTTCAGGCACAGCTTAAATGTGACAACAAAAGAAAACTAAATTGTATAATGCTAATTTAATAATCATGCAACATATGGAAAAAATAAATAAAATAAATCAATGATATTCACATTTAATTGGTTTAGTAGTTCACATTATCTAATTTGGTGATAATCTTTTCTTTAGTAGTTCACATTATCTTGTTTAATGCTAATTTTTATTTTTAATTTGGATTTCCAGGCCCTAACTGAGACTAATTCAGTGCATCGTAATTCATTAAGTGAGACGCATACCATGGGTCCCAAAACTCATGCACTAGCTAAAGAAAAGACAATACATGTTTTTTTGGACTTTAAGTTAATTATTTTGTGATTGAGTTGAATTAGCCACATGATAATTTTACTTTGTTATATCATTGAATTGTATTTTATATCATTGTCACAATGTTCTTAGGCAGCAGCTAGATTTGTAAATTCTTGAGATTGAATGTTAAAAATTATGTTTAATTTTTGATAATCGTAACACTTGATAGAGAAAGAAGGACCCGGAAAATGCCAGCCCATCTGCTGCCTTGGTCTATTTGGAAACGTATAAACGAGAACCAAGGAGAGCTTACAAGACAAATACGGATGAACATTAGATACTGAAATAGCAATTCAATAGTTAGTTTGAAAGATAATGTGACGATTCCAAAATCCGTGTGACGGTATTAAGGATAATCATTGAAATATAACACATCAATCATCATAGAAGAGTACAGATAATAGCAAAAACAATAAATAGAATAATTTTACATAGATATGACAGCGGAATCATAACATGTAACAACATCAGAATAGCACAACGTAGGATATAACTTAGTAAATAAAAGGGAAATGATCAGTCACCATCGCCATAGGCGGAATATATACATACAGTGAGACATAATAAGTGTATCAGTCTACATCGCCGAAGGCGGTACATATACATACGATAATAAGTACTGGAAGTAAAACAGTCTGCATCGCCATAGGCGGAATCATAATACATATACAATGATGGCGGAAAATGTCAAGGTCATCTCGGTGAAGTCAGCCTCGCCATGAGCCAAAAGTGCACTCCATACTACAGTGCTGAGCCAAAACAACCTGTCATATGTGAATTAGGCTGCCCGTGTGAAAATAAGGGCACCCGCGTTTGCAAAGTGAAACAAAAAACGAGTCAGTCATGGGGACTGGTATGAGAAATCTACTTAACATTTTAAACAACAGTAATAAGCAAATCATAGGACCATGCCACTTTCGCGGAACGGGTTTACTCCAGTGATTGCTGGTGCATTTAAAACAAAGTAAATTCTTTAAAACAACGCAATGCTTTTAAAAAGAATGTAGCCATTATAAGACTCAAGTCCCATCATACAATGCAACACAAGCCGGAGGATAGACTTTTACCTTATAATGGCCAAATATGCTTAATACGTGTAAAGCAAAATCATTTGATATTATTACTAGTGCATATATGTTTCAAAAACGAATAGCATCATAAATATCAATCATAGGCGGCATAAGTGCCCCATACCACTATGTCGCCAAACTAGTTCTACAATCAAATCCGTTATTTCGTATTGGAAATTGGATTTCTGTCATGAGTCGAGGCAAGGGGCAAGTTCCTCTCCGCTTCGAGACATTCTAGTGAATGCCTCAGGACTACAAACTCTGGGTAACCCTTGGATGCTTCAGGGCCGGTCCTCTCTTACGTTTTAGGATTAATTATTCCTGAACACACGTTTCCCGGTCCTTGCAGACCTAATATCGAGGCGCCTCGCATTCCAACAACCACATAGGTGAAAAGTAGATATAAATGTCAGGGCTGGTAGGTCACTGACACCACCATAGCTAGAAAGAAACGCCGTGCTCTCCCTGCAGTCCTTATCCCGTTTTTAACTCATACCGAGGTGTGAGGCTCGCGAATCTACGCTACACACAAAGCCAGGCAACGTAGGTCGTGCTTTGATCATCGAACACAAGACTTTGCTTTGCAACAGAAGCCTTGATCACTGCGTCTTGGCATGCCACATAGGCAATCCACTCCGTACGACTGATTTCTGTCGATATATAACCTCTGAGCTCATACGTCTCAGAGAAGGGCGTTAAGAAAAAGAATAAATTCTCCGCCGCCAAACAGAAATATATTTAATAGAGATCAATCAGTATAGAACAAAATCCAATGTCAGACACACAGTCGATTTTCAAGTTCGTTCTGGGTCTGAACGAAACCGGAGGCACCAAATTCCTCGTATATCCGTACAATCAACACATACGTTCAGACGGCTACTACTTTCGTTCCTTCACGGTTGCTACTCCGATCAGGAACTTCAGCAGTGCCCATCCAACCGATACGAAGATCGTCGGTCTCGAATCGTCTTTGTATTTTCGCCTTCGAATCGTTCGATCAATTATTTGAAATGAGGGTGAGCTCGGCCTTTTCAAATAATTCACGTATAATTAGAATTCAAATTAATTCTTTCCATGGTTATATTATTCGACATTCATATTTCAGTTCTTTAGTATAATTTTCGTGTCAAACACATACAACCATCAAATATCAAGCAGATCAAGAGAAATTGGTTTATTTCCAATCCATGTTGCTTATAATATTTTATAACGATTTTTCGCCATTTTTATTTATTTAAAATTGGCCATATTTAATTAAACGATGTTTCAGGTCGTGCCGTGGCACTGGCGCTGTCTTTCCCCTAATTTGTTTTACACATATCGAAAAACCTAACCGTTGGATTTCTACAAAGTCTATTCCACTGGGAAGATATTCCCAAAGCGAACCCAACGGTTCCAGTTTCATGAAAATCCGACGGTCGGATCTTCCACACTAGTCGTTTGAAGTTACGGTTTCAAAATTCGAACTGCAGCGTCGTTATTCGATTTAATTTAATTATATTTATATTTATATATAAATATAAACGATTCTAGCACTATTTTTCTTCAGATTTGAATTAAACATTCCAGACAATCCAACCGTTGGATTTTTACAAAGTTTGTGCCGTTGGAAAGATATTTCCAAGGCGAACCCAACGGTTGCGGTTTCGGGAAAATCCGATGGTCGGATCTCTCGTACTGATCGATTCAAATTACGATTTCAAAACACAAACTGCACGGCTTCGATTCCTTTCAATTATATATATATATATATATATATATATATATATATATATATATATATATATATGGTTCATTCTTTAATTTCAATATTGTTTTCGCTTCAAATATTTCACTAACACCTTTATATTTCGAAAAATTTCGCCATAACCTCCTTTGTACGGGAAGGGGTTTGGAAATTTATTGGGCCGTGTTAGGTACCCAATAAATCCTATAAAGCATCCACATATTTATAGTGATATATTCTGGTGTTTACAGGGGAGCGTGTATAGATAATAACTCCAGAGAATAAATTCTCGTCACCCTGTCAAGCCTGAGGGAGCGTGTATTTTTAATTACTCCAGAGGATAAATCCTCGTCACCTCGTCCCGTGTGGGAATAAATAGTCCATGTGCCGTATCTAATGACTAGAGAGACGTGATTATTGTCAACTCCAGACCCGTGTGGGTTTTTTTTATTAATCTGGCAATTTATCGTTATATTTTATATAGTCCGTATCAGTCTTCAGTTCAACCTGTAGTATATAATCATCGCCATACAAGCCTCTCGCTCGTATGGTAAATCTTCAACCTCGTCACACAAGCTCCAAATGCTTATGTGGAATATGGAGTATGCCTATCGTCAAGGAGTATGCCATGTAGTGTAGTTCAAAATTAATTGTTACTATCCTATGGCGATGTTTATCATTTCACACAGAATAACCAGCACTCCGCATCCAATGGCATTCACAGGAGTTGATATAAAAATAAAATTGCACAGCCAACTCATCAAGGCTTACCTATTTGTCGGGCACGCAAATAATTTATTTACTCTACAGCTAATCCATTTTCCTTGTTCGACACATGTATATATACATGCAGAATAAAGCTAATAATAATATTTCTATCGAACTAATATTTATTTCAACATGTGTGTATTTTTATCAAAGAGTATACATGATAAAAATAATAATTTTATCATCAAAAATAATTATTCAACACGTGAAAGTTTTTCACACTTCATATTCACAAATAAAATGTAATTTTTATTGTCTAATTAATTTATTTTAGAATTCGAATAACATTCAACACATGAATTTCAATTCAACGAATGAATTTCATTTCAACACATGAATATTCTCTACAGTTTGTATATATATAAAAATGTGATTTTTATCGTTAAAACTATTTATTTGAAATTCGAATAACATTCAACACATGAATTTCAATTCAACACATGAATATTCTCTATAGTTTGTATATATATAAAATGTTATTTTTATCACTAAAGCTATTTATTTAAAATTCGAATAACATTCAACACATGAATTTCAATTCAACACATGAATATTGGCTTCAACATATGTAATTAATTTCAACAAATGAAAATTATTCTAACACATGAATATTTCAAAAAAAAAAATCGGCAACATAACGGCAGGGTAGTTAAACCGGAACTGTCCCTAGTACGGCTCCTTGCTCTACCTTAAAACCTCGCAGTTTTTGACAATGGGGAATCATGCATCTAGTTCGCACGCAGGCGGCATGTTTTATTTTCATTTCCACAATTCTACTCTAATTTGTTTCAACCACAAGAGGGTATTTTTCAACCACAAAGGTATTTTTCAACCACAATAGCAACCACAAACAATTATTTCCAACCATTCGTCATACTATATATTTCACGCCAAACACAAGCAATAAATATCGTCCATGGTCTGTAGACGAGCGGAGTGTGTGTGTGTATATATATATATATATATTATTTCTATAATTCACTTGCATTTCATCACAATTCAAAGCATATATGTTTCATACAACGCTTGTATAATTTATACATCGCTAATATAACTTATACAACACATGTACTTGAGGTATACAATGCGTATATAATTTACACTTCGCTTATATAATTTATACAACACGATTCCATTCACACAATTTAATTTAGATTCCCCACATTGGTTTTTGGAGTGCTAAAAATCATATGTAGATCAGAAAAATCCGCGGCTTCTGCTAGATGGTAGAGAGCCTCCCTGTGGTCCCGATGTTTCCTGTTTCATCGAATTTCGTTAACACACTAAAAAGATATGATTTTTCAAAGTTTTGCAACACTTATTTTCATTTCAGAAATTTCAAAGCCGATACCTTTTCTAAACCTTCAAAACTAGGTTTAAATTTTACGATCGATCCGTGCAGTATCGTCACGATCAGATGCTGCAACATCGAAGAGCTTCGAACAGGCTTTCCAGTGCCTATGGTGGCACTCAGCTCGGCGGCCCCTCTGATGCTCGGCGGCGCTCCAAAGGTGGTGACTTCCTCGAGGTAAAATGACACAAATACCAGTAGATTTCACGCGAGGCTTGGATTGATTGAAAGAGGATGGGAAGGTGAACGGAAAAGTCAACTGGATGGGGTGGCGAAAATGCCTGTGGCGGCGACGATCGGGCCTGGAAGTTTTGAGGGGGTTTCCGACATTCGTTCGTAGGGGTTTGACCGATTTTTCAGAAGAGAGAGAAAAGTGAGGATATTTCTTATTGTATTTAATTTTAAATTCCCAAAATATCCCTTTGAACAAACGTACACCAATTTCAACCCAACGACTGTCGCCCCTAGCTAAATACCCCCATTCCGGACACAATGGGATATGTTTCGTTGGCCAATTCGACTGTTACAGTCAGTTATTTTTCAAATTAAAGTATAAAACATTTAATATTCAATTTGAACGTACATTTCAATTTTCCAGGGCCACAAACTGAATCGAAAAATTCCAGAAAAATAAATCTAGCTTTGTTTTGGCGATACGGTCCCAACAAAACCAGTTTCGTCGAATTCTGAGATCGTATGCAAAATGGCCATTTTCAGGTCGACCCATTTTAACAGAAATTGACCAATCACATTTTCCTTTGCCCCGCTCACATACTAGCTCTAAAAATTATGAAATATGAAACCTAGCAATAGTTTGACATCCCAGATCCAACAAAAGTGGTTTCGTCAAATTCCAAGGTCGTATGCAAAATATCTATTTTCAAGGGCTATATATTCTATATAGCGACCTTTCTGAAAATTCATTTGGCCATAACTTTTGATTCCTGCTATGAAACTTCGATTTTTCAGATTCGTTAGAAAGGTATTCATAAACAGATTTAAATATTTTTGGTTTCACTAAAATCTGTTATATTTTCCACCCGGTGCAGTCAGACAAAGTTTGTATTAAAATTTTCAAACTGCCTCACTATTTCCAATTCATTACTTTATTGAAATATGTTATTTCAATTGTTTAAATTCTTTGACAATAACCAATAATAAAAAAATTAAATTGGTTCACATTTTCCGGGTTATTACAATCTCCTCCACTTAAAACTTTTTGTCCTCAAAAAGAAAACAACATCAAAGTAGGAAACAAAATGTAAATGCAAAGTATTGTAAAGGTGCCTTGCACCGGAGTTAGTCAGAGATGTCCACTCTGCATTTGGGGTAGGCTTGCGTAATGCTTTCCTCAGTCTCCCAAGTACAGTCTCTAGGATCACTACTCCACCGCACTTTAACTAAATGAATCTTTTTGCTCCTTAGCTCTATAGTTTCTTTGCCAACGATCTTCAATGGCTCTCTTCTGACTGCTAATTCTGGAGTAATTTCCAAGTCCTGTTGTGTTGCTTCTTCTACAACAAGATCCGGATCATGCACATGTTTTCTTAGTTGAGACATGTGGAACACGTCATGCACACCAGGCAACCAATCAGGTTCCTATATGCAAGAGTTCCAATCCGTTCAAGTATAGGAAAGGGACCAATGAATCTCGGTGCCAACTTCCCAGTTTTGCCAAATCTGATCACTCCCCTCATTGGAGAAACTCTTAAATAAACATAATCGCCAACGGAAAATGATAAATCTCTTCTTCTCGCATTAGCATAACTTTTCTATCGGCTTTGTGCGGTTTTCAATCGCTTCTTAATGAAATCGACTTTATCAGATGCTTCTCGAATCATATCGGGCCCCAACACAAGTATGTTGCCAGGTTCTACACAACATGCGGGAGATCTGCACGGTCTACCGTATAATGCTTCAAATGGTGACATTCCCAAACTTTCTTGATAGCTATTGTTATAAGAGAATTCTGCCAAATGTAAGTGATCTTCCCATGACCCGCCAAAATCAATAATGCAAGCCCGCAGTAAATCTTCTAGAATTCTATTCACTCGCTCAGTTTGGTCGTCTGTCTGAGGGTAATAAGCGGTGCTTAGATTCAATTTGGTTCCCAACTCTGTCTGGAATGCTTCCCAGAATTTGCTAGTAAATAGGGGATCTCTATCACTGACTATATTGAGCGGCACTCCATGCAGTTTAACTATTTCTTTGAAGTAACTCTGTGCTAAACTTTGAGCCGTTCTGTTGAATCTGACAGGTATGAAATGGGCGGTCTTCATGAAGCGATCTACGATCACCCATATACTGTCGTTTCCTTTCTTAGTTCGGGGCAAACCATCAATGAAGTCCATCGAAATTTGCTCCCACTTCCATCCTGGAATTTCTAATGGTTGTAATAATCCATCCAATTTCTGCTGATCGCTCTTAACTAGCTGACAAGTGGAGCATCTGATAACATATAATGAAATATCTCTTTTCATCGCCTTCCACCAAAAGGTGCGTTTGAGGTCGTTATACATTTTGCTCACACCGGGATGGATACTGAGTTTGGACCTGTGACATTCATCAAGCACTTCCCTTTTTAGCTCGGAGATGTCAGGAACACAAATTCTTCCTTTTAATCTCAGAACTCCATCACTATCCACTTGGAAGCTGGAGTTTATGCCTTCATCGATTCTTTTGACCATCTCCTTAACAAAATTATCTTCTTTCTGAGGGTTTGAGATCCTGTCCATTAATGAAGACGTAATGATGAAACTGGCAATGATTTCATTCTTTCTGTTGAGCACATCTGCTACAACATTGGCTTTCCCTAGAGTGTATAGAATCTCAAAATCGTATGCTGCAAGGAATTCTAACCAATGCTGTTATCTCAAGTTTAGAACTTTCTGAGTGAATAGATATTTTAATGATTGATGATCGGTAAATAGTTCGAACCTCTCATCTAATAAATAATGCCTTCAGATTCTCAAAGCAAACACGATAGCTAACAACTCAAGATCATGAGTCGCATAGTTTCTTTCATGCGGCTTCAGCTGACGGCTGGCATAAGCGACCACTTGGCCCTTTTGCATTAATACTGCGCTAAGCCGTCTAATAGAAGCATCTGTCCATACAGTCAAGTCTTGGTTGCCTTCTATAATTGTCAATACTGGAGCAGTTGTCAATTTCAGTTTCAGCTCCTGGAAAGCTTCTTCACATTCGGGAGTCCATTTGAATTTCTCATGCTTCTTTGTAACCTTTGTCAATACACCAGATATCTTTGAAAAATCCTGAACGAATTTCCGATAGTAACTAGCCAATCCAAGGAAACTTCAAACTTCTGTGGGGGTAGTAGGCTGTTTCCAGTTCTGAATCGCTGTAATTTTGCTTGGATCTACAACAATCCCTTCCTTCGATACGACATGGTCAAGGAACTTAACTTCATTCTGCCAGAAGACACACTTAGAAAATTTAGCATTTAAGACATTTCTCCTCAGAATTATCAACACTTGTTCTAAATGTTTTGCATGCTCTCCTTCTGACTTGGAGTAGATTAAAATGTCATCGATGAAGACTAGAACAAATTTATTCAATACACCACGGAACACTCTGTTCATAAGATTGACGAAGTATGTTGGAGCGTTACACAAGCCGAACGTCATTACTAACCATTCGTAGAATAAATCGGGACCCCTGAAGGCTGTCAAAGGAACACAGTCTTCGGCTATACGTAATTGGTGGAAACCTTTAGCTAGGTCCATTCTGGAGAATACTGTCGCCCCATTTAATTGATCTAACAGATCATCTATCCGTGGCAAGGGATATTTATTCTTCAGTGTCTGCTTATTGAGATCTCGGTAGTCAACACAAAGTCTTAGAGTACCGTCTGATTTCGGGACAAATACTGCTGCTGCTCCCCAAGCTGAAAAGCTTGGTCTAATCAGACCTTTCCAAAGCAATTCCCGAGTTTGACTGCCTAACTCTTCTTTTTCTTTCGGGGCCATTCTTCTAATTGGGTGTACTACTGGTCGAGCATTAGGAATTAGATCTATTCTGAATTCAATTTCTCTTTGCGGAGGTAAGTTTTCGACTTCTTCAAACACATCCGCATAGTTTTTAATGACCGGTATCTTTTCTAATGAAGTGGGAGTAACTTCCAAAGAAGGCCAAAATTCTTTTCTATTAGTTTCTGAGCCATGGCATGGTGTATATATATATATATATATATATATATATATATATATATATATATATATATATGTCCGAGCTTCGTTTCGACTTTAATGATTCTTTCGGCACATCTAACTTCGACCTTATATTTGGTTAACCATTCTAAACCGAGAATAACATCGAATTTATATAAATTCATGACAATTAAGGTGATGGGAAACTTGTAACATGAATAAGAGATATGCACTCTGCAGTACGAACTGAGAACAATAGAACCTCCTATCGGGTTTTGAACTTTAATTCATTCTTTAAGATCTCTTACTTTTAGCTTTAACTTACTAACAGTGTTACTAGAAATGAAGCTACGTGATGCACCAGTATCAAAAAGTATAAAAACAGGAATATTTTTAATGGTAAGGGTACCTCCCAAGACGTCGGGTTTACCTGATCCATCGGTGATAGCTGGCGGGGTCTCTTCGTCATAAACATGAGCCACCTGTGCATTCTGCTTCAAAGGACAATTCCTGCTATAGTGCCCTTTCTTATGGTAGTTGTAGCATTCGGCTGATCTGCGGTCTGGATTTGCCTTTAGTTTCTTTGGGGCTTTGTACACATTCGAAAAATGTCCTGTCTTCCCGCAGTTGTAGCAGCTTCCTTTGGGTATCTTTCCAGATTGCTGAGTAGCGGCCGTTGAAATGTTGGACTCTGGCTGATCTCCTGAAGCTTTGCGCTTGTTTCCAGCTTGGCTTTTGGTGCAGTCTTGGTTGGAGTGTCTTTCATCCAGATCTTCGTAATTGCAGGCCATTTCTACCAATTCTGTGAATGAGAGCTTGATGTTGCTCATGGCCCTGTCATGGTACTTGCGCCGTAGCCCAAATATAAACCTCTTGTTCTTAGCTTTGGTGGTCAAAACGAGCTCTGGAGCATAGCGTGAGAGCTGAGTGAATTTGTTGAGGTAGTCTTCGATAGAGAGATCTCCCTGCTGGAGATTAGCAAACTGATCACACATCCGCTCTAAGGCCTGCTCAGGTATGAACTTTTCATTGAACATTGTCTTGAATTGCTCCCAGGTCCTAACAGTACCCTCCGCATCTCCGGAGGTGATGGCATCCCACCACAACTCGGCTTCCTCCTGTAAGAGCCAAATGCCTAGACGTGCCTTGTTGTGGGTCCCCAGTTCCATGCCCTCAAAAATCTTTTCACAAGTCTTCAACCAAGCAATAGCCTCTGTCACTGTACCATGGCCAAAAAAGGGTTTTCCTCCCAGGTTCCTATATCTCTTTGCTACTCTGTCAAGTCGAAGCCGTGGGGTGCTGGTGGCTGTATAATAGGACCCTCCTTAGCTACGGGGATATTCCCCCGTCCTCCTGCTCTGCTTGCTCGGCCTCCTCGGCCACCTCTGGCTGCAGCTGCTCGTGTAGCCATCAGATAATGTACTGTATAAGCAAGAAAAAGAGTCAAGCTCACAGATATGATAACTTTCATATATGATAAAGCAGGAGAACATAAGGAAAGATAATGATGTACTGATCAAATTGTTTTGCTAATCTGCTTAGCTCATTCTAGGACATCACAAATCCTATCTCTAATGAGCCACTCGCCTTAGAACACTACTGATTCTATTCTGACGATTTGTTTAATGTGTTAGATTCCGGAACTAAGGTTAACCAAAGCTCTGATACTAACTGTGACGATCCCAAAATCCGTGTGACGGTATTAAGGATAATCATTGGAATATAACACATCAATCATCATAGCAGAGTACAGATAATAGTAAAAACAATAAATAGAATAATTTTACATAGATATGACAGTGGAATCATAACATGTAACAACATCAGAATAGCACAACGTAGGATATAACTTAGTAAATAAAAGGGAAATGATCTGTCACCATCGCCATAGGCGGAATATATACATACAGTAAGACATAATAAGTGTATCAGTCTACATCGCCGAAGGCGGTACATACACATACGATAATAAGTATTGGAAGTAAAACAGTCTGCATCGCCATAGGCGGAATCATAATACATATACAATGATGGCGGAAAATGTCAAAGTCATCTCGTTGAAGTCACCTCGCCATGAGCCAAAAGTGCACTCCATACTACAGTGATGAGCTAAAACAACCTGTCATCTGTGAACTAGGCTGCCCGTGTGAAAATAAGGGCACCCGCGTTTGCAAAGTGAAACAAACAACGAGTCAGTCATGGGGACTGGTATGAGAAATCTACTTAACAGTTTAAACAACAGTAATAAGAAAATCATAAGACCACGCCACTTTCGCGGAACGGGTTTACTCCAGTGATTGTTGGTGCATTTAAAACAAAGTAAATTCTTTAAAACAACGCAATGCTTTTAAAAATAATGTTGCCATTATAAGACTCAAGTCCCATCATACAATGCAACGCAAGCCGGAGGATAGAGTTTTACCTTATAATGGCTAAATATGCTTAATACGTATAAAGAAAAATCATTTGATATTATTACTAGTGCATATATGTTTCAAAAACGAATAGCATCATAAATATCAATCATAGGTGGCATAAGTGCCCCATACCACTATGTCGCCATACTAGTTCTACAATCAAATCCGTTATTTCGTATTGGAAATTAGATTTCCGTCATGAGTCGAGGCAAGGGGCAAGCTCCTCTCCGCTTCGAGACATTCTAGCGAATGCCTCAGGACTACACACTCTGGGTAACCCTTGAATGCTTCAGGGCCGGTCCTCTCTTACGTTTGAGGATTAATTATTCATGAACACACGTTTCGTCATTTTTATTTATTTAAAATTGACCATATTTAATTAAACGACGTTTCAGGTCGTGCCGTAGCACTGGCGCTGTTTTTCCCCTAATTTGTTTTACACATATCGGAAAATCTAACCGTTGGATTTCTACAAAGTCTATACCACTGGGAAGATATTCCTAAAGCGAACCCAACGGTTCCAGTTTCGTGAAAATCCGACAGTCGAATCTTCCACACTAGTCGTTTGAAGTTACGGTTTCAAAATTTGAACTGCAGCGTCGTTATTCGATTTAATTTAATTATATTTATATTTATATATAAATATAAACGATTCTGGCGCTGTTTTTCTTTAGATTTGAATTAAACATTCCAGACAATCCAACCGTTGGATTTTTACAAAGTTGGTGCCGTTGGAAAGATATTTCCAAGGCGAACCCAACGATTGCAGTTTCGGGAAAATCCGATGGTTGGATCTCTCGTACTGATCGATTCAAATTATGATTTCAAAACACGAACTGCAAGGCTTCGATTCCTTTCAATTCTATTTATATTTATATATATAAATATAGTTCATTCTTTAATTTCAATATCGTTTTCACTTCAAATATTTCACTAACGCCTTTATATTTCGAAAAATTTCGCCATAACCTCCTTTGTACGGGAAGGGGTTTGGAAATTTATTGGGCCGTGTTAGGTACCCAATAAATCCTATAAAGCATCCACATATTTATAGTGATATATTCTGGTGTTTACAGGGGAGCGTGTATAGATAATAACTCTAGAGAATAAATTCTCGTCACCCTGTCAAGCCTAAGGGAGCGTGTATTTTTAATTACTCCAGAGGATAAATCCTCGTCACCTCGTCCCGTGTGGGAATAAATAGTCCATGTGCCGTATCTAATGACTTGAGAGACGTGATTATTGTCCACTCCAGACCCGTGTGGGGTTTTTATTAATCTGGCAATTTATCGTTATATTTTATATAGTCTGTATCAGTCATCAGTTCAACCTGTAGTATATAATCATCGCCATACAAGCCTCTCGCTCGTATGGTAAATCTTCAACCTCGTCACACAAGCTCCAAATGCTTATGTGGAATATGATGGAGTATGCTTATCGTCAAGGAGTATGCCATGTAGTGTAGTTCAAAATTAATTGTTACTATCCTATGGCGATGTTTATCATTTCACACAGAATAACCAACACTCCGCATCCAATGGAATTCACAGGAGTTGATATAAAAATAAAATTGCGCAGCCAACTCATCAAGGCTTACCTATTTGTCGGGCACGCAAATAATTTCTGTACTCTACAGCTAATCCATTTTCCCTGTTCGACACATGTATATATATATGCAGAACAAAGCTAATAATAATATTTATAACGAACTAATATTTATTTCAATATGTGTGTATTTTTATCAAAGCGTATACATGATAAAAATAATATTTTTATCATCAAAAATATTTATTCAACACGTGAATGTTTTTAACACTTCATATTCACAAATAAAATGTAATTTTTATTGTCTAATTAATTTATTTTAGAATTCGAATAACATTCAACACATGAATTTCAATTCAACGAATGAATTTCAATTCAACACATGAATATTCTTACAGTTTGTGTATATATATATATATATATAAATGTAATTTTTGTTGTCTAATTAATTTATTTTAGAATTCGAATAACATTCAACACATGAATATTCTCTACAGTTTGTATATATATAAAAATGTGATTTTTATCGTTAAAACTATTTATTTGAAATTCGAATAACATTCAACACATGAATTTCAATTCAACGAATGAATTTCAATTCAACACATGGATATTCTCTATAGTTTGTATATATATATAAAATGTGATTTTTATCGCTAAAGCTATTTATTTAAAATTCGAATAACATTCAACACATGAATTTCAATTCAACGAATGAATTTCAATTCAACACATGAATATTGGCTTCAACATACGTAATTAAGTTCAACAAATGAAAATTACTCTAACACATGAATATTTCAGAAAATTTCGGCAGCATAACGGCAGGGTAGTTAAACCGGGACCGTCCTTAGTACGGCTCCTCGCTCTACCTTAAAACCTCGTAGTTTTTGACAATGGGGAATCATGCATCTAGTTCACACGCAAGCGGCATGTTTTATTTTCATTTCCACAATTCTACTCTAATTTGTTTCAACCACAAGAGGGTATTTTTCAACCACAAAGGTATTTTTTAACCACAATATTAACCACAAACAATTATTTCCAACCATTCGCCATACTATATATTTTCACGCCAAACACAAGCAATAAATATCGTCCAAGGTCTGTGGACGAGGGGAGTATATATATATATATATATATATTCTATAATTCACTTGCATTTCATCACAATTCATAGCATATATGTTTCATACAACGCTTGTATAATTTATACATCGCTAATATAACTTATACAACACATGTACATGAGGTATACGATGCGTATATAATTTACACTTCGCTTATATAATTTATACAACACGATTCCATTCACATAATTTAATTTAGATTCCTCACATTGGTTTTTGGAGTTCTAAAAATCGAATGTAGATCAGAAAAATCCACGGCTTCTGCTAGATGGTAGAGAGCCTCCCTGCGGTCCCGATGTTTCCTGTTTCATCGAATTTCGTTAACACACTAAAAAGATATGATTTTTCAAAGTTTTGCAACACTTAAAAGTGTTATTTTCATTTCAGAAATTTCAAAGCTGATACCTTTTCTAAACCTTCAAAACTAGGTTTAAATTTTACGATCGATCCGTGCAGTATCGTCACGATCAGATGCTGCAACGTCGAAGAGCTTCGAACAAGCTTTCCAGCGCCTGTGGTGGCACTCAGCTCGGTGGCCCCTTTGATGCTCGGCGGCGCTCCAAAGATGGTGACTTCCTCGAGGTAGAACGACGCAAATACCCGATGATTTCACGCGAGGCTTGGATTGATTGAAAGAGGAGGGGAAGGCGAACGGAAAAGTCAACTGGAGGGGGTGGCGAAAACGCCTGTGGCGGCGGCGATCGGGCCTGGAAGTTTTGAGGGGGTTTCCGTCGTTCGTTCGTAGGGGTTTGACCGATTTTTCAGAAGAGAGAGAAAAGTGAGGATATTTCTTATTATATTTAATTTTAAATTCCCAAAATATCCCTTTGAACAAACGTACACCAATTTTAACCCAACGACTGTCGCCCCTAGCTAAATACCCCCATTCCGGACACAATGGGATATGTTTCGTTGGCTAATTCGACTGTTACAGTCAGTTATTTTTCAAATTAAAGTATAAAACATTTAATATTCAATTTGAACGTACATTTTAGTTTGCCAGGGCCACAAACTGAATCGAAAAATTCCAGAAAAATAAATCTAGCTTTGTTTTGGCGATACGGTCCCAAGAATACCACTTTCGTCGAATTCTGAGATCGTATGCAAAATGGCCATTTTCAGGTCGACCCATTTTAACAGAAATTGACCAATCACATTTTCCTTTGCTCCGCTCACATACTAGCTCCAAAAATTATGAAATTTGAAACCTAGCAATAGTTTGACATCCCGGATCCAACAAAAGTGGTTTTGTCGAATTCCGAGGTCGTATGCAAAATATCTATTTTCAAGGGCTATATATTTTATATAGCGACCTTTCTGAAAATTCATTTGGCCATAACTTTTAATTCCTGCTATGAAACTTAGATTTTTCAGATTCGTTAGAAAGGTATTCATAAACAGATTTAAATATTTTTGGTTTCACTAAAATCTGTTATATTTTCCACCCGGTACAGTCAGACAAAGTTTGTATTCAAATTTTCAAATTGCCTCACAATTTCCAATTCATTACTTTATTGAAAGATGCTATTTCAATTGTTTAAATTCTTTGACAATAACCAATTATAAAAAATTTAAATTGGTTCACATTTTCCAGGTTATTACAGATAACCACATTGCAACTGAAACTTCCATAATTTAATATTTTGTTTGAAAGATCAATTATGAATCAATACTTGTGTCAGTATAGTTGGCACAATGTACGTTTGTTGGAGCTTCATATTGAACCGAAAAAATAGTTAGTTTGATAGATAACCAGTTTTGTTGATAAATTCATTCCTGCCTGCCTGTGTTTGGCATTTCTTTTCATTATCTAATCTACTTATGAAACTCAAAACATCTATATTTTTTTGTAATTCTTTCTTTCCCTAGTTATCTTTTATATGCTTGCCTGGTTTTCATTTTGTAGGCGAAGATTCAAGCAATATTAGATGCAGGAAATATTGCTGAGGCAGATGCAATTGTCTCTGGTGGGAAGACTCATGGACGAAACTGGCTTGTGCGAAGGCAAGGTAAAATGTCTGAAAAATCTCTAATAACTCTTGGTTCTACAGACATTTATATGCAAGAGCTGACCAAAAAAATAAGGCAAGAGCTTGAGCCTGATTCAGAAGCAAAGGCGAATAGAAAAGTGAAAGAGAACGTGTTATGGGCATTGAAAATGCTAGGTGAAGCTAATCCAGATCTAAATTTAGACGTCGGAGACTTTTGTGTCACCAAAACAAGTGATGAGGATGACATTCGTACTCCTGCAACCCCTGCAATTGAATGAATTTTTTGGATGGTAAGTGTTAGCACTCGTGGTATATTCGAGTTGTACTTTTAAATTATGTACTTGTGGTATGTGTTGGTGATGACACTTGTGGTTTGGTTGGATGGTCTGAATGTGGTGATGAAAGTTTTGGGTGGATTTATTGTATGAATATTTTGGTATGCTTGAATGTGGTACAACGTTTTGGATTATATGTACTGCAGAATTTGTAATTGCAGGGTTGTATTTGCCTTCTTCCAATGTAGCATTTGCCTTCTTTACTATTGCATTTGATTTTTTCTGATGTTGCATTACAAGATAATGGTGTTGCATTACATAGTGTAGTGATGTTGCATTAGGTACAGTATTATTAATTCTACTATGATACGACCTGTGGGACCCACAGCTGACGTGGTGCCACGTGGATTGTTGAATGGCATGTGACATATGGGCAGAAGATGTGGAGAGTTGACGTGGCTTGTGACACTTTGGCAGCTGACGTGGAAAGTTCATGTAGGCTCCACTATCGTGACCTGGAAGCCAGACTCAGACGTATGCTTAAGGCAACCCTGTACATTTTTGCATTACTTGCAAGTACCGCTGCAATACGGTTATAATGCAATACTTTCTTTCCGTGGTAGTAGATAGGCAAATGCAATGCCTTAGAGAGCTACGACAACGACCGCAGATGCGACCCCCCTCGGGTGTTTCCTATTTGAAAAAACGGCTTATGGCAACGCTTTTTTGATCTACTGCCACATAAAACTAGTGTTGAATATGCCAACTATTATTATAATGGCGGCCATGAAATAACGAATTTTGGGGAGAAAGCAATGTTTCCAGGATTAATACTTTACTAATCTACCCTTCTTCAATTTTGAATTCTCTTTAAAAAACAACACATATTTTATTTTCGTACGATCAAACGACAGGTTTGTTTGCCACGAAACTTGACCGGCGTGCATCGCTATAACAATATTGTTACGATGCTACAATTTTTATTGAAATTCTAGACTACTGCTTGAAACTACAGTTTTACAAGTATTCCGAGACAGTTTTGACCCTAAAATCTCCCGATCTCGAAATATAGTTATCCTTATACCTTTGTTCACATAACAAACCAAATGAACTCAGTGACACTAGTCTCGAGTCGTGATTTGATTGTTTGTGAAAATCACTTTTTGGAACCGTCAATCGAACAATGAACTGTCAGTATTTAAATATACAATTGTTAAAAATACGAGTCGTTATATTCTTTCCCTAAAAGGATTTAGTCGGCGAAATCCACAAGGACAAAACACACAACCCAACACTCTCGAATAAGTGATGACACAAGACATATCGTCAGTTAATGCTCTCAACAGTAACCATTGAAAGTGATTATAACAAAGGAAATCAACTCGAAATTAGGCATGGAGCCAACATTCCCATTCCTTTGTACAACCACCATGCAACTGGAGATCGACGCAGCCAACCCAAGAACCATACTTGTACACTTATTTTTCCAAACCAATAGATATCGCAAAATAAAAATGACAATTTATACACTTATTTTCCAAACCAATAGCTATCGCAAAATAAAAATGACAACTTACTATTTGTAAGACAATTCAACATATTATCTCATACCGAATTTCTTTCCAAATACGAAAAAAATTATGGATAATTTTGGCAGCACCTGCTCTGTATGGTTTGACCTGGAAAAATCCCAAATCGCCAGCAAGGCCCATCTCAACAAAAGAAAACAACAGCCCAAAAGTGGCTACCTATACATGGGGCAAAATTCACCAAAATGCACCAAATGGAAAAAAACATAACTCTACATCTACTACATACCTCTTTCTAAGCAAGCTTAGCAATTAGATGCAAATAAAAACAAATTAGCAATCAAAAAAATCTTTCTTCTCTATACTGGTCATGTAATCAAAAAAGAGGATTAGACACAATAGTAAAAACAACAAGGGAATAAAAATGTTAAATAAATAAAATTTATCTAACATAAGCATGTCAAGTCATGTATGGATTTCATTTAGAATAAGCAAACAATACAACAACACAATTGTCCAACATGCCTAATAATCATATAAATATAAATTAACATGCAAAAGCAAAACAATAATAAGTATAGAAGATAACATCCATACCTACCCCAGCATGTAGGATACTAACGTAATTAATAAGATACATCCAATATTAAATTCAATCCGTATATGACTCAACAACTTGGTTGCCATTTCAAAAATAGAGAATGGTAATCTAGCATCTCTTATAAATAAATCAAGTATGACTCGAGCGTTATCATATTATTCCTAATTTATGTGGTAACCAATCGATAGAAGCGATCGACAACTATTCCCGCATCCATTTGGGAATCCTAGATAGTTATAGAAAACTGTTTAATCCATCCCATTCTACTATAGGAAGCCGACATCGCACTTACTGTAAGATAAATACGTAATTGATCCATTCTCGTGATGTTAGAAACAAATGATACTTATTCCACATGGAACCTACCTCATGATCGAGCCCATACTTTGAGTTCTGGAGTCATAACCAATAATAAACACAAGTGACATTTACAAACTAATATCTCTTTCGAACTGGATCATCCCCAATACGGCACACACGAACAACTGCATTTCCTATTCGTACCTATAGGAAACCCAAACTCGTAATAGGCTAAGAATTACAGCCATTGTCGCCAGCAAATGTTGTGATACCTCTAGGGAAAGAGAAAAGTCGATGATGCAACATCATCATTCCCCTTTGCCAACGAATAGTGCCTCCAACTAACCAAAACAAACTCTATCGCCATTGGCCCCAAGTCGGGAGTCGAATACTCTTTATCGCATAGTTTTGGTTACCAACTAAAACATGGTAACCCTCCATTCGAAAACACACCACTTAAACCACTGATACAACCAAATGAGTGCTATCACCTTCTCATTCGTGTTCGGAACAAGAAATTCATCATGGGTTAACCCCAACTTCCAATCCATCCAAACTTTAGCAGGATTCATAACTACATCCTACTCGAGACGATGTGACCTAAGCACTCCACTTTTCGCAATGAAAAGTGAAACTCCAACAAACTGATCACCAAACTTGTCGATTCATTGGTTGGATCAATCAATTCATCCAGCCAATCAAGATCAAAGAAGGGTATAAAATGTTGTAATCGATATACACCAATTAAGTACTCACCATCGCTAAAATCCCCTCAGGATTCCCACTCGATAGAACGTCCATAACTAGAGCAATACGGAACTCGACTCGGACAAGGAGGCAATATGCACGCCTCATCGAATGTGGCCATATACTCTCAAGCTTCAAGCTCAGGTAATGACTCACTAGTAGAGATATGTCTTAGCCTGCAATCATTTGATCACAAGCAACTTGCTACGAAAAATCTGAGTCTCGGCGCACTATCGCTAAATCGAAGACAACACTACACCATATATGCTAATTTGGCACACGGTCAGGCGTAGATTTGATAAAGCTTTAAGGCATATCAAATATGGCACAGCTTATAACTGTATCAACTGTCCTCTTGGTGATCCGCACCTCCCTAAACACGTAGGATCTAACCATTCATTAACAAAGTTCCGGATCAGTTCATTTGATACGGCTTTGGACCGTATGAAATACGTATCAAAATTTTCCCTCCCTACTTCCATTATGGCACAATCAAGTTTTGGCACATCAAAACTTTCGGCCGAATTATCCCTCCTTTTATTTTTCAATGGCAAACAAATACCCAAATTAGGGTTTTGGTACTCGACCGACTTCCTTTGTTAATAAGCCATCCACCGCAGTTCATGGACTTTCGTTAGCTCACGCTGCCTTCGGCTGACTAGCGAAGCTTCAGTCAACCGCTGTCCATCCTTCTCATCGCCACTGAGGTGAGTACTAGATCACAGTTAAATTTGAATATGAATTGGGTTTAAATTGGGATTAAAATTGTGTTTAAATTGGGTTTAATTTGAATTTCTATGACATAGTTCAAAATTATGGATGATAGATATTTGCATGTGCTTGTCTACCTAGAATTCATGCTGCTATTATGTTTAAATTGGGTATTTCTAGACAATTTTATAGTGTGACAATTTATTTGCTATCATTTACTTGTGCATTATTTGTCTACCTTGAATTCAGACACTTTTACTTGTGCTGCCCTGCTCATTTGTGTGTGTTATTGCACCATGTACACTGATCCTTTGTCAATAAGCTACTGCTTTTCCATTTATGACTTGCTGCCTTGAACCAAGTTGCTTTTCCATTCATCCATGACCTGACAGTGTTCTTCTTGCTTGTATGTTCATGATGTTGTTGTGCTGAGAAGGTGTGTTTGTTGTATATGTATATTCTTCTATTATCTTGTGCATTCAAGTCAATACTTAGTTTTGTGGAAATATGTTCTTTTATGTGTAAATATGTGTGTATGCGTTATTGTTGTTACTTGCTAGTTCCACCTGAACTGCTTTTTTATTTATGACTTGCTGCCTTGAACCAAGTTGCTTTGTGCTCATGTATATGACATTATGTGCATCAAGTATGTGCATGTGCATTGATTTGTTGTATTTATCCATGTCCTGACTGTGTTCTTCTTTCTTGTATGTTCATGATGCTATTGTGCAGAGTAGGGTGTGTGTGTGTGTGTGTGTGTGTGTGTGTGTGTGTGTGTGTGTGTTGTATATGTATATTCTTCTATTATCTTGTGCATTCAAGTCAATACTTATTCTTGTGGAAATATGTTCTTTTATGTGAAAATATATATGTGTTATATATGTATATTCTGACTCATTATTGTTCTAATGCAAATTAGGTTGCAAGTATAGACGAAGATGATGCATTCTGGTTAAGAATTTACTGGGTGATCCACCAGTGAAGCCTCACCAAGCTAAAGGCTTTAACTCTCAGGTTAAGAGTTACTGGGTGATTCAACAGGTGGACGCACTTTAGCTCACGATGTCAGTTCGGGTATTTATCCCACCTTATTCATTTAACTAAGCGTCGGGACTGGAAAAGGGGATAATATCAAGTGTCAAATGCTTTTTCCTAAGGTTTAGAGAAGCAACATATGACACTTGATATATTATCACCTTTGCTAGTCTTGGTTCTTAGTTAAATGCATAAGTTAGGATAAATACCCGAACCAGGTGCGTGAGCTAAAGTGCATCCACCTAGTAAATCACCCAGTAAATTCTTGACTAGAAAGTTACACCTTCAGCTTGGTGAATGGATTAGCTGGAGAACGAAGTGGTCGATCACCGAAGTTGAAAAGCGGAAAGTGGTTGATCGATGAAGCTTACCTTCTTTATTGTAATGTAAATATGAAACGGTACGTTCTTCTTTATTGTAATGTAACATTATGTATCTTCTTTAATGAAACAGGGTGTATCTTATTTATTGTAATGTAATCAAATAGCATTTATCATTATATATTGTAATGTAATGAAATATTTCATACAATTATTTCGTTTACTGTTACAATTGTGAATTAGTGTATCTTGTGTATATATGCTTTCTGTTACAAATAATATGTGCTACAATTTCTGCTTATACACACACACACATATAAGATACAGTTTATAGCTGTATCTACTAATCATTTAGATATGTCCAATAGCTGTATGTTATCACTAGTGGGATACGGTTTACAGCCGTATCTAATAATTTAACGCGCCATTTTTTGATACGACTTATTGTCGTGCCTAACTACTTTAGATATGGCTAAAAACACAGCCTAATTAGCATATATGGTGTAGTGCAACTCACTACTGAAGAGCTTTTCCTAGTCTACTATCGTCACCAACAACCTCTCATTACCACCAATATTTTATATCCTTCTAGTAAGTGAACTATTGGACTTAAAGATGAATTCCAGTTTAGTTCAACAAGTAACCAATTTAGCAAACATGCAACCATGACTTGATGAATCTAAGTTTTGATGAACCATGTATACTACAAATACATATTAACCATGTCATAACACTCCCTCACCTCGAGACCCGAAATTAATCATTATGGATGTTGCAATCACCCACAATATTATGTTCTGGGGACCAAATGTGGTTTCTTACACATATATATAATCTAATTCAGCCCTCAACATGATAAGTCACAATCTAATGAGTCAAATCAATTCACGAGCCTCGATGTCATTCCATCCATCGAAATGCAAGATCAAATGGAATGATGAAACCTCAAAGCAAAACCAAAACATGTATGGAAATGCCATTGGTGGAAACATATATCAAGCGACAACATCACTATTTTCCGCTTCATCAAGGGAAAATTGACGAAACAGGAATGACATCCAATGCATATGTCTCCATGAATTCTCCCGACAAAGTAGGATAAACTTCTATACCAGACGCAATCTTGAACATTGCAGTCTTACTTGATCGTCTCCTCCAAACCATCATTCCCTCAGAATGAAATCAACCACCCTCCAAGTCGATTACTCAACCCAGCCCCAAACTCCAAACTTCAAAGTGTTGAAAGAGAGGATGAAACCTACTTCGATATCACATCGAATTCATTTGTACTCTCCAACACAACACGTCGCCTAAATCAGTGAACTCTACATCGACTCCTAAGAAGTCGATACAAACCACTTCGAAGTGAATTATGAAGTAGTCTCAAGCAAATTGATTTCGAGAACCCAAAATGATAAGAGCTTTCCACCAATTTAGGCTTAACCTTGGAGTCTATTAGCAGTAAACCCCTAATTCATTCAATATTATACTCCAGGTCATCGAAGAAAACCCTTATTAGAACTCAAATAGATCCTGTACCACAATGGTTAATTTCATTCCAAGGAACAATATGCCACACATACACGTAAGTATCCATACAACGTGGCATAGTTGACTTGTCAAACTTGAGCGCCACAATTAAACAGAGATTTTAGGGCATCTTAGATAATGGATCGTATCATTACTGAGAACAAAAATTGTAAATTGAGGTTAGTTATCCTTGATTCTGTCTAAATCTTAACTCAAAAAATGGAGTAATTAGAAGTATTCCCCATTTGCTATATCGTCTCGGCTAAGTGGTAAAGATGATCGTTGGTTAACAAAGAAAACCATTCCTACAACACTCGCGTGCAAAATGACCCGTATTGTATATACAACTAATATATAGATTTGAGAACCAAAATATATACAAATATGTATTCTCTCGTATATACTAACTCTCGAATTCAGCACTACTTAGGCTAAATACCGCGACATATGTTCTGATACCAAATGTAATGACTCGCTATACACCGCTGATGCTCAAGACTAAAAATTCGTGACGTACAAGCGCTCGATTGATGTAAACGATCATCAAGAGAAAGAAATAGTAAAAAGAAGAGAAAAGAGGAAAAAATAATAAAATAGAAGAGAATAGAATATAAAAAGAATCATAGAACCTATCGTATATCTCACAATACATCGGATAACGTATAATAATCAAATCACAAATATAAAACAGTCGAGAAAGTAATAATTACATAAATCAAATAATCATAGTATATAGGCTAGTTCAATTATACAGAACAATAATAGAGTTTATACAAGAGATAAATAAACTCAACCGCGTCATACAATGGTGTCACACAATGGTAAACAATACAGATACACTGTTTAGGCTCCACGGTGTCATACAACGGTGTCACACAACGATCATCAATAACTGAACAAATAACACTGTCTAGGCTCTACGGTGTCACACAAAGGTAAACAATACGGATACAAATATAAATACATAAACCATCACCTACTTCCAATCCACCTGCGCAGCTCCAAATAATACATGTACATATCACATGGCCTGCTCACTAGCATCATCGATGAGAACCCAAGGTAATAAGAGGGAAATAAAACCTTAGGTCAAACAAGAGTCTGGTGTGAATGATAACAAATCTCAAAATACTGTAAAAGTCATAATAGTATATTCAGCACCAAGGGTTTGGAGAATTATACATGCCATGCATATGCATCCATAGAGTTAGCACATAACAATCGATATACGCTACACTATGATAAACATCATGGGTGTAGTCTGCATTAGAATACTAGGGATGTACAGATATCCAAATCAATAATATTCTCATTGCATGACGCTCCTAAATTGATAAATAATTAATCAAACATAGCATCCATCATCCATACTCAAATTCACTCACTCAGTGCGTAAAGCATATTGAATCCAGTACTCTGGTAACCCAATCAATTAAGGCACCGACAGACCCCACTGCATGAGCTCAACTAAACTATCGCCATGTCCTTTTGTGTGGACTATAGCCGATAACGCTATCCAGTCCATACCGCATTGGCTTTGATTCTTCGTTGTGCCAATCTCACAAAGGTGTATCCAAGTCATGAATATCAATAACCCCCTTGCACACGTTCTCTGCAGCAGAATCCATGTCTGCATTATCAATAAAAATCCCGTCCAAAAGTTACCCAACAAGTGGGACATCCTCGGTGAACAACAATGCTGTGAGATCTCAACGATTTCCCTCCATGTTGTAACAACTACGTGTCATCCTATCCTCGTATGATAGTCATCTTAAAATGAATTAATGTCGTCTTTTCGACAACTTGGATAAAAGCATCCATCACAACAGACTTGCTTCCCATCCTGAAATCATTGTCGTTAAATGATGCATCACTGCATTAAAGCACCACATCCTCCCTCAATCAAAGCCACTGATCGAAGAGCCATTGTGTCAAAATCTCTACTGAATGGACCATCATGTCCTGCTCCTCGAAATCGCACCATCATCCATGTCAAATTAACCAAATGGACAATAACAATGGCAATTGATATCAACCACTCATAGTAATCGATAATGACTAACCGGACTACGTATTTAAAAAAAATTAGTTAAATACCCATTCAAGGAAAACGTTCGGCATTCGTTGTGAAATACAGCTTATCGCCGAGTCCAACCTCCATCTTCGGATTGGCCATCAAGCTCTAGTTTTGCTCCAATTTCAAATCCATATCCGAGCTCCAATGATGCTACGTCGTTAAGTCCATCCATGTTCTTTGAAGCTCCTTTGAAAATATATCTCGCTAGCTTGAGTCGACCATCCTCGTGCGTTCAATCAATATACAACAACGTGCACATTTGATCGATACGCACCCCAAACTGCAGCGAAAGAAATAATTTTAATACTAGATCTCGCCTTTGAATGGCGTTTAATTTAAACTAAGAAAACAGTTCATCCATGCAATCAATAATTATTCAAAATTCTAATTGGCATACGAGCATCCATAACGATAGTAATAAATCAAATAGAACCTATTTATAACAATCCGGGTGAAATAAGTGACCAAATAATTTATGTCTAATAATATAGTACAAATAGTGTGTAAATGAGTAAACAGCGAGTAATAGCGCACGATCAGGTAAAAATGTGACAACTAGGTTAATCTACTTAAATCACTTTCAGATCTTTTTATTTATTAATTGCTAGTTTCAACGATCCTAAATATTATGTTTTATAATTAGAAAAATGTTTAAAACATCAAATCTATACTATATAAACAGATATAGTCCAATGAGAGATAATATCACACACCTTAACCAAATCAGCCAAAACCGCCTAAACCAGCTCTAAATTATGTAGCTCATCAATACGAGTCTAAGCAAGAAACAACGTCTAATTTCGACCTCGTTTGAGGAAGCTATAAAAGATATAAGTTTGACGACTAAACTAACAATTAAAATAACTTAAATAATTTATTTATCCTTGCTAATTACCTACTCATCTTCTTCCCCAAGACTAATTTCCCCAAGCCCGTACATGCACTGTATATCACGATCAAGCACTATTCTTAATGATTTGGAGCAAATCACCATGAAATCGGAATCCAAGCATGTCGATGAACTTCTCTTCACTATCTGGCTCACACCCTCTCTATCACCAATAATGCCTTGCATTCAAAACACAAAAGCTACAGGTAACAACGAACCCCCCCTCCCAAATTTGTGCTACAAAATATGATGGAACCCAACCAAACTTCCTCCCCTAAAGCACCTCGCCACTCTACGTCCAACCCCGACCTCAAAATAACCAAAAAAACTTGACCACAGGCCTGCCAATGTCGATCCCTTGATCTTAAATTGCGACATACATCGTCACCGATTACGGTAAAATTCATATGGTTGCATAAAGAATTGAAGGATAAGAATTTAGAAAGCGGTTTCTCGATTTTAGGATGAATGGATTTGTCGATCTGAATCTTTGAATCATTTTAGAGAGGGCGACCACGAAAATGAATAAAAAAGTGATAACAGGTTTTGGGGAGAGAGCATTGTAGCTAGGATTAATACTTTACCAATTTATCCATTTTTTATTTTGAATTCTCTTTACAAACCTAACACATGTTTTATTTTCGCACGATCAAAGGATAAGTTCGTTCGCCACGAAACTTGACAATGTGCATCACAACAATGATAGGTTTCGATGGTACAAGTTTCGTTGAAATGCGAGACTGTTGCCTGAAATGACAATTTTACTCCTATTTCGAGATAGTTTTGAACCTGAAATCTCCCGATCTTAAATATAGCAATTCTTATACTTTATACTCATGCTACAAACCATATGAACTCAACAGAACTAGTCTCGAGTCCTGATTCGATCATTTGTGAAAAAACACCTTTTGGAATCGTTAATCGAATAGTTAACGATTAATATTCAAATATCCAATTATTAAAAAATCGGTTTGTTATAAGAAGTGTGCAAGGTAAAGATTATTTAAATCCTTTGAAATAAAGTGTTTCGAAACCGAAGCATCCAAAACTATACCCTTCGAAGTAGGAATCAGCAGAGCTGGATCTTTATAGCAACAAAAAGAACTGAGTCCACTTCTACCCGCCTTTGAAATAGCATCAGAACTCCACCTATAAATGGGGGCGAGTGGAACCAAGAAGGGGGATATCTATGGAGTTGAGTACCTCATTCAAATTTTTTTTGATCCAACCCGTAGGAACAAAAGAAAAGGCAAATCCTCTATGATACACCAGATCTGGCTCGGTTATTGATAGAGTGAATAGGTCTGCCATTTCTTGAAACCTTTCTTCTGATTCAAAATCGTGGTGTAACCTGTATCCCCCTTTGTTTTGGTTATGGAATAGATGAAATAAATCCAAAAATGGATTTTTATTTCAAGAATGGAATCTTATTGGATCCTCTCTGGAAAACTCCCAGTTATTTCTTTAGTTTTTTTTTTTGCATTTTTCTTGTATTAAAAAGCATAAATTGAGTTAGGGGAAACTCTAGCCAAACTGATTTGGGAATTGTATTGCATACTTTGTACTGATTTGAGAATAAGGATTGCATACGAAATCGATTTTCCATTATTGAACTGGTTATATTCTGAATTTCATGTAACATTTGACTTATGAACTGCCTTACATTTTTTATACTTGAACAATATAACCCTCGAAATGATACATGCTTGGGCATATCTATTTTCTATCTACCCACTTGAAGTAAGGTTAATTAGGCTATTTTGACTCGTCTAACACAGTTTCCTACATACTCCTGAAACGCATCCAGTGTTTCGAGACTAGGCATATTAAAGAGATTTAATATTGACTTTCGAATTGACCATTTGACCATCGATGCTTGTAACAACGAGAATTCCAACAGATGAATTTTTTTTTAAAATTCTAATCCATCGAAACCCGCGTTGGTTGCCCTGGTACCCTGCAGAAAAGAAAGAGATATAAAATATATCAGAGCTCAGAAAACATCTCACAGCGGAATGGATAAAATATAATATAATCAAAATATAGCATTATCCAATTTATAATAATGCCTAACCAGTATCTAAACAATCATATCTCTTCCCAAGTCTAACCTTCGAGTATGTGATGAATAGGGGGTTAGAACACAAGTTCTGGTGACTGGATTTAAACTACACATTTTTGATAACGTTGCATATACCGTTCAATAACAATTTCTTATTTATTGGGTTACTTAGGTTAACAACACTCAAGGCTTACACACATGTCATACCCATTTATTTCCCAGTGGTTAACCTAATACAACATATATGTAACTATCCCCAAATTAAGGTACACCCCATGGTACCCCACTCGCATGGTCTCCGCCGTAATGCCATAGAAATATACGCAGTCCCTCATCCAACGCCGGAGTGACGTACGGACCATTATATGACAATGCTACGTTCCGCATAGAACCGCTATCGCCATGCTACATAAGCATACGATCTGCCCCCTTTGATCGAATCAGATCACAAAATAATGCCCTACAGTCTACGATACACCGCCCAGAGCAGACATGCATGTATCTAAACTTTCCCACATATGTATCGTCCATCGTACTTGATGCCTTAACTGCACATATCCTCTACTGTGCACCGAGTCCCGTGGCAGGGTTGTACAAGAAACACGGAACTCGGTCAGAAGCTTTTCAGATATCTATTTACACAGACGTTAAGGTCTGCATTTTCAGTGGCTACAGTACCACCTGGCCCCTCCCTCAACTAATGAAAGACGAACAAGATTGAGAACTAATGACCTAGCCCAAGAGAAAACAACAAACAACAAATCTTAATTGGCCTGCCCTCACCTATATCCTTGATAGCAAAAGGTCTATGGTCTGTAGGTTTAGCTCTCCGCCTTTCCATATCGCGCATCACGTATCAAGCTAACTGTCGATGGTAGGTTTCCGACGACTTCTGCTATCTAATGATTAGACCTGTCAGTACACAAGAATGGTCGTGACCTAGCCAAGTCAGGCAACGGGATCGTCGAATCACCTATGCCACCCTACAGTCTTTTGATTGCCCACTATCATGGCAATCAAGGCATAATCACCGGGTAGAAACGTGCAAACCTAACCTCTGTGAGCACAGTAGAACGTTGTCACAGCATAGAGAGCTACTAGGAGTACCCTCCACGTCCCAAGAAGTCATGTGCTTCCCCTTCCAGTCCTTCGGAGCCAACATAATATCATCAGAATAATAGAATAAATAGATGGATGTGCGCTCCCCTCATGCCTCATGACACCACGATGATCTACCCCATTAGGTTGTTCATCCTCAAACGTACGGACTGGTCCAAGCGCCTCATTTTAATGTGTTATTAGACCCTATGTCTAAACATTCAATTATGCGCTTGCTCTACCTCATCAGATTTCTAGTTTAACTTGTTATCTCAATTATTATTAATTTCTTATCCAGGTTACCAATTTCTTTTTGATCCCCGTATAACTCTAAGGAATAGACCCCTCTTGCTTATTAATTTCAATCATAAAACTTAACTCATTTAAGTTTATTAATAATCCCATAGCATGTTATTCTCTAGATTGTAATTCAAGGTCTGTAATCTACAATCTCTTTATATTATTCATTGCCCAATTTCATAGTTACAATAACATGTTCAACTTAATATGCAATTAAGTATATCTCAATTCACATGTTTCCTGTTTAACATGTCATTTATTATTTATGATTAAATATAACTTATTTCATTTCATAAGTTTGACTCATTCTTTCATATTTAATCATAATTTCATCTTACACTATCACTACAGCTTGTCGTTGTTTACTTATTTACTTAGTTCTCTTAACTAAGGCTTACTAATAAGTTTCCCTTCCATTAATATAATTTATGTTGTCCTCATTGGTATATTTCAGATTCTCGTTTCTACTGTTAACTTAATTTACAGTTAAGGACAAACTAGCTCATTACATAAGTTATTCCATTTTCTTTATCATTTATTATAACCTAAGTTATAATTTCCACTTGTCCCTAGGACAAGCCTACCTATTATATAACATTCTCATTTGATAAGGTTATTATCATTCCCCATTCATTCCACTTCTTTTACTGTTGTAACTTTCATTCATTTCCAATATTCACAACTAGTGCCATTTGTTTCTATCCTTTTATATACATATATTCATATATATGTTTATGCACTAGACCTCTCACATTAAATTAACAACTTGTGAATGTTGGATTTGTCGTGCGGTTCCAGGAAGACTTCTACCATAAGTTGAATTTAACCTTGTGTCTTAGCACCGTTACATGTATATTTATGCTAGACCCCTCACATTTAATTAACAACTTGTGGATGCTGGATTTGCCAGGTGTCGGGCAGACTTCAACCACAAGTTGAATTTAACCTCGTGTCTAAGTGTGCTATAATTTTCTAATTCCTGTAAATTTTCCATATAATTTAGGCATGTCCATTCTTCCCAATTTTTACTGTAATTCTATTTTTACATGTCACACTTAATATCATGTTAATTCCATTTTAACTTATAATCAAGTCACATGTTCTTTCTAACGTGTAACTAGCTTCATTCTAAAATAATAACATGTAACTATCAGTCATGTAATTATTCTAATCTAACAATTTGACATGTAATTATCCCAATTTCTATAGTTAAGGGTTCAAATACATAGTCATAGGTTAACATGTAACTGGATCATTTATATATACAATCGTAATCATTACACATATTTTAACAGGTTTACATTTCAACATAGTAACATTTCAACCTATTATCATTTCAATCATATTGACATTTCAACATTTTATGTTTAAACATATCAAATTAACATTTCAACATATTAATGTTTCAATATATCAATCATTCTAGAAAATTTACATTGCATATTAATGGGGAATGTCGAACGATAAATATACCATTATCAAAAATGGTATAACTTAAATCCACTCACCTAAATTGCTTTCCAATTTCCTGAATGTGGTCCAGATCTAGCATTCCGTGGTCACCCTAACTGAATTTAGAACCTAAACAATCATATCCACAATTCTTAACTAAAAGAAGAAGAGAAGAAAGAGGAAATTTTCAAATAGACCAGATCCTAGAAATTACCTTACTTCGAATAGAATTCTGAACACCTTCTTTATTATTTACATTCTTTTCCTCCAGATCTTGAATCGGAATTTTCCTAAACTAATTACTCTATTTTCTAAAGAGATTTGAGGAGGAAGAAGAATGGCAGAGCATAGACATCATCTCAGAAAATATAAGATTCAAGCCAGGCTCTACAAGCTTATTTATAGGTGTTCAGCGACGAATTTGGCCCCAAAGTAGTCCACGTTCGCGCACAAGAATCTGCCCCAGATCGGGGGGGTTCGACCCATGGGTCGACACCCCCGTTATGGGGTCGACCCAAGGGCAGGTGTCGACCCCTATCGGGTCTTTTTCCCACCCATTATTCCCGCATTAGAAAAATTGATTTTTCTGATTTATTTATTCATGTATATATATAGAGAGAATAAACCTTATGTGCATACAAATTTCTAAAGCCCATAACTTCTTTATATGTTGTCCTATTTATGCAAAATCAGAGTCTATCTAAACCAGAATTCTGAGGCAAACGCAATGGTACAGTCTTTTTTTCTTAATTCTGAATATTCAATTAAGTTAATCTCATTTTATCATTTTTAAATAAAAATGCTGGGTGTTACATTCTCTCACCCTTAGGAAATTTCGTCCCCTAAATTTGATAAGGGTAAAAAAACAAATAACCCCTCGAAAAATATTCACCCATCACGTGTGCATCCAATTTTTGCAAACATTATGCACTTGTGCAGAGTGTAATACAACATAATAATACATGTATGCCTAAGCGGTACCTCCTATATATATGCAAATTTTTCAAAAATTCTTTAAAAACAAGATGCTCACATCCTAAATATACTGGCAGTTCTACTTGAATGCAATATTTTGAAAATCAAAAATGCTTTTTCATCCAAAATTTCCCACACTCTTACCGAGCAAAGGCGTAGTTCATCCAATTTTTGCATCTAAAACCCTACCAAGCAACTTTATTTTTTGAATTTCAAAAAAAAAACTAATTTTCTAAATTTGATTTCTTATGTTACGAAAAGGTTCAAAACGGAAAACTTTGCATCTTCCATTCTTTTATGTACCTTTTCCATATGTACTTGGATTTTGTGTAACTATTTATAAATATTTCCTATTTTCCTATCCAAGCACAAATCACATAAGAAAATTTTCTTTGTTAAAAATTTTCTTTTTCAACTTATCTTGGAAAAATTTATTCTTATTCATCTTTTCTCAGAATTTTCCATCTTTCTTTAACTTTTATGTTTGTTTCTTTACTGAATTTGTTGTTTCCTTTTTGGTTGTGCCATTAATGTAACGACCCGGGGGATTTGCGACTTTGGATATCGGCATACAACACCATGTCGAACATCATAGAACCGAAAACACCGGATTGTCCATTAAAGAAGTTAGAGGGTAAGAATAGATAAGATAGAAACTTAGAATAGAAGAAGAAGAACATACAACATCAGAGTAACACAAATCTCACAGCGGAATGAATAATATATAATAGATACATAACTTTGAAATAAATCTAGTATATGTATACAATAATATTATCAGAGTACAACACTTCCAACACCGCGGAAATAACAATAGCTATATCATCTTGAAGCCGCCTGCTCCAACCTCTCAGTGTATCTGTAAAATCCTAACTACTTGACTGCCCATACAAAATTAGGCACCCAAGAGTTTAGGGAAAACAAAACAAAATAAACTTTGGGTCAGTCATGTAACTGGTACGAGTAAACAATTTAAAACAGTTAGGGAAAATAAACGATATCTCATAAGACCACTCCGTATAACACGGAACGGGTTTTTCCCTTATGAAAATCCAAACCACTTGGTCCAACATTCAAAAACCTTTTGAAAGGAATGATGATCTTTATATCAAACTCATTTGATATTATAATAATGTCTATCAACCACAATATAATAATCATCTAGCAAAAAGCTTTCATCTCACGTTCGACATACATAATATATAATCAAAAACCGCGGGCACTTATTGGGAAATGAATTCCAACTGGCAAGGTATGGGACCACCTTCCGATAGTGTATCTCTAGAGAGGAATACACAGGTTTCAACAAGAACATCTTGTAACCCAGGCTAAACATGACCGGTCACTCATTTCGCTTGAGTGTACCGAATGTATTATCACCAACGGTTCGGATCAGCAACCATTTCCGGAAAGGTATATTATCGAAATAGATAATAGAAGTAAATGGAATTTCTCTAGATTAGGTGACAATACACCCTAATTGGCAGTTGACCACTTAGCCATGTGACCTACCTAATTTTATACCATTTCCCGGTTGTAAGGCTAAAGGACATAACGTATCCTTTTCAAACCACATCTTCATTCACTTTGAATGTCACATCGTCATACCCGCTAAATCACAAATTGATTTCTCTAAACATATCACAGGTAAACAGCTAAGAGAAACGAATTCCTCCACCACCAAACGTAAACACCTTTGAGAGATCAACTAACGCGATCTATTAAATATACTCCATCAGACATTCTTCCATACAGGTCGTCCTGGGACTAGACAAACCGAAGGTTCTATTCTGAAAATCCATCTTAGGCAATCTCTACCTAAGATTTATTGAACATCCCTTGCATAACTCCATCTTCCATTATCTTCATCGTATTTGATTTGCAACGATAATGCCATATGGAGTGGTTTCAAAATAATATATCTGATCCCGGTCTCTCCGTATTGACAACGGAAATGGTCTAAATCTTTGATAGTCGGTGATTTAACTATCAAAGGAAAATATGTGTACAAACAACGGTCGTATTCCCAAATGGTAATCTTACCGATCAATCATCATTTCATTTCCCAATTTCCCATTTGTTGTTTCCATATATTCATAAATTCCTTATTTTCTAGAATTAGAAAATATACGTTATTAACTTTGGAAAAATGTTTCTATTTCTGATTCATGCATCAATATCTTCCCATCCCTGTCCGTCTCTAATTGTAACTAGTAAGAGAACAACTTCCCAAGCATAAGCCCCGAAGGCCGAAACCAACATCAGATCGATACCCAGAAAGCCATTCAACTCAACTAATTTCCATTCAGTTTCTTATTTCAGTAATTCCATTTAAATTCCTAATTCAAACCCCAAATTCCTTTATAATATTTTATTTGCAAAATATTTACTTTAAATCCTTATTCACATTAAATGTGAATAATATTTCTTCTATGTAATCAAAACAGTTTGATTTCGTATTTAATAACAATATCCCAAATCCAATTTCTATTTGTACTTCTAATTATAGAATTATTCATATAAAATATCATTTTATTCTTCGAACACTTATAATCCCATTTATATTCACCTTTATAAATACCGTTGTAACACCCCGTATTTTCTGTGAACATTAATGTAACAAATTAAACAGTGCTTAATTTTAAAAGTGGGAATTAAGGGAAACGGGTTACGCCATTGCATTCGTCTCGGAATTCTGCTTGAGGTAGAGTCCGAGTTTGCATGAATCGAATTCCGTGTGAAGAGGTTATGGAGTTCAGAAGATTTCAAGTTTAAATGGAAATTAGATATAAATAATAATTAAATCAAAAAGCAGTTCAAATTCAAAAATTCCGAGAGAAGCGGCTGGGCGGGAAAATTCCCGCCCGTAGGGGTCGACATAGGTGTTGACCCCTTAGAGGGGTGTCGACTGGGGTGTCGACCCCCCTGTAGGGGTCGACTCTTTCGGCCAGATCTGGACTGTTTTGTCCAGTGACATTTTCTGAGTCATTAAGGCATATGTGGCGACTTCTGGTTGGCTTTGTTTGGTCTGGATGGCTCTGATTACTTTTAGGTTGATCTAACGGCTCTCATTAATCTAAACTTCTATATAAACTACCCCAACCCTCAACCCTAAAACCACATTAAATTGCTCTATGAAGCCGTCATGTTGTCCATAGCCAAACTAGCATAGCCTCCATTTTTCTCTAAACTACAAAGCAAGTTAGGAAGTCCCAAATCAAATCAAAACTAGAGAATCAGTAGTCTACATCAAAAGATAGATTTTCAGTTTCAGAAATCAGATCCTAGAAAACAAGATTTGTTCTTTTGTTTGTAAGTTCAGTTGTTCTTTAGATTTGAACAAATAAAAGTCATGACTTGTAATGAAGTGAAACTAGAACTGTGCCTAGTTGTAAGATAATCGTATTCTGATTCATGTTGCAATTCTAAAATTACCTATGCCTACGTGACTATTGTGATTGATACAACCTATCATGTTGTATATTAATTTGGTGATAAACCTATCATGTTGTATATTAATTTGGTGATGAACCAATCATGTCGTATATAAATTTGGTGATGAAACTATCATGTTGTATATTAAATTGGTGATGGACTTATCATGTTGTATGTTAAATTGGTGATGAACCTATCATGTTGCATAATAATTTGGCAATGAACCTATCATGTTGTATATAAATTTGGTGATTCCTTATGTCATGTTATATGCAAGATCATTAGCTAAGTCATGTTCATATATGCTTATATGTCTAGATCTACATGCTTAGATGTTTAGATCTATGTTAATTTGGTCTAACTCAAATGCAAGTTCATATTTACATGCTTAATTAAATTTGTGTAGTACTATGCTAAATTTATGTTACACATGCTTAGTTGATCTAAACTGTTTTATGCCGTTGGAATGTTACATGTCCCTTTTGCTTTTCCCTTTTTGTTTATGAGTTAGGCTAATTTGCGAGCCTTACGCTCTATGTAATTTATGCGAACGAATAACGGGGAATACGTTGGGAAAAATATTAAATTATATGCTATTGGCATAGGTTGGCTCATAATCATGTAAATGATTAATGGCATGAAATGGTATAATTTGTATACCCAAGAATTATGGACAAAATTTAGAAGGGTAAATGGGACATGACTTGAGTTGACAACATTGGCGGATAATTTACATATAAACATAAAGAGTAAATATGTAAATTAATTAAAAGATGATTGTGCCTAACCCGAGGTTAGATTGAGTGGCGGTATAAGACTGCCCGGAACCGTCCGGCACATCCAGCAACCATAACAATATAGATCTAATGTGAGAGGCTAGCGCATTAAGCCCGAAAAACCCGAGGTTAGATTGAGTTGCGGTGTAAGACTGCCCGGAACCGCCCGACACATCCAGCGACCGCAACAATACATATCTAATGTAACAACCCGTATTTTCAATAACCTGTTATAACGTAAATCGAGGCAGAATTTAATTTATAAATCTGAATCAAGGGAAACGGGCTATGCCATTGCGTCCGTCTCGGAAAAATACGCGAAATAGAGTCCGAGTTTTCGAAAATCGGAGTCTGTATGACCCGATTAAGGCCCAATGAAGTTTTCAGAAAATTTCAAGTTCAAAACAGATTTCGAATTTCGGGTTCAAAATTCGAAAAACGGTCAGATTGGGCCAGGCGGAAAAATTCCCGCCAGAGCACCCAAGTCGACCGCCCTGTCGACTTGGGAGTCGACTTGGTTGGACCCAAGTCGACAGCCCTGTCGACTTGGCTGTCGACTTGGTTCAGCCGGGCAGTTTTGCCTGGCGCACCATTTTGGGGTTTTGGTTAGGTTTTGGGGCCAGATTCGGTTTTAAGGGCTGAGATTGGAATTAGGTTTAATCCTAAGGTTGAAACTAATCCTAATCTCTATAAATAAGCCCCTAACCTAACCCTAAATCATCATTAATCAACCCTACAACTAAACTATGGCAAAATCATTCCTCTCATGGCCTCCACTCTCTTCATAAAATTCTAAGTTATTTCTATGAGAGATTTTCCATGCATACAAGTGTTTTCAAGCTTGTATGAGTGTCATTAGCTTGCATTCAAGTCAAGTTTCCATATTTACATCATAAAGCAAGGGTTTTGATCATGTTGGCTCAAGGGTTTTTCTATTGGAGCTTGCATTTTGGGTTTATTTGATTGCATAAGGGCTTAGTCTCAATCTATATATATTTTTGTGTCTTCATAAGCATTGTAAGCCCTTTTCTACTTTCATATTTAAACTCTAAAGTTAAATGAATGATGCAAGTTTGGTTGATCATTATGATATGCAAGTTTGCCATGATATGCAAGTTTACTATGTCATGTTATGCAAGTTTGATATGTTATGCTATGCAAGTTTGCCATGTTATGATATGCAAGTTTATCATGTTATGTTAGGCAAGTTTATCATGTTATGTTATGTAAGTTTGCTATGTTATGATATGCAAGTTTGCCATATGATATGCAAGTTATGTTATGCAAGTTTGGGTTGATCATTTGGCTCATGTTATCATGTTATGCAAGCTTATCTTGGGTTTATGAGCTTAAAGCTTCAAGCTTTATGCTAATGGTTGCATTTTGGCAACATGTAAGTTATCATATCCCTTATGATAACTTGCATGTGAGGCTAAATGCGAACTTATGGCAACTTCTACATGTCATTTATCACCATGTATCACTTATATGCTAAGTTTGGTTTTATGCATGCTTTTGAGGCCTAAAAATGTAATATGCAAGTATATGAACATATGTACATTTCATATGCCACCATGTTAAACTTGTGGCTTCAACACCTTTATGTCATGATTATGCCAAGTTCCCTCTTTCTATCCTTTATGCGCTATTGTGATATGTAAGCGATGGGATTGCGTTTGGGGTTGGGTAAACTTAAAAGACATAAAAACATAAGATTGGGAATTTACCTATTAAGTTAGGTCTACCCATTGGGAATTTACCTATTAAGTTAGGTCTACCCAAATGCTTGAAAACTTGTAATATGTTTTGGAAACATAATGGACATGACACATAGAAAATATAAGTGTGACCAACTCGAGGTTGGGTTGAGTTTGTAGCGTAAACCTACCCGGAACCGACCGGCTTAACTAGTTGCTACAAACAATAGGACCCAATGTGAGAAGTTGGTCATGTTGTACCTTGAACCCGAGGTTAGACCAAGTTGTGGTATAAAGCTACCCGGAACCGACCGGCTTAACTAGCAACCGCAACGAAGTCTAATGTGAGAGGTTAAGGCACATAAATTAATTAATGCCTCATGATTAGGGTTAAGTCATGGTCCACTTAATACTTAACCAATTTTGGCTTGGTAGATTAATCAGGGTTAAGTCGTGAACTCATCGTTACACTTAACCAAGTTAATCCATGATTAGCAAGAGGGTTAAACCGTACTTAACCCACTAGAAAATCCTAGCAATGGGGGTCCACTCCAGCAGTAATCCCAATTTTGTATCATTAAGACCCTAGGGTCTAGGCTAGGGTGGGGGCACGATTACTGGACTTGAGGTAAGTGACCAAAAACGACGGCAGAGTGGTACGCCGGTGTAGTTCCGGACGGACTATGGTCGTGCACGTAGTCCGTAGCCGGAGAAAACATGCACGGGTACCAGTAGATCGAGACTGTGCACTTATGTTTATGGTGTCCAAGGGTTTACACCCTAGGGCTTGATACACCGGAAGGGTGGACCCGGCACAGTCCGACTACAATTATGTTTGGGCCGTATTGACACCAACACGTGACGAGTTAGGCTTATAAGGAGCCGATCGACTAGACCGTTTGGTTGGACCTCGTATTAGGGTCACTTCATGTTATTGAGCCAAAGCTTGGGCCAAGGGATCAATACTTGCTTATTTAAGTCATGTTAGCTTGCTAGTGCACCTGTGGTGCAAAAACCTTAAACCTGATTATGCGATGACACCTTTATCTACCTTGTTAGTTAATCATCATGCTAGTATGCTGTTATCCTTACGTTCATCCCTGCTTCTCATGCTAGTTAACTTTATCAGTTTACATTGATCGTAGTAGGGCTTACTCAGTCTTTTTGACTGACCTGTTTTTCTTTCGCCTCTTTTCTTCCGTTTCCCCTCCCCCCAGGTTCTCAGGGTGGGAATATTGGAGCTTAGCTTGGATTTCTGATCGCTTGCTTGTGGGATTTTAGCTCATGTACGGTCTTGACATGAAGCTAGCTATGGTTATCACTTATTTTGGGGATAGTACTTATGTATTTCAGTTTTTCAGTGATGTTGTTTTTATCTAGACTTGTGTATTTGGAAAGTTGACATTATGTTGTACCAGACTTGTTTTGAAATAGTTTGAAATATTCCGCTGTTTTACTTATCTTATTTACTCTGTTTACATATATACATATGTTCTTGTTCTGCCTTGATATATCATTATGCATGTTTACCTGATTCAAACGCCCCTCCAAATTCAGAGTGCTTGCAAGAGACACCCTGGCGGAGGTGGGGTGTTACATTTGGTATCAGAGCATATGGTTTACGAGAACGAACAAAAAGGTTTTTAAAATTTTTGGAAAACTATTTTCAAAACCAAATATAAAGTATTTTCCAAAGAAAAGTCTAGTTTATTTTAAAGGCTATTCCCCAAAAAGCCATTAGCAAAATTCCTTCGTTTTTCTCTATTCTGAATCTGTCTTTTTCTTCGTTTTCAGTATGGCTGATAACTTTGCTATTCCGGAGGGAGTACACGTACCTGTTTGGTATAGGAGACTTTTGGAGGCTAGGGCAACCGAAGCCGGCCCCGCCGATGTTCCTCCTCCTCCTCCTCCAGTAGTTAATGTTCCTCTTCCTTCTGTCGCTGAGGTTCCTCTTCCTCCTCACCCTCATCATCCTCAAGTTGACTTCGCAAAGACTTGCAAAGATTTCAAAGCAATGGGTGGCAAGAACTTTCAAGGCACTGAGACTTTTGTAGAGGCCAGAAATTGGTTGAAAGAGACCAAGGATTTATTTGCTATCTTTGGGTTAGACGATCAGAGGAAGATCTTGTTGGCGGTTTGGCTTATGAAGGATGAAGCCGCTTATTGGTGGGAAGTCACCAATGGTACTAGGCCTGTTGAGACTTGGGCCGATTTCAGGGCAAGGTTCGTGCTTAAGTTTCTATCTTCTGCTGAGGAGAATCTGCAAATGGAGAGGTTCATAACTTTGAAACAAGGAGATATGTCTGTCAAAGAATATGTGAACAAGTTCAATCAGTTAGCTCGTTTTGGCTTGGATATGGTGAATACTCCTCAGAAGAAGGCTCTTCGTTTTGCTAGAGGATTGAATGAGCCGTTGCAGGGATTGGCTATGTCACATATTCCCCATGGGGCCACGTTTGAGAGCTTGGTTGATATGGCGTTACTTCAGAGAGATGTCAAGAAAGAGATCAAGATGAATGATACTCAAGCCATGAAGACTGATTCCCAGTGGAAAGGAAATCAGGGTAATCCAAGTGCTCAGAGCAGTCAAGGCAATCAGAACAAGAACAAGAACAAGAGTCAAGGCAACAAGGGGAACAACAACAAGGGCAAGAACAACAAGGGGAAATGCCATTATTGCGGTTCAGTTGGGCATCTTATTAAGGATTCTAAGAAGAGGAAAAGGAAGAATGGTGAATGCTTTTTCTACGGTGAGACTGGACATTTTAGTAAGGATTGCCCGAAGAAGCAAGGGCAAGGCCAGGGTCAGACTCAGCGTGCTGGACCTTCAGGAGGGCAAGTTCATGCTCTCAATGCCGCTCCAGTTCCCGATCGAGGTAGTATTTCTGTTGAGAGCCTTGTATATATTTCTGATTTTCCAGTTCTTACCTTGTTTAATTCTGGTGCATCTCATAGCTTTATCTCATCTGATCTTGTTGATAGTTTGCACCTTAGTACTAGCTTGGTAGATGATCCCGTCTGTGTCTCAAATCCTATTGGGAGTTCTGCCCATCTGTCTATGATATGTGGGGATTTGAGGATCTCTATACTGAGTGTAGAGTTCTTGTGTAGTGCTTATGTTCTTGGTTTTAGGGGATATGGATTGATATTGGGCATGGATTGGTTGTCCAGATATGGAGCCATCCTTGATTGTGAGCATAGGGTTGTGAGGCTCGTGACTCGCCTCGGAAACACCCTAGAAATTTCTTGTAATCCGAGATGTCCCGTCATGTTGTGCTATCTTGAATCACTCGACTCGTCAATGGAAACTCTTCAGTCTGTGAGAGTGGTTCGAGAGTATCCGGATGTTTTCGATGAAGTTAGGGGGTTGCCCCCTAAGCGAGAGATTGATTTCCGCATTTATCTGGTGGATAATGCAAAGCCGGTTTCTTTGCCCGTTCGGCACATGGCTCCGCGTGAAAGGCGGGAGCTAAGTAAGCAAGTGAAGGAGTTGCTTGAGAAGAACTTCATTAGACGAAGTATATCTGAATGGGGAGCGCCTGGGGTATTTGCTACCAAGGCAGATGGTTCTCTCCGAATTTGTGTTGACTATCGAGAGTTGAATAAGCTGACTAAGAAGAACAGACACCCGTTACCAAGGATTGATGATCTCTTTGACCAGCTTATCGGTGCTTCTGTTTTCTCTTAGCTTGATCTTGCTACTGGATTCCATCAGCTCAGGGTAGATGAAGATAGTATAGACAAGACTGCGTTCAGAACTCCAGATGGATTCTTCGAATGGCTTGTCATGCCGTTCGGCTTGACTAATGCACCCGCATATTTCGTGGACTTGATGAGTAGGGTGTTCAGGGAGTTCTTGAACAAGTTTGTCGTGGTCTTCGTAGATGATATTCTGATCTTCTCTAAGGATGAGGAAGAGCACGCAAGGCATCTCGTGGAGGTGATGGATACGCTTAGAGCGCATCAGTTGAAGGCCAAGTTCTCCAAGTGTCACTTTTGGAGAAGGGAAGTTAGATTCCTTGGGCATATAGTATCTAAGCAAGGCTTAGCGGTGGATCCCGCTAAGGTAGTTGCAGTTCAGGATTGGAAGACTCCAAGGAATGCAACCGAAGTGAGAAGTTTTCTAGGTCTTGCAGGCTTTTACCGGAAGTTCATCAAGGACTTCGCGAAGATTTCCGCTCCTCTCACTAAATTGATGAACAAGAATTTAGTTTTTGCTCGGAGCATAGAATGCGAGCTTGCTTTTCAGAGGCTCAAGAGAGCTCTCACATCAGCACCTGTTCTAGCTTTGCCCGATGGAGGGAAGTTATTTACAGTATACACCAATGCATGTGGCACGGGGTTAGGAGCTGTTCTGATGCAAGAAGGAAGGGTGATATGCTTTGGCGGTAGACAACTCAAAGTGCATGAGAAGAATTATCCCACTCATGACTTAGAGTTGGCAGCAATAGTATATGCACTCAAGGCTTGGCACCATTATCTTCTGGGAGAAAGATTTGAGCTTTATACCGATCACAAGTCATTAAAGTATCTCTTTTCTCAGAAGGATCTGAATCTGAGGCAACAAAGATGGATGGAATTCTTGGCGTCCTACGATTTTGAGATAGCTTATACCCCTGGCAAGGGGAATGTGGTAGCAGATGCACTGAGTAGAAAAAGGTTGACTCTGAGTCCTCTATTCGTTGAGATGAAGAATTTAGAGTATGTGGCAACCTTTGATTTCTCTTTGGCGATTGAGTCGATGACCGGTTCTTTAGCATCTCTGGAACTCAGACCTACCCTTCTTGATCAAGTTGGGGCTTCGCAGAGAGAAGACCCTCAGATAGTTGAGATTATGGATAAGCTGATTCAAGGAGAGGCGTCTAGTCATCTCGCTCGATATTCTATTGATGACAAGGGTTGGCTGAGGAGAGACGGAAGGTTATGTGTTCCAATGGTAGAAGATTTAGTAAGAAAAGTTCTTGAGGAAGCGCATCGCTCTAAGTTGACTATACATCCGGGCGGAGATAAGATGTATAAAGATATGAAGCGCATTTTCTTTTGGCCTGGGATGAAGAAGGATGTGGCAGAGTTTGTCTCTGGATGTATCATTTGCCAGCAAGTTAAGGCCGAGTCGAAGAAGCCCGGTGGGCTATTGCATCCTCTAGACGTTCCACTATGGAAGTGAGAGAGTATTTCCATGGATTTTATCGATGGGCTACCAAGGTCAAGGAAAGGGAATACGAGCATTTGGGTTATTGTGGATAGACTTACGAAGAGTGCTCATTTCATTCCGGTGAAGAGCAAGAGGACCGCATCTTGGCTAGCGTCTGTATATCTTCGTGAGATTGTGAGACTACATGGAGTCCCTTCTAGTATAGTCAGTGACCGTAACCCAATCTTTACAAGTCAATTCTGGAATAGCTTGCAAGAAGCTATGGGCACGAGGTTGAATCTAAGTACGGCTTATCACCCACAGACGGACGGTCAAACCGAAAGGGTGAATAGGGTACTCGAGGTTCTGTTGAGGCTTTGTATTCTGGATTTTGGTGGTACTTGGGAAGACCATCTTCCTCTTGTTAAGTTTGCATATAATAACAGTTATCAGGCAAGCATAGGGATGGCACCATTTGAAGCTTTATATGGGAGGCCGTGCAAGTCGCCTACATGTTGGTGGGAGACTACAGATGAGCTTATACTTGGGCCTGATATGATCAGAGATACATCCGAGAAGGTCGAGTTGATTCGGAGACGGATGAAAGCGGCCCAAGACCGACAGAAATCCTATGCTGATAAGCGAAGAACTGATTTGGAGTTTGATGTTGGGGATATGGTTTTCGTGAAGGTTTCTCCTTTGCGGAATGTGGTCCGATTGGGAGCCGTTGGGAAGTTAGCACCGAGGTTTGTTGGACCATTCCCTATTATAGAGAGGATCGGGCAGATGGCTTATAGAGTGGAGTTGCCCGAGAAGCTTGCCGGAGTACACGATGTTTTTCATGTCTCGCATCTCCGGAAGTGTTTACATGAATCAGCAGAGGTTGTTGAGCCAAGTGTTCTAAAAGATGTGGAAGTAGAGAAAGAGGCTACCTTGAGGAGAGCTCCGATTCGTATCTTGGGGACAGAGACCAAGAAGCTAAGGAATCGAGAGGTCAAGTTGGTGAAGGTTCAATGGGGTGAAGCCGAAGAAGACGCAACTTGGGAAACCGAGGAGAAGATGCGTGGGCTTTATCCATTTCTTTTTGAGGGTACACTCTCAATCTCTTTTCTTTGTTAGCATATCTTTCTCTTTGCTATCCATGTTGATCTAGTTTATCATGTTAATCTTGTCATGAGAACCTTAGGTAGAAACCCTTTGGATGAAACATGTGTTTGAAACATGTTATGCTTGATGTTTGCAAGTGGTTGCAAGTGTTTGCAAGTGGTTACTTGTGGATGCATTATACACATTAGGCACTAGATCGGCTCACACACTCCTCATATTGCATATGCATGAGTGTTTACGCTTATTCATGGATGAAATTTTTTGTGTTATCACATGGATGTTGCATATGGTTGTATGTTATGTGCACACATATAGATGTTATACATTATGTTAGGAATTGCATACATATGGATTCATTTCACTAACATAATTTGCACTGATGATATTTGCATTAGATAAGTACATATACACACACCTTTGCATATGTTCATACAACATTTAGAATCTTGTAAGGACAATGATTGCTCGTGGATGATGTTTTGAGTAGATGGATGTTGGATGGTAGGATACGTTCTTCCTAACTTGAAGATTTCGGGGACGAAATCCTTTAAGGAGGGGAGAATGTAACAACCCGTATTTTCAATAACCTGTTATAACGTAAATCGAGGCAGAATTTAATTTATAAATCTGAATCAAGGGAAATAGGCTATGCCATTGCGTCCGTCTCGGAAAAATACGCGAAATAGAGTCTGAGTTTTCGAAAATCGGAGTCCGTATGACCCGATTAAGGCCCAATGAATTTTTCAGAAAATTTCAAGTTCAAAACAGATTTCGAATTTCGGGTTCAAAATTCGAAAAACGGTCAGATAGGGCCAGGCGGGAAAATTCCCGCCAGAGCACCCAAGTCGACAGCCCTGTCGACTTGGGAGTCGACTTGGTTGGACCCAAGTCGACAGCCCTGTCGACTTGGCTGTCGACTTGGTTCAGCCGGTCAGTTTTGCCTGGTGCACGATTTTGGGGTTTTGGGGCCAGATTCGGTTTTAAGGGTTGAGATTGGAATTAGGGTTTAATCCTAAGGTTGAAACTAATCCTAATCTCTATAAATAAGCCCCTAACCTAACACTAAATCATCATTAATCAACCCTACAACTAAACTATGGCAAAATCATTCCTCTCATGGCCTCCACTCTCTTCATAAAATTATAAGTTATTTCTATGAGAGATTTTCCATGCATACAAGTGTTTTCAAGCTTGTATGAGTGTCATTAGCTTGCATTCAAGTCAAGTTTCCATATTTACATCATAAAGCAAGGGTTTTGATCATTTTGGCTCAAGGGTTTTTCTATTGGAGCTTGCATTTTGGGTTTATTTGATTGCATAAGGGCTTAGTCTCAATCTATATATATTTTTGTGTCTTCATAAGCATTGTAAGCCCTTTTCTACTTTCATATTTAAACTCTAAAGTTAAATGAATGATGCAAGTTTGGTTGATCATTATGATATGCAAGTTTGCCATAATATGCAAGTTTACTATGTCATGTTATGCAAGTTTGATATGTTATGCTATGCAAGTTTGCCATGTTATGATATGCAAGTTTATCATGTTATGTTAGGCAAGTTTATCATGTTATGTTATGTAAGTTTGCTATGTTATGATATGCAAGTTTGCCATATGATATGCAAGTTAAGTTATGCAAGTTTGGGTTGATCATTTGGCTCATGTTATCATGTTATGCAAGCTTATCTTGGGTTATGAGCTTAAAGCTTCAAGCTTTATGCTAAAGGTTGCATTTTGGCAACATGTAAGTTATCATATCCCTTATGATAACTTGCATGTGAGGCTAAATGCGAACTTATGGCAACTTCTACATGTCATTTATCACCATATATCACTTATATGCTAAGTTTGGTTTTATGCATGCTTTTGAGGCCTAAAAATGTAATATGCAAGTATATGAACATATGTACATTTCATATGCCACCATGTTAAACTTGTGGCTTCAACACCTTTATGTCATGATTATGCCAAGTTCCCTCTTTCTATCCTTTATGCGCTATTGCGATATGTAAGCGATGGGATTGCGTTTGGGGTTGGGTAAACTTAAAAGACATAAAAACATAAGATTGGGAATTTACCTATTAAGTTAGGTCTACCCATTGGGAATTTACCTATTAAGTTAGGTCTACCCAAATGCTTGAAAACTTGTAATATGTTTTGGAAACATAATGGACATGACACTAAGAAAATATAAGTGTGACCAACTCGAGGTTGGGTTGAGTTTGTAGCGTAAACCTACCCGGAACCGACCGGCTTAACTAGTTGCTACAAACAATAGGACCCAATGTGAGAAGTTGGTCATGTTGTACCTTGAACCCGAGGTTAGACCAAGTTGTGGTATAAAGCTACCCGGAACCAACCGGCTTAACTAGTAACCGCAACGAAGTCTAATGTGAGAGGTTAAGGCACATAAATTAATTAATGCCTCATTATTAGGGTTAAGTCATGGTCCACTTAATACTTAACCAATTTGGGCTTGGTAGATTAATCAGGGTTAAGTCGTGAACTCATCGTTACACTTAACCAAGTTAATCCATGATTAGCAAGAGGGTTAAACCGTACTTAACCCACTAGAAAATCCTAGCAATGGGGGTCCACTCCAGCAGTAATCCCAAGTTTGTATCATTAAGACCCTAGGGACTAGGCTAGGGTGGGGGCACGATTACTGGACTTGAGGTAAGTGACCAAAAACGACGGAAAAGTGGTACGCCGGTGTAGTTCCGGACGGACTATGGTCGTGCACGTAGTCCGTAGCCGGAGAAAACATGCACGCGTACCAGTAGATCGAGACTGTGCACTTATGTTTATGGTGTCCAGGGGTTTACACCCTAGGGCTTGATACACCTGAAGGGTGGACCCGGCACAGCCGACTACAATTATGTTTGGGCCGTATTAACACCAACACGTGACGAGTTAGGCTTATAGGGAGCCGATCGACTAGACCGTTTGGTTGGACCTCGTATTAGGGTCACTTCATGTTATTGGGCCAAAGCTTGGGCCAAGGGATCAATACTTGCTTATTTAAGTCATGTTAGCTTGCTAGTGCACCTGTGGTGCAAAAACCTTAAACCTGATTATGCGATGACACCTTTATCTACCTTGTTAGTTAATCATCATGCTAGTATGCTGTTATCCTTATGTTCATCCCTGCTTCTCATGCCGGTTAACTTTATCAGTTTACATTGATCGTAGTAGGGCTTACTCAGTCTTTTTGACTGACCTGTTTTTCTTTCGCCTCTTTTCTTCCGTTTCCCCCCAGGTTCTCAGGGTGGGAATATTGGAGCTTAGCTTGGATTTCTGATCGCTTGCTTGTGGGATTTTAGCTCATGTACGATTTTGACATGAAGCTAGCTATGGTTATCACTTATTTTGGGGATAGTACTTATGTATTTCAGTTTTTCAGTGATGTTGTTTTTATCTAGACTTGTGTATTTGGAAAGTTGACATTATGTTGTACCAGACTTGTTTTGAAATAGTTTGAAATCTTCCGCTGTTTTACTTATCTTATTTACTCTGTTTACATATATACATATGTTCTTGTTCTGCCTTGATATATCATTATGCATGTTTACCTGATTCAAACGCCCCTCCAAAATCAGAGTGCTTGCAAGAGACACCCTGGCGGAGGCGGGGTGTTACATCTAATGTGAGTGGTTGGTGTTTTAATGAATGAATTAAAGCTAAGACAGGTTAAGAATGGTAGGGTTAAGTTAATTAAGGCAACACTTAACCAATACAACATGTTAACTAAACTGATGGGTGGGGTTAGGTTAATTTGAGAACACTTAACCATTTTAACATGTTGGTTAGCAAACCCTAGTAGCAGGGACCCATTACAGCAGTAAGCCACATAGATGTATCATATTACCCTGAACTAGGTAGGGTGGGGCATGATTACAGGGCTGATTATAAGCGGTCAAAATAATGGCGGGTGGTGCAGCAGTGTAGGTTCCAATGGAGTATGGGCATGCATGTACTCTGGCACAGACAAATCAGCTACTGGGCATCAGTAGTATACACTGTGCATCTTGAACTCGTGTCGGGTTGCCACCATAGGAATTGATATACCCCATGGTGGGACCAGCACAGGTATCTACAATCAATCAGGGCCGAATGACCAAGTCAAAAATGCGTGTGAGTAGAAGCCGATCGATAAAAGGGATCATTTTATCATGAACACATGGTGCTAGTTGAAAACACTTGTTAGTAGGTGCAGAGAAATAGAAATGAGTGCGATAGTATATTCAGTTTATCTTGCCTTATTTATTGTTATCTTATTTCGAGGGTATTGTCCTAGGTTCAGTTTATTCATGTCATGATCCTTTTACCTGTTTACATGCTAAATAATCACTGGATTTACCAGACTTATGTCTGACCCGTTTTCTTTCGCCTTCTTTTCTTCCATTCCCCCCTAGGTCCGCAGGGAGGGAATACTTCAGCTTAATGCAGACCTTTTCAAGCTTGAAGAGAGTAGATATACTGCTTGGATTCGCTTTTCTTGGGCTATGGCTGTGGTTACACTTTTATTGAGGATTTATGCTGCTTTACTTATGTTTTATGCTTCTTTATGTACTTGGAGAATTAAATTAAGGCAGATGTTTTGTTGTAATAATTTAGAAGTTGGGTTTTGAGGCAGTGCTTGTAATGTTTTGACTGAGCCACGCTATTTAATAAATAATTTCATTTTTCCATTGTTTATATGTCTGTCTTGTAAACTATCTGTGTCTTTTACCTGAAATACTTCACGAAAGTTAATGCATTCCCTTTATGAGTGACCTTAACGGAGGTGGGGTGTTTACAGCTGCTCAATATTCCATTTAAAATATCGGTGTTAAAACCGATTCTTACTTCTCTATGTAAATTCAGCCTTGTATATTCCGTTTATCAAATGATAAATATTTTATTTAATGTATAAAACATTATTTATAAATTAAATCTTCTCAATCTATTTGTTGAAACAGATTTATATTTAATATCTACTTTAAACAATCTTCTCATAATTCTTTTATATCTCGTCAATTTCCTTTTATAATCCTATTTATTTTCTAAACAAATATTCCTTTTATACTTTTATTTATTTTCAATATAAATAATCCTTTTATAATTCTATTTACTTTCTATATAAATAATCTTTTTATAATATTCTTTGATTTTATAAGTATATCCTTTTATAAAATTCTTTGATTTTGTAAATATCTCCTTTTATAAAATTCTTTGATTTTATAAATATATTATTTTCAATTTACACTTTGAAAATTCCCTTTTCACATTCCGGTATTTCGTATGGTATTTAAAATACCAAATAACCATGATCAACATCATCTACACACCCATAATCAATCAAAGATTATATATCACATCATATATCACAATATATGAAAACAAACGGTATTATAAATATTGAGGAATCCTGTTGGATCACTCCAATCTATTTTTTCCTACATTACATATATTAAACAATATAAATAACATCGATTTGATTTCAATATGAAATATTCCGACAAACAGAATCAATATTTGATTGACGATTTATATGTATATATTGTTATCTATAATTTCAACCAATAAATCAGCAATTCAACCGAAAATCAACAAACAACAATCAATCATCATTTATCAATACTAAATATACATTATAAAAATATGAACTGGTAGAGTTGGTGAGTATTACTCACATTGGACGATCATCGTTAAATAACGATAATTGTCGATTGATTCAGACAGACGTTTTAATTCGCCTCATATTGAGACGGGATCCTATTCACTCCCAGTCAGTTCCATTGTGTAGCCCTCCTCCATACGATCCCAACGAATATTGTTTTGCTAAATTCCGATAATGTATGGACAAGTAATTACGATTAGAAGTTGTGTGCATATTAGATTTAAAATTATTTTCTATTTGAATTAACTATTTGGGCTCTACCTATAAAAGTCAGCCCAAAGCCATTTTAGCCTGCTCTAGTACATCCTCTTCTTCCCCGTCCAACTCTGCTCCAAACAAATAGCCATAGCCGAATGTTTTAGACCCACCTACCGACCTCCTTACTCTACCGTATCACCTGAAACCACCCCTGGCCTTCTCTTCGACTCCTCTTTCCAATCACCCCCTTCGTGATCAACTCGATCACCCACTCCCCAATGCGACGTCATACAAAACCGACGCTGCCTGGACAGATCACGAACTCAAATGGTATGAAACGCCCCCAAAAATTTACAACAAATGCTACTCTCCACAACGAAGTCAACTACGATACACATTTCGTGAATCATTACTGCAATAACCAAAGATTCGTAACCCTAGTCTCGCTATGAACTTTCAAGGACTGGAAAAACCACATCGAACTCCACAAAAACCCCACTGCGATGAAGATCTTCTCACGATGAAGCCAAAAATATATACAACTTGATTTTAGGATTTTTATTTGGTTTTAAAAAAAAAAATTGAAGATGGAAAATGTTTACCGGAAGAAGAACGAACATTGATGGCTCGATGGTTTGACCAGAGAAAGAGAAATAAGGGTTAGGGTTAGTGAGGTTATTTATAGGATATTTATTTGGCTTGTAGAAGAAGCGTCATGATTTTTATATTAATTTATATTCGATAATTAGCTCCATTTATCACTTTAAAAATTCCTACGATCACATACAACATCCAAAAATCATTAAAATGGATGTAGAATTAGAGTTTGACATTACGGACCCAACAAAAATTGTTTCCTCGAATTCCGACTTCGTTTGCTCACACAATGTATTTTTAACCATCAAAATATCAATTGTTTTTTCACATCAAAATTCGGCATGGCCACATACTGACTTCAAAAATCATGAAAATTGAAATCTAACAATAATTTAATATTCTGGATCCAACAAAATTAGTTTTGTCAAAAAATGGAGGTCGTTTGCAAAACTGGCTATTTTAAAGCTTTAAATAAACCCATTTAAACATTAATTTATTTAGAAATAATTAAATTTATTATTAATAAATTAATATTATCATATATATTCACATACAATATCATACAACTCCAAAATAATCATATCTGGATTTATAACTCGACATTTCAAATCTAGTGTTAAATCGATACCCAATTTATATTAAAAATCCTTTTATAATATAAATAAATCATTACAAATTATAAAGGAATTCCATAGCGACTTTTCGAAAAATTGATTTGGACATAACTCACAATCTACACGATGAAATCTCGATTTTTCACTTACATTAGAAAAATATACTTCACCAGCTTCGAACTTTTCTTGTTTCATAGAAATCCGACTTAAAACGGATTATGTATATTCGTTTAAAGTTCGAATCGCCAAATTACGAACTGCCACCCCATTTCGAGCTCGATTGTAATTATAATATAAATTATACGTTCAACTGACATTTATATAATATATTCGTTAATATAATTCAACTCTAAACTGAATTATATATTATAATTAATCCAATTCACACAATATTGTGAATTCTACTATTTCTGACTATTTCAGAATTATAATATATTTTTATATTGTAAATATTAATTAAATATTCAATATTATTTAATTAAATACCATTTAAATTTTTAAATCACTATTTAAATTATTAAATAAATTAATTATTGTACCATAAAAATACGGGACATTACATTTTTCCTCCTTAAAATAATTTTGTCCTCGAAATTGCTAAGGTAGAAAATAAACCCTATTGACTGGATTAAAAATTATTTGGCTTACTTATTAACTTCAATTTCAACTGAACCGATTATTTCAATTAAAATATTAATTCATTCTCGATTAACAAAAAATTTCTAACACCTTAAATTTTCGAAAAATTTCGCCAGCACCTCCTTTATACTGGTCAATAGCTCAAACTCCAACTCGCCTCTCTAGGCCTTCTTCAACCAAAAGAAAATCAAACAGCCAAGCGGCTTGCCAATTCGACTTATAAAAACCTCATACCATATATAAATATAAACTGATACCTTTTTGTCGGGCATATCAATACATCCTTTCCATCTGTTACCAATTCTGCATATACCAATGTCATCCCAATCATTCGGTTATGCTCAAGCCAAATTCTGTTCTTACCTCAGATTCCATTTTTAATTTCAACTCTTAACTTACCAGTCCAATTTCATTTCGGATGATCACCAATTCAATCTAATTCGATATTTTCTATCTCTATTCATTTTCCCCTTAACTGGTTTCAATTTAATTACTATTTCTATTTGCTTTTACAAATTCTAATTTAATTTGTTTTAATTCAAACAATCTTCCCTATGGATTTTCAAACAGTTTAGCTTTTCTAAAACCAAATATCCCCTTTCAGGATTCAAAACAACTTGCTTTTCACAAAACAATTCAAAAGCAAAATCTTTGGTAGTAATCTATCACTTAGCAACTCAAAAATGAACACTAATGATGTCGCGGTTCATCATCAGGGTTATTTCCCAGCTATCGAAGTGAGTTCAGTACTATATCACTTTTAAAACCATTTCTAATTACTTGCCATTTGAAATACATTTCAAAATACCATTTACAATGCTTTTAAAACAATTTAAAATCTCCCTGGACTTTAAAATTTTCATATACTTAATCCAAATATATTCACAAACACTTTCAAATTTCCAGGGTTTTAATTCCACTCCTGATTTAAATTCAGATTTAATTCAATTCAATTTCATATATTTCACTTATATGAATTTTATTTGGTTATATATACATAATCAACTCAATTTTAATCTTATTCGATTAATATAACAACCAACACATCTAATATACTATAATATATCAAATATCTATACTTTGTTTATATCAAAAATATAATTTGGATAAAATTATTTCATTTACCCTCCTTTCAAAACATACAATGTCGGTTCATCGTATTCGAGTGTTTAGAAACTCCTACCGATACAGTGGATCAAACTGATCGATCAAAACCCATAAACAACTCAACCAATAAATCTCCATAATATAAAACCATTTTTATATCAAATAACAAATATGCACTCATATATATATACACTCAAACTCAATCTAGGTTATTGCTAACATATCTCTACCGAGTCACGCCACAGAGCCAAGATAATTACTTAACCTTCAGCTCTGATACCACTGTAACGACCTAGGGGATTTGCGACCTTGGATATCGGCATACAACACCATGTCGAACGTCTAAGAACCGAAAAAACCGGATAGTCCAATAAAGAAGTTAGAGGGTGAGAATAGATAAGACAGAAACTTAGAATAGAAGAAGAAGAAGAACGTACAACATCAGAGTAACACAAATCTCACAGTGGAGCGAACAATATATAATAGATACATAACTTTGAAATAAAACTAGTATATGTATACAATAACATTATCAGAGTACAACACTTATAACACAGCAGAAATAACAATAGCTTTATAATCCTGAAGCCTCCTGCTCCAACCTCTCAGTATATCTGTAAAATCCTGACTACTTGACTGCCCGTACAAAATTGGGCACCCAAGATTTTAGGGAAAACAAAAAAAATAAACTCTGGGTCAGTCATGTAACTGGTACGAGTAGACAATTTAATACTGTTAGGGAAAATAAACGATATCTCATAAGACCACTCCGTATAACACGGAACCGGTTTTTCCCTTATGAAAATCCAAACCACTTGGTCCAACATTCAAAAACCTTTTGAAAGGAACGATGATCTTTATATCAAACTCATTTGATATTATAATAATGTCTATCAACCACAATATAATAATCATCTAGCAGAATGCTTTAATCTCACGTTCCACATACATAATATATAATCAAAAACAACGGGCAATTATTGGGAAATGAATTCCAACTGGCAAGGTATGGGACCACCTTCCGACAGTGTATCTCTAGAGAGGAATACACAGGGTTCAACAAGAACATCTTGTAACCCAGGCTAAACATGACCGGTCACTCATTTCGGTTAAGTGTACCAAATGTATTATCTCCAACAGTTCGGATCAGCAACCGTTTCCGGAAAGGTATAACATCGAAATAGATAATAAAAGTAAATTGAATTTCTCTAGATCAGGTGACAATACACCCTAATTGGCAGCTAACCACTTAGCCATGTGACCTACCTGATTTTATACCATTTCCTGGTTGTGAGGCTAGAGGCCATAACGTATCCTTTTCAAACCACATCTTCATTCACTTTGAATGTCACATCGTCATACCCGCTAAGTCACAAATTGATTTCTCCGAACATATCATAGGTAAACAGCTAAGAGAAACGAATTCCTCCGCCACCAAACGTAAATACCTTTGAGAGATCAACTTACGCGATCTATTAAATATACTCCATCAGACATTCTTCAATATAGGTCGTCTTGGGACTAGACAAACTGAAGGTTCTATTCTGTAAATCCATCTTAGGCAATCTCTATCTAGGATTTACTGAACAGCCCTTGCATAACTCCGTCTTCCATTATCTTCATCATATTTGATTCGCAACGATAATGCCATATGGAGTGGTATCAAAATAATTTATCTGATCCCGATCTCTCCGTATTGACAACGGAAATGGTCAAAATCTTTGATAGTCGGTGATTTAACTATCAAAGGAAAACATGTGTACAAATAACGGTCGTATTCCCAAATGGAAGTCTTACCGATCAATCATCATTTCATTTCCCAAATTCCCATTTATCGTTTCCATATATTCATAAATTCCTTATTTTCTAAATTAGAAAATATATGTTATTAACATTGGAAAACCGTTTTCATTTCTGATTCACGCATCAATATATTCCCACCTCTATCAGTCTCTAGTTGTAACTAGTAAGAGAACAACTTCCCAAGCATAAACCCCGAAGGCCGAAACACTACAACAAAATAACCCTATTACAACGGTGGAACACCGTTGTAATATACTTTTTACAACGGTGGGCAAACCGTCGTGTATTAAGAAGTTGTAATAAACTAATATCTTTTACAACTTTTCTGCACCGTTGCGACACCATTGTGAAATGTATATTTTACAACTGTTTTCCACCGTTGTAGTAATACATATTACAACATTTTTGCACTTTTGTAGTAATACATATTACAACATTTTTCACCGTTGTAGTAATTCTTACTACAATTAATTATAACAATATGATTTTTGTTTCATTATACATTACATTTCATATAAAAATAAATATTTATATTGAATAAAATGATACTACTCTGAACTGAAATAATCAATTAAATATTTTATTTCAATATTTGAATTAATACAACAATACATACATTCCTCACTACAAACTGATCACTCAATACACTCAGTTACATACACACTTTCGTACAAATATACATACACACTGACACACATCGAGTCTTTATGCTCCAGCATCCAATCCAGTTACCTATCACAGAATTTTTCACAGGTTAATATAGGACGGTTGATCTTCATAAATTCGCTTCTTACCATCGCAATCCTCAGGTAAGAAGAGGGAGAACATATCATAGAGAAGTGTTGCATTGGCAGGGATATTGCAATCACCTACAAATAAAATGCTTCGATTTCGTAAATATGATACAAATATGAGATTATACAACAGTGTAGGTAACTATAAGAAAGAAATTTGGAAATAACACAATTAAGCTTCACCTTTAAAGCATCCGGCAGGCTCAGGTTCATATGCTAACAATGGAGGTATCATAAGCTACCTGCATTCTTTTACATGAAATATACTACACATTCTTTTACAACAAAATTCATGAAATATAGTACCTGCATATGACAAAAGCTACCTGAATATGACAAAATTCATATACTACACATTCTTTTACAACAAAATTCATGAAATATACTACCTGCATATGACAAAAGCTACTTGCATATGACAAGAGCTACCTACATAGATCCTCCTGAGTTTTTCACAACAAAATTCATGAAATATACTACACAAAAAGCAAATATAGATTATTATATATGGAGTGCACCACATTCTTTTACAAAACCAACAGCTACCTGCATATGACAAAAGAACAGGAATACATAAAAATTCAAACTGGCAATAACATTATACCATAAAAAGGAAATTATACCTCTACACTGTCATCTGTTGGATTTTCCAGAAGAATTGTGAGCAATTCCAATACAAGGATTTCATGCGCTATTTGCTGGTTCACAAGATGTGTAATAAATTTAGTAGCAGCAAGCAATTTATCACTTTGTCATGAGCATTAGTGTATGATCCTCATAATGCAAACCAAGATGTGCTTCTAAACCCATATATCTGATTGTATCTAAGCTGTAATTTTTTCTTTATCAATATCTTGTTTAACAACTAGCTTATTTACACCAATAGTCTCTATTTTTTCTACAATATGGTTTCACTTACCTAAAACTAAACTCAAACAAAATTCATGTTCATCTTGGCGATTAGAAGCAGATGCTAACCATGTTCACTTACAAACTAAACTCAAACAAAACTCAAACAAAATTCATATTTCACTTGCAAATTCATGTTCATCGACAGGAATAGCATCCAAGTAACCCCAAACAGCTTATAATTAGAAACCGACGTAGCCAATTTGAAAGAAGAATAATGGTAAGCGAACTTACTTTAGGTCGATGACAGGGCGGTGTTGAATGGAAGTGAAGGCTTGGGTATGGAAAAGGCAGCAGCTTTCGGGCACAGGCGGTCTTCGGGTTTGCGACAGTGGCACGGTTCGATTTGCCAAACAGGCGTTGGTGCAGGACAGAGATCTTTGCGAGGCAGAGGCTGAGGAATGGATAATCGAACGGCTATAGTTGAAGCAGCATGTGGTCCGGTTGAACTTGCGAGAGAAAGGATAGCGGGAAAGAAGCAGGAGCGTTGCGATCGAAACAGTGAGCGGTTCGATTGAGGATGGAGGAGGCATCGGATCTGGAGTAGGTGTTGAACGAAGAGGAGTGGTCAAGGCAAATTCTGGCGGTGCGAATTAGGGCCAAGGATGGAGGAGGCGTCGGATCTAGAGTAGGCCATTAATTTCGAATTGGGGAAAAGATTTGGGGGAATATTTTTTTGTCGGCTGATAAAGTATAACGTGAGAAAGTAAAATATTAGGGTTGGCCCCCAAAATTTTCAAGGTGCCGCCACTTCTTCAAACGATTGATTTTTTCACGTTTACGTGATTAGTACTTACTAATGTGATAATATCTTATATTTCAATTGTTTTCAGCACTATACATAATATTATTTCTCATAGAAATCAATTAACAAATTTCAACACTCAATGGATGACGTTGGTTAAGTCATCTAAATATTTATTTCGATTTTAAGGTTCAATTATCAAAAGAAAAAAAGAAAAAAAGAAAAAAATGAACTAATTTTTCGAAATTTTGGGTATTTTATAAAAATTCTAGTTCACTGATTTTTTTTAATTAATTTGTGAAAATTTCAATATTTTATAAGTTTTGTCTAGAAAAATTTAAACTTTTTTTTGAAATATTGGATGCTAAATATTATTATTACCCATAACTATTAAATATTAAATACTAATAATAAGTATTACATTTTCATTATTAAATATTTCTTATTAATCGTTCGTTATTATAAATTATTTATTAAATATAATCTTAGTTATTAATCTCTTCTTCGTAATTATTAATCTCTACTTCTTAATAATTAAAAGTAATCATTGATTATTCATGATTAGCATTAATTATTATACTTTAATTATTAACTATTTAATAGTAATTATGTAATATTAACTATATTTTTTTAGTTATTCTTCTTAATTTCTAAGTATTAAATATTAAAGATTGATTATTGATTATTACATCCTAATTGATTATTAATAGTAATTATTAGTTATTAATTATAAATAATCAATATAAATGTATTAATATTAATTATTAGTTATTAATTATATTAAAATATAGTAATATATATTACAACAGTCAAAAAACAAAAGTTGTCATAGACTTTTATTACAACGGTTAAAAGAACACAGTTGTTAAAAATAAGTCTATTACAACTTTTCTGGAAAAAAGTTGTAAAAAACATTTATTACAACGGTGCATTTACCACCGTTGTAAAAGTAAAGTTGAAATATGGTGTTTTTGTTGTAGTGAAACCAACGTCATATCGATACCCAGAAAGCCATTCAACTCAACTAATTTCCAATCAGTTTCTGATTTCAGTAATTCCATCTAAATTCCTAATTTAAACCCCATAATCCTTTATAATATTTTATTTGCAAAATATTTACTTTAAATCCTTTATTCACATTAAATGTGAATAATATTTCTTCTCTGCAATCAAAACAGTTTGATTTCGTATTTAATAATAATATCCCAAATCCAATTTCTATTTGTACTTCTAATTATAGAATTATTCATACAAATTCTCATTTTATTCTTCTAACACTTATAATCCCATTTACAAACACCTTTATAAATGCTGCTCAATATTCCATTTAAAATATCAATGTTAAAACCGATTCTTGCTTCTTTATATAAATTCAGCCTTATATATTCCATTTATCAAATGATAAATATTTTATTTAATTTACAAAACATTATTTATAAATTAAATCTTCTCAGTCTATTTGTTAAAACAGATTTCTATTTAATATCCACTTTAAACAATCTTCTCATAATTCTTTTATATCTCGTCAATTTCCTTTTATAATCCAATTTATTTTCTAAACAAATATTCCTTTTATACTTATATTTATTTTATATATAAATAATCCTTTTATAATTCTATTTACTTTCTATATAAATAATCCTTTTATAATATTCTTTGATTTTATAAATATCTCCTTTTATAAAATTCTTTGATTTTATAAATGTCTCCTTTTACAACATTCTTTGATTTTGTAAATATATTATTTTCAATTTACACTTTGAAAATTCCCTTTTCACATTCCGGTATTTCTTATGGTATTTAAAATACCAAATAACCGTGATCAACATCATCTACACACCCATAATCAATCACAGATTATATATCACATCATATATCACAATATATGAAAACAAACAGTATAATATTGAGGAATCCTGTTGGATCCGTCCAACCTATTTTCCCTGCATCATAGATGTTAAAAAATGTAAATAACATCGATTTCATTTCAATATGAAATATTTCAATAAACAGAATCAATATTTGATTAACCTTTTATGTATATATATCATTATCTATAATTTAAACCAATAAATCAACAATTCAACCAAACAATCAACACACAGCAATCAATCATCATTTATCAATATTAATATACGTTATAAAAATATGAACTGGTAGAGTTGGTGAGTTTTACTCATACTGGATGATCACTGTTAATTAACGATAATTGTCGGTTGATTCAGACAGACGTTTTAATTCTCCTCAAATTGAGACGGGCTCCAATTCACTCCCAGTCAGTTCCATTGTGTATCCCTTCTCTGTACAATCCCAATGGATCTTGTTTCGCTAAATTCCGATAATGTATGGACAAGTTATTACGATTACAATTTGTGTGCATATTAGATTTAAAATTAATTTCTATTTGAATTAACTATTTAGGCTCTACCTATAAAAATCAGCCCAAATCCATTTTAGCCTGCTCCAGTACTTCCTCTTCTTCCCTGTCCAACTCTTGCTCCAAACAAATTTCCATAGCTGAACGTTTTAGACCCACCTACCGACCTCCTTGCTCCACCGTATCACCTGAAACCACCACTCCTGGCCTTCTCTTCGACTCCTCTTTCCAATCACCCCCTTCGTATCAACTCGATCACCCACTCCCCAATGCGACATCATACAAAACTGACGCTTCCTGGACAGATCACCGAACTCAAATGGTATGAAATGCCCCCAAAAATTTACAACAAATGCTACTCTCCACAACGAAATCAACTACGATACCCATTTCGTGAATCATTACTGCAATAACCAAAGATTTGTAACCCTAGTCTTGCTGTGAACTTTCGAGGACTGGAAAGACCACATCGAGCTCCACAAAAACCCCACTGCGATGAAGATCTTCTCACGATGAACCCAAAAATATATATAACCTGATTTTAGGATTTTTATTTGGTTTTATAAAAAAAATGAAAATGGAAAATATTTACCGGAAGAAGAACGAACATTGGCGGCTCGTTGGTTTGACCAGAGAAAGAGAAATGAGGGTTAGGGTTAGTGAGGGTATTTATAGGATATTTATTTGGCTTGTAGAAGAAGCTTCATGATTTTTATATTGGTTTATATTCGATATTTAGCTCCATTAATCACTTTAAAAATTCCTATGATCACATATAACATCCAAAAATCATGAAAATGGATGTACAGTTAGAGTTTGACATTACGGACCTAACAAAACTTGTTTTGTCGAATTCTGACTTCGTTTGCTCACATAGCGTATTTTTACCGTCAAAATATCGACTGTTTTTTCACATTAAATTTCGGCACGACCACATGCTGACTTCAAAAATCACAAAAATTGAAATCTAACTATAATTTATTATTCCGGATCCAACAAAATTAGTTTCGTCGGAAATGGAGGTCGTTTGCAAAACTAGCTATTTTTAAAGCTCTAAATAAACCCATTTAAATATAAATATATTTAAAATAATTAAATTTAATATTAATAAATTAATATTATCGTATATATTCACATAGAATATCATACAGCTCCAAAATAATCATATCTAGATTTATCACTCGACATTTCAAATCCAGTGTTAAATCGATACCCAATTTATATTAAACATCCTTTTATAATATAAATAAATCGTTATAAATTGTAAAGGGATTCCATAGCGACTTTTCGAAAAAATTATTTGGACATAACTCACAATCTACACGATGAAATCTCGATTTTTCTCTTCCATTAGAAAAATATACTTCACCAGTTCCGAACGTTTCTTGTTTCACAGAAATCCGGCTTAAAACGGATTCTGTATATTCATTTAAAGTTCAAATTGCCAAATTACGAACTGTCGCGCCATTTCGAGCTCGATTATAATTATAATATAAATTATACGTTCAACTGACATTTATATAATATATTCGTTAATATATTTCAACTCTAAACTGAATTATATATTATAATTAATCCAATTTACACAATATTGTGAATTCTACTATTTCCGACTATTTCGGAATTACAATATATTTTTATATTGTAAATATTAATTAAATATTCAATATTATTTAATTAAATAACCATATAAATTTCTAAATCACTATTTAAATAATTAAATAAATTAATTATAATACCGTAAAAGTATGGGACATTACAATTAATCTTTTCTTAGTTTATTTAACTTAATTCTCTGATCTAAGTTTAGTTTCAAATAAGCCTTCTATTCCTTTAACTAAAACAAGAAAACAGACAGTCTACACAACTACTACTAAGGGTCAAGAATCTCAGGACTATGTCCCCCTTAGACAGAAAAGTTTAAACCACTGGATCAACGACAGGTTTAGGTATTACCCTAACTACCCAACAAGACCAAAATAGCAGCATGATCCCAATAGAAATGTAATAGCGGGTTTTACCCCAATAGGATCTTAACACTTACTTGACCTTCACTATCTAGTAGTCACCACTAGTCCTAGCTGTGTACCAACAGTCGTTTCAAGCAACACCCTAGGATTTTCAATGCTTACGCATTTTACGGGAACTTATCATTATTCCAAGACAAGATAATTCTTTCTATCTACTTCATAGCCTCAAAACTTTTTCCCGTCTTTCCTAGGCACTAATCCTTACCTACTCTGTACTTTTTAAAATACAGTTTGGCTTTTTTTTCAAATCACAAAAACCGGAGTAGATAAGGGCAACTATTTCTCAATCAGGTTTGCGACTTGTTCTTGCCTATAAGGTTGGTTCAGATTCGTACTATAAGGTGCAAAAATCTAGTATATTCTTAATTTCTACAACTTATTTTGTCCACCCAAAAAACTTTCTCGTTAAAACAATTTATCAAAATGATTGGAAAAAGAATGGAGATTTCAAAACTTTCTTTACTGAAAATTCCGTCTTTCAACAAAATGCAACATTATCTAAGTTTTGCTTTTTAATCTTTTCATGCAATATAACAAGAAAACTGGCGAGCTATACATGCTCTATAATGTGCATCTTTTACTGAGAAAAAATTATTTTAGACAAAAAAATTAACAAGAAATCACTATTTACAAAATATACCCCATTTTACTTCAAAACCCAATATGCACTTCTTTACATATTTAAAACCATAACGTTTCAGATTAAAACTAGAAAACACCATAAACCATCTTCCAAAAGCTTTTATAATTTCAAGTTCTTTAAAAGTTAACAATGGGGCTAGACTCAAGGTGGGTTTCCAAACTTAACTAGGCTTTTCCTAGACACTCCCACAAGGTCAATTCTCTCAACTATATATATTCCTAATCCATTCTTCTCTTTTTAACCTTTTCCAGTTTATAAGGTTTTACTGCCAAACCCACTAACCTGAAATACTATCGTATGGGATTTACCGTTCTTCCATACAAAGTATATTGTACACTTCCCACCCAAATTACCTAAGGGTCTCAAATTTCCATGTTCATTCTTTTAGTGTACAAAATAGATATCCCAATTCATGCCATATTATGCTCTTTCTGTTTAGTGCGTTCCTCTATGGATCTAAGTATATATATAATACATATTTATATTATTTTTTTAAATACAAATACATTCACTCACAATCTATATAGGAATCCTAAACCTAGGCTCTGTTATAGATGTAACAACCCGAATTCCAACAGACCGATTTTTTTTTTCAAAATTCTAATCCATCGAAACTCGTGTTGGTTGCTCTGGTACCCTGTAGAAAAGACAGATATAAAATATATCAAAGCTCATAAAACATCTCACAGCGGAATGGATAAAATATAACATAATCAAAATATAGCCTTACCCAATTTATAATAATGCCTAACCAGTATCCAATGCTATCATATCTCTGCCTAAGTCTGACATGTGAGTATGTGATGAGGAGTGGGGTCATAACACAAGTTCCGGTGATTGAATTTAAACTACACATCTTGGATAACCCTACATATACCGTTCAATTACATTTTCTTATTTATTAGTTTACTAGGGTTAACAGCACTCAAGGCTTACACACATGTCGTACCCATTTATTTCCCAGTGGATTAACCTAATACAACATATATGTAGTTATCCCCAAATTAAGGTACACCCCCATGGTACCCCACTCGCACAGTCTCTTCCGTAATGCCACAAAAATATATGCAGTCCCTCATCCTACGCCGGAGTGACGTACTGACCTCTATATAACAATGCTACATTCCGCACAGAACCACCATCGCCATGCTACATAAGCGTACGATCTGCCCCCTTTAATTGAATCAGATCACAGAATAATTCCCTAGAGTCTACGATACAACACCCAAAGCAGACATGCATGTGTTTAGACTTTCCTACATATGTATCGTTAATCGTACTTGATGACTTAACCATACATATCCTCTACTGTGCAACGAGTCCCGTGGCAGGTCTGTACAAGAAACATGGAACTTGGTCGGGAGCTTTTCTTATATCTATTTACACAGATACTATGGTCTGCATTTTCAGTGGCTATGGTCCCACCTGTCCCCTCCGTCAATTAATGAAAGACGAACAAGGTTGAGAACTAATGACTTGGCCCAAGAGCAAAATAAATCCTAATTGGCATGTCCCTCACCCATAGCCTTGATAGCAAAAGGTTTATGGTCTGTTGATTTAGCTCTCCACCTTTCTGCATCGCGCATCACGTATCAATCTTACTATCGATGGTAGGTACCCATTGTTGACGACAAAAAATGTTGAAAACACCAAAGATTCCTATTACTAGGAATAGTTAATTCGGTCGCAAGACTAAGTAAGAGAAAGCGGTAAATGACAAGAGAATTTATAGAGGTTCGGCCGTGGATTAGGCCTATGTCCACTTTGGAAAGGTGTCGGAATTTTATTAATCACTCAAGAATTACAAGGATAGAGCCACACTCATTACATTCACTCTCATGATCGCCATATGCTAGGTATTTAGGGAAAAATATATTTAATTCTCCTTCTTCCTCAAATAGGAGATGCCATTAATGGGACTCATGGAGCTCTAGGAAGGTCTCAAGTGAAGAAAATCCAACCCCTTTGAAGTGTGAGGCCATGGGCTATTTATAGGAGTGGGGGTAGGTAGGAGTAGGTAAGAATGGGGGACCACATGCAGATTTTTGCACCTGCCACGTGTACTAGCATGAAATTCGCTCCCATCATGCGCACTAGCAGGAAACTCGCACCCACCACGCGCACTAGCAGAATTTTCGCACCCGAGGTTGGTAGCGAAATTTCGCACCTGTTGGATGCAAATTTTCCCTCCCAGTTGGGTGCGAAGTCTGACTCATGGGTGGTGCGAAGGCCTTGGGTGTAACACCCCACACCCGCTATAGTCACTCATTAAGGGAATGCCATAGCATCGGTGGAGTATTTTTAGTGAGTATAGAACAGTAAAATTACAACAAGACAGATATAATGTAATACTTGAAAATTTAAAACATCATCTCATAGCAGCGGAAAGTAAAACATGTTTGGTTACATCATAAAACCATAACAAGAGTCAAGAACAAAATATCCATCCTGAATAAAATAAGTACATAATCCCACTACTCATAACAAATAGCCATAACAGAAAAGATAAGATAAGCTGAGCTCTACATCTACGGTCCAAGCTCCAAGAGATAGATAAAGCAAACTGATCAAAGCCCACTAGCACTAGGCCCAACCTGAGGACCTGAAGGAAAAAGATAAAAACAACGGGGGTCAGACATAAGCCTGAGTGAACCCTATCTCCTTAATAATACAATTATTAAAGTAATTAGGGTATGATATGAACTCGGTATGGTATCTTTGGGGATAATGACTACACTAAGTTGCCCACGAACACAGGACGAATTAAGATAACCGTAAAGACGCATCTACCCACCCAAGGATAATTACTAACTGCACCACACCAGTCACTCCTACTCAAAGGTTGATCCCACCCAAGGATATCAAAGATAGATATAACCAGTAGTTTCCTGTACCCTAGTTGACTACATAGGTGCCGTCTGCCCCTATCTCTACTAGGTGTACCCCACTACCCCAAGCGATCGGCTCCCTAACGTAGGTATCCGTGCTGGGCCCACAGTGGGGTGTATCATTCCCCAAAGTGGCAACCCAAAAGCAACACCGGTGCACGGGTTATACCTACACGATGCAACAACGTCTTACCTCCCAGTCCCGGGCCCACACACGCATATGAAACCCGATGGGCCTGCGTTGCCACCGCTAACCCCGTTTTGGCCACTTATAGACAAGCCCAGTATGCGTGTCCCGTCCTCGGCTTGGGCCGAGCTACAAAGATACATATGGGATACTGGTTGTAATGGGCCCTCCACAAGCTACCCACCAGAGCTTGTTATTAATCTAGTGTTCCCCACTTAACCCTTTAATCATGTTTAATTACATGTTTCACTTGGTTAAGTATTCTAATCGTATTTTCTATTGCCACCCAAGGCAACCCACTAGATTCCTCATGCCACCCAAGGCACCCACTTAACCCCTCATGTCCCACTACATGCTAATATGGTTAAGTGTTTCTTAATTAATTAAGACCGTGATTCCCCATAAAGACCTCCCACATTAGACTGGCTGTTATGACCGCCTGGTTAAGCCGGTAGGGTCCGGGCAGTCTTACGTCATAACAGAGTCTAACCTCGTGTCTTTACTTTAATCACGTATTTAATTTGTGCCTAAGACCTCTCACATTAGACTGGCTGTTATGACCGCCTGGTTAAGCCGGTAGGGTCCGGGCAGTCTTACGTCATAACAGAGCCTAACCTCGTGTCTTAGTCGATTAATTACACCTAATTAATCACCCCCATATTAATTATCCCTAATTAATATCAATTTATTCATAACATGGGTAGACCTAACTCAATAGGTGAATTCCCATGGGGTAGACCTAACTCAATAGGTAAATTCCCACTTATGTTAATTAATTTTTTATGGTATGCTTAATCATACCCATTTCAACATACTTTTAATTAACATATTAATTAACCCCATCGTTCCCCACGTAAATCGTCATTATGACATAACATAATAAAGGGAAGATTTACCACACATAACATGGGTTTAGCATATAACTTTATCATGGGTTAAGAGGATGTCAACTTGCATATATGAGCATGTATTAACCCAACTATATTCAACCCAAACTTGCATATTATCAAACATGTGTCTTACATAACATGTTGCATATGAACTTACATATCATCAAACATGTGATTTGCATAACATGTTGCATATGAACTTACATATCATCATACATGTGATTTGCATAACATGTAGAACTTGCATTTTAGCATATACTTAACTTGCATAAGCACTCACATACTTGCATAAGCATTCATATACTTGCATAAGCTTGCATATCATGTTAAACTTGCATTTCAACATATACATAACTTGCATAAACATTCACATACTTGCATAGGCTTGCATATTATGTTAAACTTGCATTTCAACATATACATAACTTGCATAAACATTCACATACTTGCATAGGCTTGCATATTATGTTAAACTTGCATTTCAACATATACATAACTTGCATAAACATTCACATACTTGCATAGGCTTGCATATTATGTTAAACTTGCATTTCAACATATACATAACTTGCATAAACATTCATATACTTGCATAGGCTTGCATATTATGTTAAACTTGCATTTCAACATATACATAACTTGCATAAACATTCACATACTTGCATAGGCTTGCATATTATGTTAAACTTGCATGACATAAGGCATATAACTTGCAAAACACATAATATTCACTACATCAAGCTTGCATAAATATATGGATCCACAAACATAGCCATACTTTATCACATCTTATCATAATCAATTCAATAATTGATTATTAAGGGGATAGAAGCTCACCAAAACAAGATTAGCAAGTTAAATGAAGCAAATCCCAATGATTAAGTAGAAGAAGATGTAGATTAGCTTGCAAACCCTCTTAGGATTTTTAGTGGAGGCTCTCCAATTTTCTAAGTGGTGGCATAATGGCCTTAGATCTATTTTTTTGTAAGGATAAGGGGGGTATTAGGGTGTATATATAGATTAGTTAGATGTTTTAGGACCATAGGATATACCCTAGAACCAATCCTAGCCTTTAAAGCATGTCTTGGGGAAGAAGTCAAGTGTAGGAACCATTTAGGGCCCAAAAAAAAACAGCCCAAAACTCATCCCGGGCCTCAAAACATGAGCAGTTTTTTATTTTTCGTGAAACTTTGACGGGCCATAACTTGGTCATACGGACTCCGATTTACGAAAACTCGGACTCTATTTCGCGTATTTTTCCGAGACGAACGCAATGGCACAGCCCGTTTCCCCTGATTCAGAATATTAAATTTAATTCTGCTCTGATTTATGTTATAACAAGTTATTTAACATACGGGGTGTTACATTGGGTGTAGGCGCTTTTATGGCTCGTGGTTCGGTTTCACGGATCGGAATACGAGGCCTTTGTTTGGCAATTTTTGGAGGAGTGGTGAGGTTCGAGGAAGTTATCGGATGAATGCTGACTTTTGAGTCGATACGGTGATTCTGGGAAATACACTTGTTGGCGGAAATCCGATGAATCAGGGGGTGCCTTGGACCCGCACCGGTGATGCGCCCGGACCCGCACCGCCGGGACTGTGGGGCCACGTTCCCCCATTGGCGCTACGCCCGGACCTGCTTGACGGCTCGCCTTCGGCTCAGGTGCGGACGAATACTGATGGAGGTTGCGTTCGAGGGATGTGACTACCTGGTAGTGTCCAGACTCGAGTGTTCCGGTATTGGACCCCATATGATATTCGCGATTCCTCTGGGCTGTAATATTACGCGATATGTTGAGTTGAGCGTGTTTTGTGTACTTCTGGGAACTAGACCAAAAGGTCTGTTAAAACCCGAGGTCTTCTGCTATCTAATGGTTGGACCTGTCAGTATACAAGAGTGGTGGTAACCTAGCCAAGTCAGGCAACGAGATCGTCGAATCACCTATGCCACCCTACAATCTTCTGATTGCCCACTATCGTGGTAATCAAGGCATACTCACTGGGTAGAAACGTGCAAACCTAACCTCTGTGAGCACAGTAGAACGATGTCATAGCACAGAGGGCTACTAAAAGTACCTTCCACGTTCCAAGAAGCCGCGTGCTTCCCCTTCCAGTCCTTCGGAGCCAGCAGAATATCAACAGAATAACATAATAAACAGATGGACATGCGCTCCCCTTGTGCCTGATGACACCATGATGATCTACCCCATTCGGTTATTCATCCTCAAACGTACGGACTGGTCCAAGCACCTCATTTTAATGTGTTATTAACTATGTGCTTGCTCTACCTCATCAGGTTTCCAGTTTAACTTGGTTATCTCAAATCATATTAACTTCTTATCCAGTTACCAAGTTCATTCTGAGCCCCTTATATCTCTAAGGAATGGACCCCGTTTGCTTATTAATTTCAGTCATATAACTTAGCCCGTTTAAGTTTATTAATAAGCCCATAACATGTTATTCTCTAGATTGTAATTCAAGGTATGTAATCTACAATCTCTTTATATTGTTCATTGTCCAATTTCATATCTACAATAACATGTTCTACTTAATAAGTAATTAAGTATATCTCAATTCACATGTTTCATGTTAAATATGTCACTTATTATTTATGATTAAATATAATTTATTTAGTTTCGTAAGTTTGCCTCGTTATTTCGTATTTAGTCATAATTTTATCTTACACTATCACTACAACTTGTCGTTGTTTACTTATTAACTTAGTTCTCTTAACTAAGGTTTACCAATAAGTTTCCTTTCCATTAATATAACTTATATTGTCCCCATCAGTGGATTTCAGATTCTCGTCCTTACTGATAATTTAATTTACAATTAAGTACAAGTTATCTCATTACATAAGTTATTCTATTTTCTTTATCATTTATTATAACCTAAATTATAATTTCTACTTGTCCCTAGGACAGGCCTACCTATTATATAACATTCTTATCTAATGTAATTAATTATAATAGGTTATTATCATTCCTCGTTCATTCTACTTCATTTACTGTTGTAACTTTCATTCATTTCCTTATTCATTTCCATTAATCACAATAAGTGCCATTTATTTCTATCATTTTATATACATATATTCATATACATGCTTATGCAATAGACCTCTTACATTAAATTAACAACTTGTGGATGCTGGATTTTCCGGGTGGTTCCGGGCAGACTTCTACCATAAGTTGAATTTAGCCTCGTGTGTTAGCACCATTACATATATATTTATGCACTAGACCTCTCACATTAAATTAACAACTTGTGGATGCTGGATTTGTTGGGTGGTGTTGGGCAGACTTCTACCACAAGTTGAATTTAACCTCGTGTCTAAGTGTGTTACAAAATTCTAATTCCTGTAATTTTCCATATAATTTAGGCGTGTCCATTCTTCCTAATTTTTACTGTAATTCTATTTTTACATATCACACTTAATATCATGTTAATTCCATTTTAACTTATAATCACGTCGCATGTTCTTTCTAGCATGTAATTAGCTCCATTCTAAAATAATAACATGTAACTATCAATTATGTAATTATTCTAATCTAACAATTTGACATGTAATTATCCCAATTTCTACAGTTAAGGGTTCAAGTACATAGTCATAGGTTAACATGTAACTAGAATATATATATATACAATAGTAATCGTTACACATATTTTAACAAGTTTACATTTCAACATATTAACATTTGAACCTATTATCATTTCAGTCATATTAACATTTAACCATTTTTATGTTTAAACATATCAAATTAACATTTCAACATATTAGTGTTTAAACATATCAATCATTCTAGCAGATTTACATAGCATATTAACAGGGAATGTCAAACGATAAATATACCATTATCAAAAATGGTATAACTTAAATCCACTCACCTAAATTGCTTTTCAATTTCCTGAATCTGGTCTAGATCTAGCATTCAATGGTCCCCTAACTGAATTTAGAACCTAAATAACCATGGATCCATAATTCTTAACTAAAAGAAGAAAAGAAGAAAGTGGAAAAATTCAAATAGACCAGATCCAAGAAATTACCTTACTTCGAATAGAATTCCGAACACCTTCTTTATTAATTTACATTCTTTTCCTTCAGATCTTGAATCGGAATTTTCCTAAACTAATTATTCTATTTTCTAAAGAGATTTGAGGAGGAAGAAGAATGACAGAGTATAGACGTCGTCTCAGAAAATATGAGATTCAAGCCAGGCTCTACAAGCTTATTTATAGGTGTTCAGCAACGAATTTGGCCAAAAAGTAGTCCATGTTCGCGCACAAGAATCTACCCTAGATCGGGGGGGTTGACCCATGGGTCGACACCCTCGTTATGGGGTCGACCCCTAACGGGTCTTTTTCCGGCCTATTGTTCCCGCATTAGAAAATTTGAATTTTCTGATTTATATATATAGATAATAAACCTAATGTGTATACAAACTTCTAAAGCCCATAACTTCTTCATACGTTGTCCTTTTTATGCAAACTCGAAGTCGATATGAACCGGAATTCCAAGATGAACGCAATGTTATAGTCAGTTTTTCTTAATTTTGAATATTTAATTAAGTTATTCTCATTTTATCATTTTTAACTAAAAATGGAGGGTGTTACAATGCTCCTTACTGGTTTTGAACTTAGATTCCCGACAATTTGAGGTGTCCTAGGTTTCGAACTGAATCACTTAATACTTTATAGCTTTTTCCGCACTCCAAGTTAGCTTCGAGCTAGTCTTTGGAACTCTTACTCTTTTGATCTTATATTGACTAATTGGGGATGTTAGACCTCGTTTTTTTACTAACACCAACCTCACTTTTTTTCATCGCCGGAGCAACTAACCAATTCAACTATACTGACCACAATATTCATAAACGTATTAATGTGCATGACTAAAGCCCATTAATGGTATACTGAGACAAAACCATTCTGCAACGTTCATAATCTGTATTCCATAACTACCACCTCCTATAGCTATAAACCTAACATCAATACCAAGTACTCCTACAATTCCTCATGCAAGTTGCGATCTGGATCCGTCAACACTCATCCATAACCCTCCACTCAACATCATAGTATTCAGCACAAGAATCTCTAGCAAGATCTCCCACGATCTACAGCTGAGACCTCGGTTAACCATCCATTATCTAAACTGAAACAACTCCAGTAAAACTGCTACCAATTAAACCTTCGAACCCATTGATTTCATTGGCACGATCTCATACCTTCTTTTAAACAAAACATCATCAATCAAATATCACCACCGAAGACCTGATCCTTATATTAACCAACTCCAATCACAACAAGAACGACAGTGTATAACCATGGCCAGTTTTCAACGGTTGCTAACGAAATTTCCAACGGCTAGCAACAACTTCTTGGTAAAAAATTTATTTTAATAACTTAAATGTTTGAAACCATAAATAGCCATTGCTTCAAATGTCATTTGCAGTAAGTGGAAATTATGGCGTATACAGGCCTGGTGGCTAAGAGCCATTTTGGTGTCTTCCCCAAAACATTCCTTCCCAAATTCCATTACCTCCTCCTCCTGCCTGTGAACTGCAACCACCATCCACCTCCAAATCACCCCCAGCAGCTTCAATTGGCACTCTCGGGCTTCCTACAACCTCCAATCATCTCCCTATTAAGATTATTTCACTAAACCCTAATTAGTTTAGATTTGTGAAATAAAGCTTAATTAGTGATTATTGTTGTTTTAATAAACCCTCAATTGTTTGTATATCCCAATTGAATGTAATTTACAATTATTAGCATCAAAATGTCCAAGTTCATAATTTTTTAATATTTATATATGTTGGTTATTCAGTGTAAATGAGCATTTGAGCTTGCACTGAGTTAGTTAGGAATGATATAAACGATTTGGTGCATGTTTTGTAAATTATTCACATTGCATTTTTTCTCTTTAAAATCAATTTTAACCATTTTTTGTACCATTTTATTGCATTTATCCATATTATACAATTTTGATGACATGAACCTACGTGCAACAGCACAAATACTCAATCATAAACAAATATAAACTCACGCACACAACACACATGATAAACATCACGACACAAACAATGCACAAGCAACTATCACATATAATAAACAAGCACATAGCAGGACATAACACATGCAACAACTCACACATATCATACACACACAACAACTCACACATATCATACACACACAATAAAATATTATACATATAGAACTCATACATGTCATACACACACAACAAATACCGACAACACACAAATGATGATATATATGTATTATATCATGCATTACAATTTTTAATGATTCATTATATCATAATTATTATGAATTATATATATATATATCCTAACATAATACGATGATATATTTATGCGATAGGTATTATGTTTGGCTCTCGACGGCGTAGCTCTTCCCACTCGGGAGATGAGAGTAGTGGTCCTTTCCATCTCGTCCAACTGTATATTTATTTCCTAAGGTTGATGCATCGTAAGTATCAAAATTAATAGTATAGCAGTATAATTTTTTGTACACTGAAAAGTCGGGCGTGTACGCGACTTGTGCAGGATCTTATAATATGGCTATGCGGAAAGTATGTGATATACTAACTTGTATATTTACAATAGTTATGCAGGTAAATATTTAATGTAAAAAGATCTCACAGAAGCAATATCACAGATAAGCAAGTATAGCAAATGCAGTAAATAGGAAAAATCACACCAGGGATTTTTATACTGGTTCGGAGCACCGTCCTACGTCCAGTCCCAGACTTCTATCTGGATTTTCACTAAACAACAACCTCACTTCACCCGGAGGAAACAGGTTTACAATACCCGAGCAGCCGAACGGGATTTCACGCCTCTAACAACACGAGGACTTCAACACTTGCCTCTTATAACACGAGGACTTCAACACTTGCCTCTTATAACACGAGGACTTCAACACTTGCCTCTTTCAACACCGAGGACTTCAACAATAATAAGATTTTGACTTTGAATGTGTTCTTCCTTCAACACTGATTTGTCAACAATTGAGTACACCCTTCCTATAATCTTATCCTCAAATGTAATTTGATGTTTAGTAAGATTAGGAAGTAAAATATCGAGTTGAATCACAAGTGTATGAAATATGCTTGGTGATTCAAACGATTATTGAATGCTTTTGAGTGCTTTTTGAGTGAAAAGAATAATGCAAGATAGATCAGAAAATAGAGAGTAAATTCGGTGATTTGAATGATTGCAAATTTATGTATTTATAAAGATCGAGTAGTTGCAATTATTGGTGAAGAGATGCATCTAAAAGGAGTGATTATTCATGAAGAAAAATGGATGCAACTCTTGAAGAAAGAAGATGACTTTTCAATATAACGGTCAAAATTCAAAAACCTGTTGACCTATAGAAATTTACAGGTCGACATGTTTTTAGCCGTTGGAATTTCAAAAACCTGTTGACCTATAAAATTTTATAGGTCGACCTATTTTTGACCGTTACAATTTAAAAACCTGTTGACCTATAAAAAATTGTAGGTCGACATGTTTTCGGTCATATGCATAAAAAATGCTTTTATAAGAAATATTTTAAAGCAATTTAGAAGTATGATCATTTGAGGATAGATTTTAACATTTTTTACTCTAAATAATCAACTTCTAACCTATGAAGTCATCTTGTCTTCTTTTTGTCGATGTAGAAGCTTCTTCTTGTCATAAATCAAAACAACCCGTGAAGCTTTGACTCAACATTCTCCCCCTTTTTGATTGATGACAACATGTCTTAATAAGGTATTGTTCCTTGTATATTTGCTCCCCCTGTATATATGCTCCCCCTGAATTATATAATCTGCATGACATTTGTTAGTAATATTTTCTCCCCCTTTGTCATCGACAAAAAGGGTGATTACAATAATATATATAAGACTAAGTAATAACACATGAATAAACGGTAGAACGAAATACATAGAATGTCATACATATTACAAGTAAAACCAAAATAGACACACCGGAAGTACCAGGAAGTCGAATAGTTAAATACATAAGCAAATTAAAAGGTTAAAAGATAACTATGAGATGATTATTGTGAAGGCCAGTCCGAATCACTATCATCCTCATCATCTTTGTTTCCATCCTCTTCTTGTTCCTCATTGTCGCTGTTATCATTGTCCTTTTCAACATCGTCATGAGCTTCTTCTTCAATATACGACATTCCACGACCACGAGTATGTTGAGTACTCGCTCCAGAGCTAGTACCTTCTTCAGAGGAAGACCATGTAAAAGTAGGTGGCATAGGTCGTTTTCCGGGATCTTGAGCAAGGGTTACGGAAGTTGAAGCACAAGAGATTGCTTCCCAAATTGTACTGAAGAAAGATTTTAATTTGTTGAACCGTTTATCGAGTTTGGTGTCCAAGCGGTCGAGTTTATTATCGGTACGTTTTAGTCGAGCTTCGAGTAAGAATTGATTACGTGCAATTTGCTCAAGAGTTTCCTTAGTCGAAGAGGTAGGAGGCGGAATTGTAACATCTTCAGGCCTTTGCCTAGGGATTTGAGAAGAAGATGTTTGTGGAGGACCTTGTTCAACATAGTGTTCAAACGAAATAATACTCATAGCAGGAATCGGTAACTTCATCCTATTTTTAGATACTTTATCAATACATTTTGGTATTGATATTGTAGATTCGGGAGATCTTACGCCACATTCCATGAGACAACGCATGATATACTCGTTATAAAACAAGTGTGGCCTTGTATGTTTATTTACCAGTACAATCTCATCGAAAATCATGTCTATCCAATTTACCCTGATATTTGCAAAAATGGCATACAGGGCTTTAAAGTTTTCTCTGTACAGTGCATCAAAGTTACCAGTCCTTGGAAGAAGAGTATGTGTGATACAAAGATGGAGAAGTCTGGCCGATGGTCTTAGATTGATACCCTTAATACTTGACTTATGGTCTTCAATAAAAAGGTGACTATTTCTATCTCGTATATGTATAGGGCAAAAATCATTACTAAATTGAATACCTTCGTTGTGGGTTCGGAGTATTTCCGCCATCCGGTCTTTGGAAAGAAAGACGTGTTGACCACAGACTACGGACCATAAGCAATTATCCGAGTTTTGGGGTTTAAATTTGTCTAAATTGAGATTGGCATAAAAAAGTTTTATCAAGGTATGACTTATCTCAACATTATTGTCTTCAAAATCTAGTAGAGACTTTATACCCGCTCTTCTTGATAATTCACTAACATCGTAGAGGACGAAATCAGAGAATTTGAGAAAGGATCTGTGGTGAATTGTATAGTCTTTCATCTTGTTCCATCTAGTCACAGCAAGAGGATCCATAAGCCATTGCTTGATTTGAGTATCAATAGGTTGAACAGGGGCTTGAGAAGATGTGGTTTTTGACTTCTTATGCTTAGGAGCCATTGAAGAGATTGGGGAATTTGAAGATTTATAATAGATTAGGTTTTTAAGGAAAAAGGATTAAGAAAAATTCTTAAGAATTATGGATTTAGAAGATGATGAGAATGAATAAATAAGGATGTTTGATGAAGAGATGAAAGGATTTTAAATATTGAATGGATGGATTGTAATGAAGGGATGTATTTAATCAAAAAGAAACCGACGTGTCTAACAGGGATTTGAAAAAAAATGAAGGCGGTCGACAGGTAGGTTAGGGGCTGTCGACAGGTATAAGGTCTGGAAGTATGTGTGATACTTTATATATAAAAACCGGTCGACAGAAATAATATAGGCGGTCGACAGGTTTACTTTCTGGAAAAAAAATAAACCAAAGATTATGTGCAGACCGGTCGACAGGAAAAAATAGGCGGTCGACAGGTTTACTTTCTGGAAAAAAAATAAACCAAAAAATATGTGCAGACCGGTCGACAGGGAAAAAATAGGCGGTCGACAGGTTTATTTTCTGGAAAAAATATAAACAAAAAATTTATGTGTAGACCGGTCGACAGGAAAATATAGGCGGTCGACAGGTTTACTTTCTGGAAAAATTAAAACAAAAATTATGTGTAGATCGGTCGATAGGCTAATATTGGGGCGGTCGACAGGTACTGATTAAGTTTGTTTTTACCAAATGATGTGAAGAATATATATAAACTTTATATAATAAAAAATTTATTCAAACAAAAGTGAATACAAAACAAATGCAAATTTATTTTAAAAAAAATTCTAAATGCAAAAAATTTATCTTCTTGGCTCCCATGGATTCTTTGGTTCCCAAGAATTGTATCTCTCACTAGCTCCTTCATTGTTTTGATAATTTCTATCCCAAGAGTTTGGAGTTCGTGAAGATGTTGGTATAGGAATTGGTTCATGTACGCCATGTCTGTCAGAACCACAGAAGAGAGAAGCTAATCGTTCGAGGTATGTCAAACGTGAAGTCGTGAGTTTTTGCTCGTAAAACATTTGTTGCTGATAGTAATGTATTTCGTCGATCTTTTCTTTGGTTCGGGGAGAGCAAAATAAAACTTTCTTGCTTCTCTTAGGAGTAGGCGTGGTTCCTGGCGTTCGAGATGGTTGATGATAACCTGGTGGATGCTCTGGTGTTTTTGGGGAGTTATGTTCCGTTGGTTTGGAACTCGTGATTGAAATGTGGGAGTTTTCGGCACATTTTTCACAAATGTGTGCCATGAGGTAAAAGAAAATATATAAGAGTTTTGAGAGAATGTTTGTCTGATAGCACTCAAAAACAAAATGCATTTATATAGAGAGAATTTTCTATCTAAAGGAAAAAAGATGGTTTGTATTAGCTTTACCGTAGAAAAACTCTCTGCTATATATAGTAAAAAGAAAAGTCATTGGTTTCTGATTAAGAAATACGAACTCTTGTTATATTAAACAATATTATCCTTCGAGTTCTTTTCTGGAAACCAACCCTAGCTCTCTACGTAACTTGACAAAAATTGATTCTAGTAGAGGCTTTGTGAATATATCAGCTAGTTGGTTTTCTGTATTAACGAATTCAAGATTTATATTTCCTTTTTCAATGTTATCTCTTAGAAAATGATGTCGAATGTCAATGTGCTTAGTTCGAGAGTGGTTAACTGGGTTTTTGGATAAATTTATTGCACTTGTATTGTCACAATATATAATAGAGTTTGTTAAGTTCATACCGAAATCTCTAAGTGTTTGTTGCATATATATAATCTGTGTACATGCCAAAGCTGCTGAAATATATTCTGCCTCGCATGTCGATAGTGAAACACAATTTTGTTTCTTACTAAACCAAGAAACAAGTGATTTTCCAATGAAATGGCACGTACCACTTGTACTCTTTCTATCCGTTCGTGATCCTCCGAAATCAGCATCACTATATGATACTAATTCGAACGCACAATCCTTAGGATAGAAAAGACCAAAATCTTTGGTGTTATTAAGATATCGAATAATTCGTTTCACTGCTCGTAAATGCGATTCCTTGGGATCAGCTTGAAAACGTGCACACAAACAAACACTCATCATAATGTCAGGACGACTAGCTGTTAAATATAAGAGAGAACCTATCATACTTCGATACGTCTTTTGGTGTACACTCTTCCCACTTTCATCTTTTTCAAGATGACTAGTTGTACTTATCGGAGTCGGTTTTCCGGAAGTATTTTCAAGTCCGAATCTTTTAACAAGATTTTCACAATATTTCTCTTGGTTTATGAAAATACCATTTGGAAGTTGTTTAATTTGAAGACCAAGAAAGTATGATAACTCTCCCATATGTGACATTTCAAATTCTTTTGTCATGATATCTGAAAATTCTTTACAAAGTCTCTCATTTGTTGAACCAAAGATTATGTCGTCCACATATATTTGAATAACAAGTATATCTTTGTGCGAATGTTTAATAAATAATGTTTGATCAACCTTTCCTATTTGGAATCCAGAGTCGATAAGATGACTTCGTAGTCGTTCGTACCAGGCACGTGGTGCTTGTTTTAAACCGTACAAAGCCTTTTTAAGCTTAAAAACATGATCTGGATATTTTTCATGCTTTAATAAGGGTGGTTGTTCAACATATACTTTTTCTTTTATAAAACCGTTTAGAAATGCACTCTTGACATCCATTTGATATAATTTAAAATTATGATGACAAGCAAACGATAGAAGAATTCTGATTGCTTCTAGTCTAGCGACAGGTGCAAAAGTTTCTTCATAATCGATACCCTCTTCTTGATTATATCCTTGAGCTACTAACCGTGCTTTGTTCCGAGTTATGTTTCCTTGTTCATCAACTTTGTTTTTGTAAACCCATTTAGTTCCGATAACTGATTGATCGGATGGCCTTGGAACAAGTTCCCATACATCATTGCGTTCGAACTGATTAAGTTCTTCTTGCATAGCAATGATCCAATATTCATCGGTAGCAGCTTCTTTAGGATTCTTAGGTTCGATGTTTGAAATGAATGCAACATGTCCCATTTGGTTAAGTTGACTTCTAGTTCTAATTTGAGATGAAACTTCTCCAATTATATTTTGAACCGGATGATCTCTCAATATTTTTGGAGGAGATCTTATTCTAGTTGGAGAAACTATCTCAGGAGGTTGAGGAATATCGTTGATAATTTCGGAGTCAGAATCCTCATTTGTGACAACAGTGTCATTTATATTGATATTTTCGTCATCATCAATTTTTATATTAGGAAACTGATAGTATTCATCGAAGGATATATGAAGTGATTCTTCGATAATTTTGGTTCTTTTATTGAATATACGATAAGCTTTACTATGATCTGAATAACCAACAAAGATTCCTTCGTCAGCTTTTGAATCAAATTTACCAAGATGATCTTTCGTGTTTAAAATAAAACATTTCGAACCAAAAACTTTGAAGTATGAAATATTTGGCTTTCTTTCATTAAATAATTCATATGGTGTATTTTTAGTTAGAGGTCGAATGGAAACTCGATTCAAAACATAACATGCAGTTGCTATAGCTTCTGCCCAAAAATGCTTTGGTAACGTGCTTCCATTTAATAATGTTCTTGCACATTCTTGTAACGTTCGAGTTTTCCGTTCTACAACCCCGTTTTGTTGTGGAGTTCTAGGAAAGGAAAAATTGTGTGATATACCTTTCTTTGCACAAAAATGTTCAAACTTATTATTTTCGAACTCTCCGCCATGATCACTTCTTATATTCTTTACTTTAAGTCCCTTCGATTTTTGAATACGTTTGATGAAGGATTTGAATTTTTCAAAAGTGTCACTTTTATTTTTAAGAAACATAGTCCAAGTATATCAAGAATAATCGTCAACGATTACAAATACATACCGACTATGATTTATGGATTGTATTTGAGTAGGTCCAAATAAATCCAAATGTAATAGTTCAAGTGGTTGTAATGTCGAGATTACTTTCTTAGATTTAAATGATGACTTGGTTAGTTTTCCAATTTGACATGCGTCACAAAGATTGTCAACTTTGAAACTCAGATTTGGTAAACCTCTGACTAGATCATTTTTAGCTAGCTTGTCAATAGTTTTAAAGTTTATATGACAGAAACGTTTGTGCCATATCCATGGATCATTTTCCTTAGCAATAAGGCACATATTTGAATTTTGATTAAAATTCATATTTAAAATATATATATTTCTGTCTCTATATCCTTCAAAAACTAAATTTTTATCTTGGTCGAGTATGTTACATTTGTCATTTGAAAAGGAAATCGTAAACCCTTTGTCACATAACTGACTAATGCTTAGTAAGTTATGTTTTAGATTTTTAACTAGCATGATATTAGTAATAAGAGGTAAATTAGGAGTACCGTAATTGCTCACATCGCCTTTGCCGATGATGAAGCCTTTTGAATTGTCTCCAAAAGTGACTGAGCCTCCGTCAAAGTATGTAATATTCGTTAATATGCTCTTGTCTCCAGTCATATGCTTCGAGCAACCACTGTCCAGAATCCATTTTCCTCTTTTCTTAAGTGGGACCTGCAAAAATAATATTAAGTCCATGGTACCCACTTTTTATAGGGTCCTAAGAGTTAGGTCTTAGGAATCCAAACCCATATGGGTCCGGTATCCCCTTTATATAAATAATTTGGATTATGATGCACAGTACTTAAAAAAATTTGAATGTACTTGTTCCTAATCAAACTATTATTTGTTTTAGGAACCCATACTTTTATAAATTTAACATCCTCCTTTTGAGGTTTCACAATCGGTTTTGTTTTGGAATATAATAGACTAAGATTTTTCTTAGCTTCAGTTTCTTGCACTACCTTATTTTTTCTTTTTCTTTTACCAAGATATTTCTTGATAACTTGTTTCTTATATCCCAATCCTTGTTTATTAGTAACTGATTGTGAATTCTCAATAATTTTAGTCAAATTTTCTCGACCTTTGTTATAGTTAGAAACATTTTTAGAGATGTTATCTAACTTTGTTTGTAAACTAGCTTTTTCAAGGTCTAGAATCTTGACTTTTGCTTTAAGCTCATGATTTTCAGCAATGAGAATATCATTTTTCTCTTTTTGAACTTCAATTTCTTGAGTTAAAAGAGATAACTGAGAATTAGAATTAGAAGATAATTCTTGTTCCTTTTCTAGTTCCTCTTCTAATATTTTCTTCTCATCTTTTAACATATCTCGTTCTAGTTCTGCTCTATTCAACATTGCTTTGACTTCTTTTAATTCATGTTTTGTATCTTTAAATTTAAACATTAATTTATCATAAATATCAAGCATATCCTCAAAAGTAGGAATTTGTACCTCATCCTCTGTTGCCATAAAACATACATTTGCTTGTTCAGTGTCTGATTCACTTTCGCTGTCAGATGAAGATGAGTCTGAATCATCCCATGTTACTGAGAATGCTCTTTTCTTCGATTTGTCTTTCTTGAATTTTTCGAATTTCTTCTTTTTCTCTGGACAATCTTTATGCATATGTCCCTTTTTGTGACAGTTGAAGCATTCCAAAGTTGAAGAAGATGGTTTGTTTGATCCAAACTTCTTTTTGTCGTATCGACTAGCCTTTCTTTGTTTCAAAAACTTCTTAAAACCTTTTGCAATAAGCGCTAAGTCTTCATCTTCAGAATCTGAAATGTCTTCATCTTTTTCGGCATGAAAAGCAACATTTTTCTTTTCTTCTTTTTGTTCTCTTTTAGCCTGTAAATTTGCTTCATAGGACATTAAATTTCCTATCAACTCATCTGGCTTCATGGTAGAAAGATCATTAGCTTCTTCTATAGCTAATACTTTTCCTTCCCATTCATTAGTCAGTGAGTGTAGGATTGTTGAAACTACATCAAAATCAGAATATTTTTGTCCTAACCCAATAAGAGCATGATGAATAGTTTGAAACCTTGAATACATCTCATTGATTGTTTCATTTGGCTTCATTTTGAAATTTTGGAATTGACTTTTCAACAAAGCTATTTTTGCTTGTTTAACCTTGTTAGTACCTACATGAGTTGTTTTTAGCGTTTGCCAAATTTGATAAGCAGTGGTACAGATACTAACACGGTTATACTCATTTTGGTCTAATGCACAAAACAACATATTTATTGCTTTTGCATTTACTGCTGCTGTTGTTTTCTCAGCAGGAGTCCATTCTGCATACTCAGTAGTTGGATTAACTATTTCTTTCTGAGTAGCATTCCAAGCATCATAACTTGTTGATTGCATATAGAAAGCCATACGTGTTGCCCAATAACTATAGTTTAGGCCATTAAAGAAAGGAGGTCTTTGTGTTGATTGACCTTCAGTGTAAGTGTTAGTGCAGGTACTTGCATTATTTGCCATATTACTAGAATATATCAAATAACGTTGTTACGGTTATATGATGACCGTGCTCTGATACCAATTGAAAAGTCGGGCGTGTACGCGACTTGTGCAGGATCTTATAATATGGCTATGCGGAAAGTATGTGATATACTAACTTGTATATTTACAATAGTTATGCAGGTAAATATTTAATGTAAAAAGATCTCATAGAAGCAATATCACAGATAAGCAAGTATAGCAAATGCAGTAAATAGGAAAAATCACACCAGGGATTTTTATACTGGTTCGGAGCACCGTCCTACGTCCAGTCCCAGACTTCTATCTGGATTTTCACTAAACAACAACCTCAATTCACCCGGAGGAAACAGGTTTACAATACCCGAGCAGCCGAACGGGATTTCACGCCTCTAACAACACGAGGACTTCAACACTTGCCTCTTATAACACGAGGACTTCAACACTTGCCTCTTATAACACGAGGACTTCAACACTTGCCTCTTTCAACACCGAGGACTTCAACAATAATAAGATTTTGACTTTGAATGTGTTCTTCCTTCAACACTGATTTGTCAACAATTGAGTACACCCTTCCTATAATCTTATCCTCAAATGTAATTTGATGTTTAGTAAGATTAGGAAGTAAAATATCAAGTTGAATCACAAGTGTATGAAATATGCTTGGTGATTCAAACGATTATTGAATGCTTTTGAGTGCTTTTTGAGTGAAAAGAATAATGCAAGATAGATCAGAAAATAGAGAGTAAATTCGGTGATTTGAATGATTGCAAATTTATGTATTTATAAAGATCGAGTAGTTGCAATTATTGGTGAAGAGATGCATCTAAAAGGAGTGATTATTCATGAAGAAAAATGGATGCAACTCTTGAAGAAAGAAGATGACTTTTCAATATAACGGTCAAAATTCAAAAACCTGTTGACCTATAGAAATTTACAGGTCGACATGTTTTTAGCCGTTGGAATTTCAAAAACCTGTTGACCTATAAAATTTTATAGGTCGACCTATTTTTGACCGTTACAATTTAAAAACCTGTTGACCTATAAAAAATTGTAGGTCGACATGTTTTCGGTCATATGCATAAAAAATGCTTTTATAAGAAATATTTTAAAGCAATTTAGAAGTATGATCATTTGAGGATAGATTTTAACATTTTTTACTCTAAATAATCAACTTCTAACCTATGAAGTCATCTTGTCTTCTTTTTGTCGATGTAGAAGCTTCTTCTTGTCATAAATCAAAACAACCCGTGAAGCTTTGACTCAACATACACGATATATATTGTTAATGATATTTTTCATCAACGCCGGAGACAGGTCTATGAAAGTGGACCTAGGCGAAAAATAAGTTGTTCAGCCATCACAAGTTTGAGGTAGTTTCACCGTCTTCTAGGTATCAAGGTTTAGAACCTGGAAGAATAATTACTCTTCCCCTAATGGGGTGAGTATCACGCTTAAGTGATTCGAGAACCAACAATTATCTTGGGATGAAGGATTCCTAAGTGCAATCCTTAACGAATGGCGTAATAGTTTATGGAAAGGGGTTCTGTACTTGGCTTGTAGAAGGGTCTGAATTTTTAAAAAGAGGGGTGTTTCACTTAGCTCATGGAAAGACTTGGATGTAGGCTCGTATACATGTAGGAAGCAAACAGTACATTGCGGCAACAATAACTGAGAAATTATATAACAATCCCATAAATAAATACTCTAAGTATTAATTCACACTTTATTGATCTTTGATTTAGAATACATGAATAGAATAGAAGAAATCCCCAAGTCGATCTAAGAATTAGGGTTTACTCTAGAGAAAAAGAATACAGAATAAAAATGAGGAAATTTTCCTGAAAATATGACCCTTGGGGTTTTATTTATTGAGAATTCAGGGCCCTTTTTGCAGTTGGGCCATTGGGCTTGCAGAAGCCTCCGTCAGCCGCTTTTCTCCTTGGTCTCGAATGTTCATATTTTGGCCGTCTTTGTGGTGCTGATTATAGATTCTGGAATGAGGGTTCCAGTCAGTTGGGGCTTCTTTGAGATTGATACGAGCTTGTCGATATATATGGCTTTCGAAAGGCATTCGTGCTCCCGGTAGTGGCTTTCGGGTGTAGGCTTCCTGTCTTCTTATGAATACTTTGAGGAGCTTTCCTTCGTGATGTATGTAGATAGTTATCGGTTCGGAACACCTGTCGGTGTCGGTACCGAGCAGATTAGTATGGATAGTCATTATCCTCTTTAGGGTTCCGGTTTGTCTTCCGGTGGAGCCTACGGGTACAGCCCGGTCTTCCGGAAGGTAGCTCCCAGTGATTTGTCACTTGTCTATCAATGTGACCCTTCAGCGTTTTTGTAGTGGATGTTTCAGAAGATGGTTCCAGATAACCCCTATAAACTTTCGGCATGATATCCTTGATGACTTTTCTCCTGAAGTATCGGTGTTAACTAGGTTAATACCGACAGCACATCTGTCTTTTTGAATTTTGATTAGCAGAGCTCTTGCCTCCCACTTTCTTAGTTTCTGACTTAGATGGCCTTTCGGTATAGAACCCCTCTATCGGATAGACCCAGCCGGATTGACCCCACCGGATGGACTCTGTCGGTAATCTGTAGCTATTGAGTTCTCTCTAGTGTTTGGCTTTTGCTTTTTGGAGAATTCTTCTGTGCTTATGTTCATCCGATTACCCCTTCACCATTAGTCATGTTTCAGAGTTAAATTTGGTAATAATGTTAGCCCCCTAGTGAATGGGTATTTTCGACTTTTCAAGTCAAGATTTTCTCGTCTAAGAGGCTGCAAGGTTTTGATCATGCAGGGTTCCTAGTTATTCGCTTTTCCAGTATGAATCATGCTCGTTGATTTGATTTAGATGTGTGGCAGAGATGAAAAAGTGAGCTTTTGCCAAAAGGAATCTTCTTCTCTTTTCTTCCTTTTTCCAACATAACATTTTACTCAAACGAGGTTACTATTCATCGAAATTTACCACACTACTCTTCAAGGTTTCAGTCTTAACTAATCATAAGTTTTCTTACTTTAATCTTCATCGCTGGTTTGGATTATTCCCTAAATTGGGGTTCGACGGTCCTAGTGCAGATTAAACTCCCGATAATTGTTTGAGACAATGTTTAGTGGTGATTTCAATAAATTGTGTCTGTCTCCAATCATTATCGGGATCCGGTAAGCAACGTTTTGTATAGATAACTAGTTTGTGATAAAAAGCAATCTAAATTGTTGACATCGATCTTCGTAGTCAGTATTATTGTTAAGTGGGTTAACAAACCTCTATATCATTTGCTTGCCTACGTGTAGTTTGCATGCACTTATCAAATGGAAATGAGATTAAAATACATGTTTATGTGACGATATCACCTGGCATGACTATGTCTGGAATTCCACAAATTGATGACTCCAGGTTGAGCAAGTTTGTTAGGCTTTGTTCAAAGGAGGTATCCATATTCCAAAATTCGTTTGTCAATACTCAGGGGGAAGTAGATGCTATTTGCCATGGTTTTGGTTTGGTCAGAATTGATGCCATTCCTGCTTTGCCACAAGACACTATCCATCATCTGCCAAAAGGGTATTTCTCCTATACTGTGACTAATATGCATCATGGGGGATTCTTCTCCTTCCCGGAATTTGTGCTTAAGCTTCTGCATTACTTGAAAGTTGCTCCCATTCAGCTTTCTCTAAATGTGTATTCCCTTCTTTTTTGCTTGGAAACTCTACCTTGGAGACATGCCGAACTTCTCTTAATGTCAATGTCCTGCAATCTCTTCTTCGTTTAACAGAGGGGTCAGAACCCCTTCTCCTTTACCCGAATCCCACAAGGAAATGGTTTAGTGATCTTATTATTGAGCCTAACAACTGGAGGGGTCAGTTTTTCTTCATAAGGTGTCCTTCTGGTGTATCTGGAACTTTTATTGATCCTGGTAGACAATTCTTTTTCTCCTCTCCATTTTTTAATCTATATCTCCTTCCAGCCTCAGTTCCTAAGGAGGTGAAGCTTGGAGCAAAGGAGCTTCAATATGTTGACGCCATGGGTGGAGTTCCTGACGAATTGAGGCAGCTTCTGTTCTATTGTCTTTAAAATCTCTTCGCAAATATACCCTTTTACCCTCAGGACAAAATTTCCTAGGATAACCTTCTCTCTTGCATTCAGTTTTCTCGAGGATGATTCACGTATTTCTCCAACTGCTCCCACCCATCTTAAGTCTTTGCCTAAAAAGAGGGTAGCTTCAGCTGCTAGTGGTGGTTTTATCAAGAGACATAAAAACCCAAATTTTATCTCCCTTCCTTTTGGTGATGAAACCTTTGAGTCGCCTGGTAGTCGATTGTTATCCAGTCCCCTTGCCCTTTTTCTTGGCAACTCTAGTAACATGTGTTATTCTTCAGTGGAGACCACAGGAAGTAATTTTGCTGCTGCCTTTTTAACATCCAAATATCAGGGAGTTTTGGATTTGAGAGAGTGTGAGCTACTCTCCCCTTCTTATTGACAATATGACCCTGTAAACCCTCCTCTACCAGCTTCGGACATTGTTGGTATTGTTAGATATGTCTTACCTTTTGTTGATGTTTCCAATATTCCAGGGTTTTCTTTAACGGATTGGTCTAGTTTTTGTCTTCACCATGTTAAGCGACAACTTTTGGTTCATACTCTTGTTCTCCTAAATTCTTCATTTGTTGACCTCATATAAGGGTTAACATTACGTTGTTCTTTTTTAGATATCCAAAGGTCAGTACATTGCTAGGGAAATGGTGGATTCATTATCTCGTTAGATGAAAGAGCTCAAGGAAGAGAAGGTCGTGTTAGAGTCTATGATCCGTGATTTAACTTTAGTGAAGAGAAACAACGAGGAAGCATGTGCTTAGCTGAGAGTGTCTCTTAAGAGGGAAGAGCTGACAATAATTCCTTAGCTGCTAAAGTTTTAGCCCTTAAGCATGAGCAGTCGGATATGTTAGCAAAGCATGCTAAGAGGTTGAGAACAAAGGATGCAACACTTTCCATTGCTAAACGGATAATTTATGAATCTCAGGATAGGATTTCCTTGTTTCTGAGGGTACATCTTCCATACGTGCTGGCAGAATATTATGAAAAGGCTCTCACTTTGGCCTATCGCAATAACTGTGGCAAATTTTCGGACATATATTTTCCATCCATCCATCCATCACTTCAGAGCAGAATCTTGGAGTGAATTAGGATGGCTAGACAGGATATTGAAGTTTCTAAAGGGAACAAGGAGAGGGCTGAGGATCTTTTATTTGTTGAAGAGCTTCCCGAATATTTAGTGCCTGGTAACGACGAAGATACGACTTTGAGTATTGGTGGTGATGATGTAAGTGACCACAACAATGATTCTGACACCAAATGTGGACATGATAAGGATAGCAGGGAGGTAGGTATGCTTTCTGTGTTTATAAGTGACTCCTTGGGCCTCGTGAATGCTAATTCATCACATGTTTCAGTTACTTCATGTGGAGATGGTGGGTTTGATAAAGAAGTCGTTCTCCCAGAACCTGGTGAGAAGGAACAAATAATATAAATGGTTTCCCTATCCCTCAAGTATGAACTTTTAGTCTTGAGTTTCCTCTTTACTTGTGGGAACGATCCTTAATGAATTATTCTTATAGTGATAAAAATCTTGTTTTGACTAATTATTCTATTTCCAAAGGTGACATGCACTCTCTCTCTATGCTGAGGATGGAATATCTTATAAAGTCCTCCTATAAATCCGGTAGAGAATGCTTTTTAAGAGAGATTATATTTGAAGTATCCTTAGCTATCTTTTAACTTCCTAGGGGATGATAAGGAGATGATATTAAAGAAACTTAGGGCCCATCTTGAGAAATTAATATGTAACATGAAAAAAGGGAGCATTAGAAAGAAAAATTAATTTGTTACACCCCTTGTAGTTGATGTTAATTTGCATGGACATAAATTGCATATGTATTCACTTTCTTTCTTTTTGCAAGTAGTTATGTAGTTTAATTTTGATGTTTATTTTCAAAAAATTGATTCTGTAAGCAGTAGCTCATTTGTTTATATAAACAGGAGAATTCATTACGTCGATAAGTGCGTTCGATTTACTCTGCGCCTAGGAGACTTTCTGGGGGACTCTCCAAGCGATACTGTTGGCAGATCTGCCTTGTCCTGGGAGCTACTTGTGTGACGCTTGAAAGAACAAATAGGTACATTGGAGACTAAGATAAAGCAAAAGGATAAAAAAATCCTCGAGATAAAGAGGGATATAAAGACAAATCCTTCTATTGATTTCGGTAAAGAAAATTATGAACTCCATTGTCAAGTCGTTGATTTAGAGGTAGAACGTGACGAGGTATTAACAAAATGCAAAGAATGGAAATCTATCTTTGGATGTACTGTTGAAACCTCCATGCCTGGATTTTTATGAGGCTCAAAGGAGTTTAGGTCCCTAGAGCTTGAGATAAGGTATGTTCCCCTTGGACTAGATCATTCCATCGCTACTATGTTGCTTAGAAAGACAAAGGCCAACATGAAAGGCTTTTACGACATGAAATGTTGTGGGGATAATTGTTGTCGTATTGATCTTTACATTTCCAAAATTAAGCAATTACAAAAGGAGAAACAGGCTTTACGTAAAGATGCTTTTGACTTGAAGAAGGAAAACAAAACTCTTCGTGAAATGGGCAAGGCTTTCAATCGAGCTTTGAGGTTATAGCCTAAACCCTTGGACGATTCATGCGTGATTATAGAAAAGATGAGAAAGGTTGAAGGACTTTTGTGTACTGTGATTCATCATTCTGTAATTTCCTCTGTCTAATGAATAAAGAGCTTTTTACAAAATTGTATTAAATTTCAGTAACCGTGTGGTCCTATCTCTTGAACAATTTATAATATCGCTTAAAGAAAAGGTCTAACATGTGGGGCGTATGTTACTCAATATGTGACTTTTATTCAAATCAGAAACAATAATAAATCGATTTCCAAAAGTTCTAAGGAACTTCACTGAGCAAGCGAGAGGGCCATGAGTTTTCATCTAGTAATAGTGAAAATGAAATTCCAAGCCAGATTCAGATTAATGAGAAGGTTGAACAGGTCCTTCTTATTTAAATTTCGGGTTTTGGATCAATCTGGATTCGGATATCCATGGTCAGACCAGAAATACACCTCTTATTTGTGATTGGCACCTGAGTCAATCCAGACTTGGGTATCAAGATAGGAGACCAGAAACCCGCTTCTGGCCTTGGCTGATGTAACAACCCGAATTCCGACAGACCAATTTTTTTTCAAACTTCTAATCTATCGAAGCTCGTGTTGGTTTGCTCTGGTATCCTGCAGAAAAGACAGAGACATAAAATATGTCAGAGCTTAAAAAATATCACATAGCGGAATGGATAAAATATAATGTAATCAAAGTATAGCCTTACCGTATTTATAATACTGCCTAACCAGATCAGGTCTCTTCCACAAATCTAACATGCGAGTATGTTATGAGGAGGGGGTCAGAACACAAGTTTTGGTGACTGGATTTAAATTATACACTTTGGATAATCCTACATATACCGTTCTATCACATTTTCATATTTATTAGGTTACTTGGGTTAACATCACTCAAGGCTTACACATACGTCGTATCCATTTACTTCCCAGTGGATTAACCTAAAACAGTATATATGTAGCTACCCCTCAATATTGAGGTACACCCCATGATACCCCACTCGCACGGTCTCCACGGAAATGAATGCAGTCCCTCATCCTACGCGGAGTGATGTATGGAATCCTACATGGCAATGTTAGATTCCGCATATGTTTATCATAACTATGCTACATAAGCATACGGCATGCCACCGTCAATCGAATCATATTTCATACCGGAGTAATTCCCTTAAGTCTATGATACACCACCCAGAGCCGACATGCATGTATCTAAACTGTCCCATGTACATATTGTCAATCGTATTCAATACCTTAAATGCACATAATGTGCACCGAATTCCGTGGAAGAGATATACAAGAAACACGAAACACAGTCGGTAGCTTTTCCATATCTGTACAGGCCCGCGTTTAAGAGCCTCAAAATACAGATATTCCTAGGGTCTGTTTTCATGGTGGCTATGGCCCTACCTCGGCCCCTTCCTCAACTAGTAAAGACTACAAGAGTTAAACGACTTGCCCCTAACAAGCAATATAGACATCCAATTGGCGTTTTCGCTCAACCATCGTACCTCGATAGTGAAACGTGAATGATCTGTTGGCTTTAGCTCTAGTCTTTTCGCATCCCACTGGCTGCCGATGACGGGTACCCGACGATCTACTATCCTTGTTGGTTCTGACCTCTGCCTCCCGTTGAGGCGATCGCTTAATAACCATAGTGTCACCTCGTCATAGCATTATGACTGGAAATCTACTTTTGCAGTCAAGGCCCACCCACCTGGTAGTTACGCGCAGACCCAAACTGTGCGGGCACAACCTAAGCATCTACCACCGCATAGAGGGCTACCAGCAGCACCTTATGTATCTCAGGAAGCCGCGTGCTTCCCCTTCCAGTCCTTCGTAGCCGTCAAAATAATTAAATGAACGTGCGCTCCCCTCGTGCCTCATGACCCCATAATGATCTACCCCGTTGGGTTATTCACCCTCAAACGTGCGGACTGGTCCAAGCGCCTCCTTTTAATATGTCATTAGACCCTATGTCTAAACATTCTTTTACGCGCTTGCTTTACCTCATCAGGTTTCCATTTAACTTGGTTATCCCCATTCACATTAACTTCTTATTCAAGTTACCAAGTTTCTCTTGCTTATTAATTTCAGTCATATAACTTAACCCTTTTAAGTTTATTAATAAGCCCACAAAATGTTATTCTCAAGATTGTGGTCCAAGGTCTATAATCCACAATCCCTTTATATTCATGTTTGATTTCATCATTACAATAACATTTTCTACTTAATATGTAATTAAGTATATCTTAATTCACATGTTTTCTTTTTAACATGCCAGTCATTATTTATGATTAAATATAACTTATTTCATTTCATAAGTTTTCCTCATTCTTTCTCATTTAATCATAATTCCATTTTACACCGTTACTACAACTTATTGTTGTTTACTTATCAGTTCTCTTAACTAAGGTCCACTAATATGTTTCTCTTCCCATAAATATAAGTTATGTTGTCCTCATCCGTAGATTTCAGATTCTTGTTCCTGTTTATAATTAAGTACAACTTATCCCCTTATATAAGTTATTCTACTCCCTTTATCGTTTATTATAACCTAAGTTATAATTTTCAATTGTCCCTAGGAAAAGCCTAAACATGTTATTCTTATCAGCAGATTTCATACTTCCAAATTTACAGATTACTTAATTTATAATTAAGTACAACCTCTTACATTTCATAAAATCTCCCCATTTTCTCTACTTATTACAAACAACTAGTTTCAGTTTTCCCCATTTACTGATTACTAAATTTAAAATTAATTTCCACTTATCTCATTTCACCAGTTATCTTATGTCCTTAATAGTTTATTATAACCTAAGTTATAATCTTCACTTGTCCCTAGGACAAGTCTACCTATTATACAACATTCTTATTAATGTAATTTATTTATAATAGGTTATTATCATTATTCCCTGTTCATTCCCTTCCTTTACTGTTGTAATTATCTTTCATTCAGTTCCATTTATTTTCATTAATTACAATTAATGTTGTTTATCAGTTCTGCTATTTACATATATTTATATATATGTATATATTCATGCACTAGACCTCTCACATTAAGCCTATACTTGTGGATGGTGGATTTGATAGGTGGTTACGGCAAGACTTCTACTACAAGTTGGCTTAACCTCGTGTCTTATCGCCACTACATGTTTTATTTATGCACTTATACCTCTCACATTAGATTTACCGCTTGTGGATGCTGGGTATGTCGGGCGGTTCCGGGCAGACTTCTACCACAAGTGTAATCTAACCTCGTGTCTAAGCGCGGTTACAGTTCCCTATTTACTGTAAATTTAGGCATACTATTATTTTCAAGTTTTATTGTAACCTATTTCACGTGTCATCATATTAAACCCATTTTATGTTACATGTTCTACTTAACATATGATAGTTCTATTCTGACATGTAATTATTTAATCGGGTAATTGTTCAAATCCAAGAAGTTAATATGTCGTTTTCTAAATTCTTCAAATAATAATTCAAACATATAGTATGCCACAAGTGAATCATGTAATCATAACAATAGTAGTCACTATCCATATTCTAACAAGTTTGTTTTTCATCATGTAAACATTTCAACACTTTAACTGATTCACCATATGAATTTTCCAAAACATTCATATTAATATCTCAACTTGTTATAAAAGCAATTCTCAATTATTCTGGAAAATTTACATGTAATAACGGTAAATGTTTAAATGATAATATATCATTATCTAAAATGGTATAACTTAAATCCACTCACCTCATATGCTTTCCCATTCCTCGGTCTGGTCCAGATCTAGCATTCCATGGTTTTTCTTTAATTGGATTCAAAACCTAATAACCATGGACCTATATTTTTTCTAAAAGAAAGAAAGAAAAAGGAGAAAGAGAAGGGAAGAGAATGGAAAATAGACCAGATCTAGGAATTACCTCACTTCGATAAGAGATCTAAACACCAATTTACAAGCATATGTTCCTTTCCTCCAGATTTGGATTCAGAATTTCACCTAAACTAATAACCTTAATTTTCTGAATAGGTTTGAAGAGGAAGAGGAACGGCAAAGCTTCTGCGTTGTCCCATAAATATGAGATTTAGGGTTGGCTCTACAGGCTTATTTATAGGTGCATTAGTGAAACCAGGTCCTTTAGATTTGATTTGCACGTCATCAAAACCGTCCACGTCAAAACAGTTTTCAGATCTGCGGTGGGGTTGAAACCGCTTCAGGATTATCAACCCATGGGTCGACCCCACTGTTCATGGGTCCACCCCCAACAGGAAAAATTCCCGCTCTGTTTTCTCGCTTCGTGTTTTGATTTTCTAGATAAATTTATTTAATATATATACATATAAGTTCCTTATATGTATACAAACTTCCAATGCCCATAACTTCTTCATAGGTTATCCGTTTCATGCAAACCAGGCATCTATCTTGACCAGAATTCTGACGCAGTCGGTTTAACTTAATTTTCATTATTTAATTAAGTTACTCATATTTTATTATCTTAAAAATGTGGGGTGTTACAGCTGAAAGTCAAATCAACCCAGATTAGATATTGAGATATGACTGGGATTCCTCATCCAGTATTTTTGAAGATTTGAACCAACCCAGATTTGGGTTATTAAAATAAGAGACCGAAAATCTGTTTCTGGTCTTCGTCGAGATCCGAATTAACCCAGATTCAGGTGTTAATATAGAAGACCCAAACCAACCTTATTCGGGTAATTAGAGATTAGGTACTGGAAATCCACTTCTGGCATTAATGTTTTGGTATCCCCATTGGATTTGATTTGTGAAGCAGAGGTTTTATGTGCTTCTTTAAGCCACTCTCTGGGCTTTTGATGTCAAAGCAGAGGATGTACGTGCTTTGTTGGCCACTCTCTAGGCCTGTGCGTCCGGTGTGCTTGGCTAGCTTATCCACAAGCAGGGCCCAAGGACTTAGCCAACCTCCCTCTAGGAGGCGCCTTATCCTGATCATAGTAGGCGATGATGAGGTCTTAGAAACTTAAACCGGGTCATTGTAGACACAGAATTAAGGTTTACTCTTTTGATGCTCTATACTGACCATCGTAGGTACTGATAGAGGCTTACACATCCCCCCCCCCCCGAGGGGTACTTTATCCTGACCATCGTAGGCGATGATACGGGTTGGCGTTCTCATCTTCTGGTAATGCGGAACATAAGCAGAGGTAGGACGTGCTCTTCTGCGAGCAGAGGTAGGTATTGGATCAAGATTAACCCTAGAGGGAGGGTGAGTTGCATTTATCACAGTTTATCGCTGATATTTAAAAATCTGACAGGATATTACAATAATAAACAGATCACAGAATGCAGCAAAAAATACAGAAAATAAATCACACACAGATATACCCAGCTTCGGCAAAACCCTTCCTATTGCTGCATTCCTAAGGTTTCTACTAGGTAAAAGAACAGATCCCGCATACAAGGCCATGTATACTCACGAACCCCTCGCTCCTATTCTAATCCTACGCTCAAAACCCTAGACATACCGATATTCCCTCAATCAGATTTCCCTTGATTACGACCCCATAACCAGTAACCCTAGTTTTTACAGACTCTAGTAAACTGGCAGTCAACACCCATACTAGATCACCTAGTATTTTACAGACAATAGAAACTGTTTGTTTTGTTTACAAAGAAATATAAAAACAATACAAAGAATTAAAATTAAATAAGGGAAATGTAACGGCCCGGATTTCGCTCGACCCGATCGATCGCAAAATCGACCAAGACCGTTCAAAACCCGAATACGTTAACTCTGGGAATACAACACATTAGAACAACAACAACAGACTTTTATAAACATTACATAATAATGTTACATCAGAGTACAGAACATATCAAAGTACATTGAATAAAATTACAGCGGAAGATAAATTTCAATAAATTAAATACAATAAACAGCAGAAGACTTCTATGCTCTGGACACAGCTTTAGGCTTCGATCCAGAATCGTGCTCAAGAGATAAATATCTGCAAAAAGCTACTCGACTGCCCGTGTGGAAAAGAGGGCACCCAAGTTTGCAAAGTGAAACAAACTACGAGTCAGTCATGGGACTGGTGTGAGAATTCTTAACTAATTTAACTAATAGTAATGAGGAAAATCCAAGGACCACACCGCTAACGCGGAACAGTTTTTATTCCACTGGATTGTCGGTGCATAAATTAAAGTAAATCGTTAAACAACGCAATGCTTTTTGGAAAAATGAAACCATTATAAGACCCAAGTCCCATCACACAATGCAACGCAAACCGGAGGATAGAGTTTTACCTTATAATGGTCAAAAATGCTTGATACGATAAAAAAGGGGTTTGATATTATTACTAGTGTATATAAGTTTCAAAAAGAGTTCAATCATAATGTATCAATCATAGACGGCATAGTACCACATCCTACTATGTCGCCATACTAGTTCTACAATCAAAACCGCATGAGTTCGTATTGAAAATTGGGTTTCCATCATAAGTCAAGGCTAGGGAGGAGCTCCTTACCGATTCAAGACACTCTAGCTAATGTCTCAGGATTCCCCGCAGTGAACCCTTGGAAAGTTGCAAGGCCGGTCCGCACATATGATTTTGCGGATTAGTTAGTCCTGAACACACGTTTTCCGGTCCTATATGACCTAATATCCGAGGCGCCTCATTCCATCATCCACATAAGTAAAATGCCAGGCCGTGTAAAATCCAAACACCACTTCTAGCTAGAAAGAAACATGCTGCTCTCCCTGCGTTCCCTTCTCCCGTTTTAGACTCCAACCGGGGTGTGAGGCTCGCGAAGCTATGTAATACACAAAGCTATGCTTATTCAATCTGTGCTTTGATCGTCACCACTGGTTCTGCTTTTCAATAAGAAACCTTGATCATTGCATCTTGGTATGCCACACTGTCAATCCATATCATTCTATTAATCCTTTGCCAAAATATACAAAAGGGTGTTAAGCAAGAGAATAAATTCTCCGCCACCAGTCATTCATACATTCGGTAAAAAATCAATAAATACAATATAAAGGAGTACAATGTCGGACACACATTCCATTTATAAGCCCGTTCTGGGTTTGAACGAAACTATATCCGGTAGATCTCCAAGTACGTTTGGGCAACTACCACTGAAACCCTTTTCAAGGTAGCAAATTAATCGAGGGCATCAGTAGCCGTCATCCATTCGATGTTGAACATTATCGGTCTTCAATCACCGTCTTCAACTCTTCGACTTAGGTCGACGTATAATCATTTGAAATGAGATTGAACTCGGACTTTTCAAATGATCCTCGCATATATATATATATATATATATATTAAAATCATTTCATATCGTTTTAGTATTTAATAACGAACTATCGCTATTTTTTATTTATATAAAAATAGCTAAATTTAATTTAACGACGCTTCGGGTCAATGGGTGACCCTGGCATTGTTTTTACTCAAATTTGTTCTACACGTTCCTCTAAATATAACCATTGGATTTTAACATAATTCATATCGCTGGAAAGGTCTTCCCAAGGCGAACCTAACAGTTTCAGTTTTGGGAAAATCCGACGGTCGGATATTTTGGTATAATCAGTTAAAGACACGATTCCAAGACGCGAACTACCACGCTCGGTTCGTTTGATTTTAATTTCTATATACATGTATATAATTATATATAATTCCGTCATCCATTCCATTCACTATATTTTGCTAACATCGAATATCCCTATTTGTATATATAGTGTCGAGGTATAACATGACACACAATAATGCTTATTTTTATTTTAATTTACATACACATCCTAAACATAACAATGTATTTTTTCTTCTTTCATCTTTCAATTTACACCAGATGTATATTTGGTTGCATTATTCTTTCTAATAAAAATCCATTCACTAAAATATAAATTTCTAGTCCTTTTATTTACATTGAAAAATGTAATTTTCTATTCCTATTTTATTTACATTGAAAAAAGTAAACTTTTATTTCATTTTCTATTTACATTGGAAAATGTAAATTTAAATATTTCTCTAATTACATATAAAAATGTAACTTACTATTTTTCTTCTATTTACATTGAAAAATGTAACTTCTTTTTACCGCCTCTAAAATGACGATAGAAATATATAATATTTGTTCTATTCTTTTATTGCATTTAAAGTGATGATAAAAATATACATTTCATTTCTACTCTTTTTATCGCATCTAAAATTGTAAAGTTTTCTTTTTAATATAATCTACATTAAAAATGTGACTTTTCCTTTTTAATCTAATTTACATAAAAAGAATGTAAATAATTTTGCAATGTCAAAATCTAATCTTTTCATTACATAAAAATGTAATTTTCTTACTTTAAATCTTAATTACATGAAAATGCAATTTTCTTAATTTAAATCTTAATTACATAAAAATATAAACTCTCTCTTCTTTAACTTAATTACATAAAAATGTAAATTTTCTCCTTTATCTTAATTTACATGATAAATGTAAATTTTTCACTTTTAATCTAATTCACATGGAAATTGACTTAGTTACATAAAAACGTAATTTTTATGTTCTTTTCAACTTGACATTAAAATATGACTATCTTCATATACATTTTCATGACCCTAAAACATGATTATATTCATATGCATTTTCATGACTACAAAATATGAATGTATTTCATATGCAGTTTCATGACTACAAAATATGATTGCATTTCATATGCAGTTTCCTGACTACAAAATATGAATGTATTTCATATGCAATTTCATAACTATAAAATATTAATGCATTTCATATGCAATTTCATGACTACAAAATATTAATGCATTTCATATGCAATATCGCTACAATAAAATATGATTTAATTTCATATGCAATATCGCTACAACAAAATATGATTATACTTCACATGCAATATCGCTACAACCAAATATGACTTAATTTCATATGCAATATCGCTACAACAAAATATGACTATACTTCATATGCAATATTCCTACAACAAAATATGAATATACTTCATATGCAATATCGCTACAACAAAATATGATTATACTTCATATGCAATATCGCTACAACAAAGTATGACTTAATTTCATATGCCATATCGCTATAACAAAATATGACTTAATTTCATATGCAATATCGCTACAACCAAATATGACTTAATTTCATATGCAATATCATGTATAAGAATATGCATTATTTTCATATGCATAAATGCAACTCTAACTTTATCTTCATGTTTCATAATATTTCATGACACTAACTTTATCTACATATTTCATAATATTTCTTGACGCTAAAAATATAATTATATTTCATAAACGCTAAAAATATACTTGCATTTTCATGCTTTCCATAAACGCTAAAAATATAATTTTTATTCATGTTTCAACACGACGCTAATTTTATAATCTTACTTCCTAAAAAAAAACATACGACGCCAATTTTATAATCTTATTTCATACAACGCCAATTTTATATATTTGGTGTCAACATACATAACCAATTCAATATTTCATACAACGCCAATTTTATATATTTGGTGTCAACATACATAACCAATTCAATATTTCATACAACGCCAATTTTTTATATTTGGTGTCAACATACATAACCAATTCAATATTTCATACAACGCCAATTTTATATATTTGGTGTCAACATCTATGTTATAACATCCAAACAATTTTATAAATTTCATATTAACCACATATCATATCATGAATTTGTAAAAATGAATATTTTTACTTGAATCCATATCTAAACAATTTGGTGTTTTATAGATCTAAATAAAATGAATCTAAACAAGCATGAACATTCCAACACTTCTCAAATCAAAAAAAAACAAATCCAAACCCAAATCATTAAGGATAAGATCATAAACATGTATTTATGAATTTCTACTAATAATAAATAATTAAACGTTTAATTTATTTTTAAAAATAGAAAACTCACTTCTTCTTCTTCCAAATCAAAGTCGTGCCTTTGAACCAATATGCCCAAATCTAGGGTTGCAATTATCTTGAAATTTTGGAGGCTTGGAGGCGATCAGGAAGTGGCACGACGGAGAGGAGGGGGAGGGAAGTAGGCGCCCAAGGTGGTGTAGGGTGCGGTGGGGCCCTAGCGGTGCGGTTTAGGCTGAAACCCGCGGGTTAGGGGGTGTGTTCTGGGTCTATGTGCAATTTTAAGTGAAGATCTTGGTATGGATGTAAAGAGGAGAAGAATCTCTACAAAAAAAGGTCTAAAGGAGGAGGATCTAATTCTTTTCGAAGGAGGAGAATTAGAGGAGGAAGAAAGAGGAAACGGGAATGGCGGCTGAAATGAGAAGGAGGAGAAGAAGAGAGAGGCTACTGTGTTTTCTGAATAATGATGGATTAGGTTAGGATTAGGAAATTATATTGGCTATGCACAATTTCATTTTAACCCTTCAATATTTTATTTTTAAAATTAACATGAACGTATTTTCTAATTACATTCATTGACAAATTTATATGTTTCTCAAATTTACATGTACATATTCTCTAAATCAATGTCAATGACATATTCTCAATTGAATATATTTTCCTTATTAATGCATATTAGCATACTTATAATCAATGTCAAATGTCATGTTTACTAAATTAATGACATGTTCACAAATCAATATAAATTAACATATTTTCTAATCAATGCATATATTAATATATTTAAAATCAATGTCGAAATAACATATTTACTTTAATTTTTTTCTTCTATTTATGAAGCTTCAAGTGGCAAACCAAAAGAAAGAGGAGAGTGACCGTGTAGAATGGAGAAGGACGTGTTATAAGTATATTTTTATATGTGAATGAACATGCCATGTTGTTCCACATTCAAGGCTGAAACGGAAGAATAGATATTCAATTCTTTCCATTTCAGAGTTACGTGATTTTTTCTTGTTATAAGTATATTAATTAATACATGCCATTTCAGAATTTCAAAAAGAGAAAGAGAGAGAACGTCGAGAGTGGAGTGAGAGGAAACGGTCAAAACAAATAAAGTAGACGATGTTTAAATTGTGGTTTTCTAATTGAAAGAAAGGACAATTAAATGGAAAAGAAGTAAATAAAAGGTATGTATTAATGAGATATTTAATTTATACAAAATTTTCTATGCATATGATAAATACAAATATACATTCATTTTCAAAACAATGAATCGTATTTAATGATTCTTTCGCATTAAAGAATGAATTTTCATGTATATATATATATATATATATATATATATATATCATAAAATAATGCCAGGTCACAGAGCCCCATAGAATAATATCAAATCAAATGGTCCCATAGAATAAAAATTTTAGGCATATAACTTAATACCCATTTTAATGTTAAGCTTAATTGTTTCATCTCAAAGTCATGCTCATATTTATAAATAAATTTTAATTGTGATTATTTAAAATAAATTATTTTAAATATCAAAAACTTATTAAAATAACTTAAAATAAATTTTTAAATTTACCCCAAAATTCAGGGTTGTTACAGTCTCCCCCACTTAAGAACTTTTTGTCCTCGAAAAGGAACGAAGCTAAAAGTTGTTTAATTAATTAACTCATCTTTCATTCTTTTATTCGTTTCTATAATTTTATTAGTTAAACCAATAATTACACTACACAACCATCAATCAATTAGTTTATTAGCTTTTAAAATATATAACTTTATATATTCCAAAATCATATTTTCTAAAATAGATTATATATAACCACAAATACGTTAATTATAAACTGGGCACTCTCAACTCATTCTAGGGCATTACTAACCCCATCTCTAATGAGTTTTCTCATTCTAGGATACTGCTGATCCTATCTCTAATGAGTATTCTTATTGGATATTACTAATCCAATCTCTGATGAGTCTTTTGTGCAGTTATAACGAGTTGTACCCCAAAGATTTGAGCTAACCAGAGCTCTGATACCAACTGTAATGGCCCGGATTTCGCCTGACCCGATCGATCGCAAAATCGACCAAGACCCTTCAAAACCGGAATACGTTAACTCTGGGAATACAACACATTAGAACAACAACAACAAACTTTTATAAACTTTACATAATAATGTTACATCAGAGTACATAACATATCAGAGTACATTGAATAAAATTACAGCGGAAGATAAATTTCAATAAATTAAATACAATAAACAGCAGAAGACTTCTATGCTCTGGACACGGCTTTAGGCTTCGATCCAGAATCCTGCTCAAGAGAAAAATATCTGCAAAAAGCTACTCGAATGCCCGTGTGGAAAAGAGGGCACCGAGTTTGCAAAGTGAAACTAACTACGAGTCAGTCATGGGACTGGTGTGAGAATTCTTAACTAATTTAACTAATAGTAATGAGGCAAATCCAAGGACCACGCCGCTAACGTAGAACGGGTTTTATTCCACTGGATTGCCGGTGCATAAATTAAAGTAAATCGTTAAACAACGCAATGCTTTTTGGAAAAATGAAACCATTATAAGACCCAAGTCCCATCACACAATGCAACGCAAATCGGAGGATAGAGTTTTACCTTATAATGGTCAAAAATGCTTGATACGATAAAAAAGGGGTTTGATATTATTACTAGTGTATATAAGTTTCAAAAACAGTTCAATCATAATGTATCAATCATAGACGGCATAGTACCACATCCTACTATGTCGCCATACTAGTTCTACAATCAAAACCGCATGAGTTCGTATTGAAAATTGGGTTTCCATCATGAGTCAAGGCTAGGGAGGAGCTCCTTACCGATTCAAGACACTCTAGCTAATGTCTTAGGATTCCCCGCAGTGAACCCTTGGAAAGCTGCAAGGCGGTCCGCACATACGATTTTGCGGATTAGTTAGTCCTGAACACACGTTTCCCGATCCTATAGGACCTAATATCCAAGGCGCCTCATTCCATCATCCACATAAGTAAAATGCCAGGCCGTGTAGAACCCAAACACCACTTCTAACAAGAAAGAAATGTGTTGCTCTCCCTGCGTTCCCTTCTCCTGTTTTAGACTCCAACCGGAGTGTGAGGATCGCGAAGCTACGTAATACACAAAGCTATGCTTATTCAAGCTGTGCTTTGATCGTCACCACAGGTTCTGCTTTTCAACAAGAAACCTTGATCATTGCATCTTGGTATGCCACACTGTCAATTCATATCATGCTATTAGTCCTTTGCCAAAATATACAAAAGGATGTTAAGCAAGAGAAAAAATTCTCCGCCACCAATCATTCATACATTCGGCAGAAAATCAATAAATACAATATAAAAGAGTACAATGCCGGACACGCATTCCATTTATATGCCCGTTCTGGGTCTGAACGAAACTACATCCGGTAGATCTCCAAGCACATTTGGAAAATTACCACTGAAACCCTTTTCAATGTAGCAAATCAATCGAGGGCATCAGTAGCCGTCATCCATTCGATGTCGAAGAGTACCGGTCTTCAATCACCGTCTTCAACTCTTCGACTTAGGTCGACGTATAATAATTTGAAATGAGATTGAACTCGGACTTTTCAAATGATCCTCGCATATATATATATATATATATATATATATATATATATATATATATATTAAAATCATTTCATATCGTTATTAGTATTTAATAACGATTTATTGCTATTTTTATTTATATAAAAATAGCTAAATTTAATTTAACGACGCTTCAGGTCAATGGGCGACCCTGGCGTTGTTTTTACTCAAATTTATTCTACACGTTCCTCTAAATCTAACCATTGGATTTTAAAATAATTCATATCGTTCGAAAGGTCTTCCCAAGGCGAACCTAACGGTTTCAGTTTTGGGAAAATCCGACGGTCGGATATTTTGGTATAATCAATTAAAGAAACGATTTCAAGACGCGAACTACCACGCTCGATTCGTTTGATTTTAATTATATATATATATATATATATATATATATATATAATTCCGCCATCCATTCCATTCACGGTATTTTTCTAACATCGAATATGCTATTTGTATATATAATGTCGAGGTATAACATGACACACAATAACGCTTATTTTTATTTTTATTTACATACACATCCTAAAAATAACAATGTATTTTTTCTTCTTTCATCTTTCAATTTACACCAGATGTATATTTGGTTTCATTATTCTTTCTAATAAAAATCCGTTCATTAAAATATAAATTTCTAATCCTTTTATTTACATTGAAAAATGTAATTTTCTATTCCTATATTATTTTCATTGAAAAATGTAAACTTTTATTTCATTTTCTATTTATATTGGAAAATGTAAATTTCTATGTTTCTCTAATTACATATAAAAATGTAACTTACTATTTTTCTTCTATTTACACTGAAAAATGTAACTTCTTTTTACCGCCTCTAAAATGATGATAGAAATATATAATATTTATTCTATTCTTTTATTGCATCTAAAGTGACGATAAAAATATACATTTCATTCTACTCTTTTTATCGCATCTAAAATTGTAAAGTTTTCTTTTTAATATAATCTACATTAAAAATGTGACTTTTCCTTTTTAATCTAATTTACATAAAAAGAATGTAAATAATTTTGCAATGTCAAAATCTAATCTTTTCATTGCATAAAAATGTAATTTTCTTACTTTAAATCTTAATTACATGAAAATGTAATTTTCTTACTTTAAATCTTAATTACATAAAAATATAAACTTTCTCTTCTTTAACTTAATTACATAAAAATGTAATTTTTCTCCTTTATATTAATTTACATGATAAGTGTAATTTTTTCACTTTTAATCTAATTCACATGGAAATTGACTTAATTACATAAAAACGTAATTTTTATGTTCTTTTCAACATGACATTAAAATATGAGTATATTCATATTCATTTTCATGACTCTAAAACATGATTATCTTCATATGCATTTTCATGACTACAAAATATGAATGCATTTCATATGCAGTTTCATGACTACAAAATATGATTGCATTTTATATAAAGTTTCATGACTACAAAATATGAATGTATTTCATATGCAATTTCATAACTACAAAATATTAATGCATTTCATATGCAATTTCATGACTACAAAATATTAATGCATTTCATATGCAACATCGCTATAACAAAATATGTTTTAATTTCATATGCAATATCGCTACAACAAAATATGATTATACTTCATATGTAATATAGCTACAACCAAATATGACTTAATTTCATATGCAATATCGCTACAACAAAATATGACTATACTTCATATGCAATATCGCTACAACAAAATATGATTATACTTCGTATGCAATATCGCTACAACCAAATATGACTTAATTTCATATGCAATATCGCAACAACCAAATATGACTTAATTTCATATGCAATATCGCTACAACAAAATATGACTATACTTCATATGCAATATCGCTACAACAAAATATGACTTAATTTCATATGCAATATCGCTACAACCAAATATGACTTAATTTCATATGCAATATCAGGTACAAGAATATGCTTTATTTTCATATGCATAAATGCAACTCTAACTTTATCTTCATGTTTCATAATATTTCATGATGCTAACTTTATCTACATATTTCGTAATATTTCATGACGCTAAAAATATAATTATATTTCATGAACGCTAAAAATATACTTGCATTTTCATGCTTTCCATAAACGCTAAAAATATAATTTTTATTCATGTTTCAACACGACGCTAATTTTATAATCTTACTTCCTGAAAACATACGATGCCAATTTTATAATCTTATTTCATACAACGCCAATTTTATATATTTGATGTCAACATACATAACCAATTCAATATTTCATACAACGCCAATTTTATATATTTGGTGTCAACATACATAACCTATTCAATATTTCATACAATGCTAATTTTATATATTTGGTGTCAACATACATAACAAATTCAATATTTCGTACAACGCCAATTTTATATATCTGCTGTCAACATCCATGTTATAACATCCAAACAATTTTATAAATTTCATATTAACCACATATCATATCATGAATTTGTAAAAATGAATATTTTTACTTGAATCCATATCTAAACAATTAGGTGTTTTATAAATCTAAATAAAATGAATCTAAACAAGCATGAACATTCCAACACTTCTCAAATCATACAACAACAAATCCAAATCCAAACCCAAATCATTACGGATAAGATCATAAACATGTATTTATGAATTTTCATCAATAATAAATAATTAAACGTTTAATTTACTTTTAAAAATAGAAAACTCACCTCTTCTTCTTCCAAATCAAAGTCGTGCCTTTGAACCCATATGCTCAAATCTAGGGTTGCAATTATCTTGAAATCTAGGAGGCTTGGAGGCGATCAGGAAGTGGCACGACGGAGAGGAGGGAGAGGGGAGTAGGCGCCCAAGGTGGTGTAGGGTGCGGTGGGGCCCTAGGGTTGTGGTTTAGGCTGAAACCCGCGGGTTAGGGGGTGTGTATTCTGGGTCTATGTGCAATTTTAGGTGAAGATCTTGATATGGATGTAAAGAGGAGAAGAATCTCTACAAAAAAAGTCTAGAGGAGGAGGATCTAATTCTTTTCATAGGAGGAGAGATTAGAGGAGGAAGAAACAGGAAAAGGGAATGGCGGTTGAAATGAGAAGGAGGAGAAGAAGAGAGAGGCGGCAGTGTTTTCTGAATAACGATGGATTAGGTTAGGATTAGGAAATTATATAGGCTAGGCAAAATTTCGTTTTAACCCTTCAATATTTTATTTTTAAAATTAACATGAATGTATTTTCTAATTACATTCATTGACAAATTTATATGTTTCTCAAATTTACATGTACATATTCTCTAAATCAATGTCAATGACATATTCTTAATTGAATATATTTTCCTAATTAACGCATATATTAGCATACTTATAATCAATGTCAAATGTCATGTTTACTAAATTAATGACATGTTCACAAATCAATATAAATTAACATATTTTCTAATTAATGCATATATTAATATATTTAAAATCAATGTCGAAATAACATATTTACTTTAATTTTTCTTCTTCTATTTATGAAGCTTCAAGTGGCAAACCAAAAGAAAGAGGAGAATGGCCGTGTAGAATGGAGAAGGATGTGCTATAAGTATATTTTATAAGTGAATGAACGTGCCATGCTGTTCCACATTCATGGCTGAAACGGAAGAATAGATATTCAATTCTTTCCATTTCAGAGTTACGTGATTTTTTCTTGTTATAAGTATATTAATTAATACATGCCATTTCAGAATTTCAAAAAGAGAAAGAGAGAGAACGTGGAGAGTGGAGTGAGAGGAAACGGTCAAAATAAATAAACTAGCCGATGTTTAAATTGTGGTTTTCTAAGTGAAAGAAAGGACAATTAAATGGAAAAGAAGTAAATAAAAGGTATGTGTTAATGAGATATTTAATTTGTATAAAATTTTCTATGCATATGACAAAAACAAATGTACATTCATTTTCAAAACAACGAATCATATTTAATGATTCTTTCGCATTAAAGAATGGATTTTAATGTGTGTGTGTGTGTGTGTATATATATATATGTGTGTATGTATCATAAAATAATGCCAGGTCACAGAGCCCCATAAAATAATATCAAATCGAATAGTCCCAAAGAATAAATTTTTTAGGCATATAACTTAATACCCATTTTAATGTTAAGCTTAATTGTTTCATCTCAAAGTCATGCTCATATTTATAAATAAATTTTAATTATGATTATTTAAAATAAATTATTTTAAGTATCAAAAACTCATTAAAATAACTTAAAATAAATTTTTAAATTTATCCCAAAATTCAGGGTTGTTACAGAAAATCCCGAGAAACTAATTTAACTTCCTCTTGAAAGAACTTGGCTTAGCTAAGGGTAAGTAGGCCGGCCATTTTATTTGCGTTGCACCCTATCTCTTTACTCCCGTTCCCTTTGCTTCTGGAAAGAAAAATGGCAGCGGCGATGTGGAAATTTTCTAGGGTTTCTTGTTCGTTCCCAAATCAAAAACAATTGCTTGATGAAATCTCGTGTGGATTCAATCTCGAGTTGCTTTCTTCTTCGATTGACTACTATCTGATTTGGGAAATTACGGCGATCGAAATCCAGATAGAAATTGTGAGTTTTCAGAATTTTCTCTCTTTGAATTTGTTTGTGGATTCAATACAATATTGCCTATGATGAGTGGTGATATATATAGGACTACAAAATCCTAATTTTTCTCTCTGATTTCATTAAATGATTCGATCTGATTTTGGCAAGAAAAAATGTCCCTTTTAATCCTGAGTGAATGGATAATCCCCTCTTGATTCTGTCTTCATATAATGATTTTCATAATTGAAAAAATATTTCCTTGATGAATTCGGATTTGAAAACAAATACTTCTTGCTGAAAATAAAAAATGATTTCAGGGAGAAAAAAAATTGTCATTGCCGAAAATTTCTTGATAATTTTGGGTTAAAAAATGATTTTAAGAGAATGATTGTCTCCAAAATAAACTTTGAATTGCAGAAAAAACTTTCCCAAAAACACGGTCCAAAACAAGAAACAATTAATTGATTTCCAAAGATGTTGTTGGGTGATTGAGAGATTTCTTGCCACAAATGTTAGCTTTGATTTTTTAATAGGAATTTCTTGGCAAAACACAATGTTAATTTGATGAGTAGATTTCCCATAATTAACGCAATTTAAAAACGGAAAGCTTTCTCTCCATTCATATGTTTCACTGAGAATTGTTGGAATGGTTTTCAATCACTCTAGTCTAAAACTACTTGCTGATTTGTCCACCTTCTTGTACATGTGTTGTCATTACCATGTATGTTGGTCTGCATCAAATTTCTTTCCTGCATGATTTTGTATTGCACATGTAAAAGAAAACTTACCAAAAATAATTCCCAATTTTGCTGTGTGTGTACATGAACATTTGAACACTTGCTTGATTTGCCATGGATACATTGTTTTGCCAAAATCATAAACTACTGCTTCACTTACGAATTGATCCATTCATGAATATACTCCACTGTCCCTTGGATTTGATCACCAAGCTGTGTCCATGTATACATGCACCTTGTTCGTGTTGTATACGTTCACTTAACCCTGCACCATTAATATAGCTTGAACTTGCTGAGATGTTGTGTATATGAATATTAAACCATAGTGTTGTTTTTGTTGTGATCATGTCTGCACCAGATTTTGTCCTCGACCACTTGAATCTGCCATGAACATTACTTGAGACTGAAATAGTTTTTGTGCTCGACCATTTGTTTGCATATGATCCTGCATTTTCCAGTCTTCACATATATTTCTTGCATATTGAGTTGACCATGATTTTGTATGCACCAGTCTTGGATTGATCACTTGCTTGTTCTTGGCTTCATAATGCTTTGCCATAAAAGTGATCTACCATGTTGTATGTAACACCCCATGTAACACCCCACATCCGTTAGTGTCACTCACAAAGGGAATACACTAAGTTTTGTGAAGTATTATAGGTAAAAGATGCAGATAAATTACAAGACAGATAAATAAAGCAGCGGAAAAGTGAATAAAACTTTATTTCATTTATAAATAGCTTGTACAAAGATTGTTTCCCAACAACAAAGTAACTATCTTATTTAACAAAATAAAGAAGCATAAATAAATAATGATATTCCCCAATAAAATACTAACCAGCCATAGCGGTGGAAAAGAGAGTCCAAAGCAGCAGATCAAAGAGTCTTCAAGCTTGGAAAGAGTAATAGGTCCATACAAATCTGAGCTATTCCCTCCCTGACTACCGGGGGATGGAAGAAAAGAAGACGAAAGAAAACATAGAGTCAGACGTAAATCCTGGTAAGTCTAGTGGTGCTTCGGTATATGAATAAGGAAAAGGACATGATAGGCATAAACTGAAAATGGGAAAATACCATAAACTAAGGCAAAGCAGTTTAGAATCGAAATTACTATCGCACCCCATACTAATCTCCGCACCACCTAACTAGTATCTGTAGCACTCCACCTCCGCTAGGGTCACTCACAAAGGGAATGCACTAGCTTTGGTGGAGTATTATCTGGGTAAACATGCACAGAAATATTACAAGACAGAACATACAAAAACAGCGGAAGAAAACATGATTTCATTACTTAAAACCTTTTACATCAAAGTGCCATTAAATTACTTACATCGAAACCTGTCTTGCAGTAATAAATAAGCATAAAACCATAGTCATAAATTATTCCTCAAGTAAAGCAGTAAAATAGCCATAGCCAAGAAAAGTCCAAGCCATAGATGATAATCTTGAAGCAGAAAGATCCGCACTAAGTAGCAACATTTCTTCCCTGTAAACCTGGGGGGGAACGGAAGAAAAAGAGGCGAAACGAAACAGGGTCAGTCATAAAGACTGAGTAAGTCCTAGTGACTTTCAGCCTAAAAACAGGTAAGACTAACATGACATGTATAAACCGAAAGTAAATATAAGCATGATGACAAGGTAAACAGATCAAACTAAGATAACAGGATAAACTCAAGTAACAAGATAACCAAGGTAAACTCGGAATAGCATCGCATGTCTATCGTTCTCTGCACCAACCGTACTAGCATCCTAACTCGTATCATCCCTTCCACGTATATGTATAGACCCTTGTCGTACATCGTATGGGTTCCATCACGTTATTCTATACTACTACAACGTAGTGTCACCATACTTGAAGTCACTCAGACTGCCATCCTTGTTCTGGCCAGATTCCCATATCATGAATTATCGCGTGTTCAACTAGGATTTACGCCACCTAGGACCACTAGGGATTATGCTACCTATTGAACAATTTCTAGATTTGATTAGGGTTTATGCCACCTAGGACCACTAGGGATTACGCTACCTAATGGACGTTTTCGAATAGGGTTTATGCCACCTAGGACCACTAGGGATTACGCTACCTATCGAACAACGCCCTACGTCACACTTTAGTCGATCGGCTCCCTACAAGACCTAGCTCGTCGTGTGTCGGTGTCATACAGCCCAATCACGAATGTAGCTACTCTGTGCTAGGTCCACCCTAGGGTGTATCAAGTCCTAGGGTGTCAACCACTAACACCATTCCAAGCACGCACAGTGTAAAACTACTGGTGTCCATGCCTGCTTTTTCAATTCTGGACTACGTGCACGACCATAGTCCGCCTGAACCTACAATGGCGCACCAAACTCAGCCGCCGTTTTGGTCGCTTACAATCAGCCCAGTAATCGTGCCCCACCCTAGCCTAGTCCCTAGGGTATCGTGATACATCCAAGAGGGTTACTGCTGAAAAGGACCGCGTAACTAGGGTTTCTGTCCAACAGGTTAAGTGTTGTCATCTAACTTCAAGACTTAACCCCTATCAGTCTAGCATGTCCAGTTGGTTAAGTGTGGTCATTCAAGTTTGTGACTTAACCCATCTACATGTCATGTCAAGATTGGCTAAGTGTTGTCACTCACGTTCATGACTTAGCCGTACGAATCACATGTCAAGTTGGTTAAGCGTATTCCAGCGGTTCATGACTTAACCCTATCCAAGTCATCGTGTCAAATTGGTTAAGTATATTTAAGCTTAACCCCATCAAATTACCATGTAGGATTGGTTAAGTATATTCAAGCGATTCATGACTTAACCCCATCAAGTTATCATGTTAGATTGGTTAAGTATATTCAAGCGATTCATGACTTAACCCCGTCAAGTTACCATGTTAGATTGGTTAAGTATATTCAAGTGATTCATGACTTAACCCCATCAAGTTATCATGTTAGATTGGTTAAGTATATTCAAGTGATTCATGACTTAACCCCATCAAGTTATCATGTTAGATTGGTTAAGTATATTCAAGTGATTCATGACTTAACCCCATCCACTAGTCAAATTATAATGGTTAAGTGTTACCCTCATGAGTTTACTTAACCTTACCATGCCTCGCGTTATACTAGTCGGGTGTTATCGACCCATTCAGGTTAAACTAACCCATCCTCTAATCGTGTTATATGGTTAAGTGTCATCTAGAAATCAAATCCGGTTTTACTTTACCCACCCATCCTCGTTATATTGGTTAAGTGTCATTAGTCTAGTCAAGTTACTTAACCCACCCGTCCATGTCATATTGGTTAAGTGTCATTAGTCTAATCAAGTTACTTAATCCACCCGTCCATGTCATATTGGTTAAGTGTCATTAGTCTAGTCAAGTTACTTAACCCACCCGTCCCTGTCATATTGGTTAAGTGTCATTAGTCTACTCAAGTTACTTAACCCACCCGTCCATGTCATATTGGTTAAGTGTCATTAGTCTAGTCAAGTTACTTAACCCACCCGTCCATGTCATATTGGTTAAGTGTCATTAGTCTAGTCAAGTTACTTAACCCACCCGTCCATGTCATATTGGTTAAGTGTCATTAGTCTAGTCAAGTTACTTAACCCACCCGTCCATGTCATATTGGTTAAGTGTCATTAATCTAGTCAAGTTACTTAACACACCCGTCCATGTCATATTGGTTAAGTGTCATTAGTCTAATCAAGTTACTTAACCCACCCGTCTATGTCATATTGGTTAAGAGTCATTAGTCTAGTCAAGTTACTTAACCCACCCGTCCATGTCATATTGGTTAAGTGTCATTAGTCTAGTCAAGTTACTTAACCCACCCGTCCTTGTCATATTGGTTAAGTGTCATTAGTCTAATTAAATTACTTAACCCACCCGTCCATGTCATATTCTTTTATTATTTACTAATGCATCAACCTCTCACATTGGACTTATTTGCGGTCACTGGATATGCCGGGCGGTTCCGGGAAGAATTACACCGCAAATCCATTCTAACCTCGGGTTCATGCATTACCACAATCTAATCTTTGCCTACGACCTCTCACATTAGACTACTGTTGTTGTGGTCACTGGATATGCCGGGCGGTTCCGGGTAGAATTACACCACAACTCAAGTCTAACCTCGTGTCGAAGACATCCGTTAGATTGTTAATTACATATGTGTCATCTAAGTCAAAATCCCCACTTTACATAATACTATACATATGGCCAAGTTCCACCTTACATAACCATGAAAATATGTACCCAATTCTATCCACCTTTACATATGTCCAATTCTCGCCTATTTGCATGTATGTCAAGTTTATGCCAATTTGCCAAAATCAAGTTCTAGCCAAAATTACATTTTGTCGCATTCATGCCCAAATAACCCACATCATGGTTCATGTTCCCAATTTCACTTATCCTAATTTACATAAGCCAATCCCTTGATTTAACCTACATAGTCCCCAAAACTCGTGATTTAATTCATATGCCAATTCATGTATGCCCAAACTTGCAAATTAAATTGGCAATACCCCAAATTTCCCCGTATACAAATCCCATGTAAATCGTAGTTTAGGCCTAGGTCCGAAATCGACCAAGGTTCATCAAAAGAAAATAAATAGGGGAAGGTAGAAACTTTGCATAAAACAAGATCCGAGAGAAAAACATCATTACATGCATGCTAAGGACATGAAAGAGTGATTTGCAACATGCATAGGTTCAAATTAATGCTATAACAACATCCCCAAAGGTCAAGATCAAAAATGAACAAGAAAGAACACAGATTGAATATCATGCATAGATCCAATTTCAACTTTATCACATGTCATATTCACGTTATCGTTTAAATCTAAAAGCATCTAGAACTTACAAATCGTGGCTAGAGGATTAAGAGCAAGAATCGTCATAGAATGGTGTTGAGATGGTGCTCTACTTCCTTGATTTGATGTAGAAAGCTTGCTCCTTTGTCATGGATCTAGTTTGAAAGCTCAAGCCCTTGAAGTTGGAGATGGAGGCCATGATCAAGATAGATTTTGGCAGCACTTAGTTGCTAGAATGATTTTTAGTGGTTTAGGTTAGGACTTAGGGTGTTTTTATAGAAGTTAGGAGTAGTTTAGGCCCTTAGATTAACCCTAGTTTAGATCTGAACCACTGAAAATCATCACAGGACAACCCACCAGACCACACAAGCAAGCAGGTGCACCAGGCTAACCTGGCCCGACCAGGGAGGTCGACCCCCAGTCGACCTGGGGGGGGGGGAGGTCGACTCCCTAGTCGTCCCCCCAGTCGACCTGGGGTAGGGCGGGAAAATTTCCCGCCCAATCTGTTTGGAGCTGGTATCGAATTTCGGGCTGAATTTTGAATTTTATGAAATCTTCTATGGGCCATATCTCGGTCATATGGACTCCGATTTACGAAATTTCGGACTTGTTTCCAACCAGAATTCTGAGACGATCGCAACGGTGCAACCCGTTTCGCTTGATTCTTATTTTAAAATTTAATTCTGCCTTGATTCTTGTCTTAACGCGTTATTAAAAATTTGGGTTGTTACATTCTCCCCTCCTTTAAGGATTTCGTCCCCGAAATCTCCAAGTTAGGGAGGATGTGTCCTACCATCCAATCATCCATCTACTCAAAGCATCATCCACAGGCAGCCATTGTCCTTAAAAGATTTCTAATGCTGTATGAACATATGCAGAAAGTGTGTGTATATGTTCCTTATCTAATGCAAATGATCAGGCCTGATTGATCTTCTAAATGCAAAATATGTTTAGTGCCATAAATCCACATGTATGCAAATAGCCCTAGTCACATAAACACTATATGTGTGCACAAACATTCATCCATATGTAATATCCACACGCTAACACATTAAATTTCATCCATAAACAAGTATAAACACTCATGCATATGCAACATGAAAATGTGTCTAAGCCGATCTAGTGCCTAATGTGTATTCATGCATCCACGAGCAACCACTTGCAACCACTTGCAACCATTTCGCAATCATCAATCATAACATGTTTCAAATACATTTTTGCATCCATAGGGTTCTACCTAAGGTCCTCAAGAAAGGATAGAGAAGATAAGCTAGATAAACTCCTTTTTGGGTTACAAGAAATCCCTTTCTAAACCCAACCCATATCCTATAAAGCCCAAAAGGTTTAGTCAACCTAACAGACACCTTCAAATCCTGACATGTATTATTAACTGATGAGTCATACCCCTTATGGAGTTTGCAACAGAAATAAGATTGAGAATACGACTGAGAGGATATGCATAAAAGATAGCATGCGAGTAAGCTCTACAGAAAACAGGGATCAAGGATATACTCTTAAAAAGAGATATGATGCGCGTCTCTAGTCTTCAGTCTTCTAAGTCGCATTTCCTTGAGCTTAACTCCATTGTGCTTTGACCATCTTTAACTTCATGATTTCGTGGCCTCTTAACTCCTATTTCCAAATATGAGCTGGAACTCACTTCATTGTCGCCTCTCATTCCACTTTTACTTATTCTCCCTATGGTATATTTGGCTCAACCATATCTGTGTACTCTTGGTTTTCATGCAAGATCTCCAAAATTCACTAGTGAATCATGGATCTCGTTTTCATGCTCTATGGAATTCCATGCAGAAGAACTTATCTCTTGAAAACAAACAGATGCCAACCATGTTACCAAGTGTACTTACTAGAGTGATTTCCATATCTCATGCACAAGCGAAATGAGCCATCCGCCTTAGTGGCGAACTCTACTCGAACGGATTACCAACAAATGCATCAAGAGATTCTAGGTAACCAATCATGACAGAACTTTAAAAGTTACACGAGACTTCGAGGGTATTACCGAGGCAAGTCAAGGGTCTAACTACCCCCCTTTCAGAACCGAGAATGGCACCTTTACCGGATAACCACTTCATTCCTAGAATCAACCCATAGCTCAAAAACATAAGCATTATTCCCAAAAGTCATAGATGTCCTCAAATCCAAACAAGTCATGAATAAATGGGACGATCTCCCAATAGGATTTGAGACAAAAACGGGACCCTCTATTGTGCTAGTACTAAGGTGCAGGGACCCAAATATCGAAGCAAGATTTAAAAAGGATGCGATGTACAAAACAAAGTCCTAACGGGATGATAGAAAGGAAAACCTTTAACGGAAACGTTACCATCCCTCTTAGGTGAGAGTATACAATTGCCCTCTCGACGATCTTGTTCTTTGCCCATGTCCTTGTCCTATAGTACTTAACTACCTTCTTGTGCTGAGTCTTATTCGCCTTATCCACTCCTATCCTTTCTTGTATAACACGGTAACGGGTCTCTTGAGAACTTCCTCCATCGCACGGAAAACATTTACATAGCTAGAAAAGGATTAGTCACAGTTAAAACTACTGTGACTACAGGCGGAGGAAAGAAAGGAAGAGAGATTCAATCAAGGGAACGAAGGATAGTGCTAATGGCTTTTTGGGGAATAGCCTTTTTCTTTAAAACTTTTCTTGAAAAATGCTTCTTTGTAAAATGGCTTTGAAAATAGTTTCAGAAGGTTTTAAAAACTTTTGCCCAGTCTGGTAACATTCTGCTCTGATACCAAATGTAGCACTCCACCTCCGCTAGGGTCACTCACAAAGGGAATGCACTAGCTTTGGTGGAGTATTATCTGGGTAAACATGCATAGAAATATTACAAGACAGAACATACAAAAACAGCGGAAGAAAACATGATTTCATTACTTAAAACCTTTTACATCAAAGTGCCATTAAATTACTTACATTGAAACCTGTCTTGCAGTAATAAAGAAGCATAAAACCATAGTCATAAATTATTCCCCAAGTAAAGCAGTAAAATAGCCATAGCCAAGAAAAGTCCAAGCCATAGATGATAATCTTGAAGCAGAAAGATCCGCACTAAGTAGCAACATTTCCTCCCTGTAAACCTGGGGGGGGATGGAAGAAAAAGAGGCAAAACGAAACAGGGTCAGTCATAAAGACTGAGTAAGTCCTAGTGACTTTCAGCCTAAAAACAGGTAAGAGTAACATGACATGTATAAACCGAAAGTAAATATAAGCATGATGACAAGGTAAACAGATCAAACTAAGATAACAGGATAAACTCAAGTAACAAGATAACCAAGGTAACAGGATAACCAAGGTAAACTCGGAATAGCATTGCATGTCTAACGTCCTCTTCACCAACCGTACTAGCATCCTAACTCGTATCATCCCTTCCACGTATATGTATAGACCCTTGCCGTACATCGTACGGGTTCCATCACATTATTCTATACTACTACAACGTAGTGTCACCATCCTTGAAGTCGCTCGGACTGCTATCCTTGTTCTGGCCAGATTCCCTTATCATGAATCATCGCGTGTTCAACTAGGATTTACGCCACCTAGGACCACTAGGGATTATACTAACTATTGAACAATTTCTAGATTTGATTAGGGTTTATGCCACCTAGGACCACTAGGGATTACGCTACCTAATGGACGTTTTCGACTAGGGTTTATGCCACCTAGGACCACTAGGGATTACGCTACCTATCGAACAACGCCCTACGTCACGCTTTAGTCGATCGGCTCCCTACAATACCTAGCTCATCGTGTGTCGGTGTCATACAGCCCAATCACGAATGTAGCTACTCTGTGCTAGGTCCACCCTAGGGTGTATCAAGTCCTAGGGTGTCAACCACTGACACCATTCCAAGCACGCACAGTGTAAAACCACTGGTGCCCATGCCTGCTTTTTCAACTCTGGACTACGTGCACAACCATAGTCCGACTGAACCGACAATGGCGCACCAAACTCAGCGGTCGTTTTGGTCGCTTACAATCAGCCCAGTAATCGTGCCCCACCCTAGCCTAGTCCCTAGGGTATCATGATACATCCAAGAGGGTTACTGCTGAAAAGGACCGCGTAACTAGGGTTTCCGTCCAGCAGGTTAAGTGTTGTCATCTAACTTCAAGACTTAACCCCTGTCAGTCTAGCATGTCCAGTTGGTTAAGTGTGGTCATTCAAGTTTGTGACTTAACCCGTCTACATGTCATGTCAAGATTGGCTAAGTGTTGTCACTCACGTTCATGACTTAGCCCTACGAATCACGTGTCAAGTTGGTTAAGCGTATTCCAGCGGTTCATGACTTAACCCTATCCAAGTCATCGTGTCAAATTGGTTAAGTATATTTAAGCTTAACCCCATCAAATTACCGTGTAGGATTGGTTAAGTATATTCAAGCGATTCATGACTTAACCCCATCAAGTTATCATGTTAGATTGGTTAAGTATATTCAAGCGATTCATGACTTAACCCCGTCAAGTTACCATGTTAGATTGGTTAAGTATATTCAAGTGATTCATGACTTAACCCCATCAAGTTATCATGTTAGATTGGTTAAGTATATTCAAGTGATTCATGACTTAACCCCATCAAGTTATCATGTTAGATTGGTTAAGTATATTCAAGTGATTCATGACTTAACCCCATCCACTAGTCAAATTATAATGGTTAAGTGTTACCCTCATGAGTTTACTTAACCTTACCATGCCTCGCGTTATACTAGTCGGGTGTTATCGACCCATTCAGGTTAAACTAACCCATCCTCTAATCGTGTTATATGGTTAAGTGTCATCTAGAAATCAAATCCGGTTTTACTTTACCCACCCATCCTCGTTATATTGGTTAAGTGTCATTAGTCTAGTCAAGTTACTTAACCCACCCGTCCATGTCATATTGGTTAAGTGTCATTAGTCTAGTCAAGTTACTTAACCCACCCGTCCATGTCATATAGGTTAAGTGTCATCAGTCTAGTCAAGTTACTTAACCCACCCGTCCATGTCATATTGGTTAAGTGTCATCAGTCTAATTAAGTTACTTAACCCACCCGTCCATGTCATATTGGTTAAGTGTCATTAGTCTAATCAAGTTACTTAACCCACCCGTCCATGTCATATTGGTTAAGTGTCATTAGTCTAGTCAAGTTACTTAACCCACCTGTCCATGTCATATTGGTTAAGTGTCATTAGTCTAGTCAAGTTACTTAACCCACCCGTCCATGTCATATTGGTTAAGTGTCATTAGTCTAGTCAAGTTACTTAACCCACCCGTCCATGTCATATTGGTTAAGTGTCATTAGTCTAGTCAAGTTACTTAACCCACCCGTCCATGTCATATTGGTTAAGTGTCATTAGTCTAGTCAAGTTACTTAACCCACCCGTCCATGTCATATTGGTTAAGTGTCATTAGTCTAGTCAAGTTACTTTACCCACCCGTCCATGTCATATTGGTTAAGTGTCATTAGTCTAGTCAAGTTACTTAACCCACCCGTCCATGTCATATTTTTTAAGTGTCATTAGTCTAATCAAGTTACTTAACCCACCCGTCCATGTCATATTCTTTTATTATTTACTAATGCATCAACCTCTCACATTGGACTTATTTGCGGTCACTGGATATGCCGGGCGGTTCCGGGCAGAATTACACCGCAAATCCATTCCAACCTCGGGTTCATGCATTACCACAATCTAATCTTTGCCTACGACCTCTCACATTAGATTACTATTGTTGTGGTCACTGGATATGCCGGGCGGTTCCGAGTAGATTACATCACAACTCAAGTCTAACCTCGTGTCGAAGAAATCCGTTAGATTGTTAATTACATATGTGTCATCTAAGTCAAAATCCCCACTTTACATAATACTATACATATGCCCAAGTTCCACCTTACATACCCATGAAAATATGTACCCAATTCTAGCCACCTTTACATATGTCCAATTCTCTCATATTTGCATGTATGTCAAGTTTATGCCAATTTGCCCAAATCAAGTTCTAGCCAAAATTACATTTTGTCGCATTCATGCCCAAATAACCCCATCATGGTTCATATTCCCAATTTCACTTATCCTAATTTACATAAGCCCAATCCCTTGATTTAACCTACATAGTCCCCAAAATTCGTGATTTAATTCATATGCCAATTCATGTATGCCCAAACTTGCAAATTACATTGGCAATACCCCAAATTTCCCCGTATACAAATCGCATGTAAATCGTAGTTTAGACCTAGGTCCTAAATCGACCAAGGTTCATCAAAAGAAAATAAATAGGGGAAGGTAGAAACTTTGCATAAAACAAGATCCGAGAGAAAAACATCCTTACATGCATGCTAAGGACATGAAAGAGTGATTTGCAACATGCATAGGTTCAAATTAATGCTATAGCAACATCCCCAAAGGTCAAGATCAAAAATGAACAAGAAAGAACATGGAATGAATATCATGCATAGATCCAATTTCAACTTTATCACATGTCATATTCACGTTATCGTTTAAATCTAAAAGCATCTAGAACTTAAAAATCGTGGCTAGAGGATTAAGAGCAAGAATTGTCATAGAATGGTGTTGAAATGGTGCTCTACTTCCTTGATTTGATGTAGAAAGCTTGCTCCTTTGTCATGGATCTAGTTTCAAAGCTCAAGCCCTTGAAGTTGGAGATGGATGCCATGATCAAGATAGATTTTGGCAGCACTTAGTTGCTAGAATGATTTCTAGTGATTTAGGTTAGGTCTTAGGGTGTTTTTATAGAAGTTAGGAGTAGTTCAGGCCCTTAGATTAACCCTAGTTTAGATCTGAACCATTAAAAATCGTCACAGGCCAACCCACCAGACCACACATGCAAGCAGGTGCACCAGGCTAACCTGGACCGACCACGGAGGTCGCCCCCCAGGTCGACTCCCCAGTCGACCTTGGGGAGGGGGGGGAGGGGGGGACATGTCGACTCCCCAGTCGACCCCCCAGTCGACCTGGGCCAGCCTCACCCATAACTAGATAGCAAGTATATGGTCTGTTGGGAGTTCTCTGCCTTTCCGCATGCGTATCTCGACTGACTCAAGATGGTAGGTAGACGACGGGTCACTATCACAGGGCCATTTGTCCCGCTGAATCACGCTGGTCCATCCTAGTCTTTAGGTTGCCCCATATTGCAACCAAGTCATACCCTTGGTTCTTCTAACGCAGACCTTAACCTCTGTGAGCCCAGGTGGATCATCTGCAGCCTCACAGAGGGATACCAAGAGTACCTTCACATCCCCTCGAAGCCGCGGGCTTCGTTCCCCAGTTCGTTGGAGCCTTCTTTAAGATCAGATGGATGTTCGCTCCTTCTCGTGTCGTACTAAGGTTTACTACTTAGTTCCTTTAACTAAGGTTTACTACTAAGTCCCCGAACCGTCGTTTTCTTAACTAAGGTTTACAACTTAGTCCTTTTAACTAAGGTTTACTACTTAGTCTCTTTCTCGTCAAGTTGGATTGGTCAGTTATCATTAGTCAATTCAAGTTATCTTAACCCATTCATTTGTCTTGATAAACTGATTAAGTGTTATCAGTAGTTCATGTTGACTTAACCCTACCACAAATCAAGTCATATTGGCTAAGTGTTTCTTATTACTTAACCTTACCAATTCACCTTGTATTTGTTAAGTGTCCCTTTTAACCTAACCTTGCCCATTTGTTTTAACTAACATGTTATAACGGTTAAGTGTTCCCTTAGTTAACTTAACCTTAACATATGTTTAATTAACATGTTATAATGGTTAAGTATTGTCCCTTCATGTTTCAACTTAACCTTGTTCAATTTATCACACTATGATGGTTAAGTGTTCTAAGTTTACTTAACCCTACCCTCTAGTCCAGCTAACATACCAAATTAGCTAAGTGTATTTACTTAACCTTACCCACTTATCTAGCTAACGTGTTATAATAGTTAAGTATTCTTAATTTACTTAACCTCACCCACTTATCTAATTATCAGGTTATAACGGGTAAGTGTCTTGAATTTACTTAACCTCACCCTCTAGTCTAGTTAATATGTTAAATTGGTTAAGTGTATTAACTTTACTTAACCTCACCTTCTAGTCTAGTTAACATGTTAAATTGGTTAAGTGTTTTCTTAGTTACTTAGCCCCTACAAGTCTTGTCTTGTTAACATGTTAAGTTGGTTAAGTGTTCAGATTAACTTAACCCTACCAATCCTAACTTAGCTTTAATTGTCTTATTAAAGCACCAACCACTCACATTAGACAGGTATTGTTGTGGCTGCCTGTACGCCGGTCGGTTCCGGGCAGTCTTACGCCATAACTCAGTCTAACCTCGGGCCCTTATTGGGCTCAATGCCTTAACCACCCACATTGGATAGGTATTGTTGTGATTACTGGACAGCCAGGCGGGTTTGGGCAGGTTTACATCACAACTCAATCCAACCTCGGGTTAAGCATGCTCGTATTTTCTAGATTTACATATTTGTCACTTTTCATTTTTATATACAAATGTTTATGGCCCAATTATCCAAATTCACTAATTTTGGGTATAACAATTTATACCGCTTTAAATGTCACTAGTCATTGGCATGTGTCAAACATGCCAATACATGTATTTTATTTTAAACCCAACGTTTGTTTCCCCCGTTTGTACGTACGCAGCATTATAACATATGTTGGGCCTAACATTTCAGCCCAACTCATAAACATGAAAAGGGGAAGCACAGAATCATGAATTGTTCTAGACTACATAAAAGTGTGTGGCGCATGGACTTGCAACATAGCGTTTTCACTAACATAGATTGTGGGTCATGTGAACTTGCATTCAAATTAGGATATAACTAAGTTGGTGTCACATGACACGGCGTACTTTTAGACTTGTTTAAACATGGTTTTATATACATATAACTAGGCATAATGTCAAACACCAAACTAGCATAAAAATGTCCAATTTTTGACATAACCCAAAGGTGTAAACTAACTTTACATCAAGTAGCCTATTTCAACATGAAACTAGTATAATTTGTGTAACCAAAAGGTACTTGCATAAACCCAATTATCACTTGCAAATAAACATAATAATGTATACAAAGGTTTTGAGTCATGTAGGGATAAAAGGTTTCAACTTGGAACATGTTTACATGAGTCTCAACTTAGGCCTAGAAAGAATGTATGTTAACCATGTTAACGACATAACATAAAGATGTCAATTCTAGTTTTTACTGCAAACTTGCAAGTGATATTTATTTTCGTATACAAATGTCAATAGGCTCGCATCAACCAATTTATGCCACAAACACCCAATACAAAACATGACATAATCAACGCAATACACAGAATTTACATCAATATTTTACAATAGTAAAACCCCAATTTCAATTACATCGAATCACATCGCAATTTCTATTCATATACAGAAAACTACTATACTTACAACGGGCGCTGAAACTTGTTTTCTGGTTTCTGTTATTCTGAATTTGCAAAGCTTTCCCTTGGAGTAGAAAATGTTGCGTAGAAATTAGATTAGACTTTTGTTTCTTGAATTGTTGTTCGTCTCTTTTCAAGCGGAGGCTCCCCTTAGTTTTCTTCCGACAGTATGGCGGCTCAAGTTCTTATTTTTGTGTGAATTTTAGTTGGAGACCTAGGGTGTTTTTATAGAGTTGCAAGTTAATTAGAGCCGTCGATGAAGCCAGGTTTAATCAAAGCCATACATTCTAAAGAGAAGCCAATCAAAAGAAGACAACTCAGCCCTAGAGACAAGACCAGGCCCAGAAATTCGACCAGAATACAGACCAGGCCAGCCAGACCTGACCAGGTCAACAGGGGAGGCCGACCTGGGTCAACCAGGTCGACCCTATGGTCGACATTGTGGTCGACCTGGGTCAACCAGGTCGACCCTATGGTCGACCTGGGCCCTGGTCAGAAATTTTCCTGCCCAGCCCGGGTCAGGTCCTATTTTTGAATTTTGAATCCGATTTTCGAGCTGTTTGAATTTTTAATAAAAATTTAAACTTCCGGAGGTCATATCTCCTTCGTACGGAGTCCGATTTACGCAAACTCGGACTCTATCTCAAGCAGAATTTCAAGACGAACGCAACGGCGTAACCCGTTTCCCTTAATTCTTCTTCTAAAATTTAATTATACTTTAATTTGTGAAACTTATTGTTCCAAAACTACGGGGTGTTACACCCCACGTCCATTAATGTCACTCTCAAAGGGAAAGCATTAACTTTCATGGAGTATTATTGATGTATAAAGCAGAATATAACAAGACAGATACATATATTGACACTTGAAATTTTTAAAACAACTTTATTGCAGTGGAGAAATAGTTTGATTACAACTACATCATAAACCAACAGTAAAACCAAGTACACTTAATATCCATCTTGACAAATTGTTTTCTGAGTACATAAAGTAAAAAGCATAACCCCAACATAAGTAGCCATAAAAGAGACGAGCTGAACTTTACTTTCAGCAATCCAAGCACTACCAAAGAGAGAGAAAGTTCCAAATCAAGCTCCACTAGCACTAGTCCCACCCTTAGTACCTGGGGGGGGAGGAAGGAAAGAGGCGAAAACGAAGGGGTCCAACATAAAGTTTGGCGAGTACAATAACTTTAACAATATAATTATTAAAGTAATTAGGATAAGGCATAAACTGGTAAAATAAGGAATGACTGTGAAACAAGTGGGCAAGACAAAACGAACAAGAGGAATATTCCGGCGTTAATCTCGCTCCTAATCACTATAAGATAATTACTATACTGCACCATTACTAGTCACCCTAAGAGTTGATCCTGCCTACTGAACATAATAATCATAATGGTAGTCTCGTGTACCCCTAGCTGTCTTCATAGGTGCCGCCTCCCCCTATCTCCACAAGTTGTACCCACTACCCCCATGCGATCGGCTCCCTAACTCGTAGATACCTGTGTTAGTCCCACAGTGGGGTGTATCACTCCGCAAAGTGGCAACCGGATACCACTAAAGATGCACGGTTTATATCTACATGATGTAACAACGTCATACCTACCAGCCCAGGCCCATGCACGCACATGACCCCGTTGGACTTGCGTTGCCACCGTTATCCCGTTTTGACCTCTTACAATCAAACCCAGTAAGCGTGTCTCGTCCTCGATCTAACTCGAGCTCACAAAGATATTTAATGGGTTACTGGTCTGAAAAGGGTCCCCCATGCTTGACACAAGCTTTCCACCTATGCTTGGTCCCCACTAGAATTTTCCATTTAACCCCCTTTTTATTCATGTCTTCTCATATATTTCAATTTGGTTAATTGTTTCTAATCGTATTTCACATGTCACCCATTTTATCCACTTAACCCTCATGTCCCACCACATGTTTATCTTGGTTAAGTGTTGCTTAATTCATTATAACCGTAACCTTGTAAGACCTCCCACATTATATTCCCGTTTGCGATTGCTGGATTGCCGAGTGGGTCCGGGCAGTCTTATACAACAAACGTGTCTAACCTCATGTCTTTACAATTGTTACGCATTTAATTTATGCCTTCGACCTCTCACATTAGACTACCGTTTGTGGTTATTGGATGTGTTGGGCAGGTCCAGACATCTTACACCACAATCGACTCTAACCTCGTGTCTTAGGCGTTTATTATTACAAATTATTTCACCCTAATATGAATTAATTATCCCTATTCAAATTGTCAATAATTTTCAAATTAATTATGTCCATAATTGTCACCTAAATTATGTCCATAATTTTTAGGTATATAAATTATACCCATTTAATGTCTAAATTTAATTTTACGCCTTTAAAGCTATTTTTATGCCAATTCACAATTTACATAATTAATATTTTCTCATTGTCCCCATGCTATTCGTACGTTTTAATATGAAATACGTTAGACTCGCAAATAGTCTAACACATAAAAAGAAAAGAAACATCACAACTTGCATAACACATAAAATAAATGTAACTTGCAAATAAGAATTATAACATAAATTTGCGTAGTCAATAATTTGCATAGACAATAGGCATATAGAATCATATATTTGCATAAACTACCATGGATCTAAATATTGATCTAAACATGAAATTGTGAACTTGCATATATGAATTATGGGTCTCACCTAAACTTGCATATGTGAATATAGTTTTCACCCAAAAATGTGAATATAGTTCTCACCTAAACTTGCATATGGATTCCTACAACTTGCATAAGAATTTATCACATGTTTTGCATATAAACTAGCATAGGTATATACTTGATTCACATATAAACTTGTGAATAATCCACATATAGACTTGCATAAGATTCACATACAAACTAGCATATGATTTAACATCCCACACTTGAATAAGATTTCACATACGAACTAGCATATGTAAACACAGACTTGCGTAAGATTCATATACAAACTAGCATATGATTTAACATACCAAACTTGCCTAAGATTCACATACGAACTAGCATATGATTTACATCCCAAACTTGCATAAAATGAATCAAGTTAAACATGTATAATTGGACATATGAAATAGATCTATCAACACAAGATAATAAAACTGTCATATGTTCACCAACAGACGATAACAAAGTTAAATAACATCACACGATTCAACAGTCATGTTTTAATAATCCAAATTATAACTCATCACAATTAATTTATTAATTATTTTATGAAAGAAACTGTACTCACAAAGATTGGTTAAAGAAGAGAATGATTCGTTCGTCTTTTGAATTAGAATTCTGACTTGCTATTCCCTAGGCTTTAGGAAGAAGAACTATCCTAGCAGCAGCATGGTAGCCAAGACACAAATTTAGTTTAGGTTTAGGATTTGAGTCTAGGCACTCTTTTATAGAAGTTTAAATCAACCTAAGTCGTTAGATTATCATAGGAGCCATCACAACCATTCGGACTAGATAGAGTTATCTAGAATTGCCACCTCTACCCTAGTGACTCAGCAACAGGTCAGGTAAGACTCAGCAACAAGTCAGGATCGTCTGATTTCAGATCTGCCCCGGGGGGTAGGTCGACCCCCAGGTCGATGCCCTGGTCGACCTGTATAGGGTAGGTCGACCCCCAGTTCGACCCCCTAGCCGACCTGGCCTTGGGCGGGAGAAATCCCGCCCAGCCCGCCTTCCCTGTTTGAATTTTGAATTTCGAATTTTTATTCTAAACTGTTTTAATTTATTTTAATTTCTGAAACTTCTAAGGGCCATAACTTCCTCATACGAAGACCGATTTACGAAAACTTGGACTCTATTCCAAGTAGAACTTTGAGACAAACGCAATGACGTAACCCATTTCCCTTAATTCTCACTTTAATAATTAATTATTCTTAGGATTGTTAATTTTAATATTCATAGAAAATTCAGGGTGTTACATTGCATCTTTGTTGTTCCATTCATGACTACCATGATTTACACAATTCTGTATTCATCAGTTTGTAGTGTGTATCTACATGTGGACTCGACCATTTTCTTGCCAAACTTTGATGACTGAACCATGTTACTATGTCTTGAACATTTTGAATTATCACCTTTGTAAAACTGCTGCTATGTCCATTATAACATGAAGTTCTTGTTGCTTTGATCCTGATGCTTATCGCACTCTTGTTTTTGTGTCCACAGTGCTACTGTATGATTCATGCACTATTGTTTAGACTTGCACGTGTTTGACTTCTTGAGCTGCTCCAAACTGTCTATCCATGCCTTTTGTTGAGTGCTTGACTTACTTTCTCTTGCACTGGGTCAAGTTGGTCCACGTGGCTGCTCCTCGGTTTCTCGCTGATTGGCGAGGCAGTGCACACATGTATATTTATACATGTGTGTATATGCAGCCATTAGACAAAATTTCCTGTCCCTGCACTGAAATGTTTTGTATATACATTGACTGCCTTGTGATATTCACAATGTATCACTGTGAATATCCAAGCTGTATAGACACAGATGAATCAGATCAAGTCGTGAAAAATGATGAGAAACACACCAGAAAACCGAGGCAAATAAAATTTAAAAAAAAATTACATTCGCATGAATTTTGAATATTATATCTGTTCCATATACTGTGTGTGTTTCTATATATGACAGGTATGAAGATAATGACTGGACTGACAGTGACTGGATTGACTGTGAAGTGTGAAGATAGAAAAACGAAGACAGATGATTAAAGACAGAAGATAAAGCAGTGTTATGTCAGTGTATATGAAATGTAACTGTGTCAGAGAATATATTGAGTGATGAGTGATGTAGTGAGGAGCAACTGTACAGATTGAAAGAATCGTACTTTTATTTGCAATAAACAAATTTGATTGAAATAAAATATTATTTTATTGTGTTCAAACAAACTTGTCTATTATATTCAATTTATTTACAAGTACAAACTTCTGTGAATGTATATGAAAAGTGATGTGTTCAAAAGTGGAGTTATAAGCAATTGTACTGTTTGATTGTTTGATATAAAATATTTATATTTAAATAAAATACCGTACGAATATATGAATGTCAATATAGTCGTATACTATTTAAAAATATAGGATTAATTGACAAGAATAATCCGAAGTTTAACGTGTCCGCCCATATTAACCCCAAGTTTGCGTTATTCAAGAATAATCCCAAGTTTAGGGGGTGTCTTCCCAAATTAATCCCATTTACTTGCATCTTCCCATATTAATCCGAAGTTTGGGGGTGTCTTCCCATATTGATCCCAAAATAACACGTGAAAAAGTCATCAAAAGTCATCGGCATCAATTTGGGAAGACACCCCCTAAACTTGGGATTATTCTTAAATAACGCAAACTTGGGATTAATATGGGCGAACACGTTAAACTTCGGATTATTCCTATCAATTAATCCTTAAATATAAATATTATATTCTTATCTGTGATGAATATATGAAATAGTAATGTAACAAACACATTTATATTAATATATATTTGGTTGTTATCATCAAACAAAAATCATATTATTGTGTATACAACACCATTATATACAACAATCTCCCCCTTTTGATGATGATAAACAAATATGAAGATTTTGAATATAATAAATGTGTTTGACAGTGAAAAATGAACTCCCCCTATTTGAAGGCTCCTTTTACAACTGAAACTACCCCATAACTGTGCATGAGTGAAAAAAATGTAAAATGAATTGAAATTTTCAAAATTAAAAATATTTATAAAATATTCACTCATAAACCAAAATCTCGATCCATTCTTCCTTTTTTGTTATCATAAAAAGGATATAGAATTTAAAATATAAATGAAAAATGACTAAAAATTATAATTTCTGCTTAAGAGGAAGAACGGTCATCATAAATCTCAATAAGTCAAACCAAAATCGTAATAAACTGAGAACTAGTGGCATATTTCACATTGTAGAAAATGACGGATTTACGATGAATTTTATAAAAATGGGGAGAGTTATAAAAATATGGATTTCAATAATTTTCAAAAGAATTTTTATAAAAATGAAATTCAAAAACAGTGACAGATTTGGACTATAATTAATAATTCAGTTTAAGTGACAAAATCAAATAATCTCAAATCCCAATAGCTATTAATCAACAAATCATAATATGTCATAAGATTTCAACACATTTCACAGATTAGAAAGATAGATTGATAGGTTGGTTTTTATACACCAAGGAGAATTTCAGATAAATTTCAATTTATAGCACAATATTTCCTTTTTCTTTTTCTTTTTCTTTTATTTAAGAGCACACTGACCACGCATAACCAGAGCTTGGATTTTTAAATGAGGTCAGTCGCAGCTTAAATTATAAGTTGTCTCATAACCATAGCTTGGATTTTTAAATGGGGTTAGAGACACACTTATGTATTAATTATATATTTCATCATTTTCAGCTTTAAATAGAATAACTCCTCGGTATATATATAACCAATATGAATGATAGAAATGTGGTAGGTACAGAAATGGACTGTGAAATAAATTTCTAAATTAATTATATTATGAAACATGCTCGACTGTACTAGGATCATTGAAAATTTTCAATTATCACTAATTATGAGAAATAACATAGTCCCATTTCTGTCACAAATATTCCTATTATTTATTTAAAAAGATTTTAAACAAATTAACTCTCTATATTTATATAAAATTATCATGGATGGAAGAATGATGATAGATAAAGGAGATGGTCGTGAAATAATTGCTAATTCAAAGATATTATAAAAAATGTTCAACCATCATGAAAAATATAAATAAAATCTCCTCCTATTGTGAAATGTACTGCAGTCACAATTTATTACAATTTCAATTTCTGTTAATAATTTTGATGAATTATAAGTACAGCTCAATTTGGATATAGATTTCAATTTCTGAATGAATAATCAATAAATAACTTTAAAATTGAAAATCAATTACAAGAGAGATCTAAAAAGATTTATACAAGACAAAGAAGATAAAAGTATATATACAGGATGAGAATAGATCAAAGAGAACAGCACATCAAAATTGATACCACATGTTGGTGTCACTACAATCGAGGATTTGAAATATGACACGGGTGACTAACACGGGTATCCTAGACATCCTTGTACAATCATTAGGTCCAAATAAACAAGACAAACAAATTAGGCATATTTATCAGAGCAGCAAACAGCTTATACCAAAGCAAGCAGTCATCAAAAAAAAAATCGAATCAGTATCAGAGCAGCATAAAAAATATCAAGTCAGACTTATCAAGATGATGGAAAAAAATAATTCATGATCCAAGAATACAATTTATTTGGAATCACTTGAGGGAATATGAAAATTTTAAGATTAAATGAATCAATCACACCAGTTTGTATAATTCAGATTCAGTAAGTGTGTGAGATTCAAGAAGTCAATAATTTCAAATGATTTCAAACAAATATTCAAGCCAACTAATCAAGAAATAACAGTGAGTTACAAAATCAATTTTTTGATGAATTTTCCACAAGAAATCTCTGAAAATCACAAGCGAAATATTCAGATCATTTACATCAAGTTTGAGAATTATTCATGATCCTAAAATTAAGAAATAATTTATTTGAAATCATATGAATCAATATCCATTTTTGAGATATAATGATTCCATCACACAGGATTGATATTTTTAAATTTAAGAGGTGTGTGAGATACATAATATCAAGAATTTCAGATGATTTCAAACTAACAAACTTTGACCATAATGATCACGAATAAAGATGAATTTCAAGATGTATCACTGTGATTCAAGATAATTCAAAATATCCAAGTTAATCTAAAAATCAACGATATTATAACAACTGAGAACTAGTAATGTGTTGTAATGAGTATAATATTTCAAGCCATTCCAAAATGAATTATAAGGAACTCAAAACAGCAAATGTGTGTTAAATTCCACAAAACTTTCAGATCTTCAAAAATTTAGAATTCGAATTAACAGTGTTCAAAATATGACAAGAATACATCAACATTGTTATGAATTCATAGAATCAGAAGACAAACTTCAAATCAATTGCAGATATTTACAAAAAAATTCAAGATCCAGAAATGATTCAAAACATCAGAGTTTTATTCAAATAAAGCGAATTTCCAGAAAATATGAATCATGCAATTGGAAGTAAAGGAAGCATAAAAGAAGTTACAATGATACGATAGTGACAAAAAAATAGACGGGGTAGAAGAAGGAATAAACAAAGGAAACAAAATATTTACAAAAATGGGTTCATAGATTATCCCTGAAATCCATGTAAACCTGAATCTCCAACTCAGCAAACTTGGCTTAAGGAACTGTGAACAATTTGATGATATGAAGCAATTTGAATTCATTTTCTCTTTCGCAAAGTCGTTCCTCAGCCTCCACCGGTACCTAACAGTTCAAGAAATCGAGTGGTCTAACAAAATTTGTAAAACCACTCACGGTTTTGTTCACAGCTTTAGGTACCCAAAACTGTTTATATAACAATCCATTTGAATTTACCATAGTACCTCTAGGGACCCAAATCTGTTTGAAATTAAATGAATTCACTGTATTTCTTTTTGGGGTCCAGGATTGTTTAGATGGATTATTACAAAACAAATTTATATCATGTTTTTGATTCAAAAATCCTTTAATATTATCAAAGTTTGAATTTTCAAATAAATTCTTTTCAAAACAGTTTGAAGGATTTTTAAAACCATTTGAATTTCGTTTTTAAAAAACATTGTTTTTTCTGAAACCAAGTCCACATCTATTCCCAATAGGATTTTGATTTTGCAACAACATATTCAATGATTTTTCTCCATTAGAGAATTTATCCAAAGTTGATTCTAATCATTGAATTTTGTATATAAGATTACCATTTCCTTTTATTAAATCAGAACATCGATTATTAGTGATCTTTCTTTCAGCATCATGTCGTTTCAAAACAAAATTTTCAGATTCGAGTAACTTGATTTTGGCTTGGGACTCAGATATTTCAAATTCAAAAGGTTTTTGACTTTCAAATTCACATTTCTTGAAATTTTCAATCTCATTTTGAAGTTCTTTCAAAATCAAATCACTTTTTCAATAAATTTTCTTTTTCAGTAATTTCAAATTTGGAATTTATATCAGTCTTAAAAACTTCAAATTCCTATTATAGAAAATTGTTCAAATTTGATAACTTAATCTTGTTTTCTTTTAAGATCATAATTTCATTTTCAAACTTTTGAATATTTTTATTAAGATGAACAAGATTGGTTTCCAATTTCAAACATTTTTTGCAATCTGAATTTGAAAGGTTTTTAAAATATTGAAGTTATGATTCCAAATTATCAAATTTGCTGGTCAACTCAGAATTCTTAGATTTCAATGACTTATTTTTCAGTTGGAGTTTATTAACAAATTTCGTTAAATCAAGACACATGTAAACCAGTTCTTCATATGAGAAATTTTCTATTTCAGCATCTATCTCCATCATCTGATCCATCTGAAGTTTCATCTACATGACCTGTTAAGCATAGATCTGAATCTAAGTTGATATTCTAGGGTTTTGAGCTGTTGTTAGATTTTTCATATAGTGTGTTGAGAGTTCTCCAGATTTCTTGTGTAGATAAACAATGACAGATAAGACTAAACTGTTCAGTACTAAGATAATTAAATATTATTTTCATAGCATGAGTATTGGAAGCAATATCTCCACAATCAAACCCATTGATAACAACATCCCAACATTTAATATTAATATATTTTAAATAAAATTCCATTTTGGATTTCCAGTTTAAAAAATCTGTTCCAGTGAAAATAGTTGGAAATGAACTAGACTGGCTCTCACTAGACTGACAACTATGGTTACCCATGACTCTAGAGTTAATGAAATACCTGCTCTGATACCACTTGTTGGATCTAGATTAACCCTAGAGTGGGGGTGATAGGGTTTATCACAGTTTATCGCTGATATTTAAAATTCTGACAGGATATTACAATAATAAACAGATCACGGAATGCAGCAAAAATAAAAATACAGAAAATAAATCACATACATATATACCCAGCTTTGACAAAACCCTGCCTACTACTGCAATCCTAAGGTTTCTACTAAGTAAAAGAACAGATCCTGCATACAAGACCATGTACACTTGCGAACCCCTCGCTCCTATTCTAATCCTATGCTCAAAACCCTGGACTGAACGTTGTCCCTTCGATCAGATTTCCCCTGATTACGACCCCATAACCAGTAACCCTAGTTTTTATGGACTCTAGTAAACTGCCAGTCAACACCCTGACTGGATCCCCTAGTATTTTACAGACACTAGAAACTATTTGTTCTGTTTACAAAGAAATATAAAAACAATACAAAGAATTAAAATTAAATAAAGAAAATACCTAGAAACTAATTTAATTTCCCCTTGAAAGAACTTGCTTAGCCATGGGTAAGTAGGCCGGCCATTTTATTTGCGTTGCACCGTATCTCTTTACTCCCGTTCCCTTTGCTTCTGGAAAGAAAATGGCGGCGGCGATGTGGAATTTTTTTAGGGTTTCTTGTTCGTTCCCAAGTCAAAAACGATTGCTTGATGAAATCTCGTGTGGATTCAATCTCGAATTGCTTTCTTCTTCGATTACCTGCATCTGATTTGGGGAAATTGCAGCGCTGCAATCCAGATAGAAAATGTTAGTTTTCAGAATTTTCTCTCTTTGAATTTGTTTGTGGATTCAATACACTATTGCCTGTGAAGAGTGGTGATATATATAAGACTACAAAATCCAAATTTTGCTCTCTGATTTCATTAAATGATTCGATCTGATTTTAGCAACAAAAAATGTCCCTTTTAATCCTGAGTGAATGGATATTCTCCTTTTTATTCTGTTTATATAATGATTTTCCTGATTGAAAAAATATTGCCTTGATTGCCTTGATGATTCGGATTTGAAAATAAATACTTCTTGCCGAAAATATAAAATGATTTCAGGGGAAAAAAATTGTCATTGCCGAAATTTCTTGATCAAATTTTGGGTTTAAAAATGATTTTAAGAGAATGATTGTCTCCAAAAAAAAATTTGAATTGCAGAAAAAACTTTCCCAAAAACAAGGTTAAAAAAAGGAAACAATTAATTGATTTCCAAAGATGCTGATGGGTGATTGAGAGATTTCTTGCCACAAATGTTAGCTCTGATTTTTCAACAGGAATTTCTTGGCAGAACACAATGTTAATTTAATGAGTAGATTTTCCATAATTAATGAAATTTAAAAACTGAAAGTTCTCTCCATTCATATGTTTCGCTGAGAATTGTTGCAATGGTTTTCAATCACTCTAGTCTAAAACTGCTTGATGATTTGTTCACCGTCTTGTACATGTATTGTCATTACCATGTATGTTGATCTGCATCGAATTTCTTTACTACATGATTGTGTATTGCACATGTAAAAGAAAACTTGCCAAAAGTAATTCCCAATCTTGCTGTGTGTGTACATGAACATTTGAACACTTGCATGATTTGCCATGAATACACTGTTTTGCCTGAATCATAAACTGCTGCTTCACTTATGAACTGATCCATTCATGAATATACTCCTCTATCCCTTGGATTTTATCACCAAGCTGTGTACAAACCATGTATACATGCACCTTGTTCATGTTGTATACGTTTACTTAACCCTGCACCATTAATATAGCTTGAACATGCTGAGATGTTGTGTATATGACTATTGAACCATACTTTTGTTTTTGTTGTGATCATGTCTGCACCAGATTTTGTCCTTGACCACTTGAATCTGCCATGAACATTACTTGAGACTGAAACAGTTTTTGTGCTCGACCATTTTTTTTGCATATGATCCTGCATTTTCCGGTCTTCACATATATTTCTTGCATATTGAGTTGACCATGATTTTGCATGCACTAGTCTTGGATTGATCACTTGCTTGTTTTTGGCTGCACCATGCTTTGCCATAAAAGTGATCTGCCATGTTGCATCTTTGTTGTTCCATTCATGACTGCCATGATTTACACAATTCTGTATTCAGCAGTTTGTAATGTGTATCTTCATGTGGACTCGACCATTTGCTTGCCAAACTTTGATGACTGAACCATGTTACACTGTCTTGAACATTTTGAATTATCACCTTTGCAAAACTACTGCTATGTCCATTGTAACATGAAGTTCTTGCTGCTTTGATCCTGATGCTTGTTACACTCTTGTTTTAGTGTTCATAGTGTTGCTGTTTGATTCATGCACTATTGTTTAGACTTGCACATGTTTGACTTCTTGAGCTGCTCCAAACTGTCTATCCATGCCTTTTGTTGAGTGCTTGACTTACTTTCTCTTGCACTGGGTCGAGTTGGTCCACGTGGATGCTCCTCAATTGCTCGCTGATTGGCGAGGCAGTGCACACGTGTATATTTATACATGTTTGTATATGCAGCCATCAGACAAAATTTCATGTCCCAGCACTGAAATGTTTTGTATATACATTGACTGCCTTGTGATATTTACAGTGTATCATTGTGAATATCACAAGCTATCTAGACATAGATGAATCAGATCAAGTCATGAAAAATGATGAGAAACATAGAGGAAAACTGAGGCAAATAAAATTTTTAAAAAAATTACATTTGCATGAATTTTGAATATTATTTATGTTCCATATACTCTGTGTGATTCTGTATATGACAGGTATGAAGATGATGACTGGACTGACAGTGATTGGATTGATTGTGAAGTGTGAAGACAGAAAAACGAAGCCAGATGATAAAAGACAGAAGATAAAGCAGTGTTATGTCAGTGTGTATGAAATGTAACTGTGTCAGAGAATGTATTGAGTGATGAGTGATGTAGTGAGGAGCAACTGTACAGAATGAAATAATTTTAGTAATAAACAAATTTGATTGATATAAAATATTATTTTATTGTGTTCAAACAAACTTGTCTAATATTTTCAGTTTTTTTACAAGTACAAATACTGTGAATGTATATGAAAAGTGATGTGTTCAAAAGTGGAGTTATAATCAGTTGTACTGTTTGATTGTTTGAAATAAAATATTTATACTTAAATAAAATACTGTACGAATATATGAATGTCAGTATAGTCATATTCTATTTAAATATAAATGTTATATTCCTGTCTGTGATGAATATATGCAACAGTACAGTAAAAACACATTTATATTAATATATATTTGGTTGTTATCATCAAACAAAAATCATACAATTGTGTATATAACACCGTTATATACAACAGTAGTACATGCTTAGTTCATAGCAGAGGCAGGGCGTGCTAATTTTAGATGCTCTACCACGACCATTTCTGGTGTGAAACGGAGGCTTACGCTTTTAATGCTTTAACCTAGCCCCCTCTGATTTAGGAATGGAAAAAGACTAACACACCACCCCCTCCAGGGGATGCCTTGCCCTAACCAATTTGGCGATGACAAGGGATTTGATCCATTCGTGGTTTGACCCATCTTGGGTTTCTTTAAGCTTTGAAAGGAGGGTTTTCCATACCCTTGGTTGTGTTTGGTGGTCCTTTCACTAAGGACTTTTATTGAACTTAATTTGATCTTTTTATAAACTCTTGTAATTAGCATTGGTTGATGAATTTGGTGACCATTTCCTTAAGGATTCTGTAGTGGTTAGTTTCATGTCCATTCATCATGTGTTAATGATAGTAGGGTCCTCCTGACTTCCTTTTGGATTAGGGTTTTTTCTTTGCAAACAGCCAATAGTTGAGTTCGTGTTTGGTGAGGAAGTAGATATTTTCCATCGAAGTGGTAAAGTGGTATCCCTTGGGTAATCCCGATGTAAGCCTCTCTCCTTGCAGCTGAGATTTAGCCCTTTTGCAACACAATTTTGTTGTTTTAACTATATTTTTGTTTCTACTTTCCAAGATATACTGAGATTAATGAGCTATCCTTTCAGATTTTTTGTTGGTGAAGTGGTCAAAAACATCCATTATTTCTTGTTCAAACACCATTCCTTTGATTTGCTTGTGGAGAGTTCTCCTTATGTGAGAGAAAATGTTAATATCCTTTGATGTAGAGCCACTTGGAGGTGGTGTTAGGGTTTGTTTTATATAGGAAAGGCTATTATCCCAAGTGTCGAAAGCAAATTGTTTTATTTTCCTTTTCCGCTTCATTATCCGCAAGGCTTCCACTCTCAGCCATTGTTCTTTTATCACTCTTGGGTCAGCGATTTCTTATTTATCCATTCAAGATTTAGAAGACACTTTTTGGGACCTCTTACCCATAACTTTGCTTCTTTAAAGCCTTAGTCCAACCCATAACTTTGCTTCTTCAAATCCTTCGTCCAATAGATGGAACAATACTGGTAGGTATGTGGTAAGGTTAACCAAAGGGTCGAAGGTTGAAACCCTCCTTCTAGCACCAAAATGTTAACCATATTTTTCGTCAACACCGGAGATAGGTCTATAGAAGTGGACCTAGGGAAAAAATAAGTTGTTCAGCCTTCACAAGTTTGAGTTAGTTCACCGTCTCCTAGATATCAAAGTTTAGAACACGAAAGAATAGTTACTCTTCCCTCAATGGGGTGAGTATCACAATTAAGTGATTGATAACCAACAGTTATCTTGGGATGAAAGATTCCTAAGTGCAACCCTTAGCGAATGACTTAATGGTTTGTGGAGAGGGGTTCTGCACTGGGCTTGCAGAAGGGTCTGAATTTGTAGAAAGAGGGGTGTTTCACTTAGCTCATGGAAAGACTTGGATGTAGTCTCATATACATGTAGGAATCAAATAGTACGTTGCGGCAACAATAACTGAGAAATTATATAAAAATCTCATAAAGAAATACTCTAAGTATTGATTCACACTTTATTGATCTTTGATTTATAATACATGAATAGAATAGAAGAAATCCCCAAATTGATCTAAGAATTAGGGTTTACTCTAGAAAAAAAGAATACAAGAATAAGAATGAGAAAATCGTCCTCAAAATGTGACTCCTGGGGTCTTATTTATAGAGAATTCGGTTCCACTTTTGTTGTTGGGTCATTGGGCTTGTAAAAGCCTCTATCGGCCGCTTATCTCCTTGGTCTCGGACTTCAGCTTCCGACCGTGTTCGTGGTTCTGATTTTAACTTCCAGAATGAGGGTTCTAGCCCGTTGGGGCTTCTTTGAGATTGATATGCGCTTGTCGATGTAGATGGCTTTCGGAAGACATTTGTGCTCCTGGTAGTGGCTTCCGAGTGTATGCTTCCGGTCTTCTTATGGATACTTTGAGGAGCTTGCCCTCGTGATGTATGTAGATAGTTGTCGGTTCAGAACTCTAGTCGGTGTTGGTACCGAGCAGATTAGTAGGGATAGCCAGTATCCCCTTTAGGGTTTTGGTTTGCCTTTCGGTGGAGCCTCCGGGTATAACTTGATCTTCTGGAAGGTAGCTCCCAGTGATTTGTCGATTGTCTATCAATGTGATCCTTCGGTGTTTACACATTGGATGTTTCAGAAGATGGTTTCGGATAACCCCTACATGCTTTCGGCTTGATATCCTTAATGCCTTTGTCTCTTGAAGTATCAGTGTTAAGTAGGTTAATACCAACAGCCCTTCCATCTTTCTGGATTTTAATTAGTAGAGCTCTTGCCTCCCTCTTTCTTAGTTTTTGACTTATATGACCTTTTGCTACAGAACCCCCATGTCAGATAGACCCAGCCGAATTGACCCTTTCGGATGGACCCTATCGGTAATCTGTAGCTTTTGAGTTCTCTCTAGTGTTTTGCTTTTGCTTTTTGGAGAATTCTTCTGTGCTTGCGTCCATCCGATTAACCCTTCATCGTCAGTCCTATTTTGGAGTTAATTTTGATAGTGTCCAAATCTTTGTTTTATATTTAATACAGGGGATTCAAGATGGAACCATCAAGATTGGTTCTTGGTATTTCCAATCCTATTAGGGTGACCATCTGGTAGGATTTTCTTATGAGCTTATATCGCTTTACAATATAATTAAGTATAAATGAACATCTAGTATAATTTTCTCATTGTACAGGGAACGGTTAATCTACAAGAGGCCGACGTCTCCCTAGTCCAGCGCCATTGGAATTCAAAGGTTGTTAAGAATTATAGGGAGGTAATGCCAATGCTTAAGAAATCGAGCAAGAAACCAAATTGGATGGGCACGACTATATTGAATTCTTGGGTTAGGTGGTGGAAAAATGATGAGCTCAAGGTAAATCTAGTAAATATCTCATTAATTATTTCATAATTAAATATATTATTCAATTTAAATTTACATGCAGAGTCAAAAAGGAACTCTGCACATTACAAGAAATAGGCTATTTCCGATGGCTGAAATCCATCGGCGGCCATTGGAAGCCGTCGCTTTTAAAGTCGTTGGAATTCATATTTTCCGACAGCTTTCGACAAAGCCCATAGTTTGTGTTTTCGACGTCTTTAGGTGGTTTGTAATGGTTTCTGACGGCTTTCGTCAATCGTCGGAAACCGTCGAAAAACCTGCATAGTTTTTTGTATTTCAGCTGCTATTTAACTTTCCAATTATAATTCTTCACTCAAACCACTGTCTCATCAATCAATATATAACCCAGCATATCAACTTTCAACCAAATAACAAAAGCACAAAAATTTCACCATAAGTTTTAACCATTAATTACATAATACATAAATTTGTGCATACCACATAGTCTACCATCATACTAACTATAAATACATCAAGTCTACCACAACAAGTCTACAACAACGAGTCTACCATCAAAATATGTACAAAATATAAACTCATAGTCTAGTCAAGCACAAGTCATATATCCACTACCCAAAAAAAAAAATGCTAGATTTCCAAATCTTAACTCATATTTTGTACATATTATGATGAAATGGATAGTTTGGATCCTAACTCATATTTGTAGCAACTCTGTAAGGATACATGATTTTATTTCTAAACTAAAAATTAAATTAAAAAAATCATTTACCACTGGATTTCCAAATCTATAAGCTGTGAGCTGCTCTTTTCCAGTCTCAACTAGACGCCGCTGGCACTGCTCCATAAACTTGGTCTGCAAGACCAGGAAAGATTGTAGATAATTAATACAATCATATCTTAATTTATTATAATTTAGCAATTACTACATAAAATGAAATCTTACATGGCTCTACCTAGATTTGTCATCATGCCATGTATATGAGACGGTCCCATCTGGATTGACATGCTCGATGGCATACGTATAAGTGAACACGTTCATATATGAGACTGGACCCAGCCCCTCAAACTTCTATATTTGATTATCATAAATTATTACACGTTCAAAATTATATAGCATATAAAACTTTTATAAGTGACATTTATAAAATTTACCAACTCTGGTCGATACTATTGAAACGACTTAAATCATCCTCGATGCATGACTAGATTTGTATTCCTATTTGCAGAGTTTCTTTCTGCCTCTGCTTGTACATTCAAAATTTGATACATTACTTATCGATCAAATATTTTTTATATTTACAAATAATTTAGTGCACTTACCTTCGCCTCATAAGTGTTCCAATACTTGACAAATCCTTCCCACACGGCTGCTCCCATCCAACTAGGAAATAGAATATACATCGAATCAAACATTATCGAAATCTGCATAATTGATTCGTAAGTAACTTAAATCACAAAAAGGGTTTTTGTTCTGTTAGAAGTACTCAAGCAATTTTTTTAAGATTTTCCACTTTTGCAAAAAATTCAAGAATAACACGTACATAACGGTGCATACATACACAAATAAACACAATTATACAATGGTCAAAACGAAGTTAGGGGGGACATATGCACAAATAACCAAACATTGCACATAAAATTTTCAATTTCATTATATGACATGAAATACGCACTTAATAGGATGTTACAACCCACTACAACACTATTGGAACCAATTGCAATAAATATATAACCGTAAATTTTTAATTTAAGCAAATATAGATTTAAGTAAAAGCTAAATTTTTATGAAAAAAAAGAGATTATACCTCAAATTGATCGCTCTAGAGGTCTGAATAGAAGCCGGGAAGGTTCCTACGTGAAGAAATCGGGGTTTGGAGGCAAAAAAACGAATTTGGGGTGGTAGGGTTTTAAAAACCATAGCTCAAAAAATGGCCGAGCAAAAGAAATGGGGAAGACAGATCTCGACAGGCAGTTTATCTCGATAATTTTCGACGGTCGTCGGAAGTCAGCCGGCGAAAGTCACCCCCTTCTGTCGAAAATAGCAATGTTTCTTATAGTGGCAAATAGAAGCAAGAACCCGGTAACACATCGTGTGTAACGACCCGCATAATTCTACGTATCGAAGGACCGCAGAATATTTGTTTCTTTTTCATATGAGGTCGTATAGTCATGTAACTTTGGGGAATGACTATTGGGGTCATTTCTCTTATTCACGATTTTTGCCGATTTTTAAATAACCATTTTGCCCCTAGAGAATCTTGTTTCACCTATAACTTTTGATTGGTAAGAAGTTTTGACCTGAAACCAATTCCATTAGATCCGGATGATGGTTTACCTTTCCGTAGAGTGGTCATATTAATCAAATGGACATATTGTTTGGGAGATATAGCTGAATTAACGTTTAGAATGTGAAAAACAGCTTGACCGGGCCAAATAAGGTGATTAGCAGCCAGGCCCATTGGGGGATTTCTGGATTAGGGGTATTTAAGGACTGAAAGGGACTAGAGAAACCCTTCTTTGTCATTTTTGCAGCCGCCACTTTCATTCCTTCAACCCTAGTAATGGCTTCTACCTCCTAAAAACACCTCTAATCAAGGATTAAGCTTATCAACATCAAATCAAGTTAAAATAGCATCAAATCAGAGTTGGAGCTGCTGTGTTGCATAGAGATTTGACCTAAATTAGAGATATTTTCAGATCTAAGATTAATTTGTTACTAAGGTGAGTGATTTGCATTGTTTTTCACTAATTACGGCTAATTAGGGGTGATTAGTGATAATTAGCGAAATTATGGCTTAGAAAAATTTGGGAAATTTTGTAAAATTCTAAAATATCATTTTAGGGCTCTTATAAAAATTTGGGCTAACATGGATAAGTTTTGCTAATTGTATTCTTAAACATGATTAATGGGATTAAGGGAAAACATGGGTTTTTGGATATGTTTGATCTTTATATACATGTTAAATTATGGTTTTGGTGTTTGTGGTTGATTATACATGTTGTTATTACTGTTTGGAATGATTTGTAATTGCATAGAAAAATTAGATTGGTCGAAAACGCCGTCGTATGGCGTAAATAGCTCATTGAAAAATTTGCAGGAATTTGGATCGGATCGGATCGCCCTCCCCCACTTGCGAAGAACGTATCACGAACCAGTGATGGAAGCTCGACCCGAACCACCTGTGAGGCACACCCCATTATGAGCCGATTTGTTGCTTCGAACCCGAACCGCACAGCATCCACAAGCTGATACCATGAGCTGGAGGTCACGACCCGAACCGGAGCCTATATCTCGAACCGAACCGCCAGAAGAAGGAATGCATGAACCGAACCCATCTCCACTACTCAGACTGGAGCTCACGAACCGACCTGGATGGGGAAGTCGAGCCGATCCGATAGTGATGATTACGAACTTTGCTACTTCAGAGGACAGAACCGAACCAAATGGAGCTGTTTTCCGAACCGATCTGGAGGAGACCAAAACCCAAGATGCAAAGGTAGTTCAAATAGGATGTAGAACTCAGGATCCAGTTGGGAACCAACGAGTTAACTTCATAAGTTGGAAATTTCTGCGAGACGTGTGCAAAAGGGGTTATCAATGTCTACAGCTTTGACTCACCACTGAGAGATGGATATTGGCTATGGATCAGTGCAGTGGAGCCGTTACGACTCCATGAGGCAAAGTGATCGTAGCAAGGAATTGGGTAACCAAAGTGGTAGATGTCATATACATTACGCACTGAGTGAGAGATGTGAGGATGATTGCTATGCTTGATTGTTTTCCATCACTATGACATGCACACCCCCTCCCCTATTATCTTTACACTTTATGCTAGTGTCACCTTAGAATATTGTACATCTTGTTTTGCTAACTCTTTGGTTGTAGGTCCAGGTTCCGGTATGATTGGATTAAACTTGTTATTGTTCTGTTTTGTTGCTTATCGCTCATACCAGACTTTTGTCTGACCCAGAGTTTTATGTCTCTTCTTATTACTCTGGATGCTCTTAAACGGGCAGACTAGAGACAGGTTAGCTGGTTGTGCACAAGTAGCTATCCGGAGACGAGCAGGAGGCTTACACGTATTATCCTCTATATATATTCTCCCTGTGTCGCTGTTGGTCACTACTTTGGGCACTAGTAGTGTACTTTTCCTTTACTTTTCTTTAGAGACAGTTTGAAAATTTGTGATAATGATGATGTGGAACATAACCTATAATTGGATTTCCGCTGCTATGATGGTTTAGTTTTCAGCTTATGCACTGTCTCGCATGTTTTATGTCAAAGTTATGTTATTATTATATTATATCCCATGCTCTGTGAGACATTCTACAGGTTCCTAGTTAGTTCAAATTCCCTTCTTTTCTTTTCTTTTCTTTTCTTTGGCGACCGTCCCGCGCTAGTTGGGCATTGGCACAACGCACTTTCATTGGAAATGTCGGCTAGTGCGGGGCGGGCCGTCACACTTAGTATCAGAGCTCTAGATTGCATAGTTAACCTAGGGGAAGACATCAAGGAGAGATAGTATACGTATATGAGAGCACATATTTGTGATATATTGATTTTCAAAAGAAAAATATATGTATATATACTATTAGTATATCTAAGGAGGAAGTCGCACTGCACTGGCACTACTATGGAGATGGTTAATCGTTTTCTCTTTACAGATTTGACGATGAGCCGATATACGAGGAGTACGAGTTCAGGGGATAATAATAGGAATGCCCCTGATATGAGGACGATGTTCACTACTTTCATGCGAGAGATGCTTACGGATGCTTGGGGAGCAGTTCCTAATGCTGCTGACGGTGGTGATGCAGTAGCGCTGGCGCCTAGGACCGATTTCGCCAAGCTTAACAAGGATTACACTAGTCATAGTGGGAAGCCATTCCACAGAACGAAATCGGCTACAGAATTACAGGATTGGTTTGATAGTTGTGAGCATATCTTCGAGGACTTAGGAATCGATGATGCAATGAAGAGAAAGCTAGCATCCCGTCAGCTTCAAGGACGAGCTATGAATTGGTGGAATGCTATTAAAGCGGCTACTCCTGAAGATCAAGTTACTTGGAATTAGTTTATGACTTGTTTCAGCGAAAAGTTCATTCCAGCTACTCACAAATCTGAATTGTTTAGGAAATTTTTGGAGCTTAAGCAGAATGGTAGGGCAGTCTCGGAATATATTACCGAGTTCGATACTTTATCGAAGTACGGATTATCCCTTATTGACACTCCCGAGAAGAAGAATGAGAAGTTCATAACTAGTTTAGATTAGTACTTGGGAGAAAGGCTTATAAACCATATTGATGAGACTTTTGAATCAATTGTTGGGAAAGCATTGAGGTCAGAGATCCTTTATCCTAAGCCCAAGACTGAAGTCGTTGTTTCATCTGCAGAGGGGCCAAAACCGCAAGCAAGCGGTGGAGGCAAGAATAATTCTCAGAACAAAAGGAAACAGTATTAGACTAAGGATGGTCAGAAGAAGAGTAAGAAAGATGTTGAGTTCTTTAACTGTGGCAAGAAGGGCCATTATGCTAAAGAATGTCGAGCAAAGCCGGAAGACAGGAAGTGCTTCAACTGCTTGGGACATTACAAGGATAATTGCCTGCAACCCCTAATGAGAAGTAGGTTGTGAAAGCATATGCTATCAACGTTGTTCCTTCTTCGTCGAATGCCCCAACTGCGGCGGAGAAGGGAAGGGCATCATTATTCGAGTTATGCTGTCTGTTTATGATATTTCTGTTCTAGTTTTATTGATAGCGAGGCGTCCCATTCCTTAATATCTAGTGACTTGGTAGATAAGTTGGGATTGGAACCTGAGGTAGTCGATAGACCTTTAGTTGTGATGAACCCAATAGGTGGTTCAACTAGTCTTTGCATGATTTGTTGTAATGTGGTCTTATCGAATTATGGATGTATGTTTGCTTGTGATTACTTAGTTGTTTTGCTAGTATCATCTCACGTAGATTGTCTGAATTCGGAGGAGATGTTCCTTGAGTGCTTGTCTGATATTGGTTTAGGCCTTTGGGGCTTGTGCTTAGGGAATGTCGAGTTCAACTAGGATGGTTTGCGTGAGATATAAGCAGTTGTTGTGATTTCCATTGAATGATATCTTGGCTTACTTAAGGAGTGATGTGTAGTCGTGGCATGATAAGACTGTTCAATGGTATGGACTTCCCCAAGTTGGATTCGATAGGGCTAGGAGATGACTCGAGTGGGACTTGAGGAAGCTGCAAGGTAATGGATTGTTTAGGACCCTATGTTGATGTTCTCTTTGGTTCAAGAATGGTAGAACTTCGAAGGGATAAGATGTGTTCGTTGATTGTGGAGATGCAACGAAGGCTAGGACGATTCAAGCTGGACTTGAACTCGTAAAAGAAAAATGGTAGTTCGTTGATCTTGGAGATGCAACGAATAGAGAGACAACTCATGTTGGACTTGAGATTTGTCAGTAATGGATACTCAAGACTGGGTCAGAGTATGTCGGTATCTATTCTAATGAGAGCACCAAGAAATTTTCGATACTTAGAGTGTTTTAGGCGGACTCGAAGCAGGGGTATCTGGGGACGCCCGTTACCTTGGATCCTTTGGACTTGATCTAGTTATCCTTGGAGGATAAATGTTCGTTGGACATACGGTAGTCCGTATGGAGGCGGGGCTTCCATTAGCCTTGGGATTGGTTGGACCAGTCAAGTAGGAATCGACGTATGTACGGAGGTGGGGTTTCCATTAGCCTTGGATTTGGTTGGACCAGTCAGGTAGGTATCGACGTACTTATGGCTTTAGCAGTTGATAGATAGGGCATGTTTGGTGGATGCTATGGTTGCTATGTTTGTTCCTATTTTTATTACCTTGAGTAGACTATCACCTTAGGATTCTGGTAATAGAAAATGAAGAGACGACAGCATACACAAACGCCTGTGCTATCGAACTAGGTGTGATAGCTGATGCATTGAATAGGAGACATGACAGTTTAGATGCTACATTTCTTGAATGGAAGCAACTGGAGTATATTGTGGGATATGATCTCAGACGTAATTATGGATTGGATCCAGAAATGTTAGCAAGTTTGATGGTTAGACCGACTTTGATTGAGCGGATTGATTCCACTTAGAGGGACGATCCTAACTTATTGGAAATCATCTCCAAGTTAGAGATGGGTGTCGATGAGGAGATGGACAAGTATGGGCTTGATCAAGATGGATGGCTTAGAAAAAATGGGAGACTGGTTGTACCCAATGTCAATAGATTGAGAGATGAAGTGCTTAGAGAATGTCATCACTTAAAACTGACTATACATCCTGGTGGTAATAAAATGTATCGAGACATGAAGCAGACCTACTGTTGGGAAGGGATGAAAATAGATGATGGGAAGTTTATATCCAAATGCATGAACTGCCAGCTAGTTAAAACTGAGCAAAAGAAACCTAGTGGTTTGTTGCAACCCTTAGAAATTCCAGAATGGAAATGAGAATAAGTCTCAATGGATTTCACTGATGGATTACCAAGGACTAGATCGGGCCATGATAGTATTTGGGTGATTGTGGACCGATTGACCAAGAGTGCAAGGTTTATACCCGTCAAGTCGAATAGAACAGCAGCTAAGTTAACGGAACTGTATATGAAGTGGGTAGTGAGATTTCATAGAGTACCCAAAGGCATTGTAAGTGACAGAGATTCGCTGTTCACTAGTGGATTTTGGAAGAGCTTACAAGAGGCTTTAGGATCAGAACTACATCTCAGTACCGCATATCATCCTCAAACCGACGGTCAGACGGAGAGGGTGAATCGTGTATTAGAAGATCTCTTAAGAGCTTGCATATTAGATTTTGGAGGGTCATGGGATGACCATTTGCATCTAGTAGAGTTCGCATATAATAATAGTTATCAGTCCAGTATTGGTATGGCTCCATTTGAATTTTTGTACGGAAGAACATGCAACTCACCATCATGTTGGTTAGAAACCGGTGAGAAATTTGTGCTTGGGTCAGATGTAATAAGAGAAACCTCAAATAAGATCAAGTTTATCCAACAGCGAATGAAGGCTGCCCAAGATAGGCAGAAGAGTTATGCTGATAAGAGATGAAGAGAGTTGAAATCCTCTGTTGGCGACTTAGTGTTTGTCAAGATTTCTCCGTTAAAGAGCGTGATTCAATTTGGTAGGAAAGGCAAGTTAGCACCAAGATTTGTTGGTCCATTCCCAGTTCTCGAACAAGTTGGGAATTTAGGATATAAAGTTGAGTTGCCAGGCAAGATGGAAGGAGTTCATAACGTGTTTCATGTTTCCCAGTTAAGGAAGTTCGTGCACGACCCCGATATGACTATTTCACCGGATCAATTAGATGATATTGAAGTAGAACCCGAGGCGATTGGGAACCGCAAGCCAATCTGTATTGTCGAGTACGACACGAAGCAACTTCGAAGGAAGGCGGTGAAAATGGTCAAGGTTCAGTGGGGCGAGAATGAGAGTGACTGTACTTGGGAAACAGAGGAGAGCATAAGGGAATCGCATCCAAAACTCTTTGCCTGGTAAGATTTTAATAGTGATAGTTTCTTCCCTTATTAGTAAACCGCATGCTACGGTAGGCTTGTTGTGCTTGTTGTGTCGAGGGCGAAATTTCTTAAGGGGGGAAGTGTGTAACGACCCGCATAATTCTACGAATCGAAGGAACGTAGAATATTTATTTCTTTTTCATATGAGGTCGTATGGTCGTGTAACTTTAGGGAATGACTATTGGGGTCATTTCCCATATTCACGATTTTTGCCGATTTTTAAATAACCGTTTTACCCCTGGAGAACTTTGTTTTGACTATACCTTTTGATTGGTAAGGAGTTTTGACCTAAAACCACTTCCATTAGATCCGAATGATGGTTTACCTTTCCATAGAATGGTCACATTAATCAAATGGACTTACCGTTTGGGAGATATGGCTGAATTAAGGTTTAGAAGATGAAAAACAGCTTAACCGGGCGAAATAGGGTGATTAGCAGCTAGGCTCATTGGGGGATTTCGGGATTATGGGTATTTAAGGACTGAAAGGGACTAGATAAACCCTTCTTTGTCATTTTTGCAACCGCCACTTTTATTCCTTCAACCCTAGTAATGGCTTCTACCTCCTAAAAACACCTTTAATCACCTTCTAATCAAGGATTAAGCTTATCAACATCAAATCAAGTTAAAATAGCATCAAATTAGAGTTGGAGCTGTTGTATTGCATAGAGATTCGACCCAAATCAGAGATATTTTTAGTTCTAAGATTAATTTGTGGCTAAGGTGAGTGATTTGCATTGTTTTTCACTAATTATGGCTAATTAGGGGTGATTAGTGATAATTAGCGAAATTATGGCTCAGAAAAATCTAGAAAAATTTATAAAATATTATTTTAGAGCTCCGATAAAAATTTGGGCTAATTTGGATAAGTTTTGCTAATTGTATGCTTAAACATGATTAAGGAGGGTTAAGGGGAAACATGAGTTTTTGGGTATGTTTAATCTTTATATACATGTTAAATTAAGGTTTTGGTGTTTATGGTTGATTATATATGTTATTACGGTTTTGAATGATTTGTGATTGCGTAGAAAAGTTAGATTGGTTGAAAACGCCGTCGTATGGCGTAAATAGCCTGCTGGAAAATTTGTAGAAATTTGGATCAGATCGGATCGCCCTCCCCCACTCGCGAAGAACGTATCATGAACCAGTGATGGAAGCTCGACCCGAACCGCCTGTGAGGCACACCCCATCACGAGCCGATCTGCTGCTTTGAACCCGAACCGCACAGAATCCACGAGCTGATGCCACGAGCTGAAGCCACGAGCAGGAGATCATGACACGACCCATAGCCTATATCCCGAACCGAACTGCCAGAAGAAGGAATGCACGAACGGAACCCATCTAATCTACTCGGACTGGAGCTCACGAAACGACCTGGATGGGGAAGCCGACCCGACCCGATAGTGATGATCATGAACCGTACTGCTTCAGGAGGACAGAGCCGAACCGAATGGAGCTGTTTTCCAAACCGATCCAGAGGAGACCAAAACCCGAGAGGCAAAGGTAGTCCGAATAGGAAGTAGAACTCAGGATCCAGTTGGGAACCAACGAGTTAACTTCATAATTTGGACTTTACTGCGGGGTGTATGCAAAAGGGGTTATCGATGTCTATAGCTTTGACTCACCACTGAGAGACGGATATTGGCTATGGATCAGTGCAGTGGAACCGTTATGACTCCATGATGCAGAATGATCGTAGCAAGGAATTGGGTGACCAAAGTGGTAGATATCGTATACTTTACGCACTGAGTGAGAGATGTGAGGATGATTGCTATGCTTGATTATTTTCCATCACTATGACATGCACACCCCCTCCCCCGTTATCTTTACACCTTATGCTAGTGTCACCTTAGAGTATTGTACATCCTGTTGTGCTTATTCTTTGGTTGTAGGTCCAGGTTCGGGTATGATTGGATTATACCAGTTATTGTTCTGTTTTGTTGCTTATCGCTCATACCAGACTTTTGTCTGACCCAGAGTTTTATGTCTCTTCTTATTACTCTGGGTGCTCTTAAACGGGCAGACTAGAGACAGGTTAGCTGGTTGTGCACGAGTAGCTGTTCGGAGACGAGCAGGAGGCTTACACGTATTATCCTTTATATATATTCTCCCTGTGTCGTTGCTGGTCACTACTTTGGGCATTAGTAGTGTACTTTTCCTTTACTTTTCTTTAGAGACAGTTTGGAAAGTTGTAATAATGATGATGTGGAACATAAGCTGTAATTGGATTTCCGCTGCTATGATGGTTTAGTTTTCAGCTTATGCACTGTCTCGCCTGTTTTATGTCAAAGTTATGTTATTATTATATTTTATCCCATGCGCTGTGAAACATTCTACAGGTTCCTAGTTAGTACAAATTCCCTTTTTTCTTTTCTTTGGCGACCATCTCGTGCTAGTCGGGCATTGGCACAGCGCACTTTCATTGGAAATGTCGGCTGGTGCGGGGCTGGCCGTCACATCGTGGTGGATCCAAGTCTTTCCTGCAGCACCATAGAGACTTGGTAAATTTATCAACTACGATTCTATATAGCTATTAGATTAGCAGTTCAGTAAATAGCTATGCAAAATTAAAATGTATAAATCATCTACTGTAGAAAGAGTGCGTGAACATCCCATGTCACTGATGGATGTATTTACTCAAATCTATACATTAAAAGAAACGAGAATGCTGGTAACCTCGCATGTCGATGGGATGATGAGGATAAGGAAAATACTGCATATGTATGCATATTTCAAATCTTAATTTATTAGTATCGATAAGCTTAGTAATTAGCTATGTAAAATAAAAAAATGTTCTATTTATTTTTCAATTTTTTTGCATTGTAGACAAAATTTCAAAAGGCACAAACATAGTTGCTTGAGGGATCAGATCGCGATGAGTTGACGTCCTAGGGGAAGATGCTATTTTCGACTCTATTATGGATCAAACGCAGTGGAATAAGCTTTACGTCTATGAAACCAAGCGGTAATTTTATAAACATTGCAATATTATATTTAATGTGAATATTTACAAAATTGATTTGCAACTATTTAATTTTCCTTAAGTATGAAAATAACAATTCACATCTTATTTTTTCTATGTAGACACGATAGAAAATACTATTATTAGGTTATCAAATCATTTAAACTATGTAAATATTTACACCAAATTAAAATCTAAATATAGTTGTTAAGTTCCATTATTGTTTGGCTGTGGCATATATCTAATTTTCCTTGAATAATATCTATTTCATAAAGGCAAAATATTATTGAAGATGATAATTACGCCAAAGACGTTGCACCAGAATATTAGATGTCTTTGTATTTTAACATTTTAGCCTTTTTATTTGTTTACATAGTTTAGGTGTCTTTTTTAGTTTGTTGCTCGCATATAAATGTTACTTTTTTATGTAGTTAGATGATAAATACTCTAATGGCATTTACGTTTCTATATTTTGAACTGCGCATTGCTTAGTAAGAAAATAATTATAATATAAATGTGAACATCTTCCTTTCTATTTGCAGGATGTGGTAGCTCAAAAGGTGTATGAAAAACTCAGGAAAAGGTTGAAATAAAAGTGCTTAAATCCATGGTTGAGCAGTTCCAGGAGTAGGATCATCTTCGAACTATACTGATGGAGCAGCTGAATCAACGTCCAACGAAGTATGTGCAACATCATGGGTCATTCCCTTCGTCGTCTGGTACTTCCAAAGGCAAAGACGATGCTTGAGACATATGCTTTATCGTGTTTGTGCTTGATCGATGTACATATTGATTTGGAGTTGATGAGGGTTGTGTTTTGATGTTGTAAATATTGGTTTGTAGTTGGTGGGGATTTATGTTTGGATGTATTTTGATGGTATACGCTTGTTTTGATGATGTGTGACATTTGTGGGTTTAGTTTGAGATGTTGTATATATTGATCTTGATTTGATTTATGTTGGATTTTATATTATTTATGTTGCTGTTATAATGTTATATATATGGCGAGTGTTCAATGACACCTGAAAAATGGAGTACCCCTTTGGCCTCTTGTTTTCCACCTCTCATTTATATTATTAAAGTTACTAGAAGATGAGAGAGTTAGTGAAAGGAGAGAGGGAGAAAATGTGTGCTGGAAAAATGGTAGGCTAAAGGGGTGATCCATTTTTGAGGTGCCATTGAACCTGCCTCTCTCTCTCTCTCTTCATATATATATACATACATATATATATATATATGTGTGTGTGTGTGTGTGTGTGTGTGTGTGTGGAAATTGGGTATATTTTATTAAAGTCTTAATCCAGCCCAAAAAGAGATAAACGTTGCAAATCTTGACAATGCACCATACAAGCGATTAAGAAAATGCTAAAAAACATTAAAAAACAACAACAAAAATTCCCAAAATGGCTAATAATAGCGGCGCTCATCAATTTGACAGAGAACTTCATGGCGGCAAATGGTTTCCAGGTTCAATACGAGGTACCAGCCTTCCCGCTTGATCCGAACTTCCACTTGCAGACGGTAATCCTGCCACATCTGACGTAAGCCCTGTCCTCCTTGTTTTCTTGATTAAATTAAAGTCTACTTCAATTAGCTTACTAATTTCTTCCTCTGACCTTTGCTTGCTTTGAAATGTCCTTCGATTCCGTTCTTTCCAAATCCACCACACTGAAGATACCAAGCCAACGCTGCTATTTTCACGTACAGAGTTTACACCCGTTCAACCCTCGCTCAGGTACACAATATTTTTTTGTAGATTTTCAACATTATTACCCAAATTTAGCTTGAATTTGACGTGTATTCTGTTTAAAACTTCCTTCGCGTAGTCACAATTGAAAAATAAGTGATTATGCGATTCCTCCTGTGCATTACACAAAACACAGTCACCATTGTTAAGTATACCCCACTGCCGAAGTCTATCGTTAGTTGGCAAACGATTCAACAAAGCTTTATAAATAGTGAACGACAATTTAGGTGGTATGATTTTGTTCCAAACTACAGTATGCCAATTGATTTTTATTAGGGTATTTCTGCGTGCATTCCAGGCAATTTTGGTTGAAAATTCTTTGCCTGACCCCCACTTCCATATATCACTCTCTATCAAAATACAGAGGAATATATTCAATGTATCTTTTTTGGTCTTCAGTGCATGGTATACTATCACAGTTCCATCTGCCTACCTGAATGATATTATTCACCTTTAAGTTAGGACACCCATAGGCAGAAAAAGTATCCCATCCCCAAATATCAATTAAAGATTTGCCATTTATCCAAGGATCTCGCCAAAGCTCAGTTTCATTGCCATTTGCAAATTCCTTCTCACTGCAGCTAACAAGTTTGTGCCTAATTCATAGAATTACTTTCCATGTAGAAGACGCATTATTATCACTCGCCATTGTCCAAAAATTGTCTTTTATATATCTCCTCCTCATCCATCTAGACCACAGTCCATTGTCAGCAATAATTTTCCAACCTTGCTTTAATGTAAAAGCCTCTCTCATGTTTGTAATTTTGCGTAAGCCAACCCCAACTTCTTCTTTGGGTCTACATAAATCATGATATTTGATCTTATGAAACTTAACTTTCCATATGAAATCTGCGCAAACTTGTTCAATCTTGTTTATCGAAGCATCAGGTAATTGAAAAGTCTGTAACCAAAAATTCACTTTCGCTTGAATTACAGTATGAACCAATTCAATACGACCCGCAAAAAAGAGAAGTTTAGAATTCCATCCTTGCAATTTCTCTATAATTCTAGTGATTAATTCAGCACATTCTCTGCTAGTAATTTTATTCGATGATAGAGGTACTCCTAAATATTTGACAGGCAGTTCACCTTCTCTCACTTTCAGAATGTCAAGAATATAATTTTTAACATGACAAAATTTTTTAAAATAACATTTCGTCTTTTGCTCATTCATCTTCAAACCCACAAATTTTTCTAGATTATCAAAGATTTTCAAAATTGTATGGGCTGCAGTACCTGTCGCTTTAATGCACACAATCAGATCGTCAGCATATAGCAGATGGCTTATAGATGGTTGAAAATCTGGTAAAATTGCCTTCCCATGTTCTTCAAGCTCCATCTGAAGAGAGAAATACTTCATAGCTATAGCAAAAAGATACGGGGATAGAGGTTCACCTTGTCTTATGCCTTGATTAATGGTAATGTATCCCTTAGGAACACCATTAATCAAAATAGAAAAAGTAGGTGAATTAATACATTCTGAAATAAGTCTAATAATTTTCTATGGAAACCCCATAGCCTTTAGCATATGAATAATAAAATTTCTGTTTATTTTATCATATGCTTTGTGAAGGTCCACTTTCAGGCAAAATTTGTCTACACCTTTTTTTTGAAGTTTCTTATCAGTTCATACGCAAGCAGAGAATTCTCTAAAATGCTCCTCTCTTTAATGAAAGCACTCTGACATTCAGCAATCATGTCTGGTAAAACTTTTTTCATCCTATTGCAAATGACTTTACTCAAAATCTTGTAAATCACATTGCAGCAACAAATAGGTCTATAATCTGCAATTCTTGTAGGCTTATCAGTTTTCGGAACCAAACACAAAAATGTGTGATTAATTTCTTTTGAAATTTTCCCTGTCCGGAATGCTTCATCAATTGCTAATGTAACTTTGCTTTTCAGGTTGCTCCAGTGACAACTATAGAAGCAGGACCCGAACCCGTCGGGGCCGGGGGAGGAATCTTGATGGATGGAATTAATAGCAGCAGTGACTTCGGATTCGTTGATGGCTCTGCTCAACAGCCTCCTACCATTGGCTTTGAGAACTCTTCTGGGCACAACATGGGGTAAATCGTTTGAACATTCACCATTGTATAATTCTTTAAAATATGTGCATGCTTCCACTTCAAACTTTGATAGGTCCACCAAGTTGTTACCAACCTGATCAAAAATTTGAAAATTAAAATTAGAATTTCTTCTAACAGGCATTTTAGTATAATTTTTTTTTGTGCATTCATCTCCTTCTGCTAGCCACTTCTCTTTGGCTTTCTGTTTTGACTCGACAACTTTGATCTTCAACGCCTCTTTCAATTCACTTTGACTTTGCACATAAAGACCCCACGTGTGATCATTGTCGTCCCCATCATCAATCTTTTGCAGAAGCTCAACACATCTACTTTCAATGCCATTTATGTGATCATTTTCTTTTGGTCTGGTCCTATTGCACTCTTTGATTTGATTCTTTGAGTATTTAAGGAATTGCACAAAGTTATACATATAGGCCTCATTGTACAGCTGCATCATGTCAAAATTGAAACAATCATTGTTCCCATCCAAAAATCTCCAGTGATTTGCATATCTAAAAGGTCTCTCTTTGTTGTTGTCTACACGAGGCACAAGAGTAACATGAATAGGGCTATGATCACTAGTAGACGAAGGCAAAACATTAACTTTCATATTAGAAAACATGTTAATGCAATCTGAATTTATAAGCACCCTGTCTAGCTTACAATTAATCTTTCTGCTTTCACCGCTTCTCCATGGATAATATAGGCCACAATGCACTAGCTCAACCAGTCCAGAAGCAACAACACAGGTAAATTCAGCTAGTTGTGATACACATACATTAGCTCCCCCTTTCTTCTCATTAGCCCTTAGAATAGCATTGAAATCCCGCATCACTATCCATGGATCATTAATGTTTAGTGCCAAAGTAACGATCGTTGACTCTTTAGATTACTGGCATATACAACAGAGATGATCAATTTTAAGCTACCCAAATTATCAAGTTTTACTATAATTTGTTGCTCATCTTTATCCAACACATCACAAGTCCACACATTAGTGCATCATAAGATAAGAATTCTGCCATTGTCAGAAAACTTGTTATTAGTTACGTGTAACCAATCATTTCCCATAGAATCAACAAAAAAATTCATATTATTCTCATTCATCTTGTTTTCTAAGATACCCAAGAAAGGAGGAAGATGCTTTCTTCGCAGATTGTCGAGGTCTAACAAGCGGGTATCATTGTTAAGACCTCTGACATTCCAGTTAATTAAGGACATTTGGGGTTAGGTGGTCGACCCCTAGCAAGTCTAGGAGGTTGCACCTTCATGCTTGTTGCAACCTTAAGTCCTTCAAAAGATGAGCTGTATTGTGCATTGTACTCTGGATTTGGTTTTGTGTAACATGTGGTTGTTTTATCGCTCTCTTCTTGCTTGTCTTCTAAATTTATATCTAAATTTTCCAAATCTTTAACATTTTCAGGGTCTGCTTCAATTGGGCCCGCAGCCATCGACGACTCACCAGTATGGGGAGCTCTCTCTTTTGGTTCATCAGTTACTACCTCCTCCTCCCGTTGTTGAGTCAACTGCACCACCGACGGGTCTGCCCCAGCTGTAGTTCTATCCTTATCGGTTTGTATAGGTGCAAATAAGTCAATGGGTGACTCACTACTAGCTTGTGAAAATTTAGGGGGGATGGTAGGGCTATATGCAGCATTTTTGTCATTGGCATGATCAGTGTTTTTGTTTAGCTGCGCATCAGATGTATTCATCTCTGTTGTTTTTTTTTTACCATCCAGACTTGCTTAACTAGCTTCACCACTGTCACACATTAACTATCTGTGTGACCAAAACATTTGCAACTTTTGCATGACGGTGGCATGTACTCGTATTCAACATCCTGCAAGTAAATATTACCACGTTTGTCTTTTGCTCGCAATTGTTTCTTACATTCTGTGTTTACATGTATGTCCACTAGCACACGAGCATAATTAAGTCTTTTAACATTCTTTGTTTGATCGTCCATAGCTAGTGGGGTACCAATTAAGCTAGCTAGTTTACTAATACCCCTCGCATTCCAGAGTGTTAGATCTAGATTAAGTAATTTAATCCAAACAGGATGCGATTCCAGCATATCTCGTTCCAATCTTAAGTTCGGTTCCCTTCTTTTAATAAAAAACAGTTTACTGTCCATAAACCAAGGACCCCTTTCTAGAACTGAGTTACAGTCGTCCTCTTTTTCAAATTTGAGTAAATAAAACCCGTTCTCTCTTGCAGAAACATCCCATGATCCCCTTGGGTTCCATTCACGCCTGATATAAGCGTTCAAATGAATATAATATGGTCTTCTACCCACCAAATATATGTAGATTGAATGTTTCTGCATGTCCTTTGCCGAATCAAATTCTAAATCATCTAGATCTGCAAATTATGCATCTTCATCTTAAGCATTAATAAAAGTTTCTACCCCTCCTTTGATCTTGGTATTGCCAACAACGACAGACGCCCATGATCTAACACCTTGTCTCAACTGAAGATTCAAATGTTTATTTGTGTTATTGGGTTTAAAAACATTTGAATTTCTAGAAGGCGCTCTGGTTTGTTCCTTTCCTTTCACCGCCTGGGCAAAAGACTTACGTCACTTACTGACTTCTTGCCATCCCACATCATCCATCGCTGAAGCATCCTCTTCTTGCGATTCTCCTGTGGATGTAGAATTTTGTTGATTTTCGCTATTAGGGCTTGTATTGTCAGACGCCATTACTCTCTCTCTTTATATGTATGTATATATATATATATATATATATATATATATGAATTATATATGTATGTGTATGTATATGAATTATATGTGTGAAATGGAGTAGAAACGGATAGTGATATATGTTGGGTGATTGGAAGAAGCATGACTTGCTTTAATATAAAAAAATACTCCGATTATCAACGACTATCAACGGCTTATTGATCACATATTTCCAACGGGATCTCAACGACTTATTGGTATACGATGGGTGTCGAAAGTCATTGCAAATAGCTGTTAGAAGTCGTTGATAAAGCCGTCAGAATTTGCTGTTGTTTCCGTTCGAAGAAAGCGTGAATGTTATTCCAACAACCGCCAATGAATTTGAGTTGTTGGAATAGCTCTGTTTTCTTGTAGTGAGTACTTCATTTCCTAGACAAATGTATGTTTAAAGAGTTTCAAGCAAATATATTTGTTCTCATGCATGTTCGCTTTATCATATGTCAAGCTTGTATGTTCCACTCTGGTCTTCACACTTCACATTTCAAGCAACAATTCAAAAGATGCAACACACATCAATGCAATTATCGCATCATATCGTGAATATAATGGCACTGATTGGTATTTGAACCGGAGGCAAATATTTACTAGACAAATATATGCCTCTGAAAATGTTTAGAAAAAATGAAATTGTCAAAGCGTATATAATATATACTTTATATAAAAAAGACCATAAAATTTATGGTATAACGGTTAAAATAAAATTAATATTCGATAGATCTACGAAAGATATCATTTTTTTTTAATATTGCAAATATTTTAGTAAATATGTTGAAAATCAATGATGATTATGCTATAGTATTTAATGCAACGTGATTTGTGTTTCAAAATGTAAAAGATCGTTGGTCTATTATATTTTAAAGGATTTTTTTTCGATTCGACCACCTTTAAAAAAACTTATCTCCCATTTAACCTAGTTTTAAAACTTATTACGGCCATAGTCTGGTTTATGTCACATCAACTCAAAACCGTTATTAAAACTAGTGACATTTGAGATGACGTTGGAGCGTTATTTGAGATGACGCATAAAACTCACGTCTGAGCGTCATTTAGGATGCCGCGGTTAGCGTCATCTCAAATGCCGCTTATGTTAATAACGGTTTTGAGCTGATGTGACATAAACCAGGCTACGACCGTAATAAATTTGAAAACTAGGCTAAATGAGTGATAAGTTTTTAAAAGGTGAACAAATTGAAAAAAAAAAAAAAAATCTATTTTAAAAGGAAAACTCTATTCAAACACAATAAATCTTAATTACTTTGATTCTTTTGAATTCCACTTTTCATTTAAACAACAAAAAAAAATGGGAATCTTCAATCTTATCCTAATTTTCATTCATTTACAACAAGCAAAAGTACAAGTGGCCTCCATGTAAAAATACGTTCAACCCTGTCAGATCAGTCTTCTCTAGGGCGCAGTCCAACTGTTTCTCCCGAGAAAACCCACATGAATGACAAATGCGGAATTTTAGAAGCATGTGGTGGGACCCGCCTCCCTTTCCTCTAGAAATCCACTCTCCACCAGTCACCACCACTCATTCTCTTTCACCCGAATAATCACCGACGGTAACCTCACTACCTTTTTCAAATATTCAATGCAGTAAATTCCAAGTCACGCATACCGTCATCCGCATTATTATTATTATTGCACTCACTCACATGCCAACCTCACATTTTCAAATTCCCAATCTCGCGCTCCTCCCAACCCAACCCTAACCCCCATTCACCGTTCCTACTATTTTAACATCGCCCCTGCAGTTTGGATCATCCGATATGCGAGCATGAAACCCGAATCCCTTGAAGCTCCGCTGCAGGTCAAGAAGAAAGAGCGGCATATCGTCTCTTGGTCTCCTGAGGTTTCTCTTCTTGTCTCTGTTTCTTAGTCTTCCTTTTTTTTACTGGATATTCGATTTTATTCTGATTTGTTTTGGATTGCGCTGTAGGAGGATGAGTTGCTTCGGGAACAAGTGGCTTACCATGGAATTGAAAAGTCTGTTTTCCTTTTGTTCCTTTTTCTCTTTTGCGTTGAAATTGTAGATTGTATTGTAATTCCGATTTGAGATGCCGAGGCTGAACAGATTTTTTTTATGTGGTTCAACTTTTTTTAGTTGGACAAGTATCTCAGCTCAATTCAAGGATAAGACTAGCAGACAGTGCCGAAGGAGGTGAATCCATTTACCTGCAGTACTTTTTTGATAGGATTTTACTTGGTTATTTCATTCATCCATTTATTTTATATATTTCGAATCAGGAGCAGTTAAGTTGCAAACTGACCTGAGATTTTGAAGTTCTGTTAAGTGGTTTCTTTCTTCTTGTTTATGACTCACAAAATGTTGGTTTTGAAATTTTGCTGAAAGTTCTATAATTTTACACAAAGGTCTTATGATGGGTACCCCTTTTTCTTACCACACTTCAGTTTTACATTTTCCCTTCTAGCTTGAACCAACTTTCGGAGTTTTCTTGCAATTCCACTTTTTATGCCTTCGCTTTATTAACCAAATTGTAAAGAAATAGTATCATAGTTACGTATTCAGATTTTTTATTGTTAAGATCAATATTTTCTTGCATGGGATGAATTTTCCAAAATAGAATATCGGAAGTGAGTTTTTTGGCCTAAGCCAAGTAGTGAACGTTTTCATTCTCCACATGTTCTTATCAAACCGCTTCACTCAAGATGCTGATAATAATATATGTATATTTATGGGATTGAGCATGTAACCAGCTGCCTTCCATAAACAAATTTCTTTACATTTCTTTAGGATTCATCATTCCGTAGGTTGTATAATCAAAATACAGTGGTGCTGATTCATTGTTATGTTTGAACCAACAAATTTGCAGATGGTACACATACTTAAATTCAGAGGGAAAGAAAGGTGGGTGGTCACCAGAAGAGGACATGCTATTATGTGAGGTAAATAACTATGAATTCCTGCGGTTTTAGTTTAAATATTGAAGCCTTAAATGACTAGCACAGGAAAAATACACCATTCATTAAATTCTCTTAACTGTGAAACTGCACATTTATCCGTACAGGCTCAAAAAATATTCGGGAACAGATGGACAGAGATAGCTAAAGTGGTTTCAGGCAGGTATTTTACCTTTCACTGAAACCACTTCATCTTTATTCACAAGCATATACTTTTCTCTGGACTTTTATGGGAAAAAAGCAAGGCTAATGTTGTATAAAGTTCATTTTTGCAGAACAGATAATGCTGTAAAGAACCGATTTTCTACGTTGTGCAAGAAAAGGTCTAAGCATGAAGCTTTAGCAAAGGAAAACAATGATCCATCAGCTTGCACAAGTAACAAAAGGATTTTAGTTCATAATGAGACTATGATGCCTGGGAGTGTGGAGTTATCAGTACCCATGAAACATATCAGGTGTACTACACATCATATTTTTTAAATGGTTTTTTTTTTTTTTTTTTTTTTTTTTTTTTTTTACACTCTAGTGGAATGTATAAATCAAATAGGTTTTAGGGACTCGTGTAATTTTTTGTTTACGCTTCAGAGACGAAGATAAATAGATATTTCTTTTTATAAAAGGACATATTCAACGTTAAAAGGACATATTCCTCTTTATAAATTGCAAATGTCATTTTGAAGATGGCAAGATCCCATCGGGCTCCTATTTTCCAGCTCATATTTTGGAAAATTTAATGTACATCGAATTATGGCTTCCTTTGCTCTTGTTGCTATCAAAATTCTCGCAAAACAATTTCCATCTATACCACTAGCTAAATACTGGGACTTCTTACAGTACAGTCTAAACTTGTGTTTTAAACTTTGTATTAATTAGTTCCTAATTTATGCACGGGTAGGTACCATATTTTGGAACAAGAAGAGAATCACAGTCCAGATATGATATTACCCAGACAACCACTTTCTGTGCTTGATCAAAACAGCAATAATATAGTTAACTTCCCCGGTCCTTATCAATGTGATAGCAACTCTGTGCCAGCCGTGTTTGATGGTATGTAATGCCGTTAATTCGTATTAACCCCATTTGTTATCAATGTTTCTTTTGAGTTAATAATGACTTGTGGAGTTAATTGAGTTTTTTTTATTGAACCTGGGAGGACAGGTCCAAGTATTAAGACTGAAGGCAGCTTTCTTAAAAAAGATGATCCAAAAATAACAGCATTGTTACAACAAGCTGAAATGCTCAGTTCCTTAGCTTTAAAAGTAAATTCAGAAAACACTACCCAGAGTCTAGAAAATGCTTGGAAGGTAATCACGTCCATCAAACTTAAAGATTACGTTTGACACCTCAATATCTTATATTTGTAGTTAAATTTCGTATCATCTGTTCATTTGATTATTCAGGAACTCAATGAATACTTGATTCAGAATGGTGGGAAAAGCATTTCCACAGATGATTTTGAAATGGACTTTGGCATAGATGAATTTAACGGTTTGATAGATGAGCTAAAGAACAACAACGCAGTTGAACAGTCATCCTGGAGGTATTACCATTATTTCTCACTTCAATTCTTCTTAATACGTTTGTACAAAAACAATTTCACACAGTATCGAGTACAGATCAATTTCTGAAAAATACGTATGAATGTTAACATTTTAAGCATTGATTTAAAGGATGATAAAATAACGTGCTTAAAAATGTTAACCAGCATGGAACAAGGTCACGAAGAACATCAAGATAGTTCCGAGTACGGAGCAATTTCTGAAAAGCAAAGAGATGATGCAACTGCAAAGCAGATTCATGTTGCCAACCGCCTTCAAGAATGTGAGCAGGACCCAGGCATGATCATTTCTCAAGGTAAATATCTTGATAGTGCACAAATATTCTTTTTTGTACGTCACTTTGTCGGATGTCCCCCATATAATTTGTACGGCCAAAAAAAAACTTACATGAATCTCACAATTCTTGATTCCCTATAGGTGAACCAAAAGAGCTTAGTGAAGACCCATACAATAAACAAGTCTCGGAGTATGATTCACCACATCAAACAGTGCCTACTTTTCAGTCCCTTACTGAAGGAATTCCCACACCCAACTTCACAGCAAGTGTGAGTATTTGATATCAATTATTTCATTAAGCAATTAGACATTATATAGTTACCGTAAATTTATTACCTAGATCATTGAATTGTATGTGCATGTCCCCAAATTGCTGCATCCCAACTTTGACATTATATTATATTCAAAAATGCCAAGTTTACATTCGGAATAAATAACAGTAAAAAGTACTTGTATTTTTTCAGGAAAAGCAAATTTTGTTCAACATTCTTGGCATGTCATCTCCTGCTCCTAGTCCAAATTCTACTCAACGACCATCGTGCAAAAGAGCTCTTCTTGAAAGTCTCCGATAAGCCCAAATCGGATCATATTTCTATGCATTTCATTATTGCCTTCTTCTTCATCATCCCCATTATTTTTCTAGAGCTCTTCAATATAACATATTTCTATCTCTCTTTCCAATCATGTCTCTGCCTATTCTAGAAATCTTGTGTCAGCCAAATTTTATTGGTGGTGGTTCTTGCTCTGCATATACTTGCGTCTTGCGTGGTGTTTTTTTTCTCCCCTTTTCATTTTATGTGTCAGGTCGTAAAATATTATTAAAAAAATAAATCATATTCCCCTTGTTTTCAGTCATTTAGTAAAGGTCGAAAGGTCTTTATTGGTTGTTCTTTGTACAAAAAAATAAAGATAATTATAAAAATTTCTTAAAGTCTTCTAAATGCATTTTTAATGTCATTATCCGTGTCATATAGTGTTCAAAATAAGTAGCCTTTGTTGTGTGAAGTGTCTTGTGTGTTCCTTGCGTGAAATGTACGAGTTTAACAGAGGATAAATTTTGTCCTTGGACGGGGTGTATGTAGCATTGGTAAGAATGCAACAATACTTTAATTTATGTTGAAGGAATTGAATTTGGCTTGATATTGGTTTTATTTGTGTATATTGTGGTGTGATTAAAATTAATACAGAGTATGGTTGTTTTTTGCAAGCTGTTTATAAATGTTGTCTAATTCAACTTATGCCGATGATGCTGGCTGTATCCATCCTTTGATGCACAGTTTAGACGTTATAAGTCAAAAATTAAAATTAGAACCGTGGTTTCCAAATGTGGTTTAAATTTCCATCCGATGCAAGATGCAGATTGAATTCAGGTGAAGTATTTAATTTGTTAACTACTGGTTACTCATGTGTTTGCCATATTGCTGCTCTACCATGTGGTTGCCCGCCTGGCATTTTTTGTTTAGTTCGTTATGTTTTCTCTTCTTTACATAAACAAGCCTGTAACATTGGTACAATGTAATTTTCCATTCATTTGTGTTTCGTGAGAAAATGAAATGCAAGTTTCATTTCGTTCATCATCGATTTTCTTCTGCTCTCACTACTTGAAAATGAAAATGAATTACTACAAAATAACATGGCATAAGAGCATGGTTCTCATCAACTTCTTCTAATCTTCATTTGAATCGAAGCAAATAGGTTAAAATCGTTTAGCTCTTGCGACTGAATTTGTTGATTTCTCCGAGTCATCCTATTTTCCTTTCTGGTTTTGCTGTTTTCTTTTCGCTATTCGATTATTGTGATTGATCATTCGTTCTTCTTTTGAAATCCTGTTGATTTGGTATTTAAACATATGACTGAAAACATCCCTAATCTACCTTTGAATCAAAATCTTGATAATATCTACGACATTCATCCTTTGGATGTTAATTCTGCACAACTTGCGTCATTCAAATTTAATGGTGATGGCTTCACCGGTTGAAAATGAGCTATGTTGTTAAGCCTCTCAGCAAAGAACAAGGCAGGTTTTGTTAATGGTTACTATAGGAAACTTCTTGATGAAGATGGAGCTAAATATAAGTCCTGGGAAAAATGTAATGATTTGGCTAGTTCTTGGATATCGAGGAAAGTATTGCTTGTTCTGTTATGTTCTTGAGGAGTGCTAGAGACATTTGGTTAGATCTTGAAGAGAGATTTGATTACCCATCTTTGGTAGAAGCTCTAGACAAAAGTTGGTTGATATTAGTCAAAGAAGTAGTCGTGTTTCTAAAATTTTCACTTTCATCAAGTCAATTTGGGATGCTATAGATGAGGCACATCGACTTCCATATTGCACTTGCAATAATAGTACATGCAACTTGACTAAGAGGCTGGTTGAAAGGCATCAAGAGAAGATGGTGATATAATTTATGATGATATCACTAACGAAATTACTAAGGCTTATAAAATGTTTGCACAAGAAGAAAAATACAAAATGATTTCTCAATAACTCAATCTGAATCCATGGCTTTTATTATGGTTGATAGGAAGCTCCTTGGTATAGGCAATATCAAAGGCTCCAAAACTTACACTGACAATTTTGAATAGACTAAAAATAGCAAGAATAATACCAAACCAGGTTTCAAGTATTATTGCATTCACTGTGAAATGCCAGGACACATCATAACAATCACTCAGTCGTTTCCAATGGAAGTAAAATACTGGTGAAATATGTTGGAACTGTAAAGCTAAACGATGGAATTGTTTTGAATAATGTATTACATGTCCGTGATTTTAGATTCAATCTTATTTCTGTGCACAAACTATGTAATGAATTGTGAGTTACATATTACTCATAATAAATGTTTTATGTGCTCATAGAAAGGGCAGTTGATTCTTCTTGGTAATTTGAAAGCTAGTCTATACAATATGGAAGGAAGGAAGCAAATAATAATGAAATTCAATCTCATAATGTAATACAGTTTGTCTGTCAGTAGCAGAAGATGTTAAATTGCGGCATTTGAGGTTAGGACATCTACCTTTTAATCAGATAAAGCTTATTAATACAAACTGTGAAATAAAACTATGTTTAGCACATACTACTTGTCAAGCTTGTCCTAAGGCTAAACAAACTATGCTATCTTTTTCTTTTGGTAGCATAAAGACCAAGGCTCCTTTCAAATTAGTTCATATTGATGTTTGGGGTCCAATTTCTATTAAGACTCCTGGTGGATGTATTCAATTTTTGACTATTGTTGGTGAATACACAAGATTTACTTTTGGGTACTTTTTCTGAAGAATAAAGGTGAATCAGTTAATGTCATGATAGATTTTGCTAAAATGATCAAAACACAATTTGATTCTAAAATTAAGTGTGTCAGATCTGATAATGCAAAAGAGTTGTGTAAAGGAGACATGAAAATATTTTATAAAATTATGGAAATCTTACATCAAACTAGTGATTCAGACACACCCTTACAATATGAGGTTGTTGAAAGGAAACGAAGACATCTTCTTGAGACTACATGATTCTTGTCTATTCAATCAATGGTTCCAGATAGCACTACTAGAAAACCTAGCTACAACATCGGTGCTTTGACGTTAGTTTATAAAACCACAGATGTTAAAGGTATTTTTAACATCGATTTTTTTTTTTTTACTGATGTTAAAGTTTTCACGAACATCGCTTATTAAAATTGCCGTTGTCTATTTTGTTGCAAAAAAAAGTGAAAATTACCCATACTATATTCCCCCCTTTACCAAAAACATTTCACTCGTAAAATTACATTCCCTCGCTTTACCAAAATTTCCCATGTCTTCTCACTCTCTCTCTCTCTCGACCCTATCTCTATCTCTCAACCTACTCTCTGTCTAACTTTGTCTCTCTCCCGACTATTACTCACCAGATCAACATATCACACTCAGACACAAACCTTCATCGTATCTCACCTTCTCACACTCACAAAATTACAAACTCGGTTTTCGATTAGGCCAAACCCAACTTCAGATTGGTTTTATTGGTGTTAATTAGTCAAAACCAAGCTTGAATTGGTAAGATATTCCAAATTTGTCTTCGAATTTTATTTGCTTGTAATTGGTTTGCATTTTATCTGAATGTGTATATATGTTTGTGTATTTTGTGTTTTTAATTACTCTATTTGTTTAATTCATTATGCATGTTAAAGGTTTGTCCGTAGTAATGCATGTGTAATGTGTATGCGCCTAATCTGTTCCTAAGTCACTAATTTGGAGGTTAGTCTGTTGCACAATAGCTTTTAATGTTTAAATTAAATTTATACTTGTTTATGTACAATCTGCTTGTTTATGTCATTTTATGTTTAAAATGAGAATTAGTAGGTTGCTCTTCGTCATACGAACATATGGATAAGCCATGGATTTCTAAACATAGGGATTTTTTAGAATACGAAATTAGGATTGAAAAGTTATTGATTTATGCAGAAGAAAATTCTAGTATTTCAAAGAAATTTCTTGCCCATGTGCACCTTGTGTTAACTTTAGAAAATTCTCTACTAAAATAATCAGGGGTTATTTATATGAAAATGAGTTTAGTTTAGAGTATATTGATTGGATTTGGCATGGAAAAGATTGTTTTAAAAATACTAGGTCATCTAGTGGTAGTACATGTTCATCATCCAAAACCATTGACGTTTGTGAAGCAGCATTTAATTTGGGGGTTACAATGACAATTCGTATGACTTCAAGAGGCTGACGCTGATGCTAAACAACCTTTGTATAAGGGTAGTGAGTGTTGTAAGTTAGAGTCAATGTTAAAGTTGTATAATTGTAAAGCTAGGTTTGGTATCATCGATAGCTCCTTCGCCGAACTTCTCTCTTCTGTTGGCTCTTTCCATCCTAAGGATCATGTGTTGCCGGCTAACACATATGAGTCTAAGAAAACCCTATCCAATTTAGGCCTTGAGTACGTAAAATTGTATGCACATCTGAATGACTACATTTTGTACATGGGTATAAATTAAAATGCTTCTGAGTGTCCTAAGCGCCTTCTATCTCGCTAGAAAGTAGGGAAGGATGGTAAAGTTAGGGTCAATTTGCAGCTAAAGTTATGTGGTATTTCCAGATCATTCCTAGATTTAAACGAATGGTTAAATCTCCTGGTATTGCTGAACAAATGACTATTCGTGCAGAACAACGAATAGATGATAGTCACATGCGGCATCTGACAGACTCTCCTTCTTGGAAGAATATCAATTATCGGTGGTCTACATTTGCTAGTGAGCCAAGAAATATTCGGTTAACTTTGGCAGCAGACGACATAAACTCGCATAAAAATGGCCTAAGTAATAGGTATAGCTGTTGGCCTGTGGTATTGGTAACTTATAATCTTCCTTCATGGTTATGCATGAAGAGGAAGTTTATGGTGTTATCGATATTAGTTTTTGGTCTTCAAGAGCCAGTTAATAATATTGACGTCTATTTAGAGCTGATGATCGATGATTTGAAGAATTTTGGGAAAAAGGTGAACCAAATGTGTATGATGCTTACAATAAATCTTATTTCACTTTAAGAGCAATTTTGATGTGGACGATAAATGTCTTCCCTGCTTATGAAAATTTATCTGGTTATCCAATATGCGATGATAATACTATAGCTAAATATTTAACTCATAGCTGAATTTGTGTTACCAATGTCATTGTAGATATTTGGCTGCGCATCATCTGTATAGGAGGTAGAAGGCAACTTTTAATGGAGAACAAGAGTTTCAACAAACACATCCATCCCTTTTTTAAGAAGAATTTTTAGCACAACAAGAAAAGATTGTATTTTCTTATAGGAAAGAAGTGAAAAATCCAAAGAAGGTGAACTGTCCATGGAAGAAAAAGTCAATATTTTTGAGTTAGAATATCGGAAGTTCACCATGTTTGGCACTATCTCGATGTTGTGCATATCGAGAAAAGTGTGTGCGATAATATCATTGGGACGCTACTAAATCTACAGTTTATGTTAAAAGATAATGAGGCAGCTCGACTTGATATGATTGAAATGGGTGTTAGAGCTGATTTAGCTCCATAAGAAGGTAAAAGAAAATTCTACTTGCCCTCAGACTGGAAAAAAAAAAATGTTGTGATCATTCTTGTCCATGAAACTTCCCTATGGGCATGCGTCAAAATTTGTGTTTCCATGGCTGATATGAAGTTGTATGGGCTAAAGTCACATGATTGCCACATCCTCCTCCAATAATTACTCTCGGTTGCAATTCGTTCCATTCTTCTGAAACATGTTAAAGTCACAATAATAAGATTGTGTTTCTTTTTCAACTCCTTGTGCAACAAAGTAGTAGATGTCTCAGAATTGGATAAATTGCAGTTCGATGTATAGTTACCTTGTGTGAGTTGGTCTCGTTTTTTGATGTAATGATACATCTCATAGTCCACTTGGTTTGGGAACTGCGTTTATGTGGACCAGTGTTCTATAGATGGATGCATGCAATTGAACGGTTTAATAAAGTGTTGAAAATTTATGTACGAAACTATTATCCTCCGGAAGGTTGTATAGCATAAAGTTATCTTGGAGAAGAATCAGTAGAATTCTGCTTGAAGTTTGTCAAAGAGAGCAGCATAACTACAGGCCTTCCAAGAGACCAAGAAAAGCTTTTTAGGACTATTATCCATTGTGAAAATGAAAGAAGCAGAAGAAAAGAAGCGCGATGAGGCACATTTAATTTTCCTTCTAAACAACCCCGAGGTGTATCCTTATCTTATGTAAGTTAATTTATTTATTTTCTTGTACATCCTCTCTTTTTTGGTAAGTACTTTTGTGGCTATTCATTTAATATTTCCATTTTTTGTAGAATGCATAAGGAATTCATTGAGGGGAAAAGAAAAGTGTTCATTGGCTCATGGGAGAGCACAATCGGTTGTTTGCTGATTGGTTTGGAAAAAAATAGCTTCTTTATTGTTTCTACTGTTGTATACTATAACTGCTATTGTTATTAGTTTTTAATTTTTAGTTTACAAAAATATATGTAGGTTAGGAGTGAAATCTTAGAGAATCGCGATGGCGTTTCAAAAACAATGAGATGGTTGGCTAGCAAGCCATCATTCTCCGTTTTGACTTACGAAGGTTATCTAGTAAACGGGGTTTGATACTTTACACAGGACCGAGATGATTCAAGGGTTGTTCAAAGTAGTGGTGTGTCTTTAGTTGCGAAGATGGTCCAGGTCTCTAGTGCCAAGGATTTAAATTTTGGGTAGAGTGATATAACATTCGACGACATCATCTTAGAGATATGGGAGTTAGATTACCATGCGTTCAAAGCCTCATTGTTCTTGCGTAAATATGCTGAAAATGATTGAGGAATCAAGGTGGATGATCTTGGTTTCACACTTATGAATTTTAGTCGACAAGGAAAAAAAAAAGATAAATATGTTTTGATTGACCAAGTCAAGCAAGTTTTTTATGTTGAAGATCCAATTTATTCTACCTGGACCATAGTATTAACCTCCATGACTCGAGACTATCATGAGATCTATAATGAGGATGATCTGGGAGACACGTCCATGGAACATCCCCCATTATGTTATGAAATCCCTACATGTCATATTGCCGATGATGTTGAGCATAATTTTAGAGATAATGCTAAGGGAATATGGATCAAAAAATGACCCAGATAATGTAGCTCTATATACCGCGTTGTCTCTTATTTTGTTCCGAGTTATGCTACAAGTGGTACCATTGTATTTTATTGGACTTATATTTTGCACTTTATATGCATTTTTAAATTATTATATATACTATTTTTATTTCAATGCAATTTTAGTTTGCATCTTAGTAGCCTTTTTTTAATTCCGGCTTTTACTAGTTTATTTGAATTCACTTTTGGTCTGCGCATATAGTTGCATATTATAACTTCATATATAGATGCAATTTTCTGTAGCATATATATACCAATAACTAATGAGTTTATGTTATTTTTTAAAAGATTGAAGGATAGAAATGGAAACTAAAAAACAGAAAATCAAAGCACAACACAAAGAAGGTAATAATAGTATTGAAGATGCCAAGCAGTTATTGCCGGAGGTCGAAGCATTGGATCTGTTGATTAATCTCATGGTCCACAAGCATCCGATGCTCAACTTTAAGGGTCTATAGAAACAATTACCAGTACCGAGTCTACAAAAAAAGATATGGAACTACATGAGGTGTTTAAAAAATGTACACAGTTGTGGTGAAGAAGGATCAGGGAATGAAATTGAAAGTAAGATGCAATGAATTTGGAGTTCCCATTGGAGATACTAAGCACACCTTACAGTCCTACATAGGGATGCTGGCTAGGACTATCATTCCAATCAACATTTCAAGTTGGCCAAATGTAGATCTAGAATTAAAAGCAAAGTTATATGAGGATATTCTGGTAAAATATAATAAAATAATCAATTATACATTTGACACACAGAATAATAACATAATTATCGTTATGTTGCGGAAGTGGTAGTTCGTTATGGTTGGAAGCCTTATATATGCACGTCTTGTCAGTCATTTGGCCATACTTTTGAGTTCTGTCCAGTTCGCTCTAGTGGGTCGTGGTTTACCCCTTTGCCTCTTGCTAATAAATCTCCACTCTCTCGTCCTAAGCTGAAGTGGGTCCCTATAGTTAGCCCCTCTAAGGATATTCCTCCACTCCGCCTCCTCCTGAGCCTAAGGTGGAAATTGGTTTGAATTCTGAAGTAGAAGTGGATTCAGTTTCTAATGATATTTTCTGGTGTGTCGAAGACCAGATTTGGGTTCATAGGCACTTGGATATGTGATCTTTTCCTAGTTCTGGCACTTTCTTTAAGTTTATCACTGACGATGTTTCTGACTTGAGATGCCTTATTTATGAGAACATTGAAGATAGTTTAGAGCTAATCACAAAGGGAGAAACCGGTGAAAGAAATAAACCTGAGTTCTATGAAACTACTTGGGATAGGAACTTCGTTTTTCGTGTTCCTAATCCGTGCTATGTGCTGAATCTAGCCTTGACTTTCACACCTTACATCTGTGTCGTTGGCCCTCCCAACGATGCCAGTAGATCCTCCTCAGCTGAAGGGGCTAGTTTTCATTAGAGATTAGTAATTTAGACATTCTGTTTAACTCCTGGCTTATTGTATAATATTCTGGCACTTCAAACCAGATTTGATTGTTTTGTGCCTATGCAAAGCTTCATTTCCCTCTTTCTCTATTCTAATAAATGTTGTACACCCACTATAAAAAGGGCTTGCCTTGCCCAAAAAAATAACATAATTTGTTGTTAAAAAGTACTATATAAATTTTGTTGTTGCTATCCAACCATATGATTTTATATTGCTCTTTAGGCTACTTTCAATCTCTCTTCTAAATGTGAATCAGTGTTGCTAAAGTCCGCAAGGACAAAGTAGAGACAATTTAAAACTAATTTAACAACTCAAGATGTGTTGCCATACCTTGGACAGAGGAAGAAATTGAAGAAACCTCCAAAAAATGTAAGCATTTGCGAGTAAGGAGGCTTGGAAAAATTTTGTTGCAAAGAGGGCCTCCGATAAATGGCTGGTATGCAAGATAACTTAGCTATTGTTTATAGATTTACTACCAATCTTGATTTTGTGTAAAAAAAAATATCTTTGGGTGTTTGCAATATTATCTATAAATACTTTTAAACTTGTAAATTAAATTATTTCAATTTTTTGCTGCAGTCAGTATGTAATTAACAGGCTGAGAGAGTGCATAAGCGGAAATATCCTCCCTACTTGTCAAGGAAGGGGTATATTGGTTTGCAAGAAGAAGAAGTAAGAACCTATTAGTTTTGTTGTAATTTTTATTTTTGATGGATTTTAAATGTTTATACATTTTAAACAAATAAAGGCAGGGTAATTGGACCCCGGAGAATTACCTGATCGGGTAGTTTTGTGGAAAAAAGCTCGTATGCCAAAGGATGAGAAGATTAATGAAGAGCTAGCGAAGATAAATGCCAAAATTGTAAGCATCCCTTATCATTAATTCTCAAAATTGTAAGCATCTGTTATTTTAAAATTAATCTTAGCAGGTATATTATTTTAATATAATTTTTTTGTTCAAAAAATGAATTAAAATGGTATTAAATGTTATTTGTTTGTAATTAGGTTAAAGACATGATGAAATATATCAAAATTTTATACTCACAATTTAGCCCTACCTTGACATAAATTTGTATTTTTTAATGATGGTGTTGATAGGATGTGTTAATAGAAAAAAAAGGTAATAGGTGAATTTCGTCCATTTGGAAGTGAAGATGTCTTAAGTACGACACTAGAAACTCCTGAGTATTCAGGTAGGGTACGAGGAGTTGTAGGCTTTGTCACCCCTAAAATTTTCCTCAATTTGTCGAAGGGGAAGAGGAATCAAATCACAAAGGCCAAGTTGTTAGCCTGTGATTGACAGTGGGACGAGGAGTTGGAGAGAACCAAGCAAGATTTTAAGGCGCAGATTGATGCATTAAAAGCACCGATTAATCAGTTGAATCTGCCTTCTCCAATGTTATCGGTAAAATCAAGCTGCCAAGAAGTGCTCCAAGGAACCAGGGGAAAATCTAAAATTACGAAAGAATTATTGGTGGATGATGACTGTGTTGCTATTGACCCCTTTCCACTTTATAAAAAGGTAAAATAAGTAGTATGATTGTATGGTCTAGTGCACATAATACCATACAAACTGTAATCTTAATTTTAGTTATTCTCTTGTGACGGTAGGGTCCACGATCGTGTGAGCTTGTAGTGGAAAGCATAGAAAACAAGGTTGCATTTGGAAGGGTTTTTGATGAGCCAGAATTGGATACATCAGTACATGGAGTGCCTCTGCAGCCTAGTTGTGTTCGTGTTGTGGTGGATGGTATCATCAAACATGATGCCTTGGTTCCCTTATCTGTCGCAGGTGAAATAGAGAAGGCCAACAAGCAGTTGGCGCTCACTTAGCATGGCATCGGGACTTAATAATCTTCCCGAGTGTGGAGGAGACTGCAGCGGATCCGACTGTGGGGAAGGCCGTAACTATACAAAAGAAGAGAAAAGACCTGCCTCAGTCGGAAGGAGACAATGAGTTGCTAAGACTGCTCATCTTGTTCACCACAACACAGCCAAATAAGAATGTGCCTAGCTGTTTTAGGATGGTCTATAAACATGAGAAAACATTTTTTCTAGTTTTTAGGACCTCAATACCGATTCCTTGTGAAACCGAAGTCTTTGGAGTTATGAAGATGATTTACATTTTGCCTGAGAATCTAATCGCCTTGTTAGAGTTTGACATGATTGGACAAGCTATAATATCTGCACATATGGCATAAGTATATTTTTAATCTTATTTTTTTGTCATTCTTGATACATGGATATCTTAATTAGATATTTCATATTTATACGTAGGTACTTGCATGCTTTGGTTGGTAAGAGTAACGATTTCGAGTTGTATTCCTTATCAATCCTGGAGCGACATTTACACTCAACGATGAATTTGAAACTTACATTGTTAATCGGTTGAGAGAGGGTAATTGGGTCGTCTATTATAAATGCTACATAACGAAAAGTAAGTGTTGATACAATATATATTATGATTTTTACGCAATTTTCTTTTGCAAAATCTGACTTTTGTATATTTTTTAATAAAAACAGCTTGCACGAGATTTTGGCCATAATATGGGATGGTGACATTTGATTTTCAGCATTAGAAAAGGCATTATCAAGGTAACAGATTTATACTATAAGAATGTGATTCATTGATGTGTTATTCGCTTGACATTTGATTTTATGTTGATATCATTGCTGCGACTGGTTGCTTGTTTCATTTTAACGAGCCAACAAATTTCTGATCTTGATTATTGACATAAATACCGTGTCAACTAACCCAACACCAGAAATTTACCGAATCATTAATAGAAAGATATTAGAGGGTGAGAAATAGAAAGAAAGAAAGTTAGAATAGAACAAGAACAACATAAATACAAAAACATCAGAGTAAACACAAATCTCACAGCGAAACAAATAAAATATATTATATAACATAAGTACAAATCTGCTTGTATATGCATAACATTATAAGAGGACAACACTTACGATACAGTGAAAATAAACAATAGCGAAAAAAATGTTGAAGCCTCCTGCTCCAAGCTCTTCGAAGTATATCTGAAAAATCCTGATTACTTGACTGCCCATACAAATTTGGGCACCCAAGACTTTAGGGTAAAACAAAACAAAATAAACTCTAGGTCAGTCATGAGACTGGTGTGAGTAAACTCCAACCACTTGGTTTAACTTTTGAAAATCCTTTTAAAAGAAAGGATAATCGTAAGACTGATCCACACATAAACAGGGATAGTGTTTACCTCACGATAACCTAGTACATTCTTTAAAATAAATATTATCTTGATATTATAACAGTGTCGAAATCAAGTAAATATCCATATAACGGAACGCTTGCATCTCACGCTCCACATACATAATATATAATCAAAAACTGCGGGAGCTTATTGGGTAATGGATTTCCATCTATGACAAGGTATGGAACCACCTTCCGGTAGTGTATCTCTAGAGAGGAATACACTGGGTCTAGAGAGGAATACACTGGGTTCAACAAGAACATCTTGCAACCCGACCACACATGACCGACCACTCATTTCGCTTGAGTGTATCGAATGTATATCACCAGTGGTTGGGGATAACAATTGTTTCCCGGAAGGGACAACATCGAAAGATTTAAGAAGGAAATGAATTTTCTCTAGATAGGTGATATATACCCTAATTGGGAGCGACCCACTTAGCCATGCTGCCTGCCCGATTTTTTTAACTTCCCGGTCGTGAGGCTAGAGGCTACGCCTTTCCTTTTTGACATGTCACATCTTCATTCACTTTGAATGCCACATCGTCAAACCTACCGAACCATTTATTTATTTTCCCAACAATATCATGGGTATAAAGTTAATAGAAACGAATTTCTCCTCCACATAATGCGTTTGAAGAGATTAATGTTTATGATATGTTAGGCATACTCTGTCAGACATTCGTCCATACAAGTTGTCCTGCAACCGGACAAACCGAAGACACCATCCATCAACCCATCTTAGGTAATTTCTATCTAGGATTTCCAGAACATCCCTTACATAAATCCGTATTTGATTGTTTTCAGCATAATTTGATTTGCAACGCTTATGCCCATACGGAGTGGTTTTTAGATCATAAAACTGGTCTCGGTCTCTCACTATTGACAACGGAAAAAGGGTCAAAAACTTTGATAACCAGTTATTTAACTATTAAAGGAAAACATCTATACAAACAATGATCCTATTTCCAAATGAAAATTCTACTGATCAATCATTAAATAACACTGATCCCCTTTAAATTAATTTATCATTAAATTATCCATTTCCCAATTTCTCTTCAATATCTTTACCCAAATATTTCTCCAACTCGTTTAACCTTTTACTATTCTCGGAAAAACTTTTCCATATATTCACAAATTTTTATTTTCTAAAATTAAAAAATATATGTTATCAACATTGGAAAACATTTCCATTTCTTATTCACGCCTCAATATTCTTCCCCATTCATCAGTCCCTAACTGTAAACTAGTAAGAGAACGACTTCCTAAGTATCAATTTTAAAGGTCGAAACCAACATCAGATCGAAACTCAGGAAACAATTCAACTTAGTTAATCTCCAGTCAGTTTCTAATTTCCTTAACTCCATTTCTTAATTTCTTATCAAATCATTGTTTACGGAGCTCTCAGATTCAGTTAACGAATCCACTTCTATTACGGAAAACATTGATTATAACGATGGCATTAAAATTTGTAACACCCCACCTCCGCTAGGGTCACTCACAAAGGGAATGCCCTAGTTTTGGAGGGATATTATCTAGTAAACAAGCACAGAGATAACACAAGACAGAACATAGATAAAATAGAGTATATAAAGCAGCGGATATAAACTTTAAAACCAAATCTCATTACTGAAAAATAGAGTCAAAACCTCTTACATCAAAATGCCAAGTCATTATTTCATTACATCAAGTTCTAAAGAAGCAAAGTACTTAAAACAACATAAGTAAAATATTATTCCCTAAAAAGAGCATGAGTGCAACCATAGCATAGCTCAAGACCAAACCGTACATGAGCTGTCAGAAAGCAAGCAAAGTCCAAGCTAAGAGCTAGAGTTTCCTCCCTGAGAACCTGGGGGGGGGGGGGGGGGGAACGAAAGACAAAGAGGCGAAAGAAAACGGGTCAGTCAAAAAGACTGGTAAGCCCTAGTGACTATCAGCATAGAAACTAGTAAAGTTAACAAGACATGAATAAACTGGAATTAAACATAGGAATGATGATAAGTCTGGCATGATAACTAAGCTAACAAGATAACTCAAGTCTAACATTGCATGTTCAAGATTCGCCGTACCAACTATACTGGTATACTAATCCCGTGTCAACTATAAATCAAGAAATAATCCCTTGGCCCAATATCGTGAAGTGACCCAATTCGGGGTCCAACGGTACGATCTAATCGATCGGCTCCCTACGAGTCTAGCTCGTCGTGGGTCTGTGTCATACGGCCCTATCACGAATGTAGTCACCTGTGCTAGGTCCACCATAGGGTGTATCAAGCCCTAGGGTGCCAACCACCGACACGAATCAAGAATGCACAGATAATCCTACTGATGCCCAATGCCTGCTTTTTCAACTCCGGAATAAGAGCACGACCCTAGTCCGCCTGAACCTACAATGGCGCACCAACTCTGCCGTCGTTCTGGTCGCTTACAATTAGCCCAGCAATCGTGCCCCACCCTGCCTAGTCCCAGGGTACCGTGATACATCTAGTGGGTTACTGCTGAAAAGGACCGCGTAACTAGGGTTTCGTCCAGCAGGTTAAGTTATCATTTAAAATCGAGACTTAACCCCAACTATGTGTCATGTCAAATTGACTAAGTATGTCATTCTAGTTCAAGACTTAGCCCTACGAATCACGTGTCAAGTTGGTTAAGTGTGTTCAAGCGGTTCATGACTTAACCCTATCAAATCAACGTGTCAAATTGGTTAAGTATATTCAAGTGGTCCATGACTTAACCCTATCCTGTGGCATTAATTTACTTAATGCACCCCTAACCTCTCACATTAGACTTGGTTATGGTTACTGGATGTGCCGGGTGGGTTCGGGCAGTTTTACACCATAACCTAGTCTAACCTCGGGTTTCGAGTGCGATATGACCTACTACTCACATTGGGTCCTATTGTTTGCAGTTACTGGATTCGCCGGGCGGTTCCGGGCAGATTTATACTGCAAACTCAACCCAACCTCGAGTTGGCCATGTTCAAGTTATCTAAGTGTCATGTCCCAAATTCATATTTTCAAGTACAACTTCATGTCAAGTTCATGTTCATATCCAAGCTCAAGTTATAACAATATTCATGTTTTCAAGTTCATACTAAATTCAGGTTTTCCTAAACTACCCAAATCGCATCCCCAACGCTCGTGAATTCGAATCAAGGCAATAGATGTAACTAGGGAATAACATAACAAGGATGGGTATAAAGTGGCAAAGGTGATTTCAAGGCAAGCATGGTGTAACTTGAGATATGATCATAACATCACTGGCATATGAAATAGGGTGATAAACATAGCAATAGATGACATAAGATGATAATCCTAAACTTGTGACTAGCAATAGTTTCAACATCACAACATCACGGGCATGTTAAAATAATGGACATGATAGGGTTTAGGTTATGACATGAACAGGCCCCTAAATCAAGTTCTTATCAGTATTCCACAAATCAAGGTTCAATATGAACGGTACTAGGTTCAAGGTGAATAGATCTAGGGTGAACAAGAGTAGATCTAAAATAATAGATCAAAAAGGAATAGTCATAGATCAAAGATATACAAGAATAGGTCTCAAGTAGTTATCATGTTTATGTTCAACTTCAATTTACACATGTCCATATTAAGTTTAGAGTTTAGATCTAAGAGTAACTGGGGCTTACAGATCGTGGTTTTGAGAATTAGAAAGTAAAAGAGGCGATATAGAATCTCTAGAAATCCCCCAATTAGCAAAGCTCTACACGTAGTCTTGACGAAGAAGAAATAGCTTCCCAATATGAAATTCCTAGCCGTAGCCTTCAAGAATTATCCTTTGTGTTTTACTTTTATTTATTTATTTATTTATTTTTCTCAAAGGTAGCATAAGGACAGAAAGAATTGGTGTAGAGAGAATGAGGCTAGGAGGCTGTTTATATAGGTTTAGAGCCACGAATCTTGTCAGAAAATTGGTCCAAATACATCAGAATGAACCCAGGCTGAAAACCAGGTTCGGGGACCAGGTCGACACCCAAGTCGACTGCGCAGTCGACCTGGCCCTGGGGGTGTCGACTGCCCAGTCGACCTGGGTGCTGGGAGTGGAAATTTCCCGCCCAGTCTGTCTAGGTTTTGAAATTCGAATTTGAATTTGAAATCCGAACTGTTTTGAATTCTGAAAATTTCTGAAACTTCGGGGAGCCATAACTTGGTCATACGAACTCCGATTTTCGAAAACTCAGACTCGATTTCATGCAGAATTCCGATACGAACGCAATGGCGCAACCTGTTTCCCCTGATTCTTATTTTAAAATTTAATTCTGCCTTGTTTTCTTGTTTTAACATGTTATAAAAATTCGGGTTGTTACATTCTTCCCTCCTTAAAGGATTTCGTCCCCGAAATTTTCAAGTTAAGAAGAATGTGTCCTACCATCCAATCATCCATCTACTCAATCATCATTCACTGGCAAACATTGTCCTTAAGAGATTTCTAATGCTGTATGAACATATGCAGAAAGTGTGTGTATATGTTCCTTATCTAATGCAAATGATCAGGCCTGATTGATCTTTCTAATGCAAAATATGTTTAGTTTCATGAATCCAACATGTATGCAAATAATCCTAGTCACGTAAGCACTATATGTGTGCACAAACATTCATCCATATGCCACATTCATATGATAACACATTTAATTTCATCCATAAATAAGTATAAACACTCATGCATATGCAATATGAAAATGTGTCTGAGCCGATCTAGTGCCTAATGTGTGTTATGCAACCACGAGCAATCACTTGCAACCACTTGCAACCATTCGCAAACATCAACCATAACATGTTTCAGATACATGTTTACATTCATAGGATTCTACCTAAGGTTCTCAAGACAGGATCGAGAAGATAACAAGACAAACATGGATAGCAAGAGAAAGGTATGTAAACTTATAGGAAAATAGATCGAGAATGTACCCTCAAAAAGAAATGGGTATAGCGCGCGTATCTTTTCTTCGATTTCCCAAGTTGCGTCTTCTTGGGCTTCACTCCACTGTACTTTAACTAGCTTGACTTCTCGATACTTAGCTCCTAGATCTCCGTTCCTTAGACACGAATCAAAACTCGCCTCAATGTTTCCACTTTTACGCCTTCAAGGATGCTTGGCTCAACCACTTCGGAAGACTCATCCGCCTTATCTTCATTCTTATCACTCATACCTTTCCTATATAACATGTTAACAAGCCTCACGAAAACTATCTCCATCGTACGGAAAACCCTCTACGAAGCTAGAAAGAAGATTAGCCGCAGGTAAAGCTACTGCGACTACAGATGGAGAAAAGAAAGGGAAAGAGATTCAAACAAGGAAACAAAGGATAGTGCTAATGGCTTTTGGGGAATAGCCTTTTGAAAATAAAATTTTCTTGAAAAATGCTTCTTTATAAATGGTTTTGAAAATAGTTTCAGAAGGTTTTTAAAACTTTTGCCCAGTCTGGTAACCTTCTGCTCTGATACCAAATGTAACACCCCACCTCCGCTAGGGTCACTCACAAAGGGAATGCCCTAGTTTTGGAGGGGTATTATCCAGTAATCAGGCACAGAGATAACACAAGACAGAACATAGATAAAATAGAGTATATAAAGCAGCGGATATAAACTTTAAAACCAAATCTCATTACTGAAAAATAGAGTCAAAACCTCTTACATCAAAATGCCAAGTCATTATTTCATTACATCAAGTTCTAAAGAAGCAAAGTACTTAAAACAACATAAGTAAAATATTATTCCCTAAAAAGAGCATGAGTGCAGCCATAACATAGCTCAAGACCAAACCGTACATGAGCTGTCAGAAAGCAAGCAAAGTCCAAGTTAAGAGCTAGAGTTTCCTCCCTGAGAACCGGGGGGGGGGGGGGGAACGAAAGACAAAGAGGCGAAAGAAAACGGGTCAGTCAAAAAGACTGGTAAGCCCTAGTGACTATCATCATAGAAACTAGTAAAGTTAACAAGACATGAATAAACTGGAATTAAACATAGGAATGATGATATGTCTGGCATGATAACTAAGATAACAAGATAACTCAAGTCTAACACTGTGTGTTCAAGATTCGTCGTACCAACTATACTGGTATACTAATCCCGTGTCAAATATAAATCAAGAAATAATCCCTTGGCCCAATATCGTGAAGTGACCCAATTCGGGGTCCAACGGTACGATCTAATCGATCGGCTCCCTACAAGTCTGGCTCGTCGTGTGTCTGTGTCATACGGCCCTATCACGAATGTAGTCACCTGTGCTAGGTCCACCATAGGGTGTATCAAGCCCTAGGGTGCCAACCACCGACACGAATCAAGAATGCACAGATAATCCTACTGATGCCCATTGCCTTCTTTTTCAACTCCGGACTAAGTGCACGACCCTAGTCCGCCTGAACCTACAATGGCGCACCAACGCAGCCGTCGTTTTGGTCGCTTACAATCAGCCCAGCAATCGTGCCCCACCCTGCCTAGTCCCAGGGTACCGTGATACATCTAGTGGGTTACTGCTGAAAAGGACCGCGTAACTAGGGTTTCGTCCAGCAGGTTAAGTTGTCATTTAAAATCGAAACTTAACCCCAACTATGTGTCATGTCAAATTGACTAAGTATGTCGTTCTAGTTCAAGACTTAGCCCTACGAATCATGTGTCAAGTTGGTTAAGTGTGTTCAAGCGGTTCATGACTTAACCCTATCAAATCAACGTGTCAAATTGGTTAAGTATATTCAAGTGGTCCATGACTTAACCCTATCCTGTGGCATTAATTTACTTAATGCACCCCTAACCTCTCACATTAGACTTGGTTATGGTTACTGGATGTGCCGGGCGGGTCCGGACAGTTTTACACCATAACCTAGTCTAACCTCGGGTTTCGAATGCGATATGACCAACTACTCACATTGGGTCCTATTGTTTGTAGTAACTGGATTCGCCGGGCAGTTCCGGGCAGATTTATACTGCAAACTCAACCCAACCTCGAGTTGGCCACGTTCAAGTTATCTAAGTGTCATGTCCCAAATTCATATTTTCAAGTACAACTTCATGTCAAGTTCATGTTCATATCCAAGTTCAAGTTATAACAATATTCATGTTTTCAAGTTCATACTAAATTCAGGTTTTCCTAAACTACCCAAATCGCATCCCCAACGCTCGTGAATTCGAATCAAGGCAATAGATGTAACTAGGGAATAACATAACAAGGATGGGTATAAAGTGGCAAAGGTGATTTCAAGGCAAGCATGGTGTAACTTGAGATATGATCATAACATCACTGGCATATGAAATAGGGTGATAAACATAGCAATAGATGACATAAGATGATAATCCTAAACTTGTGACTAGCAATAGTTTCAATATCACAACATCACAGGCATGTTAAAATAATGGACATGATAGGGTTTAGGTTATGACATGAACAAGCCCCTAAATCAAGTTCTTATCAGTATTCCACAAATCAAGGTTCAATATGAACGGTACTAGGTTCAAGGTGAATAGATTTAGGGTGAACAAGAGTAGATCTAAAATAATAGATCAAAAAGGAATAGTCATAGATCAAAGATATACAAGAATAGGTCTCAAGTAGTTATCATGTTTACGTTCAACTTCAATTTACACATGTCCATATTAAGTTTAGAGTTTAGATCTAAGAGTAATTGGGGCTTACAGATCGTGGTTTTGAGAATTAGAAAGTAAAAGAGGCGATGTAGAATCTCTAGAAATCCCCCAATTAGCAAAGCTCTACACGTAGTCTTGACGAAGAAGAAATAACTTCCCAATATACAATTCCTAGCCGTAGCCTTCAAGAATTATCCTTCATGTTTTACTTTAATTTATTTATTTTTCTCAGAGGCAGCATAAGGACAGAAAGAATTGGTGTAGAGAGAATGAGGCTAGGAGGCTGTTCATATAGGTTTAGAGCCACGAATCTAGTCAGAAAATTGGTCCAAATACATCAGAATGAACCCAGGCTGAAAACCAGGTTCGGGGACCAGGTCGACACCCAAGTCGACTGCGCAGTCGACCTAGCCCTGGGGGTGTCGACTGCCCAGTCGACTCCCCAGTCGACTCCCCAGTCGACCTGGGGTGCTGGGCGGGAAATTTCCCGCCCAGTCTGTCTAGGTTTTGAAATTCGAATTTGAACTTGAAATCCGAACTGTTTTGAATTCTGAAAATTTTTGAAACTTCGGGGAGCCATAACATGGTCATACGAACTCCGATTTTTGAAAACTCGGACTCGATTTCATGCATAATTCCGAGACGAATGCAATGGCGCAACCCGTTTCCTCTGATTCTTATTTTAAAATTTAATTCTGCCTTGTTTTCTTGTTTTAACATGTTATAAAAATTCGGGTTGTTACAAAATTCCTACTTCCCAAAGTATTTACTTTAAAATATAACTTTTATTCATTAATTTGAATAAATAAATAAAATCTTGATTTAAAAATCAGAAAGTAAATGGTACTTTCCTGAATTCGATATAATTGAATTTCAACGCATATTTCTCTTCCAAAAAAAATTTGTTCGATAACTCTCTTTCAAATAAATCTATATTCGATTAACGTTCTGAACTTCGGAATAATCTATCGTTTCAGGTCGACTAAATTTCCTTTTCCATTCAAAATTCATTTTTGAATTTATCACTTCCAATTATTTAACAATTTCTTTTTATAACCATTTTAATCTGCAAAACGTTTGCTTTTAAATCATTATTCACTTTAAAATGTGAATATTATTCTTTTACAGAAACTGAAATTGTTTTATCAAATAAAAACTTGATTTCACTTTATAAAGATTATTACAGGTTCAAATTCTGTTTATTGAGTCATTTTATAAATCCACAACGAATCCATTTTTCCCGAAATAGAATCCACTTTTTTATTTTAACCCAATTTCCTATCTCATTCAAATTTCCATTTAAATTCCTAATTTCAAAACTCGACTTCCTTTATAAATGTTTTTATTTGCAAAATATTTACTTCCACCCATTATTTTTCAAACATGAATAATATTTCTTTTTATAAAATCCATCAGTTTGATTTCACATTTAAAATAATATCTCAAATCCAAATACTTTTTATACTTCTATTTATAGAAAATTCATATAAAATCTTATTTTATATCCCAACACTTATAATCTCATTGATAATTCCCTTATAACTGCTACGTTCACATTCAATTTCAAATATTGGTATCAAAACCGATCTATAATTTTCTATATAAATTCAGACTCAAATTTACAGTTCAATTTATGATAATCTCACAAAATTGTTTCTTTAAAATGATTATTTTCAATTACTAACCCTTTTGGTTAAATTCTTTCTTTTCTATAACACATATTTAAACCATAAGAATTCGTTTTGCAAAAAATTAGCCATTATTTTATAATTCTGATTATGCACTCTTATTTATTTATAAAACTTTTTATTTAATCTAATTCATATAAAAATATGAATTAAAACATTATTTTAGTTATAAAACTAAATTCTATAAAATTAATTATGTTAATTCGTCTGACGGCGAATCAATGCCTTAAAATGATGGATTTTAAGCCATCAGCTATCAATCACCTAACCAATACTGCCCATTGGTTAATAACAGAACAACATCGAATTTAAAATCCAACAATCAATATCCAAACCAACATCCAATCACATTTAGTTTAAACAATTCATATAACAATATATGGAAACAAATAATATGCAATAATATTTGAGGAATCCAGTTGGATTCCACCAACCTGTTTCCCTGCATCCACAGATGTTAATCAACGTAAATTACATCAATTTCATACCAATATGAAATTTTATAGCAAATGGAATTAATATTCAAACAATGAATTATATATATATATTCTCAACAAATTATCGACAATTCATCCAAACAAATTTCTCATAAATTCAAACGAGCTCCAAATAGTTCCAAATCAGCTTCCTAGCGTAACCTGCATCCACACGATTCCAACATGACAAACTGTTCATGATACTGACCACGTATATGCGAGATAAAACATTAACAAGCTTATTTATTTTTTAAACTAAAATAAAAACTTGATTTTTTTTCATAATTAGGCTTACCAATTTAAACAGCCTACTGTTCAATGTTATAACCGATCCACGCGCAACAGTATCTCCTTCCTCTTCAATAATTTACAACGCAAGCTCAAGTATCATTCACTCCATCATCGAAAAATCATTGCACCTTAATTTCTCCTCGAAAGCATTACCATCATTTTTAACACATGCACCTAAACCCCTTGCTGATCTTCTTCTTTCCCACGTGAAAGCAACATCTCCAATATACATAAAAATGCCATAACCATACCTTACTTCCGTCCTCTCTACCTCATTTCCCCATGATTCTTTAAACTACAAACACCATCGTTCACCTCTCCAAACTCTCTTTCACCTCCTACCCAAAACAACTAACTTGAATTCCTCCTTGTAACGACCCACATTGGCAGAGGTATTATAATTAATTTATTTAATTATATAAATGGTGATTAAAAAGATTTAATGGTCGATTAATTAAATAATGGTGAATATTTAATTAAAATAATAAATTAAATAATATATTTAATTCTGAAATAATCAGAATTGGCTGAAATGGCGATATGGTGTGAACTGGATCATCTGTGATATTTAATTCAGCTTGGAATTTAATTTGAATAACGAATATATTATATAAACGACAGTTTGAACGTAGAGTTATAATATAATTAAAATCGAGCTCGAAATGGCGCTGCAGTTCGTAAATTGGGGATTCGAACTTCAAATGAATGTACAGGATTCGTTTTAAGCCGGATTTCTGTGAAACAAGATACGTTAGGAGCTGGTGGAGTATATCTTTCTAGTGGAAGAGAAAAATCAGGATTTCATCGAGTAGATTTTGAGATATGTCCAAATCAAATTTCAGAAAAGTCGCTGTGGAATTCCTTTATAATTTATAAAGGAATTATTTATATTTTAAAAAGGAAATTTCAATATAAATCAAATATCGGATTGACCCAGATTTGAAATATCGAGTTATAAATTCCAGTGGAGCTGTATGATATTCTGTTGTGAATATATATGATAATATAAATTTATTTATATTAAATTTAATTATATTTAAATATATTTATATATTTAAATGGGTCATCCAGAGCTTTAAAAATAGCCACTTTTGCAAACAGAGTCGGAATTCGACAAAACTAATTTTGTTGGATCCGTAATGTCAAATAGTTGTTAGATTTCCAGTTTCGTGATTTTTAGAGTCACTGTGTGGCCGTACAGATTTTTAGAGTGAGAAACAGTCAGTATTTCGACTGTTAAAAATACGTTGTGTGAGCAAACGGAGTCGGAATTCGACGAAACCAGTTTCGTTGGGACCGAAATGTCAAACTCTAGCTGCATGTCCAGTTTGGTGATTTTTGGGTACCGTATATGACCACAGGAATTTTTAAAAGACAAATAAAAACAAAAATATCCAAGGTAAAATATCCTAGAAAATATCAAGATATTTTGTAACACTATAAATACCAAACCAAAGTCTAAACCTAATTTCATTCTTCATTAGTCAACAACAGAACCCGCCGTTGGGTTTTTCCTCCTAAATAACCCATTCCGCAACTTCTCAATTCATTTTAAAAATCAAAGAAAATTTGTAAAAATCCAAAGCAAGTTTGTGTAGCTTCCTGGTGAGTTGCTCTTCTCGTTGGTGGTTGTTTTCTGGAGTTCGATGTTCGTTCTTGCGTATGGGGTTTTCACAAAATACCTAGGGTTCCACGAAATTTCCGATTTAAGAAATTGTTCGAGTTCTTGAGTTCATATTTGGATCAAGCTAGTGAAACCGCACCTATACACAAATTTCTGGGATTTTCTGTGATAAAAGATGTCGTAGTCTGCACTGGAGCCGCATTGGAGAAGTCGACGACGCGATTTGCAGAGGAGGGCCGAGCCATATGTGGTGGTGATGTATTCGTAGAGATTTTGATAAGAAGGTGCTTGGTGATTTTTGTTCGATTTTTCATTGAGGAGGTGATGAGCGGTATTGGTTTGAAATTGGGAAAATGGTGGAGGAAATTGATACAGCAGGTCACGGCGAGATTGGTGTTGGGGAAGAGGAGATAAGGGTCGGGTCTGGTAGTGGGTAATTGGGCTTGGGCTGGGATTGAAGTTAAGGCCAAATTATATTGTCATTTAAATTTTTATTTTTAATTTAAAATGTATTAACTTTGTTTTATCGTACCTTATTCATACGTTATCGAAACTCAGCGAAACAAGATCCGTCGGGATCGTATGGACGGACACTACCCAATGGGACCGACTGGGAGTGGAGTGGAGCTCGTTTGAATTTATGGCGAAATAATTTGTTTGATTCAAATCAAACAACAGTTTATCGTTCTTTAATGATGAACTGCCAATGTGAGTAAATCTCACTAACTCTGAACAGTTTATAATTTCATGTTGTAATTTTAGAACTGTTAAATATTGGCTGATTGACTGTGTGTTGACTGTTTGATTGAACTGCTAGTCAGTTAGTTGAATTTCTATATTGATTCTGTTTAACAGAATATATCATATGGAACTGAAAGTGATGTTATCTATATTGTTTAACATCTGTGATGCAGGGAAATAGGTTAGAGGAATCCAACTGGATTCCTCAACATTTATTTTACTGTGATTCATATATTGTGATATATGATGTGATATATAATCTGTTGTTGATTATGTGTGTTTGGGCGATATTTATCGTTGTTCTATGGTATGTTAAATACCATAAGAAATACTGGATGTGGGAAGGGGATTTTCAAAGTGTATTTTGAAAATGAATTATTTATATAAAATCGATGGATTTTATATAGAAAAGGAAAAGGATTTTTATAAAAAAAGGAATTTATATAATCGAAGGATTTTATAAAAAGAGATATTTATTTAGAAATAAATAAATAGGATTATAAAGGTTATTTATTTATAAAATAGATAAAGTTAAAAGGAAATATTTATTTGTTAAATAAATAGGAAATATATTTGTAAAACAAATAAAAGGAAATATATTTGAAACCAAATAAAAAGGAAATATATTTGAAACCAAATATAAAGGAAGATATTTGTAAAACAGATAAAGGAAATATATTTGAAAACCAAATGTAAAAGGAAATATATTTGTACAACAAATATAAAGGGAAATATTTGTCAAACAAATAGAAAGAGAAATATTTGTAAACCATTTACAAATAGAATAGAGAATAGAGAAAATATTTGTAAAACATTTACAAATAGGATTTAAAGGGAGATATTTGTAAAACAGTTACAAATAGATTAAATAGGAGTATTTATTTATTTAGGAATATTTATGTGTAACTAAATAGATAAAGTTAAAAGGAAATATTTATTTGTTAAATAAATAGGAAATGTAAAAGAAATATTTATTTATTAAGTAAATAGAATTGAGAAGGGAATAGTTATTTGTTAAGTAAACAAATAGAAAGGGTTAAATAAAAGGAGTTAATTCAAATGAGTTAATCAAATATTAGTCTATTCAAATAGAGTTAAAGGAAAGGAGTTATCGATTATAGTTTAATCGAAAAGAGTTATCGATTAGTTTAATCGAAGTGAGTAATCGAATATAGTTTATTCAAAAGGAATTATCGAATTTGGTTATTCGAAGGAATTATCGAATTTAGTTATTCGATGGAGTTGATCGATTAGAGTTAAATCAAAAGAGTTAATCGAATATAGTTTATTCGAATAGAGTTAAAAGAGTAAATCGATTAGAGTTAAAAGACGAACTTACCCTGTTTCAAGATTTGAAATGTCGTTCAGTTAAGGTCTAAGAGGTAGTTATACCCCCAACTTGATTGACTTCGTTTTAAATTTAGAAATGGTTAAAGTTCCAGAGTGAAAGTGGTTAAGTGAATTTAGTAAATAAGTATAGTGGTTCGATTTGTCGTCGTGATGTTGAATTAAACATCTGGTTAAATCCAAGTAAAGAAGATTTGGAAATGTTTTCCAAATAGAATCAGAAACGTAATCAAATACTGAAATAAGGAAATATGAATATATATATATATGATTGATGATTGATTGATAGAATTTCCTTTTGGAAATAATATCGTTGGTTGCACACCTGTTTTTCTTTGATGGTTAAATCACAGACCATCGAAGTTTTGACGATTTTAACGTTGTTAATATGGAGAGACCGGTTGGATTATTATCCAAAGAACCACTCTGTATTGGCATAAGCGTTGCGAATCATATATGCCAAAGAAAATTGAAGACGGGGTAAAGTGCAAGGGCTATTGTATAAGTCTTAGATAACAGTGCCTAAGATGGATGTACTGAATAGTGCCTTCGGTTCATCCTGTTCCTGGATGACTTGTAGGGACGGATGTCTAACAAAGTATTTCCAGACGATCACGTATATTGATTTCTCCAACCGTACCAAGAGTGGAAGCGGAGAAGGAAACTTCTTTTAGCTAACACATAATGTATTGTTGAGGACGTCAATCGGTGATTTGATGGATGTGACGATGTGACATTCGAAGTGAATTTGGTGTGATGATAAAGCGTAGTTTCTAGCCTCATCAACCGGTAAATGACAGAAATCGGGCAGGCAACATGGCTAAGTCGGTCGCTCCGAAGTAGGGTGTATAATCACCTGATCTAGAGTTTCATTTATTTCTAAAAATCTATTGTCGATACTGTCCCATTCGGGAAACGGTTGCTGATCCCAACCGTTGGTGATATACATTCGATACTCTCAAGCGAAATGAGTGGTCAGTCATGTGTGGCGGGGTCGCAAGATGTTCTTGTTGAACCCAGTGTATTCCTCTCTAGAGGTACACTAGTGAAAGGTGGTTCCATACCATGTCATAGTTGGAAATCCATTACCCAATACGTGCTTGCGGTTTTGATTGTATACTATATATGTAGAACGTGAGATGAAAGCATTTCTGCTAGATGATTATTATAGTTGTGGTTGATAGACATTATTATAATATCAAAATGGTTTTGATATAAAGATATTTTGGATTCTCATAAGGGAAAAATCCGTTCCGTTATACGGCGTGGTCTTATGAGATATCGTTTACTTGTTCGACCTGTTTAAAACTGTTTTACTCATACCAGTCCCATGACTGATCCGGAGTTTATTTTGTTGTTTTACCTAAACTCTTGGGTGCCTAAATTTGTACGGGCAGTCACATAGTCGGGATTTACAGATATACTGGAAGAGCTTTGTAATGGCAAGGAATTTCGCTCGATCCGAATCAGTCGTTAAACCGATCTAGACCGTTCGAAACCCCTGATCGTTTTGAGAACATGACAAATTGGAAAGCAGACAAAAGAACATTTCATTGCTATTACAACAGCTCCATCAGAATAAAAGAATATACAAAGTATATAAATGAATAAAATACATTCGATAAATATCATAGATTACAATAAATTACGTAGCAGCGGAAAATAATACAATACACAACTAGAAGTAATACACGGATACAGAGCCTTCCGAGCATCGTTCCAGTTGTAAATCAGGATCCTGCGAATATTAATCTGCAAAACCAAAACTACTAGCTGCCCGTGTCGAAAATAGGGGCACCCAGAGTTTAGGTTAAAACAATAAACTCAAGGTTAGTCATGTGACCGGTGTGAGAACTAAAACAGTTATTTAAATTTTTCTTTAAAAGAGAGTAATTAAAGGGACCACGCCGTATAACACGGAATGGGTTTCCTCCCAAAAATACCAGTGCATAAAACAAACAGCGCAATGCTAAGTAAAAAAATGAAGCTGTTATTAGACCCAGGTCCCATCACACAATGCAACGCAAGCCGGAGGATAGGGTTTTTACCTTATAACAGCCGAACATGCTTGGTACGTTTAAAAACAAATCATTTTGATATTACTATAAGTGTATAGTGTCAAAACAATTTCAATCATAAATATCAATCATAGACGGCATAAGTGCCCCATACCACTATGTCGCCATACTAGGTTCTATAAATAAAACCGAAATATCTCGTATTGGAAATTGGATTTCCGTCATGAGTTGAGGCAAGGGGCAAGCTCCTCTCCGCTTCGAGACATTCTAGCAAATGCCTCAGGACTACACACTCTGGGTAACCCCTGGATGCATCAGGGCCGGTCCTCTCTTACGTTTGAGGATTAGTTATTCCTGAACACACGTTTCCCGGTCCTTACAGACCTAAAATCGAGGCGCCTCATCCAACAACCACATAGGTGAAAAGTATATAAATGTCAGGGCTGGTAAGTCACTGACACCACCAAAGCTAGAAAGAAACGTCATGCTCTCCCTGCAGTCCTTATCCCGTTTTTAACTCATATCGAGGTGTGAGGCTCGCGAATTCACGTTATACACAAAGCTGCCACATAGGCCGTGCTTTGATCATCAACCACAAGACTTTGCTTTTCAACAGAAGCCTTGATCATTTGCCACTTAGGCATGCCACACTGGCAATTCATGCCATGCGACTGATGTCCATCGATATACAACCTTTGAGCTCGTACGTCTCAGAGAAGGGCGTTAAGCAAGAGAATAAATTCTCCGCCGCCAAACAGATGTATATTTAATAGAGATTAATCAACACAGAATAAAATCCAATGTCAGACACACCGTCCATTTACAAGTTCGTTCTGGGTCTGAACGAAACCGGAGGCACTTTCCTCGCATATCCATCGATCTCCAAGTACGTCTGGACGACCACTAACTGATTCCCTCATCTTGGGTGTACAACCCAATCAAGATCATCAGTAATCACCCAAACGATGTGAAGACTTCCGGTCTTCGACCACCGTCTTCATCTTCGACATACCGTCAAATCGGTTATTCAGAATGGGTATAAACCCGGCCTTTCCGAATAACCCGCGTATATAATAAACAAATGTTACACAAACACAACATATGCCCCATTCCAATCCATAAGTCACTAACCGTGAATTAGCAAGAGAACAATTCCCCAAATATTAACCCCGAAGGCTGGAACCAACATCAGATCAATACCCAGGAAACCATCCATCTTGGCTAACCTACAGTTAGTTTCTAAATTTCACATTCTTAGGGAAAGGTTCCCATTAATTTTATCAAAGATAAATTCCTTGAAATTTATTCTTTAATCTTCCTTTGGATATCGTTTCAAACTAGTCGGGATTAGCGAACCACACCGAAGTAATTATTTATTTTATTTCCTAATCCCAACCTATTTATCCCATGAAGCAAAACTGGTGATACTCCATATCTAACACCACGGTGTTATCGGTAAAATTAATTACCATTTTACGTTCAAATCTATTTAAATATTTAACTATCGCTTTGGAGCAAAACTGGTGATACTCCGTTCTCGATCATTTCAATCTAATTAAAGATTCATTAAAAATTCACTTAGTTTTAATCTTTAACTCGGTTAAAGAATCAGTGTCATTTAAAACACGGTTCACGATAAGCCCAAAAATCAATACCAATTCAATTAAATATTATTTAATTGGTACACTTCATTAATTCTAAATAAAAAGATTTAATCTTTTCCTCAGCTAGGCTTAAGAACAATTTAATGAAGACACCATTCACGACAAACCCAAATCACATTTGCTATTAAATACAAGGCTCTGAATAGAAAATATATCGGCTTATATTCAATATCAAATTCTACGACCAACAAATATCGTATTGGAAATAACGATATATATATATATATCTTTCAAATTTCCATAACAACATCTGTATAATCACGAAATCCAACATCGAAATATTCCAAAGACAATTTCGATTCAAATCCATTCCAATTCAATTATTGGAGATTCTGGTTACCTTTAAAACGCTTTTCAAATTCAATTTATTTATTTAAAAATAAATAGAATTATATTTCTAGTTCAAAACTAGTTCATTTCGATAAAAATCTATTTTTATCTTTTCAAATGTGAAAATTTTCATCCCAGTTCCTCACAAACCATTTCTTATGATTTTACACAAATTATAGATATTTTTAATAATTTTATCAAGGCCCGTACAGTCGATTTCCATCAACGGCTATCGAACTGCACTTACAGCGACCTTTTCCAAATTTGATTTGGACATAATTCCAAATCCAACCGTTAGATTTCAAATTTCTAATATTCGTTAGAAAGATCTTTTCGATACGAACCCAACGGTTCTGGTTTCAGGAGAATCTGACGGTCGGATCTCCCGTAATGTCAATTCGAAGTCAATGGTCGAAATTCACGAACTGCCGTGGCGCGGCGCGTTCTATTCAGGCCATTATATATAATATATATATATATATTATATATTTCGTCGATTTCCTTTTAAAACGAATTTGACAAATTGTTTTAAATTCGTTTTCAAACAAATTCAACTTCCTATTCAATTTCGAATCAAAAATTCTATTTCTATTCAATTTAATTCGAATTCTATTCAATTCAATTCGAATTCGTTTTCTATTCAATTCAATTCGAATTCGTTTTAATTCAATTCAATTCAAATTCTATTTATATTCAATTCGAATTCTATTTATATTCAATTCAATTCGAATTCTATTTATATTCAATTCAATTCGAATTCTATTTATATTCAATTCAATTGGAATTCTATTCAATTCAATTTAATTCGAATTCGATTTATATTCAATTCAATTCAATTCGAATTCGATTCTTATTCGATTCAATTCAAATTTCATTTCGAATATAATCGATAAAATTATCGTTCGCGTCAAAATAGTGCATCTCTAATCAACACAGCTTTATATTTTTCAATAACTTCGTTATTCTATTCAACAAATGAATGTATATTTCAATACATGACTAATCTCAACAAATGAGTACTGTCCACATGTGACTATTTTTGTTAATTAATATATTTTATAAAATTTTGATTTCAATCGTTAAATTTTTAAATCAGACTCCAACCGTAAATTAGTAAGAGAACGATCCCCTAAGCATTAACCCCGAAGGCCGAAACCAACATCAGATCAATATCCAGGAAACCACTCATCTTATCTATTTTCCAGTTAGTTTCTAATTTTATATATGATAAAGATATAAATTTTATTGTTAAAATATTTCGTTCAACACATGACTAATCTCAACGAATGAGTACTGTCAACACATGAACCTTTATTTTCTAATAATCTTTATTTTCCCGATTGGAATGAGGCCCAATCAATTACCATATAATGTTAATTATATGGATTCCATACAACACATGTACATCTCAGCAACGATAAATCAACAATCATCCAAAGTGCGTTATACACTGTATAAGCATCAAATATAGATATTCGATGCTTATACAGCCTGTCAATCAATCGATCGACATACAGCTAAATATTGGGACTGGTGTATGTTATATATCATCCCAATACCCGTGTGGGGTTTTCAAACAATCAACACAGATTTTATTTGTGAAGTTGGGCGATGTGTAAAATTTATCGTCCCAATCAATATCAGTCAAATCAGTGTGTATAAACAAATCGTCCGATCTGTTTATATTTATTTTATTTTATATACACGTTAAAAATTATATTTTTAACTATAAAATATTTTCAGCTATATAATTATTCTATTTTATTCCACATCACACAATCAACTACACATCAAAATCAAACAAACAACCAAGCAAACAAGCCGTCCATGGTCTGTGGACGACGGGTGTCGGGTGCTACTAAACACCGTTTGCATCCTAGTATATATTTTAACTAGAAAAGAAATTTAAAGTGAGAAGTTCTCACCGATAGCTAATCCAAACGCCTCGACTCTTCTTATGTAGAAATCTTCGTCGCGCTCGCCTTTCATCACTTCCGTTGCCCGCTTTCACTACATATATAAAAATCACATTTTTATATTGTTGCTATGTATATAAAAATCATATTTTCATCTATTCACTTTCAATTCAAAAATCATATTTTTATAATCACTCCATATGGATAAAAATTCTATTTTTATATCTCTACTATATAGATAAAAATTCTATTTTTACACCGTTACTATATAGATAAAAATTCTATTTTTACATCGTTACTATATAGATAAAAATTCTATTTTTACATCGTTACTATATAGATAAAAATTCTATTTTTACACTTTTCTATAATATAAAAAATATATTTTACATGAATAATAATCCTATATTTCTCCGCTATTCATATACAGAAAAACCCAATTTTTCTTCGCTACTTATATAAGTAAAAAATCCTATTTTTCCTCACATTCAATAGAAATGTAAACTTACATCGAGGTTGGGGATCCAATCTGTCGGAGGAAGAGGCAAGGGGGTCAGGGATTGAAATGCATACGCCGAAGAGGATAAAAAATTGGGTTTTTCTTCGATGGAGGGGTCCGCGGGGTGACTGGTGGTCGGAGAGGGGCGCGCGCGATTCTTGATAGAGGAGGAGAGAGAGGCGGCGGGTCAGAGGGAGGTGCGGTGGGCTTGTGGTGGAGCGCAGGCGGGATTCGAGAGGAGGGGGTGCGGTTTTGGATCTACGGAGGGAGGAAGGGGAGGAGGAGGAAGAGGAGGGGGAAACAAGGGGGCGCGCCTCCTGGCGACCGCGATGATGGGAAGAGCGGCGGCTCCTCCCCCTTCCTTCTCAGTCGCCCTCTTTTTTTTTGTAATGAATTTCAACTGGGGGGGGGGGGGGGCAGAGGTAATAGGAGGAAAGGTTTTTTTTAATTTATTTAATTTCAAAAAGCAACCTTTATTTTCGAACTCGAAATCGAACCCACCGCCTGTCGCCCATAGCTCATTACCCCCATTCCGAACACAATGGGATGTGTATCGTAAGCTGATTTGACTGTTCCGACCAGTTTTCGTCAAAATCAACATATACTCTATATATTGAATTTGAACGCGCATTTCAATTTACCGGGGCCACATACTAGCTCGAAAAATTCCCGAAAAATAATTTCTAGCTTCGTATTGACGATACAGTCCTAACAAAGTTAGTTTCGTCGAATTCCGAGACCGTTTGAAAAATGGCCATTTTCCAGTCGATTCAAATCAACTGAAACTGGTCAAACGCGTTTTCCATTGCCACGCTCACATATTGATTCGAAAAATTACAAAATTTGGAATCTAGCAATAACTTGACATCACAGATCCAACAAAAGTGGTTTCGTCGAAATCCGAGGTCGTTTTGCAAAATGGCTATTTTTGAGGGCTAGAATTCCATAGCGACTATTCTGAAAATTCATTTGGACATATCTTTTGATTCCCGCTATGAAATTTTGATTTTTCGGATTCGTTGGAAAGATATTCTCAAATAAATTCTAATATTTTTGGTTTCACTAAATTCCGGTTTATTTTGCATCCGGTACATTCATTTGAAGTTTGAAATCGAATTATCGAACTACCGCGCCATTTCCAATTCCTTTTATAATTTAAAATAAATATTTATATTCTAACGACGATCTATATAATATATACGTTCGAATTATATTCAAAATAAATTTTTCGTCGATATTATTTAAAATAATCTATTTTAAATATTCAAAATTCAATAAAATTGCCAAAATAAAAATTTTAAACTGGCCCAGATTTTCGGGTTGTTACAATCTCCCCCACTTAAAATTTTTCGTCCCCGAAAAGGAACGAAGTCGAAAGTTGTTTTAAAAACCAACTCAACTTTCATACTTTTCGCTACGGCTTAAGTTCTTCAACTTTTCAGTTTCTAAGAACTTTTCAAATTTTTCAAAAATTTGGCTAACACCCTAAATTTTCGAAAAATTTCGCCATAACCTCCCCTGCACCGGGGACTTCGGGATATTTCATATAGCCTCCCATGGCCTTCTTCAACTCAAAAGAAAAAGAAAAAGCCAAGCGGCTAGCCAATCGGCTCATAAAATCATCATCACCCAAACAAAACAGTAAATTATGGTAAACATGTACCTGTTTGTCGGGCAAACAATTTTATTTCTCTGCTCTAGCCTCCTTGCTATGACCTGTTCAATGTAAGTACATGTATATGCATGCAATTGCGGCCAATTTTCAACACAATTCAATGTTCGGTTCAATTAGGCTAAATGGTTCAAAATTATCAGACAAATAAACAAACAACACAACCATCAATCAATTAGTGGATTATAGTTTCAAATTCATAACTTTGATATATATACAGAAAATCATGTTTTTGATGCCAATTCACAACAATAAATCGATATAGTTTTTGGTTCTCACACCAGTCAAATGGAAATATATAGATATCACACCTTCGTCACTCGAACATAAATACTGATGATGTCATGACAATTATCAGTACCATCTCCGGGCGACTAGAATGTGGTTCTATATCTATCCAGTATATTAAAACTTCGAATATACGTTCATGACGCGTATACGAGAAACCTTTATATACTCGATTGTCCAAATTCAAAATAAATAAATTATTCAAATACGTATAAAACGATTTAAATTTCAAAACAAAATTGTTTTCATTTTAAAAACATACTCTTCACACTCGTTCTAGGATACTACTGATCCTATCTCTAGCGAGTCATTCTAATTGGATATTACTAATCCAATATCTGATGAATTCTTTCGTATGGTTCTAATGGGTCTTGTTCTCGAGCTCTGTAAACCAAAGCTCTGATACCACTGTAACGACAAGGAATTTCGCTCGATCCGAATCAGTCGTTAAACCGATCTAGAACGTTCGAAACCCCTGATCGTTTTGAGAACATGACAAATTGGAACGCAGACAGAAGAACATTTCATTGCTATTACAACAACTCCATCATAATACAAGAATATACAGAGTATATAAATGAATAAAATACATTCAATAAATATCAGAGATTACAATAAATTACATAGCAGCGGAAAATAATACAATACACAACTAGAAGTAATACACGGATACAGAGCTTTCCGAGCATCGTTCCAGCTATAAATCAGGATCCTGTGAATATTAATCTGCAAAACCAAAACTACTAGCTGCCCGTGTCGAAAATAGGGGCACCCAGAGTTTAGGTTAAAACAATAAACTCTAGGTCAGTCATGTGACCGGTGTGAGAACTAAAACAGTTATTTAAATTTTTCTTTAAAAGAGAGTAATTCAAGGGACCACGCCGTATAACGCGGAACGGGTTTCCTCCCAAGAATATCAGTGCATAAAACAAACAGCGCAATGCTAAGTAAAGAAAAATGAAGTTGTTATAAGACCCAGGTCCCGTCACACAATGCAACGCAAGCCGGAGGATAGGGTTTTTACCTTATAACAGCCGAACATGCTTGGTACGTTTAAAAACAAATCATTTTGATATTACTATAAGTGTATAGTGTCAAAACAATTTCAATCATAAATATCAATCATAGACGGCATAAGTGCCCCATACCACTATGTCGCCATACTAGGTTCTACAAATAAAACCGAAATATCTCGTATTGGAACTTGGATTTCCGTCATGAGTCGAGGCAAGGGGCAAGCTCCTCTCCGCTTCGAGACATTCTAGCAAATGCCTCAGGACTACACACTCTGGGTAACCCCTGGATGCTTCAGGGCCGGTCCTCTCTTACGTTTGAGGATTAGTTATTCCTGAACACACGTTTCCCGGTCCTTACAGACCTAAAATCGAGGCGCCTCATCCAACAACCACATAGGTGAAAAGTATATAAATGTCAGGGCTGGTAAGTCACTGACACCACCAAAGCTAGAAAGAAACGTCGTGCTCTCCCTGCAGTCCTTATCCCGTTTTTAACTCATACCGAGGTGTGAGGCTCGCGAATTCACGTTATACACAAAGCTGCCACGTAGACCGTGCTTTGATCATCAACCACAAGACTTTGCTTTTCAATAGAAGCCTTGATCATTTGCCACTTAGGCATGCCACACTGGCAATTCATGCCATGCGACTGATGTCCATCGATATACAACCTCTGAGCTCGTACGTCTCAGAGAAGGGCGTTAAGCAAGAGAATAAATTCTCCACCGCCAAACAGATGTATATTTAATAGAGATCAATCAACACAGAATAAAATCCAATGTCAGACACACCGTCCATTTACAAGTTCATTCTGGGTCTGAACGAAACCGGAGGCACTTTCCTCGCATATCCATCGATCTCCAAGTACGTCTGGACGACCACTAACTGATTCCCTCATCTTGGGTGTACAACCCAATCAAGATCATCAGTAATCACCCAAACGATGTGAAGACTTCCGGTCTTCGACCACCGTCTTCATCTTCGATATACCGTCGAATCGGTTATTCAGAATGGGTATAAACCCGGCCTTTCCGAATAACCTGCGTATATAATAAACAAATGTTACACAAACACAACATACGCCTCATTCCAATCCATAAGTCACTAATCGTGAATTAGCAAGAGAGCAATTCCCCAAATATTAACCCCGAAGGTCGGAACCAACATCAGATCAATACCCAGGAAACCATCCATCTTGGCTAACCTACAGTTAGTTTCTAAATTTCACATTCTTAGGGAAAGGTTCCCATTAATTTTATCAAAGATAAATTCCTTGAAATTTATTCTTTAATCTTCCTTTGGATATCGTTTCAAACTAGTCGGGATTAGCGAACCACTCCGAAGTAATTATTTATTTTATTTCCCAATCCCAACCTATTTATCCCATGAAGCAAAACTGGTGATACTCCATATCTAACACCACAGTGTTATCGGTAAAATTAATTACCATTTTACGTTCAAATCTATTTAAAGATTTAACTATCGCTTTGGAGCAAAACTGGTGATACTCCGTTCTCGATCATTTCAATCTAATTAAAGATTCATTAAAACTTCACTTAGTTTTAATCTTTAACTGGGTTAAAGAATCAGTGTCATTTAAAACACGGTTCACGATAAGCCCAAAAATCAATACCAATTCAATTAAATATTATTTAATTGGTACACTTCATTAAATCTAAATAAAAAGATATAATCTTTTCTTCAGCTGGGCTTAAGAACAGTGTTAATGAAGACACCATTCACGACAAACCCAAATCACATTTGATATTAAATACAAGGCTCTGAATAGAAAATATATCTGTTCTTGTAACCTTAACTCTGATACCACGTGTAACACCCCATGGCCATTAATGTCACTCACAAAGGGAATGCATTAATGTCATGAAGCGTTATAGTAGTATAGAACAGATAAATTACAAGAGTAAATAAATAAAACACAGCGGAAGATAAAACTTATTTCATAGCATCATAACTTCAAAACAAGCTTACATAAGTAGTCTCCAAAACATTACAACCGGATCAATTGTCTTTTCCAAAAACTTCAAAGTACATAAAGAAGCAAATACTTAAATAACATAAATGCATAAATCCCCACTGAGCATAAGCAAAGCCATAAAGATGAGAGAGTCCAAAGCGATACATCTACTCTCTTCAAGCAACTGAAAGAAATCAGCACTAAGCTGTAGTATTCCCTCCTTGCAAACCTGAGGGGGGGAAAGGAAAGAAAAGAGGTGGAAACAAAACGGGTCAGACATAAAGTCTGGCGAGTCCAGTAATTTTAACAAATAATAGGTAAGGTAAATGATCAAGACATAAATAGGCATCATGATATGGCTGTAACATAGAAAAGGTAGATAAAATGGATGGACAAGATGATTCCGTTCCTAAGTACTAAGACAATCCTACACCTTGGCTAAGCGAACAACCCTCCAAGTACTAACCCCGAAGACTGAAGTCAACATCAGACTAGCACCCAAAGGACTATCCAACTCAACCAACATGTATTTCATTACACCGCACTTTTGCTAAGTTACACCACATTACTTAATTACACCGCACATCTACTAGTCTCTATTTAATAAAGGTTGATCCCTTCCCACTAAATGTACCCACATGACAAACTTGGTAGTTACTTGTACCTAGCTGCTATCGTAGGTGCCGGCTTGCTCCTACCACCGCTAAGGTACCCTTACCCTACCCATTCTATCGGCTCCCTAAACCCCATAGGCACGCGTGCTGGCCTCACAGTGGGGTGTATCACTTCCCAAAGTGGAAACCCGGACACCAACATAAAATGCACGACCATACCTACACGATGCAACAACGTCTTACCTACCAGCCCGGACCCATGCACGCACATGAACCCGTTAGATTCGCGTTGCCACCGCTATTCACGTTTTGACTTCTTACATTCAAGTCCAGTAAGTGTGCCCCAACCCCGGCCTAGTACCGGGCCCAATTAGATACTCAAACGGGTTACTGGTTGAAACGGGTCCCCCATCCAACACAAGCCTCCCACATATGCTTGGTCCCCACTAGGTTTGTCTCTCACTTAACCATTTTAATTTAAATATCCATGTCTTACCCATGCTATGGTTAAGTCCATACTTACATGTCATAATTTACATGTCTTATCTTATTCCGGTTAAGTCCATATTTACATGTCATAATTTACATGTCACCCCACTTAACTCTCTAACCATACCCATGTCTTATTATGGTTAGTATTCCTTAATTCATTCCTTATGACGAACGGTGCATGACCTCCCACATTAGACCGAACGCTTTGTGGCCGCTGGATTTGCCGGGCGGTTCCGGGCAGTCTTACGCCACAAATTGGGTCTAACCTCATGTCATTAACTGTTGCGCCTACAATTCATTCCTTTGACCTCTCACATTAGACATCCAATTGTGGCAGCTGGATTTGCCGGGCGGTTCCGGGCAGTCTTACGCCACAATTGCGCCTAACCTCGTGTCAAAGGTTTATTAATAATCGTATTTCACCGATACCAAATTTTCATGTCATGTATATCCAATTAAACATATAATCATGTTTATAATATTGCCTATTCCAAATTGTCACTAATTACATATTAATTAGCCTCAATTACAAATTTACAATTATAGGCAATTTCATCAATTCCATTTAATTTATACCCAAATATGCCAATTTCACATATTATCCAATTATCCAAAATATCCAATAATGTCCAATTTTCCATATTTTACATATTCCCATCGTTCCCACGTATTTGCATTCGCGCGTATTTTTAACATAGGCTCGAAGGTAGCCTAGATCCAAAAATAAAAGGAATAGGGATAAGAAGAGAGAATCAAATAACAGAAAATTGGAATTAACACAACATCATGAAATAAAGGGGCATGTAAACTGGCATAGAGGCATAATGACACATTCAACATGAATAAACTGATAAAGGTATGAACTTTACATAGAAACATAGGCATATGATGACATGAATCAAAAAGGTGAAGACTTGGACGAGATTTAAATTACATACATACATATGAATCCTCTTTACAACTTCATCATATTACTTTTAATCCCATTATATTGTGAAAATCACCGTACTCACCTTTCGTGGTTAAAGAATAGAATTATGCACTGAAATCGGTGTAGAAACGTTGCGGTGTTGCTGATTTATCTTCTTGAATTGTTGTAGAAGCTCTAATCTTTAATTTGAGTTGAACACTTGAGATTTGATTTAGAGGCGGCGGCTAGGGTTTAAGAGAGAATTTGACAGCATAATGGTGTCATAGATGATATTTATGAATTAGAGTTGGGTCTTAGGGTGTATATATAGGTGTAGGAAGTTATTTAGGCCTTAGGATTAACCCTAGAACTGATCTGGACCACTCAGATGCCATATCAGCCCTTAGGGCGAATCGGGCCACGGGTTGGCAGCCAAACACCCTGGATTGACCTCTAGTCGACCCTACAGGGCTCGGGTCGACTCCAAAAATGGCATGGTTCTCGCTGTTTTGAACTTTTTTTTAATATTTATTTATTTAATTTTTATATATATATATATATATATTTCTCTCATATGCATACAAACTTCATGACTTAATAACTTCTTCATAATTAACCATTTTCACCCTAAACCACTTTTTGAACTGCGTTCACACTAAGCCACTTCTTAGCCATTCCCCTAAAACAAAAATATGGCGCTAGCGGGGATCGAACTCTGTACCTCTTATATGCAAGTCACATGTTCTAACCAAATGAGCTACTGAGTCTTTTTCTTACAAACCTTAGAACAATGCTAAACATCATTCTTTTCTCAATCCTCTTTTTCAAATAAATTATTCTTTAATTTGTTATTTTAATATTCTCAGAAAATACGGGGTGTTACATTAACAACATGCGACGTAATCCTTACATTCTCTCCCTTGACTCGCATCCTATAAGTATCTTTGAGAGCACTGTCTTGCCTGCACGCCCTAGTCCGTAACCTTCGGCTCTGATACCACTGTTGAAGGGTTTCTAGGGTTAATCTACGCAACGGATAAACACTAAATCGAAACCAAATTAACAGATCTATGTAAAATATTGAAAATCGAGTGTTATACCTGTCATTACATACGCAACTATTGGATTTTAACCTTGATTTCTTGATTCGGATTGGATCTGGTTGCATCGACTTTGAGCTCTCTATGCGTCGAGCCTCCATAGTGATACACACGAACACGTTCTTTGATTTGTCAAACGAATCGAAAGGAGGAGAGGATAACCGTGCTAGTCGCCATTACTAATTTTGTTTTTCTAGGGTTTTTAAAATGAATAAAATCACCATGTAAAATATTATACCCGTATGTATTATAAAAGGATGTAAAAAAAAATCCCTTTAACCTATGTATGTGTACCCTTACTAAGGAACCGTTCCTTATACCCAGTCAAATAAAATATCAACGGTTGATATTTTATTCTATTCCAAAACAAAACCGGTCTTCCCCTTACAATGTTATAAGTGTGTGACCCTATAGGTTACTACAACGTTGGCAATGATTTTAAATCGTATTTAAAATCATAAACAGTGATTGGCATATAGCAGTACATCACTGCTACCCAAGCTATAATAAGATCAATGATTCGATACAACCTTTCGGTGATTAGTGTATCAATGTAATATAATCCTTTTAACCCATATATCCAGGATTAAACTCGAGGCATGGATCGTATCACCCCCTTTATAATTTAATCCTGTTTTTCTTGATCTATGAGTAGACTTTTTTAAAACAAATCAATATTTGAGCACGGCCATGCATTTCACAATCTCACTCAATTAAGAGGCCCATGGATATCACTACAAATATAACGTAGGGTTAAATTGCATCAAGATCATTCATAATTTTCATTCGACTCGAGATGTTTCCAATAATCACCGTTATTATTACTCTGTCATGAATAACTTTAAATGATATCAAAACACAAATATCCTCGAATAAAATTATAATAATTTCAGGTTCGAGGACCATTACATCACTGTCACTATGAGAATAACTCATGATACTGTTAATTATATTCCATGGAGTTATCTCACGGCGGGTCAGCCCAATACGATATTCTCCAATACGTATTTATGTTTTAACATTAATATCACGTATATTAATGATCAATGAGATGTGATCATCAGTCAATCAACATACTAGTCTCAATGCTTTATTATTGTCCTATATAAACAATAAAACTCAACTAGGGACATTTAAGAATTATAATACTTATCATATTATATAATCTCAAATTCAAGTCTTACTCGAACTATATAATTCTGTATTATAATTATAAGGACTTCTATTATATTAATAATTATATTACGCAGTAAATATAATATAATAGAATATTATTTTTGTAACGTCCCGGAAATTGTCGATCTTGGTTATCCGATATACAACACATATCGAACATCCAAGGATCGAAAATACTGGTAGTTAATGAAAGAAATTAGAGGGTGAGGATATATAAGATAGAAACTTAGAATAGAAGAAGAAGAAGAACATACAACATCAGAGTAAACACGAATCTCACGGCGGAACGAATAAATATATTTCATAACATAACTTTGAAATATAAATCTGTACTTGAATATACATATCATTTCCAAAGTACAGCACTTACAACACCGCGGAAATAACCATAGCTATATAATTCTGAAGCCTCCTGCTCCACCTCTTCAAGTATCTGTAAATCCCGACTACTTGACTGCCCGTACAAAATTGGGCACCCAAGAGTTTAGGGAAAACAAAACAAAATAAACTCCTGGTCAGTCATGGTACTGGTATGAGTAAAACAGTTTGGGCAATTAAACGATATCTCATAAGACCACGCCGTATAACGGAACGGGTTTTTCCCTTATGAGAATCCAAAAAAATCTTTATATCAAAACTCATTGATATTATAATAGTGTCTATCAACCACAATATAATAATCATCTAGCAGAAACGCTTTCATCTCACGTTCTACATATATAGTATACAATCAAAACCGCAAGCACGTATTGGGTAATGGATTTCCAACTATGACAAGGTATGGAACCACCTTTCGCTAGTGTACCTCTAGAGTGGAATACACTGGGTTCAACAAGAACATCTTGCAACCCGGCCACACATGACCGACCACTCATTTCGCTTGAGTGTATCGGATGTATATCACCAACGGTTGGGATCAGTAACCGTTTCCCGAATGGGACAACATCGACAATAGATTTTTAGAAGTAAATGAAACTCTAGATCAGGTGATTATACACCCTAATAGGTGCGACCTACATAGCCATGCTGCCTGCCCGATTTTTTTCATTTCCCGGTTGTGAGGCTAGAGGCCACGCTTATCTCTGTCAAACCACACATTTATTCACTTTGAATGTCACATCGTCATACCCGCCAAATCACAAATTGATTTCCCCAAAAATACCATGGGTATACAGCTAAGAGAAACGAATTTCTCCGCCACCAAACGTAAATACGTTTGAAGAGATCAACTTACGTGATATATTAAATATACCATCTCAAACATTCTTCCATACAGGTCATCCTGGGACTGGATAAACCGATGGCACTATTCAGTACATCCATCTTAGGCAATCTTTACCTAAGATTTATACAACAACCCTTGCACTTTACTCTGTCTTCAATTATCTTTGACATATATGATTCGCAACGCTTATGCCAATACGGAGTGGTTCTTCGGATAATAATCCAACCAGCCTCTCCATATTAACAACGTTAAAATGGTCGAAAACTTCGATAGTCGGTGAGTTAACTATCAAAGGAAAACACATGAGCAAACAACGATATTATTTCCAGATGGAAATTATATCGATCAATCATCATTTAACATTTAACTCCTTTAAATTAATTTAACATTAATTTATTCCTTTCCTTATTTCCCACTTCCATATTCGTAAATTCTTATTTTTTAAGTTTAGAAAATATACGATATTAATCACTGGAAAACATTTCCATATCTCTCCCATTTCTTGTTTTCTATTATTAGAAAACATTTTTGATTTTGATTTGGAAAACATTTCCAAAACTCCTTTATTGGATTTAAACAGATGTTTAAATAAAACATCGCTATGCCAACTCAAACCATTTACTAAATTCACTTAACCATCATTCACTATCAAACCTTACCATTCCTTAGTTAAGAAGGAAGTCAATCAAGTTGGAGTATAACTACCTCTCAGACCTTAACTGAACAATGTTTTAACTTCGAAATAGTCAAAGTTTATCTTTTAAACCTTTAACAAACTTCCTTACGTAACTCTTGGGTTCTATTACGTATCCACTTCTTTATTGAAAACTTTGATTATAACTATAGCATTATAATCCCAACTTTCGAAATATCTAACTTCGAATATAACTTTTATTCTTTAATTTGAATAAATAAATAAACACCTAATTTATAAATAAATAAATCTTGATTTAAACACCGGAAAATATAAGTACTTTCCCGAATTCGATATAATCGAATTCGCCGATTAACTCTCTTCGAGTAATCTCTATTTGATTAACTCTTCTTCAAATAACCTATATTCGATTATCTCTCTTCGAATAACTTATATTCGATTATCTCTCTTCGAATAACTTATATTTGATTAACTCACTCTTTCGAATAAACTACATTCGATCTCTTTCTTTCGAATACGCTATATTCGATAATCTCCTTTCGAATAACTATATTCGACAATCTCACTTTCGAATAACTAAATTCGATTAACTCCTTTCGATTAAACTAACATCGATTAACTCCTTTCGAATAACTAATATTCGATAACTCCTTTCGAATAACTAATATTCGATAACTCCTTTTGAATAACTAGATTCGATAACTCCTTTCGATTAAATTTAACATCGATTAACTCCTTTCGAATAACTAGATTCGATAACTCCTTTTAACTTTATTCGAATAACTAATATTCGATAACTCCTTTTAACTTTATTCGAATACTAATATTTGATAACTCCTAATTCGACTAACTCTAATCAATTTATTCTAATTCGATTAACTCTATTTAATTACTCTATTCGATTAACTCTAATCGATTTACTCTTATCAGTTAGCTCTATTTGATTAACTAAATTCTATAAACTCTATTTTATTTACCCTACTGGATTAACTCTATTCAGTTAACTCTACCTAATTTACCCTCATCAATTAACTCCTTTGATTAACTCTACGTCCATATTCAGTTTCAAATATCGATGTTGAAATCAATTCTTACTTCTCTATATAAGCCCTGACTTATATATCCTATTTATCCAATGATAAATATTTTACTTAATTTATAAAATATTATTTATAAATTAATCTTCTCAATCTATTGGTTACAACAGATTCTATTTAAAATCTTTGCTTTAAATCTATACCATGTTATACCCGTGTGCGAAACACAGGTCTAAACTTTCCTGATGTAAAATTCTATTTATTTGCCAAATATTTCCTTATATGACATTCTTTTCACTTCCCAATAAATCCCTTTAATAACTCTATTTATTTTCTAAATAAATATTTCCTTTTTATAACTCTATTTATTTAACAAATAAATATTATTTTCCAATCCTATTTATTTAACAAATAAATATTTTCTTTTCAAATTCTATTTGTAAATGTTTCACAAATATTCCCTTTCCCAATCTATTTGTAAATGGTTTACAAATATATCCTTTTCATTTCTGTTTGTAAATGGTTTACAAATATACCCTTTTCATTTCTATTTGTAAATGGTTTACAAATATACCCTTTTCATTTCTATTTGTAAATGGTTTACAAATATACCCTTTTCATTTCTATTTTAACATATTTATTTCCCATAAATATTTCCCTTTCTAAACCCTTTTGATTTTATAACTATTTTCTCTTATAAAAATCCGTTTTCTTTTATATATAAAATCCATTGATTTTATATAAATAATTTACTTTCAAATTACACTTTGAAAATCCCCTTTTCTACATCCTAGTATTTCTTACGGTATTTAAAGTACCAATTCACAATGATCGATATCATTCAAACACACATAATCAACAATAGATCATATATCACATCATATATCACCATATATGAAAACAATAAAATAAATGTTGAGGAATCCAGGTGGATTCCTCCGACCTGTTTCCCTACATCCACACATGTTAAATAATATCATTAATATCGATTTCATTTCAATATGAAATATTCTATTAAACAGAATCAATATTTGATTAACGATTTATATCTATATCGTTATCTATAATTTCAACCAAACAATTAGCAGTTCAATCAAACAGTCAACACACAGCAAACAGTCATCATTTATCAGTTCTAAATATACGTTATAAAAATAGAACTGTTCAGAGTTGGTGAGTTTTACTCACATTGGACGATCATTGTTAATAACGATAACCATCACTTGATTCGATTCAGACGGACAATTTATTTTGCTATAAATTGTAACGATCTCCAATGGACTACCAGTCAGTTTCATTGCGAAGTCCTCTCCCCTACGATCCTATCAGATCTTCCTTCGTCTGATTCCGATATCGTATGAGATAATTACACATTTTCTTAGTTAATACAGTATTGAAATTAATTTAAACTTAAATTATAAATATCATATGGGCCTTTACCCTTTGCAAACCACGTTGGCCCATCTTCCTTTGTTCAAGCCCATACCCGGTCACCCTTCTTCCCCAAACAAACACTATGCGGCTTCCTCCTGTACACACACCATAGCCGACGTTTACAACTTCCACCTCTCCTCCTTTTTTCACCTTAAATTCAATGTAAAATTATCTAAATTCCTCTCATGGCTTCCTCCCTAACGGCATACCAACATAGCTCCACTCGAACCCCTCAACTGAAATGCGATTTCGAACTTCACGTCGGCTACAGGAAAAAGACCGACATCAATTCTCGTCGAATCTCCCCAAACTCACATACAGGATGCTATACTACCCGCTGAAACCGAAACCAAGATTTAAATCATCCATCGAAGCATTTATACTCCAAAAACCTGAACCCTAACCGATGTTGCAAAAATATAGCAAGCGGAAACACCATCGAGTTCAACACCAAGTGTACGAGAATGAAGCTTACACTTATATAAGTGCAAACATACTAGTATTGGGATTTAAGGAATTTTATATGATTGTAGGTGGATTTTCAAAGATCGATTATCACTGTTGAATTTTTTTCTCGTGGCGGCTCAACATTTTGTTGACTGTGGAAAATGAAACTTAGATTTAGAGAGGGTTGAGGGCTTTTTATAGGGAGGTTTTATATTTTTATATTCCATTATTTAATTTATTTTTATAGCAACGCTGTTTGTATATGTCCTTAAAAATTCATGTGATCACATACAACACTCAAAAATCACGAAAATGGACATGCAGCTAAAGTTCGACATTACGGTCCCAACGAAACTGGTTTCGTTGAATTCCGACTTCGTTTGCTCACACAACGTATTTTTAACCGTCAAAATATCGACTGTATTTCACATTAAAAATCGGTACGGCCACATACTGACTTCGAAAATCACGGAAATTGAAATCTAATAATAATTTAATATTGCGGATCCAACAAAATTAGTTTCTTCAAATTCTGAGGTCGTTTGCAAAACTGACTATTTTTAAAGCTCTAAATAACCCTTTTAAATATATAAATATATTTAAAAGTAATCAAATTTAATATTTATAAATAAATATTATCGTATATATATTCACAGCAGAATATCCTACTGCTCCACTGGAATTTTACAACTCGATATTCAAATCCCGGTTGAATCGATATTCAAATTTATATTGAAATTCCTTACATATATCGTTATAAATTATAAAGGAATTCCATAGCGACTTTTCTAAAATTTGATTTGGACATAAATCAAAATCTACACAATGAAATCCCAAATTTTCTCTTCCACTAGAAAAATATACTTTACCAGCTCCATACGTTTCTTGTTTCACAGAAATCCGATTTAAAACAGACCCTATACATTCATTTAATGTTCGAATTGCCAATTTACGAACAGCAGCGCCCTTTCGAGCTCGATTATATTTATAATATAATTAATACGTTCAAATGGCGTTTATATAATATATTCGTGAATATAATTCAACCCTAAACTGAATTATATAATTTAAATTGTCCAGTTTACATTATATTGTCAATTCGGCAATTTCTGATTATTCCAGAATTAAATATATTATTTAATTATTATTTTAATTAAATATTCAAGGTTATTTAATTTAAACCATTTAAATCTATAAATTACTATTCAAATAATTAAATAAATTAGTTATTATATCACTGAAAATACGGGTCGTTACAATTTTATTCCAAATAAAACAATAACATCAATAGTGTTATCAATTTCATCAAATGAATTGCCTCTAGGGCATAAACTCTAACAATCTCTGACTTTCATTAGAGTCAATTATTCATGTATCATATACTCATGAAACTAATGTGACTATTAAACTTCCGCTGCGACAGAGTCTAATTCAGCAGGTCTGCAACATTACAACGTTTGTAACTTTGTAGGTATGTTCTTTTCTTCTGTGAACAATTTCACATAAGAATTATATTTCTTAAATATATGTTTGGATCGATAATGAGTTTAATGTTTTAGGCCTGAGCAACAACCAAATTGTTATCGCAATGTATATCATTGGATCAACAATGAATTAAGTTCAACCATGAACTTATTAATCCAAACATTTTCTTTCTTAGAATTAGTATTTATTTCTTGTTTTAAGACTAACTTAATTTACAATAGTTAATGTGTTATCAAATAACATTAGAAATATTGTCTCACTCCCACTCAATTTCTTGTCTGTATAGGATTCAATGACATTTTGTGGTTTCGATACATTTCGACTTCTATTTCATTACCATCGGTATCTTAGAGACTGGTTCTCCGTTATAAAGGATACCAATTTGAGCAATAAACATTTTATCCTTAGAGAATTTATGGAAATAATATCCATTTATATCTTGTGGATATTACACAAAATAGTTATATGATTTGGGTCCGATCTTATCAAAGGAAGGACGTTTAACAAACGCCTTACATCCCAAATCATCGTATTAGACACACTTGGACATTTCCTAGTCCATATCTTATATGGCGTCTTTAAATCGTTTTAGTGGGATTTAATATAATTGTTCTAAATTCAATTTATTAGAAGATCTATATGACTTGTTATTAATCGTACTATATCTTAAAAGGTGCGATGTCTCCTCTCAGACACACCATTCTAATATGGTGTTCTAGATGGAGTGAGTTGTGAATCAATTTCTAACTTATATGGATAGTCATTAATTTGTTGGCTTAAATATTCTCTTTGATCTATTCGAAGAGAATTTATTTTCTATCAAAATTGGTTTTGAACTTCATTTTTGAATTCTTTGAACTTTTCAAAGGATTCTGATTTGTGTTTCATAAGATACACATATCTGTATTTACTAATATCATTAGTAAATATAATGAAGTAATAAAACCTACCTCTAGGTTATGTATTCGTTGCTTCATATACATCAATATGTACGAGACCCAGTACTTATCATTTGTTCACTGTTTCAAGTGAAAGGTGATTCGGTTATTTTGCCCAATAAACAAGGTTTATATCCTTCATATAATTCAAAATTAAATGATTTCAAAATTCCATCGTTATAGAGTTTTGATATGCATTCTTGTTAATAGGGCTAACTGGTAATACTAAGGGTATATTGGATTTAAATCACTAAATTTAGTCCACTCATTATTAATGTCAAGTAGATTATGGTTAAGGATTTATAAATATCATTAACTATTTGGGAAATTCCATAAATATTTCATTTAAATAAAATGAATAACAATTATTCCTTTTTTTTACAAATGAAATTTAAATTTGTCTGAACAAGATTTATAATAACTTTATGCACTTAAACATCTTTAAGTTGGTGCTGTTGTTATACAGTAGCTCACAGATTTAAACTATTATTATACTGACAATCAAGACATGTTTTGTAGTCAAGTCAGAATTCAAATTCAAACTTGCATTGTATATATATATATATATATATATATATATATCTACATACATATATATATGTCAATACATAAATATATATAAGCCACATATGAATTTGATTTCTTATGTCATATAATTATAATATACATATATATATATGTGTATTTATACATATATATATATATACAGTGTATCTATGGTTGTAAACAACTACAACCCAAAACATATCATGTATATGTATTTACTGTAATAGAAGATCCTTTTAAAAATAAATAAATAAAACACACTGCTAAAACAAAAACAAAAATACATTACCCAAAGTTTTGTGATGTCTAACATCATTCAGATATTCACATTTAATATCACAAAGCCAGATCCTAAAATTATTTAAACATATGTATAACTATATGATCCTTTTAGTTATTATCAAGTAATATTAAAACTATGCTAGGCAAACAGGCATACTACGAACTCAAACGGATATGCAGTTATCAAATTGTAGCATAGTATTTCCAATCAGGTGTATATGTGTGTTTATTACCCACAGTTATTATGACTGATAGTCAATCAAAATTTGTAAATTGTTTATGAAAATGGAAACAAGCAGATTTGCAGATACTCTCATTGGGAGTGCAAATATTCTAATGTTTGTTTTAGATCGTGTGTATCTACAAACATTTTGCAGTACAATTAAAATTTTACACAGAATCAATTTTATACAGTACTGGCAATTTATATTGTTCAATACTGCACGTAAAGATCCAAAACAGTATTGAACAAACTCTCAAATTTTATTCATATCCAAAGATAATTATAATTCACTAATTTGGATATTTAGAAAACTAGTTTATCACTATGGTCATTACCATAATTTAAATAGAATAAGTATCTGTATAACATTTATCGAGATCCAAACTCAAATTTGGATATGTAATAGACAATCACAACATCATTAAACAATTTTAACAATATTGTTACTTAATTCAATCTCTGTATACAATCATACAGGATTAACTATTACTTCACATTCCCAATTCTTGACAGGATTTTCATTTACCAATATTAACTAGAATTAATATCAAAAACTAATCATTCGATTCTTTTGAACTTGGTATTAAAATTCAAAACTTTTCCAGTGAAACAATTTCACCTTCTAGTTTAATTTATATTAAATTCGTGTGTTAGTGTTCATAACACTTGATTTTAGAGTGAATCGAACATATATATGAAAATCAAATCCTCAAGATACAGATTTTACAAGCCATAGCTCTGATACCATTGAAGGGTTTCTTGGGTTAATCTACGCAGCGGATAGACGCTAAATCGAAACAAATTAACAGATCTATGTAAAATATTGTAAATAGAGTATTATACCTGTCATTACATTAGCAACTATTGGATTTTAACCTTGATTTCTTAATTCAAATTGGATCTGGTTGCATCAACTTCGAGCTCTCTATGCATCGAACCTATATAGTGATACACACGAACATGTTCTTCGATTTGTCAAATGAATCGAAGGGAGGAGAGGATAACCATGCTAGCCGCCATTACCAATTTTGTTTTTCTAGGGTTTTTAAAATGAATAGAATCACCATGTAAAATAGTATGCATGTATGTATTATAAAAGGATGTAAAAAAAATCCCTTTAACATATGTACGTGTACCCTTACTAAGGAACCGTTCCTTATACCCAGTCAAATAAAATATCAACGGTTGATATTTTATTCTATTCCAAAACAAAACCAGTCTTCCCCTTACAATGTTCTAAGTGTGTGACCCTATAGGTTATTACAATGTTGGCAATGATTTTAAATCGTATTTAAATTCATAAACAGTGATTGGCATTTAGCAATACGTCGCTGCTACCCAAGCTATAATAAGATCAACGATTCGATACAACCTTTCGATGACCAGTGTATCAATGTAATATAATCCTTTTAACCAATATATCCAGTATTAAACTCGAGGCATGGATCGTATCACCCCCTTTATAATTTAATCCTGTTTTTCTTGATCGATGAGTAGACTTGTTTAAAACAAATCAATATTTGAGCACGACCATGCATTTCACAGTCTCACTCAATCAAGAGGCCCATGGATATCACTACAGATATATCATAGGGTTAAATTCCATCTGGATCATTCATAATTTTCATTCGACTCGAGATGTTTCCAATAATCACCATTATCGTTACTCTGTTACGAATAACTTTAAATGATACCAAAACACAAATATCCTCGAATTAAATTATAATGATTTCAGGTCTGAGGATCATTACATCACTGTCACTATGGGAATAACTCATGATACTGTTAATTATATTCCATGGAGTTATCTCACGGCGGGTCAGCCCAATACGATATTCTTCAATACGTATTTATGTTTTGACATTAATATCACGTATATTAGTGATCAATGAGATGTGATCATCAGTCAATCAACATACTAGTCTCAATGCTTTATTATTATCCTATATAAACAATAAAACTCGACTAGGACATATAAGAATTATAATACTTATCATATTATATAATCTCAAACTCAAGTCTTACTCGAACTATATAATTCTGTATTATAATTCTAAGGACTTCTATTATATTAATAATTATATTACGCAGTAAATATGATATAATAGAATATTGTTTTATTCCAAATAAAACAATAACATCAACAGTGTTATCAATTTCATCAAATGAATTGCCTCTGGGGCATAAACTCTAACAACTGCTATGTAACGACAGTCGGAAAGCCCTCCTTCCTTTCAGCATAGAGTGCATGCATATGAGTTGACATGATGTGGGACTATGTATTCAAACCGCCATTCTTTACATAACAGCATGCGAGGCAATCGTACTAGTCTCCCCCTTGATTGAATTTACAAAATACTTGGAAAGACGGCGAAGAATGAAGAAAGTTCTCATTTTTGGATAAAGAGAGAAATTTGTCTGAATTAAGGTGGAGCCGGCAACGTAAAGCCACAAAGCCTACATGGAGACCATTGTGGTATTACAAACATTTTTTAGATCATCTTTTCGTGGTACATCTCAAGGGGGAGATGCATCATTTGTAGGCGGTGATTAGGTTGATAATGTGGTTTTGTTTTGAGATTGATGATTGTTGGAGATATGTGATATTTGAATCAAGGTGAAGTGTTGAATTTGTTGATTTAAATAATTTTGTCAAGAAAAGTAATCAATTAATTTGTTTAATCAATTAATTAATTTTATTTATGGAAGAAACGATGTTAATTATATTGTCAAGCAATTAATTAATCAGTGAGGTATAGAAGAGGAAAGATACCTATTTTTAAATGGATCAGAGAGGTTCTTCCAGTGTTTTCTTGGGGTATTCAGCTAGTTAGAAAGTGTATAATTTTTTGATATTGCTACTGGAAAATTAATAGTGACCAAACATGTTAGGTTTCATGAAAAACACTTTCCATATCATCTCTTTCACAAACAAAAGTCTCTTTCACATATGCATACTGCCATTTATCTTCCTGTTTATACAACTCATATATTTCATGATCCTCCTGGTTTTTCTTCTCCAAATAATATGTTTCCTTCTCATGATAATTCACCAGAGCATTTTTTTTATGGTTTTTTCCACACACTAATCTTCCAGTTTAAGAAATACAAAATAATCTTTCATCTACTTCTTCTTCTGATCCTAACTCTATTCATCCTTCAATTATCGTCAATATAACTCAAAATTTGCCAGCTGAAACTGTCAGAAGATTTACTCAAAGTCATAAAGCTCCTTCTTACTTAAATGATTAAAAATGTAATGTTGTTACTCATCAAGGTACAACTATTAATGCACACTGTTGCAGTCTCGTATCTTACAACTCCTTTTCCGATGATCATGAATTTTTTTAATCTCATGCATGTGAATTACATGAACAGTATCCTACATGGAAGCAGCTACTAATCCTGTTTAGAAAAAAGCAATGAATATAGAAATTGAATCTTTAATACAAAATGCTATTTGGGAACTCGTTGATTTACCTAAAGAAAAAAGGCAATAGGGTGTATAAAATAAAACTTAAAGCAAATGGCGAGCTTGAACGATGTAAAGCAAGACTAATGGTTAAAAATTCAATTATGGTGGAACTTTAAGTCCAGTTGTGAAGACGAGTATAGTGAGATTTTTGATTGCATTGGCAGCCAGTAAAGGTTGGAAATTGTTCCAATTAGATGTGAATAATGCATTTTTGCATCGAGATTTGAAGAAGAGGTTAATATGAAAAACGCCTGAAGGTTTTCCAAATCCTCACAATAAAGTGTTCAAATTGAAGAAATCTCTATATGGCCTTAAGCAGACATCTAGGCAATGGTTTGAGAAACTAGATACTTTCTTAAAAAAAAAGAGGTTCTATCAGTCTAAAAATGATTACAACTTGTTTATAAATAAGATTGGAAATTTAATTTGCATTATAGGAGTATATGTTGATGATATCTTGCTCATTGGTAGTGATTTAAATTCTATTGCAGACTTAAAAGCTCACCTTCAATATACTTTTAGTATAAAAGATTTGGTTTTCTCAATTATTTTCTAGGCATTAGTATTAGAAATACTGCATATGAGATTCTTTTAAATCAACAAAGGTTTAATACAAAGATGTAGAGTGATTGTTCATTTGATCTAAGAAAGAAAGATATGACTCCTTTGCTTCTAAATCTCAAACTCACTACAGTAGATGGTGATATATTACAAAATACTGAAATGTTTTGTTCTCTTATGCGCAAAGTCGACTAGATCTTTCTTTTGTTGTATGTCAGTTTATGCTAGCTCCTCAGACTATTCATTCGCTGGCTTTACATCATAGTTTGAGATATGTATCACAAATGTCAGGGCAAGGGATTTTACTAAAAGGACGTGGCACTTTCAAGTAACAAGATTTTTTTAGATTCCGACTGAATGAAACACCCCATACCCCTTGATATTCAAAATTAAGGTCATACTAAGGAATGTGGAGTGCTGTTGGTACAAAGAAATAATCACAGAGACTAGGATTCACAAGACATAAGGTAAAAATAACTGGAAACTTTTATTTCATAAATAAACTTATCACTACAAAATGGTAATTTGTATACCGCATCTTACAGAACATGTGTCTTTCTTAGACTCAACATAAATCAGAATATACAATAAAATTCTTTCTCAAGTAGAACTAAGAACAATAACAAAGTTAAGTAATAAAAAGAAAAATTTGACAGATAACAGCCAGAATCTTAGATCTTGGACACCGCTCTATTCAAGCTGCTAATATCATTCAACTTCTACACTATCATCCTATTAGGGGAAAGAAAAAGGAGGAAAGAGGGGTGGGTCAGACATAAAGTTTAGCGAGCTGTTATGATTAGTAACACGATTGAAAAGTAAGGAAAACAGATAAAATAGTGGTTCTAGTGTCAAATAGGATAAGTGTTAGTGTACCCCAAAAGTGAACTTGTGTGACGGCCCACCCCGCACCTGCCGACATTTCCCTCGAAATGCGCTACCAATGGCTGAATAGCACGGAACGGTTGTCAACAGAAAAGGGTTGTAACGATGGATCACCAAGAACCTGTAGTATATCTCACAGCGCATGGAATAAAATATAATAGTAACATAACTTGATATAACACAGGCGAGACAGTACATAAGCTGAAACTAAACCATAACCATCAGAGTATCGGAATCCAAAATACAGATTATGATCCAAGTCATTATTACAACTTCAAAATACTGTCTCTAAAAAGGAAATAAAGAAGGTGCACTACTAATGCCCAAAGCAGTGACCATCAACAACACAGGGAGAATATATGTATATAATACGTGGAGGCCTCCTACTCGTCTCCGGACAGCTACTCGCGCATCACCACCTAACCTGCCTTTAGTCTGCTTGTTTAGGAGCACCCAGAGTAATAAGAAGAGACATAAAACTCTAGGCCAGATGAAAGTTTGGTATGAGCGATAGCGACAAAATGAAGCAATAACAGGTATAAATAGTCATACCTGAACCTGGACCTACAACCAAAGAGTTAGCACAACATGATGTATAGTACTCTAAGGTAAACACTAACATGGAGTGTAAAATGGGAGTGTGTGTGTCATTGTGATAGCAAACATCAAACATAGCAATCATCCTCACATCTCTCACTCGGTGCGTAAAGCATACGATATCCACCGCTTTGATCCCCAAATCTATTTGGGACCATGACGGGTCCATGCCCTTCTAGACTCCGTACAACTAATTGTCATGACCATTCCCTTCTGGTCTATAGCCAATAACCCTTCCCAGTCCATACATCCTCTGGCTCTGGTTAGTCTACATGCCCCCTCTCTCAATGGTGGACCAAAGTTATAGATATCGATAACCCCTTTGCACACGACCCGCAGCAAAGCCAAACTCTAGAAGTTTACTCGTTGGTTCCCATCAGGATATTGAGTGATAACTTCCCATTTGGACTTCCACTACACCATATCAGCCAATTTGGCACACCAGGATGCAGGCGTAAAATTGGGCTATAAGCCGTATCAAATTTGACAGTGCTCAAACCCGTATCAAACTAAGTTTTGCGATCCGCACCACCCCAAACACCCTTAATCTGACCGTCCATCAACGAAGTCCCGGATTAGTTCATTTGATGCGGCTTTGGACCGTATGAAATTTGTATCAAAATTCCCCCCCGTACCTGTACATAGGCACGATCGAGTTTTGCCTTATCAAAACTTTCGGTCGAATAATCCCTCTTTTTATTTTGCAATGGCGACCAACGAATACCCAAATTAGGGTTTTGGTATTCGACCGACTTCCTTTGTCAATAATCGATCCACCACAGTCCATGAGTTATCATCATCTCGCGATGCCTTCAGCTGACCGGCGAAGCCTCAGTCCACCGCTGTCCATCCTTCTCGTCGCCTCTGGAGGTGAGTACTAGATCACCGTTAAATTTAAATATGAATCGGGTTTAATTTGGGTTTAATTCGAATTCGAATTGGGTTTAAATTAGGTTTAATATGCTACTACTGTGTTTAAATTGGGTATTATCCCCAGTATTATAGTGCTGCAGTGTATTTACTATCTTTTACTTGTGTTGTATTTGTTTACCTTGAATTCAGACACTTTTGATTGTGCTGCCCTGCTCATTTGTGTGTATTATTGCACCATGTACACTGATCCTTATAACTGATCTGAAGTGCATGTGTATGATTTGGTTTGAGAACTAAAGCATACTAGTTCTGTTGACTAAGCTGCATGTATCTGGTAATTGATATTGGGAAATTTTTGTGATTGAGTAGAAATTCCGGTGATGGATGCATGAATGAAAATAGAATGGCATTTATAGGTTGAGATTTAGTCAATTTGTTTGGTGTGTCATGTGTGTCACACTGCGTGTGAGTAAAGGCGTAAAACTGCTTTTCCATTTATGACTTGTTGCATTGAACCAAGTTGCTTTGTGCTCATGTAACAAACCATTTTTGTTAGACAACTTACTTGCAAAAATAGAAGCTGACTATTAATATAATATGTGTGTGCAACATGTAGCCTCCATCATTTGGATGAAGCTAATAAGCATGGATGTGAGTTTGTTGATCTAAACTTCAGGTAATATCTCGCTTTTTCTATGAAAATCTATGTGTTATGGTATAGATACATGAAAATTTATGTGCAAAAATACTTCGTTTGATATCTATAACCTTTGCGGCGAGATCAGTTCGGCCACAAGATTTTGCAAGTGCACGTTTTGTTGCTGCAAACATGGCCTGAGTCCATTTTTGAGTGTCTATAACTCTTTCATATCAAGTCGTAATTCATTAATTCTTTTAGCCTCAAAGTCGTAACCAGAAGCGATTTTAGATCAGGTCAAAACTAGAGTATGAGTCCATGTTTGAAGCTCTGAATAGGGCTGGTTAAGGGCGAATAGGGCTGGTTAAGGGCGACCACTCGTAGAACTTGCTAATGCAATGTTATATCTACATTGCAGCCAAGTGACAATAATGAGAATTATAATAATGTGGACATATCCTCTATATTTCTCTTTAATTAGGCTATAACAACTGTCTTTAATCGAGACTCAGTCTCGACTGAACAAGTAAAAATGTTGTAGACTTGCAATATTCAGCTATTAATGAAAATAATAATGTGGATATATATCCTATCCTAAACTATGCGGTTTGCACTTTTTTACAGGTCTTTGTAGTGTACATGTTATATGCTATCCAAACTAACTTATTACCAGGACTTGGATAGAATAGTGTGTTGATCTTCCTGAAGGGTTCCTTCATGTCTTGGATAGAATGCAATGTTTTGGTGGATGTTCATCTTGAAGGAAGCATTGATTCAACAAGCTCACGACGCCGGTTCTGGTATTTATCACAGCTTATTGTAGTGTAACATTATGTATCTTCTTTAGTGTACTGAAACAGCGTGTACTTATTTATTGTAATGTAATCAAATAGCATGTATCATTATATATTGTAATGTAATGAAATATTTCATACAAATGTTTCGTTTACTGTTACAATTGTGAACTAGTGTATCCTGTGTTATATATGCTTTGTGTTACAAATAATATGTGCTGCAGTTTCTTCTTATATATATATATATATATATATATATGTGTGTGTGTGTGTGTGTGTGTGTGTGTATAAGATACGGTTTTTAGCCGTATCTACATACACTTTAGATACGGCTAATAGCCGTATGTTAATCCATTGACATACGGGTTAAAGCCGTATCTAATAATTTAACATGCCACTTTTTGATACGGCTATTTACCGTGCCCAACAGCTTTAGATACGGCTAAAAACACAGCCTAATCAGCATATATGGTATAGCGTTCCTTTGTATCTCGGGTTTTGGTCGGATTGGAGTTGATCTTCATAAGAGTTTACGATCGTCGTCGCGTGGTAGAAGCTTTAAATCTGGTTCGTGGTCATCATCCTGGTTCGCGGTCATCACCTGGTTCAGGTCATGGCACCTTATATGGGTCGGGTCATGATCCCTTCTTGGGTTGGGTCATGATCCCTCCTAGGGTTGGGTCGTGATCCCTTCTGGGGTCGGGTCGTGATCCCTTTTGGGGTCGGGTCGTGATCCCTACCCCCTTCAGGAACCGAATTTCTGCAGTTTTTCATGTGAGCTAATTTCGCCAAATGACGTCGTTTTCTACCATTCTAATCTTCCTATGACATCACAAAACATAACAAACAGCAGTAACAACACATAGAATCAATCAAAAATATTAAAACATCAGTCACATGAAATATTTTAGATCAAACATACCCAAAAAGCATGATTTTCCCTTAATCCTCTTAAGCATGTTTTAACTATAGGATTAACAAACTTAATCCAAATTAACTCAAATTTTCACCAGTGACATAAAATAATATTTTATAATTTCTTCATATTTTACCATAATTTTCTTATGTGTAATTTCTCTAATTATCACTAGTCACCTCTAATTAGCCATAATTAGCATATAATAGTGCAAATCACTCACCTTAGCCACAAACGAAATCTTAGATTTGAAACTTTACTGTTATGGCATGGATCTTTATGTATTACAGCGTCTCCAACCCTGATTTGACTTGATTTTGTGTAGCTTTGGTCAATTAGTGATTAGAAAGCAATTAGGGTGAGATTTAGAAGATGGAGGCCATTGTTAGGGTTCAAGGGAGGTTAGCGGCAGCTGGAAAAATGAAAGGGAAAGTTTATCCAAACCCTTTCAGCTCTCCCATAACCCTAATCCCGAAATGGGTTATGGGCCTAGTTGCTAATCACCCTGTTAAGCCCAATTATGTTGTTTTCCCATCTCCAAATCTTATTTCAGCCATATCTCCCAAACGGTAAGTCTGTTTGATTAATGTGACCACTCTACGGAAAGGTAAACCATCATCTAAATCTAATGGAAGTGGTTTCAGGTCAAAATTCCTTACCAATCAAAAGTTACAGGCAAAACAAGATTCACCAGGGGTAAAACGGTCATTTAAAATTCGGCAAAATCGTGAACATGGGAAATGACCCCAATAGTCGTTTCCCAAAGTTACATGACCATACAACTTCGTATAAAAAAATATTCTACGATCCTCCGATATGTAGAATGCGGGTCGTTACACTCTCCCTCTCTTAGGAAATTTCGCCGTCGAAATTCCTTAACTAAGAAAACAACAATGGGTCTTGCATGCCGATCAACCATTTGCAACAATCAAACATACATAATAAACACAACAAGCCTATCCTAGCATGCGGAATAACTATATCGCTACTAAAAATCTTACCAGGTAAAGAGTTCTGGACATGACTTTCTTATGCTTTCCTCGGTTTCCCAAGTACAGACGTTCTCATTATCGCCCCACTGGATCTTAACTAGTCTCACCGTCTTCCACCGAAGTTGCTTCGTATCTTGTTCGACAACCCGAATTGGTCTGCGGTTACCAACTACCTCGGGTTCTACCTCGATATCATCCAACTGATCCGGTGAAATAGTCATATAAGAATCGTGCATGAACTTCCTTAACTGGGAAACATGAAATACGTTGTGCACTCTTGCCATCTTGTCAGGTAATCCAACTTTATAAGCCAAATTCCCAACTTGTTCAAGAACTGGAAATGGACCAACAAACCTTGGTGCCAACTTACCTCTCCTACCAAAACGAATCACACTCTTCAACGGAGAGATCTTGATGAATACCAAGTCGCCAATGGAGAATTTCAAATCTCTTCGCCTTTTATCAGCATAACTCTTCTGCCTATCTTAGACTGCCTTCATTCGTTGTTGAATAACCTAGATCTTATCTGAAGTTTCTCTTAATACTTCTGGCCCAAGCACAAATTTCTCACTGGTTTCCAACCAACATGATGGTGAGTTGCACGGTATTCCGTACAAAGCTTCAAATGGAACCATACTAATACTGGACTGATAACTATTATTATATGTGAATTCAACCAGATATAAATGGTCATCCCATGACCCTACAAAATCCAGTATACAAGCTCTCAAGAGATCCTCTAATACACGATTCACCCTCTCTGTTTGACCATCGGTTTGGGGATGGTACGCGGTACTGAGATGTAATTCTGACCCTAAAGCCTCTTGTAAGCTCTTCCAAAACCCACTAGTAAATAATGGATCTCGGTCACTCACAATACCTTTAGGTACTCCATGAAATCTCACTACTCACTTCATATACAGTTCCGCTAACTTAACTTAGCTGCACTTTTGGTCAATCTATCCACAGTCACCCAAATGCTATCATGACCTGATCTAGTCCTGGGTAAACCATCTATAAAATCCATGGAGACTTGTTCCCATTTCCATTCGGGAATTTCCAATGGTTGCAACAAACCACTAGGCTTCTTTTGCTCGGCTTTAACTAACTGGAAACTCATGCACTTGGATATAAACTTCCCTTTATTGAGTTTCTTGCGGATCTGGTATGTTGAGTTTCTTCCATTGAGTTTAGCACTCTTCGCCGAGCTTGGTGGACGTTCGATTTATGGTGGGATAGTTCCCTTGGATGTCGTACGTTTCATTACAATTGGAGATCTGTTCTTCGTTTTTGAAGGTTCATGTGCTTAGTTGGGTATGTGGTTTTATCTTGGTGCTTGGATCAATATCTTTGGTTTTTCTGCGAGGGTTCATGTTTGTAGCATAGATCTGTTAGCTGTGGGATGGTATGCTCCTTCCACAATGTGGGTTATTCCCGTGTTCTGTGGTGTATCAATCTTTGGTGTTGGTGAGGTGCTTTTGTTTGGTGATGGCCGTTGTCCTATTTGTGTTGTATCTTGGTTGTATTAGTTTACTAGGTTGTTTTGTGCTTCTATTTTTGTTGTATTTTCTAATTTGTACGCCGTTGGAGATAGGCTTGAGTCTCCCTATTGTAATATATTTTATTTTCACTGGAAAAAAATATAAACTCCCCGACGTCTCTCTTCATCCCTTCCTAGTAGTAGATCTGCTTCATGTCTCTATACATTTTGTTACCACTAGGATGTATAGTCAGTTTTGAGTGATGACACTCTCTAAGCACTTTATCTCTCAATCCATTAACATTGGGTACAACTAGTCTCCCATTCTTTCGAATCCATCCTTCTCTATCAAGTCCATACTCATTCATATCCTCACCATCGATACCCATCTCTATCTTGGAGATGATTTCCAATAGGTTAGGATCATCCCTTTGACTCGAACCAATCCGTTCAATCAAAGTCAGTCAGATCGTCAAACTTGCTAACATCTCTGGATCCAATTCGCACTTAGGTCTGAAATCATATCCCATGATATACTTCAGCTGCTCCCATTCAAGAACATAGCCCCCAAACTGGCATGTCTCCTACTCAATGCATCAGCCCGCATTGCCCTTCCCGGGTGTGTATGCGATATTCAAATCATATGAAGCCAAGAACTCCAATCATCTCTACTGACGAAGATTTAAATCCTTTTGAGAGAAAAGGTACTTTAATGACTTATGATCGGTAAACAACTCGAATCTTTCTCCCAAGAGATAGTGCCTCCACATTTTCAATGCAAACACGATCGCTGCCAATTCCAAATCATGGGTAGGATACCTTTTCTCATGCGGTTTCAGTTGCCGACTAGCATAAGCTACAACCCTACCTCCTTGCATTAGTACAACACCTAGTCCGGTACCACAGGCATCCGTGTATACCGTCATCTCTTTGTTCCCTTTAGGAATAACTAACACTGGTTCCCACGTTAACTTTTCCTTTAGGCTCTTAAATGCATTCTCACACCTTCCGTCCCAGACGAAAGCTTGATTCTTCTTGGTCAACAGAGTTAACGGTGTTGCTATCTTGGAGAAGTCCTGAATAAACTTAAGATAATATCCAGCTAATCCTAAGAAACCTCTCATGTTTGTTGCATTTTTGGGCGTAGACCAATCCTGCACCATGACCACCTTCACAAAATCCACAACAATACCATTTTCAGAAACAACATGGCCCAAGAATCTCACTTCCCTCCTTCAGAATTGACACTTAGAAAATTTTTCTTTCAATTGATGTTTCCTCAACACCTCCATCACTGTTCTCATGCGTTCCATGTGCTCTTCCTCAGTCCTCGAGTAAATCAAGTTATCGTCCACGAACACAAGAACAAACTTATTTAATTGATCCCTGAAAACCCTATTCATAAGATCAACAAAATATGTTGGTGCATTGGTCAACCCAAATGGCATGACCAACCACTCATAGAATCCAAACGGCATCCGAAATGCCGTTTTAGGTACACCCTCAGCTGCTACTCGGAGCTAATGAAAACCTTTCGCGAGATCCGACTGGGAGAACACCCTTGCTCCATTTAACTGATCAAACAAATCATCTATCTGTGGAAGAGGATACTTATTCTTCCAAGTCACTTTGTTCAACTCACGGTAGTCCACTCATAAGCGAAGGGAACCATTGGCCTTAGTAGCAAATAAAATTGGTGCTCCCCACTAGGAAACACTTCTTCGGATAAATCACTTCTTCCAGAGATCGCCCACTTGCACTTCGAGCTCTCGCTTCTCCCTTGGCACCATACGACAAAGTGGCATCACTATAGGTCTGGCATGTTTCATGAAATCAATCTGAAATTCAATCTCTCGGTGTGGTGGAAGTCCGGTCACTTCCCGGAAGATGTTCGGATGCTTGCCAGCAATAGACACATCTGATAACTCATCATGCGGGATGTCGAGGGAATTTAGAAAACTAGCCATCACTCCATCATTAGATAGGCAACCCAATACTAACCTCCTCCCATCATCCGTTCTAATGGTCACCGGAGACCCCTCACAGTCTACCACCACCCCATATCTTTGGAGCCAATCGACTCCCAAAATAATGCCAAACCCAGTAGAGCCGAAAACAAAGCAATCACAAGCAAACATACATCCATGACTCGAAAAGACCAATTTATGACAATTAATACTAAGGCCAGTCGAACCACCGACTGGGTTCGTCACAATTAAAGGTCTATCAACTATCTCTGGTTCCAATTCCAACCTATCTACCAGGTCACAAGATACGAAGGAATGAGAATCCCCGGTATCAAACAATACTCGAACAGGAACGTCATAAATAGAAAGCATACCTTGAATAATGACACCCTTTCCCTTCTGCGCCGCAGTTGGGGCATTTGATGAAGAAGGAACAACATTGATAACATATGCTTTCACGATCTGCTTCTCCTTAGGGGGTTGTGGACATTTATCCTTGAAATGTCCCACTTGGTCACAGTTGAAGCATTTCTTTTCGCTGGCTTTGCGCGATAGTCTTTGATATAGTGACCCTTCTTGCAGCAACCAAAGCACTGGACTTCTTTCTTATTCTTCTTTTTTCTAACCATCCTTGGTTTGGTCATGTTTCCTCTTATTCTGGGAATTATTCTTGCCTCCACCGCTCGGTTGCGGCTTTAGCTCCTCTGCAAATGTAATAGCAACCTCGGTCTTCAACTTAGGGTAAAGGCTCTCAGATCTCAATGTCTTTCCCATAATAGACTCGAAAGTCTCATTGATGTGGTTTATAAGCCTTTCCCCCAAGTACTCATCCAAGCCAGTTATGAACTTCTCCTTCTTCTTCTCGACTGTATCGATAAGGGACAATCCATATTTCGATAAGGTATCGAATTCAGCAATATACTCCGAGACTGCCCTACCATTCTGCCTAAGCTCCAAAAACTTCATGAAGAATTCTAATTTTTGAGCAGCTGTAATAAACTTATCGCTGAATCGGGTCTTAAACTGATTCTAAGTAACTTGATCCTCGAGAGTAGCCGCTTTGATAGCATTCCACAAATTCATTGCTCGTCCTTGATGTTGAAGCGATGCTAGCTTTCTCTTCATCGCATCATCGATCCCCAAATCCTCGAAGATGCACTCACAACTATCAAGCCAATCCTGAACCTCCATAACCTACTTTGTTCTGCGGAACGGCTTCCCACTAAGACTAGTATAATCCTTGCAGAGCTTGGCGAAATCGGCTCTAGGCGCCTGCTTTACTGCACCACCACCATTAGCAACATTAGGAACTGCTCCCTGAACATCCCTAAGCATCTCCCTCACGAAGGTAGTAAACATCATCCTTATATCAGGGACATCCCCGTTGTTGGCTCCTAAACCCGTACTCCTCGTATTTCGGCTCATCCTTCAATCTGTAAAGAGAAAATGATTAACCATCTCCTTAGTGGTACCAGTGCAGTGCGAATTCATCCTTAGATATACTAATAGTATATATATAGTTTTTGAAAACCAAAATATCACAAATACGCTCTCTTATATACATATACTATCTCTCCTTGGTGTCTTCCTCTAGGTTAAGTAAGAAATATAGGCTCTAATACCAAGTGTGACGGCCCACCCCGCACCAACCGACATTTCCCTCGAAATGCGCTGCGAATGCCCCAATAGCAAGGAACTATCATCAAAAGAAATGGGTTGGAACAATAAATCACCAAGAACCTGTAGTATATCTCACAACGCATGAAATAAAATATAATAGAAACATAACTTGAATAACACAGGCGAGACAGTATATAAGTTAAAACTAAACCATAACCATTAGAGTAGCGGAATCCAAAATAAAGCTTATGATCCAAATCATTATTACAACTTCAAAATATTGTCTCTAAAAAGGAAATAAAGAAGGTGCACTACTAATTCCCAAAGCAGTGATGAAACACCCCACCTCCGTTAAGGTCACTCACAAAGGGAATGCCTTAACTTTGGTGGAGGGTTATAGGTACAAGACACAGAAAAATTTACAAGACAGATAAATTTAAGCAGCGAAATTCAAATATTTATTGCATACGTAGTTCAATACAAAAGCATTACATCAAATTATCTCAAAATAATTTCAAAACATTACACCATAATTTCTGTCTTGATTATTTAATAAAGAAGCATAAACAATAAATAAAACTGCATAAATCCCCCAAGTGTAGTATCCAAAAACCATAGTCAAGGTAAGAGAGTCCCAATCATACATCTACTTTCTTGAAGCTTGCAAAGAGTCTGAGTAAGCTGGAGTATTCCCTCCCTATGGACCTGGAGGGGAGGGGAACGGAAGAAAAGAGGACGAAAGAAAACGGGTCAGACAATAAGTCTGGTAAGTTCAATGATTGCTAGTATTTAAACAAGGAAAGGGATCATGACAGTAATAACAGAACATAGGACAATACCCTAATATAAGATAAGAGGAACATGTGATCGCACCCATTTCTATAGTCTCTGCACCTACCAACTATTGGTTCAACCAGCCCCACGTGTTCATAACAAACGATCCCCTTAATGATCGGCTCCTACTCGCATGCATTCATGTCCTATGTCATTCGGCCCCGCTTGACTGTAGATACATGTGTTGGCCCCACCATGGGGTGTATCAATCCCTCTGGTGGCAACCCGACATGATTCAAGATGCACAGTGTATACTACTGATGCCCAGTGCCTGCTTTTTCCACTCCGGAGTACGTGCACGCCCATACTCCATCGGAACCTACACTGGCCCACCAACCGCCGACGTTTTGACCGCTTATAATCAGCCCAGTAATCTTGCCCCACCCTGCCTAGTTTAAGGATACCATGATACATCTATGTGGGTTACTACTGAAATGGGTCCCCGTTACTAGGGTTTTCTAATCAACGTGTTTATTTGGTTAAGTGTCCAAGTTTACCTAACCCCACCCATCTGTTTAGTTAACATGTTGAATCGGTTAAGTGTTTCCCTAATTGACTTAAACCTACCAATCCTGACTTAGCTTTAATTTATTCATTAAAGCACCAACCAATCACATTAGACAGGTCTTGTTGTGGTCAATGGATATGTCGGTCGGTTCCGGGAAGATTTACACCACAACTCAATCTAACCTCGAGTTCTTCTTGGGCTTGATGCACTAACCACCCACATTAGATAGGTCTTTTTGTGGTCACTGGATATCCCGGGCGGTTCCGGGCAGATTTACACCACAACTCAGTCTAACCTCGGGTTAGGCATATTTGTCTTTTCTAAATTCACATATTTTCTATATATGTCTAATTTATTTATGTAAATTAATTTTAATTTAATTATGCCATAATTATCCTTTGATTATGCTCACAATTAATGGTATATCAAATATACCATTTTATGAACAAATCTATGCCATGAATTTTCATATTTTCTTATCGCTACCCCCGTGGAACGTACACATGAATCACATAAAATGTTGGGCTAGTAAATTAGCCCAAACCCATAAACAAAAAGGGGTAATAAACAAGGGACATGAAACAAACATAAAATAGCATACATTTAACTTATCATGTGTAACTTGGCATAGAAGTATCATTAACTAAATTAAACGGGTAAAGGTGAACTTGTGATTAAGTTGGGTCTAATTGTCATGTGAACTTGATAAAGGTCTAGCATGGAGGTTTAACATATAAACACAATTTTTAAACCACAACCTAGTATATTAACTTATGTATGCCAAAACATAAGAAAGCTACTATAAACATTTTTTAATCACAACTTAACATGATGACTTATGTGTGTTAAACATAAGAGGGCATTATAAACATTCTTAAATCACAACTTAGCATGATAAATTATGTGTGTTGAAAATAAGAGGGCTGTTATAAACATATTTGAACTACAACTTAGCATGATAACTTATGTGTGTTAAACATAAGAGAGCTACAAATCAAATCTTGCAACATAAATAGATTCAACTTAATATGGATCTAAATATACATGAGTGTTTATCTAACATATAAGCATGTGTTTTAGATCATGAACTTGCAAGTAATCACCAAATTATGACATGTTTCACCATTCAGTTGGCATAATAAATCCAATACCCAATCATAATAGATTCCAATAACTTTCAATATAGTACGCTTATCATCACAAACATATAGACATGATCAATAGCAATGGTAGTTTGAGAATCAAACTTTATTCATCTTATACATAGGCATCATTCTATATTCAAATTACAAAATGTCATGATTTCGATTAAAAGAACATTTAAATCTACGTAATAACCAACTTACAAACTCAAAGGAATTCTTGATTTCTGAAATCTGAATTTTGAAATTGGTAAGCTCGCCTTTGATGTAGATCATTGAATTTGATTTCTTTAATTTGATTTTGATTCAGGTTTTATCTTGTCTTAGAATTGGTGACGTCTACTCCAAATTCTCTACTGACGGCATGATAGTTCCAGGATGGTTTTTGTGTGATTTTTAGGTTTGAGCATTGGATTGTTTATATAGAATTTCAATCTAATTTGAGCCATCAGATGATCTTAGTGTTAATCATAACCATTCAGTCAGGATAGGGTGACACCTCAACCCTAATGACTCAGCAAGGAGTCAGAAAGGACTCAGCAATGAGTCACAGTATGGATTAGATCACACACCAGAAAGCTGTGTAGGCTTTCTGCTCGGCCTGGGCGCACTTGGTAGGTGTGCCAGTGCAACTTTTGTACTGGTGCACTTCCCAAGTGCGCCAGTGCATATTTTTTTTTCTTTTTTTTCTCTTCTTTTCTTCTTATTTTCTGTTTAATTTCGTTCATCCATATCTCCTTCATGCGGTGTCCGTTTTACACAAACTCGTACTCTATCTCAAGCAGAATTCTGAGACGAACGCAATGGCGTAACCCGTATCCCTTAATTCTCACATTTGAAATCAAATATTCTTGGATTCGTTACTATAATGTTAACAGAAAATACGGGGTGTTACATTCTCCCCTCCTTTTAGGATTTCGTCCCCGAAATCTTCAAGTCGAGAAGAACTTATATCCTACCATCCAATCACCCATCTACTCAACCATCAAACACAAGCGTCCATTGGCCTTAAAAGATTTCTAATGCTTCATGATCATATGCATAGTGTGTGTACATGTCCTTATCTAATGCAAAATCAGGCGGTCTACTGATTCAGTTGACCTCCTTAATGCAAATTATGTCAGTGCCATGAGTCCATTATGAATGCAAAAAATTTTCCTACTCAAAATTTCCTACATGAGTGCACAATCATTCATACAAATGCAACGTCCATATGATAACACATCAAGTTTCAATCCATATATAAGTACATATATGCATATGCAATATGGAAGTGACTGAGCCTATCTAATACCTAATGTGTGTGTATATGCATCCACGAGCGACCACCAGCAACCCCTTGCAACCACTTGCAACCATCAATCATAACATGTTTCAATTACATGTTTTCATCCAATTGGGTTTCTATCTAAGGATAAAGGATAGGATCGAGGAGATATACCTAAAAAGATAGATACGAGCATAAACTTAAGGAAAAAGAGATCAAGGATGTACCCTCAAAAAGAAAAGGGTAGGCTGCGCGTACTCTGTCCTCAGTTTCCCAAGTCGCGTCTTCCTCGGTGTCGCTCCATTGAACTTTGGCGAGCTTAACTTCATGGTTGCGTAGCTTTTTGACTTATGTTCCCAAGATACGGGTTGGAACTCTACTCGTAGTTGCTTCTCGTTCAACTTCTACTTCCTCTAGCATGCTTGGTTCTACCACTTCCGTAGACTCGTGTAAGCACTTCCGTAGGTGAGAGACATGAAAGACATTATGAACCCCAGCCAATCTTTCGGGCAGCTGTACCCTATAAGCCATCTTCCCAATCTTCTCGATGATAGGGAAAGGCCCTACAAATCTTGGTGCTAACTTTCCTGTAGATCCAAAGCGAATTACGTTCCTCAAAGGAGATACTTTAAGGAACACCTTGTCTCCAACTTCGAACTCAAGGTCAGTTCTTCTTTTGTCTGCGTAGGACTTCTGTCTATCTTGGGCAGTCTTCATTCTTCTTTGTATCAAGTCTACTTTCTCTGAAGTTTCCCAAATCATGTCTGGTACAAGTATGAGCTTATCTATGGACTCCCACCAGCAAGTTGGTGACCTGCACGGTCTTCCATATAAAGCTTCGAAAGGCGCCATGCCTATGGTGGCTTGGTAGCTATTATTGTAAGCGAATTCCACCAAAGGTAGATGATCCTCCCATGTACCTCCGAAGTCAATAATGCATAATCTCAAGAGGTCTTCTAATACTCTGTTGACTCTTCCGTTTGGCCATCGGTTTGAGGGTGATAGGCCATGCTTAAGCATAACTGTGTGCCTACAGCCTCTTGTAAACTCTTCCAAAACTCGCTCGTGAAGATAGTGTCTCGATCACTCACTATGCTGGAGGGTATCCCTTGGAGTCGAACTATCTCTTTAAGATATATGGATGCTAGAGATGAGGCAGTCCTTCTACTCTTGACGGGTATAAAGTGGGCGCTTTTTGTGAGCCTGTCCACTATTACCCAAATGCTAGTATTGCCCCTTCTTGACCTAGGCAACCCATCTATAAAGTCCATCAAGATGCTATCCCATTTCCACTGTGGACCTCTAGAGGATGGAGCAGACCACTAGGCTTCTTCTGCTCTGCCTTGACTTGTTGGCATATTAAACACTTAGAAACAAATCCAGCTACGTCTTGCTTCATGCCATTCCAAAAGAAAACTCTTTTGATGTCTTTATACATTTTGTCTCCACCTGGGTGTATGGTCAGTTTGGAATGGTGTGCCTCTTCTAGAACCGCCTTTAGCAAGCCCCTTTCTTGTGGGACACGTAGTCTTCCATCTCGTCTGAACCAGCCCTTGGCATCAATGGAGTATCTATTGAGGTAACTAGAAGTCTCACCCCTAATTAACTTGTCCACCACATCGGCTAGCTGAGGGTCTTCTCTTTGCGCGGCTCCGATTGAGTCTAATAGAGTTGGCCGCACTTCTAACGTTGCTAGCAAGACAGGTACAAAGTCAGTGGAGGGTCTGAAGTTAAAGCCTGCCATGAACTCCAAGCTTTGCCATTCCACAAAGAGATGGCTTAAGGTTAGTTTCTTTCTACTTAAGGCGTCTACTACTGCATTGCCCTTGCCAGGAGTGTAGGAAATCTCAAAATCGTACGAGGCAAGAAACTCCATTCATCTTTGCTACCTCAAGTTGAGATCTTTCTGCGAGAAGAGGTATTTCAATGATTTATGGTCAGTATACAATTCAAATATCTCACCTAGAAGATAATGGTGCCAAGACTTAAACGCAAAATCGATGGCTGCCAACTCTAGGTCGTGGGTTGGGTAGTTTTTCTCATGTACTTTCAACTACCTTCCACCATAAGCCACTACCTTCCCCTCTTACATCGAAACAACGCCTAGTCCCGTTTCGCATGCATCTGTGTATACTATAAACATCTTGCTTCCATCAGGCAATGTCAGAACTGGGGCTGTTGTTAGAGCCCTTTTCAAACGTTGGAAAGCAATATCACAATCCAATTCCCAATTGAAAGCTAGGTTCTTCTTTGTCAACCTTGTAAGTGGAGCTGAGATGTTTGCAAAATCTTTGATGAACTTTCGATAAAAGCCTGCTAGCCCAAGAAAGCTTCGGACTTCGGTTGCGTTTCGAGGAACCTTCCAATCTTGCACAACAACCACTTTCGCGGGGTCCACAACTATCCCCTCTTTGGACACCACGTGCCCAAGGAACCTAACTTCTTCTCTCTAGAAATGGCATTTGGAGAATTTCGCCTTCAACTGATGTGCACGGAGAGTATCTGTGACTTCCTTTAGATGCTGAGCATGCTCTTCCTCATTCTTTGAGAAGATCAAAATATCTTCTACGAAGACCACCACAAACTTATTGAGGAACTCTCGGAACACCCTGCTCATTAAATCCACGAAGTAAGCGGGTGCGTTTGTCAAGCCGAAAGGCATGACAAGCCACTCAAAGAAACCATCTGGAGTTCTGAATGCGGTCTTATCAATGTTGTCTTCATGCACTCTTAGCTGATGAAACCCGGTAGCTAAATCTAATTGGGAGAAAACCGATGCACCTACAAGCTGATCGAACAAATCATCTATTCTTGGGAGTGGGTGCCTATTCTTCTTGGTCAGCTTGTTTAGCTCCCTATAATCAACGCATAGGCGAAGCGAACCGTCAGCTTTGGTTGCGAACACTACCGGAGCACCCCATTCAGAAATACTCCGTCTTGTGAACCCCTTTTCAAGCAGCTCTTTGATTTGCTTGCTGAGCTCCTTTCTCTCCCTTGGGGCCATGTGCCTAACGGGTAAAGTAACGGGCTTTGCATTATCAACAAGGTATATGCGGAAGTCTATCTCCTGCTTCAGAGGTAAGCCCTTTACCTCTTCAAACACATCCGAGTATTCACGGACTATCCTTACAGACTGCAAGTTCTCAACAGACACATTAAGAGATTCTAGATAACTAAGCATGACGGAGTTCATGGGATTACAAGAAATTTCGAGAGTGTTACCGAGGCGAGTCATGAGTCTAACCACTCTCTTTTCACAATCGAGGACGACCCCATTACTGGATAGCCAGTCCATGCCCAGAATCAACCCATAGCCCGTGAAGCCGAAAACAAAGGCATTACATCTAAACCCAACGCTTAGTATAGATATTTTCAAATCCAAACAAACCATTGATAAATAAGCTGAGCCCCCAATTGGATTTGAAACAACCAAGGGATCCTCTACTATACTGGTGTTTAGGTGCAGAGATTCCACTAAAGCAGTAGATATAAAAGAGTGCGATGCGCCAGAATCAAATAGTGTACGAACAGGATGATCAAAAAGATAGACTAAACTTTCGACAGAGATATTTCTACCTCGTTCTTGCGGAGGTGCCGTGAGAGCGTGAACTTGTCCTCCAGAAGAAGGTCCAGCTCCCTGCCCTTGCTTCCTTGGGCAGGCCCTAGCCATGTGTCCTGTCTCACCACAGTGGAAACAACCACCCATCTTCCTTTTCTTCTTCTTGCAGTCTTTGATTAGATGTCCAGGAGTGCCACAGAAATTACACTTTCTTTTGTCACGGGGTTTGTTGTTCTTCCCACCTTTCTTTGAATCGGCCTTCTTATTCTGCGACCCCTCTCCCTTCTTATCTTGAGGCACTTCCACTTTTGCCTCTTTTTTGCCTTTGTCTTCCTCATGTAAGAGTGCCATGTCCACTAACCTCTCGTAAGTAGCCCCCATAGGTATATGGGTCATAACCAAACTGTGAAGTGGCTCATTCAATCCCTTGACAAAACGGAGAGCCTTTTTATGAGGAGTATTCACTATGTCCAGTCCAAATCGGGCCAGCTAATTGAATTGGTTGACGTTCTCCTTGACCGTCATACTTTCTTGCTTAAGAGATAAGAACTTTTCTAGCTGTAAACTTCATTCAGCTGTGAAAGGAATTTCAACTCAAACCTTATTATGAAATCCATCCATGTTTCAACCGGTCTTTCAGCGTTAGTGACTTCCCACCAATAGGAAGCTTCGTCTTTGAGCAACCATACAACCAACTGTATCTTCTGCCTATCGTCCACCTCGAAGATAACGAACAGATTTTCAGTTTCTTTGAGCTAGTTCCTTCCTTCTACGAATGATTCAGTTCCCTTGAAATCCTTTCCACCCATGGCCCTCAAGTCTCTGCAAATCTTTGAGAAAGCATTTGTATGAGGAGGAGGAGGAGGAACCACTGCAGCTGGAGGAGGAGGAATATCTGTTGGGCCTGTGTCGTTGGCCCTAGCCTCTAAGTACCTCCTGAACCAGCCAGGTATCGGTACACCCTCTGGAAGGTTAAGATTCCCAGACATGCTGAAACGAAAAAGAAAAGATTTAAAATGAAGGATAGAAAGATAGTGCATATGGCTTTGGGGACTATGCCTTTTTAAATTTAAAACAACACTTTTTCTTGTAAAATGCTTCTTTATATTTCTTTTTGAAAATAGTTTTCAAAAACTCTTATCTGATCTGGTAAACCTTTGCTCTGATACCAAGTGAAACACCCCACCTCCGTTAAGGTCACTCACAAAGGGAATGCCTTAACTTTGGTGGAGGGTTATAGGTACAAGACACATAAAAATTTACAAGACATATACATTTAAGTAGAGAAATTCAAATATTTATTGCATACGTAGTTCAATACAAAAGCACTACATCAAATTGTCTCAAAATAACTTCAAAACATTACACCATAATTTCTGTCTTGATTATTTAATAAAGAAGCATAAACCATAAATAAAACTGCATAAATCCCCCAAGTGTAGTATCCAAAAGCCATAGCCAAGGTAAGAGAGTCCCAATCATACATCTACTTTCTTGAAGCTTGCAAAGAGTCTGATTAAGCTGGAGTATTCTCTCCCTGTGGACCTTGGGGGGGGGGGGGACGGAAGAAAAGAGGACGAAAGAAAACGGGTCAGACAATAAGTCTGGCAATTTTAGCGATTGCTAGTATTTAAACAAGGAAAGGGATCATGACAGTAATAATAGAACATAGGACAATACCCTAATATAAGATAAGAGGAACATGTGATCACACCCATTTCTATAGTCTCCGTACCTACCAACTATTGGTTCAACCAGCCCCACGTGTTCATAACAAATAGGGATGACAATGGGGCGGGGTGGGCGCGGATGGTACCACCCCATCACCCGCCCCGTTGGGTGATTTTTTGCCCCGTGCCCGCCCCATACCCACACGGGTACCCGTTAAACGGGTTTTAAATAGGTTGCGGGTAATGACGGGTATTCGTGGGTATCCATTATATTTATTCAAATTATTTTTTAGTCGTTTATTGAAATTATTCAAAAGTACATTTGGTAAAAAAAACAAATTAGACCAATGCTCAAATGCTAACCTCAAAATACCAATACATATTTAAACTAACATCAAGAAAAGAAGAGTCAACAACAGAAGTATCCATCAAAATATCAACAGCAATTTATAAATTGTTGAGTAAAAGCATGCACACAAATATCGAACAGCCAACAATAATGTGTTTTTTGAATTGACTATTGATAATAAAACACATTCAATACAGGCACAGGTACCCACGGACTTGGATATCTTACTATTCGTACCCGCCCTATTAATTAACGGATATTAAAAATACCCGTTTATTTTACCCACGGATACCCATTTAACTATCCGTTTCATATCCATGACGGATTTTACCCGCGGATAGCCACAGGTACGAATTTTTTTGCCATCCCTAATAACAAACGATCCCCTTAATAATCGTCTCCTACTCGCATGCATTCATGTCATGTGTCATTCAGCCCTTTTACTGTAGATACCTGTGCTGGTCCCACCATGGGGTGTATCAATCCCTCTGGTGGCAACCCGACACGATTCAACATGCACAGTGTATACTACTGATGCCCAGTGCCTGCTTTTTCCACTCCGGAGTACGTGCACGCCCATACTCCGTCGAAACCTACACTGGCCCACCAACCGTCGATGTTTTGACGGCTTATAATCAGCCTAGTAATCATGCCCCACCCTGCCTAGTTTCAGGGTACCATGATACTTCTATGTGGGTTACTGCTGAAATGGGTCCCCGTTACTAGGGTTTTCTAATCAACATGTTTATTTGGTTAAGTGTCCAAGTTTACCTAACCCCACCCATCTGTTTAGTTAACATGTTGAATCGGTTAAGTGTTTCCCTAACTGACTTAACCCTACCAATCCTGACTTAGCTTTAATTTATTCATTAAAGCACCAACCACTCACATTAGATAGGTCTTGTTGTGGTCACTAGATATGCTGGTCGGTTCCGGGAAGATTTACACCACAACTCAGTCTAACCTCGGGTTCTTTTTGGGCTTGATGCACTAACCACCCACATTAGACAGGTCTTGTTGTGGTCACTGGATATGCCAGTCGGTTCCGGGCAGATTTACACCACAACTCAGTCTAACTTCGGGTTAGCCATATTCGTCTTTTCTAAATTCACATATTTTCTATATATGTCTAATTTCTTTATGTAAATTAATTTTAATTTAATCATGCCATAATTATCCTTTGATTATGCTCACAATAAATGGTATATCAGATATACCATTTTATGAACAAATCTATGCCATGAATTTTCATATTTTCCCATCGCTACCCCCGTGGAACGTACACATGAATCACACAAAATGTTGGGCTAGTAAATTAGCCCAAACCCATAAACAAAAAGGGGTAATAAACAAGGGACATGAAACAAACATAAAATAGCATACATTTAACTTATCATGTGTAACTTGGCATAGAAGTATCATTTACTAAATTAAACGGGTAAAGGTGAACTTGTGACTAAGTTGGGTCTAATTGTCATGTGAACTTGATAAAGGTCTAGCATGGAGGTTTAACATATAAACACAATTTTTAAACCACAACCTAGAATATTAACTTATGTATGCCAAAACATAGGAAAGCTACTATAAACATATTTTAATCACAACTTAACATGATGACTTATGTGTGTTAAACATAAGAGGGCATTATAGACATTCTTAAATCACAACTTAGCATGATAACTTATGTGTGTTGAACATAAGAGGGCTGCTATAAACATATTTGAACTACAACTTAGCATCATAACTTATGTGTGTTAAACATAAGAGAGCTACAAAAAAAATCTTGCAACATAAATAGATTCAACTTAACATGGATCTAAATATACATGAGTGTTGATCTAACATATAAGCATGTGTTTCAGATCATGAACTTGCAAGTAATCACCAAATTATGACATGTTTCACCATTCAGTTGGCATAATAAATCCAATACCCAATCATAATAGATTCCAATAACTTTCAATATAGTACGCTTATCATCACAAACATATAGACATGATCAATAGCAACGGTAGTTTGAGAATCAAACTTTATTCATCTTATACATAGGCATCATTCTATATTCGAATTACAACATGTCATGATTTCGATTAAAAGAACATTTAAATCTACGTAACAACCAACTTACAAACTCAAAGGAATTCTTGATCTCTGAAATCTGAATTCTGAAATTGGTAAGCTCGCCTTTGATGTAGATAGTTGAATTTGATTTCTTTAATTTGATTTTGATTCAGGTTTTAACTTGTCTTAGAATTGGTGACGGCTACTCCAAGTTCTCTACTGACGGCATGATAGTTCCAGGATTGTTTTTGTGTGATTTTTAGGTTTGAGCATTGGGTTGTTTATATAGAATTTCAATCTAATTTGAGCCGTCGGATGATATTAGGGTTAATCATAACCATTCAATCAGGATAGGGTGACACCTCAACCCTAATGACTCAACAAGGAGTTAGAAAGGACTCAAGAATGAGTCACAGTAGGGATCAGACCACACCAAAAAGCTGTGCAGGCTTTCTGCTCGGCCTGGGCGCACTTGGCGGGTGCACCAGTGCAACTTTTGTACTGGCGCACTTCCCAAGTGCGCCAGTGCATATTTTTTTCTTTTTTTCTCTTCTTTTCTTCTGGTTTTCTATTTAACTTCGTTCGTCCATATCTCCTTCATACGGTGTCCGTTTTACGCAAACTTGAATTCTATCTCAAGCAGAATTCTGAGACGAACGCAATGGCATAACCCGTATCCCTTAATTCTCAAATTTGGAATTAAATATTCTTGGATTCTTTACTATAACGTTAACAGATTATACGGGGTGTTACGAGTGACCATCAACAACACAGGGAGAATATATGTATATAATATGTGGAAGCCTCCTGCTCGTCTCCGGACAGCTACTCGTGCATAACCACCTAACTTGCCTCTAATCAGCTCGTTAAGGAGCACCAAGAGTAATAAGAAGAGACATAATTCTCTGGGTCAGACGAAAGTCTGGTATGAGCGATAGCAACAAAATGAAGCAATAACAGGTATAAATAGTCATACATGAGCCTGGACCTACAACCAAAGAGTTAGCACAACAAGATGTACAGTACTCTAAGGTAAACACTAACATAGAGTGTAAAATGAGAGTGTGTGTCATGGTGATAACAAACATCAAACATAGCAATCATCCTCACATCTCTCACTCAGTGCGTAAAGCATACGATATCCACTACTTTGATCACCAAATCCATTTGGGGCATGACGGGTCCATGCCCTTCTGGACTCCGTACAACTAATTTCCACGAACATTCCCTTTTGATATATAGCCAATAAATCTTCCCAGTCCATACATCCTCTGGCTCTAGTTCGTCTACATGCTCCCTCTCTCAACGGTGGACCAAAGTTGTAGATATCGATAACCCCTTTGCACACGTCCCATAGCGTAGCCAAAATATAGAAGTTAAGTCGTTGGTTCCCATCTGTATCATGATTGATAACTTCCTATTTGAACTTCCTTTGCATCTCGGGTTTTGTTCGGATTGGAGTTGATCTTCAGAAGATTTTGCGATCGTCGTCGCGTGGTAGAAGCTTTAAATCCGATTCGTGGTCATCATCCTGGTTCGCGATCATCACCTGGTTCGGGTCGTGGCACCTTATAGGGGTCAGGTCATGATCCCTTCTGGGGTCGGGTCATGATCCCTTCTAGGGTCGGGTCGTGATCCCTCCTGGCGTCGGGTCGTGATCCCTTCTGGGGTCGAGTCGTGATCCCTACCCCCAGTAGGAACCGAATTTCTGCAGTTTTTCTGACGAGCTAATTTCGCCAAACGACGGCGTTTTCAACCATTCTAATCTTCCTATGACATCACAAAACATACCGAACAACATTAACAACACATAGAATCAATCAAAAACATTAAAACATCAATCACATGAAATATTTTAGATCAGACATACACAAAAAGTAAGATTTTCCCTTTAATCCCCTTAGCATGTTTTAACTATAGGATTAGCAAACTTAATCCAAATTAACCCAAATTTTCATCAGTGACATAAAATAATATTTTAGAAATTCTACATATTTTTCTGATGTGTAATTTCGCTAATTATCACTAATCACCCCTAGTTAGCCGTAATTAGCGCATAAAAGTGCAAATCACTCACCTTAGCCACAAATGAAATCTTAGATTTGAAACTTTACTGTTATGGCATAGATCTCTATGTAATGCAGCAGCTCCAACCCTGATTTGATGCTAATTTGACTTGACTTGGTGTAGTTTTGGTTAACTAGTGATTAGAAAGCAATTAGGGTGAGATTTAGAAGATGGAGGCCATTGTTAGGATTCAAGGGAGGTTAGTGGTGGCTGGAAAAATGAAAGGGAATGTTTTTGCAAACCCTTTCATCCCTCCCATAACCCTAATCTCGAAATGGGTTATGGGCCTAGCTGCTCATCACCCGTTAAGCCTAATTATGCTGTTTTTCCATCTCCAAATCTTATTTCAGCCACATCTTCCAAACGGTAAGTCCGTTTGATTAATGTCACCACTATACGGAAATATAAACCATCATCTGATTCCAATGGAAGTGGTTTTAGGTTAGAAATCCTTACCAATCAAAAGTTATAGGCAAAACAAGATTTGCCAGGAGTAAAATGGTCATTTAAAATTCGGAAAAAATCGTGAACATGGGAAATGACCCCAATAGTCATTTCCCAAAGTTACATGACCATATGACTTCGTATGAAAAATATATTCTACGATCCTCTGATACGTGGAATGCGGGTCGTTACACTTTGATTGTTTGCTCTTCTACCAATTTCAAAACATAATATAATTAGGAATATTTTCCTATACTACCCATCGATCAGCTACTAAACCATAGAGTGATAACCAATGTCTACTACGGGCCTCGGGATTATCAAACCTGACCCATCAACAAAAGACATTATGTTAATCATAAGTGTCATAGTGTCTTATTTTGTCTCATTAGCTCAATGCATGCACTTGACCCACCGAAATGCACTGTACCACCTCAATTCGAACCGTCTTACTACCATCTGCAGCATGCTACGTGCCCTCGCCTCCTTTATGCGACCATATGTGATAAAAAGGGTATGTTATATGGTTGGATCCCCAACAAATGATACTCGGTCCAAATCCCCATAGATTTGAACCCCCATAAATTAACCATATAATTTTAGGCTTGTAATTTAACCCGTTGTAAATCAATATATTCATATTAAATCCAAACGCCTAATCACAACACCACCACAGAATTTCAGTCTCGTAACTTAACACCTTCTAAATCAATATGTCTATATTAAAGCCTTACTGTCCTTTTAACCATGTTTGTTTATTATCATTTCCCAATTATCATATTTAGGCTTGTAACTGTAATGAACCGCAAATCCATACTATTTGAGTTGACTAAATGCACCACACGTCCAACCTAAATTGCACAGAAATACGAATCATTATGAAATAAGAAAAGATATAAGAAGAATGGAAATAACAACACAGAATCTCACATCGCAGTTGAATAAAATATAATAATAACATAACTTTTGAAATACAAATCAGTATCTGTATACAATACCATTATTAGAGTACATCACTTACAACACAGCGAAAATAAACAATAAATATCTAACACTGAAGCCTCCTTCTCCAAGCTCCTCCAAGTACATCTATAAACACCTGAACTACTCGATTGCCTATACAAATTTGGGCACCCAAGAGTTTAGAGTAAAACAAAACAAAATAAACTCTGGGTTAGTCATGGGACTGGTATGAGTAAACTCCAACCAATTGGTTTAACTTTCAAAAAACCCTTTTTAAAGAAACGGACCAATCCACACATAAACACAAATGGTTTTTACCTTACGATAACCCAAACCATTCTTTGAAATCAATATTATTCTGATATTATAATAATGTCTAAATCAAGTAAATATCAATCTAGTAGAACGCTTGCATCTCTCGCACTCCACATACATAGTATACAATCAAAATCACGGTCTTTTAGTGGATAATGGATTTCAACTGGCAAGGTATCGGACCACCTTCCGATAGTGTATCTCTAGAGAGGAATACACTGGGTTCAGCAAGAACATCTTGCAATCTAGGCTAAACATGGTCAGCCACTCATTTCACTTGGGTGTTCCGAATGTATTATCACTAATGGTTGGGATCATCAATCGTTCCCGAAAGGGAAAACATCAAAAGATTAAAGAAGAAAATGGATTTTCTCGAGATCAGGTACCCTAATTGGGAGCTACCCACTTAGACATGCAGCCTACCTGATTTTATACCATTTCCCGGTTGTGAGGCTTGAGGCCACACTTATCTTTTGACATGCCATATCTTCATTCACTTTGAATGCGACATCGTAAAATCCGTTAATCATTAATTGATTTGCACAAATATATTCTGGATATTATGCTAAGAGAATAAATTCTTTACCACCATATGTATATTTGTACAGACCAACGTATGCGATCATTGGAAATACTCTGTCAGACATTCATCCATACAAGTTCGTCATGGGACTGAACGAAACTGAAGGCACAATTTATATTAATCCATCTTAGGCAATTTCTACCTAGGATTAACAGAAAAATCCCTTGCACTTTAGTCTGTCTTCTATTGTCTTTATATAATCTGATTCGCAACGCTACTGCAAATATGGAGTGGTTCTCGGATAATAATCCAACTAGTCTCTCCATATTGACAACGATATTGGTCAATACTTCGATGGTCGGTTATTTAACTATCGATGAAAAACAAACATTCATCCAAAGCATCAAACAATCACTAGGACCCTTAATTAATATTTCATTAATTAAATCACTTCTCCTTTTCCTTATCCATATTTGTTAACCCAATATTTTCAAAAATCATCTTGGCCTCTTATGTTATTTGGAAAACATTTTCATATATCAACTTCTTTTATTTTCTATACTTTGAATATGGGAAAACATACCATTTACTTATCTCTTCCCCGAGCTAATTTATTTCTATACTTAGGAAATATTTGTTATTATATTTCCAAACTTACACATATTTGGGTTAAAATGGATGTTGTGTAAAACACCGTTACGACAACCCAAATATTGTATTTAACTAACTATATTTAAATTCTTATATTATTTACTTTTTGAACATTATTTACTATAGATGAAAACCTTTATTACAATGCTTTTAAAATTTATTAACCGATTTGGTTTCTAGTTTCATATAATCTCGATAAGTAGATTTTAAGTTATCAATTTTTCTTAAAAAAAATCTATCTCCTTATATTTTCGGAAAATTTTGCCAGCGTCTCCTTTGTACGGTCACTCGGTACAACTACAAATTGCCTCTCTGGGCCCTTTCCTTTCAAAAAGAAAAACAAAAAGGCAAGCAGCTTGCCAAAAAGGCTTATAAAATCTCATATTAAATTAAATATGTACCTCTTTTATTGGGCATTCAATTTATATCTCTTCATACACTTCATTCCAAACCTGCTTAACATATATCCAACCATTTCCAATTTATTCAAACTCAACCTAATCGTTTTAACTCAATTCGTTAATTAATTTACTAATTAGCTCTTTGGCTTATTTCACATTTTATTTGAACAATGTTCATATATATATATATATATATATGTATGTATGTATATGTGTATATATATATATATTTAATTTGCTTATAAACAATCGAATTCCATTTTCAACTCAAGTTTCATATTCGATTTCGAATATAAATTCACAAATCCAATTCACTTATCCAAAGTTAAACTCGATTAACTGATTATTCTTCTAATTAGTTAATTTGGTTCAATAATTGAAAATATGATTCTTTTTTCAAAAATCTGTTCATTTACTCAACTTAAGTTCACATTTATTTTATAACTTAATTCTAGGTTTTTCTAATGGAAATCTAAGTTTTATTTTCTTAAAACCTTTTATTAATTTAAATAAAACCTTTATGGTTTTATAACGATTTTAGCGATGTTTTTCTGGAAATTTAATTTTGACATAAATCATAATCTATAACTTGAAATCCATATTTTTCTCTTCCATTATTAAACTATTATTCAGTTGGCTTTGAAGATTCTTGTTTCAAAGAATTCTGACTTAAATTGAGTCTTATATAATCAATTGAAGTTCGAAACGTCAAATTACGAACTACCGCATTGCGACAAGCTTGTTTTAATTATATTTAAATATAAACGTGTAAACTTCGTTTATTAATAAATTTCAACTCCATTCTTATATATTTTAATATATATTAAACAATTTTCCAAATCTAACTTAATATTTCTAATTCTCCTTAATCGTCTATTTTTCGTAACTCAGTTATAAATTTATTTACAATTCAATTTTCTATTTTGAATTCCAATTCCCTTTGAAATAAATTAATTTATAAATTTTGATATAATCGAATTTCAATTATAAATCCATCGGATTTTTCTCAATTTAGTTTATATTCCGAATTCCGAAATAAAATCTATCATTCCTTTTTCAAAACTTTTCCAATTCACTTCTAAATCCATACTTGAATTTAAACATCTAAACCATCTAATGATAATTTATTTCACTAGATTTATAAATTCAACTTCATACATTAAAACAAGTTCCGTCTCAAAATCTATTTGAAACCCAATTCCTTCTTTGGAATATTTTATTACTATAACTTATATATAAATATAGAATCTATTTTCGTGCTAAATTTCAGTTTCAATCTAATACAATTTAAATATCCTTTTTGGAAATAATTTATATTTATATAAATTCGACATAGTCGAATTCCAGTCATAAATTCATATGGATTTATTCTAATTCAATTTTCATTTTGAACATCGGAATAGATTTCATCGTTTCTTTTTGAAACTAATTTCATTCCCCTTTTTAAATTCACATTTGAATTTACATTCCCCACATTATCCAATAAAAATTATTCCATTTCATTCATAAACACCATTTATGAATTCACTGCTTGTTTTTATTATTCAAAACAAGTTAATATTTCCTAGCCTGTTCGAAATTCAAATTTTATTTTTGAAAAATAGATTTCCCTTTTAAATTTCAAAATTCCTTTTCACGATATTTTTATACATCAATATTTAGGGCCAGCGATATTCAAACATCCAAAACACCCAATTATCAATTACAGGTTTGTAAACATATCATATATGATAAAATATATGAAAAAAACAATAGCTAAAAAAATTTCATTGAATCCCCTTTAAAACTGATCGCAAGACCTAAATCCCTCCCAATCGGACTCCGATGTCACGAAATCGCCTCAACATCCACCCTAAATTTGTCGTGTTCGATGCGGGTTCCAGGGCCTTCGATCAGTGTAAATAAGTATGAGCGAAGTATTGGATGTAAATAAACCAATGAATCAAACGATAGGTATTTGATTTTATATTAGTGGAGCGGCCATTTTTATTAAAGCCTTCGAGTTTGATTTTGAAAGAAAAATGGAGGAGCGACATCATATTTTTTCCTGAAGCTTTTTTTATTGAATTTATTTTTCAGAAGAGCAATAATGGAAAGATTTAAAGAGGGTATGCATGCGATTATATAAGCGTGGAGAGTAGGGAGAAATATAGTTGGCTACGTACATTTCTTAGGACGACTCAGGTACATAAAAATTAAACTCGATTTGAATGCGATTTGATTTAAATTTAATGCGATTTGATTTAAAGAGATTTTTGTTCTTTTTAAACAGATTCTGGTTTGATTTCTAGCTTATCCATTTAATATCATAATCAAATATCTTGGGCTACATAACTTGAAATCACTAACCCTTATTTTAACGCAACGACCGACGTTCCAATATTATAATGCTATTCTGGACTCAGCAGAATAGATCCTGAAATTTAATTCAGACGTATATATAAAATAACCATATTAAATCGATATATATATAATTTAAATTCAAAAACAATCAACTTCTCAATAATCAAATATTATTATTATTGTTTATGTTCAAACAGAATTTTATATTGATGATCTTAATCTTTTCGATTCGGTTTTAACTTCGAATTCATTTGTTAGTTGTTTCCAGTATAACGATAATTAAATATACTTGAAATTAAATCGTATATCGATTATTAAATCGATAAACTCCATTTAAAAATCCATATATATTTTCTAACTCAACATTTAAAATAATATTAAATATTTAAAATTAATCGACCAACAATCCAGGTCGTTACAGTAACTTAATACCTTTTTAAGTTAGTATGTTCATATTAAAGCCTAACACCTAATCACAAGGCCACCATAGAATTTTAGGCTCGTAACTAAACACCTTTTAAGTCAATATGTCCATATTAAAGCCTAACTGTCCTTTTAACCATTCACCGTTATATTCATACTTGCAAACAAACCATGTTTGTTTATTACGATTTCAAAATTATCATATTTATGCAAATATAGGTTATATTTCATTTTTCTATCACAACATTTATCATAGTCATTTTACAAACTTAACCAAGTTTGGATATTATCAGTCTAACGTCCCTTTTTATTATAGATTTACAACATCTATCCAATTAGCACCAAATTATTCAATCATCCCAATTTAATCAAATTTCCCAATTGTCCACATAATAAAGAATAATAATCAGTCATAGGCAATTAGGCATATCAATCTATGCCTAAATCAATAGTTTATGTATACCTTTGGGATATTTGGGAATAACCAAAATAAAATATAAAAATCCGACAAATAATAGGGGAAGAAGACTAAGAATATAATTTACAGTAATCTGAATATTCATTAAACAAAAACTGTAAGTAATGTCAGAAAATTATAGAAAACTACTACAAAAAGAAATTGTAGAAAATAGGAATGGACTTAAACTGTAAATAACTATAACTAAAAGAATCGTAAACAAAACTACAACTATAACCACTAGTATTCCTATTTATCCTAAACTTTAATAAAAAATCCAAATAATTATAAAAAATCACCAGAGTGTTTTCCTTGTGGACCTAGCAAAACCCCTCCCCTCCCCCCCATAGAAGAAAACAAAATAGAAAATATTTTAATTTAACTTCAACCCCCATAAAATTTTGATTATAGTGGCCTATCTCGAAAAAAGAATACATGCCTAAAAGTTTAAAATTAGGGTGGCTTTTCTTCAAAAGAAGACTAGCCTAAGCGGGGAAGAGATGTGTTGTGAGGAAATAAGGAGGAGGTTGGGGTTTATTTATAGGTCGAGCAAGAGACCCTCAACCGTTAGATGTAGGTTTCGAATTCAAACCGACCGTGTCTTTGGGTCAATCTGGATTGGTCACATCAGAAAATCAGAAGCGCACACATCAACCCCAAAAATCGCGAAATAAATCTGTCCGTTCACTGTCTTTTGTGCCTGGCAAGAAAATGTGTCAAGCACGCTTGGGTCGATCCAGTACCAAGTGGGGTCGACCCACTTATGACCTAGGTCCACCCATGGCTCGACATAGCTACGAATAGGGTCATCTTAGGCAATACATAATTTTTTTTTTAAATTCCTGTTTTGGATTTTGAATATTGATGTGCCATATCTCCTTTATTTTAAGTCCATTTTACGCAAATCAAATATGCATATGAACCACAAAAATCATAATGGACACAATGGCGCAATCTTCGTTGCCAAATTCCCGTAAATTTTCAACTTATTCTTAAATTAATTTGTTTATTAAGTATTTTCGTTAAAATTTGGGTTGTTACATTCTCCCCTCCTTAAAGGATTTCGTCCCCGAAATCTCTAAGGGTAGGAGTATAGGATAAATGTTTTCATACAAATATCTACAACCATCTACTTATACATCATCCATTAACAACCATAATCCTTATATTTTCTAATGCTTTTCATGTACTATGCAATAGTGTAGTGTATAAGTCTCTAACTACTACAAAAGATTAGACGGTCTACAAATTCAATTAACCTCCTATTTCTGCAATTATCCTAGTCCTATGCATCCAAATATATGCAAAAAGTCCTAATGATACTAGATAGTTTTACATGTGTTCTTCATTCATCATTCATATGCAATAACAATATAATAATACCTATTTATATCATCCATAAAATAATATAAAATGCGCAAATGAACTCTCCTGACAAAAACCATGTCTACCTCGATATCCATTTATATCATAATACCCATTTATATCATCCGTAATTTCTTCACCTCAGATCCTTGTATCCCTGTAGGAACTCTCCTGATTGATATTTCCATCTCTACCTCGATATCCTCTAGAGTACTTGGCTCAACTACTACCGCGGAATCATGTAAGAACTTTCGCAAGTGCGAGACATGGAATACATCATGAACTCCTGTCAGTCTCTCCGGTAGTTTAACTCTGTAGGCCGTTTGAACTATCCTCTCTACAATAGGGAATGGCCCTGCGAACCTTGGCACCAACTTCCCTACTGAGCCGAACCAAACAACACTCCTCAAAGGTGACACCTTAACAAAAACCATGTCTCCAACCTCGAACTCTAGATTTGTCCTCCATTGACATGCATACGACTTCTGTCTGTCTTGAACTGTCAACTTCCGAATCAAATCTATGTTCCTGAGGTCTCTCTAACCATCTCAAGTCCAAGTAGATGTCTGTATATGGAAACCCATGAACATGTAGTTGATCTACAGGGTCGTACATATAGTGACTTGAAGGTAGCCATTCCGATGCTCGTCTGATAGCTATTATTATACGTGAACTCTACCAACAGAAGATACTCCTCCCAAGTCCCTTTGAATTCTAGGATACACCGTCATAATAAATCCTCAAGAACCCTACTAACCCTCTACATCTATCCATATGTTTGAGGATGATAGGTAGTGCTAAGTCGTAATTTTGTCCCCAATGCCTCCTGCAGGATCCTCCAAGACTCGCTCGTAAAGATGCATTCTCGATCACTAACAATACTAGATGGAACTTCATGAAGTCGGACAATATCTCTAAGATACACGGATGCTAACCAAGTTATCATTTGCTTACTCATAACCGAGATAAAGTGAGTGCTCTTAGTCAGCCTATCGACTATAACCCAAATACTAGTGTTGCCCTTCCTCGATTTAAGCAACCCATCATTAATGTCCATCGAGACGCTCTCCCACTTCCACTATGGAACGTCCAGAGGCTGAAGCAATCTATCAGGCCTCCTCTTCTCGGTATTCACTCACTGACAAGTTATACATCGAGCTACATACTCTACCACATCCTTCTTCATCCTTATCCAATGAAAAACCCACCTTATTTCTCTATACATCTTATCATCTCCTAGACGGATAGTCATCCGAGAGTGATGAGCCTCCTCTAAAACCGATCGCAACAAATCATCAACTCAAGGAATACATAATCTCCCATCATGGTGTAGCCACCCTCTCTCATCCACAGAATACCTAGCAAGATGACTAGAGGTATCCCCTCTACTGGGTCGGTCCATGATATTCGCTAACTACCGATCCTTATGCTTACTTGATCCAATGGTCTTTAAGAGAGTAGATCGTACCTCCAACGACGCCAATAATCCTGGTGCATAGTCTGTAGATGGTTAAAATTGAACGATGAGTTAAACTCCAAATTCTACCACTCTACGAATAATGGATTCAAGTCATTCTCTGCCTACTCAATGCATCTACTACTACATTCCCCTAACCCAGGGTATACGCTATCTCGAAGTCATAAGATGCAAGAAACTCCATCCAACGATGATGTTGCAAATTAAGATCTTTTTGTGAAAACAAGTACTTGAGAGACTTACGATATGTATAAAGCTCAAACCTATCACCTAATAAATAATGTCTCCAAGACTTAAGTGCAAACACTATCGCCGTTATCTCCAAATCATGGGTAGGGTAGTTCTTCTCGTGTATCATCGACTACCTTCTCCCGTAGCAGACAACCCTACCCTCCTGCATAAGCACCGCACCTAAACCCATGCCGCAAGCATCCGTATATAAGACGAACTTCTTCGTACTATCAGGAAGAGGATTAACACTGGAGCTGATGTGAGAGCCTTCTTCAATCATCCCAAGAAAATACTAGGTTCTTCTATGTAAGGAGGGTAAGTGGAGCTGAGATCCGTGCAAAATTCTTGAAGAATTTCTGATGGTATCCCGACAAACCGAAAAATCTCCTCACCTTTTTCGCACTCTTGAGGGCTTTCCAGTCCTGTACTGCGACAACCTTAGCGGGATCCACGGCTATACCATCATTAAAGACAACATGCCCTAAGAACCTTACCTCCTTTCTCCAAAATTGGCACTTAGAAAACTTCACCTTCAACTGAATACCAAGATATGATTAATAAATGCCACCACAAACTTATTTAGGTACTCCCTAAATACCCGGCTCATCAAATCCATAAAATATGCTAGTGCATTGGTTAGCCCAAAAGGAATAACCAGCCACTCGAAAAATCCATTGAGTGTCCTAAAAGTAGTCTTGTCTATGATTTCATCCGCCACCCTACGCTAGTGAAAACCTATAGCTAAATCCAACTGCGAGAAAACTGAAGTGCCCACTAACTGATCAAACAATTCATCTATCCATCGGAGTAGGTGTTTATTCTTCCTCGTGAGCTTGTTCAATTCTCTGTAATCCACATGTAGACAGAAAGAGCCGTCTGCCTTAGTCGCGGAGACGACTGGTGCTCCCCACTTAGAAATAATCCATCTAATAAACCCTTTCTTGAACTACTCACCTACTTGCTTACTAAGCTCCCTCCTCTCTCTCAGGGTAATGTAGCGCACTGGCAACGCAACAGCTTAGCATTTTCCACTAAGTATATCCGGAAATCTAACTTGCGCCTGGGAGGTAGCCATCTTACCTCCATGAATATGTCTGGAAAGTAACTAACTACGGGCATCAAACTAAGATCGTCGACCGAAGCATCTAAAGAATCCAAGAAACTGAGCATGAATGACCCTCATGGGTCGCAAGAAATCTCGAGAGTCCCACCCTGGCATGTCAAAAGCTTACCAACTCCCCTCTCACAGTCAAGGATGGCACCGTACATGATCAACCAATCCATCCATGGGATAAGCCTGTAACCCATAAAACCTAGTACATGCACGTCACACTCAAACTCGATGCCAAGAATAGATATCCTCAAACCTCTACACATAGATAGGTGAGTCGTACCTCCTATGGGGTTTGAGACAACTACTAGATCAGAAACTATAAAAGTATCTATGTGCAGATTATTAACAGAAGAACTGGAAATGAAATAATGAGAAGCACCAGAATCGAACAAGGTCCTAATAGAAAAGTAGAAAAAAGAAATCAAACTTTTTACATCGACCTTCCTACTTCTATCCTGACTTCTACCACTAGTCTTAGTCGCCTCAAGCGCATGAATTTATGCTCCGGATGCAGTTGCTCCCTATCCCTGCTTCTGAGGGCACCGCTTGCTATAATGTCCCATCTATTCGTACTGAAAACAAGCAACCTTCTTAGCCGTCTTCTTGCAATATTTGATGAAGTGTCCCATCATACCATACCCATGACACTTCACTTCCTTCTTGATCTGTGCTTTATCTATCTTCTCTCGCTCTCCAATACCTGTCTTGGTCACCTCAGTCTCATCCTATTGTTTACTCTCCTTTCCATCCTCATGCATAAGAGCCATATCCACAAGCCTCTCAAACATAGCTTCCATCAGAATATGCATCAGTGATAGTCTTGGAGGGCTTGGTTCAGTTCCTTCGTAAACTTGAAAGCCTTCTTATGTGCAGTATTAACTAGATCTAAGCCAAATCATGCTAAATCATTGTCCTTAACCGACATATTAACCTGTCTCGGACTCAAGAACTTTTCCAATTGCATACCTTCTTCATCTTATGATAAAAACTTTTTCTCGAATTTATCCTTGAGCTCATCCCATGTCTCTACGGCTTGTTTTGCCTCAGCTACTTCCCACGAATATGACACCTCTCCTTTCAGTTTTGCCAAACGACCAATTGAATCCTCCTCTTGTCATCAAGCTCTAATATCCGATCACACGATCAGTCTCCCTAAGCCAATTGCGAGCATCTACAAAGCTCCCAATCCAAGAAATGGCTTGCCGCCCATAGCAGAAAAATCCTTATAGAGCTTACATAAATTAACCACTGGATTTGGTGGAACTATTGCGACTATCGCTAGAGTTGGGGAATCTCCTTGCCCTTCGGTAGGCGTTGTAGCTTCAACATATCTATGGAACCATGTCAAAATGGGGACACCCTATGGAAAATTGGGAACCCCGGACATGTTAAAAAGAAAAGAGATAAGGATTCAAAAAGGGGCCAAGGAAATATTGTAGTTGACTTGATGGGATATTTTTCAAAAATAGGTTTTTCTTGAAAATTCTTTACTTTTAAAAACACTTTTTCATAAAAAAATCTCTAATCTTGTAACATTAGGCTCTGATACCAAACGAAACACCCCACACCCCTTAACATCACCCATACGAGGATGCATTAAGGTTTATGAAGTGCTTAGGTATAAAGTAACAACACCGAGACTAAAATGCACAAGGCAAAAATATAAAACACAACGAAACCAGAAGTCGCGAGAGAAGTGGTGGTGCCTTGCGAAACACTTTAAAACATTATTTAAATAAGCAAGTCAAATCATAGTGCTTGTTACATTTCATAAATACTAAAGAGTAATTAACATAAAATTTTCTCGTGGAAATACATAATATCAGAGTACATATGCAAAATCATAAAAACCATCCCTCTTAAATATCAATACAATGATCAGAAAACAAGAAGTGAACCAGTACATAAATTTGGAAAGAGTATGAATCCAAGCTAAACCAAATAATCAAGAATCACTACTATGACCTGCCACACTACGAAGCTAGGGAGAAAAGAAAGAGAGAAGGAAACTAGGTCAGACAAATGTCTGTTGAGTTCTAATAATTAATAGCATAAGTTAAGGAAGCATTTAGACAGATGAGCAGTTCTAAGAGCAACATAAATAAAAGCATAAATGAAATAGCATAAAAGATAAACACGAATAAATATAGGCTTCTTATTCATATCCGAAATTTTTTGCACCAACTACCAAGATTCCACAATTACGTTTTACCTAATTTCTACCCATCGATCGGCTCTTCTACCCTTAATGTGATAACCTATGCTAGCTATGGAATTTGGGTTTATCAATCCCGAACTCACCGACAAAAAGGACATATCCATTAATCAAAGGTGTTACAATGACTCATCTTCCCCAATCAGCATGATGTATGCTCATCGTCCCGCCGGAACGTGCATGTACCCACCTCATTTGGACCTCTTACTACCTTGAACAGTAAAGTGTTCCCTCGCCTCTTCCTAGTGTGAAATCTCCATGATAATAGGGATACTTCCTGATATGGGTCCCCAACCAAATATGCAATTGACACACATCACCCTAGACTTGGCCACTATTCATTATTTTATTAGGCCTCTTTTCTTCCTCAATCAGCCCCATGCTGTCGGAACGGACCTAAACTAGGATTTCATTATGTTATTAGACCTCTTATCTTCCCCAATCATCCCCACGCTGTTGTAACAGACCTAATCTATGAGCTACTTATCTTCCCCAATTATCCCCACGCTACCGGAATGGACTCTCTATATCTTAGCTTATTAATTTTATTCAGAATTTAACTTAGAACAATTTTAGTTTATTAGTAAGCCCAATATAACCTTATGTTATATCACTAGGTTGTATTAACATTCCTAATTAATGTTCTCTTTTTATACAACTATTCCCATGTTACTTAATATTCAATTAAGTTCAGTATGTTCCAGTTTACATGTTCTCCAACTATATGTTAAGTTTTATCCCCAATTTACAGTCCAATCTGATTACAATACCTAATCGGTTTCAATATGCCCAAAAATCACCATTTATTCAATTCCAAATTATTTCAATTAAACGCAAAAATCACGATAAAGGCCTACGCTCTCTTTAGGCCTAGGCTCAGTGCTAAAAGAAAAAGGGCAATGGTCTAGGCTGCTCATAAGGTCTAGACTAGAAAATAAACAAAACAAATAAAATAGGCATAACCCGTATGTAAGTAAAACCACAATAAAGAAGGGGATAAGAAGAAGGAAAATTACTTATAAACAGTAAACAACTGGAAAGAAATAGGCATCAACAGTAAATAAACTACAGTAACTTATAGAAAAACTAAACATATAAATACCGTAAATAATTATAAACATAAAACTTGCAAATTAAAACTATTTAATTATCTAAACTTTCCTACGCAAATAAATAATCTAAAAATTACATAAAAACTCACAGATCTGTTGATCAAAGCTTCCTTTATGACCTTCTTCTTAGATCTAACAGAACCTCCACCTCCAAAAGTATTTATAAAATAAAATATTTAAAACTTAACAACTTCTTTATCCCCTTAAATATTTAATTATGTGGCCCTTCCTAATTTTTAGGATAGCACAGGGGAAGAAGAAGGAGAAGATAGAAAGAATGGATGTGTAGAAATGAGAGAGGCTCTGCTAGTCTATTTATGGGGGTTACTAGATTCCCTTAATCGTCCAAATTCAAGATAAGATTTTGTACAACCATGTCATTGGACCAATAAGAAAGCACCAAGTTAGCCCTTAGTTCAAAATAGGCCAATAAAACTTAGCCAACTCAGCAAAAATAATGTTTGAATTATAAAATTGTTTGCTGCCTTGCGTGCATGCCAAGGCACGCAAATTTATTTCCCTTAGTTTAAAATAGGCCAATAAAACTCAGCCAACTCAGAAAACATAATGTTGGAATTATAAAATCATTTGTTGTCTTACGCGTATGCCAAGGCACGCAAAATTTTCGGCCTTTGTCGACCCACCCGCCTACTTGGGTCGACACGTGGGTCGACCCAAGTGGGTTGGGTTGCACAGTTACTTCTTATTATACATACATACATATATATATATATTAAATTTTTAGAATTCTTCTTTCATTAATAATAAATTCATTTTAACTCCGATTTTAGCAAAGCAAGTGTCCATTTTTATCAGGAAATACAACGGACCTAATGGTGCTAGTCCTAGTGTACAATTCTGAATATTATTCCTTATTAATATTTAGTTTATTAATCTTTCATATTTAATTATCGTTTATTAAAATTTGGGGTGTTACATTTTTTGAGAGCCATCGGAGTTCTCAGTATATTCTAGAGGTATATTTTTGGTCAGGGGAGCACATTCTCCTAGGTATTATTTGTTTGGAAAGTTTCTGATTCGATTCCTAAATCACAAGTTTTGCTATTTTTAATTTTTATCAGGAAGGTAAAAATCCTTTGCGGTGTTTAATTAATTTAATCCATGGTGAGATTGGATGTTGTGATTGACCTAGTATATGCTTAACGATGTGGTCCTATTTCTCTGAAAATTTTACGTTTTCCTTGTTTGATCCATATTTTTGGATTAGTTTCCTAGTTTCCATCGTGAAGCATCGTGATCTCTTCTCAATGGGGTGTTGTACTATTATCACTTATATGTTAGCAAAATTTAACCTTTGGCACCCATCCTTTGTTGTTTCAATGATTTTGTTTTATGTTGATGTTTTACATGTATGTGTTTTTATGAGGTAAAAACCCATTCCGCAATCAGTGGCGTGGTCTCACAGAATCACTGAATGTTTCATTTTACTTGATTTTTCTCGTAATTGGTATTCCAAATTGATCCATGTATTATTTTATTATAATGCTCAGGTCAAATCGAGCTTGTTTCTAGGTTGTCTTCAATTGGATGTGCAGCTCATGGAGTAAAGTTGAAAGTTTACCTGTCGTATTATTTTATTTTTGTTGTATTTTGTTCTGCCTGTCAGCATTTGTAAGGTCAAAATTTTATAACTGTCCAGCTGATAGGATTTATTTTAACTCTGATATATTTTGTATCTTAGAGTGACAATTCATCTACCAGTATTATTATTTTAGTTTGTTTTTTCCATTGTGAGATTCTGTGCTTCTTATGTTGGTTTCTTTTTCCTTTTCTTTTTCTTTTACCCTAACAATCTACATTTTCGACAATTAGTTGTTTGACATTAAAGTACATCAGTCGTATTTAGTGTCAACTTTCGATGGTCAGGAAGATGGGTCGTTACATTTGGTATCAGAGCTAAAGGTTAGGCGAGAACCTTAGCTCTAATGGGGTAATTCATCAAGATTGGGTATGCGAAACCCTGAGATGAGTTTGTGAGAGTTTATTTAAACACGAGATGTTAATGTTATAAAAATGTATTGTGTTAATTAGTCAGTTGAGTCATTTATGAATTCTAGTCGAGAAGTGGGATGCCATGAGGTCGATAGGGATTTTTAAACACTTTGTAACGACCCGGAAAATCCGTTTAAAATTTTTATTTTAAATAATTTGATGGAAAAATGCGACTGAAATTAAAATTTTCATTTTAAAATAATATTAATGCCAGTGGAAATAGTCAATTTTCAAACGATCTCTGTTTTCAACGAAAACACTTTCGTTGGAACCGGAATGTCAAATTATTGCTAGGTTTCAATTTTTAGAATTTTTCGAATTAATATGTGAGCGTGGCAAAGGAAAATGTGTTTTGTCGGTTTTAATCAAATTTAATCGACTGAAAAATAGCCATTTTTCAAACAGTCTCAGAATTCGACGAAATTAATTTTGTTAGGACCGTATCGTCATAACGAAGACAAATATATTTTTTCTGGATTTTTCTGAGTCCGTATGTGGCCTCGGTGAATTTATTTATTCAAACGAATTAAATTAATAAAGGAATTAACTTTTAAATTAAATAATTCAGGCCACAGACAGCCGTTTGAGCTCACGGGACCTGTCCCATTGGATCCGGAATATGGGTTATTGGCTAGGGTCAATTTCTGCTGGACTGGAAATGGATCAGTTTAATAGTAATAGACTTATTTGTAAAATAAGCAATTAAATATTATAAATAATTGAGAAAAATTAAAACCCTAACACTATTCCCGCTCGTTGTAGCCGCCACCCACCCAAATCCATGGCCACCGACCTCCGAACTTCCTCCACCAGATACTCCTTCATATTAACGAATTAAACCTCCTCACATATACCATATTGAAGAGAATTTCCTCATCTACATATCCATACGATTTGATCGTCCCCTAGTTGCCCGAACCGAGAGCACCAACGCCCCAAAACCCGTCGCTTCGTACCGCCGTCGGGCCCAGCAGGGTGCACCGAGCTCGCCGCCACCACCCCCCATCGAAGCGCCATCCGTTTCTCCCCAGCACCCCCCTGTTTGATCGCCCTCTCAAGCATCGATCCGCGAGAAAACCTAAACCCTAAGATTGAACAATTTCTGGAAGTGTCGGCCTGTAAAACTGAAGGAAGAAGAAAGGTTTTTCTCTTTAATTAATTAATTAATATAAATACCATCCAACTTAAATTAATCATAACTCTTTCATTCGAAATCGAAATTCGACGATTTCAGGATCGTCAGGATCATAATTCAGAGGGTTATTTTTCTAGATTGATTGAGAACAATTCTGAACAAGTCAGATTTTTGGTTAAATTCAAAGTGAATCTATTCAGAATTCAATATCGGTGAGATTTCTAAATTTTGAATAATTAAATAATTTAATTATATTTGTTATGTGAATCATTGTATGTTATTATTTCTGATCTGCGATGCTGTGATTGTTGTATGGTTGTTAATATGTGTTGTGATGTCATGATATAGCCATGCTAGTTTAGATCTAAAAATTCTGATGTAATCTCTATAAAGTTCTCATCTTTATTATTTTTATTTTTTATTTTTATTCCTTTGTAGAAATGAAAAATTGAATCTTTGTTTGTTTTACAAACAAAAATGAAATTTTGAATCTTTATTTTGTTTTACAAATTAAAAAAAAATGAATCTTTATTCTGGTTTACAAAAGAAAGTTTAAGTCCTTATTTTTTTTGATTCACAACAGTAAATGAAAATTTGAAACCTTATTTTGATTAACAAAATAAAGAAAGGTGAATCTTTATCTTTGATTCACAAATAAAAAGAAAAGTTAGGAATTTTATTTTGTTTTACAAATATAAAAGGGAACTTAAATCTTTAATTTTGATTTATGATTTATAATATAAAGAAAGTTTAGACCTCCCAAATTTCAATTAAAAGATATATAAAGTTTAGATATTTTATTTTGTTTTAAAAATTAAATAAAGATGAGAACTTTATTTTGGTTCATGAGAATTACACACCAAATCATATGTTGGGTTGTTTGTGTTGACATTGAAAATCACGACGTTGGATAAATTATAGAAATGGTTAGACGAAAACCATTATATTTTTATTATCATATTTTGACACCAAATTGACATGTGTGTTAGATAAGAAAATATGTAAAAATATAAGATTCACATTTTTCTATGTAAAAATATAAGATTCACATTTTTCTATGTAAAAATATAAGATTCACATTTTTCTATGTAAAAATAATAGATTTACATTTTTCTATGTAAAAATGAAAGGTTTACATTTCTCTTTGTAAAGGTAAAGAATTTACACTTTTCATCGTAAAAGAAAAAGAGGTAAGAACTTACATTTTTCAATGTAAAAGAAAAAGAGATAAAATATTTACATTTTATAGAAACATAAAAAGTACATTTTTATGTATTAAAAATGAATTAGATAAAAAGTACATTTTTATGTATTAAAAATGAATTAGATAAAAAGCACATTTTTATGTATTAAAAATGAATTAGATAAAAAGTACATTTTTATGTATTAAAAATGAATAGGATAAAAGGTACATTTTAATGTATTAAAAATGAATTAGATAAAAAAATACATTTTTATGTATTAAAAATGAATTAGATAAAAAGTACATTTTATGTATTAAAAATGAATAGGATAAAAGGTACATTTTAATGTATTAAAAATGAATTAGATAAAAAAAATACATTTTTATGTATTAAAAATGAATTAGATAAAAAGTACATTTTTATGTATTAAAAATGAATAGAATAAAAAGTACATTTATTTGTGTTTGGTGTAAATAAACAAGAAAAACTAAAAAGGAAATAAAAAAAACGGGAATTTACTCTATTTACATTTTCTTATGTAAATAGGAAGAACAAATTATGCGATGACATTTTATTTACATTTTCTTATGTAAATAAAAAGAACATACTTATAGTGGAGGCACCTATTTACATTTAGTTAAATAAATAAGAAGATGAAAACATTTATTTACATTGTAGCGTAAATAAATAAGAAAATAAACATATTTCATTTATGTACATCTAGTATAAAATGAGTCACGATTTAAATAAGTGGATTGTTATTTGCAAACTAGTTGCAAATAAAAATATGAATGTATGAAACACATTTTATCATCATGGTAAGATACGAGAAAAGAGTAGAAAGTAGAAATGTAAATTTTATCGTTACTTTAGGTGCGATAAAAAGAATAAATTATAATAGTTGAAATCGCCAAATGATATATATATATATATAGTTATATATAAAAATGAATATAAAATTTAACGAAACGCGCGCGGCAGTTCATGTATAGGCAATCGTTACTTTAAACGATTATACCAAAAGATCCGACCGTTAGTTTTTCCCAAAACTGGAACCGTTAGGACCGCTTTGGGAAGAGCTTTCCAATGATATAAATTTCATCAAAATCCGACGGTTATATTTTAAGATATGTGTAAATCAAAATTGGTAAAAACAGCGCTAGGGCCGCCCACTGACCCGAAGCGTCGTTTATTTATTTTGAGCTATTTTCAAATAAATAAAAATAGTGATAAATAGTTATAAATATATATGAAATGTTTTAAATGATAATTATGCGACAATTATTTGAAAAGACCGAGTTTAACTCATTTCAAATAATTGCACGGCAATTAAATCAAAGATGTAAGAAGACGACGGTTGAAGACCGGCGATCTTCACATCGAATGGACGACGACTACTGATGCCTTGGACTGACTTGCTCCCAGGACGGGGTTGCAGCAGTAGTTGTCCGGACGTGTGTGTTGGTCGTGCGGATAAGCGAGCGCCTCTTTGGTGTCTCCGGTTTCGTTAAGACCCAGAACGGACTTGTAAATGGATGCGTGTCTGACGTTGGAATTCATCCCATGTAATTTAAATCGATTTGTATTAATATATGTCTGTTTGGTGGTGGAGAATTTATTCTCTGCTTAACACCCTGGTATATAGTAATAGTTATCGATCGCAATGTGGCACGCCAAGATGCAATGATCAAGGCTTTTGTTGAAAAGCAGGCCTTGTGGTTGATGATCAAAGCATAGTCTGTTTAGGCATAACTTTGTGTATAGCGTGTCTTCGCGAGCCTCACACCCTGGTATGAGTCAAAAACGGGATATGGACCGTAGGGAGTGCACACATTTCTTTCTAGCTAGGGGTAGTGTCAGAGCTTAAACCGGCTGGCATTTTACTTATATGGATGTTGGATTGAGGTACCTCAGGTTTTATAGGTCGGAAGTGGTCATACTATAGGTCCAAAGGGACCGGGAAACGTGTGTTCAGGCATAACTAATCCACTACAGCCCTACCGCTCTAAGGGTTGCCCATAGGTGTGATCCTGAGGCATTTGCTAGAGTGTCTCGAATCGGAAGAGGACGATCCCTAGCCTCGATTTCATGACAGGAAACCAATTCCCAATACGACGACATTTCGGTCTTGATTGCAGACTTATATACGACGACATAGTAGGATGGGGTACTATGCCGTCTAGGATTGATATATTTATATGAAGTATTTTAATACTGCTTAGACACTAATAATAATATTAAAATATTACTTTACACGTATTAAGCATGTTTGATCATCATAAGGGAAAACTCTATCCTCCTGTGTGCATTGCATTGTGTGATTGGACTTGAGTCTTATGATGATTTCATTTTTCAAAAATCATTTCGTTGTTTTATATAAACTTTATAAAATTATGCACTGGCAATCCAATGGAGTAAACCCGTTCCGCATTAGCGGCGTGGTCCTGTGATTCGCCATATTGATAGTTAGTATAGAAAGATTTCTCATACCAGTCCCATGACTGACTCGATGTTTGTTTCACTTTGCAAACTCGGGTGCCCTCTATTTACACGGGCAGCCAAGTGACAGGTTCTTAGGGAGACATTTTCTGCATTGAAGACTACTTGGAAGGAGAAGGCGAAGACTCTCTTTTATTTTTATCTTCTGCTTTTAGAGACTTTATTTTATCTTGGATTTTGATGTACGTTTGGAGTTGGAGCTTATTTCCTTTGATTTAGCCTTTCATTTTGCTAAGTTGTATCCTGTAAAACTACGTACTCTGTGGTTCTGTTTCATGTGATGTTTATGACTTATATCTTTCTGCTGCAATAATTATGTGTTATGATATTATCTGAGACCTGTTATTGTTATAAATATGTTGTATTCCAAATGATTATCCTTACTTTCGGTCCACGGAAGTTGGGGTTATCACACACTTGAACAAGGAAATTGGACATGATATTGATTTTTGAAAGTTGGCAAATGAATTATTTTACCTAGGATATATTCATTTATAAAGAAATATATTTTTCTAAAGTATATATATGTATGTATATTGTTGTTGGTTGATGATAATACTAAATTATTATCATTATTGTTCGTTTAGTCATGCTAAAATAGTTTAAGAGCGTTGACTGTTGCTTGTAAATTGTTGATTTATGTTCCATTTATATTTGGACAATTATTAACAGTTTAAGTGTAGTGGAATCAAATTCTTTTTGTGAATTAAGCTTCGCAGTTTGATTATAAGGTGTTCGAATAAATATTAAGTTAAAGTCAGCATTTAACAAAAGTTTGTTATCATAATCAAAATTATAAATGGAGTATTTAGTAAACAATTTTTTCATAAAATTTTCTTAAATTATAAGTTGATTATATGAATTTTGGCAATTAAGTAAGTTCGTTAGTGTTATACATTTTGAAAATGGTTTTGATTTAAATAATTCCAAGATTGGTCAAAAGGATTTGTTAGAAAAGAAACATTAATTTTACTTAAAAATATTTTGAAGTTTAGATATTCCAAAATTTTAAGTTTCCTTAAAAGAAAATTTTATGAAATTAAAATTCGTTTTATATAATGAGTTCATATTTGGAAATTTCAATTAATCCGTAAAGAAATCTTTGTAGCTCATATTCAAATGAGTTAAGTGGGTAGAAGTGTTCTATTAAGCTTAGTTATTTAAAATCATGGATTGACCTACGATTTATATATCGTTTGATGTTGTTTGAGCTAATCCACTAGACATTATTTCTTTAGACACCCTAAAGAAAATGTGTCGAAGGGTTGACTCGGTTGGATAATTCATATTTTGTTTGTATATCTATTTGAATTTTGAATTAAAATGGAAAATTTGATAATTTTGGATAGTCAAAATTTTCAAGTTGTATATGGGAAAAAATAGCTTAGTTTATAAGTAAACCTAAGAGAGGATGGTCATAATTTTATAAATTTAATGAAGTTTGAACGTAAAATTAAATTTACTTAAAACAAGCTCGCCGCGTAGCGGTAGTTTGTAAATTTACGATTTGAAGTTCAAATGAATGTGTAGGATACAATATAAGTTAAAATTCTTTGAAACAAGATTCTTTCAAATCTATTGGATTATAGTTTTCGAATGGAAGAGAAAATTTAAGATTTCATCTTGTAGATTTTTAGTTATGTCAAAATCAAATTTTCAGAAAAATCATGGTTTGATAGTTTGTAAATTAAAAACTAATAATTAAATTAAATAGTGAAAGTGATGTAGTAATGATTGGTATAATTAAAAAACCGGTCAAAAATGAGTACGTAGGATATACGTAGATTGTTTGGTACGTAGGAGATATATATAGTCTAGTGTCTGGATACGTAATTTCACACCAATCAAAAAAAGGATCTCTCACTTGATTCTGATAGCGAACACATGGTTTTAATTCTTGAGATGATATGGAAGTTTTCAATCATAGTAATAGCTATATAAGGAAGACAGATGTTCTAATCGAGAAACCCTATCTATGTATTCGAGCAAGTGCTTAGATCAAATTTAGCGTATGAATAATTTATGTGTATCATATGAACTTTAATATAATTATATTTAGTAGTTGCGACTCATGTAAAGGTCTAGGTGATATTTATTAAACATTTTAAATAATGTTAAGTGTTCGATTTTCCTTAATGGAATCTGTTTGATTATTGTGTTAGTTTATTCCATTTTTGGAATTTGATTGTTTTTAGGTGGGTTTACTGTGTGCTTTTATAGATTACGGTTTATAAAAAAAGTCGCTTGATTTGAACTTAAATCCCTGTAAATTTGAATTTTTTTAAAAACTTTTTCAAAGGAGTTGAAAATAAATGTTTGATGTAAATTTGGAAATAGTTTGAAATGAATAAAATGGGATTTTGGAAGTTTTCTGATCGGAAGACTTGCTAGGTAGATTTAATTACTCTAGTTGTTGTTTTTGGAGGAACCAAAATACCACTGGACGCTCTATGTTTTTTGTTTTAGAGTTATATCATGCTTCGGTGGGAGGAGCCCTCTCTTTGAGATCATTGATTTTGTTTTAGTTTTGTTTATATTCAAAGTGATTTGAATATTAAACCCGGGAAGGCAGTTCTAATGTTTCCTTTCAGAAAAATTGATGCATATTGGTTTGTTATAGGATAAACCTATGTGATTTGGTTGCATATGCTTGTTTATTGTTTATTTCACCAATATTTCCTATTGCATCATGTTTAGTTATCGCTATGATTGTTGTGTTGTTTTTACTTATGTTTGTTGTTGTTATTACTTGTTTATTTGTCTAACTCTTTTTCGGGATATGTATGTATATATAGGTTTGGAAGCAAAAGCTTGCTTGCTTGTAGCTTTTGGTTTCATTGTAGAAATATGTTTGTCCAACAAAATGGTACGTATTTTGGATTACATACTGTACATGGTCTTATATATTAGTTTCCTGTGGTTTGGGATGCCTCATCATTGAGATTAGATGTATAGTGTCATATTATGTTGTTATGAAATTTTTCGGATCGAGTCATACAAAGGAGGTGCTGTCGAATTTTTTTGAAGATTTCAGGTGTCAGAAAAAATAAACACAATTTCAGTAAGAAATGTTTTTAAAGTAAAATTAATCGATAGTTTAAACTTAGGGATTTTCTGTCATTCCTTTCCTTTAGGAATTTGAAGGAAGAAATTCTTTTAAGAGGGGGTTAACGGGAATATTTAATTATTTAAACATTCAAAACAATTAGTTTTAATTTTTTTTGATTTGGATTATATTTTAATTGATATTTTAAATGTCGATTCAACTAAATTTGAAACTTTTGAGTTTAAAATCAACTTAAGTTATTTTGAAGTTATCGACAATCCTATTTGGATATGAATGGTAATAAGAAATTATTACCAATATATTTGAATGTTTGAAATTCTAAATATTGGATATCGTAATTAAGTATTAACTTATACGAATTCGATAGTTTCATTTATCATCCTTTAGTTAATCATTATTGATTATAAATTTATTTAGTAAATCTAGTGATAATAATAAATAGTTTGGATTTGAATTGATATCTAGATCATATTTAAAAATAATATTTTAATAGGAAATATAACCAATTTTCAAATGATCTCGGAATTTAACGGAGTTTCATCGGATCTGGAATAATAAATTATCGTATGATTTCAATTTTCGTATCCATTGGAGTTGATGTAAGCGTGCGCGATATAAACGCATATCGATAATCGATTTGAATTTATAACTCGATTTTAAAAATAATTGATAAACAAGATTGAATTAGCTTTCGAAACAAATTCCGTTATTTTTGAAATGTGGGTTATTAGCTATGAATGACAGTTAAAACATCTTGTTTTGAGTTCGGAAATTTTCAAACTCAATGTATAATGATTTGGAGAGGCTATATAACCGTCTTAACCCTTCTTCATTTGTTATAACTTAGCCTCCACTCTCTTTTTCTTCCATCCAATGGCCTAAATTTAACCTTTTAATCCGTCCATAATTAACAAAAATTCCCAACTGGAAAGTTGTTCACATCGACGTTTAGAGTTCAGCCATGGCGGGAGTTCGACGATCAAAGATTATGGATGGCCGAAATCTCCCAATAACCGTGACTAGGTCACTTCCGTTCTTTCTCAGATTGTGTGAAATTGGTTAACTTTTAGTTGGATTGTCTGAAGGGAAAAGGTGCGCAAGGAGGAGGGCTTTAGATCCCCATTTGTGCAGTCGGTCATTGCGGCCGATGATCAGAGTTATTCTGGTTTAAGTGTTTTCCATTCATCGTGGTTATCCTGGCGAAGGTGATGATGATGGTGGCAAGGATTGCCGATGGTGGCGCGCCTCGATCAGGGCTAGGTGGGGTCGAGGGTAGGGCTGGTGGCTCCTAGGGTGTTGCGACATTCGATTTTAGGTGGGGAGCTTAGGTCGAGTTTTATCTGAAAGAAGGATGGATTTGGGTCGTGTTTATTTTAAGCTAATTACATTATTAAGGTTAAGCTAATAACTTAGTTAACTAAATTATTTATTTTAATTTGCTTTTGAACTTGTACCATGTGTATCTCTTTCATACAAGGTTGGATTCGAGCGAAACAAGTTGCGATGGGTTCGTGTTCGCGAACACCACGCGTAGGAGTGGATTAAAGTGCTTTGAAGCTATTTGGTTTTTTATATAATTTCAAATGCCTGCATGAAATTATATAAATTGACGCGAAACCGTCGAATTGGAATGGTTGGTGAGTTAACTCTCACACTTCTAGATTACTATATTTTCATATCGTATAAAATAATATCTATTTTTGAATCAATATTTATTTATATGATATGTTGGTTTGTTTGTTTGTTTGTTTGGTTAATTTACTTCTTTGTTGGTGGTTGTAGCGTCCCATAAATTCTCGATGCTTGAATCTAAACACTAATTCATCCTGTGTCCAAACTCAAGCATCAAAAACCCAAAAAGCTAATAGAAAGAAAATAAGAGAATGATATATAAAGAAAGAAATATTAGAATAGAAGTATAAGAACAGGAACCAGCACCACACAAAATCTCACATCGCAGCGGAATAAAATATAATACATAAATAATTTTATTGAGAGTTTGAAATAATACTTACAAATCATCATAGTACAGCAGTCAAAACAATCTGGACAATTATAACAACCTGCCCTCAAATACAACACACAGCGGACTAATAGTGATAATATATATATATATATATATATATATATATATATATATATATATATCATACATCTGAATTCCTCCAGCTTGCCTCCAGATTTCACAGCATCTGATAACTGAACCTGTAAAACTCGGTCTGACCGAGCCTTACAAATGCCACGGATCGGTCTTGTGAACCAGCATGAGAAAAACTCACTAAGTTTAAATAACATCCATATTGCCTAACTTTAGAAAATCATTTTGAAAGAAAAGGATAATAATAAGACCAGCCCATACATAAACGCATACGGTTTTTACCTTACTATAACCCAAACCATTTTTGAAATCAAAAATATAGTGATATTATAATAGTGTCTATCAAATAAATAACAAAATAGCAGAATGCTTGCGTCTCATGCTCTACATACATAGTATATAATCAAAAACCGCGGGGCTCTTATTGAAGAATGGATTCCAGTTATGACAAGATATGGGACCACCTTCCGATCAACGTACCGAATGTATTATCACCCAATGGTTCTAAGGGCCCACCATCCATCCGCGGAGATACAAAAGCGAAAGTAGAATAAATAAGGAATTTCTCTAGATTGGTTATAATACACCCTGCTTAGGTGCGATCCAACTAGCTATGTTGCCTGCCTGATTTTTATTAAATCCCGGTTGATGAGGCTTGAGGCAACATTTTCTTCGGGAACAGCATGCCACCATTTACTTTGAATGCCACCTCGTCAAACCCGTCAAACCACTAATTGATCTCCTAAAAATATTACGGGTATAAAAAGATAAGAGAAACAAAGTCCTCCGCCACTAAAGTAACACCTTTAAGATGTCAACCGTACGTGATTTGTTAGGCATAATCTGTCATACATTCATCAATACAAGTTGTCCTGGGACTGGACAAACTGAAGGCACTCTCCTATCACATCCAAAGAATCAGTAACGAGTAGTCCTTGCAAATCCGAAATCTCACTTACGACCAAATCACGTCAGAATACCTCTGGTTGCACTCCAGATATTATTCAATAGCAATCCTTCCGCTTACGAAGATCCACGTTATTCAATTGCTCCATCTTCTATCTTCAACGTTACGTACTTACTAGTCGGAATGGTTTTCGAATATAAATTCGATCCCGGTCTTTCTGTACCAACAATAATTGGCAGGATTTTTATAGTCAGTGATTTAACTATCAAAATAAAACAACCATTCATTCATAAAAGGAAAATGAATTCACTGATTCAATACCTAGCATCATTTGGCCTCTTTAATTAACCGTAGATTACTTAACTTATAAATTCTTTAAATATTTCAACATTCGAAACATTTCCATTTCTATTCTACTATTCAATTAAAAACATGGTCTTTAAAACCATTAACGCTTATTAACTCACTTCATTTAACCTATCCTCGCTATCGAACCTGACCATCTCTTAGTCAACAATGAAGTTAATCAAGTTGGGGTATAATTACCTCTCAGACCTTAATAGAACAACATTATTAACTTTGAAATAGACAAAGTTCTCACAAGAATCTACTTTTTTTACGAAATTACATTGATTGTATTAATAGCACTATGATCCACGCTTTCAAAATATTTACATTTATAATATACTTTTATTAATTTGAATAAATAAATCATAAATTAAATAAATTCCATTCAGGCCATTAATCAAGTTTATAAACCACGTTATGACTTGTTTCACTAATTTGGGACATCTACAAATCTTATTTATAAGAATTTGGTTTTCAAAACCTGTTTTATATTCACATTCCTATTTATACTATTTTGTCCAAACTGGATCTGAAATCTCAATTTCTAAATGATTATAAAAACGTAATTACTTCGGTGTTTCAAACAAAATCATATTTCAAAAACATATATGAATAAAATTTTGTAAACTTTCTAAATCGATTGATATCGATTTCAACTTTTTTATTTTTATCGATGATACTACTAAAGTATCAAACCGTGAAATATCAGTCAATTCCACATTGAATAACAATATATAAGCATATTGATAAACATTATCAATAGTAGTGAGGAATCCGGTTGGATTCCTCTAATCTTTCCTCCCCTGTATCACAATGGGTTATATCAATTTCAATACATCAATATGTTATCACAATAAATGGAAATAAACAGTTTAACAATAATGGCCAATAAATCAGTTAACAATGTCCATTCATGCATCCAAATATTTATTAAATACGTTTATATTGTTATAAACATAACAACAAGGTAGGTTACCTGATTTGGAATATAATCATTAAAATAATGATTTATTCAATTAAATTAAACAATGGTTAATTTAATCAACGAGCATTAAAAATATTCAGCATCCATGCAAACAATCATCAAACCATCAATCATTAGCAAACATTGCACACAAAATAAAAACCCATCTTACAGAAATTATAAGCAGGGTGAACTGAGTGAGTTGAACTCACCTTCGATTTTCCATTCATTGTGAAACGGTTTGTTTTACAAGTTTCCAACTGCGTTCAACTCTGACCAAAACGGTTCTAAAATGTTGGGCCCGCCGATACAGTTCCAACGTCTTTGGTTTTGTCGCATTCTGATTAAAATAAAAACATTACAAAATTATACGGTTACGATTTTAATTTAAACTGTTAAAACTTTATTAAAATCTCAATCGTAATCACGTCATTTAAAAACGTCGCCCGCGTTCTTTATATGATTAGGCAATTATATTTTCACCCTTATGTAAATCGACTACTTGTATATATACGGTTCAACATATTAGATAAATAATTAGGCACAAAATAACTTCCCTGTCACGCTGCTCTATTCGCAAAACTAGTCCCGCTAGAATTTGAATAGGAAAATATAAATATACAGGTTGCCTAACACTTACAAGTTTCTATATAAATATAAAGGCACAGATATATATATATATATATATATACACACACACACACACACACACACACACACACACGTGTAATAAACTTACCGATCAGGCACTTTAACACCTACAGGTTGCGTTAAATATATACTAAGTAACCTAAATCTTATTTTTAATTACAATGAGACTAGGCATATTACAATTATCAGGACACGCTGCACCATTTAATTAGACACTATAAACTCATGGTTAGGCATACTTTAAAAATGGGTTTAGGCATAGTGTAACATCATTAGGCACATTTCTATGGAATTTTCATGTATGAAATATTGGATTAGGTGACATATTGTAAACTGTTAGATTAGGCATAAATAATTTTGGGATTAGGCACTTAAATATTCAATTAGGCACAATAAAACTTTATCTCCCTCACGTGCTAGTGCCATTTCACTTTTCTTTTCAAGTTGACTCCACCGATTTACCTTACCACCGCATCTCCTATTCTGAACATCAGACTTCATCTATTGAGCAGTGCGCCACCGCTTATTCTCTCTACACCCCGGCTCACCAGGAAATCCCCTGCTTCTTCCGCACAACTTCCACCGCCAGTATATGTGTTTTCTTCCCATCACGCATGTATGTTGCTGTAACAACCCTGAATTTTGGGGCCAATTAAATTTTTTATTTTAATGAGTTTTGGTTGTTTAAAATAATTTATTTTGAAAAATTAAATATATTCTCTTTAATGTAAATACGGAGCGTATACAATTTGCATGTAATAAAATTTATTCTGTAATGTAATGTAATGTGTGAAACATTAAAACAAAAGATTCAATAAATATTCCAACAAGTTGACAAAAAGGAAAGGTAGAAATTTAAAAATGCAATTTATGAATTTTTTTAATTTTATTTAAATCAATGAATGCAGTATTAATGAAACAACGAAGAGAGGAGGACACTAAAAGCAAATGCAAGAAAAGAAATTAATAGGATTAAGGTAAAACAAATCAATGGATTAAAGGAAGGAATAAAAGCGCACTTAATGGAAAAAAAATGTGTATTTAAAACATATATGTTCTAGATAGAAAGAAGAAAAATTCTTGAGACAATGTATGGTTTGGAGCATTGTTTTTGGACCTTTAGGTATCATAATCATGAAACAAAATTCAAATAGTTATGTTATATGTTTAATGGAGTGATAATAAAGAAATAATAATTTATAATGTTAACCATTCAAAGATATATGTTAGTGCGTTAAAATGTACAAATCCATATGAATGAATTAAAAAATTGTAAATGAGGTAATAATAATAGTTTAAATGTAAAATAAATACGTACGCAAGGGCAATATATAAATCGAATAATAAATGATAAAAGGTAGGGAAATCATTGGGTGAACAAAGGCAAGTAATAATTCAAATTAAAAGGAAAGTCCATTAAACAAGAAAGGTTGGTAAAAATTTAAAAGAAAATAAATTAAAATTCAATAGTGGGAAAAAAGGAAGTAAAGAGGAAAATTTATTTAGATCTTTCTTAGAAAATGGTAGATGACATTAAGTGGACATTAATGAATGCAGTAAAAAGTAAAGTAATGCCATTGGTTTACCTAAGTAAAGTTTTATAAAAAGAAGATACAATTTTAATGTTGATATTTTACAACGAAAATGTTTTACATTGAAAAGATTAAATTTTCAATTTTGTTAGATTACATGAAAAGGCTATAATGGAAAGTTGAATTTTGTTTGTATTTGTAATACGATAAAAGGATTAAAAATTGAAGGTTGCATTTTAATGTTACTTGGAGTTAATTAGGGAACTCTGGTTTTTTTTTGTGTAAAATTGACAATTTTTTTTTTTTATAAATATAGAGGCCATCTAAACCTAATCTATCTCTCCTCATTTTTGATATCCGCCACTTTCATTTTTCCATGGCCTAAACTCTTCCAATCTTCTCCTCAATTTTTCCTTCCTCCATAAAATATCTTCCTTCCTCCATCAATATAGAACTCGACGAGTTTGACAATATTGGAACAGAGGGACACAGCACAACATGCTAGATTTGTTGTAAACCCATTTCTGACTTTCTTTGACTCTAGTTCTGATCATATCCCAAGGTGAGATATTCTGAATTTAATTTAATTAAATTAAATTTAATTATCTTTCTTAAATAATAAATCTGTATATGTGAGAATTCCTATTTACATAACTGATTTTAATTTATTACTTTTCTCACTTATGAATTGGTGATTTGAATGCTATTATCTCTGATTTGCGATGTAATATTTTTTGGATCTATCATTGTAGATCTAAGCACGCGCATCCACTTTACTTATTTGTTCGGATCTATCATTTTAGATCTATATACGCAATGCTAATTTGTTATTTCATTTTAATTCAATGTTGTTTGAGTTGCTCGTGCTGCCATATTTGATGTAATTAAAAATGCAAAATTTTGACATGGAATTTGATGTAATTAAAAAGGCAAAATTTTGACATGGAATTTGATGTAATTAAAAAGGTGAAATTTTGACGATAAAATTTCCGTGCAATTTGGAATGAAATATTGACGATGAAGCACACCTGCATTTTTGATTGAAATAAAAAGATTAAATGTTATCAATGCATTTTATATGCATTTTCATGTAAGATAAAAAGATTATATTTTGTCGACACATTTCATATGCATTTTTCATGTAAAACAAAGAATTGAAACTTTAGGTTGCATTTTTAATGAATTAGGAAGATTGAAATCTAGTGTTACATTTTTATATTTATTTTAATGTAATAAAAGATTAGAGTTTAATGTTTACATTTTAATGCAAGTTAAAGAATGAAATTTAGCATAGTATGTTTATACACAATTTGTTAGTAATGTCATATATGAATAAAAATACACAATTTGTTAGTAATGTCATATATGAATAAAAATACACAATTTGTTAGTAATGTCATATATGAATAAAAATACACAATTTGTTAGTAATGTCATATATGGATAAAAATATATCACTTATGTTAGGAAACATATTTGTAGATAAATATATCAACCATGTTAGAATGTGCTTTGGTCATATAAATAAAAACATCATCTTTAGTAGAAAAGTTTTATAAATGTATAAAGCATCATTTTTAGAAATGTTATGGTAATAAAACATGTCGTTCATATTGAAAATCATGTTATGAAAATAAAATATGCTTAACATTAAAAATTCCATTTTTAATGTAAATTTGGAATTTATAAAAATGTTCATGATTTTAGAATGAAAGCATGTTTACATTAAGAACCCTGTTTTAATGACACATTAAAGGTTACATTTTTTTTTTATATAAAAAAAAATTAAAACATGATTATATAAAAGGATAACATTTTATGACATTAGAATTCATAGAAACTGTTTACATATAAAATATCATTTTTTATAGGAAATTAGAATAATACAGGAAATGAACACATATTTAGCGTTATGTCATTTTAGAGAAAATGAACACATATTTAGCGTTATGTCATTTTAGAGGAAATGAACACATATTTGGCGTTATGTCATTTTAGTAAAAATGAACATATTTTTAGTGTAAACGTTAATATATTAAAAAGAACAATATATGAGGAAAACTTTATTTATATTTTCTATGTAAATAAAATGAATATATTATGAGTGAAAACTTTATTTACATTTTCTTATGTAAATAAAAAGAATTTCTTTAGATGACACTTTCATTTACATTTTCATGTAAATAGGATATGTAGAAGAAAAAGAAAGAAAAGAAACATTTATTCACACGTAGTGTAATGTTTTAATGACATTTTCTATGCATAAAAAAAGGGAATTGAAAGCTACATTTTAGCTGTTATTAATTAATAAATAAATGTGGGAATGGAATTGAAACATTTAACATGATACCGCATAGAAATTTACATTTTTATGTAATCAAAAGACATGAAATTTATACCGCATAAATAGAATTACATTTTTTTTTGTGTAATTAAAGAAATAGAATTTATATGTAAAATAAAATCACATTTTTATATGTAAATTAAGAGTGAGAATTTGCATTGAAAATAAAATTACATTTCTATATGTAATTAAAGAATAGAATTTCACATTGTAAATTGAAAAAAACAAGATTTGACATGTAATATTAATTACATTTTCCATGTAATTAAAAAGTAGAATTTGACGGTGTAATCAAAGTCACATTTTTGTATGTTGTTAAAGAATAGGAATTTGCATGGTAAATAAAATCACATTTTTGTATGTAATTTTAAACTGATAGAAATTTGCACTGTTATGAAATGTAATTTAAAAAGAAGGATTTTACATTATATTGAGAATTACATTCTTAATGTAATTAAGAAGAAGAATTGGACATTGGAACCAAAATTACATTTTTTTTACGTAATTTAAAAAGTTAGAATTTTTCACTGTAATTAAAAGGGGAATTTTACTGTGTAAATAAAAGAAATAAAAGAATGGAATGTAATGTTGAATTATATTTACATTTTAATGTCAATAAAAGAAATAAAGGGAAGAATTCATCATTGAATTATAATTGACATTTTTCATGTAAATAAAGGAATGGAAGAATGAAAGAATGAAAGTGGACATTGGAATAGAATTTACATTTTTATGTAAATAAAAAGTTAAAAGACTTATATTTACATATTTATATATAAATATAATTAAAATTAATCGAATCGAGCGCGGTAGTTCGCGTTTTGAAATCGTACCTTTAAACGACTATACCAAAAGATCCGACCGTCGAAATTTCCCAAAGCTGAAACCGTTAGGACCATCTTGGAAAGATATTTCCAACAATATAAACTACGTTAAAATCCAACGGTTAGATTTTGTGAAATGTGAAAATCAAAATTGGTTGAAAACAGCGCCAGGGTCGCCCATTGACCCGAGGCGTCGTTAAATAAAGATTTGATTACTTTATTTAATTAAATAGGGATTAATCGTTATAAAATAATAATAACGATAAGGAAGGATTTTCATTATATATATACGAGAATTATTTGGAAAGTCCGAGTTTAATCTCATTCCAAGTAATCAAGCGACGTTAAGAATCGAAGTTTGGAAGACGGCGAATGAAGACCGTCAATCTTCCCATCGAGCGGACAACGATCGAGGCTCTGAATTGACTTGCTCCCAATTCAAGGGTCATGATCATTGTCCAAACGAGCATGTTGATTGCACGGATTTGGTTTTCGCTCAGACCCAGAGCATAAGCTTATAAATGGATTGTGTGTCTGACATTGTACTCCGATAAAATATCATGTTATTGATTTTCTGTTTCGGCTGATTTTTGGTCGTGATTTTGATTTCGTGATTTTTGTCTCCGATTGAGAATTTCGATTCTAATGTCTTATGATATTTGTGATTTCATCGATTTATGATTTCGTGATTTTTGTGATTTCGTGATAAACGATGAAATCAAGATACGCGACAGAGGGAGAAGATGGAAGCATCGGCCGAAATTTAATTTCAGTGTATTGTCCTTATGGATAAAATATTAGGTGGTTGTCCTCATGGATAAATTTTAATGGGCCTTTGTCCTTGTCGTTAATTGTCCCTTATTTTAATGTAATAAAAGATTATATAAACTACGTTAAGATCCAACGGTTAGATTTTGTGAAATGTGAAAATCAAAATTGGTTGAAAACAGCGCCAGGGTCGCCCATTGACCCGAGGCGTCGTTAAATAAAGATTTGATTACTTTAATTAATTAAATAGGGATTAATCATTATAAAATAATAGTAACGATAAGGAAGGATTTTCATTATATATATATACGAGAATTATTTGGAAAGTCCGAGTTTAATCTCATTCCAAGTAATCAAGCGACGTTAAGAATCGAAGTTGGAAGATGGCGAATGAAGACCGTCAATCTTCCCATCGAGCGGACAACGATCGACGCTCTGAATTGACTTGCTCCCAATTCAAGGGTCATGGTCATTGTCCAAACGAACATGTTGATTGCACGGATTTGGTTTTCGCTCAGACCCAGAGCATAAGATTATAAATGGATTGTGTGTCTGATATTGTACTCCGATAAAATATCATGTTATTGATTTTCTGTTTAATATATAAGTGTTGGTGGCGGAGAATTTATTCTTTGCTTAACACCCATTTATATATTGATGGATGATCAATGGTACGGTATGGATTGACAATGTGGCATGCTAAGATATTAAGATCAAGGCTTTTGTTGAAAAGCAGGGCCTTGTAGTTGAAGACTATAACATGACTTCGCGAGTGTGACGCCCCGCCCCGCACCAACCGACATTTACTCCAAAAGTGCGCTGTACACATGTCCAGTTAGCACGGAGCGGGTCGCCAGAAGGAAAAGGAAGAAGGAAGTAAACATACAAAGAACCTGTAGAAGGTCTCAAAGCGCATAGAACAAAATATACTAATAACATACTTTACATAAAACAGGAGAGACAGTGCATAAGCTGAAAATCAGAACTAAACATCATAGCAGCGGAAATCCAAAATACAGCTTATTACAACTTCAAACTGTCTCAAAACAAAAGTAAGATAAATGTGGAACACTACTAATGCCCAAGTAGCGACCACCAACGACACAGGGAGAATGTGTATATATATATATAATACGTGGAAGCCTCCTGCCCGCCTCCGAATCAGCTACTCGCGCATCACCAGCTAACATGTCTCTAGTCTGCTCGTGTGAGCACCCAGAGTAATAAGAGGAGACATAAAACTCTGGGTCAGACATAAAGCCTGGTATGAGCGATAAGCATCTAAAGTGAACAATAACAGGTAGACTAAGACATACCTGAATCTGGACCTGCAACCAAAGAATTAGCACTACATACTGTACAACACTCTAAGGTATCATATCAAACGGTATAAAGATACGGAGGTGGGGGAGGTGTGCATGTCATGATGATGGCAAACAATCAAGCATAGCATCCATCCTCACATCTCTCACTCAGTGCGTAAAGCATACGATATTCACCACTTCGATCACCCAACATTCCTTGCTACGATCACTTTGCCCCATGAAGTCATAAATGGCTTCACTGCACTGATAACGTAGCCACTACTTCCTCGCTATGTCCACTTGCCCCATGGAGTTATTCACCCCATCTGCGCTGGCTCACAGCCTTACCAATCCTTACTATGTCCACTTTGCCCCATGGAGTTACAAGAACCCCACTGCACTGGCTCATAGTCTTACTACGCATCACCTTGCCCCTCGGGTCGTAATGACCCTACTGCACTGATAACGTAGTCTTGCTACCACCACTTTGCCCCTCAGGTCGTGATGACCCTACTGCACTGATAAGTAGCCATCATCCATTCATAGTGGTGAATCGAAGTTATGAACGTCGACAACTCCTTAGCACACGACCCGCAGCAAAGTCCAACTATGAAGTGAATTCATTGGTTCCCAACTGGTTTCGGGATCCTGAGCTCTAACTTCCATTTGGACTACCTTTGCATTTCGGGTCATTGGTCATTACCATCGAATCGGATCGGATCAGCCTTCACATTCTTCATCGGATCGGGTCGCGCCTCCTGCATCGGATCGGGTCGTGGTCCTCCAGGTGATCGGATCGCCCTCCTCCATGGTCTCGTGAATCCAGTCTCCATCGGATCGGGTCTCCACTTCTGGTCGGATCGTGAATACTCCATACGGATCGGATCGCGCTCCTCCATCGTCTCGTTGTGCATCGGATCGTGGATGCTACCTTCCTCTAGTCGGATCGTGATATGAAGCACGAGTGGATCGGATCGTAATGCTCATTGGCGATCCGGGTCGGAGTACTTCAGTTTGGCACGGCGCTGCATCGATTCGCTTCGCGGCCTTGCACAGACGGTTTGGTTCGGAGGAGGTGACTCGACTCGTGGGGATGCCCCCACGATCCCATAGGGCGATCCGATCGTCCCTCAACCCCCTATGCGATCCGAACCCCTGCACCTTGTCCAGCGAGCTGTTTACGCCCCTCGACGGCGTTTTCGACCATTCTAACCATTCTAAACAGTCACAAAGCATTTCATAGAGTCATAGCAACATACATAATCAACCACAAACATCAAAACATCAATATGATAGGTAAAAATGGATCAAACATACCCAAAATCCCATATTTCCCCTTAAGCATATTTAGGTGAAACTGGTGATAGGATTAGCAAATCTTAACCAAATTAACCCAAATTCGTATCAGAGGTCTAAAACATCATTCCGAATTTTATAAACATTTTTCCAGAATTTTATCATGTTTAAATTCGCTAATTAACACTAATCACCCCTAATTAGCCATAATTAGTGCAAAACTAAGCAAATCACTCACCTTAGCCACAAAATAAACTAAGATCTGAAATGATTCTCTGATTTGATGCGAATTTCAATACCAAACAACAGCTCCTTTGTTGATTTGGTGAAGATCCTTCTTGATTAGGCGTTGCTAAGCCAAATCCTTAACCTAAAGGTGATTTGGAGGTGATTTAGAGGTTGGAGGCCATTTTTAGGGTTCCTTGGTGATAAGTGGAGGCTAGAAAACTGAAATGGAATGATTCTCCATCTCATTTCAGCCCTCCCATAACCCTAATCCCGAAATGGATTATGGGCCTACTCGCTAATCACCCGATTTGGCCCGATTAAGCAGTTTTTCACCCTCCAAATCTTGTTTCAGCCATATCTCCCAAACCTTAAGTCCGTTTGGCTAATGTGACCACTCTACGGAAAGAGAAACCATCAAACGAATCAAATGGAAGTGGTTTCAGGTCAAAATTCCTTTCCAACCAAAAGTTATGGCCAAAACAGTACCAACTAGGGGCAAAATGGTCATTTAAAAATCGACAAAAATCATAAGCATGGGAAATGACTCTAATAAATGTTTCCCAAAGTTACATGACCATACGACTTCACATGGGAAAGAAATAAATATTCTACGATCCTATGATGTGTAGAATACGGGTCATTACACTCTCCCCCCCTTAAGAAATTTCGCCCCCGAAATTCCCTAATCCAAACATACACAAAGGTTCCCGCATGCCTATCAATCATAAAACAACAATCAAACATGCAAACAAGCAAAGCAAGTCTATCCTAACATGCGGAAAACTAAATTGCAAAGTAAATCTTACCAGGCAAAGAGTTCTGGATAAGCCTTCCTAATGCTCTCCTCTGTCTCCCAAGTACAATCATTCTCGTTCTCGCCCCACTGAACCTTGACTAGCTTCACCGCCTTCCTTCGAAGTTGCTTCGTATCATGCCCCACAATACGAATCGGCTTGCGGTTCCCAACCGCCTCGGGTTCTACTTCGAAGTCCTCTAACTGATCAGGTGAAATAGTCACATCTGAGTCGTGAACGAACTTCCTCAACTGGGAAACATGAAATACATTATGAACTCCCGCCATTTTCTCTGGTAAGCCAACTCTATATGCCAAATTCCCGACTAGTTCAAGAACAGGGAATGGCCCAACAAATCTTGGTGCTAACTTGCCTCCCCTGCCAAATCGTATCACGCTCTTCAACGGAGAGATCTTGACAAACACCAAGTCACCAACGGAGAATTTCAAGTCTCTTCTCCTCTTATCAGCATAACTCTTCTGCCTATCTTGGGCAGCTTTCATTTGTTGCTGAATGATCTTAATCTTATCGGAAGTTTCTCTCACCACATCTGGTCCAAGCACAAACTTCTCGCCAGTCTCTATCCAACATGATGGTGAGTTGCATGGTCTTCCGTACAAAGCTTCATATGGAGCCATACCGATACTGGATTGGTAGCTATTATTATATGCAAACTCTACTAGATGCAAATAGTCATCCCATGATCCACCAAAATCCAATATACAAGCTCTCAAGAGATCTTCCAATATGCGGTTCACCCTCTCCGTCTGACCGTCGGTCTGAGGATGATATGCGGTACTGAGATGTAATCTTGACCCTAGAGCCTCTTGTAAGCTCTTCCAAAACCCACTAGTGAACAACGGGTCTCGGTCACTCACAATGCTTTTGGGTACTCCATGAAATCTCACTACCCACTTCATATACAATTCTGCCAACTTGGCTGCCGTTCTGGTCGATTTGACCGGTATAAATCTTGCGCTCTTAGTCAATCGATCCACAATTACCCAAATGCTATCATATCCCGATCTAGTCCTTGGTAAACCATCGATGAAATCCATCGAAACTTGCTCCCATTTCCATTCGGGAATTTCTAATGGTTGCAACAACCCACTAGGCTTCTTTTGTTCGGCTTTAACTAGCTGACAATTCATGCATTTGGATATAAACTTCCCAACATCCCTTTTCATCCCTTCCCAGTAGTAAGTCTGTCTCATGTCTCGATACATCTTATTACCACTGGGGTGTATAGTCAGTTTTGAGTGATGACATTCTCTAAGCACTTCATCTCTCAAACCATTCACGTTGGGTACAACTAGTCTTCCATTCTTTCGAAGCCATCCATCTCGATCAAGCCCATACACATTCATCTCCTCATCAATACCCATCTCTAACTTGGAGATGATTTCTAATAGGTTAGGATCGTCCCTCTGGCTAGAACCAATCCACTCTATCAAAGTAGGTCTGATCGTCAAACTAGCTAGCATAACTGGATCCAATTCGCACTTTGGTCTGAAATCAAACCCCGCGATATACTCCAGTTGCTTCCATTCAAGAAACATTGCCCCTAAGCTGGCATGTCTCCTACTCAAGGCATCGGCTACCGCATTACCCTTCCCAGGTGTATACGCGATATCAAAATCATGCGAAGCCAAGAACTCTAACCATCTCTGCTGACGGAGATTCAGATCTTTCTGAGAGAAGAGATACTTTAACGATTTGTGATCGGTAAACAACTCAAATCTTTCTCCCAAGAGATAGTGTCTCCACATCTTCAGCGCAAATACAATCGCTGCCAATTCCAAATCATGGGTAGGATACTTCTTCTCATGCGGCTTTAGCTGTCGACTAGCATAAGCTACAACCCTACCTCCTTGCATCAATACTGCACCTAGTCCGGTACCACAAGCATCCGTGTATACCGTCATCTCTTCATTCCCTTTAGGAATGACTAACACTGGCGCACGCGTCAACTTCTCTTTTAGACTCTTGAAGGCATCCTCACACACTCCGTCCCAGACGAAGGACTGATTCTTCTTAGTCAACTGAGTCAACGGTGCTGCTATCTTGGAGAAGTCCTGGATAAACTTACGATAATATCCGGCTAATCCCAAGAAACTTCTTACATCTGTAGCATTCTTGGGTGTAGGCCAATCCTGTACCGTAGCCACCTTCGCAGGGTCCACGGCAATACCACTCTCTGAAACAACATGACCCAAGAATCTCACTTCCCTTCTCCAAAAATGACACTTAGAGAATTTCGCTTTCAATTGGTGTTTCCTCAACACCTCCATCACTATCCTCAAGTGACCCTTGTGTTCCTCCTCTATCCTTGAGTAAACAAGGATATCATCCACGAACACAAGAACAAACTTATTCAACTGATCTCTGAATACTCGATTCATAAGATCCACAAAATAGGCTGGTGCATTGGTCAACCCAAATGGCATGACCAACCACTCATAAAATCCAGACGGCGTCCTAAATGCCGTTTTCGGAACACTCTCATCTGCTACTCGAAGCTGATGAAATCCTGTCGCGAGGTCCAACTGGGAGAACACTCTAGCTCCTTCCAGCTGATCAAACAAATTATCTATCCGTGGTAGAGGATACTTATTCTTCCTCGTTACCTTATTCAACTCGCGATAGTCCACACACAAACGAAGGGAACCATCTGCCTTAGTGGCAAATACAACTGGTGCTCCCCACTCGGAGACACTCCTTCTAATAAATCCCTTCTTCAAAAGATTGCTGACTTGCACCCCGAGCTCTCGCTGCTCCCTTGGTGCCATACGACGAAGTGGCATCACTATAGGTCTGGCATCTTTCACTAAATCAATACGGAACTTAATCTCTCGGTGTGGTGTAAGTCCGGTCACCTCCTCGAAGACGTCCGGATACTGGCCAACCACGGGCACATCTGACAACTCATCTTGCGGGATGTCGAGGGAATTTACAAAACTAGCCATAACCCCATCACTAGGTAGACTACCAAACACTACCCTCCGCCCATCATCTGCCCTTACTATCACCAAAAAGCCCTCACAATCTACCACCACCCCGTATCTTTGGAGCCAATCGACTCCCAATATAATGCCATACCCAGTAAAGCCCAAAACAAAGCAATCACATACAAACATACATCCATGACTCGATAAGACCAAATTCCTGCAAATCATACTAAGGCTAGTCGAACCACCAATCGGGTTCGTCACAATCAATGGTCTATCGACTATCTCGGGTTCCAGTCCCAACCTATCTACCAGGTCACTAGATATGAAGGAACGGGAAGCCCCAGTATCAAACAAAACTCGAACTGGTATATCATAAATAGAAAGCATACCTTGAATAACAACATTCTTTCCTTTCTCCGCCGCAGTTGGGGCATTCGATGAAGAAGGAACGGCATCAAGAGCATATGCTTTCACAATCTGCTTCTCCTTAAGAGGTTGCGGACACTTATCCTTCTGATGTCCCACTTGACCACAGTTGTAGCACTTCCTTTCCGCTGGCTTGGCCCGACATTCCTTAGCATAATGGCCCTTCTTTCCACAGCTGAAGCACTCAACATCCTTCTTGCTCTTTTTCTGGCCACCTTTTGATTGGTCCTGCTTCCTCTTATTCTGAGAGCTATTCTTGCCTCCACCGCCTGCTTGCGGCTTTGGCCCTTCTGCCGATGCAGCCTCAGTCTTTGACTTAGGGTAAAGACTCTCTGACCTCAAAGCTTTCCCCACGATCGATTCAAAAGTCTCATCGATGTGGTTAATAAGCCTCTCCCCCAAGTACCCATCCAGACCAGTAATGAACTTCTCATTCTTCTTCTCAGGAGTATCAACGAGAGACAGTCCATACTTCGACATAGTGTCGAACTCAGCAATATATTCAGAAACTGCCCTCCCATTTTGCTTGAGTTCCAAGAACCTCTTGAACAACACTGACTTCTGGGCAGCTGGAATAAACTTCTCGGTAAAGCGAGCCTTGAACTGATCCCAAGTAACTTGGTCCTCTGGAGTAGCTGTTCTGATAGCATTCCACCAATTCATCGCTCGCCCTTGCAGCTGACGAGACGCTAGCCTTCTCTTCATCGCATCCTCAAGACCCAAGTCATCAAAGATACGATCACAGCTATCCATCCAATCTTGAACATCTGTGGCCGACTCCGTTCCATGGAACGGCTTCCCACCAAGATTAATGTAATCTTTGCACAACTTGGCGAAATCGACCCTAGGCGCCTGCACTACTGGGCCAACACCAACTCCGGGATTGGGAATTGCCCCTTGCACTTCTCTAAGCATGTCTCTCATGAGGTTGGTAAACATCACCCTCATGTCAGCGGCATTCCCATTATTGGCCCCTCTACCGGTACCTCTAACATGTCGGCTCATCGTCAATCTGAAAAAGGAAAAACGATCAACGACCCCATAATGGTACTAGGGCAGTGCAACTTCATTCTTATACTACTAATAGTATATATATACATAGCTTTGAAAACCAAAGTAATCACAAATACGCGCTCTCATATACGTACTAACTCTCCCTAGTGTCTTTCCCTAGGTTAACTACGCAACCCAGAGCTCTGATACCAAGTGTGACGCCCCGCCCCGCACCAACCGACATTTACACCAAAAGTGCGTTGTACACATGTCCAGTTAGCACGGAGCGGGTCGCCAGAAGGAAAAGGAAGAAGGAAGTAAACATACAAAGAACCTGTAGAAGGTCTCACAGCGCATAGAACAAAATATACTAATAACATACTTTACATAAAACAGGAGAGACAGTGCATAAGCTGAAAATCAGAACTAAACATCATAGCAGCGGAAATCCAAAATACAGCTTATTACAACTTCAAACTGTCTCAAAACAAAAGTAAGATAAATGTGGAACACTACTAATGCCCAAGTAGCGACAACCAACGAAACAGGGAGAATGTGTATATATATATATAATACGTGGAAGCCTCCTGCCCGCCTCCGAATCAGCTACTCGCGCATCACCAGCTAACCTGTCTCTAGTCTGCTCGTGTGAGCACCCAGAGTAATAAGAGGAGACATAAAACTCTGGGTCAGACATAAAGCCTGGTATGAGCGATAAGCATCTAAAGTGAACAATAACAGGTAGACTAAGACATACCTGAATCTGGACCTGCAACCAAAGAGTTAGCACTACATACTGTACAACACTCTAAGGTATCATATCAAACGGTATAAAGATACGGAGGTGGGGGAGGTAAGCATGTCATAATGATGGCAAACAATCAAGCATAGCATCCATCCTCACATCTCTCACTCAGTGCGTAAAGCATACGATATTCACCACTTCGATCACCCAACATTCCTTGCTACGATCACTTTGCCCCATGAAGTCATAAATGGCTTCACTGCACTGATAACATAGCCACTAATTCCTCGCTATGTCCACTTGCCCCATGGAGCTATTCACCCCATCTGCGCTGGCTCACAGCCTTACCAATCCTTACTATGTCCACTTTGCCCCATGGAGTTACAAGAACCCCACTGCACTGGCTCATAGTCTTACTACGCATCACCTTGCCCCTCGGGTCGTAATGACCCTACTGCACTGATAACGTAGTCTTGCTACCATCACTTTGCCCCTCAGGTCGTGATGACCCTACTGCACTGATAAGTAGCCATCATCCATTCATAGTGGTGAATCGAAGTTATGAACGTCGACAACTCCTTAGCACATGCCCCGCAGCAAAGTCCAACTATGAAGTGAATTCATTGGTTCCCAACTGGTTTCGGGATCCTGAGCTCTAACTTCCATTTGGACTACCTTTGCATTTCGGGTCATTGGTCATTACCATCGAATCGGATCGGATCAGCCTTCACATTCTTCATCGGATCGGGTCGCGCCTCCTGCATCGGATCGGGTCGTGGTCCTCCAGGTGATCGGATCGCCCTCCTCCATGGTCTCGTGAATCCAGTCTCCATCGGATCGGGTCTCCACTTCTGGTCGGATCGTGAATACTCCATACGGATCAGATCGCGCTCCTCCATCGTCTCGTTGTGCATCGGATCGTGGATGCTACCTTCCTCTAGTCGGATCGTGATATGAAGCACGAGTGGATCGGATCGGATCGTAATGCTCATTGGCGATCCGGGTCGGAGTACTTCAGTTTGGCACGGCGCTGCATCGATTCGCTTCGCGGCCTTGCACAGACGGTTCGGTTCGGAGGAGGTGACTCGACTCGTGGGGATGCCCCCACGATCCCATAGGGCGATCCGATCGTCCCTCAACCCCCTATGCGATCCGAACCCCTGCACCTTGTCCAGCGAGCTGTTTACGCCCCTCGACGGCGTTTTTGACCATTCTAACCATTCTAAACAGTCACAAAGCATTTCATACAGTCATAGCAACATACATAATCAACCACAAACATCAAAACATCAATATGATAGGTAAAAATGGATCAAACATACCCAAAATCCCATATTTCCCCTTAAGCATATTTAGGTGAAACTGGTGATAGGATTAGCAAATCTTAACCAAATTAACCCAAATTCGTATCAGAGGTCTAAAACATCATTCCGAATTTTATAAACATTTTTCCAGAATTTTATCATGTTTAAATTCGCTAATTAACACTAATCACCCCTAATTAGCCATAATTAGTGCAAAACTAAGCAAATCACTCACCTTAGCCACAAAATAAACTAAGATCTGAAATGATTCTCTGATTTGATGCGAATTTCAATACCAAACAATAGCTCCTTTGTTGATTTGGTGAAGATTTTTCTTGATTAGGGGTTGCTAAGCCAAATCCTTAACCTAAAGGTGATTTGGAGGTGATTTAGAGGTTGGAGGCCATTTTTAGGGTTCCTTGGTGATAAGTGGAGGCTAGAAAACTGAAATGGAATGATTCTCCATCTCATTTCAGCCCTCCCATAACCCTAATCCCGAAATGGGTTATGGGCCTACTCGCTAATCACCCGATTTGGCCCGGTTAAGCAGTTTTTCACCCTCCAAATCTTGTTTCAGCCATATCTCCCAAACCGTAAGTCCGTTTGGCTAATGTGACCACTCTACGGAAAGAGAAACCATCAAACGAATCAAATGGAAGTGGTTTCAGGTCAAAATTCCTTTCCAATCAAAAGTTATGGCCAAAACAGTACCAACTAGGGGCAAAATGGTCATTCAAAAATCGACAAAAATCATAAGCATGGGAAATGACTCTAATAAATGTTTCCCAAAGTTACATGACCATACGACTTCACATGGGAAAGAAATAAATATTCTACGATCCTATGATGTGTAGAATACGGGTCATTACAGCGAGCCTCACACCCCGCTATGATGGTGAACAATTTGTTTGATTAGTAGGTTAACCAATATAATTTATATACATGGATGGGGTCAACTGAGCGTATGCTGGGTGTGGTCGCTCCACATCTGGAGATTGGGAAATTGTTTCAGCAGAAGCCCATAAGGATAGAACACTAGACTGTTCTTCCAAAGTGCGTATTATATGTATTACGGTGTTTTCTCTTGCTGGGACGTAATCCGTGGAGATACATTCGCGATATGTCTTTCGAATCAGGAGCCATCATGATGGAAACCCAACTTCCCAATACGAGCTTCGCGGTTTTTAGTTGTATGCTTATATGGTGACATAATATATTATGCCACTTACATAATATATTATGCCACCTAGTTTTGATACTTTTATATTCGAAATTGTTTTCTACACTGTGCACTTATGGTATATAAGACGAATTTCGCGTATTAAGCATTTTTGACCCTTATAAGGTAAACCTCTATCCTTCGGCATACGCTGCAAGGGATTGAGTCTTATAATGGTTTCATTTTCCAAAAAGCATTGCGCTTTTTAATGATTTACTTTATTTTTTATGCACTGGCAATCCAATGGAGTAAACCCGTTCCGCATTAGCGGCGTGGTCTTGTGATTAGCCTTACTACTATTAGTTAAAAATTAGCTAAGAATTCTCACACCAGTCCCATGACTGACTCGTAGTTTGTTTCACTTTGCAAACTCGGGTGCCCTCTCTTCCACACGGGCAGTCGAGTAGTTTGTCTACAGGTCCTTATCTCGAGCAGAATTCTGGATTGAAGCTCCAAGCTGTGTCCAGAGCTTAGAAAAGTCTTCCGCTGCAATGTATTAAATTAAATGTAAAATTTATCTTCCGCTGTATTTTATTGTATTCGATGTACTCTGATATTTTGTACTCTGATGTTATATTATCATGATGTAACAAAAGTCTGCTGTTATTGTTCTAATTTGTTGTATTCCCAAAGTTAACGTATTCGGGTTTTGAACGGTCTTGGTCGATTTTGCGATCGATTAAGCGCGGGCGAAATCCGTGTCATTACAGTTGGTATCAGAGCTCTGGTTAGCTCAAAATCTTTGGGGTACAACTCGTTAGAACTAAACAAAAGACTCATCAGAGGTAGGATTAGTAATATCCTATAAAAAGAATACTCATTAGAGATAGGATCAGCAGTATCCTAGAATGAGAAAACTCATTAGAGATAGGGTTAGTAATGCCCTAGAATGAGTTGAGAGTAACAAGCTTATAATATACGTATTTTTAATTATAATCTATTTTAGAAAATGTGATTTTTGAATATATAAAAGTTATATATTTTAAAAGTTAATCAACTAATAAAATTATTGAAACCAATAAAAGAATGAAAATTAATTAGTTAATTAATCAACTTTTAGCTTCGTTTCTTTTCGAGGACGAAAAATTTTAAGTGGGGGAGACTGTAACAATCCTGAATTTTGGGGCCAGTTTAAAATTTTATTTTAAGTTATTTTAATGAGTTTTGGTTGTTTAAAATAATTTATTTTGAAAAATTAAATATATTCTTTTTAATGTAAATACGGAGCATATACAATTTGCATGTAATAAAATTTATTCTGTAATGTAATGTAATGTGGGAAACATTAAAACAAAAGATTCAATAAATATTCCAACAAGTTGACAAAAAGGAAAGGTAGAAATTTAAAAATGCAATTTATGAATTTTTTTAATTTTATTTAAATCAATGAATGCGGTATTAATGAAACAACGAAGAGAGGAGGACACTAAAAGCAAATGCAAGAAAAGAAATTAATATGATTAAGGTAAAACAAATCAATGGATTAAAGGAAGGAATAAAAGCGCACTTAATGGGGAAAAATGTGTATTTAAAACATATATGTTCTAGATAGAAAGAAGAAAAATTCGTGAGACAATGTATGGTTTGGAGCATTGTTTTTGGACCTTTAGGTATCATAATCATGAAACAAAATTCAAATAGTTATGTTATATGTTTAATGGAGTGATAATAAAGAAATAATTATTTATAATGTTAACCATTCAAAGATATATGTTAGTGAGTTAAAATGTACAAATCCATATGAATGAATTAAAGAATTGTAAATGCGGTAATAATAAAAGTTTAAATGTAAAATAAATACGTACGCCAGGGCAATATATAAATCGAATAATAAATGATAAAAGGTAGGGAAATCATTGGGTGAACAAAGCCAAGTAATAATTCAAATTAAAAGGAAAGTCCATTAAACAAGAACGGTTAGTAAAAATTGAAAAGAAAATAAATTAAAATTCAATAGTGGGAAAAAAGGAAGTAAAGAGGAAAATTTATTTAGATCTTTATTAGAAAATGGTAGATGACATTAAGTGGACATTAATGAATGTAGTAAAAAGTAAAGTAATGCCATTGGTTTACCTAAGTAAAGTTTTATAAAAAAAAAGATACAATTTTAATGTTGATATTTTACAACGAAAATGTTTTACATTGAAAAGATTAAATTTTCAATTTTGTTAGATTACATGAAAAGGCTATAATGGAAAGTTGAATTTTGTTTGTATTTGTAATACGATAAAAGGATTAAAAATTGAAGGTTATATTTTAATGTTACTTGGAGTTAATTAGGGAACTCTATTTTTTTTTTGTGTAAAATTGACAATTTTTTTATTATAAATATAGAGGCCATCTAAATCTAATCTATCTCTCCTCATTTTTGATAGCCGCCACTTTCATTTTTCCATGGCCTAAACTCTTCCAATCTTCTCCTCAATTTTTCCTTCCTCCATAAAATCTCTTCCTTCCTCCATCAATACAGAACTCGACGAGTTTGACAATATTGGAACAGAGGGACACAGCACAACATGCTAGATTTGTTGTAAACCCATTTCTGACTTTCTTTGACTCTAGTTCTGATCATATCCCAAGGTGAGATATTCTGAATTAAATTAAATTAAATTAAATTATCTTTCTTAAATAATAAATCTGTATATGTGAGAATTCCTATTTACTTAACTGATTTTAATTTATTACTTTTCTCACTTATGAATTGGTGATTTGAATGCTATTATCTCTGATTTGCGATGTAATTTTTTTTGGATCTATCATTGTAGATCTAAGCACGCGCATCCACTTTACTTATTTGTTCGGATCTATCATTTTAGATCTATATACGCAATGCTACTTTGTTATTTCATTTTAATTCAATGTTGTTTGAGTTGCTCGTGCTACCATATTTGATGTAATTAAAAATGCAAAATTTTGACATGGAATTTGATGTAATTAAAAAGGCAAAATTTTGACATGGAATTTGATGTAATTAAAAAGGCGAAATTTTGACGATAAAATTTCCGTGCAATTTGGAATGAAATATTGACGATGAAGCACACCTGCATTTTTGATTGAAATAAAAAGATTAAATGTTGTCAATGCATTTTATATGCATTTTCATGTAAGATAAAAAGATTATATTTTGTCGACACATTTCATATGCATTTTCATGTAAAACAAAGAATTGAAACTTTAGGTTGCATTTTTAATGAATTAGGAAGATTGAAATCTAGTGTTACATTTTTATATTTATTTTAATGTAATAAAAGATTAGAGTTTAATGTTTACATTTTAATGCAAGTTAAAGAATGAAATTTAGCGTAGTATGTTTATACACAATTTGTTAGTAATGTCATATATGAATAAAAATACACAATTTGTTAGTAATGTCATATATGAATAAAAATACACAATTTGTTAGTAATGTCATATATGGATAAAAATATATCACTTATGTTAGGAAACATATTTGTAGATAAATATATCAACCATGTTAGAATGTGCTTTGGTCATATAAATAAAAACATCATCTTTAGCAGAAAAGTTTTATAAATGTATAAAGCATCATTTTTAGAAATGTTATGGTAATAAAACATGTCGTTCATATTGAAAATCATGTTATGAAAATAAAATATGCTTAACATTAAAAATTCCATTTTTAATGTAAATTTGGAATTTATAAAAATGTTCATGATTTTAGAATGAAAGCATGTTTACATTAAGAACCCTGTTTTAATATCACATTAAAGGTTACATTTTTTTATATAAAAAAAATTTAAAACATGATTATATAAAAGGATAACATTTTATGACATTAGAATTCATAGAAACTGTTTACATATAAAATATCATTTTTTATAGGAAATTAGAATAATACAGGAAATGAACACATATTTAGCGTTATGTCATTTTAGAGAAAATGAACACATATTTAGCGTTATGTCATTTTAGAGGAAATGAACACATATTTGGCGTTATGTCATTTTAGTAAAAATGAACATATTTTTAGTGTAAACGTTAATATATTAAAAAGAACAATATATGAGGAAAACTTTATTTACATTTTCTATGTAAATAAAATGAATATATTATGAGTGAAAACTTTATTTACATTTTCTTATGTAAATAAAAAGAATTTCTTTAGATGACACTTTCATTTACATTTTCATGTAAATAGGATATGTAGAAGAAAAAGAAAGAAAGAAAAAACATTTATTCACACGTAGTGTAATGTTTTAATGACATTTTCTATGCATAAAAAAAAAGGAAATTGAAAGCTACATTTTAGCTTTTATTTATTAATAAATAAATGTGGGAATGGAATTGAAATATTCATTTAACATGATACTGCATAGAAATTTACATTTTTATGTAATCAAAAGACATGAAATTTGATTAACATAGAAATGTGTTTATTTTATGCTCTTATATCTTATCTTTTGTATATAAATAAATATTACTTGGGTATTGTTTTGTTACCTTTACAGATATTCCAACCCAGCCCGCATGCAACCAGAAAAGTAGAGAAATAGAGATCAAATTGCTGTGTATTTGCATTTTGAAGAATTGTAGATGAAGTTCTCACATCTGGCTGCTGTTGGACAAGGAAATGATTGATGAAAAGGCTATGCACATCTCAAATCAAGGGAGGCTTGTCAAAGAACCAAGAGGAAAAGAAGAAAGGCCAAAGATTTAATAGATTTAACTAAGGCCCATTTGAGATTCTCATTGTAAACTCTTTTGGTGAATTCCCTAAGGCCCATCTATCATTTGTAATTAGGGTTAGGGTTTGGCTATCTATCCTATAAATACCCTTGTAATGTCATTGTAGCCACCATCTCATTTCTGTATTCCATTACTCTAATAAAAATTCTTCTTCTTCTTTTATTTTCTAGTATTTTTTTTAGCAACTAGTGTCATCTACCCGATTAGATTCGATAGAGTCCTAGTTGTATTTTACATTTTTTTCATTAGTGATTAGTCGTTTGATTAGTTTCAACGACAATCCTAATTTTATTTCTTTGTTGTTCTTCTTATTCTGCACTTTTATTTTCTGCATTGTTGTTCTTGTTTTGCAATTTACTTTCTTTAGTGATTAATCGTTGATTAGATTCAACGATAATCCTAAGTTCGCAATTTCAATTTGTTTTTATTTCAACAAAATCTCCAGGCTTCGTCTAACTCGCCCAAGAGATTAGATAAATAATTTGATTTTAATTACACCTCCCTGTGTTCGACCTGTATGCTACACACCTGTGCGCTTGCAGAATTTTATTACAAATATCGCGCTTTTCTAGCGTCGATCAAGTTTTTGGCGCCGTTGCCGGGGAAGGCAACAATTAAATTTTATTATTTATTTAATTTCTGATTCGTGTTAGTTTTTATTTTTATTCTTTCTTGTTTTTGTTTTTTATATATAGCAAAAATTCTTGATTGAATAGATTTGGTGTCGCTCAATGATGCCGTAATCTTTCAAATAAGAAAAAAAAAAGAAAAAAAAGACCTGCCATTGTGTTAGTTTTATTTTATTGTATTTCCTTTTGTTTTCTTGTATATATAGGAAAAAAATCTTGATTGATTTGATTTGGCGTTATTCAATGATGCTGTAATCTTCATAACAAGAAAAAAATAACATACCATTAACATTGATTTTTTTGCTCTTGCCATTTTTATTTTCTTTTATTTCTTTCTTTTCTTTCCCAATCATTTCCCTCCTTTGTACACATTTATTCCTTCTTCTACAAGTCAAAAAAAAAAGAAAATCCGAAAATAATTGTTCTTTTGAAATCTTTCCAACTTTTTCCTCCGCCAGCAAATACCAACTCCTGTCACAAACATCATCTTCACGATCACCATTCATACCACAAACTACCGATTACAAAATCCATACCAATCCTCCACTAATCACCAACAGCCGCACCAAATTCCTTCCCCCCAGCATCAACACACCACGTCGATCCCACAACCACACCAAAAAAAACGTTCATCATCAAAAACCGATCTCCCCCTTGTCAGAACCGCATAAACATCATCCGATCCTCCTCAAACAAGACCAACACGCAACCCCATACCTTCGAAATCCCAAAAATCAATTCACAAAACCACAGACCACAATCCGAAACTTGCGTCATTTCCACTATCCATACAGAACGACTTCTGCCACCACTAGAATCCCATACAACAAAATCACGCAAATACCTCACATGCAGACCTCCCTGCAACAAACCGAAGTCCTCCCCCTAGTTGTACTAACCACGCAATGATCATCCAACAACATCGCACCAACGAGGTCACTCCTCAAGCCATCCACCTGAAGTCACCTGCTGCCACAATTCCAGCCCCCCTCCCCCTCACCACAAAACCATCGCACTACACCCAATTCCCAAACCCCTTCTGTTACCAACCCGAAACCCAGAATCACCCTCGCCAACACCACTTCACAATCATCTGACACGTAACCATCCACAGTAACAAACCCTAATTCGGTTCGAACTACAGGACAAGAAATCTCTCACACGATACTCCATCGTAAACAGAAACCCTACCCGAATAATTGCATCAAACAACTCGATCCAAAAAAAAACCACACCCGTCTCGGTGACCCTCTTGCAAATCCAGAACCAGATTTAAATCCAATCGAGCTCACCTTGGATCGATATCAGAACAAAGAAAGGGGCGTGGCTTGAGTTTAATTAACGACCATGGGCTTGTGCCTGTTTTTCTATTTTTTATTTGTTTGGAGTAAATCTGAAAATTTGGATTTTGTAATTTGTGGTCCTGGGTTCTAATCTTGTTTCGGGTTACCTATTATTGTAAGTCTGGGTGAGTACATGGCGTGTGCAGGTTTGTTAATTCCAAAAGGGTGCCTTCTGTTTGTTTATCAAGTTCAATTTGCTTAAGTGGTTTAGATTTTTTTTTTTCCTATTTAGTTTTTAGTGTCGTTTTATTTGTTTGTTTGTTTTTTTTGAAAAAGAAAAGAAGTCAAAGCAACAAATCAAAATTCCAAACACGAAAAGTGCTCAAGTAACAACACAAAAATTTTCTGAGGTCAACCAATTTGCAATCAGCTAAGTTTGAGACAAGCGAGAAAAGGTTCAAACAAAGGGATTCAGAAATCAAAAGTCAAGCGAATTGCAAACACTGGGATTTGAATTGTCAATGCTACTCAAATTTTCTGGATGGACCGCCATACCTCACTGTAAAATTTTCTGAACTCTACAGGTGCTTTGCTGCTTTGAAAAATATAGAAATTGCTTGTAAAAATCTTCTGCAGGGGCAGCGGCTTGCTTGTACATTTTTTTTAATTCTGCAGTTATTATTCTGTGATTGTTCTGTAACTGAAAATTCTGATTAATTTGGTGAGGAACGGATTTTCATAACTGAAATCTTCACTCTCATTGTTTTCAACAATAAAAATAGACGTTGCAAAATAATATAATTGAAAAGTGGTGCTTTATGAAGTTGATTGTCTCGTATAATTGGATCGCGGATATATAGTAGTTCAATTTATTGAACTATTAGCAAAAGAGGTTGCATACTACCCGTAAAACATTGGTCGTATCCCTTAGTATTTATACTATACGTGAACGACCATAAGACCCTCTTCCCCCTTCTAATTGAGTCAGTTAATTAATATAGCGCAACTGAGTATTTTATACTATTTTGAAGTGATAATAATTTCTTCCTTGTCGTGACTTCTTTAAAATGTCTGATTCGAAAAAATCATTGAGAGATATGTGGGATAATAATCGGAGTAGACGTCCTCTTGAAGAGTATGATTTTGAATTACAACTCATGAAGCAAGATTTTCCAAAATTTCGCGACCTAAATGTCAATAATTTTCAAAATTTTCAAAATGACCAACATTTTCAAAGTTATGATCAAAATGACGACTTCAATTCAAATTTCAATGATTTCGATTATGGGCCACATAAACATCAAAATAGCTTTCAAACCCAAGATAGCTTTGATCAACAGCAATATGGGGTTGTAAACCAAAATTTCCAAAGTTATAGCTCATATCAACATCTTGAAAATAACCAAAATTGCAATTTTCTGCCAAATTTCAACAGTTTTGGTTACGAACATGACTTTTATGATCTAAATGATTTCCAATATCATTGCCATTTTTCTGAAAATTCAAACAACCACCACATTGGAAATAATTTTGATTGTGAAATTGATGTGGACTATAATTTTGAGAATCAAGAAATCCAAAACGAGAGCTCTCAAATCAACGATTTTGAAGAATATCATCTTAACATTCTTAGAGAGAGGGAAGAAAGGCTAAATAAAAAGGCTGACGAACTTCTTTGTTTATTGACAACTTTGAAAGAATAACGCGAGCAACAAAATCAAATGGGCCTTGAATCGGAATATAATTCAATTCTTAGTGACAACGAAAATTTTCAAATAACAACTTTCGAAATTGAGAATAACGATCTAAATGAAGTTGTTCAAAATTCAACAAATGATTTGGACTTCAATTCTTTTCAGGAAAAAGAATTAAGCTCAGATTTTGATCTTCCGCTTTCGGGGTGCGATAAACTGGAAATTTTAGAAATTGAACAAAATAAAGATGTTGAATTTTTCAATTCAAATTTGGAAAAGGGTTTCAATGAACATGAATTTTTTGGATTGTGTGAGGATGAAAGCCTTAATTCGATCAACCCAATCACCACCTTTAGGTCCAGAGAAACGATTGGAAGTGATATCGACAATCTCGATAATCCTTTGATCCCAAACTCAAATCAAAATCTTGACGTTCTTCTGATGACAACCAAGGCCAATTCTTCTGAATCCTTCGAATCTCCATCTTCTTATGTTGGCAATCCCAACATCTCTTCTTCTGATGTCGACAGCCCCGACATTATATCTTCCTCTAATATTGGCAACCCCAACACCTCATTTTCTATAACTTTACCTCCTTCACTTACCTTGTCGACATCTTCTTCGAATGACCAAAATTCCCAAACAGGACAAGTCGACATGATAGTAATCGTTGTTGATGACACGATAGATTTACTAATTCAGAAAGTCTCTCACACTTCACTAGACGTATCTACTATATCTTTTGAAGAGCTTTTTGAAGACGAACTCAAACTTTTAAATGATGAGAATGAATATATGGAACGTCTCAAAGATAATCTTATGCCAATTTCGTCGATTGTTATTGACATGCCTCTTGTACCTCAATTTTCAGATACGAAATCATCATATATCATTTTCGATAGAGGCAAGTGTGGGGGAAAAAGCAAATCTCAATTTTCACATAATGCACATCATCATCGTAGATTTCATTTTGCATATGATCTCCATTCGCATATAGTGGTTAAATTGCATTTCATTTTACAAATCATTCTGCATTTGATACATCTTTGGGTACTATCTTTCAAATTTAGGAAACGTTCACAGTGTGGACACTGTTTAGTTCTAGTGTGGGGGGGAGTCTGCATTTCACTCATTTTTCATTTTTCTACTCATTTTTCATTTTTCTTTATTTTTCTTTCTTTTCAATTTCAGCCATTTAAATAGGACCATCATGCATTTTAGATCATAGTAACATGCCATTTTTTTTGGTAAATATGACTCATTTTAGATTTGATACACCAAAATAAGTTAAGGATTGTCAGTTAGTTGATAGTATTTTTTTCTCTCAACTTAGATCAAATAAGAAATATAATGAAAAGTTTATTTTTGAGGGATAATAGTGTAACCGGTACATAGGGAGATTCTTAGGTGATGGCCATGAAATCTATTCTATATTGTAGATTTTGTTTAAATAAGTGGAGGACTTAAAATACTTATATTGGCTTTTCGAATCTTTAAAACTAAGTTGAGTTAAGTTGAATTCGCATAACTCTCTTTTGTGCTTATAATTTCAATAATAATAATAGTAATCCAAGGGTATCCAACATTGCTTGTATATCAAGTGTTGGTGTGCAAACCCGCCAAGCTCTATCCGACATGTTGTTGACAAAGTCAGAGTTGGAATATCTTGGTCTCATTTTATGAGATTGGACACCTAAGGATTACCGACACGTTGTTGACAAAGTCAAAGTCGGCCTGCACAATCCGCCAAGCTCTTTACCCACTCTCCGTTAGTCCGCGAGGCAGTGCATGGGTGGTAAACCTTGGTCTTCTAAGTTAGGTGTATGTACTTAATCTTTAAAATTTTATAGAATAAAGAATAAGAGATGATGACCAAACATTTCTTGACCTTATTGATTTGACTAGCCATACATGAGAAAATAAGAATACCACTTTACAAACTGTGCCAAGCAAACTAAGAATTTATTTCATGGCTGCACTATGTTATCGACCAAACTAACTGGCCAAACTGGAATTTAACATTTGAAAACTTGATTTATATTGAAATTTTGTGACAAATTGAGGTATTTAAAGTACAATCAACTGATTAGAAACTGTTAACTTAATTTGTTGTACCACTTCAGAAACAAGTCTTGTTTTCATGTTTGTTTTTATTTTGCATATGTCCATCGCATTCATGTAGTTTCATTAGAATTATAGCATACTACATTTGGATTTTGTGGGTAGTATCCGCTGAAAACCCTCACGAGACACAACTCGTCCTACTAGGGACACCTAGAGGTTTACCGGCTTGTTGCATACGCTCAATGCAATCGTGTTTCCTACGAAAGTGCGACCTATCTAGTTAGTTTTTAATTTTTGTTTTACTCGAGGACGAGTAAAAGATAAGTGTGGGGGTATTTGATTAACATAGAAATGTGTTTATTTTATGCTCTTATATCTTATCTTTTGTATATAAATAAATATTACTTGGGTATTGTTTTGTTACTTTTACAGATATTCCAACCCAACCCGCATGGAACCAGAAAAGTAGAGAAATAGAGATCAAATTGCTGTGTATTTGCATTTCGAAGAATTGTATATGAAGATCTCACATCTGGCTGCTGTTGGACAAGGAAATGATTGATGAAAAGGCCATGCACATCTCAAATCAAGGGAGTCTTGTCAAAGAACCAAGAGGAAAAGAAGAAAGGCCAAAGATTTAATAGATTTAACTAAGGCCCATTTGAGATTCTCATTGTAAACTCTTTTGGTGAATTCCCTAAGGCCCATCTATCATTTGTAATTAGGGTTAGGGTTTGGCTATCTATCCTATAAATACCCTTGTAATGTCATTGTAGCCACCATCTCATTTCTGTATTCCATTACTCTAATAAAAATTCTTCTTCTTCTTTTATTTTCTAGTATTTTTTTTAGCAACTAGTGTCATCTACCCGATTAGATTCGATAGAGTCCTAGTTGTATTTTACATTTTTTTCATTAGTGATTAGTCGTTTGATTAGTTTCAACGACAATCCTAATTTTATTTCTTTGTTGTTCTTCTTATTCTGCACTTTTATTTTCTGCATTGTTGTTCTTGTTTTGCAATTTACTTTCTTTAGTGATTAATCGTTGATTAGATTCAACGATAATCCTAAGTTCGCAATTTCAATTTGTTTTTATTTCAACAAAATCTCCAGGCTTCGTCTAACTCGCCCAAGAGATTAGATAAATAATTTGATTTTAATTACACCTCCCTGTGTTCGACCTGTATGCTACACACCTGTGCGCTTGCAGAATTTTATTACAAATATCGCGCTTTTCTAGCGTCGATCAAAATTTATACCGCATAAATAGAATTACATTTTTTTGTGTAATTAAAGAAATAGAATTTATATGTAAAGTAAAATCACATTTTTATATGTAAATTAAGAGTGAGAATTTGCAATGAAAATAAAATTACATTTCTATATGTAATTAAAGAATAGAATTTCACATTGTAAATTGAAAAAAACAAGATTTGACATGTAATATTAATTACATTTTCCATGTAACTAAAAAGTAGAATTTGACGGTGTAATCAAAGTCACATTTTTGTATGTAGTTAAAGAATAGGAATTTGCATGGTAAATAAAATCACATTTTTGTATGTAATTTTAAACTGATAGAAATTTGCACTGTTATGAAATGTAATTTAAAAAGAAGGATTTTACATTATATTGAGAATTACATTCTTAATGTAATTAAGAAGAAGAATTGGACATTGGAACCAAAATTACATTTTTTTTTTACGTAATTTAAAAAGTTAGAATTTTTTCACAGTAATTAAAAGGGGAATTTTATAGTGTAAATAAAAGAAATAAAAGAATGGAATGTAATGTTGAATTATATTTACATTTTAATGTCAATAAAAGAAATAAAGGGAAGAATTCATCATTGAATTATAATTGACATTTTTCATGTAAATAAAGGAATGGAAGAATGAAAGAATGAAAGTGGACATTGGAATAAAATTTACATTTTTATGTAAATAAAAAGTTAAAAGACTTATATTTACATATTTATATATAAATATAATTAAAATTAATCGAATCGAGCACGGTAGTTTGCGTTTTGAAATCGTACCTTTAAACGACTATACCAAAAGATCCGACCGTCGGAATTTCCCAAAGCTTAAACCGTTAGGACCGTCTTGGAAAGATCTTTCCAACAATATAAACTACGTTAAGATCCAACGGTTAGATTTTGTGAAATGTGAAAATCAAAATTGGTTGAAAACAGCGCCAGGGTTGCCCAATGACCCGAGGCGTCGTTAAATAAAGATTTGATTACTTTAATTAATTAAATAGGGATTAATCGTTATAAAATAATAATAACGATAAGGAAGGATTTTCATTATATATATATATATATATATATACATATGTATACGAGAATTATTTGGAAAGTCCGAGTTTAATCTCATTCCAAGTAATCAAGCGACGTTAAGAATTGAAGTTTGGAAGACGGCGAATGAAGACCGTCAATCTTCCCATCGAGCGGACAACGATCGAGTCTCTGAATTGACTTGCTCCCAATTCAAGGGTCATGGTCATTGTCCAAACGAACATGTTGATTGCACGGATTTGGTTTTCGCTCAAACCCAGAGCATAAGCTTATAAATGGATTGTGTGTCTGACATTGTACTCCGATAAAATATCATGTTATTGATTTTCTGTTTAATATATAAATGTTGGTGGCGGAGAATTTATTCTTTGCTTAACACCCATTTATATATTGATGGATGATCAATGGTACGGTATGGATTGATAATGTGGCATGCTAAGATATTATGATCAAGGCTTTTGTTGAAAAGCAGGGCCTTGTGTTTGAAGACTATAGCATAACTTCGCGAGCCTCACACCCCGGTATGATGGTGAATGATTTGTTTGATAGTAGGTTGACCAATATACTTTATATACATGGATGGGGTCAACTAAGCGTATGCTGGGTGTGGTCGCTCCACATCTGGAGATTGGGAAATTGTTTCAGCAGAAGCCCACGAGGATAGAACACTAGACTGTTCTTCCAAAGTGCGTATTATATGTATTACGGTGTTTTCTCTTGCTGGGACGTAAGCCGTGGAGATACATTCGCGATATGTCTTTCGAATCAGGAGCCATCATGATGGAAACCCAACTTCCCAATACGTGCTTCGCGGTTTTTAGTTGTATGCTTATATGGTGACATAATATATTATGCCGCTTACATAACATATTATGCCACCTAGTTTTCATACTTTTATATTCGAAATTGTTTTCTACACTGTGCACTTATGGTATATAAGACGAATTTCGCGTATTAAGCATTTTTGACTCTTATAAGGTAAAACTCTATCCTTCGGCGTACGTTGCAAGGGATTGAGTCTTATAATGGTTTCATTTTTCTAAAAAGCATTGCGCTGTTTAACGATTTACTTTATTTTTTATGCACTGGCAATCCAATGGAGTAAACCCGTTCCGCATTAGCGGCGTGGTCCTGTGATTAGCCTTATTACTATTAGTAAAAAATTAGCTAATAATTCTTACACCAGTCCCATGACTGACTCGTAGTTTGTTTCACTTTGCAAACTCAGGTGCCCTCTCTTCCACACGGGCAGTCGAGTAGTTTGTCTATAGGTCCTTATCTCGAGCAGAATTCTGGATTGAAGCTCCAAGCTGTGTCCAGAGCTTAGAAAAGTCTTCCGCTGCAATGTGTTAAATTAAATGTAAAATTTATCTTCCGCTGAATTTTATTGTATTCGATGTACTCTGATGTTATATTATCATGATGTAACAAAAGTCTGCTGTTATTGTTCTAATTTGTTGTATTCCCAAAGTTAACGTACTCGGGTTTTGAACGGTCTTGGTCGATTTTGCGATCGATTAAGCGCGGGCGAAATCCGTGTCGTTACAGTTGCCTTCCCCAACTACTACAGTGTTTTCAAAAATCATGCCTTCCTCCATGCCAAACTAACCCTTGCAAACCATCACTGTTAAAAGAGCTTCCCCATGCGTATGTTTTCGAAAGCCAACTTCCATCTGCTACCTATATTGTTCCAACGTGCTAGCAGCCTAGCACCATTATCCATCTCAGAGCTTCAAATCTAAATCCTTCCAACGTATTGCTCATGCCTCCTCCTTACCCGGCAATTGCCCACCACCCCGATCACTGGCACCCGACCTCACCTTCTCTTCGTTATGGCCTCACACACCTTGGACATGCTTCTGTTTTTAATACGTGACTGGTGTTGTTGGTTTGTACATTCGAATGGGGTTTGGTTTTTAATATAAATGGAGCTTGATGTTTTACTGGGTGTGAGGAAGATTTTAATTTTGTTTCGATTTTCAAAAACTTGAGTTTTATTTGGAGAGAAATAAAAGTTGGCTTCATTTCGTTCTTAAAGCAAGAAAATAAGGGCTGTGGCTTGAATTTTTATAGTGAATGGAAGTTGAGTTTTGTTCATTGTTGGGAGGGATGAAAATATAAGTTTTCATTGTTCTTTGAATTTATGGTGAGAGTTATTACGCTGGAATAACCGAAATAAAAGAAATGGCATGCCGTAAAAACTTACTAGCTGGGAAGAAGGGAAAAGAAGGTTAAAAAATAAATGAAACAATGCCTATTTATAGAGGAACAACCTGAAGTTAAGAACAATGTCACTTTTTATACGTACAGGTACGGTTATTGATAGGTCTGCACTTGAAAATTTGTTCGGCACTGTATATATAAATTGGTAGGAAAAATTTGTTTGGGGACGCAAGCATGCACAACAAGAATGGACGGGAGAGGAGGGGAGTTTAAACATATAAAATTGTATACCCGTTTTATGTCAGCTCGCACAATTATGTATATTGTTTTCGGTTGGTTGAATTTAATATAGAAGGTAGGTGGTGTGTTGTTTTAGATTAAACATAGGGTAGGGTATTGGTTTCGTTTTATAATATTATGGTACCACTATTTTATAATTGCTCGTTAAATACGCACCGACTTGCATGAATTTCAAGAGAAACGAAAATGGACATATCGTTACGTCTTTATATCTTGAACCCAATAACACTCGTTTCGTCAAAAACAGAGGTCATTTGAAAAACTGATATTTTTCAAGCCTATATAATATCGATTAAATTCCAAAACATTACGTTTTAACGATAATAAATTATTATCGTCATTTATGGAATAACATATGGCTTCATTCAACCAATATAGATTTAAAAATTCACGTTCAAAATTCTAGGTTCAAACGATATTCTATTTATATAAAAGTCCTTTTATATTTATATATAAATCGTTATAATTTAAAAATGATTCCATATCGACTATTTGAAAATTTTAATTGGACATAACTTGCATCTAAAATATGAAATCTCCAATTTTATCTTTCATTAGAAAAATATAATCAAATAGATTTAAACAGTTCTTAGTTCAAAGAATTCTGACTTATATTAGATCCTGTATATTCAATTAATGTTCAAAATTCAATATTACGAACTACCACGCCGTTATGGGCTCGTTTTAATTATATTATAAATTTATATGTTCGACTTCGTTTTTAATAAATAAATTCGATATAAAAATCCATCAATATTATCAAATCAATATTTAAAATAGATTAAAATATTCAAAATTAATGTTCAAAAATATAGGATGTTACAGTGGATGTCGCTATATATTCCCATCTAAGAAAAGATGACCTTTGACATTACCTACTTTTAAGCAAAAGATTCATCTTAGATTAATTATATTATATTATATGTTCTATATGCACACAAATAACCATTTTGTTAAAAGGGACTATAAAAGGGAAAGCGGAGTGTGTGTAGCGAATTAGGTCGCGATGGAACACTCCGAAATCTACACATCTATGTGTGCTTATTATGGAATTTATAAATTCCTTTGATTATACATATTTATTCGCATACATCCATTCGTTTATATTTATATTTTCTTTCATTTATGTGCTATGTTCGATTATCACCCAAATTCACTTATGTGTGTTCCCAAATTGATTATTGTCGATGATTCAAGTAAATTAAACATTTTGTTCCATATAAGCTTATGTTTTCACAAAATCGAAATTTAAATAATATTATCATTCTAGCTAAAGATAATTATAAATTTAATTATTATTCGAGTTAAAATAATGTGATTCAATTATCTATCTTAACAAATGATAACTGAGTCTGGTTTTGAATAAGTAACAAATTGGGAATTGATTGTTCATTCTAATCAATGGTATTTGAATTAAATTAACTATTATAGTTATTGAAACTTTACTTTTATTGATTATTTAATTAATGACTAATTGGAACTTATAATCGCTTTAATAAATGATGGTTTAGTTCCAATAACTTACTTTAACTAATACCGCTTTTAATTTGATTGTTCCTTTTTCTAAGTTTCTTTTAAAAGTGAAATTTAATTGATTTAAAGAAATGAGAAATATAAATTAACGGTTTGAGTAAAAAGGATTAAGAATAAATTAACCGATCTGTAAAAAGGTTGTAAACCTTAATTTAATAAGTTAATAATTGTATGTGTGTAATCAATTTATTGATTATGAAGATCATATGAGTGATTACTTATATTTTTAGGATAATTAATATTGTTTTGAATTTATAATAAATTTTGTAGTTGGTTTATTTTCATTTAAGAATATTAAAAGAAGGTTTTTAAGTTATAAAAGGAATTTTATAAATTGTCCTTCTTGACGATCAATATTTATTTTAGGTATATTAAAGTAATTAAATCTAATAAATTATCCATTTGGATAAATAATATCATTTAGATCTTATAAACAACAGTTTTAAATAAGAATGTCCTTTTTAAATAGTAATGGTTTGAAATTTAATCTTAGTGTAAAGTGTGTCGGGTTTTATAGAAATCGATGTTTTGATTTAACATTGGTTTCAGATTTTCTTTTAAAATATACTTTGAATTATAATATCTCTTCAAAACTAATATTTTAAAGAATACTGTTAATGATGTTTACTTTCAAACATCTAAATTGCGAAACCAAGCATAGGTTCGAGTTTTGAAGTTTAAAGGTATTCAATGCGAATATGGAAAGAAACTTTCATAAACAATATCGCTTATATGGAAAATACTTAGTTATACTCTTACCATTAGATGTCAAAGTATGAAAAAATATCTCCTATCTCGAAGTTTGAATACATTGTCCGGATGGTGCCTATGGGTAACACTATCTCAACTTGTCCAACATTTTTTTCTTGGCATAGCCGATCGGTTTTTATGGTGTTCCGTAACACTCTTTTATTATAACTAATAATAAAATTACAATAAAGTACATGTGACTGTAGTTAGCAGTCAACTAATTTCAGTTTTTAGAGTGGACCGTCCACTTCCTACGGCATATATTGTGGGTCGTCCACATATTCTATCCTAGCTTACAGTGTAGGAGCTTGCTATATTACAAGACTAATAGTTACATACCGATGACCGACAGATTACATGCTTTACAAAAAGAAAGCTAGTGCTGAAAATCAGCATCACATACTACAAAAGTAGATAACATATGAATACAATAGACATTAGTACACGACTGACAGTAAACAAGCGAGGGTATCCATCAAGGACTTTCCAAGACAACTGTTAGCACATAACTGAACTATAGAACATAGTGTCTATCAATACTTGAGCTCAGTGTAAGCACAGGTTACTTGGTAGATGTGCCCAAAACGGGAAAACAAAATAGTATCATGGTCATGGAAGGATTAGGTATGAGCACATCAAAAGACCAGCAAAATTTTAAGCCAAAGCTTCACATGTATCGCCGACTTTCAATGGCAGATCTTAAAGCCAGAAAACTAAACACACAGCACCACTCGTACACCGTTGATTGAACTGATCGGTAAAGCATAACAATATTTCAAACATCATAGAACCCAGCAACATCACAGCTAAGCGGAAAATACCACCAGATGAGCAATAACAAAGTTCCGTGCAGAGCATTGCGTGTATTGCTACTACGCTCTGGTTATGACCCAGCCGTTCAACCACCAGTTACCATAATATTCGAAAACAAAGCATCTTCAAGAAAGGGACAATACAGTTCAAAAATAACATGATAGAACGAGCAACTCTCAGCTAACATCAGTAGGCTCTGATCACCACAACCCAAGAAAATTGCCAAACACTAACACAAGCAGTAACTACCAATAGACACTACTTATAGCCAAAGCTACCGACAATTCGAGAACCAAAAATACATCGAAGACTCCTCCGATAAAAGGTACCATCGCAGTCTAAAGACGAAACGTGAAACAGTTTACCCAGGGGAGAGATACTGTAAACCTAGAGCCACTACGTCAGTGACACACTTCCAACATCACCGCAATCACTAGTTGAAGGACTTTATTTTTAACTAAGAGATAGTATAAGTTTGGGGATCAATAATTAGTGCTAAGGGAATGTGATTTAGTTTCTATATACGATCATTTTGAATATTCCTGATAGCTGATTTAATAACTATTGGTTCAACTTTCTTGAGTCATATCATTAAATCAAAAGGACTTTTTTCTCTTTGGGCCATGTTATCCTTTGTTGAAATTGCTGAACCAAAAGAGTAAGTGGAAGTCAAGCTATGTTGGGTTGCTCCCATTAGGGTACTATCACATTTACTCTAGATTGGATTCGGTAACATTAGTGCATAGATGTGGAATACTCGTATTCTCGAATTTTGTATAGGGTCCGGCTTGAACAATTACGAGAGCCATCGGTGATCTTTGTATTGTCATGGGAGTGCACTATCCTAGTCATTATTTGTTTGGAAAATATCTCATTTGATTTTTAAATTACAAGTTTTCCTACTTTAAATTTGCATCAGGAAGGTAAAAATCCTTCGTGATGTTTAGTTAATTTAGTCCATGGTGAGATTGGATGTCGTTGTGATTGTTTTAGTCCTTGGTTAATGGTGCAGTCCCATTTCTCCAGAAAAATTACTTATTCCTTGTTCGATATATATTTTTGGATCAGTTTCTTGGTTTCCATCGAGAAGCATTGTGAACTCTTCTCAATAGGGTGTTGTACTGTTATCGCTTATATGTTAGCAAATTTTTATTTTTGACATCCATGCTTTGTTGTTTCGGTGAGTTAGTTTTGTGTTGATGTTTTACATGTATATGTTCTTGTAAGGTTAAAAAACCCATTCCACGATCTACTGCGTGATCTCACAGAATTATTGTATGTTTCCTTTTACTTGAGTTTTCTTGTGATTGGTATTCCAGGTTGATCCGTGTATTATTTTATTATAAAGCTCGGGTCAGACCAAGCTTGTTTCCAGATTGTCTTCAGTTGGATGTGGAGCTCATGAAGTAGAGTTGGACGTTTACCTGTCATGTTATTTTATTTCCGCCGTATTTTATTCCACCTATCAACATTTGTAAGGTCAGAATTTTATGACTGTCCAACTAAGGTTTTTCTTTAATTATAATATACTTTTTATCTTAGAGTGACAGTTCATCTGTTAGTATTATTATTTTTTGTTGTTGTTTCCACTGTGAGATTCTGTGTTTTTTCCGTTCCTTTTTTCTTTTACCCTAATAATCTACATTTTCAATAGTGGATGCTCAACATTAAAGTAAAGTGGTCATATTTAATGTCGACTTTTAATGATCGAGAAGTTGGGTCGTTACAACTTGGTTAATTTTCCAAGTGATTTTTAAGTTGTTGAAGTAATTCTGATCCTCTCTCCTTCTTTTATACTGATCTGACAAGCCATACTTCCACTGATTCCAAACAAAGAAGTAGAGTAACACTGACCCCACATGGTATGAAGTTATACTGACTCGATGGGGATAAGAGAATGCCAAACCGACGAGTCCATGGAGTAATATCGATCTGTGAGTTCTTAGAGTAGCATGTCAATCCAAAGAAGAGTGCTTTATACGGATTTGTGGTAGCATGATCGGATTCATGCCGATCCACAACTATGTCACCAAAACTTCAAGCTTTTTGTGAACTTCGCGACTCCAACCGAGATTTTGCAAGTTTGCCTTAGTCCATGCTCAAGTCTTAAGCACTCTGATATCCAAAAATCCATAGCACGACTGTCTTATAAAAGGCAGGTCAACAATTTGCCCCCTAATACATGTCTTCCCGTAAAAGACGTGTTTTGAATAATCCAGAGTCTGGAAGCCATAATTCGACAAAAGTTCAAATAGAGGTCTGATAACCGAAGACCAAAAAGATACGATCGCATCAGACCGTATTAATAGAAAACAAGAATTTGAATTCTATAGAGATCCAAAGCCAATAGAATTCGACGATTGCTTTGGATCATATTTATAAAAGAAGACCAAATTCGAAGTACCCGAAATCCAAAAACAAGAAATCTAATAAATCCGATAAATCCAAAATCCAGTATATCCATTGCGGGCACAGTCCATACTTGCAAAAACCCAATGAAATGCTTTGCCATTTCCTGGAAAAATAATCCGAATCCAATCAAGTATTGTCATACACGAGTAATAACTGAACAATCAAGCCAAGTCCTTATAAGACCGTTCAAATTAGTCGAGCATATTCCATACTCAGGTCATGACCAAGTGATCTTGCCAAAGCCTGATAAGATGGCCTAATTCTCCCAAGCATAGTCCATACTTTGGGACTAGTTTATTAAAATTTTAAAGTCCAGATTTCCAGTATCCAGTTTCATGCTACATAAGAATAATCCATACAACCAAAGCAATTTTATTTAAGTTCCAAAAGTTCTAGGTTATTATAAAGCCAAAACAAAACATAACATAACGATTTATAGTTGGGTATAGAGCACGCCTACGGGTTAAATCCTATTCCCGTATGTGGGTGGGCCTACATAGCCGCTTCCAATTACAATTTTTTCTGAGAGGGAGGATGGTTTATTGCTGGCTATAGAGCATGCCTAGAGGTTAAATCTTAATCCCGTACATGGGTAGGCAAACATAGCCATCTAAAAGCTAAATATCATAAATGCAAAATATCCACAAAATCCAATATCTAAAGAGATCCAAATTAGTTGATGACTAATCCATGCGAACTAGGTCATGACTCTTTCTAGTTCCAGGTTACAGCAGGAAGCTGCACCTGATTTGTTAATGAAGTCTGATGCCTAACATATTGTGTCGGTTCTCCACATTTGACATGTTCCTCAATCATATCCCGCAAATTCCTATAATCTTTTGTATTTTGGTCATCCAGTTTATGAAACAAACAATATTTTCTAGACTCTCGCTCTCTTTATGTTGGCTCCCTCCTGGGAGGCTTTCTGAATGGAGAAGTTTAGTGAATATCCAGATAAATGTCCTCCAAAGAGGCATTAAGCTCCTTTTACAAAGAGAACTTTGGCTCTCTCAGCTTCTGCACATCCCAATCACTCCTAGAGGAAGCTTTGCCTTTTCCTTTATATTTTCCTTTACCAGATACAAATGGTCCACCATCCTTAGCCATGTTAACCTCAAGAACTTCCTTATCATTCCTCGCATCTGTTTTTCGTAGGAATCTGCCTGCCTCAAAGTAGAATTCGCCAAGGTCCCTTGGAGCATCCCTTTACAGTGAGATTTTAAATTCCGCCTAATCTACTATTCTGGAGACAATAGCCATTAACACTATAGACTGTTCTGGTCAATCCACCGAAGCCACTGCTGCATTAAACCTTTCTAAAAATGAGTGAAAAGTTTCTCCTATCCTTTTTTTACCATTGCGAGAGTCATGAAATTTTTGAATTACAAGATGTGTACCTTAAACTGTTTGATAAAATTTTCAACCAACGCATTCCAGTTGTTTGTTGATCCCGATTTCAACTGCCTAAGCCACATGGAAGCAATGTATGTAAGATAAAGTGGGAAGCACTTTGCGATGACAATAGAATTTCCATGTTTCTTGCGTATCGCATTAGATGGATAGTCCTTTTAACCATCCAATGTGTCTAGTGCCGGGAGATTGAAATCGACAGGTTTCGAGAATTTCTAGTATCTTGGGTGGAGAGGACGTGATTAACATGGTCCATATTCGTTTGAGATGCTCCACTTCGAGTAAACCGCCGTATCACATTTGTGATTTGGCTTCCATCTCCAAGAAGTTTCCTCCAATCATCCATTCTTACATCAATGTATGCGGTGTTCCATCTAGAAGAAGTTATACGCCTATCCATAATGTTTATATTTGGATCGAACCCGACCTTAGGAGTGGGATTGGGTCTAATCCAAAGTTTGTGAGCCGTTGTAGTTCCTTCAACATCCATGTTTGTGCGCGTTCGTGCCTTTGGCACATTACCATCCCCATATTCTAGAACATGACGAGCCAAGGCATTGCATGCCAATCCATCTCCATCTTGGGGGTTGCCCTCAACTCGAACCATTTCGGTACCGGTCCAGGTCAGATCAGTACCGATCCATATGTGTTGGCTTACGGTGCCCCGACCCAGTTTTTCCTCCAATGTTTCATTGGGTCCTACCCATAGGTTGTTCCGCGGTCTTCTGGCTTACGAGTTGATCCATCCCTGAGAGAAAGGTGTTCATCATCTCCTCGTATCTCTTAAGGAGTCTATCTTGCCACTCTATGCGTGATTCCATTTCCTTGAGTACCCCATCCATCTCTTCCCGATTTAGATAGATTGAGGGGTTCCCGATGGAGGAAGCCTCCTGACTTCCTTCCATTCCTGCACCTTTGGCTTGCGTGCTAACATCTGTCTTCTTTCATTTCACAAAATATGATTCCTTGAGAAATCCAATTCCTTTAAGTTATAAAGATACAGTCATCCCCTTCCTGGTGCGCTAAAATGTTGATGCTTGATTTGTTCAATCAAACACAACACCCGAATATCGGTTCATAATGATAGAAGAATAGTAACAACCCAGACACAAAGCATGATAAAGTAAAATGAACACAATATTTATAGTGGTTTGAAAAATCGAGCCTAAGTCCACTGTGAGGTAATCTTTATTGATTATGCTATATGATTACAAAATACAAATACAATCTGTTTGATTGTATGAAATGTAGAAAGTAAGATAATTTGTGTTGGTGATGCCAGAATCTCTACGCATAAGTTTCCAAGAGCCAAAGAGAATGCCTAAGAGCCAAAGAGAATTCCTAAGAGCTAATGAGAAAACCTCCTAAAATTTCTAAATCCTCTTCTATTTATAGTTGTAGCGGAGCCTAAGTTTCCCAGAATAATAGCCATGAAAGTAGGATCTCAAACATAACAAGTGCAAAGTGAGGAAGCTTGGATTGGCTCCATTCATTATGTCTCGGATCTATTATTATCCATATCTAAATCGGTACCGATCCGGGGATTTGGTTAATTTTCCAAGTGATTCCTGAGTTGCTAAAGTAATTCCGATCACCTCACCTTCTTTTATATTGGTCTGAGAACTGCCATACTTCCACCGATTTGAAGTACAAAAGTAAAGTAACACCAATCCCACATGGTACAGAGTTTTACCGACTTGATGGGAGAAGAGAATGCCAAACCAGCTAGTCAATGAAGTAATACTGATCCATGAGTTCTGGGTGTAGCATGCTGATCCGAAGAAGAGTGCTTTATACTTGTCCATGGCAGCGTGATTGGATTCATATCGATCAGCACTCGTGTCATCCGAGCTCCAAGTTTTTTTGTGAACTTCATGACTCTAACCGAGATTTTCCGAGTTTGCCTATGTCCATGTTCAAGGTTTGAGCACTCCGACAACCAAAAATCCAAAGCATGACTGCCTTGTAAAAAAGTCGGGTAAACAGATAGGTTCGATCTAAAATATTTTAAACAAAATACATAGGTTTGGTATAAAATAGTTTAAATAGCATTAATACGTTTTATATAAAAATATTTCAAATGAAATAAATAGGTTTGGCATAAAATAGTTAAATAAGATAGTTAATTTTCATGTACATAATAGTTTAAATATGATAGATTAGTTTTATACAAATAGTTTAAATAAAATAGTGGAAAATTATATATTAGTTGTAAAATAAATGATACTAATTTTGAGAAATAATCCAGTTTGAATCAATTACCCACAATTTCAAAGTTTGACTTAATGTTGATTAAAACTTCGAAATTAAATTCAATTTAACTTAAGACTCAATTAGTATAAATTCCAAGTTTAAAATCAAATGTTCAAGTTATATTATGTAATAATCCATAATTTTCTTAGCCTTAATTTCAACAAAATTGAAACTCAAACCAATTCAAGCATGAATAGTGTGAATCTGGTACCTATAAATAATGAACATAGCATAATCTAAGTACAATAAATCTAACTCATAGTGGAAACAAGATAGGACAATAAGCATCGACTAAGGCAACTACCTTACTAGTGAATCACGACATCAATACCGAGCATCAGAGAACAAGAATCGAAACCTAAACCGAAATACTTACCAAAGCTTGTCTTCCTTAATATAAACCTGAGAGTTGGTACACAGAGGGGGTCAGAGCAACAAGTCCTAGTGAGTAGAAAATGTAACACTTTCCACAATACACAAATGCTTCCTGTTTGGTTTCACCCAAATTATATGTCTAATCAAAGCTAGTTATTCTATGCAGAAAGTTTGCTGTTGGAGTAGTACATTGTCTCTTGCCTGCTGAGCTTATGAAGTGTCAGCACATTGTATGGATGATACGGTATGTGATGGGTTTCTCTTGTGAGGTTTTTTCGAATGGGGTATTCTGTTGTTCGTCTTGGTGTGTTGGTGTTGGTGTTGGATGTTTAGTGATGTATGTATGTTTGAGTGAGTAGTTTCCTTTTCATTGTGTTTGGAGAAGACGATGGGTGTTAGATGAATTTTATTGTTCATCTGTTATGCACGTCTTGATGGTATGTGGTTATTTGGTGAGTTGAGTGATGATGGTGTTTGTAACACCCCGTGTATTCTATAACCGTGAAATTCATAAATTAAAGTATAATTAATTTCAAATCAAAGAATTAAGGGAAACGGGATACGCCATTGCGTTCGTCTCAGAAAAATACGTGAAATAGAGTCCGAGTTTTCGAAAATCGGAGTCCGTATGACCAAGATATGGCCTCCGGAAGTTTCAGAATTAGGTTTAAAATTCGAACAGACGAAAACAACTCAGAAAAACTAATTCAAATTTCAAAATCGGGCCCAATTGGCCAAGGCGGGAAAATTCCCGCCCAAAGCACCCAGGTCGACTTGGCAGTCGACCTAGGGCTAGCCAGGTCGACTGGGCAGTCGACCTGGGTAACCCGTGTCGACTGGGTTGTCGACCTGGCCCTTGAGCCAGGTCGAACCAAGCCCACCCTGGCTGGCCAGGTCTGTGTTTGGTCGATTTTTTGAGCCTTGCCTTGTCACTAGGGCTAGGTGTCAGCTCCTGGTTGGTCTCTCCTTCAAACGAACGGCTATTATTGAACCAAGCTTCATCGACGGTCTAAATCAACTCACAAACTCTATAAAAAGGACCTAAGGCTAACCCTAATTCACATAAACTAAAATGGAGATGAGACCGTCATGCTGCTGAGGAGAGACTGAAGATAGACGTCAGAAATAGAGAGACAACTAGGAGATAATTCAAAGCTTAAAGCAACATCAAATCAATCAAAGCAACGCCTACAACAAAAAAATAGCGTCTCCAAATTCAGAATTCAGATTTCTGAATTGAAGATTCGCCATACACTGTAAGTAGAGTGCTATTCCGGTATGAATTAAATAATTGTGTTGATTTGTGTAATGTAAGAAATGGAATTGTGGCGATAATAATCTATATTTGCATGTTTCTTTGATGCAAAACGATTTGGGAATATTATGGTATACGATTGGATATTTGCAAGTACGCAATTTGCGTTGGAAACGAAATGGAATTGTGGCGATAATGACTTATATTTGTATGTTATTTTGATTCTAAACGATTTGGCAATGCTATGGTTTGATTCATACAAGTATGTGGCTTATGTTGACAACCACATGTTGTGGGATTTTGATTGGGACTTATGCAAGCATATGATTCATATTAAAAAACTACATGTTTGTGGTAGTTATTTACAACACCCATTTGGTAAATGCCAGTATAAGATTCATGTTGAACAACAACTATATGTTGTAATAGTTTATTTTGAAATTCATGCAAGTCTATGGTCTATTGTTATGACAACATGATGTAAAATTCTATGGTCATCTTTAGTGTAATTTGATTCACCTAAGTATTATGATTCATATGAAGGTTATGTTGAAATTGGCATCATAGTTCAAGTATAAAAATCATGATTTTGTGATAGTGACAAAAGCAAGCATCGATGTAAGCTTGTATTAATTTTATGAACATGTCTAAGCTATGTTTGTTATTATGCCTAGTTAAGAACATGTTTTCTAAGCTTATGTTGTTATCTTAATCATATGATAATATATTTTTGGCACATAAGTTACATTAGAAATTTACACTAGAATTGCATCCCCTTACAAGTTACATAGATTGGACAAAAACCCATGATTATATGAATAATAGGATTCATAATCAATTATGTTTATGCCATGACCATATAAGGACTCATGTTCAATTATGATTATGCCATAATTATATGATTAGAGTGGTTCATGTTTAAGTACTATTTATGCCATGACTACATGTTTCGTTTACACCATGATTATGTGAATAGAATGATTCATGTTTAAGTATTGCTTATATTATATGTTGTTACAATTGCAAGTTCACATATGCCTATCTTATGATAATTAGATCGTATGTTGCAAGTTCATGCGTTCACACTCCCCTTTTTATGTCACCTTATAAACACCATGTTATAGCCTCCCCTTTCATATGGCTAAATTGGGTTTAAGTATTAAACCCAACACACCTTACATTGGAACGAACGAATAAAACGGGGGAAATGACGTTTGGGTTAAAAATATAGAACATATGTGTTGGCTTGTTTGACGCACGCCAATAACTTTGAAAAACAATTAAGTGGCATAAATAAATCTTAACCAATAAAGATGAATTTGAATAATGGGACGCAAATATTTACATATAAAAAGAAGAAAGACAAAATATGTAAATATAGAAAATACGATGTGTTTAACCCGAGGTTGGATTGAGTTGTGATGTAAACCTGCCCGGAACCGCCCGGCTGTCCAGTAGTCACAACAATACCTATCCAATGTGGGTGGTTAAACATGGAGCCCAATAAGGACCCGAGGTTAGACTGAGTTGTGGCGTAAGACTGCCCGGACCCAACCGGCAACAGGCAGCCACAACAATACCTGTCTAATGTGAGAGGTCAAGGCTTTAATAAGACAATTAAGGCTGAGTCAGGATTGATAGGATTAAGTAAATTATATTAATACTTAATCAAGATGGAACATGCTAAACTAAACAGACTGATTGGGGGTTAGGTTTATAACACACTTAACCAACTTAGCATGTTGGCTAGAAATAGAAAAACCTAGTAGCGGGGGACCCTTTTTAGTAGTAACCCTATAAGGTATCATGATACCCTGAAACTAGGCAGGGTGGGGCACGATTACTGCGCAGAATGAAAGAGGTCAAATCGACGGCGGTGGTGCAGCAGTGTAGGTTCTAACGGGGTGCGGGCATGCACACACTCCGGCGCAGAAAAATAAGGCACTGGGCACCAGTAGCATACCTGTGCATTCTAGGATTGTGTCGGGCCGCCACCATGGGACTTGATACACCCCATGGTGGGACCAACATAGGTAACTACAACATCGGGGGCCGTAAGACACATGTAACTATGCGAGTAGGAGCGGATCATCATAAAATGGATCATTTCACCCTGATTATGGGGTGCCTGTTGGGAACTAGTTTATATGGGTACAGAGATTAGTATGGGGTACGATAGTATATTCGGCCCTAGACGACTTAACTAAGTTTATGGTGCTTTCCCATTTCTAGTTTATACTTATCATACCCAGTTCTTTATTCATAGACTGAATAGTCCTAGACTTACTCAGGCTTTATGTCTGACTCTACTTTTCTTTCGTCTTCTTTTCTTCCGTCCCCCCGATCCACAGGGAGGGAATACCGCAGCTTGACCAGCCTTCATATCCAGCTTGAAGAGAAAGAATGTATTGCTTGGATCTTTTCGTTTTGGACTATGGCTTTGGACAACAACTATGGGACTTTTGCAGTTTATTTATGTTTTCTTTATGCTTCTTTAAATAATGTAATCAAGACAGTTATGAAGATGTTATGTTTTTTTTGAAGTATTGTAAGACAATTATGGTATGGTTGGTGTAACACGTATTTTATTGAAATAAAAGTTGTTGTTTTCCGCTATTCAAAAATATGTGTTCTTATATCTGTCTTGTATATCCGTGACTTATACTTATAAACCTCCACCAAAATTAGGGCATTCCCTTTGAGAGTGACTCTAACGAAGGTGGGGTGTTTCACTTGGTATCAGAGCATAGGTCTACCAGATAAGATAAAAAGTTTTGAAAATTTATTTTCAAAAAAGAAATTTAAAGAAGCATTTTTAGAAGAAAAATATTATTTTATTTTTAAAAAAAGGCAAAGTCCCCCCAAAGCCATAGGTACTATCTCTTATCCTTCGTTTTGAATCTATCCTTTTTGTTTCAGCATGTCCGAAGAACTTAACTTGCCAGAGGGTGTACCAATACCTGGTTGGTTTAGGCGGTTCTTAGAAGCAAGGGCCACTCAGCCAGGTCCTACCGTTCCTCCTCCCCCAGCTGCAGGAAATCATCCAGCTGCAGCAGCACCTCTTCCTCCACCTCCTCCACGGGGAAACACGTTTGCTAAGATATGTAAAGATTTTAAAACTATGGGAGGAAAGGATTTCCATGGAACTGAGTCCTTCGTGGTAGCTAGAAATTGGCTGAAAGAAACCGAGGACTTATTCATCATCTTTGAGGTAGAAGATAGGCAGAAAGTACAACTGGCAGTATGGTTGCTAAAAGGTGAGGCTTCCTACTGGTGGGAAGTCACTCATGCAGAAAGACCAGTGGAAACATGGGAGGACTTTAGGGCAAGGTTTGAGGCTAAATTTCTCTCAGATGCGGAAAGGAGTTTGCAGTTGGAAAAATTCTTATTTCTTAAGCAAGGGAACAAGACAGTCAAAGAGTATGTTAATCAGTTCGATGAGCTGGCTAGGTTTGGGCTGGACCTAGTCAACACCCCGCACAAGAAGGCTCTCCGTTTCGTCAAAGGGTTGAATGAGCCATTACACAGTTTGGCCATGACCCATATACCCACGGGAGCTACGTATGAAAGGTTGGTACAGATGGCGTTGCTGAACGAAGAGGATAAGGGCAAGAAGGAGACAAAGGCAGAAAGCTCTCAAGGGAAGAAAGAGGGTTTGCAGCCTAAAAAGACAGACTTTAAGAAGGGCGGGAAAGGCAACAAAGAGAAGAGGAAGTGTAATTTCTGTGGCAAAGTGGGGCACTTAGTGAAAGATTGCCGGAAAAAGAAGGCCAAGGAGAATGGTGGGTGCTTTTCTTACGGTGAGACAGGCCACAGGGCTAAGGACTGCCCAAAGAAACGAGGACAGGGGCAGAGGGCTGGATCCACCTCAGGGGCACAAGTTCATGTGCTAGAAGCGCCACCTCTGCAACAGCGAGGTATAAATACTTCTGTAGAAAGTGTATTTTATCTTTATGATCACCCCGTTCGCACTTTATTTGATTCTGGCATATCACACTCCTTTATCTCGTCTGCTTTAGTAGAATCTTTGCACCTAAAAACTAGTATGGTAGAGGACCCCTTAATTGTTTCAAACCCAATTGGGGGCCCAGCTCATTTGTCTATGATCTGTTTGGGATTGAAAATTTCTATTCTAAGCGTAGAATTTCAATGTAGTGCCTTTGTTTTGGGCTTTTCGGGATATGGTTTGATTTTGGGCATGGATTGGCTATCCAGTAATGGGGCCATCCTTGATTGTGAGAAAAGGGTTGTTAGGCTCCTAACCCAGCTCGGTAATACTTTGGAAATTTCTTGTAATCCCTCGTATGCGGTTATGCTTAGTTACCTTGAATCGCTAGATGCCTCTGTTGAAAATTTGCAATCAGTTAGAGTGGTCCGGGAATATCCGGATGTCTTCGAAGAGGTGAAGGGCTTGCCTCCGAAGCGGGAGATAGACTTCCGCATATACCTTGTAGATAATGCAAAGCTCGTTGCGTTGCCCGTTAGACACATGGCTCCACGGGAAAGGAAAGAGCTCAGTAAACAGATTAAAGAGCTTCTAGAAAAGGGGTTCATTAGGAGGAGCATTTCAGAATGGGGCGCTCCAGTGGTGTTCGCTACAAAGGCGGATGGTTCACTCCATCTATGTGTTGACTATAGGGAGCTCAACAAGCTAATGAAAAAGAATAGGCACCCTCTCCCCAGAATTGACGATTTGTTTGATCAGCTTGTAGGAGCGTCTGTTTTCTCCCAACTCGATTTAGCGACCGGTTTTCATCAGCTAAGGGTGGCAGAAGATAGTATCGATAAAACGGCATTCAGAACCCCAGACGGCTTCTTTGAATGGCTTGTCATGCCTTTCGGCTTGACAAATGCACCTGCTTACTTCGTGGACCTGATGAGTAGGGTATTCAGAGATTTCCTCAATAAGTTCGTAGTGGTCTTCGTAGACGATATCCTTATCTTCTCAAAGAGTGAAGAGGAACATGCTCAGCACTTAAGGGCAAACATGGAAACTCTGCGAGTCCATCAGCTAAAAGCCAAATTCTCCAAATGCCACTTTTGGAGAGAAGAAGTGAGGTTCCTTGGGCACATAGTATCCAAACAAGGGTTAGCAGTGGACCCTGCTAAGGTAGTGGCGGTACAGGATTGGAAGACACCAAGGAATGCAACTGAGGTCCGAAGTTTTCTAGGACTAGCAGGTTTCTATCGAAAGTTCATAAAGGATTTTTCGAAAATCTCAGCTCTGCTCACGAAATTGACCAAGAAGAATCTAGCACTCAATTGGGACTTGGATTGCGAGTTTGCTTTCCAGCGACTAAAAAGGGCTCTTACAACAGCCCCAGTTTTGACGTTGCCAGATGGAAGCAAGATGTTCACTGGTTATACAGATGCATGTGGGACAGGGCTAGGCGCCGTCTTAATGCAAGAAGGAAGGGTAGTAGCTTATGGCGGGAGGCAGTTGAAAGTGCACGAAAAGAACTACCTGACCCACGATCTTGAGTTAGCTGCCATCGTCTTTGCACTCAAGTCTTGGCGACACTATCTCCTAGGTGAGAAGTTCGAACTTTACACTGACCATAAATCGTTGAAATATCTTTTCTCGTAGAAAGATCTTAACTTGAGGCAACAGAGATGGATGGAGTTTCTTGCCTCGTACGATTTCGAGATCTCCTACACTCCGGGCAAAGGCAACGTAGTGGCAGACACGTTGAGCCGAAAGAAATTGACCCTAAGCCCGCTGTTTGTTGAAAGACAAAGCCTAGAGTTTATAGCCAGCTTCTACTTTAGGCCTTCCTCCGATTTTGTACCAGGCTTGCTAGCATCTCTCGAAGTGCGCCCGACTTTAGTGGACTCAATAGGGACAACATAACGCGAAGACCCTCAGCTTGTGGAAACGATTGATAGGCTAATTAGGGGTGAGACTTCAAGTCACCTCAACAGATACTCCATCGACGATAAGGGTTGGCTAAGGCGAGACGGAAGACTATGCGTCCCACAGACAAGGGATTTAGTAAAGAGGGTTCTCGAGGAAGCACATCACTCCAAGATGACGATACACCCAGGCGGAGATAAAATGTACAAGGACATAAAAATAACTTTCTTCTGGAACGGCATGAAAAAGGACGTGGCAGAATTCGTTTCTAAGTGTATGGTATGCCAACAGATTAAGGCGGAACAGAAAAAGCCTGGCGGTCTGCTACATCCTCTAGAGGTCCCGCAGTGGAAGTGGGATAGCATCTCAATGGACTTCATCGATGGGCTGCCTAGGTCTAGGAGAGGCAACACTAGCATTTGGGTAATAGTGGATAGGCTTACTAAAAGCGCCCACTTTTTACCTGTCAAAAGTAAAAGAACTGCCTCATCCCTAGCATCTCTTTACCTCAAGGAAATCGTTCGACTCCATGGAATACCATCCAGCATTGTTAGTGACCGAGACCCTATCTTCACCAGTGAGTTTTGGCGGAGTCTGCAAGAAGCAGTAGGAACGCAGTTATGCTTGAGCACAGCCTATCATCCCCAAACCGACGGCCAAACAGAAAGAGTGAACAGAATTTTGGAGGACCTTTTAAGACTGTGCGTCCTTCACTTCGGAGGGACATCGGAAGACCATCTTCCTTTGGTGGAATTTGCCTACAATAACAGCTATCAAGCAACCATCGGGATGGCGCCCTTCGAAGCTTTATATGGAAGACCGTGCCGATCGCCCACTTGTTGGTGGGAGTCTACTGATAAACACATACTTGGACCAGATATGATCCGAGAGACTTCAGAAAAAGTAGACTTAATACGAAGAAGGATGAAGACGGCCCAAGACAGACAAAAGTCCTACGCCGACAAGAGGAGGACCGACCTTGAATTTGAGGTTGGAGACAGAGTTTTTCTTAAGGTATCTCCGCTAAGGAACGTTGTCCGTTTTGGAACCACAGGAAAGCTAGCACCAAGGTTCGTAGGGCCATTCCCTATCATCGAGAAAATTGGGAAAATGGCCTATAGATTAGAGCTACCCGAAAAGATGGCCGGAGTTCACAACGTTTTTCATGTTTCACATCTCTGAAAATGTCTACATGAGTCTGCTGAAGTGGTAGAGCCAAATATCCTAGAAGAAGCTGAAGTGGAACGCAAAGCAACCGTGAGGAAAGTTCCAACCCGCATATTAGGAACGGAAGTGAAGAAGCTACGCAACCGCGAAGTCAAGCTCGTCAAAGTTCAGTGGAGCGACGCCGAAGGAGATGCAACTTGGGAGACTGAAGCTAGAATACGCGCTGCCTACCCTTTTCTTTTCGAGGGTACATCTTTGATCCTTCCTTTTCCTTAAGTTGCGCTTTTATCTATCTTTTTTTTAGGTATATCTCCTCGACCCTATCTTTTAGGTAGAAACTCTTTGGATGAAAACATGTAGTTGAAACATGTTATGGATGATGGTTGCAAGTGGTTGCAAGTGATTACTAGTGGTTGCTCGTGGTTGCATATACACACACAATCTAGGTTTTAGATCGGCTCAGTCACTTCATATTGCATATGCATATATGTTTGCATTCGTATATGGTTGAACTTTAATGTGTTGTCATATGGATGTTGCATTTATATGAATGATTGTGCACTCATGTAGAATCATGAATAGGAGGATTTGCATACATAATGGATTCATAGCACTTACATAATTCGCATTAAGGAGGTCAACAGAATCAGTAGACCGCCTGATTTTGCATTAGATAAGTACATGTACACACACACTTCGCATATGATCATGAAGCATTAGAAGTCTTTTAAGGACAATGGATGCTCGTGTTTGATGGATGAGTAGATGGATTCTAGGATATACATTCTTCCTAACTTGAAGATTTCGGGGACGAAATCCTTTTAAGTGGGGGAGAATGTAACACCCCGTGTATTCTATAACCGTGAAATTCATAAATTAAAGTATAATTAATTTCAAATCAAAAAATTAAGGGAAACGGGATACGCCATTGCGTTCGTCTCGGAAAAATACGCGAAATAGAGTCCGAGTTTTCGAAAATCGGAGTCCGTATGACTAAGATATGGCCTCCGGAAGTTTCAGAATTAGGTTTAAAATTCGAACAGACGAAAACAGCTCAGAAAAACTAATTCAAAATTCAAAATCGGGCCCAATTGGCCAAGGCGGGAAAATTCCCGCCCAAAGCACTCAGGTCGACTTGGCAGTCGACCTGGGGCTAGCCAGGTCGATTGGGCAGTCGACCTGGGTAACCCGTGTCGACTGCCAAGTCGACACGGTGTCGACTGGGTTGTCGACCTGGTCCCTGAGCCAGGTCGAACCCAGCCCACCCTGGCTGGCCAGGTCTGTGTTTGGTCGATTTTCTGAGCCTTGCCTTGTCACTAGGGCTAGGTGTCAGCTCCTGGTTGGTCTCTCCTTCAAACGAACGGCTATTATTGAACCAAGCTTCATCGACGGTCTAAATCAACTCACAAACTCTATAAAAAGGACCTAAGGCTAACCCTAATTCACATAAACTAAAATGGAGATGAGACCGTCATGCTGCTGAGGAGAGACTGAAGATAGACTTCAGAAATAGAGAGACAACTAGGAGATAATTCAAAGCTTAAAGCAACATCAAATCAATCAAAGCAACACCTACAACAAAAAAATAGCGTCTCCAAATTCAGAATTCAGATTTCTGAATTGAAGATTCGCCATACGCTGTAAGTAGAGTGCTATTCCGATATGAATTAAATAATTGTGTTGATTTGTGTAATGTAAGAAATGGAATTGTGGCGATAATAATCTATATTTGCATGTTGCTTTGATGCAAAACGATTTGGGAATATTATGGTATACGATTGGATATTTGCAAGTACGCAATTTGCGTTGGAAACGAAATGGAATTGTGGCGATAATGACTTATATTTGTATGTTATTTTGATTCTAAACGATTTGGCAATGCTATGGTTTGATTCATACAAGTATGTGGCTTATGTTGACAACCACATGTTGTGGGATTTTGATTGGGACTTATGCAAGCATATGATTCATAATGAAAAACTACATTGTTGTGGTAGTTATTTACAACAACTATTTGGTAAATGCCAGTATAAGATTCATGTTGAACAACAACTATATGTTGTAATAGTTTATTTTGAAATTCATGCAAGTCTATGGTCTATTGTTATGACAACATGATGTAAAATTCTATGGTCATCTTTAGTGTAATTTGATTCACCTAAGTATTATGATTCATATGAAGGTTATGTTGAAATTGGCATCATAGTTCAAGTATAAAAATCATGATTTTGTGATAGTGACAAAAGCAAGCGTCGTTGTAAGCTTGTATTAATTTTATGAACATGTCTAAGCTATGTTTGTTATTATGCCTAGTTAAGAACATGTTTTCTAAGCTTATGATGTTATCTTAATCATATGATAATATATTTTTGGCACATAAGTTACATTAGAAATTTACACTAGAATTGCATCCCCTTACAAGTTACATAGATTGGACAAAAACCCATGATTATATGAATAATAGGATTCATAATCAATTATGTTTATGCCATGACCATATAAGGACTCATGTTCAATTATGATTATGCCATAATTATATGATTAGAGTGGTTCATGTTTAAGTACTATTTATGCCATGACAACATGTTTCGTTTACACCATGATTATGTGAATAGAATGATTCATGTTTAAGTATTGCTTATATTATATGTTGTTACAATTGCAAGTTCACATATGCCTATCTTATGATAATTAGATCGTATGTTGCAAGTTCATGCGTTCACACTCCCCTTTTTATGTCACCTTATAAACACCATGTTATAGACTCCCCTTTCATATGGCTAAATTGGGTTTAAGTATTAAACCCAACACACCTTACATTGGAACGAACGAATAAAACGGGGGAAATGACGTTTGGGTTAAAAATATAGAACATATGTGTTGGCTTGTTTGACGCACGCCAATAACTTTGAAAAACAATTAAGTGGCATAAATAAATCTTAACCAATAAAGATGAATTTGAATAATGGGACGCAAATATTTACATATAAAAAGAAGAAAGACAAAATATGTAAATATAGAAAATACGATGTGTTTAACCCGAGGTTGGATTGAGTTGTGATGTAAACCTGCCCGGAACCGCCCGGCTGTCCAGTAGTCACAACAATACCTATCCAATGTGGGTGGTTAAACATGGAGCCCAATAAGGACCCGAGGTTAGACTGAGTTGTGGCATAAGACTGCCCGGACCCAACCGGCAACAGGCAGCCACAACAATACCTGTCTAATGTGAGAGGTCAAGGCTTTAATAAGACAATTAAGGCTGAGTCAGGATTGATAGGATTAAGTAAATTATATTAATACTTAATCAAGATGGAACATGCTAAACTAAACAGACTGATTGGGGGTTAGGTTTATAACACACTTAACCAACTTAGCATGTTGGCTAGAAATAGAAAAACCTAGTAGCGGGGGACCCTTTTCAGCAGTAACCCTATAAGGTATCATGATACCCTGAAACTAGGCAGGGTGGGGCACGATTACTGGGCTGACTGTAAGAGGTCAAATCGACGGCGGTGGTGCAGCAGTGTAGGTTCTAACGGGGTGCGGGCGTGCACACACTCCGGCGCAGAAAAATAAGGCACTGGGCACCAGTAGCATACCTGTGCATTCTAGGATTGTGTCGGGCCGCCACCATGGGACTTGATACACCCCATGGTGGGACCAGCATAGGTAACTACAACATCGGGGGCCGTAAGACACATGTAACTATGCGAGTAGGAGCCGATCATCATAAAATGGATCACTTCACCCTGATTATGGGGTGCCTGTTGGGAACTAGTTTATAAGGGTACAGAGATTAGTACGGGGTACGATAGTATATTCGGCCCTAGACAACTTAACTAAGTTTATGGTGCTTTCCCATTTCTAGTTTATACTTATCATACCCAGTTCTTTATTCATAGACTGAATAGTCCTAGACTTACTCAGGCTTTATGTCTGACTCTACTTTTCTTTCGTCTTCTTTTCTTCCGTTCCCCCTCCCCCCCAGATCCACAGGGAGGGAATACCGCAGCTTGACCAGCCTTCATATCCAGCTTGAAGAGAAAGAATGTATTGCTTGGATCTTTTCGTTTTGGACTATGGATTTGGACAACAACTATGGGACTTTTTCAGTTTATTTATGTTTTCTTTATGCTTCTTTAAATAATGTAATCAAGACAGTTATGAAGATGTTATGTTTTTTTTGAAGTATTGTAAGACAATTATGGTATGGTTGGTGTAACACGTATTTTATTGAAATAAAAGTTGTTGTTTTCAGCTGTTCAAAAATATGTGTTCTTATATCTGTCTTGTATATCCGTGACTTATACTTATAAACCTCCACCAAAATTAGGGCATTCCCTTTGAGAGTGACCCTAATGGAGGTGGGGTGTTTCAGTGTTGGTGCTCTGGTTTTTGAAAACTGTCCGCAACTCATGGAAGCTATGCTCGTTTCGTTGTGGATATGTCTCTTTTCCTGCCTCATCAATTTTCTTTTCCTCGTCTCACTAAGTACCTTATGTTATGCTATTGGCTTTGGTTGTTGGTGTATGTTTGGCGACGCCATACTGGTGGCTGACAACTTATGCTCGCAAGCTTAGTTCTTAGTAATCTACGTCATTTTGGTTTTGATGTAAATCCCCTTGTGCCTCATCTATAATGTTTGGAGCCCTGTGCAGGACACTGGACAACTTGTTGTCGTTTTAATGTCATGTAACATTACACTATTCCTGTTTGTTTAAAGCAGCTTCGTGTACCTAGTTTTGTTTTTACATATTTCTTGTAATGTAGGTAATGCACTACCATGTATAGTATGTAACTGTAATATTTCTCTCTTTATGTGGAGATGATAGTAGTCTAGTAACTTAAGCTAGCTCCAGCACGGTAATTTAGATTAGAATCAGTGGACGACCCACTATAAATGTCGTTGACGGTGGACGGTCCACCTTAAAAATCGAATTAGCTGACTGCTAGCTATAGTCACCTGTACTATATTGTAATTTTATTATTAGTTATAATAAAAGAGTGTTACGGAACACTATAAAAATCGGTCGGCCATGCCAAAAAAAGGCTAGTAATTTTAACCTAACCTTGCAAAGATTACGCACAACGATTAACTACCATATTCAAGATAGCACTTCCCAAAGATAAATTATCATAATATGCTGAGATAGAACTTTTACACATAAATTTGAAGCCTTTAAACCACCATGTAAACAGATACAAAAACTGAGAGGTGGGTCTTCCAACTACTTAATACCCTACTAACATAGGAGGTGGGTTATATATAACCATTTAAGACCTCACTCACAAGAATATATATATAGGTCAGACATAGTGTGGCATGGTTGAAAGGCGTGCTCCTTGCCGATAAGAGTTTAGGAGTTCGAGGCTTACCCTAACTACTATGCTGACATACTAACCCATTTTTAATATATATATATATATAACTCCCCATAATTTAATACACCATAATTATAAACTAAATACAAAATTATGAATATTCATTAATTAAATATTTAGAATAAAGTAAAATCGACATTACCTTGCATTCGTCTCGGTATCCTGGTTCAGATAAACTTCAAGTTTGCGTAAATTGGATAACATATGGAGAAGTTATGAGCTTTCAAAGTTTAAACAAAATTCAAAATTCAAACAGGAAAAGAAACGCAGCAAGCAACAGTAACTGGGCCGACCTCGCCCATAATCGGGTCGACCCTGGGTCGACCCATGTCTAAGGTGGTCGCCCCAAGGATCGACACGGTTGGTGGTGGGTCGACCCACCCACATGCAGGACGGATTCTAAACGCTGTATTTGGCTTGTTTTGTTTATATTATTCATTCGCTAAGATGTATGGATGGATTTGAAAACCTAATTTCTAACGGTTTGGGATTGTCTTGGTTAATCTACAAATAAGGTGGCTATCTCTCATTTTTCCTAAACACAAATTCTCTTCATTCATCTCTTTCTCCATGACTTTGTTCTAAAATTAATTAGAAAAAAATGGGGAGATGCTGCTAGAAGATAAATATATTAAAAATATAATTCAAGACTACAATCAACAACAACCCTTTTTCAAAGACTACTTCTGAATACAGCCTACAACTTTGTGTTCAAGTTATTTTTAGATTTGACATCTAAAAAGTATTATGATAGTAAATAGTTTTAGATTTGAAATAAACAACACCTATAAATTATTTATTATATATATGTTATTTTACTGTTAATTCAGCTTTACAGTTAATATGTGTTCTTTTCTTCAGATCTACGGTTAATTTATGTTCATGTATAGATCTATCTTCCTTATCCCCTTTTCTAGCTTTTATTCATCTACATTCTTTAATATGCCTATTTTATACCATTTGGGTTTAGTTTTGTTCTTCTCCTTCTTTTTCCTTTTATTTATGTTGATCCAAGGCCACTAAGAGCCTAGGTCATTTTCGTTTATTATTGCATATAATTGGAATAGTTAAAATGACAGTAAAAGGGAGAAATTGGGGGCATATTGTAACATGTGGACTTTTGACTTTAATTTTAGTGATTATAAAAAAGGAAAAATATGCAAACATGTCAAACAGACTAGGCTTAATTTAAGATTAAGTAAAAATATGTTATGAACAATGTAAGTACCAGATGTAAATTATCTAAACTGAATTATTGCAATATACATATACATCTAGGAAGGTGCTTGTTTTGGTGATGGGGTTGTACATAATATAACATTTTCAAAGAAATAATATTTACATCCATGCTTTGTAGGATCTAAATTAACCCTAGAGGGGGGGGGTGAATAGGGTTTATTGCAATTAAATAAATTTAAATCTAAAATAAAAATAACACAGAATATTAGAATAACTTTCAGTAAGAAAATCACACACAGAAGATACCCAGCTTCGGCAAAACTCTGCCTACTGCTGCATTTAAGGTTTCTACTAGAAGTTATAAACAATTTCTTCACTTACAGACCCTTATAAACTCGTAACTCTTGCTCCCGATTGTTTAAACTCCATGCTCAAGACCTTAACACAACTCGTACTCCTAAGCCGTAATTTTTCCAACTACAAAACCTAGTAGTTATTGACTCCTTTAAAAAAACATGAATTTTGAAACAAATAAAAACATAAAAACAAAACCCTAGATATTAAATAAGGACTTAACCCCTTCTAGAAATTGGCCGGTCATCCACTTTTATTATTCCTGTTGCTTTCTTTTTTGATTTCCATGGCAGCAGCTTCCCTAGGGTTCCATCTGAAATTAGTTTTTCTCCAATAGTTTGTTTGATCGATTTGAAGCTCTAGTGATTTCCGATTCTAGATGTTGGTTGCTCTGGAAAAATCATATGTGTTTTTCGTCCTTTCTCTTGTTATAATTATGCTCGATTTTGCTCTCGTTTTCCTGTTATTGCCAATGATGATTCTTGTGTGTACTTATAGGGGTTTTAACCCCTGAAAACTCTGATTCTAGATACTTCGACTGCCTTGAATTGCTCTTGCGATTTTGGTTGAGAATTTGAATTTGTCTTCCGTATTCTCTTCGATTTAAACTTGACCATACATTTTTGTATTTCTGAGAAAATATCTTGGTGGGTTCTGGAAACTTTGATTGAGTCTTTTTGACAAAATCCCGTATATATATTTTTTTCAAAAATAAAACTTGTGATAGTTCTGGATTTTTAAACTTTGCCAACGAATTTGACCAGAATATTGTTGACTTTGAATTTACAATGTTTTCCTTGGCATTGAATGATTTTCTCCAACTAATTACATGCCGAAATCTGGAGATATTTAAAAAAAGTTCTTGCCAAGTTTGAATAGTTCAAAACTGCAAACAAAAAATTTGTTTCATGCCGAGTTTGATATACTGATTTCAAGGAATATTTATGTAACAACCTACGGGAATTCGACGCCCGAATTCTGACAGTAATACAGATCCTGTATCACTTGTCAGAACACTAATATCGAAAACACAGATAATTATTAGAAAGAAATAAGAAGATGAGATAAGAAAGAAAGAAACATTAGAATAGAAGAATAAGAAGAAGAACCCACACAAAATCAGAGTCTCACATCGCAGCGGAATAAAATATAATATAGAAATAAAACTTTACTGAGAGCTTGAACTAAAACTTACAATCATCAGAGCACATAACACATCTGGACAGTTATAATAATATGTCCTCATATACAATCACACAACGGAATATATAATATCATATGTCTGAATTCTTCTATCTCGTCTCTTTATAACAACCGATAACCTGAACCTGTACAGCTCGGTCTAACCCGAGCATTACAAACACAGGGTCAGTCTGGTGAACCAAAGTGAGAAAAACACACAAAGTGTAAGGGAATCACACAACTTGATTTTAACTTCAAAAAAAATTTCAAAAGAAAAGAATAATCATAAGACCGAATCCACACATAAATACGGACGGTTTTTACCTTACGATAACCCAAAACATTTTTGAAAACAATATTGTTCTGATATTATGATAGTGTCTAAATACAAGTAAATATCAATCTAGCAGAACGCTTGCATCTCACGCTCTACATATATAGTATACAATCAAAACCGCGAGCGTTTATTGGAGAATGGATTTCCTGGCAATGTATGGGACCACCTTCCCGACAATATACCTCTGGAGATGAATACATTGGGGTTCAACAAGAACATCTTGCAACCCAGGCTAAACATGACTAGCCCCTCACTTTGCTTGAAGAGTACAAAATATTACCACGATTGGGGGTCAGCCAACCGAACCGATAGCATACATACAAAAATAAAAGGGACAACCAAAGGCATTTGAATTCTCCAGATCAGGTAATGATATACCGTTTTGATGGGTGCGACCCACAAAGTCATGCGACCTACCCGATTTTATGTCATTTCCTGGTTGATGAGGCTAGAAGTTTTAGCGTATCCTTTAGCATAGCATGTCTTCGTCCACTTTGAATGCCACATCATCAGATCCGCCAAATCTCTAATTGACGTCCACAAAAATATTCTGTGTACTTAGCTAAGAGAAGGTGTCTAGTCTTCTCCGCCGTCAACAGAAATACGTTTGATGAAATCAACGTACGTGATCCTTTGGAAATACTTTGTCAGACACTCATCCATACAATTCATCCAGGAACATGGTGAACCGAAGGCACCCTCCTACCACATCCTACATAGGTATCACCCCAAGGATCAGTAACCAGCAGTCCTTGCAAATCCGTAAATTCCAACCATGACAGAATCAAAATTTATCTCTAGGGATCAGCCAGAGATTTGTAAGTAATTCTTCCATTTTATGAAGATTTACGGTCTTCATTTGCTCCATCTCGATTAGTATCTTCCATGTATTCGTATTTATTGGTCGGAATGGTTTTCGAATATAAATTCGATCCCGATCTTTTCATACCAATAATCATATGGGAAAGATTTGATAGTCGGTTATTTAACTATCAAATAAACAAAATCAAATGGATCTATTGGTTGAGTACAAGCATCACTTGGCCTTTCAAATTAAAAATATTTAACGAAGGGTTAATTAAAACTTCCAAATATTTCAACACAGTACTCACTTCTTATTTTAATATACAAATAGTCTCAAACCATTTCTTTATAATATTTAGAAAAATATCTTATAATTGTATCCAATTATCATTTCAAATCATGTGTTACAACATTATTTATTATCTGTATCGAGCGAAATCGATTCAACTTATCCTTCGTAGAACAATCGTTACGAAATCTCCTTTTTGTTTCGTTATTTGAAACAGTAATCGTCACTTATTCCTTTAGAATAACTCATTCTAAACTCATCTCTTTACTTCGAAATTATCATTATATTTTCACAACTCCTTTTATTACCTTGATTATGAAAATATCATTTCATATTTTCTAGCCCATTTTATTTCCGTTACTTTGGAAATATTAATACATATTTCCTCAAATTATTATATTTCCTTTAATTTGAAATCTCATTATATATAATAACAAATTCTTCGAATAACGTCATATTATTATTTCTCAAAATAAAACGCTTTTAACATCTTTAACATTATAATTAATATCATGCCCCGATAATCCTGAAGTCGCTCTAGTAGGAGTATTTTAATTACCTTTCAGACCTTGATCAACAACATTATTATCTTAAGATAAATATGAATTGTAATTCAGAAACCCCTATTAATTTTAATACCAACAAATACCACTTTATTATTTATTTAAATTATGATTTTATAAAACCTCCTTACTTCTGAAATCTCCTTTTCAACTATACTATTATTACTAAATTCATTGATTTAGTAAATGATAAATAAAATATCAAGTTTTAAACCTCAGCTTCTTTAAACTATTTGTTTCGTTATCAGAATTTTATTACAATTCCTATTATTCAATCTTTTACCAAATTCAAGTACAAAATCTTTGTTTCTAAACCTTTTAATCATTTCCACTTTGGAAACCTCCTTTCAAAACACATCCATTTCACTTAATGTGACTATTAAATAACGTTAATTTAAATTAATGCTTTAACTCTCCATTCCCTTTATCAACTCGTTTATATAATTATGGTTTAATATAAAATCCTTCTTCATCTTGATTCCTTTACTTAATTCAAATATTAAGTAACGTTTAATTTAAGCTTATCAAATTTTCTTAAAATCACTTTGTAACTTCATTTACCAAATTCGGTTTAAATATAAACCCGTTTATAAACCCACTTTGAAATCCAATTATATTTCATTACTAACTTTGATCACATACTTAAATGAACTTCATTTAAGAAATAATTTCTTTAAATTATTATTAGTTTACTTTATCATTAACTGAAATAAATAACCAATTTCTTTTTTTATTCTTATGAAATTAAATTGTTCGTTAAATGATTTCATTGAATTAAGCACAAACTCATTTAATTTAATAACTGGTTTCCATAAAATAGTTGACTTAGTCAACTTCAAAACATGATTAACTCGTTGATCAATTCTAACTCGTCTTTTTCATTTAAATTAATTAATAATATAGTTAATTTAAATAATCACATTTTTTTCGATTATTAATAAATAAATGATAATTGATTCAATATAATCCATTTTAATTGTTATTTAAAACAATTAATCTCAGTTATTAATCATTACATAAATCCTTGCTTACTTGCTTCGCACACGATATATTTTTGGTACAAAAATGGTATTTATTGTTAAAACAATCATTATATGCGTGTGCTTCGCACACGATATATTTTGATACAAAAATGGCATTTGTGGTTAAAACAATCAATATCTGTGTGTGCTTCGCATACAGTATATTTTTGATACAAAAATGGTATTTTTTTGTTAAAAAATCATTATATGCATGTGCTTCGCACACGGTATATTTTCTTTTTATAAACTTCAATTTAAATAATATAATTAAAATTCTATATTCAATTATAAAATAAATTTTATAACTTCATTTCTAACGATTCACTTAATGGTAAATCAATCTTTATAAATTGATTATAATTTAGGCCATCTATTGTCAATTTCTCAACTAATATTTCTCATTGGTTAATATCAAGGGTTCAACAGTAGTCAATAATCAATCCATCATTAAATCAGGTTATTAAATAGTACATGTGATATAACATAAAAATAAACAATAAATTTGAGGAATCCAGTTGGATCCCTTCAACCTGTTCTTCCCTGTATTAAATATGACAAACTATAATAAACATGAATAATTAATTCAACTAGTGATGGTCAACTAACAACAATTCAAGCATCCAATTCAACTTTAAATGTTTATATTTTATAAACGTAACCAACAAGGTAAGATACCTTTATTGGAAATAATCGTTAAAAATAATGCTTTGGTTTGGTTTAATTTAAAACAACGTTTAATTTAAATCATTTATATCAGTATATATGTAAACAACCATCAAATCATTCAATAAATAGCAAACAAGCACACAAATATTTAAACCCGACTTATATAAATATAAGTGGGATACTGAGTGAGTTTAACTCACCTTCGGTTTACATTCGTCGTTTAAATGTTTGTTTTAATTAAATTAAACATGAGTTTAATATAATTAAAAACTCCAGCTATTTCAACTCCATCCGAATCAACTACATAATGGTACGCTTGTCTATACAGTTCTAATGTTGCTTGTTTTGTTTAGCTCTCTGCACGTATGAGATTGCTATGGTTATTACAACATTGACCATAGATTAAATAATTTGATTAATTAATAATTATGTAATCACCATATAAATAAAATTTATTAATATTATAATTATCTTCTTGGGTGGTAAGTGTTAAGACCGATTACCTTTTCTTTGTCGTTCTGGACGCATGTTCCTCCTCAACTCGTCTTCCCATTTCCGTGCGCCTATTTGTTTTACATGCTGTTGTTATACATACCAAACATCTTAATGTTTTTATATTACAAATTGAAATAAAGTTAACAAAATTTTATTTTTATTTTACGGGCCTTACTGAATTTTTGTTGAGTCCACTGCCCAAACCCGCATGGCATACACTTCCGCTACAGACACGCAAACAACCATTTCCTCCCATTTGCTCACCCCGCTACCCATTCTTCTTTCAGTACAAAACAACGTGGCCATCTTTTTTTTATATATAATATAACAGGTCTGCAAGTCCACCTTAAAAACGCAACCCCCCTTCCATATGAACAGCTAACTCCGAATCCCCTTTCCAGTTTCATTTTCCTTCCTTACACCCTTCATTCCCTTCCAACCTGTTAACTATATACTCTAGCACAGTAGCACTTCACTCCTTCCCATATACTTCTATAATCACCGCCACGTTTCCATCCACTTTTGTTTTCACCACACCCTTTCCCAATAATGTTCCCTCCTAAAACTCCTCTACAGTCTCCCCCAAGTTACTTCTAGTCATGCCAAAAATGATACCAAACAACATCTTCACTGAACCCAGCTTTCAACCACTGCTACCCGAAAAAAATGTGTCCATTTTCAACCACCCACTACAGTATTGGTCTTTTACCCGTACGTTATATTTTCTCCTGCCACTCCAGTTCGTTAAATCCTTCACCAGCTTGGACTCTTTTATATATAAAAATAAGACCCACCAGTCCTCATTGCTACAAGCCCATGAACCCGCATGTCTTTGCAAGAATACAAAGCCGTCTACTGCAAATATTTTCAAACTGCAAAACTCTTCAATTTAAAATCACTCTTTTTCCCATTCTCACTCCCCAGTCCTTCGTCAACCACTGCAGCTCCATGTCTGAAGATCGGACGTCGGTCCAAGCCACTGGCGCATGCGCCTCCTTAACCCGAACTCGCTTGCACCCTCCGTCTACTCTCCGACGTTAACAAGCTCCGACGGTGGTCCACCCTAGTTGCTGCTCCGATGGACTGCACCAGCACAAGCAGTAGCCGCGCCGTCCTCCTTTCGTTCCAGCACCTCTGCACCGTTGAACAGAAACCCAATCTCTTACTGCCGACATCTCCACTGGCACCCGCTACTACACGTCACGCCTACTGTAATGACCCGGGTATTTACGCTAATAACTAACACAGATAAATTGATTGTAAGTACGTATTTTCAAATACGATTTAAAATCTAGATCTTTGAAATTTCAAGACATGTTAATTTGTGTATAATAGCATTTACACAGGTGTATAGCACAACACTTACAAAAATCCATTTTTACACATCCGGTATGATAGCATGAATTTGATAGCGATTGTTTAAATTGATTTTATACATGTTTGAATAATAATACTTTTATATAGAAAGTTTTTAATACCACTTTATTTTACATATTTTATTCTTCATTTTTTAAAGTATTTTAGAGTTTGGTTTTTGCAAATTCTTGAATTGGAAAACTTGTTTAAATTTGAATTAAAACTTGCCAAAGACCATTTGGTTGTCAAAGCAAGATCAAGGCAAGCTCATATTCACATATACATACATCAAAACATGAAAGTATCATCTCCTTTTTTAATCATGTTCATGAATAAAAATTTAAGACAACACCTACACTGGATAAGCTAGTAAAGAGGGGACCTAAAGAAATATTTTGTTCACATGACAAGATCTTCTTGGTATCAACTATTTTCAGTTTCAAATCCCCCTCTTTTCTCCCAAGATTTTCTGAAATTTTACATTATCTTTTGCATTTTCAAAAAAAAACATGATTTATCTTGTGAAAACATGTGCAAATCTTGTGCATTTAAGACATAGGTTCACATACACTAGTTAAACATTAAAACACATAAATATTCAAGATATTTCTATGTCAAATTATCACATGACAAGATCAAAAATGTACCAAGAACTTTCAGATTTTGTTTTTCCTTGAAAGGCAAGTATTTATATGTTTGTTGTTAAATCAAATTTTTCATGAGAAGACATGGTTTAAAAACCCAAAGCAAACTGATTTTAAATGGTACACAAATGATATTTTAATTTGTTAAATCCAAGAAGAAGATTGTGAAAGATCATAGGGTGGACATAGCATTTATTGTGTGACATTTCATAAAAACCAATGAGGAAAAGAAGGGCATGTGCAAGGGGATTCTAGGGGGTGATAATGGCTGAGGTAAGCCATGTGAACATAGTGGTGGTACTTTGATTTGGCAAGAGAAAAAGGGGATTTTTTAGATTGTCTTTCAATTGTCATAACAAAATCTCAAAAAAAAAACAGTTTTTAAATACACCATATTTTATTATTTTTCACCACTATAAATAGGCATAAGCACACACCATTATCACTCACGCAAACACAAGTCTTTCATACTTGATCAGTGCGAAGAAAAGCCAAAGGGTTCAAGCTTTCATAAGTGAGTAAACCTGCATTTTCATTTCTGTTTTATATTCCTGCAGTTTGCTATTGAATCCATGATTTAAACTTTGATTTCTTTTGTGTCCTTGTTCAAGTAATCTATCATGAATGTTTTACTTGTTTGGTATGAGGTAGTGATTGTTTGTTGTTAATGAAATTCTTAAGTGTCATATGTGAAAGTTGTATTACCTGCTCCTGTCACCAGACCCTGTTGTATTTAGAAATTTTTTTCAAATCTAGATAGATCAAAGAATCTAGGTTAAGGGATTTAAAATGAGGTGCCATACTTGCTTAAAAACTTTTACATAGTCATAAAATGGTTCAAAATAAAACAAAACTTTGGCAAAAACCTTTACTGGTGTTTAGGAACAAAACAAACAGGAAGCTCTCTGGTTCATAAAATCAAAAGGGATTTTTAAAAGACTTTAAAACTTGATTTGATTACATGAACGTAATAAAGGATCAGAATGATGATTTTTAAAACAAAAATCAAGATTTTTAATAACCTAAATAGTGAGAATTTTGGGATGATCAAAAAAGGGAACTTGGAGCAAATTCCAGCAGGGGGGATCAGTCGTGGCCTATGGCGTCGAAGCCAGAGATGCATATGGTGTCAGTGGTGATAGGAAAAATACAGTTTAATTTTTATAATGGAGAGATTTGGGGTCTTGGATCAAATTAAGTTTTAGTGGCAGTTTTGGGTTACGGTTTTCAAACCCGTCGTGAGGGACCCCACCGTGATCGAGTGGGCCAGAACCAAGAGGGGAGGTGCTGCCGAGGTTGGTGAAGAGGTTGGAGGTGGCGGCAGTCCTTCCGATGGTCGGAATTGGTGGGACCGTGGAGCTTTGTGGTGCCAACTCGAAGCTGTTTGTTTTTTTTATGGTGGAAGGGTCTTTTTAAAAGGAGGAGCTGTGGGGGCAAGATGATCAGCGGGTGGTGGTCCTGGCCAGAGATGTGACGTATGGGTGGGTGGCGACTGATCTCAGGTGGAGGGGATTGGTTGGGCACGTGCACAACTGTGCATTTAACGGAGAAGAAGAAGAGATCGGGCAAGGTGAAAATCGTATGTGTAGCAGCAGTTTTGAGGGGTTTGGCACGAGAGCTGGAGCCTGGTACTTTGGTACTTTTCCAAGTACCAAGTGGTACTTTGAAAATTCATGGGGTCTGGGGTGTTTTGGCAAGGGGCGCGCCAGGGGTTTCGACGTGGTACTTTAAGAAAAGTGGTACTTTGCCATTTTTAGTTTAAACCAAGGATTTTTTGATTTTATATTTTAATTTAAATTAGTTTTTAAATTAAATAATGTTTTAAATAATAGGGAAAAAATAAATATTTAAATAAAAATAGAATTTTTATTTAATTAAAATGGAATAAGTGAATCAGGATTTTTAATACAGTTTTGTCAAGGACTGAAATTTAAATACAGAAGCTATAATTTAAATAAAATTATAAATTTTATTTATAATTATAATTAGAGATGATTTTCTAATGGAATATTTAAAATTTAAAAGTCAACAAAAGAAGTCGATCAAGTATAGAAAATCAGATATGGTTTTGTCAAAAAGGCGAGAAGTCAGCACAGAAGCTGTAATCTTTATTAAATTATAAATTTATTTTATAATTTAAATTAGAATTTATTTTCTAATGAGTTGTTTAAATTTTAAACAAGGTAAAGGAATCATATGTGACACATACGATGAGTTTGAAACTGTAATCTTAATGTCCCGGTACCAGTAACTGATCTTGTATAGTTCTGAAATTTATAAAATAAGAGCTGTAAATTATATTTTAATCATGTTTAGATGGATAAATTAAAAGAGAAACTTTATTGGTATATAAGAAGGAGTAAATCGAGTATATGATATAAAAGGGGAAATTTGGCAAAAACGATACAAAGTGTAAAATCTGTCAAATAGATTATAGATCATAAATTTAACTCGTTTATGGATAATTAGATCAAGGAGTGATCATGCGAAATAAATTTTCTGAAAACAATGTAAGTATTTATTTTTAGAGGTGACGAACAAAACGGAAAGAAAAACCGTGTGCGATGCACATGCTAAAATTGGTCGTTTTGAAAAGATGATCAAAATAACCAGATAGAGACCGGATGATCTTATACTGTCTAGTTGACTGGGATTATATATGCAGATTAGACTATAATCTTGCTAGATTTACAATTTAAAAAGAAAATGTTCGCTAATCATTTCAAAGAGATCGGAATTTACATTCCACTTTGTTTTGATTATATGCTGTGCGTCGGAGATTTTTTTTGAAGACGGCGATATACAAGGGCTATTTTTAAATAGTGCCTTCGGTTTGTCCAGTCCCAGGACAACTTGTATGGACGAATGTCTGACAGAGTATTTCCAAAGGGATCACGTACGTTGTTTTCTTCAAACGTACCAGTTGCTGGCACAGAAGGGAAACTTCTTTAGCCTGACAACCAGAGTATTTTTGTGGAAATCAATTAGTGTTTTCCAATGGATTTGACAATGTGGCATTTAAAGAAATTAAGCAGTGATGATGGAAAGGTAAGTCTAGCCTCAAGCCTCACACCCAGGAAATGACAAAAATCAGGCACGCAACATGGCTATGTGGGTCGCTCTCATTAGGGTGTAGCATCACCTATATATAGAAATTCCTTTTGTTTCTTAATCTATCGATTCTTCCCATTCGGGAATGGTTGCCGTACACAACCATTGGTGATGTACATTCGATACACTCAAGAGAAATGAGTGGTCGGTCATGTGTGGGTCGGGTTGCAAGACGTTTTTGTTGAACCCAGATGTATTTGCCTCTAGAGATACATCATCGGAAGGTGGTCCCATACCTTGTCATAGTTGGAAATCCAATTTTCATAAGCGCCAAGCGGTTTTTATTTGTATACTATATAGGAGAATGTGAGATGCAAGCATTCTTCTAGATTCTAAATTATTTGTGGAAACCCTAGATACTATAATAATATTTGATTTCAAGTATACAAAGTGTTTTGATCTCATAAGGTAAAACCCCGTTCCGTATTTACGGCGTGGTCTTATGAGATATTTTTATTTGTTTTAAACTGTTTACTCATACCAGTCCCCTGACTGACCCAGAGTTTATTTTCTGTGTTTCCCTTAAACTCTTGGGTATTCATAACACTTGTTATGAATAGACAAGTGAATAAGGATATGATGTAACTTGTGAAGCTGGATGAAGATTTTCTGTGTGCTGGTCTACCTATCTTATCTACTGAATAATTAAGTCTGCAAGTTAGTCATGAATGATACGTATAATTAATGATGTACTATGAAAGGGCTTGTATCACTAGACCTATGATACCCTGATGTAATATATTCCGCTGTGTAATGTTATAAAGTATTATCTTTTGTAAAAATTTCCGCTGTGAGATTCTGATGTTTCTATGATTTTATCTTCTATCTATTCTTATTCTTATTAATGGCACGACTTCCGATGTGTTCGAAAGTTGGGTCGTTACAGTTGGTATCAGAGCTTAGGTTACTGATTACCTAGGCTTTGGGTGAGTGTGAGAGAGCGTATTTTTGAAAATTAAAATTAAAATAAATCAACTTGGATGATATACCTAAGTTAATTATATCCAATCAAGACTGGAATGACGACCTGTTATATTCAGGTGATTAAGATGAGTAACCGAGGACGAAGAGGTCGAGCTAGTGGAACTTCCACTACTACTGGTCGTAATACTGGATCCCAAGATCAAGGAGAAACAGTGGAGGAAGTTGCACCAGTCCAACAGGATAAAAGCTTTGCAACTATTTGTAAGGAATATATGACTCTGGGAGGAAAAGTTTTCAAAGGGACTGAATCTTTCATTGAAGTCCAAGCATGGTTGAGGTCCTGTGAGAGGATTTTCAAGGGACTTAAATTGAATGATGAGCAGAAACGTCTCTTAGCTACGTGGCAACTTCAAGAAGCTGTCGCTATTTGGTGGGATGCTCAGACCACAAATGTTCCTGAGTAAAATTTTACTTGGGATAAATTCAAAGAAGCATTTGAAGCGCAATTTCTGCCTGCTGCTAGCAAAACGAGGGTGTATCGGGATTTCATCAATCTTAAGCAAGGGAACATGATAATATCCAAATACGAGAACAAATTCAACTCACTTTCTTGTTTTGGGCCAGAACTGATCAATACCCCACTCAAGAAGAATGAAATGTTCGTAGTGGGATTGAAGGATATCCTGCAAGTTCAAATGATTGGGCATCTCAAGATTCTATTTGTCGATCTAGTGGATATGGCAGTTCGTTATGAGGCACTAGAGGGAAAGAAGCCAGTTGCCAAAGCAGCGCAGACGGGAGGACCTAGTGGTGAGAATTCCAACAAAAGAAAATTTAATCTGAACTGGAATAGCAAGGAAATACCAAAGATGGGGGAGAAAGCCAAAGAGCGTTATAAAGATACGCAATGCCATAACTGCAAGGAGAAGGGACACATTGCTAGGTTTTGTACGAAGCCAGCAGCAGGAAAGCCACAGCAAACTCAACAGCCGGAGAAGCCTCAACCAAAGTGAACAAGTGATGCTATTCCCCATTAGTTTTCATGCTATAACTGTCATCAGCCTGGACACTTGGTTAAAGACTGTCCACTTATGAAGGCACAACAACCAAAGGTATATGCTTTAATGGATAAGTCATCAACTTCTGAGGATGTGAAAATCGAAGGAACTTCAGAAGGTACTTTACTCTTCTTTAAAAGGAGTTAATTAATCAGGGTCAGCCTTAAGATAGATTAAATATGGTTGAATAATATCCAATCATATTGATACCGGAAATCGAGTTAGAATTTTAAATTGAATTAAAATTTGGATTTCCTGAAATTAAGGCTGGATTTAAGTGTTTATTTGGATATGGACTCAGGAAAAGTGAATTGGTCGATTTGTGAAATTAAATCATATTTGTAGGTCCCGAAATGGAGATCATTAATTAAGTGAATGAAGGTTTTGGGTAATACTTAAGGAAGTTAAGTAATTTGACTGATGAGTTAAAGAGGTAATTTGGACAGATATTTTTGGTTATGAATAGGAAATTGCTGATGTGTGTTATTTATTTATATATAAGTCGATAACTCTAATCTACTGTTTACAAATTTCGGGGACGAAATTTTTATAAGGAGGGTAGAATGTAATGACCCGGGTATTTACGCTAATCACTGACACAGATAAATTGATCGTAGGTACGTATTTTCAAATACGATTTAAAATCTAGATCTTTGAAATTTCAAGACATGTTAATTTGTGTATAATAGCATTTACACAGGTGTATAGCACAACACTTACAAAAATCCATTTTTACACATCCGGTATGATAGCATGAATTTGGTAGCGATTGTTTAAATTGATTTTATACATGTTTGAATAATAACACTTTTATATAGCAAGTTTTTAATGCATTTTATTTTACATATTTTGTTCTTCATTTTTCAAAGTATTTTAGAGTTTGGTTTTTGCAAATTCTTGAATTGGAAAACTTGTTTAAATTTGAATTAAAACTTGCCAAAGACCATTTGGTTGTCAAAGCAAGATCAATGCAAGCTCATATTCACATATACATACATCAAAACATGAAAGTATCATCTCCTTTTGTAATCATGTTCATGAATAAAAATTTAAGACAACACCTACACTAGATAAGCTAGTAAAGAGAAGACCTAAAGAAATATTTTGTTCAGATGACAAGATCTTCTTGGTATCAACTATTTTCAGTTTCAAATCCCCCTCTTTTCTCCCAAAATTTTCTGAAATTTTACATTACCTTTTGCATTATCAAAAAAAAAGCTTGATTTATCTTGTGAAAACATGTGCAAAACTTGTCCATTTAAGACATAGGTTCACCTATACTAGTTAAACACTAAAGCACATAAATATTCAAGATATTTCTATGTCAAATTATCACATGACAAGATCAAAAATGTACCAAGAACTTTCAGATTTTTTTTTCTTGAAAGGCAAGTATTTATATGTTTGTTGTTAAATCAAATTTTTCATGAGAAGACATGGTTTAAAAACCCAAAGCAAACTGATTTTAAATGGTACACAAATGATATTTTAATTTGTTAAATCCAAGAAGAAGATTGTGAAAGATCATAGGGTGGACATAGCATTTATTGTGTGACATTTCATAAAAACCAATGAGGAAAAGAAGGGCATGTGCAAGGGGATTCTAGGGGGTGATAATGGCTGAGGTAAGCCATGTGAACATAGTGGTGGTACTTTGATTTGGCAAGAGAAAAAGGGGATTTTTTAGATTGTCTTTCAATTGTCATAACAAAATCTCAAAAAAAAAACAGTTTTTAAATACACCATATTTTTTTATTTTTCACCACTATAAATAGGCATAAGCACACACCATTATCACTCACGCAAAACCAAGTCTTTCATACTTGATCAGTGCGAAGAAAAGCCAAAGGGTTCAAGCTTTCATAAGTGAGCAAAACCTGCATTTTCATTTCTGTTTTATATTCCTACAGTTTGCTATTGAATCCATGATTTAAACTTTGATTTCTTTTGTGTCCTTGTTCAAGTAATCTATCATGAATGTTTTACTTGTTTGGTATGAGGTAGTGATTGTTTGTTGTTAATGAAATTCTTAAGTGTCATATGTGAAAGTTGTATTACCTACTCCTATCACCAGACCTTGTTGTGTTGAGAAAAACTTTTCAAATCTAGATAGATCAAAGAATCTAGGTTAAGGGATTTAAATGAGGTGCCATACTTGCTTAAAAACTTTTACATAGTCATAAAATGGTTCAAAATAAAACAAAACTTTGGCAAAAACCTTTACTGTTGTTTAAGAACAAAACAAACAGGTAGCTCTCTGGTTCATAAAATCAAAAGGGATTTTCAAAAGACTTTAAAACTTAATTTGATTACATGAACATAATAAGGATCGGAATGATGATTTTTAAAACAAAAATCAAGATTTTTAATAGCCTAAATAGTGAGAATTTTGGGATGATAAAAAAAGGGAACTTGGAGCAAATTCCAGCAGGGGGGATCAGTCGTGGCCTATGGAGTCGAAGCTAGAGATGCATATGGTGTCAGTGGTGATAGGAAAAATACAGTTTAATTTTTATAATGGAGAGATTTGGGGTCTTGGATCAAATTAAGTTTTAGTGGCAGTTTTGGGTTACGGTTTTCAAACTTGTCGTGAGGGACCCCACCGTGATCGAGTGGGCCAGAACCAAGAGGGGAGGTGCGGCCGAGGTTGGTGAAGAGGTTGGAGGTGGCAGCAGTCCTTCCAACGGTCGGAATTGTTGGGACCGTGGAGCTTTGTGGTGCCAACTCAAAGCTGTTTGTTTTTTTTATGGTGGAAGGGTATTTTTAAAAGGAGGAGCTGTAGGGGCAATATGATCGGCGGGTGGTGGTCCTGGCCGGAGACGTGACGTGTGGGTGGGTGGCGACGGATCTAAGGTGGAGGGGATTGGTTGGGCACGTGCACAACTGTGCATTTAAAGGAGAAAAAGAAGAAGATATCGGGCAAGGTGAAAATCGTGTGTGCAGTAGCAGCTTTGAGGGGTTTGGCCCGAGAGCTAGAGCCTGGTACTTTGGCACTTTGCCAAGTACCAAGTGGTACTTTGAAAAATCATCGGGTCTGGGGTGTTTTGGCAAGGGGCGCGCCAGGGGTTTCGACGTGGTACTTTAAGAAAAGTGGTACTTTGTCATTTTTAGTTTAAACCAAGGATTTTTTGATTTTATATTTTAATTTAAATTAGTTTTTAAATTAAATAATGATTTAGATAATAGGGAAAAAATAAATATTTAAATAAAAATAGAATTTTTATTTAATTAAAATGGAATAAGTGAATCAGGATTTTTAATACAGTTTTGTCAAGGACTGAAATTTAAATACAGAAGCTATAATTTAAACAAAATTATAAATTTTATTTATAATTAGAATTAGAGATGATTTTCTAATGGAATATTTAAAATTTAAAAGTCAACAAAAGAAGTCGATCGAGTATAGAAAATCAGATATGGTTTTGTCAAAAAGGCGAGAAGTCAGCACAGAAGCTGTAATCTTTATTAAATTATAAATTTATTTTATAATTTAAATTAGAATTTATTTTATAATTTAAATTAGAATTTATTTTCTAATGAGTTGTTTAAATTTTAAACAAGGTAAAGGAATCGTATTGACAAGTACGATGAGTTTGAAATAGTAATCTAAATTTCCCGGTACCAGTAACTAATCTTTTACAGTTCTGAAATTTATAAAATAAGAGCTGTAAATTATATTTTAATCATGTTTAGATGGATAAATTAAAAGAGAAACTTTATTGGTATATAAGAAGGATTAAATCGAGTATAAGATATAAAAGGGGAAATTTGGCAAAAACGATACAAAGTGTAAAATCTGTCAAATAGATTATAGATCATAAATTTAACTCGTTTATGGATAATTAGATCAAGGAGTGATCATGAGAAATAAATTTTCTAAAAATAATGTATGTATTTATTTTTAGAGGTGACGAACAAAACGGAAAGAAAAACCGTGTGCGACGCACATGCTAAAATTGGTCGTTTTGAAAAGATGATCAAAATAACCAGATAGAGACCAGATGATCTTATACTGTCTAGTTGACTGGAAGTATATATGCAGATTAGATTATAATATTGTTAGATTTACAATTTAAAAAGAAAATGTTCGTTAATCATTTCAAAGAGACCAGAATTTACATTCCACTTTGTTTTGATTATACGCTGTGCGTCAGAGTTTTTTTTTATGACGGCGATATACAAGGGCTATTTTTAAATAGTGCCTTCGGTTTGTCCAGTTCCAGGATAACTTGTATGGACGAATGTCTGACAGAGTATTTCCAAAGGGATCACGTACGTTGTTTTCTTCAAACGTACCAGTTGCTGGCACAGAAGGGAAACTTCTTTAGCCTGACAACCAGAGTATTTTTGTGGAAATCAATTAGTGTTTTCCGATGGATTTGACAATGTGGCATTCAAAGAAATTAAACAGTGATGATGGAAAGGTAAGTCTAGCCTCAGGCCTCACACCCAGGAAATGACAAAAATCGGGCAGGCAGCATGGCTATGTGAGTCGCTCCCATTAGGGTGTAGCATCATCTATCTAGAGAAATTCCTTTTGTTTCTTAATCTATCGATTCTTCCCATTCGGGAATGGTTGCCGTACACAACCGTTGGTGATATACATTCGATACACTCAAGAGAAATGAGTGGTCGGTCATGTGTGGGCCGGGTTGCAAGACATTCTTGTTGAACCCAGATGTATTTGCCTTTAGAGATACATCATCGGAAGGTGGTCCCATACCTTGTCATAGTTGGAAATCCAATTTCCATAAGCGCCATGCGGTTTTTATTTGTATACTATATAGGAGAATGTGAGATGCAAGCATTCTTCTAGATTCTAAATTATTTGTGGAAACCCTAGATACTATAATAATATTTGATTTCAAGTATACGAAGTGTTTTGATCTCATAAGGTAAAAACCCATTCCGTATTTATGGCGTGGTCTTATGAGATATTTTTATTTGTTTTAAACTGTTTACTCATACCAGTCCCCTGACTGACCCAGAGTTTATTTTTCTGTGTTTCCCTTAAACTCTTGGGTATTCATAACACTTGTTATGAATAGACAAGTGAATCAGGATATGATGAAACTTGTGAAGCTGGATGAAGATTTTCTGTGTGCTGGTCTACCTATCTTATCTACTGAATAATCAAGTCTGCAAGTTAGTCATGAATGATATGTATAATTAATGATGTACTATGAAATAGCTTGTATCACTAGACCTATGATACCCTGATGTAATATATTCCGCTGTGTAATGTTATAAAGTATTATCTTTTGTAAAAATTTCCGCTGTGAGATTCTGATGTTTCTGTGATTTTATCTTCTATCTATTCTTATTCTTATTAATGGCATGACTTCCGATGTGTTCGAAAGTTGGGTCGTTACACCTACCCCGTTAAAGCCGACAGATCCCCCAATCCTCACGCAAGACAGCGGAGAAACCCTTGCTTCCTATCTCCAACGCTACTGTTAATGCGTGCGTTATATTTTATTTTATTTTCTTTTTTCGAAGGGAAAAACTTGGATTTTCAGCGAAGAAAAGAATTGGTGTAGCAACGTGTTTTTATAAGGGGGAATACGTGGGAGCCAAGGTGTTAAATATAGGGTTTCAGAGAAGGATAGGTTAATTGTGTTATAAATAAATAGGATGGGATAGGCTAGCTGTGGTATTTCCTATGTCTGCTACCTATATTTTAGGGTGTACAGTGTATATAAGTGACTATTGGATTCATTTCATTAGTTTGTAGGCTTGTTAGCATGTGTGGTTCCAGGAATGAGCTCCACGTTTTAACGTAAGCACAATTTCTTATAATACATATGAAAAGTTAGTGTAGGTTAAAGAAATATAGATTTTTGTACGATTTCTCAAGGTGGAAACCTTTATTTATGTGAAATATTTATTTTAACTTAAGGTAGTAGTTTCGGATTTATTTTAATACCGTTATTTAAATTCCTACCGCTATTTAAGTTATACGCTATTTACGGGCACCGCTGTATCTGAACTTCAAACACGATGTAACTAGACACACTATTACGCCTTGATATTTCAGGTCCAATGAAATTAATTTTGTTGAGTTCTGACTCTGTCTGAACAACATCGTTATTTAAATTTCAATTCATTCATCGGTTCACGCTTAAATTTCGCCTACTGACAAAATAACTCCAATTAGCTCCAAACTGGAAAACTAACAATAATTAGCCATACGTATTCCAAAAAAATTCGTTTCGTCGAAAACAGAGGTTGTTTGAAAAATAATTAATCATACAACTTATATATTATCGATAAATTAAGAATTAAATCCAAAATAATTAAATTTAATATAATCAATATTATTATCATCGAATATATACAGATAAAATTATATACAACTTCAAATCCAACCAACATAGATTTACAACTCGATATTAATATTTCCGAGTTAAACAATATCAAAATATATAGAAATTACCTTTAAATAAATTAAATAAATGATATAATTTATAAACCATTTCCATAACGACTATTTTAAAATTTGATTTGGACATAACTTACAACCTACAAGCTGAAATCTCAATTTTTCTCTTTCATTAGAAAATTATAAACAATTAGATTCCAACTTTTCCTGTTTCACAGAATTCCGTCTTAAAATGGATTTAATATAATCGATTGAAGTTCAAAACTCAATATTACGAACTACCACGCAGCTTCGAGTTCGTTTTAATATAGATATAAATATAATCGTTTATTTGTGGTTTAATTAATGAATTCGATATTAAAATCCATAAATATTCCAAATATAATATTTAAAACAAATTTAAATATTTGAATTCAAATAGTTGAAAAATCCGGGTCGTTACAATCATCCCGCCTTAATAGAATTTCGTCCCCGAAATTACTGAGTAGAGGAAAATAGTCCAAACCCTAATTATTTTCGAGATAATATTATAAAATATTATCCAAAATATTCTAAGTCTTATAAATTTTTGTAAAATTCGCCAATACCTCCTCTGTACTATTCGATCCAAACAACTACAACTGCAACTCCGGGCCTCACATCGATCAAAAGAAAACAAAGCCAAATGGCTACCTAACTCAGGGGTATAAAATCAATCATCCAAATAAATGTTGTCAAGGTTTACTTATTTGTCGGGCACTCAAACTCTAATCACTAATAAAAACACTAACTGTTCTTCCTTCTTTCATCCTGCACATATCTCAATATATAATGCAGATAACAAATATAAGGTTTTATTATTTTAGTTCTATTTCAAGTTCTTTCTATCCAGTTCATTACGCTGGTATATTTTCTCATAGTTAACTGTTGATGAATTCAAGTAATCTAGAATCCAACAAACAAACAAACAAAGCACAATCAATATAACCAATTATCCCATTTCCTTTCAAATTTTATTTGATTAATCTTCAATTAAATTTTGGCTTAGTTAATTCCATATGCAATATTCAAATTTACCAATTTTTTCGGCTATATTATCTCATTCAAATTCATAATCAAATTTGAATTCCTATTCATATTAATCTGCGAACCAATATCAATAATTTGATAAAATTATTACTTTTCTATACAAAAATATATTTTGGGGAAAATTATTTCATCTACTCACTTTACAAAACAATATTGTATCAATTTGTCTGTTCAGTTGTACCGATCAACCAACACAATACAAAACATTTGTATATAAAATTTACAAATACGCGCTCTCATTTATATACACAAACTTAATATAGGGCATTACTAACCCAATCTCTAACGAGTCATACCACAGATCCAAGGTTATTACTAAACCATTGCTATGATACCACTGTAATGACCTACGGGAATTCGACGCCCGAATTCCGACAATAATACAGATCCTATATAACTTATCAGAACCCAAGTGTCGAAAATACAGATAGTTATTAGAAAGAAATAAAAGGGTGAGATAAGAAAGAAAGAAATATTAGAATGGAAGAATAAGAAGAAGAACCAACACAAAATCAGAGTCTCACATCGCAGCGGAACAAAAAATAATATAGAAATAAAACTTTACTGAGAGCTTGAAATAAAACTTACAATCATCAGAGTACATCACACATTTGGACAGTTATAATAATATGTCCTCATATACAATCATACAGCGGAATATATAATATCATATGTTTGAATTCTTCTATCTCATCTCTTTATAACAACTGATAACCTGAACCTGTACAGCTCGGTCTAACCCGAGCATTACAAACACCGGGTCAGTCTGGTGAACCGAAGTGAGAAAAACACACTAAGTTTAAGGGAATCACACAACTTGATTTAAACTTCAGAAAAAATTTCAAAAGAAAAGGATAATCATAAGACCGAATCCACACTTAAATACGGACGGTTTTTACCTTACGATAACCCAAAACATTTTTGAAAACAATATTATTATGATATTATGATAGTGTCTAAATACAAGTAAATATCAATCTAGCAGAACACTTGCATCTCACGCTCTACATGTATAGTATACAATCAAAACCGCGAGCGCTTATTAGAGAATGGATTTCCTAGCAAGGTATGGGACCACCTTCCCGACAATGTATCTCCGGAGATGAATACATTGGGGTTAAACAATAACATCTTGCAACCCAGGCTAAACATGACTGGCCCCTCACTTCGCTTGAGAGTGTCGAATATATCATTACCACGGTTGGGAGCCAGCCAACCGAACTGATAGCATACATACAAAAATAAAAGGGCAACTGAAGGCATTTGAATTCTCCAGATCAGGTAATGATATACCCTTTTGATGGGTGCGACCCACAATTTTATGCCATTTCCCGGTTGATGAGGCTAGAAGATTTAGTGTATCCTTCAGCATAGCATGTCTCCGTCCACTTTGAAATGCTACATCGTCAGATCCGCCAAATCGCTAATTGATGTCCACAAAAATATTCTGTATACTTAGCTAAGAGAAGGTGTCCAGTCTTCTCCGCCATCAACAGAAATATTTTGATGAAATCAACGTATGTGTTCCTTTGGAAATACTTTGTCAGACACTCATCCATATAAGTCATCCAGGAACTGGATGAACCGAAGGCACCCTCCTACCACATCCTATATAGGTATCACCCCAAGGATCAGTAGCCAGCGGTTCTTGCAAATCCATAAATTCCAACCACGACAGAATCAAAATTTATCTCTAGGGATCAGCCTGAGATTTGTAAGTAATTCTTCCGTTTTATGAAGATTTACGGTCTTCATTTGCTCCATCTCGATTAGCATCTTCCATGTATTCGTATTAATTGGTTGGAATGGTTTCCGAATATAAATTCGATCCCGGTCTTTTCATACCAATAATCGTATGGGCAAGATTTGATAGTCGGTTATTTAACTATCAAATAAACAAAATCAAACGGATCTACTGGTTGAGTATAAGCGTAACTTGGCCTTTTTAATTAAAAATATTTAATGAAGGGATAATTAAAACTTCTAAATATTTCAACATAGTACTCACTTCTTATTTTAATATACAAATAGTCTCAAACCATTTCTTTATAATATTTAGAAAAATATCTTATAATCATATCAAATTATCATTTCAAATCATGTGTTACAAAATTACTTATTATCTATATCAAGGGAAATTGATTCAACTTATCCTTCGTAGAACAATCATTACAAAATCTCCTTTTTCTTTCGTTAAACAGTAATCGTCACTTATTCCTTTAGAATAACTCATTCTAAACACATCTCTTTACTTCGAAATTATCATTATATTTTAACTCCTTTTATTACCTTTATTATGAAAATATCATTTCATATTTTCTAGCCCATTTTATTTCCGTTACTTTGGAAATATTAATATATATTTCCTCAAATTATTATATTTCCTTTAATTTGAAATCTCATTATATCTAATGACAAATTCTTCGAATAACGTCATACTATTATTTCTCATAATAAATCGCTTTTAACATATTTAACATTAGAATTAATATTATCCTCCGATAATCCTGAAGTCGTTCGAGTTGGGGTATTTTAATTGCCTTTCAGACCTTGATCAACAACATTCATATCTTAAGATAAATATGAATTGTAATTCAGAAACCCCTGTTCATTTTAATACCGACAAATACCACTTTACTATTTATTTAAATTATGATTTTATAAAACCTGCTTACTTCTGAAATCTCCTTTTCAAATATACTACTATTACTAAATTCGTTGATTTAGTAAATGATAAATAAAATATCAACTTTTAAGCCTTAGCTTCTTTAAACTATTTGTTTCATTATCAGGATTTTATTACAAATCCTATTACTCGATCTTTTACCAAATTCAAGTACAAAATGTTTGTTTCTAAACCTTTTAATCATTTCCTCTTTGGAAACCTCCTTTCAAAACTCATCCATTTCACTTAATGTGACTATTAAATAACATTAATTTAAATTAACGCTTTAACTCTCCATCTCCTTTATCAACTCGTTTATAAAATTCTGGTTTAATATAAAATCCTTCTTCATCTCGATTCCTTTACTTAATTCAAATTTTAAATAACGTTTAATTTAAGCTTACTGAATTTACTTAAAATCACTTTATAAATTCATTTACCAAATTCAGTTTAAATATAAACCCGTTTATAAACCCACTTTGAAATCCAATTATATTTCAATACTAACTTCGATCACATACTTAAATGAACTTCATTTATGAAATAATTTCTTTAAATTATTATTAGTTTACTTTATCATTAACTGAAATAAATATCCAATTTATTTTTTTATTCTTGTAAATTTAAATTGTTCTTTAAATGATTTCATTGAATTAAGCACAAACTCATTTAATTTAATAACCGGTTTCCATAAAATAGTTGACTTAGTCAACTTCAAAACATGATTAACTCGTTGATCAACTCCAACTCATCTTTTTCATTTAAATTAACTAATATTATAGTTAATTTAAATAATCACATTTTTTCGATTATTAATAAATAAATAATAATTGATTCAATATAATCCATTTTAATTGTTATTTAAAACAATTAATCTCAATTATTAATCGTTACATATATCCTTGCTTACTTGCTTCGCACACGGTATATTATTGGTACAAAAATGGTATTTGTTGTTAAAACAATCATTATATGTGTGTGTTGCGCACACGGTATATTTTTGATACAAAAATGGTATTTGTGGTTAAAACAATCAATATATGCGTTAATGCGTGTGCTTCACACACTGTATATTTTTGACACAAAGATGGTATTTTTTGTTAAAACAATCATTATATGCCTGTGCTTCGCACACGGTATATTATCTTTTTATAAACTTCAATATAAATAATATATTTAAAATTCTACATTCAATTATAAAATAAATTTTATAACTTTATTTCTAACGATTCACCAAACGGTAAATCAATCTATATAAAACGATTATAATGTAGGCCATCTACTGTCAATTTCTCAACCAATATTTCTCATTGGTTTATATCAAGGGTTCAACAGTAAACAATAATCAATCCATCATTCAATCAGGTTATTAAATAGTACATGTGATATAACATAAAAATAACAATAAATTTGAGGAATTCGGTTAGATCCCTTCAACATGTTCTTCCCTGTATTCAATATAACAAACTATAATAAACATGAATAATTAATTCAATTGGTGACGGTCAACTAACAACAATTCAAGCATCCAATTCAATTTTAAATGTTTATATTTTTATAAACGTAATCAACAAGGTAAGTTACCTTTTTTAGAAATAATCGTTAAAAATAAAGATTTTGTTTGATTTAATTTAAACGACGTTTAGTTTAAATCATTTATATCAGTATATATGTAAACAACCATCAAATCATTCAACAAATAGCAAACAAGCACACAAATATTTAAACCCGACTTACATAAATATAAGTGGGATACTGAGTGAGTTTAACTCACCTTTGGTTTCCATTCGTTGTTTAAATGGTTTTTTTTAATTAAATTAAACATGAGTTTAACTAAATTAAAAACTCCAACTGTTTTAACTCCGTCCGAATCAACTACAAAATGGTACGCTTTTCGATACAGTTCTAATGCTTCTTGTTTGGTTTGGCTCTCTGCACATATGGGATTGTTATGGTTATTACAACATTAACCATAGATTAAATAATTTGATTGTTTAATAATTATGTAATCACCTTATAAATAAAATTTATTAATATTATAATTATCTTCTAAGGTGGTAAGTGTTAAGACCGATTACCTTTTCTTTGTCGTTCTGGATGCATGTTCCTCCTCAACTCGCCTGCCCATTTCCGTACACCTGTTTCTTTTACATGTTGTTGTTATACATACCAAACATCTTAATGTATTTATATTACAAATTAAAATAAAGTTAAAAAAAATTATTTTTATTTTATGGGCCTTACTGAATTTTTGGCGAGTCCACTGCCCGAACCCGCATGGCATACACTTCCGCTATAGACACGCAAACAACCATTTCCTCCCATTTGCTCACCCCGCTACCCGTTCTTCTTTCGGTACAAAACAACGCGGCCATCTTCTTCTTCTTCTTTTTTATAATATAAAATGTCCGCAAGTCCACCTTAAAAACGCAGTCCCCCTTCCATATGAATAGCTAGCTCTGAATCCTCTTTCCAGTTTCATTTTCCTTCCTTACACCCTTCATTCCCTTCCAACCCATTAACCATATACTCTAGCACAGTAGCACTTCACTCCTTCCCATATACTTCCATAATCACCGCCACGTTTCCATCCACTTTTGTTTTCACCACACCCTTTCCCAATAATGTTCCCTTCTGAAACTCCTCTACATTCTCCCCCACGTTACTTCTAGTCATGCCAAAAATGATACCAAACAACATCTTCACTGAACCCAGATTTCAACCACTGGTACCCGAAAACATGTGTCCATTTCCAACCACCCACTACAGTATTGGTCTTTTCCCCGTACGTTATATTTTCTCCTGCCACTCCAGTTTGTTAAATCCTTCACCAGCTTGGACTCTTTTATATATAAAAATAAGCCCCGCCAGTCCTCATTGCCATGAGCCCATGAACCCGCATGTCTTTGCAAGAATACAAAGCCGTCTACTGCAAATATTTTCGAACTGCAAAACTCCTCCATTTCCAATCACTCTATTTCCCATTCTCACTCCTCAGTCCTTTGTCAACCACTGTAGCTCCACGTCTGAAGATCGGACGTCGGTCCAAGCCACTGGCGCATGCGCCTCCTCAACCCGAACTCGCTTGCACCCTCAGTCTGCTCTCCGACGTCAACAAGCTCCGACGGTGGTCCACCCTAGTTGCTGCTCCGACAGACTGCACCAGCACAAGCAGTAGCCGCGTCGTCCTCCTTTCGTTCCAGCACCTCTGCTCCATTGAATAGAAACCCGATCTCCTACTGCCAACATCTCCACTGGCACCCGCTGCTGCACGTCACACCTTCCCCGTTCAAGCCGACAAATCCCCCAATCCTCACGCAAGACAACGGAGAAACCCATGCTTCCTATCTCCAATGCTACCGTTAATGCGTACGTTATTATTTTATTTTATTTTCTTTTTTCGAAGGGAAAAACTTGGATTTTCAGCGAAGAAAAGAATTGGTGTACTAGCGTGTTTTTATAAGGGGGAATACTTGGGAGACAAGGTGTTAAATATAGGGTTTCAGAGAAGGATAGGTTAGCTGTGTTATAAATAAATGGGATGGGATAGGATAGCTGTAGTATTTTCTATGTCTGCTATCTATATTTTAGGGTGTACAGTGTATAAAAGTGACTATTGGATTCATTTCATTAGTTTGTAGGCTTACTAGCATGTGTGGTTCCAGGAATTAGCTCCACGTTTTAACGTAGGCATAATTTCTTATAATACATATGAAAAATCAGTGTAGCACTACGCCATATATGCTGATTAGGCTGTGTTTTTAGCCGTATCTAAAGCCGTTGGGCACGGTTAAAAGCCGTATCCAAAAGTGGCGTGTCTAATTATTAGATACGGCTACCAACCATATCTCAATATATTATCATACGGCTTTTAGTCGTATCTAAAGTCTAATAAGACACGGTCTTTGATCGTCTCTAATTATATGTGTGTGTGCACGTATATATATACCCATGTGTGTATATATATATATATCATATATGTGTATATATATATATAAAACAGAAACTGTATCGCATATGTTTCATAACACAGCGCATACATACCACAAAGTATACACAGGAATAACACAATTTATATATATATATATATATATATATATATACTTAAAGCTTTACAAGGTTTGTCATATAACACGATGTACATACAAACATATACAATAAAAGGAAACTGTCAAAGATTTTCATCACATTACGTAGTGAGGTAAAAAGATAACAGCCTGATAAAACTCCAGTCGCGGCCGAGAAGATTGAGCGCGACAGTCAGCGGCCTGGATTCAAGTTTCCTTTGGCAGCAAAACTGAATCGTGATATATAGCCTGCAGCCTGAGTTCCAGCAACACAAAAGTACCATACTCTCCAACAGGACTGCCTATAAAATACAAGAAACAAGTTACAAATACTTCGCAGCTGGACAGTAGATCGACATTGTAACTCACTGTGACTAAGATGCAAACATGAATAAAGAGCTAAGTACTGTATGTTAATACAGATATAAAATGAAACTAATTGAGTTTTGTTTTCCAAAGATTTATCCTGCTGTAGAATCAGTCCAAAATATGAAATACAAGAATTCTTCTTTATAAGGACTCTTCTTTACAAGATCTGTATTCAGCAGAGTACGTTCAGAATGCGCCATTGAATGTTAATTCTGGTAGAAAAAGTGATAACAACAATGCTAACAAAAAATCAATGTCGCAGGGTATATAGTTGAGGGAATAAGAGTTGGATGTATAGTTGACGGTAGTCAATCAGTGTGTTTGTGTAATTTAATGGTAGTCGATCAGTGTGTTTGTGTACAAATACTTCACTGGCCCAATAACAACCTAGTCGAATTGACTAGTCGATTAGTCAACTAATTTCTACCTATACGGCCTAAATTCATAAAAAAAGCTAGTCCAGACTTCATGTCGATGGTTTGATCTCGATTAGTAGACTAGTCGAGCGTCGTCCATGTGTTTGTGTAGTCGATCAGTATATGTCTCAAAAATTAATGAATACACATTGTAAACTGGTTTTGCTATGTGACCATATCGTTTAAATGAAATTAACTGTACATACTACATAGGAGTGGAAAATTGTCAGTCATTAAAAATGCAAACCCAAAAGAAGAATCACCTGAAGTGTAGTCCATGTGCAACACTGGTAGTTCGTACCCTAGCATACAGAACATCCTCTTATACACACAAAAAGGAACAAATAAACGAAAAGAATATTCAAGATGTGCGCACAAGTACATGTCCATTCAATTCTTATGTAAGATACTACGTAGAGATAAGTGTAAAATAATATATACCTGCTCCAACGTCTAAAGATATCGAATCATCATCATAGGATGACACACATACTCGACTTTTTCTGATTAAGAATTTACTGGGCGATCCACCAGGTGGATGCATTTTAGCTCACGCGCAGGGTCAGTAATCCATGCTTATTATATTCATTCAAATATCGAATGCCGCTTCACTTAACCTTTGGAAAAAGCTGCTTTCACTTGCAACTTTCAGTTTCTTTGAAGCAGACTGTGTAGTGCAAGATTACTTACACTAAAGTCTCTACTACAAAGTAAGGGAAAAGTTGCTAGTGAAAGCAGCTTTTTACTAAGGTTAAGTGCAACAGCGTCCGACATTTGGATAAAGCTAATAAGCGTGGATACTCGACCCTACACGTGAGCTAAAATGCATCCACCTGGTAGATCGCCTATTAAAATATTAACCAGAAAGTCTAGTAATAATCCATCGACCAAATTTTTCAACAAACCTGTTAAATTAACATCAGATAACAGGTTATAAATGAGTGCATTCTTTTGTTAAAGAATATAGATGATGCATATCATCACCATAAAAAATTGATTTTTGCTAGTATGTATTTTGCATCGAGATGTTGTATCGGAACATATATCGAATATTTCCCAACATTAAGTCTATATCCAGATTTGCAGACTGTCTATAGAATACCATTTTTTTTAGGCTACCTCCCTTGAAACCCCGACTATTTAGACAGTTCCCTCGCCAAATTCTGGTCCTAGCTCCGCCACTGTATACCACAATCTAAAATTATACCATACATCTAATGGCAATTCTAACAAAAATTATACCGCAATCTAACAAACATTCAGATGTTTTTTACATTATCACAAAACATGATTCAAAATTGATTTCTCTGATTTTAGGGTATAACCACAGATCCGTCCCTAACACACTTACACAAACACACTTACACAAACCAATTCAATCGAAACAGCTAACACACGAAGTACAAACACAAAGTAGCAATCAACTATCACACAAAGATTTCAATTTGTTCCCTACTATCAGTCATGCATGCAAAAAATTCAATTGAAACACATACCTGCACTGTCGAAGGAGGGCTAGGGAGACGTAGGGTTGCTGCGTTTCTAGCGAAGGACAGGGTTGTTCGTCCCTGTCGAAGGTGGAGGCACGATTTGGTGACCGAAAATCCTAATTTGGGTTTTCGGTCACCATTAAAGTAAAACAAATGGAAAAGGGAGCGGCCAAAACTTTTATTCGGAGTGCCCAATGGGATGCACAATATGATACGGATTCAATTTGGCCCAAAGCCGTATCAAAATAACTAATCCGGGGCTTCGTTGATGGACGTTCAGATTTAGGGCGTTTGGGGTGACGCGGATCGCAAAATGTAATTTGATACGGATCTGAGCACCATCAAATATGATACGGCTTTTACCCATAGTACATGTCCGCATCCATCTGTGCCAAATTGGCTGATAGGGTGTAGTGTGGGTTAAAGAAATATAGATTGTTGTACAATTTCTCAGGGTGGAAACCTTTATTTATGTGAAATATTTATTTTACCTTAAGGTATAGCTTCAGATTTATTTTAATACCATTATTTACGTTATACGCTATATACGGGCATCGCTGTATCTGAATTTCAAACACGACATAACTAGACACACTATTACGCCTTGACGTTTCGGGTCCAATGAATTTAATTTTATTAAGTTCTGACTCTGTCTGAACAACATCGTTATTTAAATTTCAATTCATTCATCGGTTCACGCTTAAATTTTGCCTACTGACAAAATAACTCCAATTAGCTTCAAACTAGAAAACTAACAATAATTCCCCATACGTATTCCAAAAAAAATCGTTTCATCGAAAACAGAGGTTGTTGGAAAAATAATTAATCATATGACTTATGTACTATCGATAAATTAAGAATTAAATCCAAAATAATTAAATTTAATATAATCAATGTTATTATCATCGAATATATCCAGATAAAATTATATACAGCTTCAAATCCAACCAATATAGATTTACAACTTGGTATTAATATTTCTGAGTTAAACAATATCAAAATATATAGAAATTCCCTTTAAATAAATTAAATAAACGATATAATTTATAAACCATTTCCATAACGACTATTTTAAAATTTGATTTGGACATAACTTACAACCTATAAGTTGAATCTCGATTTTTCTCTTCCATTAGAAAATTATAAACAATTAGATTCCAAATTTTCCTGTTTCACAGAATTCCAGCTTAAAACGGATTCAGTATAATCGATTGAAGTTCAAAAGTCAATATTACGAACTACCGTGCAGTTTCGAGTTCGTTTTAATATAAATATAAATATAAACGTTTATTTATCGTTTAATTAATGAATTCGATATTAAAATCCATAAATATTCCAAATATAATAGTTAAAACAAATTTAAATATTCGAATTCAAATAGTCGAAAAATCCAGGTCGTTACAATTTAAATTATGTAAAAACAACCACATGTTGTTTTGCTCCATCTGCTATGATCATGAAAGACCAAAAAAACATATGCCAAAACTGATTGCTTTCAGTTAGGCTGATTTGAATCTTTGCTAAGATTATTCCCAATAGTGTTGAATTTGAACATTTTTCTGAGATGTTTGCTATTTACTTGAATGCTCTGTTGTACTCTTTTGGTACATGTCATCGACATGAGCTTTTTATATGTGCACTTGTACATGTGCATTACTTTCATTCGTGTTGATCCACTCAGTTTAGCAATCCTGTTTAAACTGCTTGGCTTATACTTGATTATTGCTGCTATGACCACTCTGGTTTGAGTTTGTTAAACATGTTTGTCATTGCTGAATCATATCCTTGTTTGTATTATTCTGAAATGTGTACTACCATGCTCTTTGAGTTGCTGAGTCATGTTCCACCATATGTATTGCCTGCACCATGCATATCAACATTCATGTTGCATCTTGCTGCCGCCATACGTGATTTAACCTGACTTGTTGTGGTATTTTTGAAATGCTTGTTTAGTAACATGGTTGACCTGTCCATAGTTGAATTTGGACATGTTGGATCATTGCTTGCTCCATACGTATTCAATTATCAATGCTCCTAAATTCATTTTGCACCACCTATGCATTTTTGGTATTGCTGTATCCATTTTTATTCTTTTATTTGTGCATGGTAATGCTGTGTAGACTCTCATCTTTAACCATTGTATGCATCAGGCTTGACTTGTTACTGATCCAAACTTGTTGTACTTTAATACTTCATGCTCCATTTTAGTTGATGTTCACCTTGCTCAGTCAAGTTTGTGACACTGGCTCGACCACTTTGATATGCTTGGCTCACATATGCTCGGCTCCTTGCTTGACCATGATTGACTTGTATTCATTGATGTTTTTGTGTTGCCTCGACCATATTGATTATTGTTGCACTGAGTCGAGATGGTCCACGTGGCTACTCCTCAGTTGCACATTGGATTGGCGAGGTAGTACACACATGTGTGTGTATATATATATATATACACACACACGTGTGTATATGCAGTCATTCAGAAAATATTCTTGTCCCTGCACTAAAATATTTTGTATATATACTGACTCCCTTGTGGTATTTACAGTGAATCACTGTGAATATCATAAGCAGTCCTTATTAGAGAATTCGTACTAGATCTAGAAAATGATGAGAAACACACCAAAATTCTGAGGAAAATAAAATTTAAAATAAATTTTTATTTGCATGTGTTTAGTTTTATTTCTATTGCAGTATACTGTGTGTGTTTCATGTGACAGGTAAGAAGATGATGACTGGACTGACAGTGAGCTATGAAGACAAAGAACAGAAGACTATGTCATTGTATAAAATGAATGTATGAGTGTAAAACAGAGTGATTGTGTATGAGTGTTGTATAAAGAACATGATATGTAAATGAAATTGTTATGAAATGAAGTGTGTCAGTAGAATGTACAAATTGCGGAGTTGTAAAAATTGTACCATTTGAATATTGAAATAAAATATTATATTTGAATAACAAATGTTGTTTGTCTATCAAATTTTGTGCAGTTTGCATTTTATTCAACTTAAATATTTATTTCTATATGTTTAGTGCAGAATAGTACTATTTTCAAACACATTTATATTATTTGTATATGTTTGTTATTATCAAACAAAAAACATATCTTTACACTCAATAATCTCCCCCTTTTGATGATGACAAACATATACTAAGATTTTGAATGTGATAAATGTGTTTGATTGTAAAGCATAGCACTCCCCCTATTTGTATGCTCCCCCTACAACTAAGCTCTCCTTATATGAAAGTCAAACATCTGAGCTTTAGGGGTCAAGCAGAACCAATCCTTGAGGTGCTTGCGTGAATCATAGGACCCTACTTCCCAATAGCTAACTCGCAAGCACATTCTTTCTAGCATACGATGTCTTCGGTTTTGGCAACTTTCCCGGGAAAACGAAAGCAACCTCTATCTATTAACGACCATCCGTTGGGGCGACCTATTTACTGTGGCCAATGGAACATCAATAAGTAGACTGGGCAATAGCACATTGCACACAGAATTGATTTGTAACACCCCACGTCCATTAATGTCACTCACAAAGGGAATGCATTAACTTTCATGGAGTATTATTTGTGTATAGAACGGAATATAACAAGACAGATACATATAGTGGTACTTGAAAATTTTAAAACAACTTTTATTGCAGCGGAGAAATAGTTTGATTACAACATCATAAACCAACAATAAAACTAAGCACACTTAAGATCCATCTTGACAAATAGTTTTCTAAGTACATAAAGTAAAAAAGCATAATCCCAACACAAGTAGCCATAACAGAGATGAGCTAAACTTTACTTTCAGCAATCCAAGCACTTCCAAAAGAGAGAGAAAGAGATCCAAGATCAAGCTCCACTAGTACTAGTCCGACCCTGAGAACCTGGGGGGGGGGGGGGGAAGGAAGAAAAGAGGCGAAAACAAGGGGGTCAGACATAAAGCCTGGCGAGTATAATAACTTTAACAATATAATTATTAAAGTAATTAGGATAAGGCATAAACTGGTAAAACAAGGTATGACCGTGAAACAAGTGGGCATGACAAAGCAAACAAGAGGAATATTCTGGCGTTAATGTCGTTCCTAATCACTATAGGATAGTTACTATACTGCACTATTACTAGTCACCCTAAAAGTTGATCCTGCCTACAGAACTTAATAATGATAATGGTAGTTTCGTGTACCCCTAGTTGGCTTCATAGGTGTCGCCTGCCCCTATCTCCACTAGTTGTACCCACTACCCCCATGCGATTAGCTCCCTAACTCGTATTTCACATGCCACCCAGGCCACCCACTTAACCCCTATGTCCAACCACATTTTTATTTGGTTTAGTGTTACTTAATTCATTAGAAGCGTAACCTTGTAAAGACCTCCCACATTAGACTACCGTTTGCAGTTGTTGGATTTGCCGGGCGGGTCCGGGCAGTCTTATACCGCAAACGAGCCTAACCTCGTGTCTTTACAATTGTTACGCATTTAATTTGTGCCTTTGACCTCTCACATTAGACTACCGTTTGTGGTTGCTGGATTTGCCGGGAGGGTCCGAGCAGTCTTATACCACAAACGAGTCTAACCTTGTGTCTTAGACGGTTAATTATTACACATAATTATTTAACACCAAATTGGATTAATATCCCTATTCAAATTTTGTCAATAAATTCCAAATTAATTTGTGTCCAGAATTGTCACCTAAATTATGTCCATAATTTCAGGTATATAAATTTATACCAATCAATGTCTCAAGTTAATTATATGTCTTTAAGGCCATTTTATGCCAATTCACAACTATATATATTTAATATTTTCCCATTGTCCCCATGCTATTCGTACGTTTTAACATGACATATGTTAGACTCTCAAATAGTCTAACTTATAAAAAGAAAAGCAACATCACATCTTGCATAACACATAAAATAGATCTAAGAGTCATGACATAAGTTTGCATAGCCAATAACTTGCATAGGCAATGGGTATACATAAGTTTGTATAAACTATCATGGATTTAAATATAGATCTAAACATAAAGATGTGAATTTGCATATATGGATATGGTTTTCCTATAACTTGCATATGAATTTCATTCAAACTAGCATATGATTCACATACAAAACTAGCATAGGCAATGGGCATATAAAACATAAATTTGCATAACTATGTACTACCATGGATCTAAATATAGATCTAAACATAAAGATGTGAACTTACACATGGATCTAAACATGTAAATTAATGCCACATGCTTGCATATAAACTAGCATATGTATCTACATGATTCACATATGAACTTGTGTATAATCCACCTACAGACTTGCATATGATTCATAAACTAGCACATGATTTAGCATCCCAAACTTGCATAAGATTCATATACATAACATCCCAAACTTGCATAAGATGAATCAAGTTAAACATGTACAAATTAACATACGAAATAGATCCACAATAACAAAACTGTCAACGATAACATCACATGATTCAAAGTCATATACTCATAATCCCAATTATAACTTATCACAATTAAATTAATTAATTAATTTGAGAAAGAAATTATACTCACAAACAAAAGAATAGTCTTGTTTTTCTGGGATCTGTATTCTGAAACTGAATTGCTCGCCTTTGATGTAGACTAATTATTATCCTAATTTAGATTATATTTTGATTCTTGCTTCTATCTTGTTTTTGAGTTGAAAGAGAACGGCGGCTACTCTAGGTTCTCCATTGACGACATGGCGGCTCTTGGTATGAATTAGTGTGATTTTAGGTATAGAGTTAGGTTGCTCATATAGAATTTTAATTAATTTAGAGCCGTCAGATTAACCTAGAAATAATCAAGACCATCCAGTCAAGATAGAATAACACCTCAGCCCTAATGACTCCGCACTGAGTCAAAACATCGTCACCTTTTAGATATGCCCGGGGCGGGGGGCAAATCGACCCCCTGGTTGATCCCATGGTCGACCTGGCTTTGGGCGGGAATTTTCCCGCCCAGCCCGCATCCTTGTTTGAAATTAGAATTTGAAATTTTCTGAACCTGAGCTGTTTTTAATTTATTTAAATTCTGAAACTTCGGAAGGCCATAACTTTTTCATACGAAGTCCAATTCACACAAACTTAGACTCTATCTCAAGCAGAATTCTGAGACGAATGCAATGGCGCAACCCGTTTTCCTTAATTCTCAAATTTGAAATTTAGTATTCTTTATTATTTAAAATCACGGGGTGTTACATTCTCCCCTCTTTGATGGATTTCGCCCCCGAAATCTCCAAGTTAAGGAGAATGTATATCCTAACATCCAATCATCCATCTACTCAACCATCAAACACAGGCATCCATTGTCCTTACAAGATTTCTAATGCCGTATGAACATATGCAAAAGGTGTGTGTATATGTTCCTTATCTAATGCAAAATCAAGTGGTCTACTGATTCAGTTGACCTCCTTATTGCAAATCATGATAGTGCCATGCATCCATTATGTATGCAAAGAATCCTAACGATGCATATTATTTCTACATGCATGCACAACCATTCATCAAAATGTAGCATCCATATGATAACATAACCATTATACATCCATAAATTTAGATATGCGCACACATTTATATGCAATATGAAGGTGATTGAGCTGATCTAGTGCCTAATGTGTGTGTACGTGCATCCACGAGCAACCACTAGCAACCACTTGCATCCATTTGCGTCCATCAAACATAACATGTCTCAAACACATGTTTGCAACCATAGGGTTCTTCCTAACTAAAGATCAAAGATTTTATTGCAAAGATAATACTAAATGATAGGACAAGTATCAACAAAGCGGTAGAAAAAGGAGAAGTTAAAACATACCCTCAAAAAGGAAAGGGTACAGCGTACGCATCTTGTCTTCCATCTCCCAAGTCGGTCTCTTTGATCATCTCCCAATTGCACTTTGACCAACTTGACCTCTTTGTTGCGTAGCTTTTTGACCTCCTATCCGAGAATGTGTGTAGGAGCTCATCTAACCGTGGCATTGCGCTGTACTTCCACTTCTTTGAGCGTGCTCGGCTCCACCACTTCCGCCGTATCGTGTAAACACTTGCGCAAATGCGAAACGTGAAACACGTCATGAACACCACTGAGCTTCTCTGGCAACTCTACTCTATACGCCATCTGACCAATCCTCTCTTTGATTGGAAAGGGTCATACAAATCTCGGTGCCAACTTTCCTACTAATCCAAAACGGACTACGTTTCTCAATGGTGACACCTTAATAAAAACCATATCCCCAACATTGAACTCAAGATCGGTTCGTCTCTTATCAGCATATGACTTCTGTCGGTCATGTGCCGTCTTCATTCGACGTCGAATCAGGTCTATCTTATCTGAAGTCTCCCTAATCATGTCGGGTCCAAGCAAAACCTTATCCATGGATTCCCACCAACAAGTAGGTGATCGACACAGTCGTCCATAAAGAGCCTTAAAAGGTGCCATGCCAATGCTAGCTTGAAAGCTGTTATTGTAGGCAAACTCCACTAATGGAAGATGTTCTTCCCATGTTCCTCCAAAGTCTAGGATGCATAGCCTCAGAAGGTCTTCTAGAATCCGATTTACTCTCTCGGTCTAGCCGTTCGTCTGAGGGTGATAAGCAGTACTTAAGCATAATTGTGTTCCAACCGCCTCTTATAAGCTTTTCCAGAATTCGCTTGAGAAAATGGGATCTCTGTCGCTCACAATGCTAGAGGGTATACCGTGCAGACGAACTATCTCTCGAAGGTAAACAGATGCTAACCATGCGGCGGTCCTCCTACTTTTAACGGGAATAAAATGGGCACTTTTGGTAAGTTTGTCTACAATTACCCAAATCCCCGTATTACCCTTCCTTGATCTTGGCAACCCATCTACAAAATCCATGGAAACACTTTCCCATTTCCACAGCGGAATCTCTAAAAGGTGGAGGAAGACTCCAGGCTTCTTTTGCTCCGCCTTGACTTGCTGGCATACTAAGCATCTAGAAACGAACTCAGCCACGTCCTTCTTCATTCCGGTGCAAAAGAAAACTCACTTCATATCCCTATACATCTTTTCACCACCGGGATGTATGGTCATCTTAGAGCGATGTGAGTCTTCAAGAATTGCCTTCTTCAAACTCTCGTCTTGTGGTACGCAAAGTCTCCCATCTCTATGCAGCCAGCCTCTCTCATCTATAACATATCTATTAAGATGACTCGAAGACTCCCCTCCTATAAGCTTGCCTACTATCTCAACCAACTGTGGGTCATCTTGCTGTGCCTCCCCAACTCGACCCAAAAGTGTAGGTTACACCTCTAATGATGCCAACAATCCGGGTACATAATTGACAGAGGGTCTAAAGTCAAAGGTAGATATATACTCCAAACTTTGTCGTTCTACGAACAAAGGACTTAAAGTCAACTTCTTTCTACTTAAGGCGTCGGGTACAATGTTACCCTTGCCAGGGGTATATGCGATCTCAAAATCGTAGGATGCCAAAAACTCCATCCACCTCTGTTGCCTCAAGTTTAGATCTTTCTGAGAGAACAAGTACTTTAGCGACTTATGGTCTGTATACAACTCAAACCTCTTGCCAAGAAAATAATGACACCATGACTTAAGCACAAAAACTATGGCAGCCCACTCTAAGTCGTGGGTAGGGTAATTTTTCTCGTGGGATTTCAACTGCCTTCCACCATAGCATATCACCCTTCCCTCTTGCATTAAAACTGCGCCAAGCCCTATCCCGCAAGCATCGGTATATACTGTGAATGGCTTACTCCCGTCTGGCACAACTAAAACTGGAGCTATCGTCAAAGCCCTCTTTAGACGTTGGAAAGCATCGTCATAGTCAACATCCCAAGAAAAAGTCAAGTTCTTCTTCGTTAACCGAGTGAGTGGGGCTGATATCTTCGTGAAGTCCTTAATGAACTTCCTATAATAACCAGCCAGCCCTAAAAAGCTTCTTACTTCCGTTGCGTTCTTAGGAATTTTCCAATCTTGGATTGCCACCACCTTTGCGGGGTCCATAGCTATCCCTTCCTTAGAGACCACGTGTCCTAATAACCTCAGTTCTTTTCTCCAAAAATGGCACTTGGAGAACTTAGCTTTAAGTTGATGCGCTCGTAGGGTCTCTAAGACTTCCCTAAGATGTAGGGCATGCTCTTCTTCACTTTTAGAGAAAATCAGGATATCGTCCACAAAGACTACCACAAACTTGTTTAGAAACTCCCTAAACACCCTACTCATTAAGTCAACAAAGTATGCGGGTGCATTCGTCAAACCAAAAGGCATAACAAGCCACTCAAAGAAACCGTCAGGAGTTCTAAATGCAGTCTTACCTATGCTGTCTTCAGCCACCCTTAGCTGATGAAACCCTGTAGTGAAATCTAGTTGCGTGAAAACGGAAGCACCCACCAACTGATCGAATAAATCATTTATCCTCAGCAATGGGTGTCTGTTCTTCTTTGTTAGTTTATTCATCTCTCTATAGTCCACACACAATCTAAGTGAACCATCATCTTTCATAGCAAAAACGACTGGAGTACCCCACTCCGAAATACTTCTTCTTATGAACCCCTTCTCAAGCAAATATTTCACTTTCTTACTGAGTTCTCTTCTCTCTCTCTCGGAGCCATGTAGCGCACTGGTAATGCAACTGGCTTTGCATTATCTACTAGGTATATTCGAAAGTCTATCTCGTGCCTCGGGGGTAAACCTCGAACCTCATCGAAGACGTCACTATATTCACAGACCACACAAACAGATTCCAAATCATCATTGGATGTGTCAAGGGATTCTAGGTAGCTTAGCATTACCGAACCTCTAGGGTCACAAGAAATATCAAGGGTCTTTCCATAACGAGTCAACAATCTAACTACCCTTCTTTCACAATCTAGGATGGCGCCGTATCTAGCTAGCCAATCCATGACTAGAATCAAGCCGTAGCCCATGAAGCCAAGAACAAAGGCGTTGCATTCGAACTCAACGCCCAAGATAGACATTCTCAAATCAGGCCAAATCATTGAAAGATGAGCCGAACCACCAATAGGATTTGAGACTACTATGGGATCCGTAACTAGACTAGTATTTAGGTGCAGTGTTTCAACTAACGAAGCAGATACAAACGAGTGTGAAGCGCCAGAGTCAAAAGTACGAACAGGATGATCAAACAGAAAAACTAAACTTTCAACGGAAATGTTTCTACCTCTTTCCTGTCCTGGTGCCATAAGAGCATGAATTTGCCCTCTTGCATGTCCTGGTGCCATGAGAGCCTAAATTTTCCATCTAGAATTGGACCCTGTCCTTTTCCCTTGCCCCTGTTTCCTCGGACAGTCTTTAATTAGATGTCCTGCCTCTTCATAGTGGAAGCAGTCTGTCTTCTTCTTTTTCCTACAGTCCTTGCTCAAATGGCCTGGTGTCCCACAATTAAAGCATCTTTTCTTTCCCTTGCTATTGTTATCCTTACCACCTTTCTTATTTTGCTGTTGTGTTTTCTTTTGATCCCATTTCTTCTTCGGTGCCTTATTAGCATTAGCACCCTTCTCCTCTTCATGCATAGGTGCCATGTCAACCCATCTCTCAAAGGTAGCCCCCATTGGAATGTGGGTCATGGCCAACCCATGTAGCGGCTCATTCAAACCTTTAACGAACCTCAGGGCCTTCTTCTCAGGTGTATTCACCAAGTCTAAGCCAAATCTCGCCAACTGATTAAACTTGTTGACGTACTCCTTTACTGACAAATTTCCTTGCTTCAACACTAAGAACCTCTCCATATATAAATTTTCTTCTGCTCGTGAGAGAAATTTCATCTCGAACCTATGCCTGAAATCCATCCATGTATCCACTGGACGCTCTCCATTCGTGACCTCCCACCAAAACGAAGCCTCATCCTTCATTAACCAAGCAGCCAATTGGACCTTCCTTCCATCTTCTACCTCGAAAATACCAAATAGATCTTTCACCTCCTTAAGCCAATTTCGAGCTTCAACAAACGTCTCTGATCCGTGAAAAGGTTTCCCGCCTATTGCCCAAAAATCTTTGCATATCTTCGAAAAAGTATCAACGCGAGGTTGGGGAGGAGGAGGAGCGACTGCAGCTGGGGGAGGAGGAACATTTGCTGGGCCTGCGGCAGTGGCCCTAGCCTCCAGATACCTTCTAAACCAGCCTGGTATTGGTATGCCCTCGGGTATCTCAGGTTCCCCAGACATGCTGAAAAAGAAAAAGGAAGAGATTCAAAACGGAGAATCGAAGGAAAGATATATAGCTCTTGGGTGTTATGTTTTTCAAACAAACTTTTCTCTTGAAAATACTTTCCTTAAAACATATTTTTGAAAGTATTTCATTACAAAATGTTTTTGAAAAACAGTTTTTCAAAATTCATATATGTTCTGGACACCTTCAGCTCTGATACCACGTGTAACACCCCACGTCCATTAATGCCACTCACAAAGGGAATGTATTAACTTTCATGGAGTATTATTGGTGTATAGAATGGAATATAACAAGACAGATACATATATTGGTACTTGAAAATTTTAAAACAACTTTTATTGCAGCAGGGAAATAGTTTGATTACAACATCATAAACTAACAATAAAACCAAGTACACTTAAGATCCATCTTGACAAATTGTTTTATGAGTACATAAAGTAAAAAGCATAACCCCAACACAAGTAGCCATAAAAGAGATGAGCTGAACATTACTTTCAGCAATCCAAGCACTTCCAAAAGAGAGAGAAAGAGATCCAAGATCAAGCTCCACTGGTGCTAGTCCCACCCTGAGAACCTGGGGGGAAAAGGAAGAAAAGAGGCGAAAACAAGGGGGTCGTACATAAAGTCTGGCGAGTATAACAACTTTAACAATATAATTATTAAAGTAATTAGGATAAGGCATAAACTGGTAAAACAAGGTATGACCGTGAAATAAGTGGACATGACAAAGCAAACAAGAGGAATATTCTAGCGTTAATCTCGTTCCTAATCACTATAGGATAATTACTATACTGCACCATTACTATTCACCCTAAAAGTTGATCCCGCATACAGAACTTAATAATGATAATGGTAGTTTCATGTACCCTTAGTTGCCTTCATAGGTGCCGCGTGCCCCTATCTCCACTAGTTGTACCCACTACCCCCGTGCGATCAGCTCTCTAACTCATATTTCACATGCCACCCAGGCCACCCACTTAACCCCTATGTCCCACCACATGTTTATCTGATTAAGTGTTACTTAATTCATTAGAACTATAACCTTGTAAAGACCTCCCACATTCGACTACCGTTTGCGGTTGCTGGATTTGCCGGGCGGGTCCGGGCAGTCTTATACCGCAAACGAGCCTAACCTCGTGTCTTTACAATTGTTACGCATTTAATTTGTTCCTTTTACCTCTCACATTAGACTACTGTTTGTGGTTGCTGGATTTGCCGGGCGAGTCCGGGCAGTCTTATACCACAAACGAGTCTAACCTTGTGTCTTAGACGGTTAATTATTACACATAATTATTTAACACCAAATTGGATTAATATCCCTATTCAAATTTTGTCAATAAATTCCAAATTAATTTGTGTCCATAATTGTCACCTAAATTATGTCCATAATTTCAGGTATATAAATTTATACCAATTAATGTCTCAAATTAATTATATGCCTTTAAGGCCATTTTATGCCAATTCACAACTATGTATATTTAATATTTTCCCATTGTCCCCATGCTATTCGTACGTTTTAATATGACATATGTTAGACTCGGAAATAGTCTAACTTATAAAAAGAAAAGCAACATCACATCTTGCATAACACATAAAATAGATCTAAGAATCATGAAATAAGTTTGCATAGCCAATAACTTGCATAGGCAATGGGTGTACATAAATTTGTATAAACTATCATGGATCTAAATATAGATCTAAACATAAAGATGTGAATTTGCGTATATGGATATGGTTTTCCTATAACTTGCATATGAATTTCATTCAAACTAGTATATGATTCACATACAAAACTAGCATAGGCAATGGGCATATAAAACATAAATTTGCATAACTATGTACCGCCATGGATCTAAATATAGATCTAAACATAAAGATGTGAACTTGCATATGGATCTAAACATGTAAATTAATGTCACATGCTTACATATAAACTAGCATATGTATCTACATGATTCACATATGAACTTGTGTATAATCCACCTACAGACTTGCATATGATTCATAAACTAGCATATGATTTAACATCCCAAACTTGCATAAGATTCATATACATAACATCCCAAACTTGCATAAGATGAATCAAGTTAAACATGTAAAATTCAACATATGAAATAGATCCACAATAACAAAACTGTCAACGATAACATCACATGATTCAAAGTCATATTCTCATAATCCCAATTATAACTTATCACAATTAAATTAATTAATTAATTTGTGAAAGAAATTATACTCACAAACAAAAGAATAGTCTTGTTTTTCTGGGATATGTATTCTGAAACTGAATTGCTTGCCTTTGATGTAGACTAATTGTTATCCTAATTTAGATTAGATTTTGATTCTTGCTTCTATCTTGTTTTTGAATTGAAAGAGAACGGCAGCTACTCTAGGTTCTCCATTGACGGCATGGAGGCTCTTGGTATAAATTAGTGTGATTTTAGGTTGAGAGTTAGGTTGCTTATATAGAATTTTAATTAATTTAGAGCCATCAGATTAACCTAGAAACAATCAAGACCATCCAGTCAAGATAGAATAACACCTCAGCCCTAATGACTCAGCACTGAGTCAAAACATCGTCACCTTTCAGATCTGCCCGGGGGGCAGGTCGACCCCCCGGTCAACCTAGATTTGGATGGGAATTTTCCCGCCTAGCCCACTTCCCTATTTGAAATTTGAATTTGAAATTTTCTGAACCTGAGCTGTTTTTAATTTATTTAAATTCTGAAACTTCGGAATGCCATAACTTTTTCAGTCCAATTCACACAAACTCGGACTCTATCTCAAGCAGAATTCCGAGACGAACGCAATGGCGCAACCCGTTTCCCTTAATTCTCACATTTGAAATTAAGTATTCTTTAATATTTAAAATCACGGGGTGTTACATGATTTCAATTCCCCTACCAGATAGCAGAGGATACAGATCGATTTGGGAAGAGCTAAGACGGATAGTCATATCAAATTCAGAGAGATGTCGCACATTCTGATTAATCACATAGAGATTGAGCATAGTGAGCTGAAGACCTAATTGCTCCTATTTGATCGTTTAGAGAAATTCCCAAGAAATGCGAGGGCATAAAATTCGACAGCTGGGGCTTCTTCCTAACCAAGGAGTGAAGTGAGAAGTCCATTTGGCAGGAGCCTAGTAAACCACATTGACGCAACTCCTTCGAGGAAAATTAGGAAACATCTACTTTAACTAAATAAAATAATAAATACATCATCCAATGTGCTTTCCTTGCAATGAACCGAGTTCGTGCTTTAGGATTCCTTCCATAGGCAGAAGGAGTAGCTATAAGCTAAGATTTCTGGTAACGAAAGTAGTGATTAGATAGTAGAGAAGCTAAAATTTGCCTCTTTTTTATACATTTGCCCTACTGAACCTGAGGCACAGTTTCGCCCAGAAGCTCATAGGTCAGGTTGAATACCGGGTTTCTCTCCTTAGCCTATGGATCTGCCTTGCTTTGGCCCTCGCAATCACCTTGCCTTGTTCGTTCACCTTCCCGGTCTGGTTCACCTTACCCGCTGGCTTGGACGGCCGAAAAACCGGAGATGGACGACCACGGTCCCAACCTTACCAACACCGTAGGTTTACGAATCAATGAAGCCCATCACCAAAGCTTACTGTGTTCTCTCGCTCTCCAATCCATTGATAGTTCTCCCAACACCGAGCAGAAGGAGAGATAGGACTTTCTCTCGGATGAACTATGAAGCTTTTGGAAAACGAAAATAATTAGAGCCATACACGAAAGATTAGGAGACCCGTCTCAATGAGGAACGAGAGAGTCTTGAGTCATAATTCAAGGAGCTTAAATGATAAATTCTTGGCTCACTCAATGCTTGGATGGATGGATGAACAAGCAAAGGAAAAGGAGGCATTGATTTATAGATTTTAGAATTTAGAGATTTATTAATCATAACACCAAATTTCAAATAATATTTTATAAATGTTTACTCATCCATCAAAATCTTGACCATTTTCCCCCTTTTGTTATCATCAAAAGAATAACAAAAATTGAAACAATAATGAATACAAACTAGAAATATAAATTCAAATCAAGAGGGAAAATATATCGTAAATCTCATTTAATCAAACAAAAATCATAATATTCTTCAAATTAGAAGCAAATTTCACTTATTAGAATGATGGATTATGATTGATTTTATAAAAATGAGGAGAGTTCAATAAAATTGAATATTTGAATTTGAATTTTAAAAGATTTAAATAGGCTCAAAAAGTGTTAAGCATTTGCTAACTATGCATAGCCCAAAGGTCTTTTAAATGGGGTTAGTAGTACCTTAACTTTATCCTCTCAATGAGTTCTGTCCATGCATAGCCCAAAGGTCTTTTAAGTGAGAATAGAAGCACATAGAGATTAAGGTAATTCACCCACGCATAACCATGAGTAATTTTAAATGGGAGTGAATACCAAGGATAAATTATTATTATTACTACTATATATATATATATATTTCAAGATTTTCTTTTACTCTCAAAAATTAAACTCCCCACATTACATAAAATCACGATGAATGTCAGAAGGATGGTAGAAATAGAAAATGATCATGAAATATGCACCAGTTTTAAAGATAGTATAAAATTTGTTCAATCGTCATGAGAATTTAATAATATTTCCTCTTGTTATGAAAAAATATTATAGTCACTACTCATCCCAATTTCAAAACCTAACAAAATTTTGATGAGTTCCAAAATAGTTCAAATGATCAATCATTTAACTTTTGAATAACCATTCAGGAATATTTTTAAAAAAATGGATAATAATCAATCAATTTCTATGATTCCCAAATCTAAGCGTAATCGTGAAAATCTATCTTCAGGAAGAGTTTTGTAAAAATATTAGCAAGTTGATAATCAGTTGAAATAAACTCAATACAGATATCTTCTCGTGAAATGTGATCTCTAATAAAATGGTGTCTCACATCTATGTGTTTAGTGCGTGAATGGTGAACAGGATTATTAGACGAATCTATAGCACTTTTACTGTTACATTTTAGTGGTACTTTTTATAATTTAGACCAAAATCGGGAAGAGTTTGCATCATCCATATTATTTGTGCACAAAAACTTCCTAAAGCAATGTATTCAGCCTCAGTTGTGGATAAAGCAACACAATTTTGTTTTCGACTTGACCATGAAACTAACGAGTGTCCAAGCATAAAACAAGTTCCACTGGTGCTTTTTCTATCCATAAGGGATCCAGCATAATCAGCATTAGAATATCCAATTAATTCAAAATTATTGCATGTGGGATACCATAAACCAAATTTATGTGTGTGCAAAAGATATCTCAATATTCTTTTTGTGGCTTTTAAGTGAGATTCTTTTGGATTAGACTGAAAACGTGCACATAAACAAACAACAAACATAATATCAGGCCTAGATGCGGTGAGATAAAGAAGTGAACAAATTATTCCACGATTTTTTTTGATCAACTGCAACTCCTTTCTCGTCTTTGTCAAGTTTGGTTGAATGACTCATCGGTGTTCTGAGTGGCTTTGCGTTTTCTAGTCCAAATATTTTCAGCAATTCAGTGATGTATTTTGTTTGTGATATGAAAATACCCTTGGTGCTTTGTTTGATTTGAAATCCAAGGAAGTACTTTAATTCACCTACTAAGCTCATTTCGAATTTATCGTGCATGACTTTTTCAAATTTCTCACATAGATGATCATTAATAGCACCATATATAATATCATCAACATAAATTTGGACTATCAAGAAATCGTCACCTTCATGTAATAGAAACAATGTTGTGTCAACACTGCCCTTTTTAAAACCATTTTCCAAAAGATATGCACTTAAACAATCATACCAAGCTCTAGGAAAACCATATAATGCCTTTTCAAGTTTATATACATGATTTGAAAATTTAATTCATGATTTTCAAAACCAGGGGGTTGTTCCACGAAAACTTTTTCTTTTAATTCTTCGTTTAAAAACGCACTTTTTACGTCTATTTTTTTCAGTTTGAAACCTGTATAGCATCCAAAAATGAGCAAAATTCAAATGGCTTCTAACCTAGCTACTAGTGCAAATGTCTCATCAAAATAAATTCCTTTAATTTGATTATATCCTTTTGCAACCAACCTAGCTTTGTTTCTAATTACATTTTGGATTCATCAGGTTTATTTTTGAAAACCCATTTAGTTCCTACTACTGGATAGTCATTTGGTCTAGGAACTAACTTCCAAACTTTATTTATTTCAAATTGATTAAGTTCTTCTTGCATTGCTAAAATCCAACTTTCATCACTAAGTGCAATTTCAATATATTTAGGTACAGTTTCAGAAATAAAACAACTGTGGATACAAAAAGCACAGATATCTTTATTAAATGACGAACGAGTTCGTATACCTGCTATTGGATTTCCTATTACCAATTCTGGAGGATGATTGGCTATGAATTTCAACTTCTCGACTTCAAATTTTGGTTTTGTTGGATCATCACTGCAAGTCTTCTCTTTATTATTTTCTTTTTCACCCTCATATGTAACTCCCTCATCGTTTTTCTCTTCATCCACTGTATCCAAGTCTGACTCATCAAATTTTACATTTATGGTTTCAGCAATAGTTTTTGTTTGTTTGTTGAAGATTCGATATGCCTTGCTTCTTGAAGAGTAACCCATGAAAATTCCCTCATCGGCCTTTGATTCAAATTTACCAAGTTGATCACCTATATTAAGAAGATAACAAGGGCATCCAAAAACTCTAAAATATGAAATGTTAGGGTTTCTGTCAAACCACAATTCATAGGATATTTTTTAAGTATTGGTCTAATCATTACTCTGTTCATTACATGGTAGGATGTATTAACTATCTATGCCCAAAAAGTCAAAGGCAAAATATACTCACTTAACATAGATCTAGCCAATTCTTGTAATGGACGATTTTTTCTTTCGACTACCCCATTTTGTTGAGGTGTTCGAGGGCTAGAAAATTCGTGTTTAAAACCATTTTCTTCATAAAAATTCTCAAAATCCAAATTTTCAAATTCACCACCGTGATCGCTTCATAAAGTTTTTATTGAAAGACCTTTTTCATTTTGAGCGAGTTTTGCAAACTTTGAAAAGTAATCAAAAGTTTCAGATTTTATGGCTAGAAAATAAACCCATGTAAATCTAGAATAATCATCAACCAACACATAACAATAACGTTTTCCATTCAAGCTAGCAATTTCATTTGGTCCAAACAAATCCATGTGAATTAATTCAAGTACGTTGTTAGTATTAACAACATTTTTGGGACGAAATGATGATCAACTGAATTTTCCCATAGTACATGGTTTGCACACTTTATTACTTCTATATTTCTGATGTGGTAATCCCCTTACCAATTCTTTTGATTCAAGTTTTTCTAAGAGAGTCATACTAGCGTGACCCAATCTCCTATGCCATAAGAATACTTCTTCACCCGTAGCTACTAAACATCATAAGAGAGAGTCAAATCATCAAATGAAAGCGTATAAACGTTTCCTTTTCTTTTCCAGTAAACACTATATTGTTAGTGGATTTTTCAATAATTTTGCAAGTTTCACTATCAAATACCACACTCATACCTTTGTCACATTGTTGGCTTATAGAGATGAGATTGTGATGCAAGTTTTCAACATATAAAACATCGGTTAAGTAGAAAGTACTATTACCTACTTTACCTTTACCGATAATTTTACATTTACTGTTATCACCCATTATCACACTTCCACCTTTACGTTTTTCAAGGCTAAGGAACTTCGATTTATCTCCTATCATATGTTTGGAACAACCTGAATCCAAGTACCATTCTTGTTGCTCCTTAGCCCGCCAACATACCTACACATGAGAAAAAGAGAATGACCTAGAGAAACTCATAGATCTAATAATATTAGTAACTGAAAATTTTTGATTTTGAACAACAGATCCTTCTGAAACCCAAATTTATTTATTCTTACCAAGTCCAAATCTATAACAATTACTTGTCAACCCTTTTGGAACCCAAGTTTGTATGATTTTTTTTTTTTGGCCTACTTTCACACTTTTCATAGCTATGTCCAATTTTTCCACATTTTATGCATTTAGGAAAAACACTTCCACCTTTGGCATTATCAGTCATATTAATGTGTGTTTTCCCAAATCCTAATCCTTTTCCATTATTAGCATATAACTGATTTCGAAGCAGCATCCTAAAGGATTTTTCTCCTCTTGGAAACTTACTCAATGTTATTTCAAGATTATTTTTACTTTGGTTTTAAGTGCTGCATTTTCATTCACAAATGAGGTACATCTGTTAATGAAGTTCTTTCTTTTTGTGTGATCACTTTCCTTTAAAGCCAAATGTTCTTGTTTCAGTTTTTCAAAATTTGCCTTAAATTATGTTTGCTCTAGTTTTAAAAGCTTGCAATTTTCAAAATCAAGATTTTGAATATTTGAAACTTTTTAAAGCTCAGTTTCTAACCTATTGTTTTCGTGAACTAATTTTAACCTATCAGATTTTAATTTCTTAACTTTTAGCTCAAGAGAATCAACGGTTTTGGTAAGATCATAACATATTAAAATTAAATCTTTGTAGGTGTAGTTTGGTACCTCACTGGAGTCTTCTTCGCTACTTTCTGAATCTGACTATGCCATAAGACACAAATTGGCTTCATCTTTATCACTGTTAGAGTATTCTTCTTCTCCTTCTTCATCGTCCCATGTAGCTGCAAAAGCTTTCTTTTTCTACTTCTTCTTTCTTTCTTTCTGAAGTAGTGGACAGTTTGGTTTGATATGGCCTGGTTTATTGCAGTTGTAGCATATGACTTCATCGTCTGAGTTGTTTGAATTCTTGGATTTATTGGATCTTGAATTCTTCTTTTGTGACTTGTACTCTTGTTAGACCACCTTTTAAGAACCATGGCCACTTTTTCAATAGGATTCTCGAATTCATCATTACTTTCAACAGTTTTGTTTAGAGCAATTGTCTTTTTCTTTGATTCTAAATCATCGCGTCCTTCTTTGGCTTTTAACTCCATTTCATAAGCGATCAAGTTCCCAATAAATTCTTCTATTCTGAACTTACTTAGGTCTTTCGATTCTTGAATAGCTGTTACTTCGGCTTCAAAGTTCATTGGTAGCACTTTCAGTATTTTGCGTATTAATTCCACTTTGGTGTAGACTTTACCAATAGCCCTTGCATTATAAACCAGTGTGGAGAATCGACCATACATATCTTTTATATGTTCGTCTTTACGCATTGTGAAATTTTCATATTCGTTGCAGAGTAGTGCGAGACGAGATTCCTTGACTTGAGATGTCCCTTCATGTGTAACTTCCAAAGTTTGCCAAATTTCCTGCGCAGTTGAACTGTGAGATATACGGTTAAACTCAGTTTTATCAAGAGCACAAATTAAAGCGTTCGTTGCTTTAGCATCAGTTGCGAATAATTTTTTATCATTAGTATCCCACTTATCTTTTGGTTTAGGAATTTCAATATCATTAATAATCGTAACAGGAGGTTTGTATCTTGTTTCAACAATATCCCATACATCATAATCGACTGAACTCAAATAAATTTTCATCCTAGCTTTCCAATAGGCATAATCAGTTCCATTAAACATTGGTGGCCTAGCTATGGACTGACCTTCAGAAAAAGCATTGCTAGACAAATTCATGACTCTAGAGTTAAAAAATACTCGCTCTGATACCACTTGTTGGATCTAAATTAACCCTAGAGGGAGGGTGAATAGGGTTTATTGCAATTAAATAAAATTTAAATCTAAAATAAAAATAACACAGAATATTAGAATAACTTGCAGTAAGAAAATCACACACATAAGATACCCAGCTTCGGCAAAACTCTGCCTACTGCTGCATTTAAGGTTTCTACTAGAAGTTATAAACAATCTCTTCGCTTACAGACCCTTGTAAACTCGCAACTCTTGCTCCCGATTGTTAAACCTCTATGCTCAAGACCTTAACATAACTCGTACTCCTAAGCCAAGATTTTTCTAACTACAGAACCTAGTAGTTATTGACTCCTTTAAAAAAACTTGAATTTTGAAACAAATAAAAACATAAAAAATAAAACCCTAGATATTAAATAAGGACTTAGCCCCTTTTAGAAATTGGTCGGTTATCCACTTTTGTTATTCCTATTGCTTTCTCTTTTGATTTCCATGGCGGCAGCTTCCCTAGGGTTCCATCTGAAATCGGTTTTTCTCCAACAGTTTATTTGATCGATTTGAAGCTCCAGTGATTTTCGATTCTAGATGTTGGTTGCTCTGGAAAAATCATATGTGATTTTCGCCCTCTCTCTTTTTATAATTATGCTCGATTTTGCTCTCATTTTCCTGTTATTGCCGATGATGATTCTTGTGTGTATTTATAGGGTTTTTAACCCCTGAAAACTCTGATTCTAGATACTTCGACTGCCTTGAATTTCTCTTGCGATTTTGGTTGAGAATTTGAATTTGTCTTCCATATTACTATTGATTTAAACTTAACCATATATTTTTGTATTTTTGAAAAAATATCTTGGTGGGTTCTGGAAACTTTGATTGAATCTTTTTGACAAAATCCCGTATATATTTTTTTTCAAAAACAAAACTTGTGATAGTTCTGGATTTTTAAACTTTGCCAGCGAATTTGAGAAGAATATTGTTGACTTTGAATTTACAATGTTTTCCTCGGCATTGAATGATTTTCTCCAATTAATTACATGCCGAAATATGGAGATATTTAAAAAAGTTCTTGCTAAGTTTGAACAGTTCAAAACTGGAAACAAAAAATTTGTTTCATGCCGATTTTGAGATACTAATTTCAAGGAATATTTAAATCGTGTAAAAACAACCACATGTTGTTTTGATCCATCTGCTATGATCACGAAAGACCAAAAAAACATATGCCAAAACCGATTGCTTTAAATTAGGCTGATTTGAATCTTTGCTAAGATTATTCCCGATAGTGTTGAATTTGAACATTTTCCTGAGATGTTTGCTATTTACTTGAATGCTCTGCTGTACTCTTTTTGTACATGTCATTGACCTGAGCTTTGTATATGTGCACTTGTACATGTGCCATGCTTTCATTCATGTTGATCCACTCAGTTTAGCATTCGTGTTTAAACTTCTTGGCTTAAACTTGATTATTGCTATGACCACTCTGTTTGAGTTTGTTAAACATGTTTGTCACTGCTGAATCATATCCTTGTTTGTATTATTCTGAAATGTGTACTACCATGCTCTTTGAGTTGCTGAGTCATGTTCCACCATATGTATTGCCTGCACCATGCATATCAACATTCATGTTGCATCTGGCTGCTGCCATACATGATTTAACCTGACTTGTTGTGGTATTTTTGGAATGCTTGTTTAGTAACATGGATGAGCTATTCATGGTTGAATTTGGACATGCTGGATTATTTCTTGCTCTATACATGTTCAATTATCAATGCTCCTAAATTCATTTTGCACCACCTATGCATTTTTGGTATTGTTGTATCCATTTTTATTCTTTTATTTGTGCATGGTAATGCTGTGTAGACTCTCTTCTTTAACCATTGTGTACATCAGGCTTGACTTGTTACTGATCCAAACTTGTTGCACTTTAATACTTCATGCTCCATTTAGTTGTTGTTCACCTTGCTTTGTCAAGTTTGTGACACTGGCTCAACCACTTTGATATGCTTGGCTCACAAATGCTCGGCTCCTTGCTCGACCATGATTGACTTGTATTCATTGATGTTTTTGTGTTGCCTCAACCATATTGATTATTGTTGTACTGAGTCGAGATGGTCCACGTGGCTACTCCTCAGTTGCACATTGGATTGGCGAGGCAGTACACACATGTGTGTGTGTATATATTTATACGTGTGTATATGCAGCCATTCAGAAAATATTCTTGTCCCTGCACTGAAATATTTTGTATATATACTGACTCCCTTGTGGTATTTACAGTGAATCACTATGAATATCATAAGCAGTCTGTATTAGAGAATTCGTACTAGATCAAGAAAATGATGAGAAACACACCAAAATTCTGAGGCAAATAAAATTTAAAATAAATTTTTATTTGCATGTGTTCAGTTTTATTTCAATCGCAGTATACTATGTGTGTTTCATGCGATAGGTAAGCAGATGATGACTGGACTCACAGTGAGCTGTAAAGACAAAGTACAGAAGACTGTGTCATTGTATAAAATGAATGTATGACTGTAAAACAGAGTGACAGTGTATGAGTGTTGTATAGAGAACATGATATGTAAATGAAATTGTTATGAAATGAAGTGTGTCAGTAGAATGTACAAATAGTGGAGTTGTAAAAATTGTACCGTTTGAATATTGAAAAAAATATTATACTTGAATAACAAATGTTATTTGTCTATCAAATTTTGTGCAGTTTGCATTTTACTCAACTTAAATATTTATTTCTATATGTATAGTGCTGAATAGTACTATTTTCAAACACATTTATATTATTTCTATATGTTTGTTATTATCAAACAAAAATCATATCTTTACACTCAACATGCTTGTGAATGAACTTAAACCTGCTAAGTTAAACTAGATAACTAATAAGCTAAGAGGTCCCTCATCTTGTTGTTTTATCAGGTTTTAGGGACTCTTAAATCCTGGTTACTTAGGGGCACAAGCTTACGTGGTTTGGCTAGTGTCGATTTTTGTGGAACCCATACCAGTCATTATCCCTATTGGTATTGGACTAGGTGCCTCGCACTAGGTAGGGTCCAGGGCACACTTTACTAATCTAAATAGTAAAAGGTTCTAAAGAGGAAGGTGGGTACGGGTGCATTCTGGTGGAGTCATGAGTGTGCATGGGTTCGATTAGGGAATCTAAGACGTTGTAACGCCAGTAAATATGTCTGTATCCTATAAGTTGTCGCTTTAGGAATTAATACACCCTACTGCCAGGGATGGCATGCGATATTTACATAATAGGGAGCCGATCGCATGGGTAGTAATTAAGGTAAAACCTAATCTTAATATACTTTTATTGGTGCAGGAAACTTGTTCTTGGGATATAAATGAGAATCTTAACTATTCGTACCTCATCTTGTTATTCGTAATATTTTTACTGTACTTTCTTATCCAATCTTATTTATCTGTCTTTGTACCTCTGTTTCATGCTTATACTGAAAATCACTTAAACTCGCCAGACTTTATGTCTGACCTATTTTGTTTTTCCTTCACTCTCTTCCTTTCCCCTTCAGGTTCTCAGGGTAGTGATCAATGGTGGCTGTGATATCCAACTAGTATTCTTGGATATTCTGACGCTCTCTGTATTGCTTTGACTTTTGCACTATTTTGATATGGCTATGGAAGAGAGATATGCATTTACAGTTTTGCACTCTGATAATTGGTTTCATAAACAGTTGGTTTTGTCTCTTGTTTTTTTGTATTTGATAAATGTGATAAAGTGATATGATGTTGTAACTGGAATTTGAAACATTGATTTTTATTTAATAATAAAATTCTATTTCTGCTGCATTTATTATTTTGTCTTGTGAAATTTTGGTTACTGTATACTTATTGTGCTTCACAGAACTTAATGCATCCTCATAATAGTGACATTAAGGGACGTGGGGGTGTCATACTTGGTATCAGAGCTAAAGGTTACAAGATTAGAGATAAAGTTCTGAAAAATGTTTTTAAAAGAAAAGTATTTTCAAAATAAAACCTATTTTTGAAAACATATCCCCTCCAATCGTATACGATATTCCTTTGATTTATTTTTGAATCCTTGTTTCTTCTCCTTTAGCATGTTTGGGGATCCTAATCTTCTCGAGGGCATTCCATTACCGTCATGGTTTCGTAGGTATTTATAAGCTATGGTACCCATCGAAGCACAAGGAAATGCCCCTACCCCCAGCTGTAGCCGTAGTAGCTCCACCTCCTCCTATAGTCAACTTTTCTAAGCTTTGTTAGGACTTCTACACGATGGGAGGCAAGTCATTTAGTGGTACTGAGAGTTTTGTTGAGGCATGAATATTGCTTAGAGAAACAGAGAATGTGTTTGGTCTTTTCGAGCTTGACGATAGACGAAAGATTCAGTTGGCTGGTTGCCAATTGAAGGAGGAGGCTTTATACTAATGGGAAGTGGGTGGGACAGACAGTAGCAACTTGGGAGGATTTTAGCCATAGATTTGAGATGAATTTCTTGTCTCTGGCAGAAGAAGGAATGCAAGTGGAGAAGATTTTGTGCCTAAAACAAGAAAGTATGTCTGTAAAGGAATATGTTAATAAGTTTGATCAGCTAGCAAGATTTGGTTTGGACTTGGTGAATAGTCCCTATAAGAAGGATCTTAGATTAACAAGAGGACTGAATCAACCTCTCCAAGACTAACTTTTTCAGATATCCTTATGGTGGCGACTATCGAGAGGCTTGTTGACATGGCTTTGATGTACGAGGATGGTAAAGAGGAGAAGAAGGAAGTCAATACTGAGGAGACACGGCCCAAGGCCAAGAAAAAGAAATGGTGGCCAATGAAGGGAACGTAAAAGAAAGGAGGAAAGCCTAATATGGCTCGGATCAAGACAAAGGATAAATTCCTTGGTTGCGGAGCTTTAGGAAATTTTGTGAAAGATTGTAGGAAGGTGAGGAAGGCTTGTTTCACATGTGGTCAACTTGGACATTTCACTAAGCAATGACCTAACAAGCAAGGACAAGGGGTAGGATCATCTGGAGGACAAATGCATGCTCTTGAGGCTAGTGGGCCAGATTGAGGTAGGAAGGTCGTTGTCTAATGTTTGATTTTCCTTTTTGACTATCCTATTAGGACTTTCTTTGATTTTGGTGCTTCTCATTCATTTATATCCAATTCTTTGGTAAATTTTCTGCTCCTAGATAGTAGTGTTGTTTCTAATCCCAATGTAGTCTCAAACCCCATAGGAGGTATGACTCATCTTTCTATGATATGTCGGGGTTTGAGAATTTCTAGCTTGGGCGTCGAGTTTGAAAGTGACACGTATGTTCTTGGCTTTATGGGTTATGGATTGATACTAGGAATGGATTGGTTAGCTAGTTATGGTGCCACTCTAGACTATGAGAGGAGAGTTGTTAGGCTTTTGACATGCCAAGGGAGAACTATTGAGATTTCGTGTGACCCATGTGGGTCAGTTATGCTCAGTTTCCTAGATTCTCTTGATAGATTCTCTTGATGCTTATGTAGACGATCTCTGATCAGTACCCATAGTCAGAGATTATCTAGACGTATTTGATGAGGTTAGGGATTACCTCCGAGGTATGAGATAGACTTTCGGGTTTACTTGGTAGATAATGTGAAGCTAGTCGCTTTACCAGTGCGTCATATGGCATTTAGACAAAGGAGGGAGCTTAGTAAGCAAGTAGAGGAGCTAATCGAGAAAGGATTCATTAGACGGTGCATATCAAAGTAGGGAGCTCCAGTCGTCTATGCGACCAAGGCAAACGGCTCAACTCGTCTATGCGTGGACTATAAAGAGTTGAATAAGCTCACTAAGAAGAATAGGCACCCACTTCCCAGGATTAACAACTTGTTTGATCAGTTAGTAGGTACATCAATTTTCTCGCAATTGGATTTAGCCACAGGATTTCATTAGCTGAGGGTTGCAGATGATAGTATTGATAAAAGTACTTTCAGAACATCGAACGGTTCCTTTGAGTGACTGGTCATGCCTTGTAGGCTGACCAATGCTCCTGCATAGTTTATGAACTTAATGAGTGGGGCATTTAGGGAGTTTTTGAACATGTTTGTGGTTGTCTTCGTGGATGATATTTAGATCTTGGTTTCTAGGGCATGTAGTTTCCAAGGATGGGACAACGATGGACTCTGCTAAGGTTATCTTGGTTCAAGATTGGAAGGCTCACAAGAATGCGAAGGAGGTGAGGAGTTTTCTAGGGTTGGCGGGTTATTATAGGAAGTTCATTATGGACTTTGCAAGGATATCAGCCTCGCTCACCCAATTGATGAAGAAGAACTTGGCTTTCGCTTGGAGCATTGATTGCGAGGAGGATTTTCAGAGATTGAAGAGGGCTCTGACATCAGCCCCTGTTCTGACTCTTCTCGATGGTATCGAGATGTTTACGGTCTACACCGATGTGGCATAGGGTGCCGAGTTGATGCAAGAAGGTAGGGTAGTATGCTATGGTAGTAGGCAGTTGAGAGTTCATTAGAAGAACTACCCTACCCATGACTTGGATTTGGTTGCTATAGTGTTCATACTTAATTCTTGGCAACATTATCTACTTTGAGAGAGATTTGAGCTATACACAGATCACAAGTCGTTCAAACATTTGTTCATACTTAAGGATCTCAATTTAAGGCAGCAACGATGGATGGATTTCCTAGCGTCCTATGATTTTGAGATAGCTTATACCCCAGGCAAGTGTAATGTAGTAGAAAACACGTTGAGTAGGCAGAGGATGATCTTGAGTCCTGTATTCGTAAAGCGATAGCGCTTGGAGTATATATTGACCTTTGATTTTATGCTATCTATGGATTTTATATCTGGTTTGTTGGCATCGTTGAAAATACAACCTACTCTTATGGAGCTCATTGGATCTACACGGTGAGAGGACCCACATTAAGAAGACATCTTGGATAGACTTAGTAGAGGAGAGATCTCTAGTCACCTAAAAATATATTTATTGATGAGAGAAGGTAGTTATGATGAGATGGGAAGCTTTGTGTTCCCCCAGTTAGGGATTTGTTGAGGACGGTTCTTGAGGAAGCTCATCACTCTCGGATGACTATCCATCCAGGTGGTGACAAAATGTACTGATATATGAAGAGAGTTTTCTATTGGACTGGTATGAAGAAGGATGTGGTAGAGTTTGTGGCCCAATGTTTGACTTACCAGCGAGTGAAGGTTGGCAAAGGAAACCTGGAGGATTGCTTCATCCCTTGGATGTCCACAATGGAAGTAGGAGAGCGCCTCTATGGACTTTATTGATGGACTTCCTGATGGAGGAAGGCCAACACTAGTATTTGGGTGATAGTGGACAGATTGACTAAGAGCACTTGCTTTGTTCCAGTCAAGAGCAAGAGGACAGTAGCTTGGCTAGCATCGGTGTACCATAAAAAGATAGTCCAACTTCACAGGGTACCTTTCATTATAGTAAGTGACCATGACCCCATCTTCATGAGTGAGTTTTGGAAGAGCTTGCAAGAGGCACTAGGTACACAGTTATGACTGAGCACAGCTTACCACCCTCAGACCGATGGATAGACTGAGAGGGTCAATAGGGTACTAGAGGATTCACTAAGACTATGTATCCTAGATTTCGGAGGGACTTGGGAGGAGCACCTCCCATTGGTTGAGTTTTCCTACAATAACAGTTATCGGTCAAGTATTGGCATGGAACCCTTCAAGGCACTTTATGGATGACCTTGTAGATCCCCGACATGTTGGTGGGAGTCTACAGACAGACTTCTACTTGGACCTGAGATGATTCAAGAGACTTCTGATAAAATTGATCTTATACGCAGACGAATAAGGAAAACTCAAGACAAGAAAAAATCATATGTTGATAAGAGAAGGACTGATTTGGAATTTGAGGTATGAGATATGGTCTTCATAAAAGTATCACCTCTCATAAATTTGTTCGCTTTGGCTTGGTAGGGAAGTTGGCACTGAGGTTCGTAAGGCCATTTCCCATAGTTGAGAGGATAGAACAGATACCCTACAGGGTTAGACTACTGGAGAGGCCAGCAAGAGTTTACATGTTCCATGTCTCCCATTTGAGGAAATGTCTACATGATACAGTAGAGGTAGTGGTGTCGAGCACGCTTGAGGATGTTGAATTCGAGAAAGAGGCGTTATTTAGGAAATTTCCTACCCACATTCTTGGGTTAGAGGCTAAGAAACAGTGCAACAAGAAGATCAGATTAGTGAAGATACAGTGGGGAGAAGACCGCGATGATGCAATGTGGGAACCTGAAGACAATATTCACGCTTCTTACCCTTTTCTTTTTGAGAGTATGTTCTTAATTTCTTTTCCAAGCTTTTTGAATTTGCATTTGCTTTTATCATTTGAATATGTTTATCCTATCGTTCTAATCTTCGATCCTTAGGTAGATACCAATGGATGAAAACATGTGTTTGAGACATGTTATGATTGATGGTTTCAAGTGCTTTCTAGTGGTTACCAGTGGATGCATATACACACACATTAGGCACTAGATTGGCTCAAGCACTTACATATTGCATATGGAAGTATGCGCATTATAAATTTTCATTGGATGAAAATAGTTAAATCATCACATGAATGTTTCATTTCGATGAATGGTTGTGCACGCATATAGAACTTACATGTTATATTAGGGTTCTTTTGCATACATATTGGATATATAGAACATACATATATTGCACTAAGGAGGTCAACTGAATAAGTCGACCGCCTGATTTTTGCATTAGCATAGGAACATATGCACACAACATCCTTGCATATGTTCATACAAGAATTCGAAATTTTAAGGACAATGGATGCCAGTGGTTGATGGATGAGAAGATGGTTGTAGGTGGTAGTTAAAATAATAACATTCTTCATAACTTGGAGATTTCGGGAATGAAATTCTTTAAGTAAGGGAGAATGTAACACTCCATAATTTAATACACCATAATTATACACTAAAGACAATAAAATGAATATTAATGAATTAAATATTCAGAATAAAGTAAAATTGACTTTACTGTTGTGTTCGTCTCGTAATTCTGGTTTAGATAGACCCCGAATTTGCATAAATTGGATAATATATGAAGAAGTTAGGAGCTTTTAAAGTTTAAACAAAATTCAAAATTCAAACATAAAAATAAACGCAGCAAGCAACGCTGACTAGGTCGACCCCACCCATAATCGGGTCGACCCCTGGGTCGACGTCTAAAGGGGGTCACCCCATGGGTCGACACGGTTGGTGGTGGGTCGACCCACTCGCATGCAGGATGTATTATGAACATTGTATTTGGACTGTTTTGTTTATGTTATTCATTCGCTGAGGTGTATGGCTGGATTTGAAAACCTAATATCTAACGGTTTGGGATTGTCTTGGTTAATTCGTAAATAAGGTGGTTATCTCTCATTTTTCCTACACACAAATTATCGTCATTCCTCTCTTCCTCCATGACCATGTTCTAAAATTAATTAAGAAAAATAGGGAGATGCTGCTAGAAGATATATATTAAAAAGATAATTCAAGATCTGCAATAAACGACAACCCTTTTTCAAAGACTACTTCTGAATACAACCTACATCTTTATGGGCTCAAGTTAATTTTAGATCTGGCATCTAAAAAGTATTATGATAGTAAATAGTTTTGGGTCTAAAATAAATAGTACCCACAAGTTATGTCTTGTATATGTTCTTTTACTGTTAATTCATCTTTGTAGTTAATACATGATCTTTTATTCACGTCTACAGTTAATTTATGTCCATGTATAGATCTATCTTCCTTATCCCCTTTTCTAGCTTTAATTCATTTAGAGTCTTTTACATGCCTATTTTATGCCATTTGGATTTGATTTTGTTCTTCTCCTTCTTTTTCCTTTTATTTATGCTGAGCCTAGGCCACTAAGAGCCTAGGCCATTTCCATTTAATATTGCATATAATTGCAATAATTGAAATGACAGTAAAAAGGAGAAACTGGGGCATATTGTAACATGAGGACTTTTGACTTTAAATTTGGGGATTATAGTAAAAAGGAAAAATATGCAAGCATGTTAAATAGGCTAGACTTAATATAATATTAAGTAAAGAACATGTTATGGAAAATGTAAGTGCCAGATGTAAATTAAGTAAACTGAATTACTGTAATATACATGTACATCTGGGCGGGTGCTTGATTTGGGGAAGGGGTTGTACACAAAATAAAATTTACATAGAAATATCATTTATAACCATGCTTATTAATGAACTTAAACCTACTAAGTTAGACAAGATATGTAACACCCCTAAGTCCCACATCGTGGAAGCATGTATTAAGTGGGTACTTATATAGTAGAGCTCATCTCTTACTAACGCCAAGGCCTTTTGAGGAACTAAACCCCACACCTATACGGTGGCTAAGTTGGGGGAAATATCATGTGTGAACGGAGGTGCGGGTTGTTACAGTGGTATCAGAGCCAATACCCAGCCGGAATTGTGGCTCCTATGTGGACCACAACGCCTGGGTGAGGTGTTTGTGAGCCAACGGGGACGTTGGGCTCTGTAGGAGGGGAGAATGTAACACCCCTAAGTCCCACATCGTGGAAGCCTGTATTAAGTGGGTACTTATATAATAGGGCCCATCTCTTACTAACGCCGAGGCCTTTTGAGGAACAAAATCCCACAACTATACGGTGGCTAGGTTGGGGACAATATCTTGTGTGAACGGAGGTGCGGGTTGTTACAGGATAATTAATAAGCTAAAAGGTCCCTCGTCTTGTTGTTGTATCGGGTTTTGGGGACTCTTAAATCCTAGTTACTTGGGAGCACAAGCTTAGGGGTTTGGCTTGTGTCGATTTGTGTGGAACCCATATCAGTCAGTATCTATATTGGTATTGGACTAGGGATCTCGCACTAGGCAGGGGTTGGGGCATGCTTTACTGATCTGGATAGTAAGAGGTTCAAAAGAAGAAGGTGGGTAAAGACACATTCCGGTGGAGTCATGAGCGTGCATGGGTCCGATTGGAGAAATTAAGATGTTGTAACACCAGTAAATAGGTTTGTGTCTTATAAGTTGCCACTTTAGGAATAGATACATCCTAGTGTCGGGGATGGCACTGGATGTTTACGTAATAGGGAGACGATCGCATGGGTAGTAATTAGGGTAAAACCTAATCTTGATATCTTAGTATTGGTGCAGAAAAGTTGTTCATGGGATAAAAATGAGAAGCTTAACTGTTTGTACCTCATCTTATTATTCTTACTTGTATATTTTACTATACTTTCTTATCTACTCTTATTTATCTGTCTTGATACCTCAATTTCATGCTTATACTGAAAATCACTGGAACTCTCTAGACTTTATATCTGATCTATTTTATTTTTCCTTCTCTCTCTTGTTTTTTTTGTATTTGAGAAATGAGATAAAGCGATATGATGTTGTAAATGGAATTTGGAACAATGGTTTTTATTCAATAATAAAATTCTATTTCCGCTGCGTTTCTTATTATGTCTTGTGAAATTTTGCTTAGTGTATACTTATTGTTCTTTACAGAACTTAATGCATCCTCATAAGAGTGAAATTAAGGGATGTGGGGTGTCACAATATATACATATATATATAAGAGGGTTTCCATGATCACTTAAGGCCCAAGTCGGATCCATTAATTACTTAATACCTTTATACGTAGTTTAAAACACGCTGTTGTAAATTAAAGGACACTAGCAACTAAGTCCTATTAATTAAGGCTTCTGTCATTCGTGCATATTCCTAACCCCGCATAAGTTGAGAGATAGTAAGAAGCCACTTTTTACCTACAAGCTAGGTTGATGACTAATCGTCATTTATGACCTTCCCTGGACGGACCCTTGTTACTATCTGGATGACCATATTAGATAATCCTGAAGTCACATAAAACTTCCCGCAGGATGGTACCTCTGTGGTGGTCATTTAATACCTTGTTCCAAAGAGGACTATAACCATATAATTTACTACCTAGAGGAAGCGGACGATCGCGAAGATTACCGATCTCACACCCAATTAGCCATTTAATACTTATCTGTGGGGAAATGAGCTATCTGATCACTTCCTGATAAGGGAGAAACCTATGACTCTACCCTTAATGTGACACCCAACGTCTGTTAATGTCACTCATAAATGAATGCATTAAGTTTCGTGAAGAAAAATAGGTAAACAGTCACAGAAATTCACAAAACCGATATAAGTAAGCAACAGAAAATCAACTTTTTATTTAAAAGTAAAATATTGTTTCAAAACGGTTACATCAGCAAATAATAAATGTTTCAAACAAAACCATTTGTCTTATAAAGAAAGACATCAGAGTACAATAAAGTAGAATCATATCCCATCTGGCAAGCCGTAGAAGAGTAAAAAAATAACCATAGAGGTACATCAAATTAGAAGAAGTTTAAACCAAGCTGAAAGAAAATCCTGATCTCTGAGGAGTAGTACCACTCTGAGGACCTGAGGGGGAAAAGAAAGAAAAAGAAGTGAAACAAAATAAGTCAGACATAAATCCTGGCAAGCTCCAGTGATTTTCAGTATATGCATAAAATAGAGGTATCAAGATAGATAAACGGGACTAGATGAGAAAGAACAGTAGCATATAAGATAACAGGTATACAAGATAAACAAGGCAGCAAGATAAAATAGTGATCGAACAAAGCTTCTCATTTATATACCTAGAACAAGTTTTCTCTACACCAATACTACAATATCAGGATTCTTAACTACACGGCAGGATTAGGTGTTACCCTAATTACATCATAGGAACATGAACATGATTAGGTGTTAACCTAATTATACAACTGAAACAACAAGATTAGGTGTTATCCTAATTGCATAACATGATTTGGTGTTACCCTAATTACTACCCATGCAATCGGCTTCCTACTACGTAATTACCCTATGTCAGCCCCGATAGTAGGGTGTATCACTCCCTAGCCCAACAACTTATGTAAAACAAACCTATTTACTGGTGTTACAGCATCTTAGTTTCCCAAAGCGGACCCATGCACGCTTATGACTCCGCCGAAACGCTCCTGTACTCACCTTCCTCTTTTGAACCTCTTACTCTCCAGTTTAGTAAAGTGTGCCCTTCCCCTACCTAGTGCGGAGCCCCTACCAATATACGAACAGGGATACTGACTGATATGGGTTCTACACAGCAAGATTGACACTAGCCAAACCCCCTAAGCTTGTGCTCCCCAAGTAACTAGGATTTACAATAGAACAAGGGACCTCTTAGCATATTAATAATCAGGATTTAACTTAGCAGGTTTAAGTTCATTAATAAGCATGGTTGTAATATTACATTTTTCTGTAAATGTTATTATGTATACAACCCTTTCCCCAAAACAAGCCCTTGCCCAGATGTACATGTATAATTTAGTAATCCAATTTACTTAACCTACATTTGGTACTTACATTTTCATAACATGCCATTTACTTAATGTTTATATTAAGTCTAATCTAACATGTTTACACATATGCATATTATCCCTTCCAATTATATTCCCAAATTATAGCATGTACACATATATGCATGTTATCCCTTTTTATTATATTCCCAAAACAACATGTACACATATATGCATATTATCCCTTTTGATTATATTCCCAAATTTCAGTCAAAAGTCCCCAATTTATAATATACCCCCAAATTCTTTTCACTGTCATTTCGTATTATCTCAATTTCGGTTATACACAATTTTAAATTGGAAATGGCCAAGGCTCTCGATGGCCTAGGTTCATCGTAAATAAAAGGGGAAAATATAAGGAGAATAACAGAATCAAATTAACTAAATAAAATAGGCATATAAATAAGACTATAAATAAATAAAACAACAGAATAGGGATAGGGAAGATAGAAAACTAATAAATCAAATGACAGTAAAAGAACATATATTACTGTAACAACTGCATAGATGAATAATAGTAAAAGAACAGTATAGAAAGCAACTTATAAGTACTGTATGTTCTAAATCCACTTTTATTTAGTCATAATACTTGTCTACATATCAGATCTGAAAATAACTTGAACTCAAAATGCTAGGTATCAGGTTCATAAATAGTTCTTGAAAAATGTTGTATGCAGATATTGAATTATCCCTATAGATCTAGCCTTCAGCAGCATCTCCCCATTATATATATATATATATATATATAATAGATTCGTAGAGGAAGAGGGACTGAAGAATAGTTGTGTGTATTGAAATGGGAGAGTGCCTACTCTATATATAAATTTATTGAGCTAATTGAATATTTATGTGTATCGAAATGGGAGAGTGCCTACTCTATTTATAGATTTATTGAGCTAATTCTTAATCTTTAGATCTTAGGGTTTCAAATCTAGTCGTACAACTCATCCAACGAATCTAGTACATAAAACAGTCCAGAAACAACTCAAAATCTGGCCTGCATGCGGGTGGGTCAACCCACTAACATATCGGGTCGACCCATAAGTCGACCTAGTGCTGGTCGAGTCATCCCATGATAGTTGGTTCCTGCGCTAATTATTTTGGTTTGAATTTATTTTTGAATTAATTAATATATAACCCCTATATATGTATACAGTCTTCTTATGTTCAAAACTTCTTCATACGTTATCTGATTTACGCAAACTCAGGATCTATCTAAACCAGAATTCCAAGACGAACACACCCATAAACTCAATTTTACTTATATGAATATTTAATTGTATAATATTCATTTTATTACCTTTATTGTAGGTTATAGTGGGTGTTACATTCTCCCCTACTTAAAGGATTTCGTCCCCGAAATATCCAAGTTAAGAAGAATGTTATTATTTTAACAACCATCTACTTATACATCATCCAATGGAATCCACTGTCCTTAAAAATTTCTAATGCTTGTATGAACATAAGCAAAAAAGTGTTATATATATATGTCCCTACACTAATGCGAAAATCAGGCAGTCAACTGATTCAGTTGACCTCCTTATGCAATATATGTTTGTGTCATGTATCCAATGTATGAAAAAGAGTCCTAATATAACATATAAGTTCTATATGTTTGCACAATCGTTCACCAAAATGCAACATCCATATGATGATTCAACCATTTTCATCCATTGTAAATTTAAAATGCGCACACATCCATATGCAATATGTAAGTGCTTGAGCTGATCTAGTGCCTAGTGTGTGTATATGCATCCACGGGAAACTACTAGCAAGCACTTGAATCCACTTGCAACCATCAATCATAACATGTCTCAAATGCATGTTTTCAACCATTGGCTTTCTACATAAGGATCGAGGGTTCGAACAATAGGATAAACATACTCGAATGACAGAAGCAAATGCAAATTAAAAGCTTGGAAACGAAATTAAGAACGTATTCTCAAATAGGAATGGGTAAGAAGTGTGAATCTTGTCTTTGGATTCCCATGTTGCACCTTCGATGTCTTCTCCCCACTATATCTTCACCAATCTGATTTCTTTATTATGTAGTTTCTTAATCTTTAATTCAAGAATATGAGTAGGAACCCTTCTTGCTGATGCTTCCTTCTTAACCTCTACATCTTCAAGTATGCCCGGCTCCACTATCTCTGTCGTATCATGTAGACATTTCCTCAAATGGGAAACATGGAACACATTGTGTACACCCTCTAGTCTGTCCAATAGCCTAATCTTATTGGCCATCTGACCTATCCTCTCCAATATAGGGAATGACCCTACGAACCTCGGTGCCAACTTCCCTATCGAGCCAAAGCGAACTACATTCCTCAGCAGTGATACTTAAATGAAGACCGCATCTCCTACTTCGAATTTTAAATCAGTCCTCCTCTTATCGATGACTTCTTCCTGTCTTGAGATGCTTTCATCCGTCGTCGAATAAGATCAATCTTCTCAGTAAGTTTGTCGAATCATCTCAGGTCCAAGTAGAGGTCTGTCCGTAGACTCCCACCAACAAGTCGGCGATCTACAAGGTTGTCCGTAAAGTGCCTCGAAGGGTGCCATGCCTATGTTTGACTGATAACTGTTGTTGTAGGAAAACTCAACCAATGGGAGATGATCCTCCCAAGTATCTCCGAAATCTAGGATACATAGTCTCAGAAGATACTCAAGAACCCTATTCACCCTCTTAGTCTGTTCATCGGTCTGAGGGTGGCATGTTGTGCTCAAACGTAGTTGTGTACCTAGTTCCTCTTGTAAGCTCTTCCAAAACTCATTTGTGAAGTAGGGTCACGATCACTTACTACACTGGAAGGTACCCCATGAAGTCAGACTATCTCTTGAAGGTATATTGATGATAGCCAAGCTGCCATCCTCTTGCTCTTGACAAGAATAAAGTTAGCGCTCTTCGTAAGTTTGTCTACTATCACTCAAATACCGGTGTTGTCCCTCCTCAATCTGGGCAGTCCATAGAGATGCTCACCCACTTCCACTGTTAGACATCCAAGGGCTGAAGCAATCTGCTAGTTTTCCTTTGTTCAGCCTTTACTAGCTGGAAAGTCAAACATCGGGCTACAAATTCTGCAACGTCCTTCTTCACACCAGTCCAAAAGAAAACGCTCTTCATGCCTCAATACATCTTGTCGCTGCCTGGATGGATAGTCATCTGAGAATGATGAGCCTACTCAAGGACTGTCCTTAACAAATCTTTATCTCGAGGAAAACAAAGTCTTCCATTTTGTCGTAGCCACCCCTTATCATCCACAGAGTCTCTACTATGGTGACTAGAGGTCTCTCCTCTTATAAGCCTGTCCAAGATGTCTGCTATTTGCGGGTCAGCACGCTGTATGGATCCAATACGCTCCATGATAGTAGACTGTACTGTCATCGATGCTATCAAATCAGGTGTGAAATCTGCAGATGGCCTAAAATTGAAGGTCAATATAAACTCCAAGCTCCGCTGCTCTATGAATAGAGGACTCAAGGTCATCCTCTGCCTACTCAACATGTTCGCCACTACGTTAGCCTTGCCAGGGGTATAAGTTTTCTCAAAGTCATAGGATGCAAGGAATTCCATCCACCGTTGCTGCCTTAGGTTGAGATCCTTCCGTGAGATCAAATATTTGAGCGACTTATGATCCTTGTATATCTCAAATCTCTCTCCAAGTAATGTCGCCAAGACTTCAATGCAAACACTATAGCAACCAACTCTAGGTCATGGGTAGGGTGGTTCTTATCGTGAACTCTCAACCATCTGCTACCGTAGCATACTACCCTACCTTCTTGCATTAACACGGCAACAAGTCATGTTCCATAAGCATATGCGTAAATCATGAACATCTTGCTTCCATCAGGGAGAGTCAGATCTAGGGCTGATGTCAGAGCCCTCTTCAACCTCTGAAAGGCATCCTCACAATCTATGCTCCAAGAAAAAGCCAAGTTCTTATTTGTCAATCAGCTGAGTGGGGCCAATATCCTTGTGAAGTCCTTGATAAACTTTATATACTAGCCCTCCAACCCTAGAAAACTTCTCACCTCCATCGCTTTCTTCGGAGCCCTCCAATCTTGAACTGCAACAACTTTAGCAGGGTCCACCGCTATCCCATCCTTGGAGACTACATGCCCAAGGAACCTTACTTGCTTTCTCCAAAAGTGACATTTAGAAAATTTTGCCTTAAGCTGATGCGATCTGAGAGTGCGTAGAACCTCTTCTAAGTGTATGGCATGTTTCTCCTCACTCTTTAACAAGATCCAAATATCATCCACGAAGACCACCACAAACTACTTCAGAAACTCTCTAAACACCCTACTCATCAAGTCCGCAAAATATGCGGGTGCATTGGTCAACCCAAAAGGCATAGCCGACTACTCAAAGAAACCGTATGGAGTTCTAAAAGCAGTCTTATCAAAACTATTCTCTGATACCCTTTAATTGATGAAATCCCATGGCCAAATCCATCTACATGAAAACTAATGAGCCTACTGGCTAACCAAACAAGTCGTCAATCCTCGGAAGTGGGTGCTTATTCTTCTTGATGAGCTTATTCAGCTCTTCATAGACGAAGTGAGCCATTTACCTTAAATGCAAAGATGATCGGTGCTCCCTACTCTGATATGCTCCATCTAATAAATCCTTTCTCGAGTAGCTCCCTACTTTCTTGTTGAGCTTCTTCATTTCTCTAGGAACCATATGGCGCACTAGTAAAGCGACTTGCTTCACATTCTCTACCAAGTAAATCCGGAAGTCTATCTCATTCCTTGGAGGTAATCCCCTAACCTCATCAAACATGTCTGGATAATCGTTAACTATGGGTACTGATCGCAAATCGTCAACAAAGGTATCAAGTGAATCTAGGAAACTGAGTATAACTAACCCTTGTGGGTCACACGAAATCTCGAGAGTTCTTCCCTAACACATCAGAAGCCTAACCAGTCTCCTCTCACAGTCTAGGATGGCACCGTACATGGCTAGCCAATCCATTCCTAGGATCAAGCCATAGCCCATAAAACCAAGTACGTCTTATTCAAACTCGATGCCGAAGATAGAAATTCTCAAACCCCTACATATCATGGATAAACGAGCCGTACCTCCTATAGGGTTTGAGACTACTACCGAATCAGAGACTATACTAGTATTAAGGTGCAAACTATCTACTACAGTACTGGATATAAATGAATGAGAAGTGCAAGAATCAAAGAGGGTTCTAACAAGATAGTCAAAAAGGGAAATCAAACCTTCAACATTGACTTTCCTACCTCGATAAGGTCCGCTAGCCTCAAGAACATTCATTTTCCTAGAAGATCCTGTCCCTTGTCCTTGCTTGCTAGGGCATTGCTTGGTGAAGTATCCCACTTGACCATAATTAAAACAGGTGTTCTTTATCTTTACACAGTCTTTCACGAAATGACCCAAAGCTCAGCAACCATGACACTTGATGTGACACCCACACGTCCATTAATGTCACTCATTAAGGGGATGCATTAAGTTTAGTGAAGCATTATAGGTAAACAGACATAGAATATTACAGGATAGATATAAAAGATAGCAGCCGAATTTAAAATTTTATTTAAAACATAACTCGTAACATCTTGGTCCAAAATATCACAAGTCTTGAACTACATAAAAACCATTACAATAACATAAAGCTTATGTCTTGTATCATCAGAGTATAGATAAAAGAAAAGGCATAATTCCCTAAAAGAGACAAAGCCATAGTAGTAAAGGAAAGAACTTGAGCAATACTTCAAAAGAAGCTCCTAGCAAGATGATAACCGAGTCCTGATTAAGCCTGAGTATTCCCACCCTGAGAACATGGGGTGTGGAACAGAAGAAAGAAGAGGAAACATATGAGTCAGACATAAAGTATGGCGAGTCCAGTTACTTTTAGCAAGTAAATAAGTAAAAGTATCATGACATGCATATTAAGTGGATAAGAAAGATAACACCATAAAAGGTAAGTATGATAAGAAAGACATGATAGAGTGTATACATTTCCCTAATGATGACTCTGCACTAAGACTAGTATAACCAGAATAATATGATCCCATACGTCCAAATGTACCCTAGCTACTACCCCAATTGATCGGCTCCCTAATCCGCGTAGATACCTTGTGTCGGCCTCACAATAGGAGGTATCACTTCCCAAAGTGGAAAACCCTCGTCTTTATAATGTACACAACCATATCTACAAGTGTCGAGGTCATCTTATCCTCCTTTGCCCGGCCCATGCACATACATGACCCGGTCAGTTTGCGCTGCCCACACCGTCCTCCACGTTTGGATCTCTTACAATCAGCCCAGTTAGCGTGCCCCAACTCCGACCTAGGATGGAGTACTCGTTTTGATACTGTTATATGGGTTACTGACAGAAATGGGTCCCACACAATATGATACAAGCTCTCCCCTTGTCTTGTATCCCCACTAGGATTTCCATCGATTATGTATACCACTAGGTGTCTTTAAGTACACAACCCTATGATTTCTACAAGCTATGCTTACCCTAAAAAGGTGTCCTTAATTACATAACTTTGGTATTCCCATCGGTTATGTATACCACTAGGTGTATTTAATTACATAACCCTATCAGGTTAAGTTTGTAGGCCTATATATAAATATTACCCACCCCCTCAGATTTACTTAATCCACCCACTGTTCAACCAAATTTACTTATCCCCAATTGAAGTTTATATTCATACAATCCTTGTGGATTCAACTAGGTTAAGTATTCTGGGTTTGTTACCATATTTTCATTTATGGTTATAGTATGCTAGACCTCCCACATTAAGCCTACCAATTGTGGATGCTAGACGGGCCGGTCCAGGTAGACTTATTCCACAAATCGGGCTTAGCCTCGTATCTTAGCACGTCTCGTATTTGTGCACTTAGATTTCCCACATTAGATTCGCCACTTGTGGTTGTTGGATATGCCAGGCGGTTCCGGGTAGACTTCCACCACAAGTGTAATCTAACCTCGTGTCTAGGCGTAATTACAGTTTCTAATTACTGTAATCCTAGGCATTTCATTATTAGCCAATTTTCACCTATGTCGTTATAGGTTATAGGTTTCATGCCCCTTTTTCCCCAACTATGTTCATAGTGAATTCTATGTCCAAATTCATGTACATAACCATTATTCAAGTATGCCAAATTCCCTATTTACCAGTTATGCCCAAATTCCCGATTTACAAGTTATGCCCCAAATTCAATGTTTTTCCCTCGTTCCCAAACTAACGCATTCGCATAATTTAGCGGCATGCTTAGGCTCGAAGTAGTCTGGCTATATAAAATAAAAGGGAAAGGGTGAAGGGAAGATGACAGAAATAATTATTCTAGCAAAACTGACATAAGCATATGATGGCATGATGATAACATGGACATATAAGCACAGATCGGTGAACTTGTGATAATAAAACAGGTTCTAACATAGTAGGGATGTCACAATAGGCATGATTAGATCTAAATAAGGATTTAGATGTCCAACTAATGATAGATCCAAATTAACCTCAAACATAATTGGCACAAGATGATCTAAATAATTGGTCATATCCATAATCAAAAGTAGATCTGACATGATAAAGATTTAGATCCAGGTCATAGTTAATTCAGAATATCATAGGTTCATCAATTTCAATAGATCTGATATTGTAAAGGTTGAGATCCAAATTACAGTCATATCATGTTATACTTTTAGTTATTTAAATCTAAAAATAACTTGAAACTCACAATGTTCGGATCTAAAGAAATAGAAGAAGAAAAGAAGTTGATGAATCTCAGATCTACACTTGAATCTCTTATTTTGATTGCATAAGAAGAAAAAGTTTTGATTCAGTCCAGGCACCAGCAGCATTTAGGCCTCTATTGATTTTCAGTGTGAGAAAACCAGAAAATGAAGCCATATTTATAGCTGCCAGCCCCCAAAATTCGACTGCACCTCAGCCCTAGGGGGGTCGACACCCCCTTGAGGGGTCGACCCCGGGTTCGATACCCCCCTAAGCGGTCGACTCCCCTATGGTGGGATTTTTTCTGCCTCTTTTCTTTTGATTTTTGAACGATTTTTCTGATTTCTGATTTAATTATACATACTTATATATATATAATTCTTCTACGCGTATACAAACTTTAAACCCTCATGACTTCTTCATACGTTGTCCGTTTTACGCTAACCAAATGTCCTTCTTGACCAGAATTTCGAGATGGACGCAATGGCACAATCCGTTTCCCTTAATTCTGAATATTAAATTAATTATCATTTAATTTATTCTCTTTTAATGTTGTTACAATTACTGGGTGTTACATTCTCCCCTACTCAAAGGATTTCGTCCCCGAAATCTTCAAGTTAAGAAGAATGTATATCCTACCATCCATCACCCATCTACTTATCCACCAATCACAGGCATCCATTGTCCTTAAAGACTTCTAATGCTTATATGAACATATGCAAAGTTGTGTGTATATGTCGCAATAATAATGCAAAGATCAGGCGGTCTACTGATTCAGTCGACCTCCTTATTGCATGTATGTTAGTGCCATGAATCCAACATGTACGCAATAATCCTATTTTTAACATGTAAGTTCTATATGGGTGCATAATCATTCGTCCAAATGCAACATCTATATGATGGTACATCCATTTTCATCCATTAAAAGAAGAAAAATGCACATACATCCATATATAGTATGAGAGTGATTGGGCCAATCTAGTGCCTAATGTGTGTGTATATGCATCTACGAGTAACTACTAGCACCCACTTGCATCCATCAAACCTAACATGTTTCAAACACATGTTTACAATCATGGGACTCCTACCTAAGGTCGAAGATTCGATCGATAGGACATACTTAGATAATAGAAACAAGCATAAATAAAGGCTTTGGAAAGGAAGTTAAGAACATACCCTTGAAAAGAAAAGGGTACGAAGCCCGAATCTTATCTTTGGTTTCCCAAGTCGCATCCTCCGGGTTATCTCCCCACTGAACCTTCATCAACTTGATTTCTTTGTTGTGTAGCTTCTTAACTTCTGATCCAAGAATACGAGTAGGAACTCGTCTGACTGTTGCCTCCCGTTCCACTTCCACTTCTTCTAATATACTTGGCTCGACTACTTCCGCGGTACCATGCAAGCACTTCCGCAAATGGGAAACATGGAAAACATCGTGAACCTCAGATAGTTTCTCCGTTAGCTTTACCCTGTAAGCCATTTGGCCAGTCCTTTCTATTATGGGAGATGGCCCTACAAATCTTGGTGCTAGTTTCCCTATAGATCCAAATTGAACCACATTTCTTAATGGAGATACCTTTGTGAAAACCATATCCCCTACTTCAAATTCAATGTCAGTCCTTCTCCCGTCAGCATAGGATTTCTGCCTATCTTGATCAGTCTTCATTCTCCGTCTAATAAATCAATCTTTTCAGACGTTTCTCTAACCGTATCTGGTCCAAGTAATAGTCTTTCTGTAGATTCCCACCAATAAATCGGTGATCTATAGGGTCGTCCGCATAATGCTTCAAAAGGTGCCATGCCAATGCTAGCTTGATAACTCTTGTTGCAGGTGAACTCTACTAAAGAAAGATGCTCTTCCCAAGTAGCTCCGAAGTCTAGAATACACAACCTCAAAAGATCCTCTAGAACTCCGTTCACCCTCTCCGTCTACCCATCTGTCTGAGGATGATAAGCGGTGCTTAAACGTAACTGTGTACCTAATGCTTCTTGCAGGCTTCTCCAAAATTCGCTAGTGAAGATGGGGTCATGATTTCTTACGATGCTAGAAGGTACTCCATGAAGATGGAAAATTTCACGAACATAAACTACTTCCAACCAAATTGTCATCCTCTTACTCTTAACGGGAATAAAATGAGCGCTCTTAATAAATCTATCTACTACCACCCAAATACTAGTGTTGCCTTTCTTAGATCTAAGCAAACCATCTATGAAATCCATAGAGACGCTCTCCCACTTCCACTGTGGAACCTTCAAAGGATGAAGTAAACCACCGGGCATCTTTTGCTCAGCTTTGACTTGCTAACATACTAAACATTGAGAAACAAACTCTGCCACATCTTTCTTCATCCCGGCCTAAAAGAAACCCTCTTTATGTCCTTACACATCTTATCACCGCCTGGATGAGTAGTCATCTTTGAATGATGGGCTTCTTCTAAGACTGCCTTTAACAAACTTCCAGTATAAGGAACACAAAGCCTTCCATCTCGTCGCAACCACCCTTTATCTTTAATGGAATATCTATTGAGGTGAATAGAAGTCTCCCCTTTACTGAGACTTTCCAAGATGTCTAAAATATGTGGATCATTCCGCTGTGATGCTCCTATCTGATCCATAAGAGTAGGTCGTATCTCTAGCAATGCAAACAAACCAACCAATAATTCGGTGGAGGGTCTAAAATGAAAAGTCGATATGAACTCCAAGCTTTTCCTTTCCACAAATAGAGGACTTAAAGCCATCCTCCGCCTACCCAGTGCATCTGCCACCACATTACCCTTGCCAGGGGTATAAGCAATCTCAAAATCATAAGAAGCTAGGAACTCCATCCACCTTTGTTGCCTTAAATTAAGATCCTTCTGCGAGAACAAGTACTTGTGAGATTTATGATTGGTGTACAACTCAAACTTCTCTCCAAGCAAATAATGACGCCATATCTTAAGCGCGAATACTATGGAAGCTTGCTCCAACTTATGGGTAGGGTAGTTCTTCTCATGAACCCTTAGTTGCCTCCCTCCATAACATACTACTCTTCCCTCTTGCATCAGGACCGCACCAAGCCATGTACCACATGCATCAGTGTATACTGTAAACACTTTGTTTCCATCAGGCAAGGTCAAGACCGGGGCTGTTGTAAGAACCCTCTTCAGTTGTTAGAAAGAAACATCATAATCAATATCCCATGAAAATGCCAAATTCTTCTTTCTTAGCCTGGTGAGTGGGGTTGATATCTTTGCAAAGTCCTTAATGAACTTCCTATAATAGCCTGCTAACCCCAGAAAACTTCTCACCTTTGTTGCATTCTTTGGAACTTTCCAATCCTGAACTGCGACCACCTTTGCGGGATCTACTGCTATCCCTTCTTTAGAAACCACATGCCCTATGAATCTCACCTCTTTTCTCCAAATATGGAATTTGGAGAATTTTGCCTTAAGCTGCTGCGCACAAAGAGTTTTCAAAACTTCCCTTATATGCAAGGCATGTTCTTCCTCACTCTTTGAGAAGATCAAGATATCATCAACAAAGACCACAACAAATTTATTTAGGAACTCCCGAAACACCCTACTCATCAGATCAACAAAATAGGTGGGTGCATTTGTTAACCCAAAAGTCATTACAAGCCATTCAAAGAAACCATCTGGTGTCCTAAAAGTTGTCTTATCTATACGTTCCTCGGCCACCCTCAATTGATGAAACCCCATGGCCAAGTACTGATGCACCAACAAGCTCATCAAATAAATCATCAATCCTTGGGAGCGGGTGCCTGTTCTTCTTGGTGAGTTTATTCAACTCTCTATAGTCCACACACAAGCGAAGTGAACCATCCGCCTTAGTCGCTAATACTACGGGCCTGATAAACCCTTTTTAAGTAGCTCCCCTACTTGTTTGCTAAGCTCCCTCCTTTCCCTTAGAGCCATATGGCATACAGGTAATGCAACTAGCTTTGCATTATCTACCAAATATATGCGAAAATCTATCTCACGTCTCGGGGTTAAACCCTGAACCTCATTAAAGACATCAGAATAATCTTGGACTATTGGAATAGATTGCAGATCATCGATAGAATCAACCCATGACAAGTCAGAATCCTAATAACCCTCCTCTCACAATCCAGAATGGCACCATACATGGTTAGCCAATCCATCCCTAGAATCAACCCATAGCCCATAAACCCGAGCACATACGCATCGCACCCAAATTCGACACCTAAGATAGATATTCTCAAACCCTGACAAATCATAGATAAATGAGCTGAACCACCAATGGGGTTTGAGACAATAACGGGATCCATTACCATACTAGTATTTAAGTGCAGAGATTCAACCACAGAACTAGATATAAGTGAATGTGAAGTGCCAGAATCAAAAAGAGTTCTAATAGGGTGAATGGAGAGATAAATCAAACCATCCACGGAAATTTTCCTACTCTATCCAGAGCACTGGTCGCGAGAACGTGCACCTGCCCTCCAGAAGCTCCTGCCCTTTGACCTTGTCCCTGTTTCTTCGGGCACTCCCTAACAAAGTGTCCGACCTCTCCATAGTTGAAGCAAGTACTCTTCCTTCTTTTGCAGTCCTTGACCAAGTGACCTTCTCGCCCCAACTGTGACACTTCCTCTTATCCTTAGCCTTGTCATTCTTTCCGCCTTTGTTTTGTTGTTGCTGTTGCTGCCCTTTCTTGGGACATGCCTTCTTATTCTGCGTTGTTTCCCCAGCCTTAACTTCCTTCTTTTCCTCTTTTCTTCCTCATGCATCAAGGCCATATCAACTAGCCTTTCAAAAGTAGCTCCCATTGGAATGTGGGACATAGCTAGCCCATGCAGGGGTTCATTCAGTCCTTTAAAAAACCGCAAAGCCTTCTTATGCGAAGTGTCTACCAGCTCTAATCCAAATTTTGCCAGTTGGTCAAATTTGTTCACATATTCTTTGACAGACATGTTTCCTTATTTGAGCGCCAAGAACCTCTCCATTTTCATGCTTTTCTCCGCTTAGGATAGAAACTTCATTTCAAACCTCATCCTAAAATCATCCCATGTCTCCACCGGATATCCAGCTTGGGTAACTTTCCACCAAAACGAAGCTTCATCTTTTAGTAGCTAGGAAGCTAACTGAATCTTCCTTCGATCTTCCACCTCAAAGATTACAAACAAGTCCTCATGGTCCTTGAGCTAACTCCTTGCCTCTACGAATGTTTCAGTTCCACAGAATGGCTTCCCTTCCATGGCACAGAAATCTTTGCAGTTCTTAGCGAAATTATCTGCCCTTGGAGGAGGAGAAGGAACGACGGGTGCAGCTGGGGGAGGAACGTCAACTTGACCTTCGGCAAGCGCCGTGGCCTCTAGTTATCTATGAAACCAGCCTGGTATCGTAACGCCCTCGGGAATATTAGGTTCCACAGACATGCTGAAACGGAAAGGAAAGAGATTTAGACAAGGGATCGAAGGATATTACATATGGCTTTGGGGAATATGTTTTTCAAAACAGACTTTTCTTTTTGAAAAATTCTTTCTCAAAACCTTTTCAAAAACTTTTATCTAATCTGGTAACCTTCAGCTATGATACCAAGTGTGACTCCCCACGTCCGTTAATGTCACTCATTAAGAGAATGCATTAAGTTTCGTGAAGCATTATATGTAAACAGACACAGAATATTACAAGACAGATATAAAAGATAGCAGCGAAATTTAAAATTTTATTTAAAACATAACTCATAACATCGTAGTCCAAAATATCATAAGTCTAGAACTACATAAAAACCATTATAATGACATAAAGCTTCTGTCTTGTATCATCAGAGTACAGAAATAAAAGAAAAAGCATAATTCCCCAAAAAAGACAAAGCCATAGTAGTAAAGGAGAGAACTTGAGCAATACTTCAAAAGCAGCTCCTAGCAAGATGATAACCGAGTCCTGATTGAGCCTGAGTATTCCCACCCTGAGAACCTAGGGGTGGGAAATGGAAGAAAGAAGGGGAAACAAAAGGGTCAGACATAAAGTCTGGCGAGTCCAGTTACTTTTAGCAAGTAAATAAGTAAAAGTAGCATGACAGGCATATTAAGTGGATAAGAAAGATAACACCATAAAAGGTAAATATGACGACGTAGACATGATAGATTGTATACACTTCCCTAATGATTACTCTGAAATAATACTAGTATTACCAGAATGATATGATCCTAACACAGTCAAACGGTAGACTTAGGCATACGTCCAGATGTATCCTAACTACTACCCCAATCGATCGGCTCCCAAATCCGCGTAGATACCTTGTGTCGGCCCCACAGTAGGAGGTATCACTTCCTAAAGTGGCAACCCCTCGTCTTTATAATGTGCACAACCATATCTATAGGTGTCACGATCGTCTTATCCCCCTTGCCCAGCCCATGCATGCACATGACCCTGTCAGTTTGCGCCGCCCACACCGTCCTCCATGTTTGGATCTCTTACAATCAGCCCAGTAAGCATGCCCCAACTCCGACCTAAGATGGAGTACTCGTTTTGACATTGTTATATGGGTCACTGACTGAAATGGGTCCCATATAATATAATACAAGCTCTCCCCTTGTCTTGTATCCCCACTAGGATTTCCATCTGTTATGTATACCACTAGGTGTCTTTAACTACACAACCCTATCATTTCTACAAGTTATGCTTACCCTAAAAAGGTGTCCTTAATTACATAATTTTAATATTCCCATCGGTTATGTATACCACTAGGTGTATTTAATTACATAACACTATCAGGTTAAGTTTATGGGCATATATATAAATATTACCCACCCCCTCAGATTTACTTAACCCACCCACTGTTCAACCAAATTTACTTAACCCCAATTTAAGTTTATATTCATACCATCCCTATGGATTCAACTAGGTTAAGTATTCAAGGTTTATTACCATATTTTCATTTATGGTTACAGTATGCTAGACCTCCCACATTAAGCCTACCATTTATGGATGCTGGACATGCCGGGCGGGTCCGGGCAGATTTATTCCACAAATTGGGCTCAACCTCGTGTCTTAGCAAATCTCGTATTTGTGCTCATAGACCTCCCACATTAGATTCACCACATGTGGTTGCTGGATATGCCAGGCGGTTCCGGGCAGACTTCCACCACAAGTGTAATCTAACCTCGTGTCTAAGCGCAATTACAGTTTCTAATTACAGTAATCCTAGGCATTTCATTAATAGCCAATTTTCACATATGTCGTTATAGGTTATAGGGTTCATGTCCCTTTTTCCCCAACTATGTTCATAGTGAATTCTATGTACAAATTCATGTACATAACCATTATTCAAGTTATGCCAAATTCCCTATTTACCAGTTATGCCCAAATTCCCGATTTACAAGTTATGCCCCAAATTCAATGTTTTTCCCTCGTTCCCAAACTAACGCATTCGCATAATTTAGCGGCATGCTTAGGCTCGAAGTAGTCTGGCTATATAAAATAAAAGGGAAAGGGTGAAGGGAAGATGACAGAAATAATTATTCTAGAAAAACTGACATAAGCATATGATGGCATGATGATAACATGGACATATAAGCACAGATCGGTGAACTTGTGATAATAAAACAGGTTCTAACATAGTAGGGATGTCACAATAGACATGATTAGATCTAAATAAGGAATTAGATGTCCAACTAATGATAGATCCAAATTAACCTCACACATAATTGGCACAAGATGATCTAAATAATAGGTTATATCCATAATCAAAAGTAGATCTGACATGATAAAGATTTAGATCCAGGTCATAGTTAATTCAGAATATCATAGGTTCATCAATTTCAATAGATCTGATTTGATAAAGGATGAGATCCAAATTACAGTCATATCATGTTATACTTTTAGTTATTTAAATCTAAAAATAACTTGAAACTCACAGTGTTTAGATCTAAAGAAATAGAAGAAGAAAAGCAGTTGATGAATCTCAGATCTACGCTTGAATCTCTAAATTTGATTGCAGAAGAAGAAAGAGTTTTGATTCAGTCCAGGCACAGCAGAACTTAGGCCTCCATTGATTCTCAGTGTGAGAAAACCAGAAAATGAAGCCGTATATGTAACATCCCGTGTTTTCTATTAACACAAACTAACAAATTTAAGAATACTTAAATCTAAATATGAGAATTAAGGGAAACGGGTTACGCCATTGTGTTCATCTCGGAATTCTGGTTGAGATAGAGTACGAGTTTGCGTGAAATGGACTTCGTATGAAGAATTTATGGTGATCAGAAGTTTTAGAAAAATTCAAATAGATTTCAAAACTTCAAATTCAGACTCAGATTGGGCTAGGCAGGAAAATTCCCGCTAGGAGCCAGGTCGACCTGGGGGTCGACCTGCCCCCTTCCCCTCCCCCCGGGCAGATTTGAAAGATGACGATTTTCTGACTCTTGGCCGAGTCATTAGGGCTGACTTGTCACCCTATCTTGACTGAATGGCTATGGTTTATTCTAGGTTGATCGGATGGCCTAAATTAATCCTAAATTCTATATAAACACATGTAGACTCAAACCCTAAAACCTAATTAAAATTAGAACCATGGCCGTCATGCTATCACCTTGCAACCTAGAGTAGCCGCCACCAATTAGAGAGGAAGAAAAGCTAATCAACTCAATTCAATTCAAGATAATAACAACAACAACGAATTTGTCTTCTTCAAAGTAGAGCTAAATCAATTTTAGAACTCAGATTTCAGAACTCAAGACCTTCTTTGAGTTGTGAGTTTGATTTCTTTAATAAGACAATTAACAATTTAATTAGGTTGAGTTATGATTTGGGTTATATGGTTATGTTGTGAATCATTGACCATTATGTTATTATCTATGCTGAAAATCTATGATGTAATTATCTATGTTGTAAAGTTGTGATGTTATTTTGTAAATCTATGTTAATTGTTGGCTTATGTACAATCAATTCATAATGATGCTTCATATGCTAGTTTGGTTATGTTGTGGAACTAATTCATATGTTAAATCATATGTAAGTTTAACTTGATTCATAGTTCTATATGCTAGTTTGGATCTTAATTTAGATATGAATCATATGCAAGTTAATGAGAATCATATACAACCTTACATGTTTCGTGACATCTATTTTATGTGTAAATTGGACCTAAAGTATACGCTAAGACATATGTGAGTATGATTTCATTAACAAGATAATTCTTAAATTAATATTGATAGGTTTATATTTGGATCATGAGATTTTGTCTGTTGATTCATGTGGCATAGTTAGTTATTATCACCTATGTTGTAAACATATAAATAAGTTAGTTAATTTAGTAAATCTATTGCTTCTGCCTGGTCCTATATGTGTAATTTGATTATATTAGAACATTGGAATTTTATGCAAGTGGGATATTAGTCATATGCAAGTTCATTTGTGAATCATATGTAAAATTGCAAGTGAATCATATATGTGAATCCTATGTTAGTATACATATGCAAGTATGTGATGTTAGTAATCCGTATGTGAGTTGTATGTGGTTTATATGTAAGTTAGGTGAAAACTCAAATCAATACATACAACTTCCCACTCATGTTTAGATCTATGATTAGATCTATATTCAGATCTATTGTAATACATAGTTTATGCTAGATTGTGATTTATACGTCTATACACTATGCAAGTTCACCTTTATGCATAATAATCTATGTAAATCACACCGTGTACATAATTTAGTCCATGCTGGTTTGTAGCTACATATATGTTAGTTATGGATTATGCAAATTATGCCAACCATGCAAGTTTATCTTTTTAGATATATTTTTATGAGACATGCTAATTGTGATATTTAGATCTATTTTCATGTATTGCACAAATTATGACGTTTTACAAATTTAGGCTATTTGCCCAGCCTTATATATTCCTTAAATTTCGTGTACGAACGTACAACGTGGGGCAATGGGATAATATTAAAATAATTAATATTGAGAATTGGCATAAATGCCTTAAATGGCATATAATTAATTAGTGATGTTAATTGGTATAATTTTATATACCATAAATAGATGGACATAAATAAGGTATCAATTATAGACATAGTTAAATTTGGAATTGATCGACAATTCAAATTAGGGATATTAATCCAATTTGGGGTTAAATGAAATATGTAATAATAAACCGCCTAAGACACGACGTTAGACTCTTTTGTGGTGTAAGACTGCCCGGACCCGCCCGGCAAATCCAGCTGCCACAAATGCCAGTCTAATGTGAGAGGTCAAAGGCATGAATTAAATGCGTAACGGTTGTAAAGACACGAGGTTAGGCCCGTTTGTGGTGTAAGACTGCCCGGACCCGCCCGACAAATCCAGCTGCCACAAATGCCAGTCTAATGTGGGAGGTCTTTACAAGGTTACGGTCTTAATGAATTCAGAAACACTTAACCAGATAAACATGTAGTGGGACATAAGGGGGTTAAGTGGGTGCCTTGGGTGGCATGTGGAATTTAGTGGGTGCCTTGGGTGGCATTTGAAATACGATTAGATGCACTTAACCAAGATTGAACATGTAAGAAGACGTGAAAAAGAATGGGGTTAAGTATGGAAAAACCTTAGAGGGGACCAAGCATAGGTGAAAAGCTTGTGCCATGCATGGGGGCCCTTTTCAAACCAGTAACCCATTAAGTATCTTTGTGGGCTCGACCCAAGTCGAGGACGAGACACGCATACTAGATTTGATTGTAAGAGGTCAAAACAGGTCAGCGGTGGCAACGCAAGTCCAACGGGTTCATATGCGTGTGTGGGCCCGGGCTGGTAGGTAAGACGTTGTGTCTTCGTGTAGATATAAGCCGTGCAGATTTGGTAGTATCGGGTTGCCACTTTAGGGAGTGATACACCCCGCTGTGCGGCCAGCACGGGTATCTACAAGTTAGGGAGCCAATCGAATGGGGGTAGTGGGTACACCTAGTGGAGATAGGTGTAGACGACACCTATGAAGGCAACTAGGGGTACACGAAACTACCATTATTATTATTTAGTTCTGTAGGCGGGATCAACCTTTAGGGTGACTAGTGGTGGTGCAGTCTAGTAATTATCTTATAGTGGTTTAGGTGCGCCTTTAACGTTATCTTTGTTCATCTTATTTCATTTGATTGCCCTTCCATACCCATTTGTTCACAGTCATTTCCTTATTTTCCAACTTATGCCTTAGTCTAGTTATTTTGATAATTATATTGTTAAAGTTATCGCACTCGCTAAACTTTATGTCTGACCCCCTTGTTTCCACCTCTATTCTTCCCTTCCCCGCCTTCAGGTTTGCAAGAAGGGAATACTACAGCTTAGTGCCGATTTCTTTCAGCTGATTGAAAAGAGTAGATGTATTGCTTTGGACTCTCTCATCTTTATGGCTTTGCTTATGCTCAGTGGGGATTTATGCATTTATATTATTTAAGTATTTGCTTCTTTATGTACTTTGAAGTTTTTGGAAAAAACTATTGATCATGTTGTAATGGTTTTGGAAACTATTTATGTAAGCTTGTTTTGAGTTATGATGCTATGAAATAAGTTTTATCTTCCGCTGTGTTGTTTTATTTATTTATTCTTGTAATTTATTTGTTCTATACAACAATAATGCTTCATGGACATTGATGCATTCCCTTGTGAGTGACATTAATGGACATGGGGTGTTACACGTGGTATCAGAGCTATGGTTGCAAGAACAGATAAAAAGTTTTGAAAAGTGTTTTCAAAAGTATTATTTTCCTAGAAAGTATTTTCAAAAACTTGTTTTAAAGAAGCTATTTTCAAGGAAAGTTCGCTTTAAAGAGCATAATCCCCGCAAGCCATACATCTCTCTTTCGCTTCCCTTTTTTTGAAAATCTTTCCTTTTCTTTTCAGCATGTCTGGAGCATCTGAGATACCAGAGGGTGTTCATGTACCCGGTTGGTTTCGTCAATATCTCGAGGCTAGGGCCGCTACCGCGGGTCTGGCCAATGCTCCTCCTCCTCCTCCCCAAGCTCAAGTCATTCCTCCGCGTGGAGATACTTTCTCCAAGATATGTAAAGACTTTCGTTCGATGGGTGGAAAATCTTTTAATGGGTCTGAAACGTTCATTGAAGCTAGAAATTGGTTGAAAGAAGTGGAGGATCTGTTTGGCATTTTTGATTTGGACGATTGTAAGAAGGTCCAATTGGCTGCTGGGTTGATGAAGGACGAAGCTTCGTTTTGGTGGGAGGTCACTAATGGAGAGCGTCCAGTTGATACTTGGCCGGATTTCAGGCGTAGGTTTGAGGCAAAGTTTCTCTCACGAGCTGAAGAAAATTTATATATGGAAAGATTTTTGGCGTTGAAGCAAGTGAATCTATCAGTGAAAGAATACGTCAACAAGTTCAATCAGTTGGAAAGATTTGGCTTGGACTTGGTGAATACACCCGAAAAGAAGGCCCTGAGATTTGTTAAGGGTTTGAATGAACCGCTACATGGGTTAGCTATGACCCACATCCCTATGGGGGCCACCTTTGAGAGACTAGTTGACATGGCGCTTATGAATGAAGAGGAGAAAGGCGCGAATGCTAATAAGGTACCTAAGAAGAAAGGAGATCAAAATAAACCACAACAACAAAACAAGAAGGGCGGGAAGAACAATAATGGCAAAGGAAAGAAGAAGTGCTTTAATTGTGGGACACCAGGCCATCTGAGTAAAGATTGTAGGAAAAAGAAGAAGACTGGCTGTTTCCACTATGGAGAGGCAGGTCATCTAGTTAAGGACTGCCCAAGGAAACAGGGACAAGGGCAAAGAACTTCTGGAGGGCAGCTTCAGGCTCTCATGGCACCGGGGCAGGCAAGGGAGCAGGTCCAGGCTCTCGCGGTCCCACCGCTGCAAGAACGAGGTAGAAACATTTCCGTTGAGAGTTTAGTTTTTCTGTTTGATCATCCTATCTGTACTTTATTCGATTCTGGCACATCATATTCGTTTATCTCTACATCATTAGTTGAAACACTACACTTAAATACTAGTCTTGTTGTGGATCCCATTGTAGTCTCAAATCCTATTGGTGGGTCGGCTCATTTATCCATGGTTTGTAGGGATTTGAGATTGTCTATCTTAGGCGTTGGTTTTGAATGTAATGCTTTTGTGCTTGGTTTCATGGGCTATGGGTTGATTCTAGGGATGGATTGGCTAGCCATATATGGTGCCATCCTAGATTGTGAATGAAGGGTAGTAAAATTGTTGACTCGTAGTTGAAAGACCCTTGATATTTCTTATGACCCTATAGGATTTGTGATGCTTAGTTATCTTGAGTCACTTGACGCATCCAATGATGATTTACATTCTATTTGTATGGTCCGTGAATATGTTGATGTCTTCGATGAGGTGAGGGGTCTACCCCCAAAACATGAGATAGACTTTCGTATTTATCTTGTAGACAATGCAAAACCAGTATCTCTGCCAGTACGCCACATGGCTCCTCGTGAGAGGAGGGAGCTCAATAAGAAAGTAGGGGAGTTGCTTGAGAAGGGGTTCATAAGACGTAGTATATCGGAGTGGGGTGCTCCAGTAGTATTTGCCATGAAGGAAGATGGGTCCCTTAGACTTTGTGTGGACTATATAGAACTTAATAAACTTACTAAGAAGAATAGGCACCCACTGCTGAGGATTGACGATCTCTTTGATCAGTTAGTTGGCGCCTCAGTGTTTTCGCAGTTAGACTTAGCCACTGGTTTCCATCATTTGAGAGTGGCTGAGGATAGCATAGACAAGGATGCCTTTAGGACTTCAGACGGTTTCTATGAGTGGCTTGTAATGCCCTTCGGTTTGACAAACGCTCCCGCATACTTTGTTTACTTAATGAGTAGGGTGTTTAGGGAGTACCTTAATAAATTCGTGGTGGTCTTTGTGGATGACATCTTGATCTTTTCTAAGAACTTGAGGAAGACCATTCTTGATAATGCACATCATTCGAAGATGAACATTCATCCCGGCGGGGACAAGATGTACATGGACATGAGACGAGTTTACTTTTGGGCCGGTATGAAGAAGGATGTGGCCGAGTTTGTCGCTAGATGCTTGGTGTGCCAACAAGTAAAAGCAGAGCAAAAAAAGCCCGATGGGTTTCTTCACCCATTGGAGGTCCCACAATGGAAGTGGGAGAGTGTCTCGATGGACTTTGTTGATGGGTTACCGAGATCTAGGAAGGGTAATACGGGGATTTGGGTCGTGGTAGACAGACTTACTAAGAGCGCCCATTTCATTCCAGTGAAGAGTAAGAGGACTGCTCCATGGTTAGCCTCCGTATACATTCGAGAGATAGTTCGTTTGCACGGTGTTCCTTCTAGCATAGTGAGCGATCGCGATCCTATCTTTACTAGCGAGTTTTGGAAGAGCTTGCAAGAGGCGGTAGGGACTCAGTTATGTTTGAGCACCGCATTTCATCCTCAGATGGACGACCAGACCGAGAGGGTAAATCGTATTCTAGAAGACATTTTGAGGCTATGTGTTTTAGACTTCGGAGGTACATGGGAGGAGCATCTTCCTTTGGTGGAGTTCGCGTATAATAATAGTTTTCAGTCTAGCATTGGCATGGCACCTTTCGAGACTCTTTATGGAAGGCCTTGTCGATCACCTACATGTTGGTGGGAATCTACGGATAAGATCTTACTTGGGCCTGATATGATTAGAGAGACTTCGGAAACGATCGATTTGATCCGAAGGAGGATGAAGACGCCGCAAGACAGGCAGAAATCATATGCGGACAAGAGGAGGACAGATCTTGAATTTGATATTGGGGACATGGTCTTTATCAAGGTATCTCCATTACGGAATGTTGTTCGCTTTGGGTTCGTTGGGAAGTTAGCACCAAGGTTCGTAGGGTCGTTTCCTATTAAGGAGAGGATTGGACAGATGGCGTATAGAGTGGAGTTGCCCGAGAGACTTAGTGGTGTACACGACGTATTCCATGTATCACATTTAAGGAAGCGCTTTCATGAGATCGCGAAAGTGGTAGAGCCGAGCTTGCTTAGAGAGGTGGAGATAGAGCGTGATGCGACGATTCGACGAGCTCCTACATGCATTCTTGGGTCGAAGATTAAGAAGTTGAGGAATCGAGAGGTCAAGCTAGTCAAAGTTCAATGGGGAGATGATGAGAGCGACGCTACTTGGGAGACGGAAGAGAAGATGCGTTCATTGTGCCCTTTTCTTTTCGAGGGTATGTCATTCAATTTCTCCTTTATCGCTTAGCTTGTACTTGTTCTATCTTTAGTATGTCCTCTCGCTAGTATCTTTGACCTTTAGATAGAGTAGTCTTATGGTTGAAACATGTGTTTGAGACATGTTATGTATGGTGGATGCAAATGGATGCAAGTGGTTGCTAGTGGTTGCTCGTGGATGCATATTCACACACCTTAGGCACTAGATCGGCTCAATCACCTTCATGTTGCATATAAAAGTGTGTGCATATTTAAAATTTATGGATGTATAATGGTTGTGTTATCATATGGATGCTGCATTTTGATGAATAGTTGTGCACACATGTAGAAATAATATGTATCGATAGGAATCTTTCGCATACATAATGGACACATGGCACTATCATGATTTGCATTAAGGTGGTCAACTGAATCAGTAGACCGCCTGATTTTGCATTAGATAAGGAACATATACACACACTTCTTGCATATGTTCATATAGAATTGGAAATTTTGTAAGGACAATGGATGCATGTGTTTGATGGCTGAGTAGATGGATGATTGGATGTTAGGATATGCATTCTCCTTAACTTGGAGATTTCGGGGGCGAAATCCTTTAAGGAAGGGAGAATGTAACACCGCGTGTTTTCTGTTAACACAAACTAACAAATTAATGAATACTTAAATCTAAATGTGAGAATTAAGGGAAACGGGTTACGCCATTGTGTTCGTCTCGGAATTCTGGTTGAGATAGAGTCCGAGTTTGCGTGAATTGGACTTCGTATGAAGAAGTTATGGCGATCGGAAGTTTCAGAAAAATTCAAACAGATTTCAAAAATTCAAATTTAGACTCAGATTGGGCTAGGAGGGAAAATTCCCGCCAGGGGCCAGGTCGACCAGGGGGTCGACCTACCTATACAGGTTGACCTGCCCCCCCCCCCTCCCAGGCAAATTTGAAAGATGACGATTTTCTGACTTTTGGTTGAGTCATTAGGGCTGACTTGTTTCCCTATCTTGACTAAATGGCTGTGGTTTATTCTAGGTTGATCGGATGGCCTAAATTAATCCTAAATTCTATATAAACGCATGTAGACTCAAACCCTAAAACCTAATTAAAATTAGAACCATGGCCATCATGTTATCACCTTGCAACCTAGAGTAGTCGCCACCAATTAGAGAGTAAGAAAAGCTAATCAACTCAATTCAATTCAAGATTATAAAAACAACAACGAATTTGTCTTCTTCAAAGGAGAGCTAAATCAATTTCAGAACTCAGATTTCAGAACTCAAGACCTTCTTTGAGTTGTGAGTTCGATTTCTTTAATAAGATAATTAACAATTTAATTAGGTTGAGTTATGATTTGGGTTATATGGTTATTTTGTGAATCATTGACCGTTATGTTATTGTCTATGCTGAAAATCTATGATGTAATTATCTAATTTGTAAAGCTGTGATGTTATTTTGTAAATCTATGTTAATTGTTGGCTTATGTACAATCAATTCATAATGATGCTTCATATGCTAGTTTGGTTATGTTGTGGAACTAATTCATATGTTAAATCATATGTAAGTTTAACTTGATTCATAGTTCTATATGCAAGTTTGGATGTTAATTTAGATATGAATCATATGCAAGTTAATGAGAATCATATACAACCTTACATGTTTCGTGACATCTACTTTATGTGTAAATTGGACCTAAAGTATATGCTAAGACATATGTGAGTATGATTTCATTAACAAGATAATTCTTAAATTAATATTGATAGGTTTATATTTGGATCATGAGATTTTGTCTATTGATTCATGTGGCATAGTTAGTTATTATCACCTATGTTGTAAACATATAAACAAGTTAGTTAATTTAGTAAATCTATTCCTTATGCCTGATCCTATATGTGTAATTTGATTATATTAGAACATTGGAATTTTATGCAAGTGGGATATTAGTCATATGCAAGTTCATTTGTGAATCATATGTAAAATTGCAAGTGAATCATATATGTGAATCCTATGTTAGTATACATATGCAAGTATGTGATGTTAGTAATCTGTATGCGAGTTGTATGTGGTTTATATGTAAGTTAGGTGAAAATCCAAATCAATACATACAACGTCACACTCATGTTTAGATCTATGATTAGATCTTTGTTCAGATCTATTGTAATACATAGTTTATGCTAGATTGTGATTTATACGTTTATACACTATGCAAGTTCACCTTTATGCATAATAATCTATGCAAATCACACCGTGTACATAATTTAGTCCATGCTAGTTTGTTGCTACATATATATTAGTTATGGATTATGCCAATTATGTCAATCATGCAAGTTTATCTTTTTAGATCTATTTTTATGAGACATGCTAATTGTGATATTTAGATCTATTTTCATGTATTGCACAAATTGAGACGTTTTATAAATTTAGGCTATTTGGCCAGCCTAATATATTCCTTAAATTTCGTATACGAACGTACAACGTGGGGCAATGGGATAATATTAAAATAATTAATATTGAGAATTGGCATAAATGCCTTAAATGGCATATAATTAATTTGTGATGTTAATTGGTATAATTTTATATACTATAAATAGATGGACATAAATAAGGTGTCAATTATAGACATAGTTAAATTTGGAATTAATTAACAATTCAAATAAGGGATATTAATCCAATTTGGGGTTAAACGAAATATGTAATAATAAACCGCCTAAGACACGAGGTTTGACTCTTTTGTGGTGTAAGACTGCCCGGACCGGCCCGATATATCCAGCTGCCACAAATGCCAGTCTAATGTGAGAGGTCAAAAATTAAATGCATAGCAGTTGTAAAGACATGAGGTTAGGCTCGTTTGTGGTGTAAGACTGCCCGGACCCGCCCGGCAAATCCAGCTGCCACAAATGCCACTCTAATGTGGGAGGTCTTTACAAGGTTACGGTCTTAATGAATTAAGAAACACTTAACCAGATAAACATGTAGTGGGACATGAGGGGGTTAAGTGGGTGCCTTGGGTGGCATGTGGAATTTAGTGGGTGTCTTGGGTGGCATTTGAAATACGATTAGATGCACTTAACCAAGATTGAAACATGTAAGAAGACATGAATAAAAATGGGGTTAAGTGGGGAAAAACCTTAGAGGGGACCAAGCATAGGTGGAAAGCTTGTGTCATGCATGGGGGCCCTTTTCAAACCAGTAACCCATTAAGTATCTTTGTGGGCTCGACCCAAGTCGAGGACGGGACACGCGTACTGGATTTGATTGTAAGAGGTCAAAACGGGTCAGCGGTGGCAACGCAAGTCCAACGGGTTCATATGCGTGTGTGGGCCCGGGCTGGTAGGTAAGATGTTGTTGCATCGTGTAGATATAAGCCGTGCATTTTTGGTAGTATCGGGTTGCCACTTTGGGGAGTGATACACCCCACTGTGGGGCCAGCACGGGTATCTACGAGTTAGGGAGCTGATCGAATGGGGGTAGTGGGTACACCTAGTGGAGATAGGGGCAGACGGCACCTATGAAGGCAGCTAGGGGTACACGAAACTACCATTATCATTATTATGTTCTATAGGCAGGATCAACCTTTAGGGTGACTAGTAGTGGTGCAGTCTAGTAATTATCTTATAGTGGTTTAGGTGCGCCTTTAACGTTATCTTTGTTCATCTTATTTCCTTTGTTTGCTCTGCCATACCCATTTGTTCACAGTCATTTCCTTATTTTCTAACTTATGTCTTAGTCTAGTTATTTTGATAATTATATTGTTAAAGTTATCGCACTCGCCATACTTTATGTCTGAACCCCTTATTTCCACCTCTTTTCTTCCCTTCCCCCCCAGGTTTGCAAGAAGGGAATACTACAGCTTAGTGCCGATTTCTTTCAGTTGCTTGAAAAGAGTAGATGTATCGCTTTGGACTCTCTCATCTTTATGGCTTTGCTTATGCTCAGTGGGGATTTATGCATTTATGTTATTTAAGTATTTGCTTCTTTATGTACTTTGAAGTTTTTGGAAAAGACTCTTGATCCTGTTGTAATGGTTTTGGAAACTACTCATGTAAGCTTGTTTTGAGTTATGATGCTATGAAATAAGTTTTATCTTCCGCTGCGTTGTTTTATTTATTTATTCTTGTAATTTATCTGTTCTATACAACAATAACGCTTCATGGACATTGATTCATTCCCTTGTGAGTGACATTAATGGACATGGGGTGTTACAGTATATATAGTTGCCAGCCCCCAGAATTCGACTGCCACCTCAGCCCTAGGGGGGTCGACCCTTAGGGGGTCGACCCATGGGTCGACACCCCCCCTTGAGGGGTCGACACCCCCTAAGGGGTCAACTCCCCTGGGGCGGGAATTTTGCCGCCTCTTTTATTTTGATTTTTGAACGATTTTTCTGATTTCTGATTTAATTTATATATATATATATATATTTATATATAATATATATATAATTCTTCTGCGCCTATACCAACTTCAAACCCTCATTACTTTTTCACAGGGTGTCCGTTTTACGCAAACCAATTGTCCACCTTGACCAGAATTTTGAGACGGAAGCAATGGCGTAGTCCGTTTCCCTTAATTCTAAATATTAAATTATTTATTATTTAATTTATTCTCTTTTAATGTTGTTACAATTACTTTGTGTTACACTTGACATCTTTATTGATCAGAGCCTAATCCAGATTCCCTTCTTTCTTATGCGTTCCCTTCTTGGGCCACCACTTCTTTTTCTCGCCCTTAGATTGTGCCTCCTTGGCTTGGTGTCCTTCTTCTCATCCTTTCTGTCTTCGTGCATTGGAGCCATGTCAATCAGCCTCTCAAAAGCCGCCCCCGTCGGTATATGTGAAAGTGCTAATCCTTGGAGATGTTGATTCAACCCTCTCACAAATCTAAGAGCCTTCTTATGGGGTGTATTTACCAAGTCCAGGCCAAATACCGCAGGTTGATTAAACTTGTTGACATATTCTTTATCAGACACACTCCCTTGTTTTAAAGCCCAAAATCTGTCCATTTGTAATTTTTCTTCCGCCTGAGATAAGAACTTCATCTCAAATCTCTGTCTGAAATCATCCTTAGTAGCTACTGGTTGTCCTGCCTATGACACCTCCCACTAGTATGAAGCTTCTTCCTTTAGTTGCCAAGCGACCAACTGTATCTTCCTCCTATCATCGATCTCGAAAAGATCAGACACATTCTCCATTTCTCTAAGCCAATCGCGCGCCTCAACAAAACTTTCGGTACCGCGGAATGGTTTGCCTACAATAGCGCAAAAGTCCTTACAAAGCTTAGAAAAGTTGTCTACACGTAGAGGTAGAGCTACTTCGGCTGCAACTGGGGGTGGGTTATCTCCTTGAACTCCGGCAGGTGCCGTATTCTCTAGATACCTACTGAACCATGTCGGTAGTTGAAAGCCCTCAGGAAGATTGGGTGCCCCAGACATGCGGCAAATAGAAGAAACAAAGATTTAACAGGAGATCGACAGAACATTAAATATGGCTTGAGGGGATATGTTTTTCAAAAACAGGTTTTTATCTGAAAATACTTTGCTTTTGAAAACAATTTTTTTAAACTTTTCTCTGATCTTGTAACCTTCAGCTCTAATACCAAATGTGATACCCTACGTCCGTTAGTGTCACTTATAAGAGAATGCATTAAGTTTCGTGAAGCGCAATAGGTAAAAAGTAACAGAAATTCACAAGATAGATATAAGTAAGCAGCGGAAAATCAACTTTTTATTTAAAATTAAAACATTGTTTCAAACCCGTTACATCAGCAAATACAAAATATTTCAAACAAAACCATTTGTATTATAAAGAAAAACATCAGAGACAATAAAATAAAATCATATCCCATCTTACATGCCATAGCAAAGTAGAAAGATAACCAAAGCGGTACATCAAATTGGAAGAAGTCTGATCCAAGCAGAAAGAAAATCTTGATCATTGAGGAGTACTACCACTCATGGGACCTGGGAGGGAGGAAGAAAAAAAGAGAAAAAATAGGTTAGACATAAAGCCTAGTGATTTCCAGTGGTTTTTGGTATATGCATAAAATAGAGGTATCAAGATAGATAAACAAGACTGGGTGAGAAAGTACAGTAGCATATAAGATAATAGGTAAACAAGATAAATAGGACATCAAGATAAAACAGAGATCGAGAAAAGCTTCTCATTTATATCCCAAGAACAAGTTTTATCTGCACCAATACTAGTATATCAGGATTCTTAACTACACAACAGGATTCACAGCAGGATTAAGTGTTATCCTAATTACATAACAGGAACAAGAACAAGATTAAGTGCTAACCTAATTACATAACAGAAACAACAGGATTAGGTGTTATTCTAATTACATAACAGGATTAGGTGTTGCCCTAATTACTACCCATGTGATCGACTCCCTACTACGTAAATACCCTATGTCAGCCCCGGCAGTAGGGTGTATCACTCCCTAACCCAACAACTTATGTAACGCAGAACTATTTACTGGTGTTACAACATTTTAGTTTCCCTAATCGGACCCATGCACGTTCATGACTCCGTCGGAACGCGCTCGTACCCACCTTCCTCGTTTGAAACTCTTACTATCCACTTTGGTAAAAGCATGCGCTGGCCCCTACCTAGTGCGGGGCCCCTACCAAAATACTAAAAGGGATACTGACTGATATGGGTTCCACACAGGAAGATTGACACAAGCAAAACCCCTAAGCTTTTGCCCCTAAGTAACTAGGATTTAAGAGTCCTCAAAACCCGATACAGCAGCGGAACTAGGGACCTCTTAGCTTATTAATAATCAAATTTTAACTTACCAGGTTTAAGTTCATTAATTAGCATGGTTGTAATATTACATTTTTCTGTAAATGTTATTATGTGTACAACCCTTTCCCCAAAACAAGCACCTGCCCAGATGTACATGTATAATATAGTAATTCAATTTACTTAACCTACATTTAGTACTTACATTTTTATTACATGTAATTTACTTAATGTTTGTATTAAGTCAAATCTAACATGTTTACACATATGCATATTACCTCTTTCGATTATATTCCCAAATTATAGCATGTACACATAGATGCGTATTATCCCTTTTAATTATATTACCAAATTACAGTCAAAAGTCCCCAATTTATAATATGCCCCCAAATTCTCCTTTTTCACTGTCTATTCATATTATCCCAATTTCAACTATACGCAATTTTAAATCGGAAATGGTTTGGGCTCAGCGTAAATAAAAGGGAAAAACAGAAAGAGAAGAACAAAATCAAATTAACTGAATAAAACAGGCATATAAATAAGACTGTAAATAAATAAAACAACAGAATAAGGATAGGAAAGATAGATAACTGATAAATCAAATGACATTAAAAGAACATATATTATTGTAACAAATGCATAGATGAATAATAGTGAAAGAACAGTATAGAAAACAACTTATAAGTATTGTATGTTCTTGATCCACTTTTATTTACTGTCATAATACTTGTCTAAATATCAGATCTAAAAACAACTTGAACTCACAGTGCTAGGTATTATGTTCAGAAATAGTTCTTGAAAAAGGTTGTATGTAGATCTTGAATTATCTCCGTAGATCTAGCCTTCAGCAACATCTCCCCATTATATTATATTTTTTAAAATAAGCTCATGGAGGAAAAGGGAATGAAGAATAGTTGTGTGTATTGAAATGGGAGAGAGCCTACTCTATTTATAGATTTACAGAGCTAATTCTTAACCGTTAGATCTTAGTGTTTCAAATCTAGCCATATAACTCATCCAACGAACCTAGTATATAAAACAGTCCAGAAACAGAACTCAGAATCGGGCCTGCATGCGGGTGGGTTGACCCACCGACATACCGGGTCGACCCATATTGACCCAGTGCTAGTCGGGTCGTCCCAAGACATTGGATCCTGCGCTAATTATTCTGGTTTGAATTTATTTTTGAATTAATTAATATATATATAACTCCTATATATGTATGCAATCTTCTTATGTTCATAACTTCTTCATACGTTATTCGATTTACGCAAATTCGGGGTCTATCTGAACTAGAATTCCGATTCGGTTTTACTTAATCATGAATATTTAATTATATAATATTCATTTTATTGTTTTTACTGTATGGTTATAGTATATTAAATTTTGGGGTGTTACACTTAAGGGGAAGAGTGAATCCAATCATTTAATACCCAACAGGCAAATCCCACTACTTAATACCTCTAATCCCGAAGTAGGCTATGTTATCGAATTATTCCTTTTTGGTTTCTTCTTTTGAAAGGGGGTGGGGCCCATAGTCACTTAAGTAAACATTTAAGGTAAATTCGTTTTACGCAATAAATTATCATCATGGATTCCTAATGTCAGTAATATCTCATATCAGTTGTACATATATCTGACCGCTGGAAAGCGCATATTTCTGTCAATTAATGCAACTGACCTTGTATTATTAACTCGCTAAGTCCAATCCTTATTTTAATTAAAGATATTGTTCCTAGAAATAAGATAATGATGATTTTACTAAGAACCACAGTTCAAGGATATTTCTTCATTTGTATGCTTGTTGGACATAGTATTAACTACGAGAATTAATACCCAAATTTCTAATTAACCCCCCTTTAATTCAATTAATTATTATAACGGCCACATGCGTTTAATGACCATAACGGTCATATTCCCTAAGGAAATGGACACTCAGTTAATTAATAAACTCCATAATTGTCACATACCATTAATGACCATAATAGTCATATTTTCTAAGGCAATAGACACTTAATTTACTCAATGAATTTCTATAACGGTCACATGCCATTAATGACCATAACTATCACATTTTCTAAGGTAATGGACAACCTATTAAATGTCATTAATATCATTCCCATTTAATCATATTAATTCTATTTGTTGTAACTCTCATTTGATTTACCATTATTATTAACTTTATTTGTCTTATATGTATACATAATATAACTAAGTTTATTATATTAATTCCCCTAATTGGAGTTGCAACATTTATTCCAATTGATTTTAAATTGTAAATTCTTGACATTTATTTTCTTATTAATTTCCCGTGCAACAATCATGGTTATAATCTTAATTTCCATTTTAATTTGTTTGTAACCCTTTGAATTACAACAATTAACTCCACATTTATTGCTAATAAATATAAAGTTACAAACATTTGTTTTTATTTATTACAGGAAATATTACTATATACCCATCATACATGGAATACCATTTAAATTCGAACTTATAACACGTCTTTATTAATCAATAATAATAACAACATCATTTGCGTAAATTTTGGATGGATGTGTTTATAATATTATATATAACATGTATATTTTTACACGTTACTTAAGTAGCTACTAATTATTTTAAATTCTTATTATTTTACAATCTAATCCAAACTAACGATTAGAACAATCTTTTGTGTTTGGTCTTACGGAGATTTAAAATCTTATAAAAGTAATTTACTATAATTAAAGAATTTTTTTCCCAAACAATTAAAACAGGAAATATCGACGCACTTCAAATCACAAGAAATAAGTAATGTTTTATTTGGAATATATAATGTCAACTATGTAAAAAATATATGTGAATTTGCACATCTTTTTGTATATGATTTGTTAATATCTCTTATAGATTTCAAACAATGCTTTTTTATTTAAAAACAACAAAAGAGATAATTTACAAAAATCACGCAAAAAACCACAAACAATACCAAACACAAATAGATTTATATTCAAGATGCCAAATTGCACAAATGTTACAAATTACACTCAATCCTATAAATCTGGAATAAAAAACTATATAAATCTATTAATATTTAGGGACAAATTTCTAGATTTAGGGTGTTTTCAATAACCACAAGATATAAAAGAATTGCAGACAATATATGAATACTATAAGCATATATCATATTTATAAACATACAAGTTCAGATTAACATCAACGAAGTAAATTTATACAAATTCGGATTAATACAAACGAAGTAAATCTGATATTATTAACGATGAATAGAATTCTCACTCACTTGAAAGCCATTCCAAATCAAAATCTGAACACAACTCTCAAGTTTATATTTCCAAATCCCTACATATCTGTAATATGTATAAAAAGGAGAAAGTTATACATATTTAGATTTACAGAACTGAAAAAGAATTGAAAAAAGGAAAAAGAATAGGAGAATTACTTAATACACAGAACTGACCTTTATTCATATTCCTAGATTCATCTTCTCCAATTCTTATTTTTATTGAAAGAAAACTGATTTATATTTTTAAAATTTTGGAAGAGATTGAAAAAGGAAATGACAGAGCTATGCTGTTGTCCCATGAAAAATGAACGAAGAATAGGGGGTTTAGACCTTTATTTATAAATGCTCAAATTACCCAAAACCGTCAAATTTATTTTAATAAAAATCCCTCCATTTATATAAATATTATATAGTTTAAACCATTGCCGCCATAGGAAGCTGGGACCAGCAGGTCACAAAAGCGGTCAACCGCCAGGTTGACCGTTGACTTGCTTCTTGTGGAGGCAGGGTAATTAATGGTAGTATTAATTACCAGTTAATATATATATTACTGAATAATTATTTTTCATCTATTTTCGTATTTCGTACATAACTTTTTCATACGACTTTGTTCGCAAACTTGCAAATATGAAAGTTGACCAGAATTTCATCACGAACGCAATGGTGTAAGTTTCATAGTTAAAATCCATCATTTGCTCAAATTTCATTTTTGGAATTTAACCAAATAACTAATTGAACTAACGCCAAATTTCAGGGATGTTACATTCTTCCCTCCTTAAATGAAATTTCAGCCCAATTTTTTACCATTGACTAAGTCATGGTATTGACATCTAATTATCCTATACTACACAACCAATTTGTGTGCATTTAATTTTGCAACCAAATATGCGCATGTGAATGTTGTACATAATGAGTCACAACAACAAAATATGCTTTCATAATGATTCTTAAATGGATCTTCCTATATGTATGCATTTTATATCGAACACATTTCTGAAAACATAATGCAAACATCCTAAAGTATACCAGTAGTTCTATATGAATGCAGCTTTTTGAAAAAAAAAATCATCCACCACTCACACGATTAAGAATAGAAGTACGAAGCATCCAATTTTGCATCCAAATCCAAACATCCAACATGTTAATGCATGTAAAATCGTTTCCTATCAATTTCTTAGACATTTAAAAAGCAAATTAAAGCGGAGAATTCACTGTTTCTACTACTTATAAATCTTCCAACTCACGTTCTACATTGGAATTTTACCTCACCTTCCCTAAAATACTTCAAAATCTCCACATGTAGATTGTAAAGGAGGCTTAAAATAAGCTCTAAAACATAAATGAGTTAAATACTAACTCATGCACATCGTCGAAAAGGTGTGGAAACAACGTATCCAAGGCTAAAACAACCTTTTCCCTTGTTATTGTTCACAACTTTAGCGCATCACATCTCCTACAACACCGCTAAAACCACAAACTAACAACCTAAAATCTTTCATACGCTTCACATATGACCATAAATTCGCAGTTTACATAAAAATAAATTTTCGTTTCTTAAAACTCCATGTTAACCTTTGTAAAAATATGCTAAAATGCACAAACGTGCACACTTTCAAATTTGAATCTTTTTAAAAGCTCTTTTTTTCCAAACGACATTAGCAAAATGTTTCAAAAATTATTTTGCGAAAACTTAAAAAACACAATTCACATTTCAGCGTAGATGGAAGTTGGTTGCGCAGAAAATTGTTCAAACCGAAACCACACACAAAACTCAAAAAGTGGACATTTATAGAAAATGCCCGAAACCAAAAATAAATTTTAGCTTATAAGTAATAGGCAAAAACAACAATAATACCCATGACAAAAAACACATAACTTGTCATTCGCTAAAATTTATCTACCATGGTATTTTGTTCTTTCCAACTCTAAAATAATTGTTAGTTAGATAAGAAAAAAATAAGATTTCATTTTCGAATCAAATTATAGACAAGCGAGAATGACACAAAATATTCTCAAACAACAAAAAAAACTCATAAAATCATTGTGCGATTTAACAAGGATAGCAAACACTAACAATTACAAGCACGAACTACCAAAAAGACAAAAAAACAAATGTTGAAAAGAGAAAAGAACGAAGACAACAACACTGAAACTCCAAAATATTGCCTATAAACAATGATACGTCTTTCCCTAGGGGTGGAGCTCGAACCATTTCCACGATCTCTGACAAGCCGTATCATGATAGCTAAATGCTCAATCTCGTGTTGTAGACACTATTGGTGTTATTGAAGGTATCAACGTCATCACCTCTCCCAAGAGAGAATTCGTGATGACAAAAGAAACCTACCGCGAAACTGCTTTTCATGGAGATTCACCTAACATTTTCTAAAAAAAAAAAATAGATTGGTGCAAATACATAAAGTAACTTCGCGAAACAACACCCAAGAACAACAGGCTAAATCAAAGAGAATGCGGTACTAAATGATCATTACGCAATCGATTAAAGCAAATATTGATTTTCGCATCATAGAAGGAGTCTAGTCATAACTTCCTATTTTCAGAATAATTCGATAAATGAGTCACACATCCATGTGGGCAGTTTAGACACAGATTATCTAACTTAAAAACTAACATATAGGGAAAAGAGATCTGCTGTAAAATCTATGAAGTTGGTAAAACCAAAGAACATTCAAGTCCGCGTACAATACGGATGCAACTAAATTTCATTGAGATTCTCCTTAGAATGACCATCCAAAGACAGCTCAATCTTTACCCCCGTAATAACAGTTTCCTTCATTACAAATCTATTCCAACAAGACATGGTAAAGGCGAACGCAACACAGACAACAATCCCATTCAAAAATCCCTAAGCGAAGGACCAGTGCAAATCATACCGACGACTAATTTATATAGCCCTAAAAGCAATGAAACTGTAACGACCCGGATTTTCGGTTAATTTATTTTTAATATTTAAATATGGTTTTAAATATTGAGCTGATAATATAAATCGATTTTTATATTGAGTTATCGATTTAATAATCGAAATACAATTTATTTCAAATATATATAATTATTGTAATATGAGAATCTAAAATAATACAATTTGAAATTTAAAACGAAGTCAAAACTAAATCAAAATAATTCAAATGATCAATATAAATTCTATTTGAATATTGACAATAATAATAATTTATTATTAAGAAATTAATTGTTTGGAATTTAATTTATATCAATTTAAATTCATACCTCTCTGGACAATCGAATTATACTTCGGAACATGTTCTACTATGTCCAGAATGGTGGTAGAACCCTAGAAACACAGGTTGTTACGTTCAAATAGGAGTTCAAAACCTCGAATTATATAATTATAAAATTTAGTGGATAAGCTCGAACTCAAATCGCAGTTAAATCAAAATCAAATCATAATTAAATATTTAGTACTTAACCTATCACCTACATTGTACCATTAGCAAACCCTATTCCTTAGTGTCAAAGATTCTTCCTTCATTATAAATAAATGCGACAATCACTTTTTCAATTCCTTCCATTATTTGTTCTCTAGAAATCGAAGTCCTCAAATTAAAAAGGAAAATGGGTACTCAATTTTTATTAATCCGAACAAAAAAATAAATCCTTATCTTCTCTTAAAATCCACTAGTCCGCTCAACAATTTCGAATACCCTCAACCAATTCGAGCTCTATGTTTTGGGAAAAGGTGAATCTAGGTTTCATCGACTATTAGTGATATTTGGGCCACCGTTCGTACTCGTTTTGGTGGTGGACTCCATGACTTAGAGGTGATCGAACATCTGAGTTTCAACTCAGATGAATTTCGTAAGGCGCGATGATCGATGTGTAGTGAACTGGGTTCACCTCGAAATCGAGATCGCAAGCTGTTGCGATGGGTTCTAGCAATCACCGTTAATACGATGTGGCGGACTAGAGCTGACAGACTGGAACTCGTGATTTAGGTTTGTTGAGGGTGTGCGATGTTGAGATTAAATGCGATATTGGTTTGTGAGGACGTGGAGTATCGAGTGGTCTGCTGGGATCGAGAAGATTGATTGGTAAAGGACTGATGAGGTGCGGTTTCCAACTTTGTGTAGCTCGATTTTTCAGAAGCAAGGTGCTTTCTAAAGAACGGTCAGGAAGGAGGCACTGTTTAAAAATTTGGAGAAGGTGGTTATATTAGTAAGGTAAAAATCAAGTCTTCGGCAATTTAAAATTTACATAGTATTTAGTTTCATGAGTAAGTAGTTTGGTTAATTAATTTTAGTATAAACGGGAAACTAAAAACTTAATGATCTTTTATGCGAGGAAAATTCGCATAGGATGAGCTAGTTGGAGCATTGCTATAAAACATGCTGCATCTGGAAGTAATTTTGAGTCGGTCGGGGACAACAGAGGATATAACGTTTAAAAGTCAAAATGGATAGCGGAATTTAAAATGAAAGTGAGTAAATTATCACTCATAGTTTATTTACATTTATTTTTATCGCTAAAAATAAATTGTAGGATGTTTGGATGCACATTTATAAATTGTTTATTTATTTTAGCTATTATATACATATATTTGTTTTTTAGGCTTGGTGGTTGTGGTTATTATATATATATATATATATATATATATATATATATATATTGGTGGTTGGATATTTCCTGCAGTGCCATTAGCGGATGCCCGCAGTTTCATTAGCAGATGGCCCTATGCGCCCCACAATATGATAGTGGATGACCTTCTATACCGCGATATCTTGTCTCGAAGCAGGATGGGTATTATTTATATTGGTTAACGTCTATGGATGCAGGGAAAACATGTTGGAGTGATCCAACTGGATTCCTCAAAAATATTATTATTTGTTTGTTTTCATATATTTTTTCATTTACGATGTGTTGATTGATAATTGGGTGGTTTGATTGTTTAAATATCACTGGGCCCAAAATGTTGATTTATAAAAATACCGTGAAATGGATACTTCAAGATTTAAAATGGAAAATCTATTTTTCAAAAATAGAATTTGAATTTCCAATGGGCTTTAAAGATATTTACTTGTTTTGAATAAATAAAACAAGTATTGAATTTATAAACGATGTTTATAAATTAAATAATACAGGAAATTAAAGTAAATTTATAAATGGTGTTTATAAATAAAATGGAATGATTTTCACTGGATAATCAGGAAATTGAAATGAATTTATAAACGGTGTTTATAAATGAAGTCGAAAAATTATCATTTGATAATTTGAATATTCAAATTCAAATGTGAATTAAAAAATAGAATTGAGGAATTGTTTTAAAGAAGTAAATGATGAAATTTATTCTAATTTTTAGAATTTAAATTAAACTAAAAATAAATCTGTATGAATTCATGATCTGAATTCGATTAGATCGAATTTATTTAAATAAAATATTTTTTAGAAAAGATATTGGTATTGTATTAGAAAGAACTAAAGTTTAAATATGAAAATAAATTTTGTGTTATACATATAAGTCATAATAAAATAGAATATTCCAAAATAAGATTTTGGTTTTTAAACAGATTTTGAAATCACTACAACAAAATAACCATATTACAACGGTGGAACACCGTTGTAATATACATTTTACAACGGTGGGCAAACCGTCGTGTATTAAGAAACTGTAATAGACTAAAATCTTTTACAAATTTTTTGCACCATTGCAACACCGTTGTAATGTGTATGTTTTACAACTTTTTTCCACTGTTGTAATAAACTTTATTACAACAGTTATGCACCATTGTAATAAAATCTACTACAACTGTTATGCACCATTGTGATTGACATTTGGGTTTTTTAAAAAATAAAAATATTTTGCAACTGAAAACAACAATACACTAAATATAGCAATACTCCATAAGCAAATCAGATATTACATTTATTTGCAAACTAATTTATTAAAATACTCAAATATTCTGTATTACAAACAATAAGTTTTAGACAAAATTTCATACATTATTACATACTTGACCGTTACAAAGCAACTTAGTACAAGCACAAGTAGTTCATGTGTAGGTTGCCTATTACACTACTACACCGCTTTGGATCCATGACCTGACATTTAACCAGATGCACCCAGAATTGTTTCTTTCAATAGGTCTCCCCAGACTTCATCTACCATCTTCTGACTTGGTGTTCGAGGCAATGTTAAGAAGCCTTGCCTCTACATCCTAGATTCCCCTTACGGGCATTGGCATGCCTCAATTTCCTGTAATCCTAAGGCTGGTGCCATGCTTATTTTCTCATCTACATGAATCAAAAATAGACATCACCTGCCCTACCCCTATTATATAATGAGAAGTAAACATACCATATGTCAGTACAAGGAGCAGAGCACGATAGCTAGTAAGTTAATTGAGATGGCATACCAGTGTATGTATCAAAACCTAAATGGTACAATGGATTACTGTTAAGTAACTGAATTACTAAAACAACAATTATATGAAATGTACTGCAAGTAATAAGGTCTGAACAAACATGAACACTGCATAACTTACCTTCTCAACTTCTCTCCCAGTTGTAGTTATATATTAATTTGTTCTTACTTCATCAAACTAGCATTACTCATCAAATTCAAAGCTCTATTGTTGTATTCCTTATATTGAGTTTTTGAATTAAGCATTGGCACCATTCTTCCATGACTCATGTGACTGCTAGACCTTGAGTTATGGCTTTGGATCCATGACCTGACATTTAACCACATGGAGTTATGGCTTTGGATCCATGACCTGACATTTAACCACATGCAGCACAATAAAAATCTAACAATAGTAATGAAATGAAATACAAATAAACTGGTTGTTCTAACCTTACTATGCATGATGTATCCAAACCTTATTATGCATGATTGTTCATTTTCAATAAAGCATACCACAGAACCTTACTATGCATGATGTATCCAAACCAGTAGAATTTCTTTGATTGGCTTTAAAATGAAGCCAGACAATAGGGTTTGAGATATGTTTATTTCCAATAAAGCATCATATATACATGTAAACAAGAATATATATCAATAATTCTACTGATATTTATATTTATTGGAAAAAAAACTGTAGAAATCCCCAAATCTGAAAACGATAAAGGTAAAAAAGCATACCACCAAACCAGCAGCTGCTTCTTGAAAATGCAGAGCCCTACCGATCCTCCATCAATCCAAATCTATGACCGTCACCCCGGACTCGATCGAAGAAGATATCATACGAGCGCAGCGCAGCAAAAGGTGCGATTCTAACATAAAACTTAGCATGCCCTAAAACGCTTCTCAGAAGAAACAACGCAGGGCTTGCCCAAGCTCAGGTTTTCCCATCTAAATTCCAAATGTCACTACTCGAAAATTAAATCTCCCATCGAATCCATAATATAACCACATGAAATTGGATATTCCACCAAAAATCACATCGATAATCCTGTTGCTGAACATGATTTAATTGATCAAATTAATTGAAAAAAGTGTTTTGTATAAAATTGAATAAACCTGTAGCTGGAGTTTGGCGAGTTCATGAGGGGAGATTGACTCATCTACTCTTGAGAAAATCTCACCAGTTCCGGATCCATCATCGCGTCATTCGTCATCTTGGGCGAGATGTCGAGATTCATATTGTATCTGATTTGGAGGAGAAGGCGGTTGTGAAATTGAAAAGGGGGATTTCGATTATTAGCTAGGGCACATTAAAGGGAGGCGGCCCGCTCAAAATTTCACGTTTCCCAGCGAAATTTGGATTTTGAAAGTACGTGAGTTTCGAACCGAATCTTCGTTTTTCCGCCTAAAGCATAGTATCTATATGTTATGTCTAGAAAAATTTAAACTTTTTTGAAATATTAGATGTTAAATATAATTATTACCCATAACTATTAAATATTAAATACTAATAATAAGTATTACTTTTTAATTATTAAAGATTTCCTATTAATCATTTGTTATTACAAATTAATTATTAAATATAATCTTAGTTATTAATCTCTTCTTCTTAAATATTAATCTCTACTTCTTAATTATTAATAGCAATCATTGATTATTCATGATTAGCATTAATTATTATATTTTAATTATTAACTATTTAATAGTAATTATGTGCTATTAACTATATTTTTTAATTATTCTTCTTAATTACTAAGTATTAAATATTACGGATTGATTATTAATTATTACTTCCTAATTGATTATTAATAGTAATTATTAATTATTAATTATAAATAATCAATATAAATGTATTAAGTTATAATTATTAGTTGTTAATTATATTAAAATATAGTCATATATTACAATAGTCAAAAAATAAAAGTTGTGATAGGCTTTTATTACAACTGTAAATAACACAGTTGTTAAAAAATAAGTTTATTACAACTTTTCTATAAAAAAGTTGTAAAAAAACATTTATTACAACGGTGCTTTTACCACCGTTGTAAAATTAAAGTTGTAATATGGTGTTTTTGTTGCAGTGAATGGAACTTGTTTTATTATATAAAATAAGGAAGTTGGATTTATAAACGATATTTATAATCTAGTGAAATAAATTATCGTTAGATTATTTAGAGGTTTAAAATCAAGTGTGAATTTGAAGATAGGATTTGAAATCGTTTCGAAATGGGAACGACGGAACTTATTTCAGAATTTGAATTAGAAACGGAATTGAAATAAATTCAAAGGATTTATAATTAGAATTCGAACTTTTTATTAATATTATGAGATAATTTATCTCCAAAGGAAATTGGAATATTATATATAAGATTGAGTGCAAATAATTATAACTGAATTATGGAAAAATCGACAATTTAGAAAAATCGAAATGTTAAGTTAAATTTGGAAAGCCGATCTAATATATTTAAAATATACAAGAATGGAAGTAAAATTTATTTATAAATGAAGTTTAAACGTTTATGTATATAAATTAAATTAAAAAGAACTCGTCGCAGCATGGTAGTTCGTAATTTGGCGTTTTGAACTTCAATCGAGTATACAGAACTCAATTTAAGTTGGAATTCTTTGAAAGAAGAATCTTCGGGACCGATTTGATAATAGTTATCTAACGGAAGAGAAAAATCTGGATTTCGTCTTATAGATTTTGAGTTATGTCAAAATCATTTTTTTAGAAAAACAGCGGCATAACCATTATAAAACCATACCAGTTTATTTAAATAAATAAAAAGGATTTTAAGTAAATAAAATCCAAATTTCCATTAGAAAAATCCCGACTTGAGATATAAAATAAATATGAACTCAAGTGGAGTAAGTGAACTGATTTTGAAACATAAAATCATATTTTCAATTATTGAATAAAATTAACTAATGTGAAGAATAATTAGTTAATCGAATTTTGAATTGAAATTGGGCGTTGTATAAGTAAACGAGGTTTAAGAATTTATATTCGAAATCGAATATGAAACTCGAGTTGAAAATGGAATTAGATTGGGTTTTAAGTAAATTAAAAATATATCTAAATGTGTTATGTTCAAATAAAATGTGAAATGGGCCAAAGAGATAATTAAAGAATAAATTAGAGAATTGAGTTAAAATTGATTGACTTGAGTTATAATAAATTAGGAATGGACATATATAGGTTAGACAGGTAAGGGATGAAGTGTATAAAGGTTATAATTCATGTGCCCGAAAAAAAGTTACACATTTAAATTCCATATGAGTTTTTATGTGCCGAATCGGCAAGCCACTTGGCTTTTTGATCTTCTTTTTGAATGGAAAGGGCCAAGAGAGGCGAGTTGAGGTTTGACCTATTTGACGGGTACAAAGGAGGTGCTGCCGAAATTTTCTGGAAATTTAAGGAGTTAGAATATTTTTAAGGAATTTTGATAACTAGAATAAATATATCAATATATATATAATTCATTAAGGAAACAAACTTAAAATAGATTATTATTATTAACAAAAAGGAAATATATAAATTAAATCTGTTAAGAATAGAAAGAGAAATGTATACTCATTAAAAAAGACGGATAATTGGTTTATATGATGTTGATTATTCGAGATAAGTAGTCTTGTTCGTTTTGAAGTTAACAATGTTATTCAATCAAGGTCTCAGAGGTATGCACACCCCAACTTGATTGATTTCATTATTAACCAATAAATAGCAAGATTCAGGCTCAAAGATAAATGTTTTGAATAAGACTTAGTTGAATGCAATATTCTGGGTTGTTGTAACAATGTTTTACACAACATTCATTTTAACCCAGATAAGTGGAATTTTGGAAATATAATAATAAATATTCCTAAATATAGAAATGAACGGTTGTGAAAGGGAGAAGTACTTGGAATGTTTTCTAATTATTAATATAAGATATTTTCTAAATATAGAAAATAAAAGAAGTTGATAAATGGAAATATTTTCCAAATAGTGTAAGAGGCCAAGAAAATTGTTGAAAATATCATGTTAACAAATATTGATAAGGAAATGGAGAAGTGATTTAATTAATGTAATATTTATTAAGGGGCCCAGTTATTGTTTGTTGCTTTGGATGAATGTTGTTTTTCTTCGATAGTTAAATAACCAACTATCAAAGTATTTGCCAATATCGTTGTCAATTTGGAGAGACCGGTTGGATTATTATCCGAGAACCACTCCGTATTGGCAGTAGCATTGCGAATCAGATTATATGAAGATAATCGAAGATGGAGTAAAGTGCAAGGGCTTTTTTTGTTAATCCTAGGTAGAAATTGCCTAAGATGGATTAATGAAAATTGTACCTTCGGTTTCGTTCAGTCCCAGAACGAAGTGTATGGACGAATGTCTGACAGAGTATTTCCAATGATCGCATATGTTGGTTGGTATAAATATATATGGTGGTAGAGAATTTGTTCTCTTAGCATAATATCCAGAATATATTTTTGCAATCAATTAGTGATTAACAGATCTAACAATATGGCATTCAAAGCGGCTATCAATGAAATGTAAGTAATCGTAGCCTCAGGCCTCAACAACCGGGAAATGACAAAAATCGGACAGGCATCATGACTAAGTGGATAGCTCCCAATCAGGGTGTATTATGACCTATCTAGAGAAACTCGTTTCGTTCTTTATTCTATTCGATGTTGTCCCATTCGGGAAAACGGTTGCTGATCCCAACCGTTGGTGATATACATTCGATACACTCAAGCGAAATGAGTGGTTGGTCGTGTGTGGCTGGGTTTAAGGCTGAATATAGGATCAGACGTTCCGCTGTCCGATGTGGTCCGACTTGAAAAATAATCCGATCGATGTTTGGTTCGATCATAAAATGGATCTAGTTTGAACAACAACTGTTGTCCGATCAAAATTACAGACCGAGTTCAAACATATGTTGGTCCGACCGATTAGTGTCCATGAATACTTAAATTTTATAGTATTAAGGTGCAGGCCGCAATTGAATTTATGTAGCATTGGGAAAGTAAATATACTCATTTGTCATTACCACTGATAAAGCATATAACGTATCCTTAGGGAATAATAAATTACTTGGAAATGATAGTATTTTAAATTATAGCCATAATTTCTTTCCAACATCACAACTAAAGTTTAGTCAATAGCTAGAACGCTAAAATCTCTTTCCACTAGGGGTGTAAACGGGTCGAACCGGACCAGATGAAGGTGTGTTCAAGCTCTATCCTATAAGAATTTGGACGGACACGGATCAGACATCATATAGCCTCGGACCGAGCCAAACAATGGATTGTCCTGTCCGATATAGCCTTGGATACTAGAAAAACATCGAACATTTTAGATCGGACTGAACACTAGTGTTTCCAAGCTCTGTCCTATAAGAGAATCAGACAAACACGGACCGAGCACCTTATAGCTTCGGACTGAGTCGGACAATGGACTGTCCTGTCCGATATACAACCCTACTTCCATTTATTATTTTAGGGAATTAAAAGTGGCGATTTTCTTCTTCCAAAAGACTATCTGAACACAATCTGCAAAACACGATGTCCGTATTTTATGTCAGATCTTCGTTCCTTTATTCCTCATCAATTCTTCAAACAATTGTCAAAATCAAAAGAAACCGCTATTCATTCTCCTCCACATCAGATTTTCAAATCTTGATTCTCATCTACTATCTGGCTCCTTTTCATGGCTTCTACAGATTCACTCGGTGAATTTTCTCTTGGTTGATCTAACTTTGATGATTTTTAGAACTGCTGCTTGTTTTTTAAAGTTGATTAAAAATATTTCGGACCTGCTATAGATCAACACTTGAGTGAAAATAGATCAGATCTGTTTGAAAAAACTAGTGCTTCACTTTATTAATTTGTTTTAATAAAATAAGTTTCTGTGTATGAGTTCCAACAGTTGTTCCATCATCAAATATATTGGGTTTGAACAACAGCAACAACATTTTATTGTTATGTGTAAATCTAACCTATTTATGAATATGGAAGTGATTTTTCTAATATATATTTGGGTACTGTGAGTTTAGTCTTATAGCATGGGTGTATAATTTACTTTTTTTTCCTTCATGTATCATGACTTCTTTTTTTATTTCCTCTAGGCATGGAAGTTTTGGCGAATGATGAACAATGTCAGGAACCAATAGGTGGTAGCGCAAATCAAATTGAGCTCATTCCAAGTGGTGAATAGGAAAATTCAGATAATAAAACAACAAAAAATGATGCTGCTAATGATGGAGCTACTGCTGGGCTTACTACAGATCCTACTACCGCAGAAGATGGATTTTTTTTTTTTGGAAAAAACCGATTTCAAGTTTGGCAAGAGTTTGAAAAAATTAAAGAAGAAGATAAAGATGGTAATATTAAATTATTTTGCTAAGTGCATTCATTGTGATCCAAAATTAAATAGAACTAATGACGGATGCACAACTACAGTCAAGAGGCACCTGAATAAATGTCGTGTTCGTAATGCGAAAGAAAATCACCAAAAAATGTTAGTCTTCTTTGAGGAAAAGGCTTCTGAAACCTGATTGATTGGCCAACTAGCTGCCCATAAATTTGATAAAAGCAAAATAATCAAGGTTATTGCTACCATGATCATTGTGCTTGAGTACCCTTTTAACATGCTCGAACATGAGTTCTTTATATTATTTTGTCAACTACTAAATCCTGAATTTGAGAAGATATCAAGAGTTATAGTAAAAAAAGATTATATGAAATTGCATGAATCCGAGAAAATAACATTGAAGGAAGTTTTAAAAGGTGTTGGTAGAGTGAGTTTAACTTCTAATATTTGGACTTCAAATCAAACAATAGGTTATATATGTTTGACATGTCATTTTCTTGACTCAGAATGGACACTATAAAAGTGTATTTTAAAATTTTCTACTTTACCACCTCCTCACACTGGACTTGCTATTGCTGATGCAATTTTTTCTTGCCTTTTAGACTGGGGTATAGAGAATAAAATATCGACGATAACAATTTGTAATGCATCTTCTAATGATGTTGCCATGAGGAATTTGAGAGAAAATTTTTCTTTAAAAGGCAAACTCTATTTCAAAGGTAAATATTTTTATGTTCGATGTTGTGCACATATAATGAATTTAATAGTGCAAGATGGATTGAATGAGATCAAAGAAGTCATCCAAAATATTCGTGAAAGTGTAAAGTATTTTAAAATGTCTCATAACGTCTACATAAGTTTGTGGACATCGTAAAACAACTGGAATTGCCCATTTCTAAGCGTCTAATACTTGATGTTCCTACCCGTTGGAACTCTACTTATGCAATTGTAACAACTCGGATTTTCAGAACCAATTTAAAATTTTATTTTAGCTATTTTAATAGAATTTGAATATTTAAAATGATTTATTTTAAATAATAACGACTAAAAATTTGTTTAAATCAGAATTAGAATGTATAAATTTATTTTAATTATAAATAGAGTTTGAAATGGCATGGCAGTTTGAAAATTTGATTTTGAAATTTAACTGAATGTACAGGATTCAAAATAAATCGGATTTCAGTAAAACTAGAAATATTTAAATCTGTTTAGTTATATCTTTCTAACGAATGTGAAAAATCCAGATTTCATAACAGAAATAAAAAGTTATGTCCAGTTTAAAATTTAAAATAGTCGCTATGGAATTTATATATATTTTAATATAATATATAGCACTTAAAAATAGCCATTTTGCAAACGATCTCCGTTTTCGATGAAACCACTTTGTTGGATCCGGAAAGTCAAATTATTGTTAGATTCCAATTTTCATAATTTTTGGAATTAATAATGAGTGTAGCAAAAGAAAACGTGTTTTGTCAATTTTAGTCAATTTGGATCGACCAGAAAATGGCCATTTTTAAAATAATGATTAATGATTGTTTTAGTTCTCACACCAATCCCATGACTGATCTGGAGTTTACTATTTTAACCTAAACTCTGGGTGCCCCTATTTTCCACACGGGCAGCTAGTAGTTTTGTTTTTGCAGATATTATATTCACAGGATCCTGGTTTACAGCTAAAGCGATATTCAGAAAGCTCTGTATCCGTGTATTTCTTTCAGTTGTGTTTTGTATTAATTTTCCGCTGCTATTTAAATGTAATTTAAATCTCTGATTTTTTCCAATGTATATTATTTATTCATACTCTGTTATACTCTTATACTCTGATGTAATTGTTGAAATAACAATGAAATGTTATGTTGTTTGTGTTCTGATGAGTGTTGTTCTCGACTCAATCCAGGATTTCCCATAATGGGAAGTTTGGGTCATTTCAGTTTGGTATCAGAGCTCTAGTTTACAGAGATCGAGAACAATACACATTAGAACCGAACGAAAGAATTCATCAGAGATTGGGTTAGTAATATCTTACAAGAATAACTCGTTAGAGATGGGATCAGTAGCATCCTAGAACGAGTGTGAAGAGTGTTATTTTTAAAATCAAATCTAGTTTTAAAATTTTATATCAATTATTCGTATTTGAATATTTTATTTTAAATTGAGTTTGGACAACCTAGTATAAGGAGATTTCGAGTATATGCCTGACGAGATGTATATTCGAAGCCTCAGATACTAGATAGATATAGAATCACACTCTAGTCGCCCGGAGATGATTCTGATGATGGAGCTCCATCATCAGTGTGTATGTTCGAGTTTCGAAAGTGGGATATCTATATATTTCCAATTGACTGGTGTGAGAACCAAAACTAGATAGGGTTTATTATTATAATTTGCACTGAAATATGATTTTTGACTATATATTAAAATTATTATATATATTTGAAAAGTTAATCAACTATTTGATTGTTTGTGACGATCCCAAAACCCCGTGACACGGTGTTAAGGATAATCATTGGAATATAACACATTAATCATCATTAGAAGATCACAGATAATAGCATAAACAGAAAATAGAATAATTTACACACATATGACAGCGGAATCATATAGATATCATCACATCAGAGAAGCACAGTACAGGATACAACTTAGTGCATAATGATACATAGTCAGTCACCATCGCCTGAGGCGGAATCATACATAAAGAGTACACAAAATAAATATCAGTCTACATCGCCAATGGCGGAATCATAATATAGATACAATAATGGCGGAGAAAATCCAAGTCAGCACGGTGTAGTCAAGCCTCGCCATGAGCCAAAAGTGCGTCAGAAACCTGTAACTAGGTTGCCCGTGTGAAAATGAGGGCACCCGAGTTTGCAAGGTGAAACAAACTACGAGTCAGTCATGGGACTGGTATGAGAAATCTACATAACTTATTAACAACAATAATAAGTCAAATCAAAGGACCACGCCACTTTCGCAGAACGGGTTTACTCCAATGAGTGCTAGTGCATGAAATAAAGTAAATGATTAAATCATCGCAATGCTTTTTATAAAATGAAGCCATTATAAGACTCAGGTCCCATCACACAATGCAACGCAAGCCGGAGGATAGAGTTTTACCTTATAATGGCCAAAAATGCTTCATACGAGTAAAACAAAAGTGTTTGATATTATTACTAGTGCATATATGTTTCAATAGCGATTTCAATCATAAATATCAATCCTAGGCGGCATAGCTACCATCTACTATGTCGTCATACTAGTAATACAATCACGTCCGCATATTTCGTATTGGAAATTGGATTCCTTCATGAGTCGAGGCAAGGGGCAAGCCCCTCTCCGTTCGAGACACTCTAGCAAATGCCTCGGGACCGCAAACGGCAATCCCCTGGATCCTCCAAGGCCGGTCCTCTCTTACTTTTGAGGATTGGCAATTCCTGAACACATGTTTCCCGGTCCTTACAGACCTATAATCGAGGAGCCTCGTATTCCAACAACCACACAGGTGAAAAGTATATATAAATGTCAGGGCTGGGAGGTCACTGACACCACCATAGCTAGAAAGAAATGTCATGCACTCCTTGGGTCCTTCTCCCGTTTTTGACTCATACCGGGGTGTGAGGCTCACGAATTCACGTTATACACAAAGCTACGTCACACAGACCATGCTTTGATCATCAACCACAAAACTTTGCTTTGCAACAGAAGCCTTGATCATATGCCACTTAGGCGTGCCACACAGGCAATCCACTCCATGCGACTGATTTCTATCAATACATAACCTCTGAGCTCGTACGTCTTAGAGAAGGGCGTTAAGCAAGAGAATAAATTCTCCGCCGCCAAACAGATATATATTTAACAGAGATCAATCAACACAGAACAAAATCCAATGTCAGACACACAGTCCATTTACAAGTCCATTCTGGGTCTGAACGAAACCAGAGGCACCAATTCCTCGCATATCCGTACAATCAACAGTATGTTTGGACGGCTACTACTTCAGTTCCTTCATGGTAGCTACTCCAATCACGAGCATCAGTAGCGCCCATCTATCCAATGTGAAGATCGTCGGTCTTCAACCGTCTTCCACTCTTCGACTTCTCAACGTCGATCGATTATTTGAAATGAGATGAACTCGGCCTTTTCAAATAATCCACGTATATTTAGATTTTCAAATCAATTTATCACATGGTTGGACTATTCAACATTCACATTTCAGTTCTTTAGTTATAATTTTCATGTCAAATACATTCAACCATCACATATCAAGCAGACACAACAAAATGGGTTTATTTCCACTCTATATCGTCTATAGTATTTTATAACGATATATCGCCATTTTTAATTAATTTAAAACGACCATATTTAATTAAACGACGTTTCAGGTCGTGCCGATGCACTGGCGCTGCTTTTCACTAATTTTGTTTTACACATATCTGAAAATCTAACTATTGGATCTTCACAAATTTTATATCATTAGGAAGGTCATTTCAAAACGAATCCAACGGTTTCAGTTTTTGGAAAATCCGACGGTCGGATCTTCCACACTAGCCATTTGAAATTACGATTTCAATTTACGAACTACAGCGTCGTTATTCGATTTAATTTAATTATATTTAGATATATATATATATATATAAATATAATCGTTTCTGGCGCTGTTTTTCTTCAGATTTGAATTAAACATTCCAGTCAATCCAACCATCGGATCTTCATAAAGTTGGTGCCGTTGGAAAGATATTTCCAAGGCGAACCCAACGGTTGCGGTTTCGGGAAAATCCAATGGTCGGATTTCCCGCACTAGTCGTTTGAAATCACGGTTTCAAAACACGAACTGCACGGCCACGTTTCGTTTTAATTTTATTTATATTTATATATTTATATAAATATAGTTCATTCAAAAACTCCTATATCGTTTTCACTTCAATTATTTCACTAACACCTTTAAATTTTGGAAAATTTCGCCATAACCTCCTTTGTACGGGAGGGGCTGAGAAAATTCCCAAATAGCCACACGGGCGTATCATGTCAAAAAGAAAAAGAAAAAGCCAACAGGCTCATAAAATCATCACCCAAACAAAATAGTAAATGTGTACCTATTTGTCAGGCACAAAATATTATTCCTCTTCTCTAGCCCCTTTGCTATAACCTGTTCAATAAATATGCATGTACATATATACAATTTTTATCACTTAACATTTTCCATTCGACTTCATATTTGATTTACTTTGATTTAAAAACACCATTCATTCTAATGTTGCATGCATAGGCTAAAATCATATCATTAGCTAATTAATGTATATTTCAACTCATGCACATTTATTTGAACAAGTGGCTATTTTTAACACTTCACATTTCAAAGATGATAATTTTGGCGAACTAAAATAGATTTCAACACATGACCGTTTTATTTAGTTCCTATGCATGTTAAAAGTAATATTTTTTCACAAATATTTATTTCAACGTCCACATATCTCTAGCATATCAAATATATGATAAAAATGATATTTTTATCATTTAAAATATTTATACGACAAATGGATGTTTTCAACACTTCATAGTTTCAATAAAAATGTAATTTTTATTGTTCGATCTTTTTATTCAACACATGAACTTTTCCACTACACACACTTTTCAACACATGAGCATTTCCACACATGGATATTTTATTTATGTTGTTCATATTAGAAAGATGGAATTTTTATTGTTGAAACTATTTATATAAGGCGAATATTTTTCATACTTCATATATATTATAAAAATGTGTTTTTTATTGTTTAAACACTTCATTCATTCATAAATGAATTTAATTTTCACACAACACTTTTCAACACATGAACATTTCCACACATGGACATAGTTTCAACATATGACTTTAATTTCAACGCATGAAAATAATTTCAACATATGAAAATTATTCTAACACATAAAGATTATTCAAAATTTCGGCAGCATAACGGCAGGGTAGTTAAAACCGGCACCATCCCTAGTACGGCTCCTCGCTCTACCTTAAAACCTCGTGGTTTTTGACAATGGGGATTCATGCATCTAATTCGCACGCAGGCGGCATGTTTTATTTTTATTTCCACAAATATTTCCAATTCATTTCAATCACCAATGGGTATTTTTCAACCACAAACAATTATTCAACCATTCGCATTTTTCATCCAATATTTCACACCAATTCACAACAATAAATATCGTCCATGGTTTGTGGACGAGGGGGGTATATATATATAATATTTTATTGCTATATTTCACTTGCATTTCAACACATATATCAATTATTCTATGCATGTATAATTCATACTTCGCTCATATAGCTTACACCACGCATGTACATGAGGTATACAACACGTGTGTAATTTATATTTCGCTAATATAATTTATACACGACATTTTCCATTCAAATTCATATTAATTTAGATTTCTCACTTTGGTTTTTGGAGTGCTAAAAATCGTAGATGACTCAAAAAAATCCGCGGCTTCTTCTATGAGGTAGAGAGCTTCCTTGCGGTCCCGATGTTTCCTGTTTCATCGAATTTCATCAACATACCAAAAAGATATGATTTTTCAAAGTGCAAACATAAAAAAGAACTCACCTTTCACGAAGGTTCAAAACTAGGTTTGCGGTTTTCGCGAGAACCGAGGCACGAGGGGATGATCGGCGAGTTGGACGTGGAAGAGGGAGGAGAGGGCTTCCTATCGGTGGTGGTTTGGTGGCGTTCGGTGGTCGGGATCGTCGGCGGCGGCTCCAGAAAGGTCGGAACTTTCTGGCCTCGATTCAGGCGGAGGAGGCGTCGAGGGTGGTCGAGCTGGGGTCGAATCTGACGAGGGGGCGGAGGCGAAGCGAACGGCGGTGGTGGCGGCGTCTGGAAGCGGCCGTAGCGGCGGCGATCGGGCCTGGAAGGGGGGAACGGGTTTCGCCGTTGGTTCTGGGGTTTTTTTTTTAAATAATGAATGGAGAAATATGATTGGTCGATGGTTTTAATAAATTTTTAAATAGTGTTTTCTCAAATGAACTCCTTTTCAAACCCAACGACTGTCGCCCCTAGCTAAATACCCCCATTCCGGACACAATGGGATATGTTTCGTTAGCCAATTCGACTGTTACAGTCAGTTATTTTTCAAATTAAAGTATAAAACATTTAATTTTTAACTTTGAACGTACATTTCAATTTGCCAGGGTCACAAACTGATTCGAAAAATTCCAGAAAAATAAATCTAGCTATGTTTTGACGCTACGGTCCCAACAAAACTAGTTTCGTCGAATTCTGAGATCGTTTGAAAAATGGCCATTTTCTGGTCGATCCAAATTAACAGAAATTGACCAAACACATTTTCTTTTGCCACGCTCACATACTAGCTTCAAAAATTATGAAATTTGAAACCTAGCAATAGTATGACATCCCGGACCCAACAAAAGTAGTTTCGTCGAATTCCGCGGTCGTATGCAAAATATCAATTTTCCAGGGCTATATATTCTATATAGCGACCATTCTGAAAATTCATTCGTCCATAACTTTTGATTCCCGTTATGAAACTTCGAGTTTTCAGATTCGTTAGAAAGTTATTGACTAACAGATTTAAATATTTTTGGTTTCGCTAAAATCCGTTATATTTTCCACCCCGCACAGTCAGTCAAAGTTTGAATTCAAATTTTCAAACTGACTCACTATTTCTAATTCACTATTTTATTGAAATGTTCTATTTCAATTGTTCAAATTCCTTTGAAATCACCAATTTAAAAAATTTTAATTGGCTCGTATTTTTCGGGTTATTACAGTCTCCCCCACTTAAAACTTTTCGTCCTCGAAAAGGAAACAACAGTAAAGTAGGAAACAAAATGTAAATGCAAAGTATTGTAAAGGTACCTTGCACTGGAGTTAGTCAGAGATATCTACTCTGCATTTGGGGTAAGCTTGCTTAATGCTTTCCTCAGTCTCCCAAGTACAGTCTCTAGGATCACCGCTCCACTGCACTTTAACTAAATGAACCTTTTTGCTTCTTAGTTCTCTAGTTTTTTTGCCAACAATCTTTAATGGCTCTCTTCTGAGTGCTAATTCTGGAGTTATATCTATATCCTATTGCGCTGCTTCCTCTACAATAAGATCTGGATCATGCACATGTCTTCTAAGTTGAGATATGTGAAATACATCATGCACTCCAAGCAACCAATCTGGTAATTGAACCCTATAAGCAAGAGTTCCAATTCGTTCAAGTATAGGAAAGGGACCAATAAATCTCGGTGCCAACTTCCCAGTTTTGCCAAATCTGATTACTCCTCTCATCGGAGAAACCTTCAAATAAACATGGTCACCAACAGCAAATGTCAAATCTCTTCTTCTAGAATATGCATAACTTTTCTGTCGGCTTTGCGCGGTTCTCAAACGCTTTTTGATGAAGTTGACTTTATCAGACGCTTCTCTAATCATATCGGGTCCTAACACAAGTCTGTTGCCAGGTTCTACCCAACATGCTGGAGATCTGCAGGGTCTGCCATATAATGCTTCAAATGGCAACATTCCCAAACTTGCTTGATAGCTATTGTTATATGAGAATTCTGCCAAATGCAAGTGATCTTCCCATGACCCACCAAAATCAATTATACAAGCCCGCAATAAATCTTCTAGAATTCTATTCACCCGCTCAGTTTGGCCATCTGTTTGAGGGTGATAAGCGGTGCTCATATTCAGTTTCGTTCCCAATTCTGTCTGGAAAGCCTCCCAGAATTTGCTAGCAAATATCGGGTCTCTATCACTGACTATGCTGATGGGAATTCCATGCAGCTTAACAATTTATTTGAAATATATCTGCGCTAAACTTTGAGCGGTTCTATTGGATCTGACAGGTATAAAATGGGCAGTCTTCGTGAAGTGATCTACGATTACCCAAATGTTGTCATTACCTTTCCTGGTTCGCGGCAAGCCATCTATGAAATCCATGGAAATCTGTTCCCATTTCCAACTTGGGACTTCCAACGGTTGCAACAATTCAGCTAGCTTATGTTGGTCGCTCTTGACCAATTGACAAGTAGGGCATCTGCTAACATACAAAGAAATATCTCTTTTCATTGCCTTCCACCAGAAAGTGCATTTGATATCGTTGTACATTTTACTCACACCAGGATGGATGCAAAATTTGGATTTATGGCATTCGTCTAGCACTTCTCTTCGAAGGCCTGGAATATTTGGAATGCAAATTCTATTATTTAACCTGAAAACCCCCTTATCGTCAATACGAAAACTCGTGGTTTCACCTTCCTTGACCCTCTGACTGGTTCTCTGAATGAATTCATCGTCTTTTTGAAGGGCTGAAATCCTATCAATCAATCCAGGTGTAATTATAAGATTGGCAATGATTGCGGTTTTCCTACTAAGCGCATCCGCTACAACGTTAGCCTTCCCCGGCGTATACAGGATATCAAGATCATACGCTGCAAGAAATTCTAGCCAACGCTGCTGTCTCAAATTCAGATCTTTCTGGGTATATAAATACTTCAATGATTGATGATCTGTGTACAGTATAAATTTCTCGCCCAATAAATAATGCCTCCAGATTTTCAAGGCAAAAACGATAGCTAGCGACTCAAGATCACGAGTCACATAATTCTTCTCATGTGGTTTCAGTTGGCGGCTTGCATAAGCGACTACTTGGCCTCTTTGCATTAACACTGCACCAAGACCTCTAATAGAAGCATCTGTCCAAACCGTCAAATCCTGATTGCCATCAATAATAGTTAACACTAGAGCAGTGGTTAGTTTCGATTTCAATTCCTGGAAAGCTTCTTCACAATCGGAAGTCCACTTGAATTTCTCATGTTTCTTCGTGAGCTTTGTTAACGGACCGGATATCTTCGAAAAATCCTTAACGAACTTTCGATAATAACTAGCCAACCTCATAAAACTTCTAACTTCTGTGGGAGTAGTGGGTTGTTTCCAGTCTTGAATCGCTGTTATTTTGCTTGGGTCAACAGAAATCCCTTTCTCTGACACGACATGGCCAAGAAATTTCACTTCTTCTTGCCAGAAGACACATTTAGAGAATTTGGCTTTGAAGGCGTTCTTTCTTAGAATCTCCAATACTTGTTCTAAGTGTTTTTCATGCTTGGGTTTTGATTTGGAGTAGATTATAATATCATCGATAAAGACGAGGACAAATTTATTCAGAACTCCCCTGAACACTCTATTCATTAGATCGACAAAGTATGCTGGAGCATTGCACAGGCCGAACGGCATTACTAACCATTCATAAAATATGTCTGGACCTCTGAAAGCTGTTAAAGGAACACACTCTTCTGCTATTCTCAATTGATGAAAACCTGTAGCTAGGTCCATTCGGGAAAATACTTTCGCCCCATTCAATTGGTCTAGCAAATCGTCGATGCGGGGTAATGGATATTTATTTTTGAGCGTCTGTTTGTTGAGGTCTCGGTAATCAACGCATAATCGAAGAGTACCGTCTGACTTTGGGACAAACACAACAGCTGCACCCCAATTAGAAAAACTAGGTCTGATTAGACCCTTCCACAACAGTTGACGAGTTTGATCGCCTAATTCTTCTTTTTCCTTCGGCGTCATTCTGCGAATTGGATGTACCACCGGTCTGGCATTGGGAATTAGATCGATTCGGAATTCTATTTCTCTTTGCGGAGGTAAGTTTTCAACTTCTTCAAACACATCCGCATAGTTTTTAACAATCGGAATCTTTTCTATGGAAGTGGGGATAAGTTCTAATGCCGACCAAAATTCTTCTCTGTTTGGATTCGAACCATGACAAGGTATATATATGTGTCCAAGCTCTATTCGGATTTTAACGATCCTTTCCGCACAATTTACCTCAGCTTCGTATTTCGTTAACCAATCTAGCCCAAGGATAACGTCGAATTCGGGAAAATCCATCACGACCAGATCAAAAGGAAACTTGTAGTAAGAATAAGAGGTTGGCACTTTACAATATGAATTGAGGATAATAGAACCCCCTATCGGATTATGTACTTCAACCGAATTTTTAAGCTTCCTCTGTTTTAACTTTAATTTGTGCATTATGTTACTAGCAATAAAACTATGCGACGCACCCGTGTCAAATAATACAGAAACAGGAATATTTTTAATGGTAAGGGTACCTCCCAAAACATCGGGTTTACCTGCTCCATCGGAAGCAGCTGGCGGGCTTGACCCGTCATATACGTGAGCTACTGTGGCTTTCTTCAGCAAAGGACAGTCTTTGACCAGATGATCAGTCTTGCGGCAATTAAAGCAGGAGAGAGGGTTCTGAGAACCCTGGCTTGAACCTTGTGAATTTGTCTTCTGCCTCTTCGGGGCTGTGCACACATTAGAGTAATGCCCCGCTTTGCCACAGTTAAAGCAATTTCCTCTTGGCGGCTTGCCAGTCTGAGGTTTTGAAGATGCTGCTTGGCTTGACTCTGCTTGATTTGCTGCAGGCTTGCGTTTGTTCCCAGCTTGGCTTCTAGCGCGATCTTGCTCCAGATGCCTATGGTCAAGGTCTTCGTAGTTACATGTCATTTCCACCAGTTCGTTGAATTCCAGCTTGACATGGGCCATGGCTCTATCATGATACTGTCGCCTTAGCCCAAGGATAAACCTCTTATTTTTGGATTTTGCAGTGGCGACGAGTTCCGGAGCATAGGGCGACAACAGTGTAAATTTATTCAGATAATCCTGCACGGAAAGATCCCCCTGCTGGAGGTTGGCGAAATCATCATGCATTCGCTCTAGAGCTTGTTCTGGGACATATTTCTCCTTGAAGAGTACTTTGAATCCATCCCATGTTCTTCCAGCTTCTCTATTCCCGGCGGTGAGAGATTCCCACCATAGTTCAGCTTGTTCCTGCATAAGCCAGGCGCCCATAATAGCTTTATCTTCGTCTCCAAGCCTTAGGCCTTCAAGAATTTTCTCGCATGTTTTGAGCCATGCAAGGGCCTCTATTACTGTGCCAGTTCCCGAGAAGGTCTTGCCTCCTAAGTTCTTATATCTCTTAGCTACACGGTCTAGCTCGAAGTATTGAGCGACCGGAGGTTGTATCAAAGGTCCTTCTTGAACTGGGGCTTCTCCCCTACCTCGGCCTCGGCCGGCACGGCCTCCTCTAGCGGCGGTTGCTCTGGTTGCCATTTGTCAAATTCTGTATAAGCAAGGAAAGAGTCAGCTAACAGCAATGATAGTTTATTGCATGATTACGCAGAAAATTTACGGAAAGATAACGATGGACTGATCAAATTGTTTTTGCTATTCTGCTCGGCTCCTTCTAGGACTTTACTAGTCCTATCTCTAATGAGCGACTCGCCTTAGAATACTACTGATTCTATCTTGACGAAATGTTTAATGTATTAGACTCCAGAACTAAGGTTAACCAAAGCTCTGATACCAGCTGTGACGATCCCAAAACCCCGTGACACGGTGTTAAGGATAATCATTGGAATATAACACATTAATCATCATTAGAAGATCACAGATAATAGCATAAACAGAAAATAGAATAATTTACACACATATGACAGCGGAATCATATAGATATCATCACATCAGAGAAGCACAGTACAGGATAAAACTTAGTGCATAATGATACATAATCAGTCACCATCGCCTGAGGCGGAATCATACATAAAGAGTACACAAAATAAATATCAGTCTACATCGCCAATGGAGGAATCATAATATAGGTACAATAATGGCGGAGAAAATCCAAGTCAGCACGGTGTAGTCAAGCCTCGCCATGAGCCAAAAGTGCGTCAGAAACCTGTAACTAGGCTGCCCGTGTGAAAATGAGGGCACCCGAGTTTGCAAGGTGAAACAAACTACGAGTCAGTCATGGGACTGGTATGAGAAATCTACATAACTTATTAACAACAATAATAAGGCAAATCAAAGGACCACGCCACTTTCGTGGAACAGGTTTACTCCAATGAGTGCTAGTGCATGAAATAAAGTAAATGATTAAATCATCGCAATGCTTTTTATAAAATGAAGCCATTATAAGACTCAGGTCCCATCACACAATGCAACGCAAGCCGGAGGATAGAGTTTTACCTTATAATGGCCAAAAATGCTTCATACGAGTAAAACAAAAGTGTTTTATATTATTACTAGTGCATATATGTTTCAATAGCGATTTCAATCATAAATATCAATCCTAGGCAGCATAGCTACCATCTACTATGTTGTCATACTAGTAATACAACCACGTCCGCATATTTCGTATTGGAAATTGGATTCCTTCATGAGTCGAGGCAAGGGGAAAGCCCCTCTCCGTTCGAGACACTCTAGCAAATGCCTCGGGACCGCACACAGCAATCCCCTGGATCCTCCAAGGCCAGTCCTCTCTTACTTTTGAGGATTGGCAATTCCTGAACACACGTTTCCCGGTCCTTACAGACCTATAATCGAGGCGCCTCGTATTCCAACAACCACACAGGTGAAAAGTAGATATAAATGTCAGGGCTGGGAGGTCACTGACACCACCATAGCTAGAAATAAACGTCATGCACTCCTTGGGTCCTTCTCCCGTTTTTGACTCATACCGGGGTGTGAGGCTCACGAATTCACGTTATACACAAAGCTACGTCACACAGACCATGCTTTGATCATCAACCACAAGACTTTGCTTTGCAACAGAAGCCTTGATCATATGCCACTTAGGCGTGCCACACAGGCAATCCACTCCATGCGACTGATTTCTATCAATACATAACCTCTGAGCTCGTACGTCTCAGAGAAGGGCGTTAAGTAAGAGAATAAATTCTCCGCCACCAAACAGATATATATTTAATAGAGATCAATCAACACAGAACAAAATCCAATGTCAGACACACGGTCCATTTACAAGTCCGTTCTGGGTCTGAACGAAACCGGAGGCACCAATTCCTCGCATATCCGTACAATCAACAGTATGTTTGGACGGCTACTACTTCAGTTCCTTCATGGTAGCTACTCCAATCACGAGCATCAGTAGCGCCCATCCATCCAATGTGAAGATCGTCGGTCTTCAACCGTCTTCCACTCTTCGACTTCTCAACGTCGATCGATTATTTGAAATGAGATGAACTCGGCCTTTTTAAATAATCCACGTATATTTAGATTTTCAAATCAATTTATCACATGGTTGGACTATTCAACATTCACATTTCAGTTCTTTAGTTATAATTTTCATGTCAAATACATTCAACCATCACATATCAAGCAGACATAACAAAATGGGTTTATTTCCACTCTATATCGTCAATAGTATTTTATAACGATATATCGCCATTTTTAATTAATTTAAAACGGCCATATTTAATTAAACGACGTTTCAGGTCGTGCCGATGCACTGACGCTGCTTTTCACTAATTTTGTTTTACACATATCTGAAAATCTAACTGTCACAAATTTTATATCATTAGGAAGGTCATTTCAAAACGAATCCAACGGTTTCAGTTTTGGGAAAATCCGACGGTCGGATCTTCCACACTAGCCATTTGAAATTACGATTTCAATTTACGAACTGCAGCGTCGTTATTCGATTTAATTTAATTATATATATATATATATAAATATAATCGTTTCTGGCGCTGTTTTTCTTCAGATTTGAATTATACATTCCAGACAATCCAACCGTCGGATCTTCACAAAGTTGGTGCCGTTGGAAAGATATTTCCAAGGCGAACCCAACGGTTGCGGTTTCGGGAAAATCCAATGATCGGATTTCCCGCACTAGTCGTTTGAAATCACGGTTTCAAAACAGGAACTGCATGTCCACGTTTCGTTTTAATTTTATTTATATTTATATATTTATATAAATATAGTTCATTCAAAAATTCCTATATCGTTTTCACTTCAATTATTTCACTAACACCTTTAAATTTTGGAAAATTTCGCCATAACCTCCTTTGTGTGGGAGGGGCTGGGAAAATTCCCAAATAGTCACACGGGCGTATCATGTCAAAAAGAAAAAGAAAAAGCCAAGCGGCTAGCCAACAGGCTCATAAATCACCCAAACAAAACAGTAAATGTGTACCTATTTGTCGGGCACAAAATTTTATTCCTCTTCTCTAGCCCCTTTGCTATAACCTGTTCAGTAAATATGCATGTACATATATACAATTTTTATCACTTATCATTTTCCATTCAACTTCATATTTGATTTACTTTGATTTAAAAACACCATTCATTCTAATGTTGCATGCATAGGCTAAAATCATATCATTAGCTAATTAATGTATATTTCAACTCATGCACATTTATTTGAACAAGTGGCTATTTTTAACACTTCACATTTCAAAGATGATAATTTTGGCGAACTAAAATAGATTTCAACACATGACTATTTTATTTAGTTACTATGCATGTTAAAAATAATATTTCTTCACAAATATTTATTTCAACGTCCGCATATCTCTAGCATATCACATATATGATAAAAATGATATTTTTATCATTTAAAATATTTATACGACAAATGGATGTTTTCAACACTTCATAGTTTCAATAAAAATGTAATTTTTATTGTTCAATCTTTTTATTGAACACATGAACTTTTCCACTACACACACTTTTCAACACATGAGCATTTCCACACATGGATATTTTATTTATGTTGTTCATATTAGAAAGATGGAATTTTTACTGTTGAAACTATTTATACAAGGCGAATATTTTTCATGCTTCATATATATTATAAAAATGTGATTTTTATTGTTTAAACACTTCATTCATTCACAAATGAATTTAATTTTCACACAACACTTTTCAACACATGAACATTTCCACACATGGATATAGTTTCAACATATGACATTAATTTCAACGCATGAAAATAATTTCAACATATGAAAATTATTCTAACACATAAAGATTATTCAAAATTTCGGCAGCATAACGGCAGGGTAGTTAAAACCGGCACCGTCCCTAGTACGGCTCCTCGCTCTACCTTAAAACCTCGCGGTTTTTGACAATGGGGATTCATGCATCTAATTCGCACATAGGCGGCATGTTTTATTTTTATTTCCACAAATATTTCCAATTCATTTCAATCACCAATGGGTATTTTTCAACCACAACCAAACAATATCAACCACAAACAATTATTCAACCATTCGCATTTTTCATCCAATATTTCACACCAATTCACAACAATAAATATCGTCCATGGTTTGTGGACGAGGGTAGTGTATATATATATAATATATATTTTATTGCTATATTTCACTTGCATTTCAACACATATATCAATTATTCTATGCATGTATAATTCATACTTCGCTCATATAGCTTACACCACGCATGTACATGAGGTATACAACATGTGTGTAATTTATATTTCGCTAATATAATTTATACACGACATTTTCCATTCAAATTCATATTAATTTCGATTTCTCACATTGGTTTTCGGAGTGCTAAAAATCGTAGATGACTCAGAAAAATCCGCGGCTTCTTCTATGAGGTAGAGAGCTTCCTTGCGGTCCCGATGTTTCCTGTTTCATCGAATTTCATCAACACAACAAAAAGATATGATTTTTCAAAGTGCAAACATCAAAAAGAACTCACCTTTCACGAAGGTTCAAAGCTAGGTTTGCGGTTTTCGCGAGAACCGAGGCACGAGGGGATGATCGGCGAGTTGGACGTGGAAGAGGGAGGAGAGGGCTTCCTATCGGTGGTGGTTTGGTGGCATTCGGTGGTCGAGATCGTCGGCGGTGGCTCCAGAAAGATCGGAACTTTCTGGCCTCGATTCAGGCGGAGGAGGCGTCGAGGGTGGTCGAGCTGGGGTCGGATCTGACGAGGGGGCGGAGGCGAAGCGAACGGCGGTGGTGGCGGCGTCTGGAAGCGGCCGTAGCGGCGGCGATCGGGCCTGGAAGGGGGGGGGAACGGGTTTCGCCGTTGGTTCTGGTTTTTTTTTTAAATAATGAATGGAGAAATATGATTGGTCGATGGTTTTAATAAATTTTTAAATAGTGTTTTCTCAAACGAACTCCTTTTCAAACCCAACGACTGTCGCCCCTAGCTAAATACCCCCATTCCGGACACAATGGGATATGTTTCATTAGCCAATTCGACTGTTACAGTATGTTATTTTTCAAATTAAAGTATAAAACATTTAATTTTTAACTTTGAACGTACATTTCAATTTGCCAGGACCACAAACTGATTCGAAAAATTCCAGAAAAATAAATCTAGCTATGTTTTGATGCTACGGTCCCAACAAAACTAGTTTCGTCAAATTCTGAGATCGTTTGAAAAATGGCCATTTTCTGGTCGATCCAATTTAACAGAAATTGACCGAACACATTTTCTTTTGCCACGCTCACATACTAGCTTCAAAAATTATGAAATTTGAAACCTAGCAATAGTTTGACATCCCGGACCCAACAAAAGTGGTTTCGTCGAATTCCAAAGTCGTATGCAAAATATCAATTTTCCAGGGCTATATATTCTATATAGCGACCATTCTGAAAATTCATTCGGCCATAACTTTTGATTCCCGTTATGAAACTTCGATTTTTCAGATTCGTTAAAAAGGTATTAACTAACAGATTTAAATATTTTTGGTTTTGCTAAAATCCATTATATTTTCCACCCCGCACAGTCAGTCAAAGTTTGAATTCAAATTTTCAAACTGACTCACTATTTCTAATTCACTATTTTATTGAAATATTCTATTTCAATTGTTCAAATTCCTTTGAAATCACCAATTTAAAAATTTTAAATTGGCTCGTATTTTCCGGGTTATTACATTGTTGGTTGTGTTATTTGATTATTAGTTAACTAATATGATTATTCAAACCAATATAAATGAATGAAAGGTAAAATTTAGCCAAATTGCGCAAATATCGAACTAAATTGGAAATTGATTTGAATTGCATACATGTACATATATATGTGTGGATAGGTCATAGCATGGAAGCTAAGAAGAGGAATAAAATTGTATGCCCGACTAATAGGTACATGTTTACCATTTCCTTGGGTTTTGATGGTTTTATGAGCCGAATGGCTAACTGCTTGGCTTTATTTTTTGATTGATGAGGGCCCTGCGTGGCTAGTTGCGGTTTTCAATATCAACCCATACAAAGGAGGTTATGGCGAAATTTTTCAAAAATTTAGGGTGTTAGCCAATTTTTGAGAAATTAGAAAACTCTTAGAAACTGAAAAGTTGAAGAATGAAAGCCAGAATGAAAGTTGAATTGGTAAGTTAAACAACTTTCAGCTCCGTTCCTTTTCGAGGATGAAAAGATTTTGAGTGGGGGAAATTGTAATAACCCGGATTTTCAGAACCAATTTAAAATTTTATTTTAGCTATTTTAACAGAATGTGAATATTTAAAATGATTTATTTTAAATAATAATGACTAAAAAATTATTTAAATCAGAATTAAAATGTATAAATTTATATTAATTATAAATAGAGTTTGAAATGGCGCGGCAGTTTGAAATTTTGATATTGAACTTTAACTAAATTTACAAGATCCAAAATAAATCGGATTTCAGTAAAACCAGAAATATTTAAATATGTTTAATTATATCTTTCTAAGAATGTGAAAAATCCAGATTTCATTACGAAAATAAAAAGTTATGTCCAGTTTAAAATTTAAAATAGTCGCTATGGAATTTTTATATATTTTAATATAATATATAGCCCTTAAAAATAGCCATTTTGCAAACGACCGCCGTTTTCGACGAAACTACTTTTGTTGGATCCGGAAAGTCAAATTATTGTTAGATTCCAATTTTCATAATTTTTGGAATTAATATGTGAGCATGGCAAAAGAAAACGTGTTTTGTCAATTTTAGTCAATTTGGATCGACCAGAAAATGGCCATTTTTCAAACGGTCTCCAAATTCGATAAAATTAGTTTTGTTAGGACCGTATCGTCAAAATGTAGCTAGATATATTTTTTTTGTAATTTTTGGAGTCAGTATGTGGCCCTGGTAAATTAAAATGTAAGTTTAAATTCAATATATATGGATTTATATTATAATTTAAAGAAAAACTGATCAAAACAATCGAATTGGCTTGTGAAACATATTCCATTGTGTCCGGAATGGGGGTATTTAGCTGGGGGTGATAGTCGGTGGGTTCGATTTGGAGTTAGTATCAACGAACAAGTATTTTTAGATATAAATAGAACTAAATATAATAAAATAATATCTATGAATACTCCTAACTATGCCAAACCCTAACCCTCTTCTAACAGCCGCCAGTCTCAAAACGCATGGCCAAAATTCTCTAAACAAAATCCCTCAATCATTCTTAAATTCGACCAAATTAAATCAAAGAATTAAAACAAGGATTATAGACCGTTCTTTACTCTATAGATCTGTACGGGTATGATCATTTGATATGGGGTGAAGCACTCGATATTGCTGCTCGACTCGCAGCATTTACATGTGGATTCCAGCCAAGGGAAGACCGCGACTGGAGCACTGCCCCCGGCGAAGGAGGAGCAAGGATATGGCTCCGACGCGGCACCTTTTGATCAGGTTCCGGCACCCTCATGTTGCGTGCGCAAGTGGAAATGGTTTGGAAGCCATGGGTTTTGCGACTCCAGTTTAAACTGAGCGATGGGGAAGATGATTAGGGGTTAATCCCTTATTAACAATGTAATTATAAATAACTAATTTAGTTAATTAATTTTTTAAATTGTTCAATGTATATAATGTCATAACTTTGCCATACGGAATCAGAAAGTGACAATTTTGGATGCGTTGGAACCGTGAAATCAAACTCTACACAATGGAACTGACGGGACTGTGATAGGAGCTAGCTGCAATTTTTGATTGAATTGAATGCATTGTTTAGTTCAGTTAAATCAATCGTTAATTAACGATTTCGAATCCGATCAAGGTGAGAACCCTTTCTCACTCAAAATTATATTTTATTATGTCATTATATTCATGTATAAAAATATATAGAATTGCCGGTGTAGATGTTTATTAGTTTAATTGTTATAAATTGTACACTGTGCATGTTAGATCACTTTCCACGTCCACAGATCATGGACGATTTAAATTGACTGTATTGTGTGTTGTTTGTGATGTTGAAATGTTTAACATGTTAAAAATAATGTTAACATTAATATGGTAATTTAAATTATAAATATCCATTTATAATTTAAACAGTGAAATTTGGTTAGATAGAAAATAATTCAAACCAAATTAGAATTGGTTAAACTTATTAGCCAATGATTTATTTAAACAGACTGTTGTTGTTTGAAAACCCCACACGGGTATTGGGATGATATTTGACATACACTAGTCCCAATATTTAGTTGTATGTCAATCGATGGATTGACAGTCTACGATGAGCGTTATTTATTTATTTTAATGCTCACACAGTTGTAAATTTCACTCTGGATGTGAATGGACTGTTAAATGATTATTTATCATTATTTTTGCATACATGCAATGTATGAAATCTGTAACGAAAAGGAATTTCGCTCGATCTGAATCGATCGCTAAACCAACCAAGACCGTTCGAAACGCTTGATTGTTTTGAGGACAAGCCACATCGGAACGCAAACTGAAGAACGTTTCATTGCTTATTACAACAATTCATCAAAATACAAGAATATACAGAGTATAAATCAATATTACACATTCACTAAATATCAGAGACTACAATACATTACATAGCAGCGGAAAAATAATACAATACACAACTGAAAGTAATACACGGATACAGAGCTTTCCGAGTATTGTTCCAGCTGTAAACCAGGATCCTGTGAATATAAATCTGCAAAACCAAAACTCCTAGCTGCCCATGTCAAAATAAGGGTACCCAGAGTTTAGGTTAAAAAAATAAACTCCAGGTCAGTCACGTGACTGGTGTGAGAACTAAAACAATTATAAATCTTTATTTTAAAGTTAGGTAAATCAAGAGACCACGCCGTATAACACGGAACGGGTTTCCTCCCAAGAATACCAGTGCATAAAACAACAGCGCAATGATAAATAAAGAAAAATGAAACTATTATAAGACCCAGGTCCCATCACACAATGCAACGCAAGCCGGAGGATAGGGTTTTTACCTTATAATAGAAAAGTATGCTTGATACGCTAAATTTCATGTTTTATTATTACTATAAGTGTATAGTGTCAAAAAAAATTCAATCATAAGTATTAATCATAGAAGGCATAAGTGCCCCATACCACTATGTCGCCATACTAGGATCTACAATCAAAAACCGCAAAGTCACGTATTGGAAGTTGGGTTTCCATCTATGAACCAAGGCAAGGGATCGTCCTCACCGGCTTCGAGACTCTCTAGCCCGAGCCTCAGGGTCAGAGCGCATCGACCCTTGGATCGTCAGGGCCGGTCCACCGATGTGGATTAAAATGCCTGAACATTGTGTTTCCCCGCCCTTTGGGGCGTAAATGAGCCAATGGCTCCATCTGCTCCACATAGTCACCGATATATCCGAGGCGCCTCGCAACAGCAACAACCACACAGGTGAAAATAATATAAATGTCAGGGCTGGTAGGTCACTGACACCACCCTAGCTAGAAGTAAACGCATTCCCTCCCTGAGGTCCTCTCCCGTTTTTGGTTCACAACCGGGGTGTGAGGCTCGCGAATCAACGTTACACAAAGTTGTGCCACACAGGCGGTGCATTGATCATCAACCACAAGACTTTGCTTTTCAACAGAAGCCTTGATCAATTTCCACTTAGGCATGCCACACAGGAAATTCACTCCATGCGATTGATATCCATCAATATATAACCTCTGAGCTCGTACGTCTCAGAGAAGGGCGTTAAGCAAGAGAATAAATTCTCCACCGCCAAACAGATATATATTTAATAGAAATCAATCACACAGAATAAAATCCAATGTCAGACACACAGTCCATTTACAAGTTCGTTCTGGGTCTGAATGAAACCGGAGGCACCTTGTACCTCACATATCCATCGATCTCCAAGTACGTCTGGACGATCACCAACTGATTCCCTCCTCTTGGGTGTACAGCCCAATCAAGATCATCAGTAATCACCCAAACGATGTGAAGACCTCCGGTCTTCGACCACCGTCTTCATCCTCGACACCACGTCGATTCAGTTATTCAGAATGGGATAAACCCGGTCTTTCTGAATAACTTGCGTATATAATAAACAAGTGTTACACAAACACAACATACGCCTCATTCCGATTCAGAATATTCTTTTATTCAAATATTCTTATACTTTGGGAAAGGTTCCCATTAATTTTATCAAAGATAAATTCTTTAAATTTATTCTTTAATCTTCTTTTGAATATCAATTCAAATTAGTCAGGATTAGCGAACCACTCCGCAGTAATCATTTATTTTATTTCCCAATCCCAACCTATTCATCCCATGAAGTAAAACTACTCATACTTCATATCTAACACCATGGTGTTATCGGTAAATTTAATTACCATTCGCGTTCAAATCTAATTAAAGGTTTAACTATCGCCTGGAGAAAAACTGGTGATACTCCATTCTCGATCACTTCAATCTAATTAAAGATTCATTAAAACTCCACTTAGTTTTAATCTTCCCAAAAATCAATATCCTGTATTTAACTGGGTTAAAGAACCGATATCATCTAAAACACGGTTCACGATAAACCCAAAATCACATTCCATTAATTATCGGGTTAAAGAACAAGTGTTATTTAAAACACCGTTCACGACAAACCCAAAATCACATTTGATATTAAATACAACGCTCTGAATAGAAAATATATCGTCTTATATTCAATATCAAATTCTATGACCAACAAATATCGTATCGGAAATAACGATATAAATATATCTTTCAAATTCCCATAACAATATCCGTATAATCACGAAATCCAACATCGAAATATTCCAAAGACAATTTCAATTCAAATCCATTTCCACTTTATATATTGGAAATTCTGGTTATTTTCAAAACCATTTCAAATCCACTTTATTTATCTCAAAAATAAATGAATTATAATTCTAGTTCAAAACTAGTTCATTTCGACAAAAATCTATTTTTATCATTTCAAATATGGAAATTTTCATCCCAATTCTTCACAAATCATTTCTTATGATTTTACACAAATTATTACTATTTTTAATAATTTTATCAAGGCCCGTATAGTCGATTTCCACAAACGGCCATCGAACTGCACTTACAGCGACCTTTTCCAAATTTAATTTGGACATAATTCCAAATCCAACCGTTAGATTTCAAATCTCTAATATTCGTTAGAAAGATCTTTTTGATACGAACCCAATGGTTCCGGCTTTAGGAGAATCCGACGGTCAGATCTCCCGTAATATCCATTCGAAGTCAATGGTCAAAATTCGCGAATTGCCGCGGCGCATTCTATTCAGGCCATTATATTATATATATAATATATTTCGTCGATTTCCTTTTAAAACGTATTTTATAAATCGTTTTAAATTCGTTCTCAAAACAATTTCAACTTCCTATTCAATTTCTAATCAAAATTGAATATTCAACATCATCGATATACAAATGATAATATTTTGAAAACGTTATATTTTGAAATCACTTCCTTTTCTATATTCATTTTAAAAACAAATATAATCGATATAAATATCGTTCACGTCAAAATGGCGTCAATCTAATCAATACGGCTTTTATTCAACACATGAATGTTTATTCTATTCAACACATGAATATTTATTTTTATTCAACACATGAATATATATTCTATTCAACACATGAATTTATATTATTCAACACATGAATTTATTTTCTATTCAACACATGAATTTTCATTCTATAATATTCTTTATTTTCCAAATTAGAATGAGGCCCAATCAGTACCATATAATGTTAATTATATGGATTCCATACAACACATGTATATAATAGCAACGATAAATAGTCAACCATCATCCAGAGTGCACCACACAACTGCATAAGCATTAAATATAAATATTTAACGCTTACACAGTCTATCAACCATCGATTGACATACAACTAAACAATCGGGATTAGTGTACGTCAAATATCATCCCAATACCCGTGTGGGGTTTCAAATCAACAAACACAGATTTTATTTGTGCAGTTGGGCGATGTGTAAAATTTATCGTCCCAATCAATATCAGTCAAATCAGTGTATATAAACAAATCGTCTGAGTTGTTTATAAATATTTATCTTACTTCAACACATGAATATGTATTTTATTTCAACACATGAATATATATTTTTATTCAACACTTGAATATATATTTTATTTCAACACTTGAATATATATTTTATTTCAACACTTGAATATATATTTTATTTCAACACTTGAATTTATATTTTTATTCAACACATGAATATATATTTTATTTCAACACATGAATATATATTTTTATTCAACACATGAATATATATTTTATTTCAACACATCACACTATCAAATTTCACTACACAGAAATCAAACAAACAAGTCATCTATGGCCTGTGGACGATGGGTGTCGGGTGCTACTAAGCACCGTCTGCATCCTAGTATATATTTCAACTAGAATTTAAAATAAAAGTGAGGAGTTCTCACCTAGAGCTAAACCAAACACCACGACTCTTCATATGTAGAAAATCTTCGTCGTGCTCGCCTTTTGTCAATTTCATTGTTCGTAGCCACTACATATACAAAAGTCACATTTTTATATCATTGCCATGTATATAAAAATCACATTTTTATAATCATTCTATATGGATAAAAATCACATTTTATACCGCTACTATATAGATAACAATTCTGTTTTTATACCACTACTAATATAATAAAAATTATATTTTTATTACTCTACATAAATAAAAATCATATTTTTTTTATCCTTCCTATGATATAAAAATCATATTTTTATTCTTCCTATGATATAAAAATCATATTTTTATTCTTTACATATGATATAAAAATCATATTTTTATTCTCCACATATGATATAAAAATCATATTTTTATTCTCCACATATGATATAAAAATCATATTTTTATTCTTTACATATGATATAAAAATCATATTTTTATTCCCTACATATGATATACAAATCATATTTTTATTCTTTACAGTTCTAAAAATCGTATCTTTATACGATTAAGAATCTAATCTTCTCGTTATTAAAAATCTTACCTTTTCAAAAGCAAAAAATCAAATCTTTTTATAATTAAACATATCAACTTTCTTTATATAAAAATCTGAACTTTTCACCTTAAAAATCCGAGCTTTTCTCATATAAAAATCCGAGCTTTTCACATTAAAAATCCGAGCTTTTCCAATGTAGTAAAATCAGATAAAAACAATGTTTTAATCTATGAAATAAAATAAAATAAAACAAATTAAAAGGACTCACTGTTTTTGAAGAGGAAGGAGGATTGGGGAGTTTTGCGTCGCTCAGGAGGGGGAGGAGGAGCTCCGGCGCTGTGGTGGGACCCTGGTGCGGCGGATACAGCACAGTGGTGCCTGAGGGGGTACGGGTGGCGGCGCAAGGGCGGGGGAGGCCTAGGATGGCCGGCGACGGGGTATTTGGGGGGTGGCGCTCGTGGATAACGAAGAAAGAGGAGAGGGAAGAGAAGCGCGAGGCACGAGGGAAGGGGGGTGTTGCCGGAGATGGCGGAGGTCGGTGCGCTGCTGGGGGGAGCGATGGTGGGTGGCGGCGGCTAGGGCAGAGCGGCGGTGGTTTTTTTTTTAATTTGATTTTTAAAATGAACGGGGGGGGGGGGGGGAGGGCTGAGAGAGTATTGAGAGGGAGAGAGGGTTTTTTATTTAATTATTTAATTTCAAAAGGCAACTTTTTATTTCGAACTTGAAATCGAATCCACCAACTGTCGTCCATAGCTAAATACCCTCATTTCGAACGCAATGGGATATGTATCGTAGGCTGATTCGACTGTTTCGATCAGTTTTCATCAAAATCAAAATATAAATCTATATGTTGAATTTAAACGCACATTTAAATTTACCGGGGCCACATATTAACTTTAAAAATTCCCGAAAAATTATTCCTAGCTTCGTATTGACGATACGGTCCTAACAAAACTAATTTCGTCAAATTCTGAGGCCGTTTGAAAAATGGCCATTTTCCAGTCGATTAAAATCAACTGGAACTGGTTAAACGCCTTTTCCTTTGCCACGCTCACATATTGATTCAAAAAATTACGAATTTTGGAATTTAGCAATAATTTGACATCCTGGATCCAACAAAAGTGGTTTCGTCGAAAACGAAGGTCGTTTATAAAATTCTCATTTTTAAGGGCTAGAATTCCATAGCGACTATTCTGAATTTTTAACTGGTCATAACTTTTTATCTCCGCTCTGAAATTTTGATTTTTCGGATTCGTAGAAAAGATATTCTCACATAGATTCTATTATTTTTGGTTTCGCCAAAATCCGGTTTATTTTGAATCTTGTACATTCATTTGAACTTTGAAATCGAATTTTCGAACTACCGCGCCATTTTCAATTCCTTTTATAATTTAAAATAAATAATTATATTCTAACGACAACGTATATAAATATATATACGTTCTAATTCTATTCAAAATAAATTTCTCGTCGTTATTATTTAAAATAAATCATTTTAAATATTCAAAATTCATCAAAATTGCCAAAATAAAAATGTACCTATCATTTTAAATTAGCTCAGATTTCCGTGTTATTACAATCTAACCCACTTAAAAAATTTCGTCCCTGAAAAGAAACGAAGCTGAAAGTTGTTTCACAAATCAACTCAACCTTCAGTATTTTCATTACGGCTTAAGTTCTTCAACTTTTCAGTTTCTAAGAACTTTTCAAATTTTTCAAAAATTTGGCTAACACCCTAAATTTTTGAATTTTTTTGCCATAACCTCCCCTGCACCGGGAGCTTCGAGATATTTCAAATAGCCTCCAATGGCCCTCACCAATCCAAAAAGAAAAAGTAACAGCCAAGCGGCTAGCCAATCGGCTCATAATATCATCAAAAACCCAAGAAATACAATAAACATGTACCTATTTGTCGGGCAAACAATTTTATTCCTCTTCTCTATCCTCCTTGCTATGACCTGTTCAATGTAAGTACATGTATATGCATGCAAATGCAACTAATTTTCAATTCAATTCACTATTTGGTACAATTTGGCTAAATGGTTCAAATTTTAATTAATCTACCAATAATCAAACAACATAACTAGCAATCAATTTGTTGATTATCATTTCAAATTCATAACTTTGATATATAGTCAAAAATCACATTTTTGATGCCAAATCACAACAATAAGCCATATCCAGTTTTGGTTCTCACACCAATATATGGAAATATATAAATATCATACTTTCGTCACTCGAACATAAATTCTGATGACGAGTACTCAATCATCATAATCATCTTCGGCGACTAGAGAGTGACTCCATATCTATCCAGTATATTAAAACTTCGAATACCCGTGGATCAGACGTGTATGCAAAATCTTTATATATTGGATTTTCCAAATTCAATACAAATAAATATTCAAATACGTATAAAACGATTTAAAATTTCAAAACAAAAATTGTTTTCATTTTAAAAATATACTCTTCTCACTCGTTCTCGGATACTACTGATCCCATCTCTAACGAGTCATTCTTATTGGATATTACTAATCCAATCTCTGATGAATTCTTTCGTTTGGTTCTAACGTGTCTAGTTCTCCAAGCTCTGTAAACCAAAGCTCTGATACCAACTGTAACGAAAAGGAATTTCGCTCGATCTGAATCGATCGCTAAACCGACCAAGACCATTCGAAACGCCTGATTGTTTTGAGGACAAGCCACATCGGAACGCAAACAGAAGAACATTTCATTGCTTATTACAACAATTCATCAGAATACAAGAATATACAGAGTATAAATCAATATTACACATTAACTAAATATCAGAGATTACAATACATTACAGAGCAGCGGAAAAATAATACAATACACAACTAAAAGTAATACACGGATACAGAGCTTTCCGAGTATCGTTCCAACTGTAAACCAGGATCCTGTGAATATAAATCTGCAAAACCAAAACTACTAGGTCAAAATAAGGGCACCCAGAGTTTAGGTTAAAACAATAAACTCCAGGTCAGTCATGTGACTGGTGTGAGAACTAAAACATTTATAAATCTTTATTTTAAAGTTAGGTAAATCAAGGGACCACGCCGTATAACACGGAACGGGTTTCCTCCCAAGAATACCAGTGCATAAAACAACAGCGCAATGCTAAATAAAGAAAAATGAAACTATTATAAGACCCAGGTCCCATCACACAATGCAATGCAAGCCGGAGGATAGGGTTTTTACCTTATAATAGCCAAAGTATGCTTGATACGCTAAATTTCATGTTTTATTATTACTATAAATGTATTGTGTCAAAACAATTTCAATCATAAGTATCAATCATAGACGGCATAAGTGCCCCATACCACTATGTCACCATACTAGGCTCTACAATAAAAAAACGCAAAGTCATGTATTGGAAGTTGGATTTCCATCTATGAACCGAGGCAAGGGATCGTCCTCACCGGCTTCGAGACTCTCTAGCCCGAGCCTCAGGGTCAGAGCGCATCGACCCTTGGATCGTCAGAGTCGGTGCACCGATGTTGATTAAAATGCCTGAACACTGCGTTTCCCCGCCCTTTGGGACGTAAATGAGCCAAATGGCTCCATCGGCTCCACATAGTCACTGATATATCCGAGGCGCCTCGCAACAGCAACAACCACACAGGTGAAAATAATATAAATGTTAGGGCTGGTAGGTCACTGACACCACCCTAGCTAGAAGGAAACACATGCCCTCCCTTAGGTCCTCTCCCGTTTTTGGTTCACAACCGGGGTGTGAGGCTCGCAAATCAACGTTACACAAAGCTGTGCCACACAGGCGGTGCTTTGATCATCAACCACAAGACTTTGCTTTTCAACAGAAGCCTTGATCAATTGCCACTTAGGCATGCCACACAGGAAATTCACTCCAAGCGATTGATATCCATCAATATATAACCTCTGAGCTCGTACGTCTCAAAGAAGGCCGTTAAGCAAGAGAATAAATTCTCTGCTGCCAAACAGATATATATTTAATAGAAATCAATAACACAGAATAAAATCTAATGTCAGACACACAGTCCATTTACAAGTTCGTTCTGGGTCTGAACGAAACCGGAGGCACCTTGTACCTCGCATATCCATCGATCTCCAAGTACGTCTGGACGATCACCAACTGATTCCCTCCTCTTGGGTGTACAACCCAATCAAGATCATCAGTAATCACCCAAACGATGTGAAGACCTCCGGTCTTCGACCACCGTCTTCATCCTCGACACCACGTCGAATCAGTTATTCAGAATGGGATAAACTCGGTCTTTCTGAATAACTCACGTATATAATAAACAAGTGTTACACAAACGCAACATACGCCTCATTCCAATTCAGAATATTCTTTTATTCAAATATTCTTATACTTTGGGAAATGTTCCCATTAATTTTATCAAAGATAAATTCTTTAAATTTATTATTTAATCTTCTTTTGAATATCAATTCAAATTATTCGGGATTAGCGAACCACTCCACAGTAATCATTTATTTTATTTCCCAATCCCAACCTATTCATCCCATGAAGTAAAACTGGTCATACTTCATAGCTAACACCACAGTGTTATCGGTAAATTTAATTACCATTTCGAGTTCAAATCTAATTAAAGGTTTAACTATCGCCTGGAGCAAAACTGGTGATACTCCATTCTCGATTACTTCAATCTAATTAAAGATTCATTAAAACTCCACTTAGTTTTAATCTTTCCAAAAATCAATATCCTGTCTTTAACTGGGTTAAAGAACCAATGTCATCTAAAACACGGTTCACGATAAACCCAAAATCACATTCCATTAATTATCGGGTTCAAGAACAAGTGTTATTTAAAACACCGTTCATGACAAACCCAAAATCACATTTGATATTAAATACAAGGCTCTGAATATAAAATATATCGGCTTATATTCAATATCAAATTCTACGACCAACAAATATCGTATTGGAAATAAAGATATAAATATATCTTTCAAATTCCCATAACAATATCTGTATAATCACGAAATCCAACATCGAAATATTCCAAAGACAATTTCGATTCAAATCCATTTCCACTTTATATATTGGAAATTCTGGTTATTTTCAAAATCATTTCAAATCCACTTTATTTATCTCAAAAATAAATGAATTATGATTCTTGTTCATTTCGACAAAAATCTATTTTTATCTTTTCAAATATGGAAATTTTCATCCCAATTCTTCATAAATCATTTCTTATGATTTTACACAAATTATTACTATTTTTAATAATTTTATCAAGGCTCGTACAGTCGATTTCCACAAACGGCCATCGAACTGCACTTACAACGACCTTTTCCAAATTTAATTTGGACATAATTCCAAATCCAACCGTTAGATTTCAAATCTCTAATATTCGTTAGAAAGCTCTTTTCGATACGAACCCAACGGTTCCGGTTTTAGGAGAATCCGACGGTCGGATCTTCCGTAATATCCATTCGAAGTCAATGGTCGAACTTCGCGAACTACCGCGGCGCGGCGCGTTCTATTCAGGCCATTATATTATATATATAGTATATATAATATATACTTTGTCGATTTCCTTTTAAAACGTATTTTATAAATCGTTTTAAATTCGTTTTCAAAACGATTTCAACTTCCTATTCAATTTCTAATCAAAATTGAATATTCCACATCATCGATATACAAATGATAATATTTTGAAAATGTTATATTTTGAAATCACTTCCTTTTCTATATTCATTTTAAAAACGAATATAACCGATATAAATATCGTTCACGTCAAAATGTAGTCAATTTAATCAACACGGCTTTTATTTAACACATGAATGTTTATTCTATTCAACACATGAATATTTATTTTTATTCAACACGTGAATATATATTCTATTCAACACATGAATTTATATTATTCAACACATGAATTTATATTCTATTCAACACATGAATTTTCATTCTATAATATTCTTTATTTTCCAAATTAGAATGAGGCCCAATCAGTACCATATAATGTTAATTATATGGATTCCATACAACACATGTATATTATAGCAACGATAGATAGTCAACCATCATCCAGAGTGCACCACACAACTGCATAAGCATTAAATATAAATATTTAACGCTTACACAGTCTGTCAACCCATCGATTGACATAGAACTAAACAATCGGGATTAGTGTACGTCAAATATCATCCCAATACCCGTGTGGGGTTTCAAATCAACAAACACAGATTTTATTTGTGCAGTTGGGCGATGTGTAAAATTTATCGTCCCAATCAATATCAGTCAAATCAGTGTATATAAACAAATCGTCTGATTTGTTTATAAATATTTATCTTACTTCAACACATGAATATGTATTTTATTTCAACACATGAATATATATTTTTATTCAACACTTGAATATATATTTTATTTCAACACTTGAATATATATTTTATTTCAACACTTGAATATATATTTTATTTCAACGCTTGAATATATATTTTTAATCAACACATGAATATATATTTTATTTCAACACATGAATATATATTTTTATTCAACACATGAATATATATTTTATTTCAACACATCACACTATCAAATTTCACTACACAGAAATCAAACAAACAAGTCATCCATGGCCTGTGGACAACGGGTGTCGGGTGCTACTAAGCACCGTCTGCATCCTAGTATATATTTCAACTAGAATTTAAAATAAAAGTGAGGAGTTCTCACCTAGAGCTAAACCAAACACCACGACTCTTCATATGTAGAAAATCTTCGTCGTGCTCACCTTTTGTCAATTTTATTGTTCGTAGCCACTACATATACAAAAGTCACATTTTTATATCATTGCCATGTATATAAAAATCACATTTTTATAATCATTCTATATGGATAAAAATCACATTTTATACCGCTACTATATAGATAAAAATTCTATTTTTATACCACTACTAATATAATAAAAATTATATTTTTATTACTCTACATAAATAAAAATCATATTTTTTATCCTACCTATGATATAAAAATCATATTTTTATTCTTCCTATGATATAAAAATCATATTTTTATTCTTCACATATGATATAAAAATCATATTTTTATTCTCCACATATGATATAAAAATCATATTTTTATTCTCCACATATGATATAAAAATCATATTTTTATTCTTCACATGTGATATAAAAATCATATTTTTATTCTCCACATATGATATAAAAATCATTTTTTATTCTTTACAATTCTAAAAATCGTATATTAATACGACTAAGAATCTAATCTTCTCATTATTAAAAATCTTACCTTTTCAAAAGCAAAAATCAAATCTTTTTATAATTAAACATCTCAACTTTCTTTATATAAAAATCTGAACTTTTCACCTTAAAAATTCGAGCTTTTCTCATATAAAAATCCGAGCTTTTCACATTAAAAATCCAAGCTTTTCTAATGTAGTAGAATCGGATAAAAACAATGTTTTAATCTATGAAATAAAATAAAATAAAATAAAATAAAAGGACTCACTGTTTTTGAAGAGGAAGGAGGATTGGGGAGTTTTGCGTCGCTCAGGAGGGGGAGGAGGAGCTCCGGCGCTGTGGTGGGACCCTGGTGCGGCGGATGCAGCACAGTGGTGGCTGAGGGGGTACGGGTGGCGGCGCAAGGGCGGGGAAAGCCTGGGATGGCCGGCGATGGGGTATTTGGTTGTGGCGCTCATGGATAACGAAGAAAGAGGAGGGGGAAGAGAAGCGCGACGCACGAGGGAAGGGGGTGTTGCCGGAGATGGGGGAGGTCGGTGCGCCGCTGGGGGGCGCGATGGTGGGCGGCGGCGGCTAGGGCAGAGCGGCGGTGGGTTTTCTTCCTTTTTTTTAATTTGATTTTTAAAATGAACGGGGGGGAGGGGGGCTGAGAGAGTATTGAGAGGGAGAGAGGTTTTTTTATTTAATTATTTAATTTCAAAAAGCAACCTTTTATTTCGAACTTGAAATCGAATCCACCAACTGTCGTCCATAGCTAAATACCCCCATTATGAACGCAATGGGATATGTATCGTAGGCTGATTCGACTGTTTCGATCAGTTTTCGTCAAAATCAAAATATGAATCTATATATTGAATTTGAACGCACATTTTAATTTACCGGGGCCACATATTTACTCTAAAAATTTCCGAAAAATTATTCCTAGCTTCGTATTGACGATATGGTCCTAACAAAACTAATTTCGCCAAATTCCGAGACCGTTTGAAAAATGGCCATTTTCCAGTCGATTAAAATCAACTGGAACTGGTCAAATGTGTTTTCCTTCGCCACGCTCACATATTGATTCGAAAAATTACGAATTTTGGAATCTAGCAATAATTTGACATTCTGGATCCAATAAAAGTGGTTTCGTCGAAAACGAAGGTCATTTGCAAAATTCCCATTTTTAAGGGCCAGAATTCCATTGCGACTATTCTGAATTTTCAACTGGGCATAACTTTTTATCCCCGCTATGAAATTTTGATTTTTCGGATTTGTAGAAAAGATATTCTCACATAGATTCTATTATTTTCGGTTTCACCAAAATCCGGTTTATTTTGAATCCTGTACATTCGTTTGAACTTTAAAATCGAATTTTCGAACTACCGCGCCATTTTCAATTCCTTTTATAATTTAAAATAAATAATTATATTCTAACGACGACGTATATAAATATATATACGTTCTAATTCTATTCAAAATAAATTTCTCATCGTTATTATTTAAAATAAATCATTTTAAATATTCAAAATTCATCTAAATTGCCAAAATAAAAAATTTAAATTGGCTCAGATTTCCGGGTTATTACAAAATCCATATAACTGAAATTATATGGTAATTTGTTGAGTCGCATTCCGATTCAGAAATAAAGAATATTCTAAAATAAAAAATCTTTTAAAATAAAGAATATTTTAAAATAAAATGTTTTAATAATAAAAATCACATTTTTATTTTATGTATTAAGAATAAAAGAATCATGTGTTAAAACACATTTTTGTTAGATAAAAAATGTCATCTTTAACATGTAAATGAAGAAGAAAAAGAATCATGTGTTAAAATATTTTTTAGATAAAAATATTATTTTTAACATGTTAATGAAGTGAATAAGATATTCATGTGTTGAATAAAATCTTTGAACAATAAAAATATCACTTTTATTGAATGTATAAACCATATAAGATATTTATGTGTTGAATAAAATTTTGAACAATAAAAATATCATTTTTATTGAATGTATAAACCATATAAGATATTTATGTGTTGAATAAAGTTTTTGAACAATAAAAATATCATTTTTATTGAATGTATAAACCATATAAGATATTTATGTGTTGAATAAAATTTTTGAACAACAAAAATATCATTTTTACTGAATGTATAAACCATATAAGATATTTATGTGTTGAATAAAATTTTTGAACAAAACAAATATCATTTTTATTGAATGTATAACCATGTAAGATATTCATGTGTTAAATAGAATTTTTGAAAAAAAAATGATTATGCGGTTAAACTCCCTTTTTATCGATCGAGTTATTCATTTTATAATGAATAACGAAAAGAAGTGATTTCAAAATTTAATATTTTGAAAATATTATCATTTTAATATGATAAAGATATAGAATATTCAATTTTGATTTAAAATTGAAAATAAAGTTGGAATCGTTTTAAACGAATATATCAACTACTTATAAAATACGTTTTAATTGGAAATCAACGAAATATAATATATATATATATATTATATATATTTAATGTCCTGAATAGAATGCGCCACGCAGCGACCGTTCGTGAATTTCGACCATTAACTTCAAATTGATGTAGCGGGAGATCCGACAGTCGGATTCTCCTAAAACCAGAACCGTTGGGTTCGTATCGAAAAGAGCTTTCCAACGAATATAAGAAGTTTGAAATCTAACAATTAGATTTGGAATTATGTCCAAATCAAATTTGAAAAAGGTTACTGTGGATGCCGTTATTGGAAATCGACTGTACAGGCCTTGATAAAATTATTAAAAATATGGAAAAATTATGTAAAATCATAATAAGTGATTTGGAAAGATTTTGGATGAAAAATTCATATTTGAAAAGATAAAAATATTTTTTTGTCGAAATGAACTAGTTATTAATTAGAATAATAATCCAATTTTTTTAGAAATAATAAATTGGATTTGTGATGGTTTTATTATAATCAAATTTTCCAATGTATGAATTGAAGTGAAATTGGATTTTTTTGGTTTGTCATGAATGGTGTCATAAATAACACTGTTCTTAAACCTCGATGAGAAAAGAATAATTCTTTGAATTAAGATTTAATGAAGTTTTCCAATTAATTGACATTTAATTGGAATTGAATAAAATAAATTGGATTTTGGGTTTGTTGTGAGTCGTGTCTTAAATAACACTGTTCTTAAACCCAGTTGAGAAAAGAATAAATCTTTTAATTAAGATTTAAAGAAGTTACCAATTAATTAATATTCAATTGAATTGAAATGAAAGTTGATTGTGCGTTTATCGTGAACTGTGTTTTAAACGACGTTTGCTCTTTAACCCAATTGACAGTGAAAACATAATTTGGAATTTATAAATCTTTTTATTAAGATTTAATGGAAATTTTCCAAAGTAAAGTTTTTCAATTTAATATATTAAATTTGAATGGAATTCGATTCGGTAATAATCGAGATAAGCTCCTGTGAATGAACACTGTTACTATATATGGAATTTAAAAGGCTTTGCCACTATTTCATTATATTATTAGTCTGACACAGGAATTTATATCGATTATGTAATGTTATGATTTCCATGTAGATTCCATTTTGATGGAAAATTATTTTGGGTTTATCGTGAACTGTGTTTTAAATGACATTGGTTCTTTAACCGAGCTAAAGATAGGATTCATTTTCCTAAAGTTGAATAATCATTAAGTAATGATTTTTGAGATTAAAACCAAATTGGACTTTTAATAAATTTTTGATTAGTTTGAAATGGGAATGAGATAATTAAATTTATCGAATTCTTGAAATGATCGAGAATGGAGTACCACCAGTTTTACTCCAGGCAATAGTAAAATCTTTATTTAGATTTGAAACATGAAATTGTAATTAATTTTACCGATAACACAGTGGGTGTTAGATATGGAGTGCTACCATTTTTGCTTCATGGGAAGAATAGGTTGGGATTAGGATTAATAAATAAATGATTAATGCGGTAAGGTTCGCCAATCTCGACTAGTTAATAAACCTTAATTTGGTTTAGAATTAATAAAGGATAAAATAAAATCTTTTGAAATTGGTATTCAAAGGAAGATTAAAGAATAAATTTAGAAGAATTTATCTTTGATAAAATTAATGGGAACCTTTCCCTAATAATGGGAATATTCAAATAAAGGAATATTCTGAATTGGTATAAGGCGTATGATGTGTTTTTATAGAAGCCGATTATTGATTACAAAATATGCATGTTATTTGGAAAGACCGGGTTTAACCCATTCTGAATAATTACTACGACGATTAAAAGTCGAAGATGAAGATAGTGGTTGAAGACCGGAGATCTTCACATCGTTTGGATGATTACTAATGTCTTGATTGGGCTGTACACCCAAGGCAAGGTAATAAGTGGTGATCGTCCAAACGTACTTGGAGATCGATGGATATGTGAGGACCTCTCTCCTGTATTGGACATATGGGACGAGGAATAAGGTGCCTCCGGTTTCTTTCAGACCCGGAACGGACTTGTAAATGGATGTGTGTCTGACATTGAGCTTAGAGGTTATATATTGATAGACATCAGTTGTATGGCGTGAATTGTCAGTGTGGCATGCCAAGATGCAAATGATCAAGGATTTTGTTGAAAAGAAGAGTCTTTTGGATGATGATCAAAGCACAGCTTTAATTAGCATAGCTTTGTGTATAGCGTTACTTTGCGAGCCTCACACCTCGGTATGAAACAAAAACGGGAGGAGGACCTCGGGGAGGACATGCATTTCTTTCTAGCTAGAAGTGGTGTCATGGTATGGAGCCCAGACATTTTTACTTATGTGAATATTGGAAATTGAGGTACCTTGGATATTGAGTCCCTAGTGGCTCAGATTTTATGCCCCATAGGGAAAAGAAAGGTATTGTTCAGGAATTTCCAATCCACTAAAGTATTTATGGACCGGCCCTGGCACTCCAAGGTGCAGTTGCGGCTGTATCCTGAGGCTTGGGTTAGAGAGTCTCGAATTCGGTAAAGACAATACCTTGCCTTGGTTCATGATGGAAACCCAACTTCCAATACGCGACTTTTCGGTTTTAGTTGTAGAACTAGTATGGCAACATAGTAGGATGGGCTACTACGCCGTCTATGAATGATACATTTATATTTGAAGTTTTTTTTAAACACTATGCACTTATCATATCAAAATAATTTGTTTTATAGCATATCAAGCATATTTGGCTATTATAAGGTAAAACTCTATCCTCCGGCTTGCGTTGCATTGTGTGATAGGACCTGAGTCTTATAATAGCTTCATTTTTCCAAAAATCATTGCGTTATTTTATCTTAAACTAAGATTCATGTGGAGTAAACCCATTCCGTGTTATATGGCATGGTCCCATGATTTCCCCACTTTTAAAATAAAAATTAATAACTGTTTTAGTTCTCACACCAGTACTATGACTGACCTGGAGTTTATTGTTTTAACCTAAACTCTGGGTGCTCCCTATTTTCCACACGGGCAGCTAGTAGATTTGGTTTTGCCGATATTATATTCAAAGGATTCTGGGTTACAGCTGAAGCGATATTCGGAAAGCTCTGTAATCGTGTATTTCTTTCAGTTGTGTTTTGTATTATTTTTCTGCTGCTATTTAAATGTAATTTAAATCTCTGATATTTTCCAATGTATATTATTTATTCATACTCTGTTATATTCTTGTACTCTGATGTAATTGTTGAAGTAACAATGAATGTTTTGTTGTTTGTGTTCTGATGAGTGTTGTTCTCGACTCAATCCGGGCTTTCCCATAAGGGGAAGTTTGGGTCGTTTCAGCAATGTTAGAGTGTGCTTTAAATTTTAGAAAAGTGTTTTCTACGTATCAAGAAAGAGATCCATCCTATATTTAGTTGCCATCGCCAATGGATTGGGAAAGAGCCGAGTCTATATGTAAGATTTTGGAGGTGTTTAATGAAGCATCAAATGTTTTTTTCTGGTACAACTTATCTGACTTCTAACTCGTTTCTTCCTGAAATTTGGAAAATAAGCAAATTCTAAATGAGAAATCAATAGAATATGAAGGATCCTTCTTCATGAAAGGAATGTTAGATAGAATGAAAGATAAATTTGACAAGTATTAGATTGATTGGAACCTACTACTGTCCATTGCTGTTGTATTGGATCCAAGGTATAAAATGAAGCTTATAGAATTTTGTTTTCCTAAGATTTACTCTGAACTTGAATCAGAGCGGAATATAAAACTTGTTATGATTTCGTTGGAGGAATTATATTCTGAGTATGCTTCAGCTGCAAATAATAAAACATCTAAGCAGCGAAAAGAAAATACAACTAGTGGTACTTTAAAAAGGAGAAAAACAAGTGGTAGAAATGAATTTGAAACATGGGCTGATGAATCAGACGTGGTTGAGACTATATGATCTGAATTAGAGTTATATTTGAAAGAACGCCGCTGTAAATTTGATGAATCCGAAGTCTATTTTAATATTTTGGAATGGTGGAAAGTAAATGCTGCAAAGTATAAAATATTATCTGGTATGGCTCGAGATATACTCTCTATTCCGATTAGCAATGTAACCTCAGAGTCTGCATTCAGTGCCGGAGGCAGAGTATTGGATCAATTCCGAAGTTCTTTAAAGCCGGAAACTATAGAAGCTATAATCTATATAGGAGATTGGTTACGTTCAAAATATGCATTGAAAAATTTTGAGGTAAGAATTTTGTATATTTCCATGAATTATGAACTCTATTGGTAAAATGTTCAATTTTCCATCATTAGTTAAGTTCATTTGATTTACACCTTGTTGAATAGTTAACTTGTTTTAGTTATATGTAATGTATTTTAAATCATCTTAACAATATTCTTGCTTAAAATCAATTTATAATATGTAAATATTTCAGGTTAAACATGAAGAAGAAGATATGGAATCGATCAAATTTTAATAGTTTGGATGTAGTTGTTGCTGAGTCAAAGCTATGTTTTAAATCCTTAATTTTGTTGCTCTGTATATCTCTTTCAATTTCTAATATTTTAAGAAAAATAAATTATATGAATAATGCAACCTCCTTGCTTCTTTTATTGTACTACAAATTTCATTTATATTATAATTGCATGAATGATAGAAGTTCTTTTTTTTTGTAATTTTAAATTTTACTATTACATTTAAATAAATCAGTAAATGCAGTTTTTTATTTTAATGACAGTTAGGATATAACATTTTATTTTGTTGTTAAATGAATTCTCATCAAACAATAAGGATTTATCTTCTGTTATATAGCCCTAGTTTGTTGTTACAGTACTGGAAGATTGCATAAATTCTCACTATTTGATAAATATAACGATTTAAAAAATAATGTTAGAACTACATACCAATGATTTATTTTTTGTGTTCAGATGTAATCTTGTTTGGTGGTTCATTAGTTGGTATTGATTTAATGTTCATTGATTTACCGGTAAACATCCATGATCCAATCCAGTTCACATCAAGTTTAGTCCACTAATGGCTTGTGCTACTTCTTTTTACAGATATGCTGATTTTTTGAAAAGTGAAGCGATCTTTTCGTAAAAGCGTTACGTGGATTAAGGATAAGTATTCTCAGGTTCTATATGGATGGTGGTGATGCTTGATTTTTCCTTTTTGAGGTGAGACTATTAAATCCTCCCTTTTATTTATTATTTGTATTGTTCATCAATTTTTGTTGATTTAACTACTACAAAATTACAATCCATTCTGTGGTTAAAAAATGAATAAGCTTACATGTAAAAATGTCATTTCCGAACCAGTATGCTTAGTACCCAATTAATCTTCTTCTAGGTGTAACACCCCTAAGTCCCACATCGTGGAAGCCTGTGTGAAGTGGGTACTTATATAGTAGAGCCCATCTCTTACTAACGCCGAGGCCTTTTGAGGAACAAAACCCCACACCTATCCGGTGGCTAAGTTGGGGACAATATCTTGCAAGAATGATGGTGCGGGTTTTTACAGTGGTATCAGATCCAATACCAACCGGAATTGTGGCTCCTGTGTGGATCACAGCGCCTGGGTGAGGTGTTTGTGAACCAACGGGGACGTTGGGCTCTGTAGGAGGAGAGAATGTAACACCCCTAAGTCCTACATCGTGGAAGCCTGTGTGATGTGGGTACTTATATAGTAGAGCCCATCTCTTACTAACGCCGAGGCCTTTTGAGGAACAAAACCCCACACCTATCTGGTGGCTAAGTTGGGGACAATATCTTGCGTGAACGATGGTGCGGGTTGTTACACTAGGAAATGCATCTTTGTTGCCTCATGTTAAACGTGCATGTCATTTTAAAGTAAAAAAGAGATTTGGTCTTGTGTGGTTGCTTTGCTAATGTAAAAATGAGTCAATTTTACTACACATGCATATTGCAAAAGGAGACTATCTGAACTGGATAAGTAGATATCAGTTATGTTAAATTACTCTTCTTGCACCACTGGAATTTTTTATCCAGAATGGTCAACAATACATAGCACATATATGTTATAATGAAACATCTCTAATACACATACATGTACCAATAAAACATCTCTGGTATATGGCTTGTGCTACTTCTTTTTCCAGGTATGCTGATATATTGAAAATGGAAGTATGGATAGAAGGAAAGGGCGTTATTTTGCTGCTGTTTTTGTGCTCGTGCTTATTTTTTAAACTTTTATGGCCTGTACAAAAGTATTCTTTTGTTAAGGCCCAATTTTGAAGTGCACTTAATTCTAAACTGAAGCTTGTAATTTGCTCACAGCATGTGTTATTGTTAAGTCTTCCATTCCATGTTGCAGCATGACGTGCATTTTCTGAAGGTCAGTCATTCTCTTGTAGTTGTATCATTTTATTATGACCAATGCTGTTTTTATGTATGAAAAAGTATCCTTGTGGTTGTGGTCATATTTTGTTATATAATATTTTAGTTTCTGCTTATAAACGTTGTTCTATTTTATTTTTTTTGGGATCAAATCTGAAGCAAGGTCTGTTTTATGAAGTGTTGATATATTTTTTCCGAGTCCGATATGAGGTACGAATACGTTCGGTTCATGACCGATAAATCTATTGAATCGAACTCGGATTGCTTTTAAAATTCTCGGATCGGGTTTGGACAGATTCTTTTTTGTTCGATTCTTATCAAGTCGGATAAAATCTCGTCTGATACAAGTTTCAGTCCGAGTTCGAACGTCTAGATGTCCGGTCCGGTCCGCTCGATACACAGCCCTAGCCGGGTTACAAGATGTTCTTGTTGAACCCAGTGTATCCAACTTTAGAGATACACTATCGGAAGGTGGTTCCATACCTTGTCATAGTTGGAAATTCATTACCCAATAAGTGCTCGCGGTTTTGATTGTATATTATATATGTGGAGCGTGAGATGCAAGCGTTCCACTAGATTGTTATTTATTTTATTCAGACGCTATTATAATTTCAAAAGAGTTTTGATATAAAGATTATCGTTTCTCTCAAAAGGATTTTGAAAGTTAAATTCTAGTGTTTTGGATTCTCATAAGGGAAAACCTGTTCCGTGTTATACGGCGTGGTCTTCTGAGATACCGTTTATTTTCTCAAACTGTTTTAAATTGTTTACACATACCAGTCCCATGACTAACCCAAAGTTTATTTTGTTTTTTTTCACCTAAATTCTTGGGTGCCCAAATTTGTACGGGCAGTCAAGTAGTTCAGGATTTTACATATTTATCTGAAGGAGCTTGGAGGAGGAGGCTTCAGTATTAGATATTTAGATTTTATTTCGCTGTGTTGTATTTGTGATATACTCTGATAATGTATGTAAGTCCAAATATAGTTGTATTTCAAAAGTGATTATTTATATATTATATTTTATTGTGTTGCGATTATGAGATTCTGTGTTGTTGTTTCTGTACTTCTTCTATCTTTTTCTTCTTATTTCATAATCGTTCGTATTTCTGTACAATTTGGGTTGGACGTGTGGTGTATTTAGTCAATTCAGATAGTACGAATTTACGGGTTGTTACAGAAACCTTATGCCCATTTCAGTCCAACCAAATGCTCTCTCTAGGGGAGAGATTTAAATGGCACAATGAAGACCGAATAGTGCAAGTAAGTGTTATAAACTAAAAAATGACCGGAGAGAAGAAATTGGGTTTAGATCTTGGAGTAATAGTTAGGCAAGATCTAATGCACAAACTAATGCGAAAAAGAAGGAGATGAGGCGACTACAAAGAAGGAGAATAAGACTAAAGATATGGTTTGGTCAGATGAGGAAGGAAGGACGAAAGAAAGAAGTTAAGAGAGGAGAATTTAGATGCAATTTTTAGGTTTAGTCCTAGGTCTAAGTTGTACCAAAACTCCTCAATTGGTTAACCACTTTAGGTATATCGCTAGACACCAGCTGCTAAACGACCTTCAAACAAAGGTTGAACCTTGACCCTATTAGGGTCGGATTAAAATATTACTCTTCCCATATTATTTCTTAAGATTTGGCGCGATCCGAAAAATACTTATCCTCGTCATGGCGGTATAATAGAATGGTGTTAAATTCCAAACTGACCTCCAAAGAATCAAAGTAGTCTCAACAAAAGGCTGTGACCACACAATAAACAAACTCCTAAAATCAATTTAGCTAGAAATCCGTAATATAATTAAAATGAATTTATCATCTTTCCTAGCTGACGAATCAACGAACGATTTAAGAAATATAATACCTAAGCTAAATATAATTTTTCGTAGTCCATTCAAGAGAAATTTTTAGTGAATTTTTTGAAATCCAACATTTCTTATAAACTTAGGGTCTTGTATTATAAGCTTATAGCATTATTACTATCATTGTTATTTTTTTTTAAATTAAATCTTTTTGCATAAAAGATTTTTATAGAAAATAATTTAAATTCATTAAAACCCTTTTTCTTTTCCAAAACAAGTTCAAAAGTAAAATAAATCTGGATATAAGACCAAGAAATTAAAGGAAAAGTTTCTAACAAAAGAATATCTAGATTGTCGAAACCAAGTATCGAATGGATATACCTCATCATTGTGCTTCCGGACCAATACGACATATTAACACCAATTTCTCATTTATCTCCAAACCAAGAAAAGGTTTTCGAACTCCCAAATGAAACAAAAAACCAGAAATCTTGACTATCTCAGTTGTAGCTAGGTTTTCATCTAGTCACAAAGCTCAAGTCCACGGGATTCACCGTATATCGTTCTCACGCTCTCAAGAAGCTCACCGCAGGGTAAATCGAGGTTGGTAAGAAAACTTGAACTCAAAAATATTTCTTACTCCAATTCGTTTAAACCCATCTTTAATAAATAGGCCCATGACTACTACATCGTAGAAATTATTTAGAGTCAAGTGATAAAGACCAAAGAAATATAGAAAAGAAGCTCGAATATGTTCTCTCACTAAAATCTTAATTTATTAATTCAAATTATCGTTTAAACCTAAGCTCTAATACCAAACGTAACACCCCCATACTTTCTAAACCCGAATTTCAACAAAAAATGAAACTCTAACCCATCTAGGTTTGGAAATGTGAATCTAGTACTTGCAAAGCATAATCAAAGTATAATAAAACTAACTCATAGTGGACATAAGATAGGATAATAAGCATTGACGAAGGCAACTACCTTAATAGTGAATCGCCACATCAATAACAAGCATGAGAGAACAAGAACCGAAACCAAATTGGAAAACTTGCAAAGAATTGTCTTCCCCTAGATAAATTTGGGAGTTGTTATGAGGAGGGGGTTAGAACAACAACACCTGGTGAGTAGAAAATGTATAACACTGTCCATAATACACAAATGCATTCAGTTTGGTTTCACCCAAATCATATGCCCAATCAAGGCCAGTAATTCGAACCTAACCTTGCAAACATTACACATGACGATTAACTACCATAACCAAGGTAGCACTTCCTAAAGATATATTAGTGTAATATGCCGAGATAGAACTTATACACACAAATATAAAGCCTTTAAGAGTCGGGCTTTCCAACTACTTAATACCCTACTAATAAAGGGAGGGAGGGTTATAAATAACCACTTAAGGACTCACTCATAAGAATATATATATATGTGGATTCCCATGATCACTTAAGGCCTAAGGCGAACCCGTTAATCACTTAATACCTTACTAGGTGGTTTACAACACACCGTAATAAATTAGAGGACCCTAGCTATTAAGTCCTACCAATTAAAGCTTATGTCATTTGCGCAAGTTCCTAACCCACACAAGGTGAGAGATAACAAGCAGTCATTTGTTATCTACAGGCTAGGTAGACGATTAATCATCATTTATGACATTCCCTCGGAGGGTCCCTTTGTTACTATCTAGCTCGCCTTCATAGATAATCTCAAGTCACTTGATACTTCCCGTAGGATAGACAACCTATGGTACCCCTGTTGTGGTCATCTAATACCTTATCCCAAGGCGGACTTTAACCTAGTCACTTACTACCTAGAGGAAGCAGACTATCGAGGGTATTTGGGATCTAGGAACCAATTAGTTATTTAGTACTTCTTATTTATAGGGAGGTGAGCTATCTGGTCACTTAATATATGATAAAGGAAGACCTTATGACTCTACCCTTAAGGGGAAGGGTGAATATAATCACTTAATACCCGATAGGCGGATCCCACAACATAATACCTCTAATCTCGAAGTAAGCCATGCTATCGAGTTATTCCTTTTTGGTTTCTTCTTTCGTAAGGAAGGTAGCTCCTATATGCACTTAATATCTCAACACTTGAAGTAAACATTTAGGATAAATTTGCGTTGTGCAATTAATTATCGTTACGGGGTCCTATGGTTAGTGATATCTCACAGCAGTTGTACATATATCCAACTGTTGGAAAGTGCAGACTTCTATTGATTAACGCAGCCGACCTCGCATCAATAACCAACTAAGTCCATTACTTAATTTAATTAAAGATATAATTCCTAAAAATTAAACTAGAAATAAGATAAAGATGATTTTCATAAGATTCACAGTTCTAGGATATTTATTCATTTATTTACTTATTGGATTAATATTAATTATGACAATTAATACCCATAATTTTCATTAAATCCCCTTTAATTCAATTAATTATTATAATGGTCACATGCCATTAATAACCATAACGATAACATTCCTTATGGCAATGTACACTCAATTAAATTCCATAACTGTCACATGCCATTAATGACCATAACAGGCGCATTTCCCAAGGCAATAGACACCCAATTAACTCAATTGATTTCTATAACGGTCACATGCCATTAGTGACCATAATGGTTACATTTCCTGAGGTAATGGACAACATATTAAATGTCATTAATATCGGTCTCTATCATATTAATCCTATTTTTTGTAATTCCCATTTGTTTTACTATTGTAAGTCATTTATTAGTTCTTCTATATATATACATAATATAAACAATTTTGTTATATTAATTTCTCCAACATTTATTCCTATTCATTTAAAATTGAAACCTTTTGAAATTTATTTCCTTATTAATTTCCTCCACAGAATTAATGGTTATAATCTTAATTTCTCTTTTAGTCCATTTGTAACCCTTTGAATTGCAGCAATTAAATCCACATTATTGCCAACAAAATATAAGGATTACAAACATTTATTTCCATTCTTTATGGAAAATATTACTATATATCCATCACAAATGAAAAATCATTTATACTAAAACTTATAACACACGTTTACCTAACTAATAATAATAACAGCGTCATTTACGTAAATTTTGGATGGATAGGTTCATAATATAGTACTATATATATAGCGCGATACTTACGTAGTTACTAATTATTTTAAATTCTTATTATTTTGCATTCTAGTCCAAACTAACAACTTGAACAATCTTTTTGTGTTCAGTCTTGCTGAAATTCAAAATCTCATAAAAAATATTTACTATAATTCTTGTAAATTTTGCCCAAACAATTAAAAGAGGAAATATTGACACATTTCAAATCACAAGAAATAAGTTATGTTTTATTTAGAATAGATGATATAAACTACGTACAAAATATGTGAATTCACATATCTCTTCCTATATGATTTGTTAATATTTCTTATAGATTTTAAACATTGCCTTTGTATTTAAAAAAACAAAAAGGACTAATTTAAAAAATCAAGAAAACCCCCTAAACAATACCAAACACGTATAGATTTATAATTCAACATACCAAATTGCATTAATCTTACAAATTACACTCAATTTTACAAATTTGGAATAAACACTACACAAATCTATAAATATTTAAAGACTAATTTCCAGATTTAGGGTGTTCATAATAACCACAAGATATAAAGAATTGCATGCAAGTTATGAATACTTTAATTGAAAAGCATACAAACACATATCAGATTTAAAAACATATAAATTCAGATTAATGTCAATGAAGTAAATTTATGTAAATTCAGATTAACACAAACGAGTAAACCTAATATTGTTAATAATGAATAAATTTCCTATTTACCTGAAAGACATTGCAAATCCAAATCTAAACCCATCTTTTAGGTTTATATTTCCAAATCCCTACAGATCTGTAATATGTATAAAAAGGGGACAGATATACATATTCAGATTTATAGATATGAAAAAGAATTGCAAAAAGGAAAATGAGAAAGAAAATTACCTAATATGCAGAACCAACTTTTATTCACATCCCTCGATTCGTATTCTCCTATTTTTATTTTGATTGAAAGAAACTAATTTATATTTTAGAAGTTTTGGAAATGATTGAGAAGTGGAAATGGATGAGCTTCACTACTGCCACAAGAAAATATAAACAAAGAGTAAGGGGTCTAAGTCTTTATTTATGGGTGCTCAAATGATCAAGAACCATCAAATTTATTTTAAAAAAAATTAATCCATTTACATAAATATTATATAGTTTAAATCATTAGCCGCCACAGGAAATTGCGACCAATAGGTCGTAGGGGATGTCGACTGCCTGGTCGGCCTGTCTCCTATAGAGGTAGAGTAATGTAACACCCCAGGTCCATTAATGTCACTCACAAAGGGAATGCATTAATTTCTATGGAGCGTTTTAAGTAAGTATAGAACAGAAAATCACAACAAGACAGATATAAACAGTACTTGAAAATTAAAACTTTATTTCGTTGCAGCGGATAAACCCATATGTTTGATTACATCATCAAAACCATAAACCAAAGCCAAGTACATCATATCCATCTTGATAAAACAAAGTACATAAACTGAAAGACATAATCCCCAAAGTCAAAATAGCCATAAATAAAGAGAAGCTGAACTTTACTTCAGCGGTCCAAGAAATCTTCTAAAAGCAGTCCAAAATCAAGCTCCATTCGTGCTAGTACCAACCTGAGCACCTGGGGGGGAAAGGAAAGAGATGGAAAAAGGGGGGTCAGACATAAAGTCTGGCGAGTGCGATAATTATAACAATATAATTAACAAAGTACCTACGCTAAGGCATAAGTTGGAAAATAAGGAAATGATCATGAACCATTGAGTATGGCAGAGTAAACAAGGAAACAAGATGAACAACGATACCGTTAAAGCACACCTAACCCACTAAGATAAATTTACTAAACTACACCAACACTATAGGATAATTTCTATACTGCGCTACCACTAGTATACTGCACCACCACTAGTCACCCTAAGGTTGATCCCGCCTACCGACTTAATAATGATATTGGTAGTTTCGTGCACCCCTAGCTGCCTTCATAGGTGCCGTCTGCCCCTATCTCCACTAGGTGTACCCACTACCCCCAAGCGATCGGCTCCCTAACTCGTAGATACCTGTGTTGGCCCCATGGTGGGGTGTATCACTCCCCAAAGTGGCAACCCGATACCACCAAGAACGCACGGCTTATACCTACACGATGCAACAATGTCTTACCTACCAGCCCGGGTCCACACACGCATATGAACCCGTTGGACTTGCGTTGCCACTGCTAACCCGGTTTGGCCTCTTACAGTTAAGCCTAGTATGCGTGTCCCGTCCTCGACTTGGGTCGAGCCCACAAAGATACGTATGGGTTACTGGTTGAAACGGGCCCCCATTACTTTGACACAAGCTATCCACCTAAGCTTGGTCCCCTCTAGTACATCCCACTTAACCCACTTCTTATTCATGTTTCAATTTGGTTAAGTGTTTCTAATCGTATTTCCAAATGCCACCCAAGGCACCCACTAGATTCCACATGCCACCCAAGGTACCCACTTAACTCCCTCATGTCCCACTACATGCTTATCTGGTTAAGTGTTTCTTAATTCATTAAGACCGTATCCTCATAAAGACCTCTCACATTAGACTGGCATTTGTGGCAGCTGGATTTTCCGGGCGGGTCCGGGCAGTCTTACACCACAAAAGAGCCTAACCTCGTGTCTTTACAATTGTTACGCATTTAGTTTATGCCTAAGACCTCTCACATTAGACTGACATTTGTGGCAGCTGTATTTGCCGGGCGGGTCCGGGCAGTCTTACACCACAAAAGAGCCTAACCTCGTGTCTTAGACGATTAATTACTCCTAATTAATCATTCCCCAATTTGAATTACTTTCCCTATTCAAATTATCAATCAATTCCAAATTTAACGATGTCCATAATTGACTCAATTATATCCATCCATTTATGGTATGTAAAATCATACCAATTTCACCACAATTTTATTTTATGCCTTTTAAGGCATTTATGCCAATTAAATATTAATATTATTCCCTTTTTCCCCACGTAGTACGTTTGTTCGTTCAACGTAAAAATATATGTTAGACTCGAATAGTCTAACTCATGAAATAAAAGAAAACATCACAATATATACACATAATTAAAACATAGATCTAACATAGGGGTGAACTTGCATATGTGAATGATGTTCTACACCTAAAACTTGCATAGGCCAAGATTACAACTTGCATAAACAACATATGTCATGGATCCAAATTTAAAGGTGTGAACTTGATGAGAAAATGGCCACAAACTTGCATAAACATCATATGTCATAGATCTATATCTAAAAGGGGTAAACTTGCATAGGTAATAACATAACATGATTCATATCCAACTCATAAACTCACATATGTGATCGTAACAATGGTGTAAACAAGTATCTAACATGTAAGTTATCATGTAGAATTTAGCATATGTCATAGCCTAACTTTCAATTAAATTTCACATAAACTAGGTGCCATAGCCATGTAAGGTCACATATAATTCTTCCCAAACTTATATATGGTTCATGTTTGAATCAACATCTAAACTTTCCTACATATGATTTATCATATGAATCAATATCACAAACTAGCATAAGAAACATGACGATTTGATTGTATATAAAATTACAACATGGATGATAGCAACATAACTTTACATCGTAAATGATAGCATCATAACATAACATCATAGATATCATAATCCTACAACATAATTACAACATGCAATCAATACTTCATATCACATCCATACAATCCGCGTTATAACTTAATCTAATTAAATTACTAATTATCTTGTTAAAACTATCGAACTCACAACTCAAAAGTAGTCTTGAGTTCTGAATTCTGATTTCTGGAGTTGAATTAGCGCTCCATTGATGAAGATTCGCTGTTAGGGTTGAATAGTTCTGATTTGGTTCGTTGTTCTTCCTCTTAATTTGGTGGCGGCTGCTCTAGGGTTCAAGACAACAGCATGACGGCCATAGTTTTAGTTTTAGTTCTGATTTAGGGTTTGAGTCTATGGGTCTTTTTATAGAGTTATGAATTAATTTAAGCCGTCGGATGATCTTAGGGTTAATCAAAACCATTCAATCATGATAGGGTGATGAGTCAGCCCTAATGACTCAGCAAGGAGTCAGAAAGGACTCAACAACACGGGTCAGCCTGAACCAGAAAGCTGTGCAGGCTCCTGCCTCGGCCTGGGCGCACTTGGCAGGTGCGCCAGTGTAAATATGTACTGGCGCACTTCCCAAGTGCACCAGTGCATTTTTTTTCTACCTTTGCCACCACCTTTCGTTCGTCCATAACTCTTTCATCCGGTACTCGTTTCCCGCAAACATGGACTCTATTTCAACCAGAATTCCGAGATGAACACAATGGCGCAACCCCGTTCCCTTAATTCTCATGTCTGAGAATAATTATTCTTTAATCTAGTTAATTCGATTATTCAAAAATCCGGGGTGTTACATTCTCCCCTCCTTAAAGGATTTCGCCCCCGAAATCTCCAAGTTAAAGAGAATGCATATCCTACCATCCAACAACCATCTACTCAACCATCAAACACGGGCATCCATTGTCCTTATAAAATTTCTAATGCTGTATGAACATATGCAAAAAGTGTGTGTATATGTTCCTTGTCTAATGCAAAATCAGGCGGTCTACTGATTCAGTTGACCTCCTTAATGCAAACCATGACAGTGCCATGCGTCCATTATGTATGCGAAAGAACCCTATCGATACATATTATTTCTACATGTGTGCACAACCATTCACCAAAATGCAACATCCATATGTTGGTACAACCATTATACATCCATTACTTAAATATGTACACACATTTATATGCAATATGCAATATGAAGTGACTGAGCCGATCTAGTGCCTAAAGTGTGTGTATATGCATCCACGAGCAACCACTAGCAAACACTTGCATCCACTTGCATCCATCATACATAACATGTCTCAAACACATGTTTCAACCATAGGACTACCCTATCTAAAGGTCAAAGATACTAGCGAGAATACATACTAAAGATAAGATAAGTACAAGATAAGCGATAAAGGAGAAATTAAAAGACATACCCTCGAAAAGAAAAGGGTATAATGAACGCATCTTCGCTTCCGTCTCCCAAGTAGTGTTGCTCTCATCATCTCCCCATTGCACTTTGACTAGTTTGACCTCTCGATTCCTCAACTTCTTAATCTCCGACCCAAGAATGAGCGTAGGAGCTCGTCGAATCATTGCATCACGCTCGATCTCCACCTCTCTAAGCAAGCTCGGCTCTACCACTTCCGCGGTCTCGTGTAAGCACTTCCTCAAATGTGATACATGGAATATGTCGTGTACACCACTAAGTCTCTCGGGCAACTCCACTCTATACGCCATCTACCCAATCCTTTCCTTAATAGGAAACGGCCCTACGAACCTTGGTGCTAACTTCCCAACGGACCCAAAGCGAACGACGTTCCGTAATGGGGACACCTTGACAAAGACCATGTCCCCAACATCAAACTCAAGATCTGACCTCCTCTTGTCCGCATAAGATTTTTGCCTATCTTGCGCCGTCTTCATCCATCTTCGAATCAAATCGATCTTCTTTGAAGTCTCTCTAATCATATCGGGTCCAAGCAAGATCTTATCTGTAGACTCCAACCAACATGTAGGCGAATGACACGACCGTCCGTAGAGAGCTTCGAACGGTGCCATGCCAATACTAGACTGAAAGCTGTCATTATATGCGAACTCTACCAACGGAAGATGTTCCTCCCATGTACCTTCGAAATCTAAGACACATAATCTCAATAGGTCCTCTAGAATACGATTCACCCTCTCGGTCTGGTCGTCCGTCTGAGGATGATATGCGGTGCTCAAACATAACTGAGTCCCTACCGCCTCTTGCGAGCTTTTCCAAAATTCGCTTGTGAAAATAGGATCGCGGTCGCTCACTATGCTAGAAGGAACACCGTGCAAATGAACTATTTCTCGAATGTATACAGAGGCTAACCATGGAGCAATCCTCTTACCCTTCACGGGAATGAAATGGGCGCTCTTAGTAAGTCTGTATACCACCCTTCCTCGATCTCGGTAATCCGTCAATAAAGTCCATCGAGACGCTTTCCCACTTCCATTGTGGGACCTCCAATGGGTGAAGCAATCCACCGGGTTTCTTTTGCTCCGCTTTACTTGTTGGCACACCAAGCATCTAGCGACATACTCAGCCACATCTTTCTTCTTGCCGGCCCAAAAGTAAACTCGTCTCATGTCCATGTACATCTTGTCCCCGCCGGGATGAATGGTCATCTTCGAACGATGGGCATCATCAAGAATGGTCTTCCTCAAATTCTCGTCCCGTGGTACACAAAGTCTACCGTCCCTACGCAACCAACCCTTATCATCTAGGGTATACCTATGGAGATGGCTCAATGACTCCCCTCTTTTGAGCTTTTCTACTAACTCAACCAACTGTGGGTCGTCTCGCTGTGCCTCACCAATCTGTCCCAAAAGCATAGGTCTGACCTCTAAGGATGCTAGTAAACCAGGTACGAAATCAATGGAAGGTGTGAAGTCAAACGTAGAGATGAACTCTAAGCTTCACCGCTCAACAAACAATGGACTCAAGGATAACCTTTTTCTACTTAAGGCATCTGCCACCACGTTACCCTTGCCAGGGGTATATGCTATCTCGAAGTCGTAGGATGCTAATAACTCCATCCACCTTTGCTGCCTTAAGTTCAAGTCCTTCTGAGAGAATAAGTATTTTAGCGATTTGTGGTCAGTGAACAATTCGAATTTCTTGCCAAGAAGATAACGACGCTAAGAGTTAAGCGCAAAAACAACAGCGGCCAACTCTAGTTCATGTGTAGGGTAATTTCTTTCATGCACTCTCAACTGCCTTCCACCATAGGCTATTACCCTTCCTTCTTGCATTAATACTGCGCCTAGTCCTGTCCCACAAGCTTCGGTATAAACGGTAAATGGCTTACTCCCATCTGGCAACACTAAGACTGGGGATGTGGTCAAAGCTCTCTTTAAACATTGGAACGCATCATCACAATCTACGTCCCACGTGAAAACTAAGTTCTTCTTCGTCAAGCGTGTTAATGGAGATGATATTTTTGCGAAGTCTCTGATAAACATCCTAGAGTAGCCAGCCAACCCTAAGAAACTCCTCACCTCGGTAGCATTTTTAGGAACCTTCCAATCTTGGATGGACACTATCTTCGCGGGATCCACGGCTATTCCTTCCTTGGAAACCACGTTCCCTAAGAATCACACTTCCTTCCTCCAAAAGTGACATTTAGAAAATTTAGCTTTAAGGCTATGCGCTCGAAGAGTCTCCAACACTTCCCTAAGATGTAGGGCATGCTCTTCCTCGCTTTTAGAAAAGATCAAGATGTCATCTACAAAGACTACCACGAATTTATTAAGGTACTCCCTAAACACCCTACTCATCAAATCAACAAAGTATGCGGGGGCATTTGTCAAACCGAAGGGCATCACCAGCTACTCGAAGAAACCGTCTGGAGTCCTAAAGGCAGTCTTGTCTATGCTATCCTCAGCCACTCTCAACTGATGGAAACCAGTGGCTAAGTCCAACTGCGAAAACACAGAGGCGCCAACTAATTGATCGAAAAGATCTTCAATCCTCGGCAGTGGGTGTCTATTCTTTTTAGTAAGCTTATTAAGTTCTCTATAGTCCACACAAAGTCTAAGGGACCTATCCGCCTTCATGGCAAATACTACTGGAGCACCCCACTCCGATATACTACGTCTGATGAACCCCTTCTCAAGCAATTCTTTCACTTGCTTACTGAGTTCTCTTCTCTCTCTTGGAGCCATGTGGCGCACTGGCAATGCAACTGGCTTTGCATTGTCCACTAGATATATTCGAAAGTCTATCTCACGTTTTGGGGGTAAACCCCTCACCTCATTGAAGACATCAGCATATTCACGGACTACAGGAACAAAATGCAAATCATCATCGGATGCGTCAAGGGATTCTAGGTAACTAAGCATTACTGGACCTCTAGGGTCACAAGAAATATCAAGGGTCTTTCCGGAACGAGTCAAAAATCTAACTACCCTTCTTTCACAATCTAGGATGGCCCTATATCTAGTTAGCCAATCCATACCTAGAATTAAACCGTAGCCTATGAAGCCAAGCACAAAAGCGTTGCACTCAAACTCAACGCCCAATAAAAACACTCTCAAATCCCGACAAATCATAGAAAGATGAGCCGAACCACCAATAGGATTTGAGACTACTAAGGGATCAGTAACGAGACTAGTATCTAGGTGCATTGTTTCAACTAATGATGTAGAAATAAACGAATGCGATGCGCCAGAATCGAATAAAGTACGGACATGATGGTCAAATAGAAAAACTAAACTTTCAACGGAAATTGCTCTACCTCGTTCTTGCAGCGGTGGGACCACAAGAGCCTGAACTTGTCCCCTTGCCTGCCCGGGTGCCATATGAGCTTGCACCTGTCCTCCCGAGGTAGACCCTGCCCTCTGCCCTTTCTTTGGGCAGTCCTTAATAAGATGTCCCGCTTCGCCACAGTGGAAACAACCAGTCTTCTTTTTCTTCCTACAATCTTTGCTTAGATGGCCGAGTGTCCCACAGTTAAAGCATTTCTTCTTCCCCTTAGCATTGTTGCCTTTGCCACCCTTCTTGTTCTGTTGCTGTTGTTGCGGCTTCTTTTGATCCCCTTTCTTCTCGGTTACCTTATTAGCATTGGCGCCCTTCTCCTCTTCATGCATGAGTGCCATGTCAACTAACCTCTCAAAGGTAGCCTCCATAGGAATGTGGGTCATAGCTAACCCATGAAGCGGCTCGTTTAAACCCTTAACAAATCTTAAAGCCTTCTTTTCTAGAGTATTCACTAAGTCTAAGCCAAACCTTGACAATTGGTTGAATTTGTTAACGTACTCTTTCACCGATAAATTCCCTTACTTTAGTGACAAAAACCTTTCCATGTATAGATTCTCTTTAGCCCGCGAGAGAAACTTCGCCTCAAACCTCTGCCTAAAATCTAGCCATGTATCAACTGGGCGACCCCCATTAGTGACCTCCCACCAAAACGAGGCCTCATCCTTCATTAGCCAAGCAGCTAGCTGGACTTTTCTTCCATCATCCACTTCAAAAATTCCAAATAATTCTTCCACCTCCTTTAGCCAGTTACGAGCTTCAACAAATGTCTCCGTCCCGTGAAAATGTTTTCCACCCATTGCCCGAAAGTCCTAACATATCTTTGCGAAATTATCGACACGAGGAGGAGGATTTGCTGGACCTGCGGCGGCGGCCCTAGCCTCAAGATATTGATGAAACCAACCGGGCACATGAACGCCCTTTGGTATCTCAGATGCTTTAGACATGCTGAAACGAAAAAGGAAAGATTCAATACAAAAAGGACTGAAGGAAATATATATGGCTCTTGGGGTTATGCTTTCCAAAATATACTTTTCTCTTGAAAATACTTTCCTTAAATCATACTTTTGAAAGTACTTTATAAAAATTGCTTTGAAAAATAATTTTTCAAAAATTCATATCTGTTCTGGTAACCTTCAGCTCTGATACCACGAGTAACACCCCACGTCCATTAATGTCACTCACAAAGGGAATGCATTAACTTCTATGGAGCATTTTAAGTAAGTATAGAACAGAAAATCACAACAAGAGAGATATAAACAGTACTTGAAAATTTAAAACTTTATTTCGTTGCAGCGGATAAACCCCTGTAACAACCCGCACCTCCGTTCACGCAAGATATTGTCCCCAACTTAGTCACCGTATAGGTGTGGGGTTTTATTCCTCAAAAGGCCTCGGCTTAGTTTCAAGATCTGTCAACACATGGCGTTGCCACACAGGCTGAGCCAACCTCCCTACTAACACCGATATTGTCCCTACTTTGCCACCTCTTAGGTGTAGGATTTTCCATCACTATGCCTCGACATTAGTAAGACATGGACTATACTATATAAGTACCCACTTCACACAGGCTTCCACGATGTGGGACTTAGGGGTGTTACATTCTCCCCTCCTACAGAGCCCAATGTCCCCGTTGGCTCACAAACACCTCACCCAGGCGCTGTGGTCCACATGGTATACTGGGCTTGATTTTGGACTGCTTTTAGAAGATTTTTTGGACCACTGAAGTAAAGTTCAGCTTCTCTTTATTTATGGCTATTTTAATGTTGGGGATTATGTCTTACAGTTTATGTATGTTGTTTTATCAAGATGGATATGATGTACTTGACATTGGTTTTGTAATCAAACATATGGGTTTATCCGCTGTAATGAAATAAAGTTTTAATTTTCAAGTACTGCTTTATATCTGTCTTGTTGTGATTTCTGTTCTATACTTACTTAAAATGCTCTATGGAAGTTAATGCATTCCCTTTGTGAGTGACATTAATGGACGTGGGGTGTTACATGTGGTAACCTTCAGCTCTGATACCACGTGTAACACCCAACGTCCATTAATGTCACTCACAAAGGGAATGCATTAACTTCTATGGAGCGTTTTAAGTAAGTATAGAACAGAAAATCACAACAAGACAGATATAAACAGTACTTGAAAATTTAAAACTTTATTTCGTTGCAGCGGATAAACCCACATGTTTGATTACATCATCAAAACCATAAACCAAAGTCAAGTACATCATATCCATCTTGATAAAACAAAGTACATAAACTGAAAGACATAATCCCCAAAGTCAAAATAGCCATAAATAAAGAGAAGCTGAACTTTACTTCAGCGGTCCAAGAAATCTTCTAAAAGCAGTCCAAAATCAAGCTCCACTGGTGGTAGTACCAACTTGAGCACCTGGGGGGGGGGGAAGGAAAGAGATGGAAAAGAGGGGGTCAGACATAAAGTCTGGCGAGTGCGATAATTCTAACAATATAATTAACAAAGTAACTAGGCTAAGGCATAAGTTGGAAAATAAGGAAATGATCATGAACCATTGAGTATGGCAGAGTAAATAAGGAAACAAGATGAACAACGATACCGTTAAAGCGCACCTAACCCACTAAGATAATTTTACTAAACTACACCAACACTATAGGATAATTGCTATACTGCGCTGCCACTAGTATACTGCACCACCACTAGTCACCCTAAGGTTGATCCCGCCTACCGACTTAATAATGATATTGGTAGTTTCGTGCACCCCTAGCTGCCTTCATAGGTGTCGTCTGCCCCTATCTCCACTAGGTGTACCCACTACCCCTAAGCGATCGGCTCCCTAACTCGTAGATACCCGTGCTGGCCCCACAGTGGGGTGTATCACTCCCCAAAGTGGCAACCCAATACCACCAAGAACGCACGACTTACACCTACATGATGCAACAACGTCTTACCTACCAGCCCGGGTCCACACACGCATATGAATCCGTTGGACTTGCGTTGCCACCGCTAACTCGGTTTGGCCTCTTACAGTCAAGCCCAGTATGCGTGTCCCGTCCTCGACTTGGGTCGAGCCCACAAAGATACGTATGGGTTACTGGTTGAAACAGGCCCCCATTACTTTGGCACAAGCTATCCACCTAAGCTTGGTCCCCTCTAGTACATCCCACTAAACCCACTTCTTATTCATGATTCAATTACATGTTTCAATTTGGTTAAGTGTTTCTAATCGTATTTCCAAATGCCACCCAAGGCACCCACTAGATTCCACATGCCACCCAAGGCACCCACTTAACCCCCTCATGTCCCACTACATGCTTATCTGGTTAAGTGTTTCTTAATTCATTAAGACCGTAACCTCATAAAGACCTCTCACATTAGACTGGCATTTGTGGCAGCTGGATTTGCCGGGCGGGTCCGGGCAGTCTTACACCACAAAAGAGCCTAACCTCGTGTCTTTACAATTGTTACGTATTTAGTTTATGCCTAAGACCTCTCACATTATACTGACATTTGTGGCAGCTGGATTTGTCGGGCGGGTCCGGACAGTCTTACACCACAAAAGAGTCTAACCTCGTGTCTTAGATGATTAATTACTCCTAATTAATCATTCCCCAATTTGAATTGCTTTCCCTATTCAAATTATCAATCAATTCCAAATTTAACGATGTCTATAATTGACTCAATTATGTCCATCCATTTATGGTATGTAAAATCATACCAATTTCACCACAATTTTATTTTATGCCTTTTAAGGCATTTATGCCAATTAAATATTAATATTATTCCCTTTTTCCCCACGTAGTACGTTTGTTCGTTCAACGTAAAAATATACGTTAGACTCGAATAGTCTAACTCATGAAATAAAAGAAAACATCACAATATATACACATAATTAAAACATAGATCTAACATAGGGGTGAACTTGCATATGTGAATGATGTTCTACATCTAAAACTTGCATAGGCCAAGATTACAACTTGCATAAACAACATATGTCATGGATCCAAATTTAAAGGTGTGAACTTGATGAGAAAATGGCCACAAACTTGCATAAACATCATATGTCATAGATCTATATCTAAAGGTGTGAACTTGATGAAATAATGGCCACAAACATGCATAAACATCATATGTCATAGATCTATATCTAAAAGGGGTAAACTTGCATAGGTAATAACATAACATGATTCATATCCAACTCATAAACTCACATATGTGATCGTAACAATGGTGTAAACAAGTATCTAACATGTAAGTTATCATGTAGAATTTAGCATATGTCATAGCCTAACTTTCAATTAAATTTCACATAAACTAGGTGCCATAGCCATGTAAGGTCACATATAATTCTTCCCAAACTTATATATGGTTCATGTTTGAATCAACATCTAAACTTTCCTACATATGATTTATCATATGAATCAATATCACAAACTAGCATAAGAAACATGACGATTTGATTGTATATAAAATTACAACATGGATGATAGCAACATAACTTTACATCGTAAATGATAGCATCATAACATAACATCATAGATATCATAATCCTACAACATAATTACAACATGCAATCAATACTTCATATCACATCCATACAATCCGCGTTATAACTTAATCTAATTAAATTACTAATTATCTTGTTAAAACTATCGAACTCACAACTCAAAAGCAGTCTTGAGTTCTGAATTCTGATTTCTGGAGTTGAATTAGCGCTCCTTTGATGAAGATTCGCTGTTAGGGTTGAATAGTTCTGATTTGGTTCGTTGTTCTTCCTCTTAATTTGGTGGCGGCTGCTCTAGGGTTCAAGACAACAGCATGACGGCCATAGTTTTAGTTTTAATTCTGATTTAGGGTTTGAGTCTATGGGTCTTTTTATAGAGTTATGAATTAATTTAAGTCGTCAGATGATCTTAGGGTTAATCAAAACCATTCAATCATGATAGGGTGATGAGTCAGCCCTAATGACTCAGCAAGGAGTCAGAAAGGACTCAACAACACGGGTCAGCCTGAACCAGAAAGCTGTGCAGGCTCCTTCCTCGGCCTGGGCGCACTTGGCAGGTGCGCCAGTGTAAATATGTACTGGCGCACTTCCCAAGTGCGCCAGTGCATTTTTTTTCTACCTTTTCCACCACCATTCGTTCGTCCATAACTCTTTCATCCGGTACTCATTTCCCGCAAACTCGGACTTTATTTCAACCAGAATTCCGAGACGAACATAATGGCGCAACCCCATTCCCTTAATTCTCACGTCTGAGATTAATTATTCTTTAATCTAGTTAATTCGATTATTCAAAAATCCGGGGTGTTACAAGTAATTTATGGTAATATTAATTACTAGTTAATATATATTGCTGATTAATTATTTTTCATCCGTTTTCGTATTTCGTCTATAACTTTTTCATGCAGACTCCTTTGCGAAGTTCCAAATATGAAAGCTGACCATGATTCCATTAAGAATACAACATTGCGAGTTTTGTGGTTAGATTCCATCATTTTCTCAAATTCCCTTTTCGGAATTTAACTAAATAACTAATTTAACTAACGCCAAATTTCCAAGGTGTAACAACCCAGAAAATCTGAGCCAATTTAAAAAAATTATTTTGGCATTTTTAAAGAATTTTGAATATTTAAAATGAATTATTTTAAATAATAACGACAAGAAATTTATTTTGAATAGAATAAGAATGTATATATTTATTTGAATCGAAGTTAGAATATAAATATTTTATTTTAATTATAAAAGGAATTGAAAATGGCGCGGTAGTTCGAAAATTCGATTTCAAATTTCAGATGAATGTGCAGGATTCAAAATAAATCGGAATTTAGCGAAACCAAAATTATTAGAATCTATTTTAAAATATCTTTCCGATGAATCCGAAAAATTAAAATTTCATAGCGGGACTAAAAAGTTATGTCCAATTGAAAATTCAGAATAGTCGCTATGGAAAATATAGCCCTTAAAAATGGATATTTTGCAAACGACCTCCGTTTTCGACGAAACCACTTTCGTTGGATCTGGGATGTCAAGTTACTGCAATATTCCAATTTTCATAATTTTTTGAATCAATATGTGAGCGTGGCGAAGGAAAACATGTTTTGACAGTTTTAGTCAATTTGGATCGACCAGAAAATGGCCATTTTTCAAACGGTCTCTAAATTTGACGAAATTAGTTTTGTTAGAACTGTATCGTCAATACGAAGCTAGAAAATATTTTTTCGGAGTTTTTAGAGTCCGTATGTGACCCTAGTAAATTTAAATGTGCGTTCAAAAATCAATATAAAGATTTATATTTTTATATTTTGATTTTGATGGAAACTGATCGAAACAGCTAGGTTGGCTTGCGATACAAATCCCATTATGTTCGGAATGGGGGTAATTAGCTAGGGACGAATGTCGGTGGGTTCGATTCCGAGTTCGAAAGAAAAGGTTACTTTTTGGATTTAAAATAAATTAAATATATATATTATTATAATCAGTCAAAGCCCTTTATCTCTCCTCCTCCTTTTTACTTCTTAGTCAAACCCGCTACTTCAAAAGAAAAAAAACAAATGACAGGGGAGGAACCGCCGCCGCGGGCCTTCAGCGGCGGCGCCACTAACGATGCCCCCCCTCTCCATCTCTCCTTCTTCCCCTCCTCTTCTCCTTCCCACTCCCCCTTCTGCTCGGCGCGAACCTCCAAACACCCCCACGTCCTAACTCCAAGCCCGACGCTGCCTGCCCCTCCGGCCCTCTACCAAGCTCCGGCGCGAGCCACATTAGCTCCCCCTCCCTCCAAAATTTCCAATGTAAGTTTTTATTTATTTATTTATTTTAATTTATTATAAAAAAAATCGGTTGATATTTATAAAAGATCTGATTTTTAATAAGGGAAAAAGTTAGATTTTTGATTAGAAAAAGAATAGGATTTTATTTACATTTTTATATAGAGAAAGATTATATTTTTATAATAGGAAAAGGATATATCTTTAAATATTAAAAGAATTGATTTTTATAGTGAATTCATGGAGATAAAAACGCGGTTTTTATAAGGTATGTAGCGGCAAAAAATCTAAATTTTATAATATGGACTTCGCTATAAAGGTGGGATTTTTATGTTATGAACTTCAGTATAAAAATATGATTTTTATATTATAGGAATAATAAAAATATGATTTTTATATTATAGGAATAATAAAAATATGATTTTTATATTATATAGATAATAAAAATTTGATCTTTATATATGTAGCGATAGGATAAAAATACGATTTTTATATATGAAGTGGTGATATAAAAATTGTATTTTTATCATATATGTAATAAAGTAAAAATACGATTTTTATTGTTTGAAAGGTTAAATAAAAATGTGATTTTTATCCATATAGCATTGAAATAAAAATGTAATTTTTACAATGAACAGCGGGAAAAGATCGCAGTGGAATTTTGGGCAAATCTGAACCGTTCAGGAATAGAGTATGGCGGAGTGGATCCCAGAGGTGAGAACTCCTCACTTTTATTTTATTTTATAGTTAAAATATATACTAGGATGCAGAAGGTGCTTAGCAGCACCCAACACCCGTCGTCCACCGACCATGGATGACTTGTTGTTTGTTTGATTTTGTTGTGAAAATTGATTGTGCGATGTGGAATGAAATAAATATTTTATAGTTAAAAATATAATTTTTAATGTATATATGAATAAAATAAATATTCATAAACAAATCGGACGATTTGTTTATGTACACCCATTTGACTGATATGGATTGGGACGATAGATTTTACACATTGTCCAACTGCACAAATAAAATTCATTATTTGTTGAGTGAAACCCCACACGGGTATTGGGATGATATATGACATACACTAATTCCAATATTTAGTTGTATGTCAATCGATGGGTTGACAGACTGTTATAAGCGTTAAATATTTATATTTGATGCTTATGCAGTGTAGAATGCACTTTGGATGATTGTTGACTGTATTTGATTGTTGTTGTATACATGTGTTGTATGAAATCCATATAATCAACATTATATGGTAATTGACTATGTCTGATTCTAGTTCAGAAAGAATGAATATTTTTAAAATAACGAATATTTTATAATAATAAATATTTTAAAATAATATTTAGTAAAAAATCAAAATCTGATTTTGATGTCCGATTTGGGATGGACACGAATATATTTAAATATATAAAGCCGTGTTGATTAGATTAACGCCATTTTGACGTGAACGATATTTATATCGATTTTATTCATTTTTATAATGAATATTGAAAAGAAAAATGATTTCGAAATCTAATGTTTTGAAAATACTATCATTTATATATCGATGATATGGAATATTCAATTTCGATTTGAAATTGAATATGAAGTTGAAATCGTTTTGAAAACGAATTTAAAACGATTTATAAAATACACTTTAAAAGGAAATCTATGAAATATATATTATATATATTATATATATAGTATAATGGCCTGAATAGAACGCGCCGCGCTACGGCAGTTCGTGAATTTCGACCATTGACTTCGAATGGACGTTACTGGAGATCCGACCGTCGGATTCTCCTAAAACTGGAACCGTTGGATTCGTATCGAAAAGATCTTTCTAACAAATGCAAGAAATTAGAAATCTAATGGTTGGATTTGGAATTATGTCCAAATCAAATTTGGAAAAGGTCGCTGTAAGTGCAGTTCGATGGCCGTTTATGGAAATCGACTGTACGGTCCTTGGTAAAATTATTAAAAATACCAATAATTTGAGTAAAATCATAATAAATGATTTGGAAAGATTTAGGATGAAAAATTCCACATTTGAAAGGATAAAAATATATTTTTATCAAAATGAACTAGTTATTAACTAGAAAATTAATTCATTTATTTTTAGAATTTGAATATAAGCCGATATATTTTCTATTCAGAGTCTTGTATTTAATATCAAATTGGATTTTGGGTATGTCGTGAATGGTATCTTTAATAATATTGTTCTTAAACCCAATGGAGTAAACAAAATTAGAAACTGACGGGAGATTAGTTAAGTTGAATGGTTTCCTGGGTATTGATCTGATGTTGGTTTCGGCCTTTGGGGTTAATACTTAGGGAATTGTTCTCTTATTAATTAACGGTTAGAGACTGATGGGATTTTGGGTTTGCTGTGAACTATGTTTTTAACGACATTCGTTCTTTAACCCGCTTTACAGTGAAACGTGATTTGGAATTTATAAATCTTTTTATTAAGATTTAACGGGAACTTTCCAAAGTAAAGTTTTCCAACTTAATATATTAAATTGGAATTGAAGGGAATTCAATTTGATAATAATCGAAATGAAATTATGTGGAGGAAGATTATTAATACATATGGAATTTAAAAGGATTTTTTGTTATTCCATTTATATTATTGGTCAGATACGGAAATGGAAGTCGATTATAAATTGATTTGTTTTTCTGTGAAGATTCCATAATTAATGGAATGCGATTTGGGTTTATCGTGAACAGTGTTTTAAAATAAAGCTTGTTCTTTAACCCGATTAACAATGGAATGAGGTTTTGGATCATCGTGAATGGTATCTTTAACAATAATGTTCTTAGACCCAATGGAGTTAAGAAAATCAGAAACTAACTAGAGATTAGTTAAGTTGAATGGTTTCCTGGGTATTGACCTGATGTTGGTTTCGGCCTTCGGGGTTAATACTTAGGGAATTGTTCACTTGCTAATTTACGGTTAGAGGCTGATGGAATGGAATGTGATTTTGGGTTTATCGTGAACCGTGTTTTAAATGACATTGGTTCTTTAACCCAGTTAAAGACAGGATATGATTTCCCAAGTTAAATAATCATTAATATTGATTTTTGGGAAGATTAAAACCAAGTGGACTTTTAATGAATCTTTAATTAGATTGAAATGGAATGTGATAATTTAAATTATCAAATTTGGGGAAAAAAAGAGAATGGAGTATCGTCAGTTTTACTCCTAGCGATAGTTAAATCTTTAACTAGATTTGAATGTGAAATGGTAATTAAATTTACCGATAACACTATGGTGTTAGATATGGAGTATGATCAGTTTTGCTCCATGGGATGAATAGGTTGGGATTGGGAAATAAAATAAATGATTACTTCGGTGTGGTTCGCTAATCCCGACTAGTTTGGAAACCCTTAATATGGTTTGAATTGACATCCAAAGGAAGATTAAAGAATAAATTTTAAAGAATTTATCTTTGATAAAATTAATTGGAACCTTTCCCAAAGGATGTGAATATTTGAATGAAAGAATATTCAAAATTGGAATGAGGCATATGTTGTGTTTTATAGCACTTGTTTATTATATACGCGAGTTATTCGGAAAGGTCGGGTTTATACCCATTCTGAATAACTGATTCGACGATAAGTCGATGATGAAGACGGTGGTTAAAGACCGGAGGTCTTCACATCGATTGGATGATTACTGATGTCTTGATTGGGCTGTACACCCAAGATGAGGTAATAAGTGGTGATCGTCCAGACGTACTTGGAGATCGACGGATATGCAAGGACCTCTCTCATGTATTGGACATATGGGAGAAGAATAAGGTGCCTCCGGTTTCGTTCAGACCCAGAACGGACTTATAAATGGATTGTGTGTCTGACATTGGATTTTATTCTGTGCTGATTAATTTCTATTAAATATATATCTATTTGGCGGCGGAGAATTTATTCTCTTGCTTAAAGCCCTTCTCTGAGACGTACGAGCTCAGAGGTTATATATCGATAGATATCAGTTGCATGGCATGAATTGCCTATGTGGCATGCTGAGATGTAGTGATCAAGGCTTTTGTTGAAAAGCAGAGTCTTGTGGTTGATGATCAAAGCACAACTTTAATACAGCGTAGCTTTGTGTATAGCGTTAATTCGCGATCCTCACACCACGGTATGAGTTAAAAACGGGATCGTGACTGCAGGGAGTGCACGACGTTTCCATCTAGTTATGGGTGGTGTCAGCGTTTTACAAGTCCTGACATTTATATTATTTTTACCTATATGGTTGTTGGAATGCGAGGCGCCTCGGATACATCGGTCTCTATGGAGCCGATGGATGGGTCCTTTAGGACCGAGAAACGTGTGTTCAGGAATAACTAATCCTCAAACGTAACGGAGGACCGGCCCTGAAGATCCAAGGGATACCCAGAGTGTGTAGTCCTGAGACATGTGCTAGAGTATCTCGAAGCGGTGAAGAGTCATCCCTGGCCTCGACTCATAGACGGAGATCCAATTTCCAATACGAGATATTTCGGTTTTATTTGTAGAGCCTAGTATGGCGACATGATAGATGGTACCCATGTCGCCTATGATTGATACATTTATACTTAAAGTTGTTTTGACACTATACACTTATAATAGTATCAAATGATTTGTTTTAAATGTACCAAGCATGTTTGGCTATTATAAGGGAAAACCCTACCCTCCGGCTTGCGTTGCATTGTGTGATGGGACCTGGGTCTTATAATAACTTCATTTTTCCAAAAAGCATTGCGTTTTTTATTCTATGCACTTGTATTCTAGGGAGGAAACCCGTTCCGTGTTATACGGCGTGGTCCCTTGAATTACTCTCTTTTAAAGTAAAGTTTTAAATAACTGTTTTAGTTCTCACACCAGTTACATGATTGACCTGGAGTTTATTGTTTTAACCTAAACTCTGGGTGCCCCTATTTCCATACGGGCAGCTAGTAGTTTTGGTTTTGTAGATTTATATTCACAAGATTTTGGTTTACAACTGGAATGATATTCGGAAAGCACTGTATCCGTGTATTACTTTCAGTTGTGTTTTTTATTGTTTTTCCATTGCTATGTATTTAAATGTAATTTAAATCTCTGATATTTATCAAATGTATGTTATTCATTCATACTCTGTTATATTCTTGTATTCTGATGGAATTGTTGTAATAAGCAATGAAATGTTCTTCTGTTTATGTTATGATTTGTCGTGTTCTCAAAGCAATTCGTTCTTTCCTTCACGGGGAAGTTTGGGTCGCTTCATTTGGTATCATAGCTTTGGTTTACAGAGCTCGAGAACAAGACACGTTAGAACCAAATGAAAAAATTCATCAGAGATTGGATTAGTAATATCCAATGAGAATGACTTGTTAGAGATAGGATCAGTAGTATCCTAGGACGAGTGTGAAGAGTAGTGTTTTTTAAAAATAAAATTTAAAACAAATTTTGTTTCGAAAATTTAAACCTTATCCAATGTATTTGAATATTTATTTGTATTAAACTTGGACAATCCAATATATAAAGATTTTGCATATACACCTTGCAAACGTGTATTCAAAGTTTTAATATACTGGATAGATATAGAATCACACTCTAGTCGCCTGAAGAAGATATTGATGATTGAGATCTCATCATCAGTGTTTATGTTCGAGTTTCCTAAGTGAGATATCTATATATTTCCAATTGACTGGTGTGAGAACCAAAACTATATAGGGTCTATTGTTGTGAGTTGGCATCAAAAATGTGATTTTTTGACTATGTATCCACATTATGAATTTGAGATGATAATCAACTAATTGATTGATGATTGTGTTGTGTGATTATTTATTTAAACCAACACGTGAACGAAAGGTAAATTTAGGCCAAATTGAACCAAATATTGAACTGTATTGAAAATTGTTTGAAATTGCATGCATATACATGTACATACATTGAACAGGTTATAGCAAGGAGGCTAGAGCAGAGGAATAAAATTTTATGCCCGACAAATAGATACATGTTTACTAATTTACTGGGTTTGGATGATTTTATGAGCCGATTGGCTAGCCGCTTGGATTTTTCTTTTTCTTTTTGAGATGAGAGGGCCAATGTGGTAATTTGGGGATTTTCCGATGCTCTCGTACAAGGGAGGTTATGGCGAAATTTTTCGAAAATTTAGGGTGTTAGCCAAATTTTTGAAAAATTTGAAAAGTTCTTAGAAACTAGTTGAAGAACTTAAGCCACAATGAAAATAATGAAAGTTGACTTGATTAGTTAAACAACTTTTAGCTCCGTTCCTTTTTGGGGATGAAAAGATTTTAAGTGGGGAGATTGTAGAAACCCGGAAAATCTGAACCAATTTAAAATTTTTATTTTGGCAATTTTAAAGAATTTTGAATATTTAAAGTGAATTATTTTGAATATTTAAAATGAATTATTTTAAATAATAATGACAAGAAAATTATTTTGAATAGAATAAGAATGTATATATTTATTTGAATCGAAATTAGAATATAAATATTTTATTTTAATTATAAAAGGAATTGAAAATGGCGCGGTAGTTCGAAAATTCGATTTCAAATGAATGTACAGGATTCAAAATAAACCGGATTTTAGAGAAACCAAAAATATTAGAATCTATTTGAAAATATATTTCCAATGAATCCGAAAAATTGAAATTTCATAGCAGGAATAAAAAGTTATATCCAATTGAAAATTCAGAATAGTCACTATGGAAAATATAGCCCTTAAAAATGGAAATTTTGCAAACGACATCCATTTTCGATGAAACCACTTTTGTTGGATCTGGGATGTCAAGTTATTGCTAGATTCCAAATTTCATAATTTTCTGAATCAATATGTGAGCGGGGCGAAGGAAAACATGTTTTGACAATTTCAGTCAATTTGGATCGGCCAGAAAATGGTCATTTTTCAAACGGTCTCCAAATTTGACGAAATTAATTTTGTTAGAACCGTATTGTCAATACCATGCTAAAAAATATTTTTCGGGATGTTTAGAGTCTGTTTGTGACCCCAGTAAATTGAAATGTGCGTTCGAAAATCAATATAAAGATTTATATTTTGATTTTTACGGAAACTGATCGAAACAGCTGGGTTGGCTTGAGATACATATCTCATTGTGTTCGTAATGGGGGTAATTAGCTAGGGATGACAGTAGGTGGGTTCGATTCCGAGTTTGAAAGAAAAAGTTACTTTTTGGATTTAAAATAAATTAAATATATATTATTATAATCAGTCAAAGCCCTTTATCTCTCCTCCTCCTTTTTACTTCTCAGTCAAACCCGCTACTTCAAAAGAAAAAAAACAAATGACGGGGGTAGGAACTTCCACTGTGCGCCTCCTGCGGCGGTGCCACCAATGACGCCCCCCTCCCCCCTCTCCAGCTCTCCTTCTTCCCCTCCTCCTCTTCTCCTTCCCGCTCCCCCTTCTGCTCGACGCGAACCCCCAAACACCCCCATGCCCTAACACCAAGCCTGATGCCGCCTGCCCCTCCGGCCCTCCACCAAGCTCCGGTGCGAGCCACGTCAGCCCCTCCTCTCCAAAATTTCCAATGTAAGTTATTTATTTATTCTAGTTTATTATAAAAAATCAGTTGATATTTATAAAAGATCTGATTTTTAATAAGGGAAAAAGTTAGATTTTTGATTAGAAAATGTATAGGATTTTATTTATATTTTTATATAGAGAAAGATTATATTTTTATAATAGGAAAAGGCTATATTTTTAAATATAAAAAGAATTGATTTTTATAGTAGATTCATGGAGATAAAAACGCGGTTTTTATAAGGTATGTAGCAGCATAAAAATCTAATTTTTATAATATGGACTTCGCTATAAAGGTGGGATTTTTATGTTATGAACTTCAATATAAAAATATGATTTTTGTATTATAGGAATAATAAAAATATGATTTTTATATTACAGGAATAATAAAAATATGATTTTTATATTATAGGAGTAATAAAAATATGATTTTTATATTATATAGATAATAAAAAATTGATCTTTATATATGTAGCGATAGGATAAAAATACGACTTTTATATATGAAGTGACGATATAAAAATGTGATTTTTATCATATATGTAGTAAAGTAAAAATACGATTTTTATTATTTGAATGGTTAAATAAAAATGTGATTTTTATCCATATAGCATTGAAGAAAAGATCGCAGTGGAATTTTGGGCAAATCCGAACCGTTCAGGAATAGAGTATGGCGGAGTGGATCCCAAAGGTGAGAACTCCTCACTTTTTTTTAATTTTCTAGTTAAAATATATACTAGGATGCAGACGGTGCTTAGCAGCACCCAACACCCGTCGTCCACAAACCATGGACGACTTGTTTGTTTGATTGATTTTGTTGTGAAATTTGATTGTGTGATGTGGAATGGAATAAATATTTTATAGTTATAATATAATTTTTAACGTGTATATGAATAAAATAAATATTCATAAACAAATCAGACGATTTGTTTATGTACACTCATTTGACCGATATGGATTGGGACGATAGATTTTACACATTGCCCAACTGCACAAATAAAATTCCTTATTTTTTGAGTGAAACCCCACACGGGTATTGGGATGATACATGACATACACTAATCCCAATATTTAGTTGCATGTCAATCGATGGGTTGACAGACTGTTATAAGCATTAAATATTTATATTTGATGCTTATGCAGTGTAGAATGCACTTTGGATGATGGTTGACTGTATTTGTGTAATGACCCGTATTCTACGCATCATAGGATCGTGGAATATTTATTTCTTTCACATACGAAGTCGTATGGTCATGTAACTTTGGGAGACGACTATTGGGGTCATTTCCCGTGTTCATGATTTTTGTCGATTTTTAAATGACCATTTTACCCCTAGTTGGTATTGTTTTGGCCATAGCTTTTGGCTGGAAAGGAATTTTGACTTGAAACCACTTCCATTGGCTACGGATGATGGTTTACAATTCCTTAGAGTGGTCACATTAGCCAAACGGACTCACCGTTTGGGAGATATGGCTGAAACAAGTTTCAGATAGTGAAAAACAGCTTAATTGGGCTTGATCGGGTAATTAGCAGCTAGGCCCAAAGGGGATTTCGGGATTGGAGATGTATAGGGGCTGATTAGGGTTAGAAAACATTTCTTTCAGCCACCACTTTCATTCTTGGAACTCTAACAATGGCCTCCAACACCCAAATCACCTTCTGATCACTTTCTAATCAAGTTTTGGCCTAATCTACATCAAATCAAAGAGGATCTTGACCAAATCAGTATTTGAGCTGCTATTAGACATCAGTATTCACCCAAATCAGCGAGGTTTCAGTTCTGAAAATTTTATTTGTGGCCAAGGTGAGTGATTTGCATAGTTTTTGCACTAATTACGGTTAATTAAGGGTAATTAGTGAAGATTAGTGAATTTGTGCACTAATAAATTCTGGAAAAATATCCATAAATTCGAAAATAATATTTTATGCCTCTGGTAGAAATTTGGTTTAATTTGATTAAGTTTTGTTAACCCTATGATTATTTTTGCTTAAACATGCTTAAGGGAAAATATGGGGTTTTGGGTATATTTGATCCATTTTAACCCATCATATTGTTGTTTTGGTGTTTGAGGTCACTTCTACATGCTGCTATGACTGTATGGTATGCTTCGTGATTGATTACATTAGTTAGAATGATCGAAAACGTCGTCGAATGGCGTAAAACACTCGCTGGAAAAGTTTCAGGAAAAGTGCAGGTTTTAGACCGGATCGGATATGGGGGCTCGGCTCGGATAAGTGAACTGGGCAAGGGATTCGATCGGATCGGAACTTGGCACTTGAGAAACTTGGCAAAAAGGAAGGCCATGCTAGTTGAACTGGGATCGGATCGGCTAAGGAAAGGGGATCGGATCAGCTAAAGAAGGAGGACTGGATCGAATGCGAGAGAAGTCAGGGGATCGGAGCGGATGGGAGTTTCTAAAGGGGATCGGAGCGGACTAGAAGGCCAAGCCAAAAGCGGAAGAAGGAGGGGACGGACCGGATCGTGACAAGGGGACCCGACCCGAACCGATGCAACGTTGTGAACCCGAACCGAACCGTTACCAGAGGAAGACCACGATTCGAACAATTTCAAAGTAGAGGACCTGACCCGGACCGATGACTAGAAGGGGAACCCGAACCGACCCAGTGACGACCAATAACCCGAGATGCAAAGGTAGACCAAATGGGAAGTTAGAGCTCAGGATCCAGATGGGAACCAACGAGTTCACTTCATGATTGGGCTTTGCCGCGGGACGTGTGCAAAGGGGTTGTCGGTATTCATAACTTTGGTTCACCACTGAGAGATGGATAGTGGGCTTGTAGTGATAGTTACACGGGATTGGATTCCGTCATAGCCCAAAGTATTAGGTGACCAAAGTAGTGGATATCGTATGTTTTACGCACTGAGTGAGGGATGTGAGGATGATTGCTATGCTTGATTGTTTGACATCACTATGACATGCACACCCCCACCCCGTTATCTTTACACCATTTGAAATGGCACCTTAGAGTGTTATACAGTATGTAGTGCTAACTCTTTGGTTGCAGGTTCAGGTTCAGGTATGATTGGATTATACCTGTTATTGTTTTGTTTTGATGCTTATCGCTCATACCAGGCTTTATGTCTGACCCAGAGTTTTATGCCTCTTCTTATTACTCTGGGTGCTCACACGAGCAGACTAGAGACAGGTTAGCTGGTGATGCGCGAGTAGCTAATTCGGAGGCGAGCATGAGGCTTCCACGTATGATATATAGATATTCTCCCTGTGTCGTTGGTGGTCGCTACTTGGGCATTTGTAGTGTACCTCCCTTATCTTGCTTTTGTTTTTTTTGAGACAGTTTGAAAAGTTGTAATAATGTTGGCTTTGGATCATAAGCTGTATTTGGATTTTCCGCTGCTATGTTAGTTTATTTTCAGCTTATGCACTGTCTCACCTGTTTTATGTCAAGCATGTTGTTATTATATTTTATCCTATGTGATGTGAGACATTCTACAGGTTCTTTGTTGATTCTTCGTCTTCTTTCCTTCCTTCTGACGACTGTCCCGTGCTAACTGGACATGTGTACAGCGCACTTTTGGAGTAAATGTCGGTTTGCGGGGCGGTCCGTCACATTTGGTATCAGAGCTCTAGGTTGCGTAGTTAACCTAGGGAAGTTATCAGGGAGAGATAATATATGTATACGAGAGAGCGTATTTGTGATTATTTTGGTTTTAAAAGCTATATATGTATATACTATTAGTAGTATAAGAGTGAAGTCGTACTGCACTAGCACCACTATGGGGTCGTTAATCGTTTCCTTTTTCAGATTGACGATGAGCCGATATGTTAGAGGTACCGGTAGAGGGGCTAATAATGGGAATGTTGTTGATATGAGGACGATGTTTACTGACCTCATGAGAGATATGCTTAGGGATGTGCAGAGGGCAGCTCCCAATGATGGAAATGGTGGTGGTCCAGTAGTGCAGGCGCCTAGGGCCGATTTCGCCAAGTTGTGCAAGGATTACACTAACCTTGGTGGAAAGCCGTTCCACGGAACGGAATCGGCTACATATGTTCAGGATTGGTTGGATAGCTATGATCGTATCTTCGACGACTTGGGTATTGAGGATGCGATGAAAAGAAGGCTAGCGTCTCGTCAGCTGCAAGGGCGAGCGATGAATTGGTGGAATGCCATTAAGACAGCTACTACAGAGGATCAAGTTACTTGGAATCAGTTTAAGACTCGCTTTTGTGATAAGTTTATTTCAGCTGCTCATAAATCAGAATTGTTCAGGAAGTTCTTGGAGCTTAAGCAGAATGGTAAGGCAGACTCGGAGTACATCGCAGAATTCGATACTTTATCGAAATATGGATGGTCCCGTATCGATACAGTCGAAAAGAAGAACGAGAAGTTCATAACTGGCTTGGATGGGTACTTGGGGGAAAGACTTATAAACCACATCGATGAGACGTTTGAATCGATTGTAGGAAAGGCATTAAGTTCAGTGAGCCTTTTCCCTAAGTCGAAGACCGAAGTTGCTATTGCATCTACAGAGGAGCCAAAGCCGCAAGCAGGCGGTGAAGGCAAGAAGAATTCTCAGAACAAGAGGAAGCAGAACCCGACCAAGGATGGTCAGAGTAAGAAAAATAAGAAAGATGGCGAATGCTTTAGTTGTGGCAAGAAGAGCCACTATGCCAGAGATTGTCGAGAAAAGCTTGGGGAAATGAAGTGCTTTAACTGCGGCCAGGCGGGACATCACAAGGATGATTACCCACAACCTCCTAGGGAGAAGCAGATTGTGAAAGCGTATGCTATCAACGCTGTTCCTTCTTCGTCGAATGCTCCAAGTGCGGCGCAGAAGGGAAAGGGTGTCGTTATAAAAGGTATGCTTTCTATTTAAGATGTTTCTGTTCGGGTATTGTTTGACAAACCCGAGATAGTCGATAGACCTCTAGTTGTGACGAACCCGATTGGTGGTTCGACTAGTTTTGGCATGATTTGTTGTAATGTGGTCTTATCGAGTCATGGATGTATGTTTGTTGTGATTTCTTTGTTTTGGGCTTTACTGGGTTTAGCATTATTTTGGGGAGTCGATCTACTCCAAAGGAATAGGGTGGTATTAGGTACCTACCTAGTGATGACGATAGTAACTGGAGTTAAGGAAGCTGAAAGGTTATCGTTGTAATAAGTTCTAGTTGTCTCTGGGAGGCAAATGAGTGCTCCAGTGCTAGATTGTTTTGCTAGTATCACCTCACGTGGGTTGTCCGAACTCGGAGGAGGTGTTCCTTGGGTGCTTGTCTGATATTGGTTTAGGCCTTTGGGGCTTGTACTTGGGGAATGTTGATTTCGACTAGAATGGTTTGTGTGAGGGGTAAATAGTTGTTGTGATTTTTCATTGGATGATATATTGGTTTACTCGAGGAGTGATGGGCAAACGGAACATGATAAGACTGTTCAATGGTATAGACTGCCCGATTTAGACTCAATAGGGTTATGAGATGACTCGAGTGGGACTCGAGAAAGATGCAAAGTAATGGATTGTTTAAGACCCTATGTTGATGTTCTATATTGGATAGTAGGACTTTGAAGGAATAGGATGTGTTCGTTGATCATGGAGGATACAACGAAGATTAGGGCGATTCAAGTTGGACTTGAACTCGTAAAAGGAAAATGGGTGTTCGTTGATCTTGGAGATGCAACGAATAAGGAGACTACGACTCACGTTGGACTAACGTTTGTCGGTACTAGATACTCAAGACTGGGTCTGAGTTATAGATTGACTCGAGTTGGACTCGAGAAGGCTGCAAGGAATTGGATTCGACTTGAGTTTGACTCGAGAGGGCAGCAAGACAATGGATAGACTTGGGTTGGACTCAAGTATTTTAGGCGGACTAAAAGCAGGGGTATCTGGGGACGCCCGTTACCTTGGATCCGTTGGACGTGATCTAGTTATCCTTGGAGGATAAACGTACGTTGGACGTACGGTAGTCCGTAGGGAGGCAGGGCTTCCTTTGGCCAATGATTGGTTGGACCAATCAAGTAGGCATCGGTGTATGTATGGAGGCTGGGCTTCCATTAGTTATTGATGTTGGTTGGACCAGACATACTAGAATCGACATATTGGGATTGGTTAGACCAATCATGTAGGTGTCGATGTGTTTATGAATTTAGCAGGTGATAGGTAGGACTTGTTTGATGGATGTTATGGTTGTTATGTTGTTCCTATCTTTCTTCTCTTGAGTAGACTATCACCTGTAGGGTTCCAGCGATGGGGAACAAAGTGATTGTAGTAGGACTATGAGCCAGTGTAGTAGAGTTGTCATGACTCGAGGGGCAAAGTGGACATAGCAAAGGACTAGTGGCTATGGATCAGTGCAGTGGAGTCTCCATGACTCCATGGGGCAGGGTGATCATAGTAAAGGATTTGGGTGCGGTAATAGTTGCATTGAGTAGGAGACATGCCAGTTTAGGGGTTTTGTTTCTAGGATGGAAGCAACTAAAGTATATCACAGGATATGATCTCAGGCCCAAGAGTGAATTGGATTCAGAAACATTAGTAAGCTTGACGATTAGATCGATTTTGACTAAGTGGATTGTTTCCAGTTAGAAGGACGATCCTAGTCTATTGTAAACCATCTCTAGGGTAGAGATGGGTATCGATGGAAAGAGAAGGATCAAGTAAGGATTTGATCGAGAAGGGTGGCTTCGAAAGAATAAGGAACTAGTTGTACCCAACGTAGATGGACTGAGAGATGAAGTGCTTAGAGCATATCATCGCTCGAAATTGACTATGAATCCCGGTGGTAACAAAATGTATTGAGGCATGGATTAGATCTACTACTGGGAAAGGATAAAGAAAGACGTTGGGAAGTTTATGTCCAAATGCATGAATTGCCAGTTAGTTAAAGCTGAGCAAAGGAAGCTTAGTGGTTTGTCACAACCGTTGGAAACAAGTCTCAATGGATTTCATTGATGGTTTACCAAGGACTAGGTCAGGTCATGATGGTATTTGAGTGAATTGTATAGTAGAGAATGAAGGCTACCCAAGATAGGCAGAAGACTTATCTCGATAAGTGACGAAGAGATTTGGAATTCTTCGTTAACGACTTGGTGTTCGTTAAGATCTCTCCATTGGGAATGTGATTCGGATTGGTTGGAGAGGTAAGTTAGCACCGAGATTTGTTAGCCCATTCCCAGTCCTCGAGCAAGTTGGGAATTTGGCGTATGAAGTAGAGCTACCTGACAAGATGGCGGGAGTTCACAACATATTTCATGTTTCCCAGTTAAGGAAGTTTGTGCAAGACCCTAATGTGGCTATTTCACCAGATCAGTTGGACGATATCGAGGTTGAACCCGAGGCGGTTGAGAATCGCAAGCCTATGCATATTGTTGGGAACGATACGAAGCAGCTTCGAAGGAAGGTGGTGAAACTAGTCAAAGTCCAGTGGGGTGAGAATGAAAAAGACTGTACTTGGGAAACAGAGGAGGATATAAGGAAGAAGTATCCAGAACTCTTTGCCTGGTAAGGTTTTGATAGTGATAGTTTCTTCCCTTGTTAGTAAACCGCATGTTAGGATAGACTTATTTTGCATGTTGATTGTTGTTTGGTGGTTGATAGGCATGCAGGATCTTTTGTATGTTTTGGGTTAAGGAATTTCGGGGACGAAATTTCTTAAGGGGGGAGAGTGTAACGACCCGTATTCTACGCATCATAGGATCGTGGAATATTTATTTTTTTCACATACGAAGTCGTATGGTCATGTAACTTTGGGAGACGACTATTGGGGTCATTTCCCATGTTCATGATTTTTGTCGATTTTTAAATGACCATTTTACCCCTAGTTGGTACTGTTTTGGCCATAACTTTTGACTGAAAAGGAATTTTGACCTAAAACCATTTCCATTGGCTCCGGATGATGGTTTACAATTCCGTAGAGTGATCACATTAGCCAAACGGACTCACCGTTTGGGAGATATGGCTGAAACAAGTTTCAGATAGTGAAAAACAACTTAATTGGGCTTGATCGGGTAATTAGCAGCTAGGCCCAAAGGGGATTTCGGGATTGGAGATGTATAGGGGCTGATTAGGGTTAGAAAACATTTCTTTCAGCCGCCACTTTCATTCTTGGAACTCTAGCAATGGCCTCCAACACCCAAATCACCTTCTAATCACTTTCTAATCAAGTTTTGGCCTAATCTACATCAAATCAAAGAGGATCTTCACCAAATCAGCATTAGAGTTGCTGTTAGACATCAGTATTCACCCAAATCAGCGAGATTTCAGTTCTGAAAATTTTATTTGTGGCCAAGGTGAGTGATTTGCATAGTTTTTGCACTAATTACGGTTAATTAAGGGTAATTAGTGAAGATAGTGAATTTGTGCACTAATAAATTCTGGAAAAATATCCATAAATTCGAAAATAATATTTTATGCCTCTGGTAGAAATTTGGTTTAATTTGATTAAGTTTTGTTAACCCTATGATTAGTTTTGCTTAAACATGCTTAAGGGAAAATATGGGGTTTTGGGTATATTTGATCCATTTTAACCCATCATATTGTTGTTTTGGTGTTTGAGGTCACTTTTACATGCTGTTATGACTGTATGGTATGCTTTGTAATTGATTACAATAGTTATAATGATCGAAAACGTCGTCGAATGGCGTAAAACACTCGCTGGAAAAGTTTCAGGAAAAGTGCAGGTTTTGGACCGGATCGGATCGGATATGGGGGCTCGGCTCGGATAAGTGAACTGGGCAAGGGATTCGATCGGATCGGTACTTGGCACTTGAGAAACTTGGCAAAAAGGAAGGCCATGCTAGTTGAATTGGGATTGGATCGGATAAGGAAAGGGGATCAGATCAGCTAAAGAAGGAGGACTGGATCGAATACAAGAGAAGTCAGGGGATCGGAGCGGATGGGAGTTTCTAAAGGGGATCGGAGCGGACTAGAAGGCCAAGCCAAAAGCTGAAGAAGGAGGGGACGGACCGGATCGTGACAAGGGGACTCGACCCGAACCGATGCAACGTTGTGAACCCGAACTGAACCGTTACCAGACGAAGACCACGATTCGAACCAATTCAAAGTAGAGGACCCGACCCGGACCGATGACTAGAAGGGGAACCCGAACCGACCCAGTGACGACCAATAACCCGAGATGCAAAGGTAGACCAAATGGGAAGTTAGAGCTCAGGATCCAGATGGGAACCAACGAGTTCACTTCATGATTGGGCTTTGCTGCGGGACGTGTGCAAAGGGGCTGTCGGTATTCATAACTTTGGTTCACCACTGAGAGATGGATAGTGGGCTTGTAGTGATAGTTACACGGGATTGGATTCCGTCATAGCCCAAAGTATTAGGTGACCAAAGTAGTGGATATCGTATGCTTTACGCACTGAGTGAGGGATGTGAGGATGGTTGCTATGCTTGATTGTTTGACATCACTATGACATGCACACCCCCACCCCTGTTATCTTTACACCATTTGAAATGGCAACTTAGAGTGTTGTACAGTATGTAGTGCTAACTCTTTGGTTGCAGGTCCAGGTTCAGGTATGATTGGATTATACCTGTTATTGTTTTGTTTTGATGCTTATCGCTCATACCAGGCTTTATGTCTGACCCAGAGTTTTATGTCTCTTCTTATTACTCTGGGTGCTCACACGAGCAGACTAGAGACAGGTTAGCTGGTGATGCGCGAGTAGCTAATTCGGAGGCGAGCATGAGGCTTCCACGTATGATATATAGATATTCTCCCTGTGTCATTGGTGGTCACCACTTGGGCATTAGTAGTGTACCTCCCTTATCTTGCTTTTGTTTTTTTTTGAGACAGTTTGAAAAGTTATAATAATGTTGGCTTTGGATCATAAGCTGTATTTGGATTTTCCGCTGCTATGTTAGTTTATTTTCAGCTTATGCACTGTCTCACCTGTTTTATGTCAAGTATGTTGTTATTATATTTTATCCTATGCGCTGTGAGACATTCTACGGGTTCTTTGTAGATTCTTCGTCTTCTTTCCTTCCTTCTGACGACCGTCCCGTGCTAACTGGACATGTATACAGCGCACTTTTGGAGTAAATGTCGGTTGGTGCGGGGTGGTCCGTCACAATTTGATTGTTGTTATATACATGTGTTGTATGAAATCCATATAATCAACATTATATGGTAATTGACTGTGTCTGATTCCAGTTCAGAAAGAATAAATATTTTTAAAATAACAAATATTTTAAAATAATATTCAGTAAAAGATCAAAAATCTGATTTTGATGTCCGATTTGGGATGGCCATGAATATATTTAAATATATAAAGCTGTGTTGATTAGATTAACGTCATTTTGACGTGAATGATATTTATATCGATTTTATTCATTTTTATAATGAATATTGAAAAGAAAAAATGTTTTCGAAATCTAATGTTTTGAAAATACTATCATTTATATATCGATGATATAGAATATTCAATTTCGATTTGAAATTGAATATGAAGTTGAAATCATTTTGAAAACGAATTTAAAACGATTTATAAAATACGTTTTAAAAGAAAATCTACGAAATATGTATTATATATATAGTATAATGGCCTGAATAGAACGCGCCGCGCTACGGCAGTTCGCGAATTTCGACCATTGACTTCGAATGGACGTTATGGGAGATCCGACCGTCGGATTCTCCTAAAACTAGAACCATTGGTTTTGTATCGAAAAGAGCTTTCTAACAAATGCAAGAAATTAGAAATCTAACGGTTGGATTTGGAATTATGTCCAAATCAAATTTGGAGAAGGTCGTTGTAAGTGCAGTTCGATGGCCATTTATGGAAATCGACTGTATGAGCCTTGATAAAATTATTAAAAATATCAATAATTTGTGTAAAATCATAATAAATGATTAGGAAAGAATTAGGATGAAAAATTCCACAATTGAAAGGATAAAATTATATTTTTATCAAAATAAACTAGTTATGAACTAGAAAAATAATTCATTTATTTTTAGAAATAAATAAATTGGATTTGAAATTGTTTTTAAAATAACCAGAATTTCCAATATATGAATCGGAATGGATCGGAATCGAAATTATCTTCGGAATATTTCGATATTGGATTCTGTGATTATACGGATATTGTGGAGGAATTTGGAAGATATATATATCGTTATTCCAATACGATATTTGTTGATTTCAGAATTTGATATTGAATATAAGCCGATATATTTTCTATTCAGAGTCTTATATTTAACATCAAATTGGATTTTGGGTTTGTCGTGAATGGTATCTTTAATAATATTGTTCTTAAACCCAATGGAGTTAAGAAAATTAGAAACCGACAAGAGATTAGTTAAGTTGAATGGTTTCCTGGGTATTGATCTGATGTTGGTTTCGGCCTTCGGGGTTAATACTTAGAGAATTGTTCTCTTACTAATTTACGGTTAGAGACTGATGGGATTTTGGGTTTGTTGTGAATTGTGTTTATAACGACATTCGTTCTTTAACCCGCTTTACAGTGAAATGTGATTTGGAATTTATAAATCTTTTTATTAAGATTTAACGGGAACTTTCCAAAGTAAAGTTTTCCTAGTATATTAAATTGGAATTGAAGGGATTTCGATTTGATAATAATCGAAATGAAATTTTGTACAGGAAGACTGTTAATACATATGGAATTTAAAAGGCTTTGTCGTTATTCCATTTATATTATTGGTCAGATACGGAAATTGATTTCGATTATAAATTGATTTGTTTTTCCGTGAAGATTCCATAATTAATGGAATGTGATTTGGGTTTATCGTGAACGGTGTTTTGAAATAACACTTGTTGTTTAACATGATTAACAATGGAATGAGGTTTTGGGATGTCGTGATGGTATCTTTAATAATACTGTTCTTAGACCCAATGGAGTTAAGAAAATCAGAAACTAACTGGAGATTAGTTAAGTTGAATGGTTTCCTGGGTACTGATCTGATGTTGGTTTCGGCCTTCGGGGTTAATACTTAGGGAATTGTTCACTTGCTAAATTTACGGTTAGAGGCTGATGGAATGGAATGTGATTTTGGGTATATCATGAACCGTGTTCTAAATGACATTGGTTCTTTAACCCAGTTAAAGACAGGATATGATTTCCCAAGTTAAATAATCATTAATATTGATTTTTGGGAAGATTAAAACCAAGTGGAGTTTTAATGAATCTTTAATTAGATTGAAATGGAATGTGATAATTTAAATTATCAAATTTGGGGGAAAAAAGAGAATGGAGTATCATTAGTTTTACTCCTAGTGATAGTTAAATCTTTAACTAGATTTGAACGTGAAATGGTAATTAAATTTACAGATAACACCGTGGTGTTAAATATGGAGTATGATCTGTTGGATCTAGAATAACCCTAGAGGGGGGGGTGAATAGGGTTTTTCATAGTTTATAACTGAATTAAAAATCTAACAAGATATATATATTAATAAACTAATCACAGAATATAGCAGAAACAAAAATGCAGAAAATAAATCACACACAGATATACCCAGCTTCGGCAAAACCCTGCCTACTGCTGCATTGCTAAGGTTTCTACTAGGTGATAGAACAGATCTCGCATACAAGACCATGTACACTCGCAAACCCTACTCATATTCTAACCCTACGCTCAAAACCGTAGACTGATCCAATCCCCTATATCAGATTTCCTGAATTACAAACCATGTAACTCGTAACCCTAGAATTTACAGACTCTAGTAGACTGCCAGTCAACACCCTGACTGGAACTCTAGAATTTTACAGACTTCTAGAAAAACTGTTCAGAATTGTTTTTACAACATAAAAAGAACAACAACAAAAAACAAAAACAAAAACAAAGGTAAATAAATAAAAACCCTTAGGAAATAAAATAAGGGGTCATCCCCTTTTTATTTAGAAATGTCGGCCGGCCCAATTGCTTTGCACTACTATTTTGTTTGACCCGATCCTTCTCTTTTGCTCTGGGAAAAAATAATGGCGGCAGGCGATTTCTAGGGTTTCCAATTAAACTCCCCAAATCGATCGATGCATATGAAATTGATGGTTGCTAAAGCTTGATCCACTGCGGCTTGCTTTCTGATGATTTGATTTGGGAAGTGGCGATCGAAAAAAACAATGGATTGAATTGTGAGTTTTCTCTGAAATTTCTTTATCAATTTTTGCTTTGAAAATTCTTGAATTGATTTGTGGGTCTTTCGATCTATATGCCTGTGATGTAAAATGGTGATAGAAATAGGATTTCGAATCCTTAACTTGCGCTCTGATTTCAAAAAGATGACTCGGCCGATTTGTTGCTTTCCCCTTTTGGATTTTGCTTGATTTGAAATATGTCCCTGATTTGCGTTGATTTTTCCCTGGATAAAAATGGCTTTGAATAATCGGTTTAAAAAAAACAGATATGAAATTGTCTTCGAATGAATTGTTTATTTATGGAAAACACACACATCTTGCCAATTTTGGTTTTACCAATATTAAACCGATTAAAAAACATGCTCAAAAACAAATCTAAAGATTCTTGCATGCTGAGAAAATCCACTTGCCAAATATTGTTATTCACTCAAAACTCCTTTGAATTCTTTTACCCAAAAACATGATTTAGAAATTTTCTGTCCAAAAAAAAAAATGTTTGATTTGGTAATTCTTGCGTGGTTCCTGATGTTAAATATGAATTTGTTTCTTGTCAAACATTGATTGTGCATTTCCATTTATTGTTGTGATTTCTGGTCACCAAATTTGCATTGTGAAATTGATTACTTCCCTGAACAGAACCGATTCTTGTACTTGAACTTGCTGGACTGAGTTCCATGTGTTGTCCATTGTAGTTCATGCTGCTTTGACTATGTTACCACTGCATTTCACTTGTACATTTGAACCATGTTGTCCTGTATACATGAATATATGCTCGACCATTAGTTATGCCACCATGCTTTATGAATCTACTGTGTTTACTTTGATGTGGCTTGTCATTATGTCACTAGCATGTTTGCTTTGACATATGTGATCATGATTTTGCTGTTCCACCAATATGCTGAATACTGCTTGTATGTATTCATGCTTGAGTATGAATTTACACCATGTGCTCAACCATGATTATACTCCTTGACTTTCTTGTGCTTGTTCCATGAGCATGCTTTGACCTTTTGAAAAAGCTGCTTACATGATACATTGACTTTAATTTATCTTGAGCTTGAATATGTTGACTGTGTTGAGCTGTTTTCATGCTGAGACACACTTGAGTTGGTTTGACTTGTCACTTGTGTCACTGCCACCTTTGCTGATTTGCCTTGATCATGACTATTGTTGTACACACTATATGTATTGTTGCTTAGCTACTTTGTTCACTGAAAGTACCTTGAGCTCAACTGAGCTGCACCACCACTATGCTGCACACTTGCCATTTGATCTGGCTTGACACTTGCTCTTGTTTTCAAAAGCTGATCTGCTTTGTTGTTCACTGATTCCATGTACTTGCTGTTGACTCACTCACTTGTATTAGACCATGCTAATTTCCATCCTTCATGTGATTTCCCTGATTGTCTTGACCTTGACAATGCATGTACACTGCTGATATATTTGTACTTGTGAGTAGTGCTTGATCTTTGTTACTTGACCCTACGGTTTGAATTCTGCTTTGTTGACTTTGCTTGCACTTGACTTTGAACCTGACCATGTCTTGTGCATGGCTTGAACTGATGCACTTCATTTTTGTGTCCACTTGCCATGCTGCTTTACTTGAATGTGTTTTTAATCATGTTGACACATGTTTCTTGACCAGTAGACTTGACGTGATTTTGATTCGACCATTTTTATTTGTGCACTGGGTCGAGATGGTCCACGTGGCTACTCCCCAGTTGCTCGCTGATTGGTGAGGCAGTGCACACGTGTATATTTATACACGTGTGTATATGCAGCCAATCAGAAAATTTCTTGTCCCTGTACATATACAAACTGTCTGTCTAGACACAGATGAATCAGATCAAGTCATGAAAAATGATGAGAAACACACCAGAAAACTGAGGCAAATTTTTTTTTTTTAAATTTATATTTGCATGAATACAGTTTTTATTTCTATTGCAGTGTACAGTGTGTGTGTGTGTGTTTCATGTGACAGGTAAGAAGACTGGACTGACTGAAGGCTGACTAGAAGACTGTGAAGATTGGACTAACAATGAAGACTGAAGACAGTGTTGAGTCAGTGAATTGTTTCAATGTGTCTGTATATGTGTCAATGTGAAAGAATGTATATATGAGTTGTATAAACAAAGTGAGTGTTGTAGTGATGAGCTGTGTATGAATTCTATTGAAGTTTGTAATAAACAAATTTATTTGAAATAAAATATTATTTTATTCTTGTCAAACAAACTTGTCTATTCTACACAGTTTATTTACAAGTACAATATCAGTGAAGTGATTAAATAGTGGAGTTAAAATAGATGTACTGTTTGAATGTTAGAAATATAATATTTATATTTTTAAATAAAATACAGTAAATATTTGAATTTCTGTACAAATGTATTTTATTTAAATATAAATATTACATTCCGGTCTGTGATGTAAATATAGAACATTACAGTAACAAATACATTTATAATATATATATATATATTTATTTGGTTGTTATCATCAAACAAAAATCATATAATAGTGTATACGACTGCGTCATATACAACATGATCAGTTTTGCTCCATGGGATGAATAGGTTGGGATTGGGAAATAAAATAAATGATTACTTCGGTGTGGTTCGCTAATCTCGACTAGTTTGGAGAACCGTAATATGGTTTGAATTGACATCCAAAGGAAGATTAAAGAATAAATTTTAAAGAATTTATCTTTGATAAAATTAATGGGAACCTTTCCCAAAGTATGTGAATATTTGAATAAAAGAATATTCAGAATTGGAATGAGGCGTATGTTGTGTTTTATAGCACTTGTTTATTATATACGCGAGTTATTCGGAAAGGACGGGTTTTACCCATTCTGAATAACTGATTTGACGATAAGTCGATGATGAAGACGGTGGTTGAAGAACGGAGGTCTTCACATCGTTTGGATGATTACTGATGTCTTGATTGGGCTGTACACCCAAGACGAGGTAATAAGTGGCGATCATCCAGACGTACTTGGAGATTGACGGATATGTGAGGACCTCTCTCCTGTATTGGACATACGGGAGAGGAATAAGGTGCCTCCGGTTTCGTTCAGACCTAGAACGGACTTATAAATGGATTGTGTGTATGACATCGGATTTTATTATGTGCTGATTGATTTCTATTAAATAAATATCTGTTTGGCGGCGGAGAATTTATTCTCTTGCTTAACGCCCTTCTCTGAGACGTACGAGCTCAGAGGTTATATATCGATAGATATCAGTCGCATGACATGAATTGCATGTAGGGCATGCTGAGATGCAGTGATCAAGGCTTTTGTTGAAAAGCAGAGTTTTGTGGTTGATGATCAAAGCACGGCTTTAATACATCGTAGCTTTGTGTATAACGTTAATTCGCGAGCCTCACACCTCGGTATCAGTCAAAAACGGGATCGTGACTGTAGGGAGTGCACGACGTTTCTGTCTAGTTATGGGTGATGTCAGCGTTTTACAAGCCCTGACATTTATATTATTTTTACCTATGTGGTTGTTGGAATGCAAGGCGCCTCGGATACATCGGTCTCTACGGAGTCGATGGATGGGTCCTTTAGGACCAAGAAACATGTGTTCAGGAATAACTAATCCTCAAACGTAACGGAGGGCCGGTCATGAAGATCCAAGGGTTACCCAGAGTGTGTAGTCCTGAGACATGTGCTAGAGTGTCTTGAAGCGGTGAGGAGCCATCCCTGGCCTCGACTCATAGATGGAAATCCAATTTCCAATACGAGATATTTCGGTTTTATTTGAAGAGTCTTGTATAGCGACATGATAGATGGTACCCATGCCGCCTATGATTGATACATTTATATTTGAAGTTGTTTTGACACTATACACTTATAATAGTATCAAATGATTTGTTTTAAATGTACCAAGCATGTTTGGCTATTATAAGGGAAAACCCTACCCTCCGGCTTGCGTTGCATTGTGTGATGGGACGTGGGTCTTATAATAACTTCATTTTTCCAAAAAGCATTGCGCTGTTTATTCTATGCACTAGTATTCTTAGGAGGAAACCCGTTCCGTGTTATACGGCGTGGTCCCTTGAATTACTCTCTTTTAAAGTAAAGTTTTAAATAACTATTTTAGTTCTCACACCAGTCACATGGCTGACCTGGAGTTTGTTGTTGGGTGCCCCTATTTCCACACAGGCAGCTAGTAGTTTTGGTTTTGCAGATTTATATTTACAAGATCCTGGTTTACAGCTGGAACGATATTCGGAAATCTCTATATCCGTGTATTACTTTCAGTTGTGTTTTGTATTGTTTTTCCGCTGCTATGTATTTAAATGTAATTTAAATCTATGATATTTATCAAATGTATGTTATTCATTCATACTCTGTTATATTCTTGTATTCTGATGAAATTGTTGTAATAAGCAATGAAATGTTCTTCTGTTTGTGTTCTGATTTGTCTTGTTCTCAAAGCAATTCGTTCTTTCCTTCACGGGGAAGTTCGAGTCGCCACACAAGGTGTTACAAATTATAACTTGAATTCTGCTTTTAAATCGTGAACTTCGATTTGTTTTGAAATTAAATCCCAAATTCCTTTCATTTCATTTGTTTTAAAGAAGTATTCAAATTTAAAGTATTAAGTTCATTACTATAATAAAAAATTGCTAATAAAATCTGCACTCTAGTATTATGTTCTAACATTGTTTTTATTTTCCTTTTATTGTTGTTTGCTTTCATTTGCATCAAAAATTCAAAAACAAAATAAAAATTCATTCGTACTTGCATTGTAATTCACGTTTAATTTTTGTTTTGCATTCATCTCATTTTGTTTTTGTGACGGCCCGCCCCGCACCAACCGACATTTACTCCAAAAGTGCGCTGTACACATGTCCAGTTAGCACGGAACGGGTCGCCAGAAGGAAAAAGGGAAGAAGGAAATGAACATACAAGGAACCTGTAGAATGTCTCACAGCGCATAGAATAAAATATAGTAATAACATACTTGACATAAAATAGGTGAGACAGTGCATAAGCTGGAAAACAGAACTAAACATTATAGCAGCAAAAATCCAAAATACAGCTTACTACAACTTTTCAAACTGTCTCAAAGCAAAAGTAAGATAAAGGAGGTACACTACTAATGCCCAAGTAGCGATCACCAACGACACAAGGGGAATATCTATATATCATACGTGGAAGCCTCCTGCCCGCCTCCGAATCAGCTACTCGCGCATCACCAGCTAACCTGTCTCTAGTCTGCTCGTGTGAGCACCCAGAGTAATAAGAGGAGACATAAAACTCTGGGTCAGACATAAAGCCTGGTATGAGCGATAAGCATCTAAAGTGAACAATAACAGGTAGACTAAAACATACCTGGACCTGCAACCAAAGAGTTAGCACTACATACTGTACAACACTCTAAGGTGCCATATCAAACGGTGTAAAGATACGGAGGTGGGGGTGTGCATGTCATAGTGATGGCAAACAATCAAACATAGCAACCATCCTCACATCTCTCACTCCGTGCGTAAAGCATACGATATTCACCACCTCGATCACCCATCCTTGCTACGATCACTTTTCCCCATGAAGTCATAAATGGCTTCACTACACTGATAACGTAGCCACTAATCCTTCGCTATGTCCATTTGCCCCATGGAGTTATTCACCCCATCTGCGCTGGCTCATAGCCTTACTGATCCTTTACTATGTCCACTTGCCCCATGGAGTTATTCACCCCATCTGCGTTGGCTCATAGTCTTACCAATCCTTTACTATGTCCACTTGCCCTATGGAGTTATTCACCCCATCTGCGCTGGCTCATAGTCTTACTACGCATCACCTTGCCCCTCGAGTCGTAATGACTCTACTGCACTGATAACGTAGTCTTGCTACCATCACCTTGCCCCTCGAGTCGCAATGACTCTACTGCACTGATAAGTAGCCCATCATTCATTTTTAGTGGTGAATCGAAGTTATGAACGTCGACAACTCCTTAGCACACGTCCCGCAGCAAAGTCCAACCATGAAGTGAACTCATCGGTTCCCAACCGGATCCTGAGCTCTAACTTCCCATATTGGACTACCTTTGCATCTCGGGTTATTGGTCAATACTGGGTCGGGTCGGGTTCCTCTTCAAGCCATCGGTTCGGGTCAGGTCCACTGCATCGCGTCGGTTCGGGTCTTCTTTTGGTACGGTTCGGGTCGGGTGCTTCACTTCGGGTCGGGTCGGGTGTCTCACTTCGGGTCTGGTCGGGTGTCTCACTTCGAGTCGGGTCGGGTGCCATCTCCCTTCTAGTTCGTGCTTCCGCTCCGATCCGCTCCCTCGTTCTTCACGTGCTCCGATCCGATCCCTCCTTCTTTATTCGATCCGATCCCCCTCCTTTATCCGATCCGATCCCAGTTCAGTTAGCATGGCCTTCCTTTTTGCCAATTTTCTCAAGTGTCAAGTTCCGATCCGATCGAATCCCTTGCCCAGTTCAACATATCCGATCCGAGCCCCCATATCCGATCCGATCCGAAACCTGCACTGTTTTCTAAAACTTTTCCATCAAGTGTTTACGCCATTCGACGACGTTTTCGACCATTCTAACTATTGAAATCAATCACAAAGCATATCATACAGTCATAGCAACATGCATAATCAACCACAAACATCAAAACATCAATATGATAGATTAAAATGGATCAAATCATACCCAAAACCCCATATTTCCCCTTAAGCATGTTTAGGTGAAACTAATGATAGGATTAGCAAAACTCAACCAAATTAACCCAAATTCATTTTAGAGGTCTAAAACATCATTTAAGAATTTATGAACATTTTTCCCGAATTTATTAGTGTATAAATTCGCTAATTAACACTAATTACCCTCATTTAGCCATAATTGGTGTAAAACTATGCAAATCACTCACCTTAGCCACAAATAAACTAAGATCTGAAATAAATCTATGATTTGATGCAAATCCCAATGCTAAACAGCAGCTCCAATGTTGATTTGATGTAGATCTTCCTTGATTAGATGTTGCTAAGCTTAATCCTTGATCAAAAGATGATTTGGAGGTGATTTAGAGGTTGGAGGCCATTTTTAGGGTTCCTTGGTGATAAGTGGAGGCTAGAAAACTGAAATGGAATGATTCTCTAACTCATTTCAGCCCTCCCTAACCCTAATCCCGAAATGGGTTATGGGCCTATTCACTAATCACCCTATTTGGCCCGGTTAAGCAGTTTTTCACCTTCCAAACCTTATTTCAGCCATATCTCCCAAAAGGTAAGTCCGTTTGGCTATTATGATCACTCTACGAAAAGGTAAACCATCAAACGAATCTAATGGAAGTGGTTTTAGGTCAAAATTCCTTTCTAATCAAAAGTTATGGCCAGAACAAGATCAACTAGAGGCAAAATGGTCATTTAAAAATCGACAAAAATCATAAACATGGGAAATAACTCTAATTGATGTTTCCCAAAGTTACATGACCATACGATTTCATACGGGACAGAAATAAATATTCTACGATCCCCCAATGCGTAGAATGCGGGTTATTACATTCTCCCCCCCTAAGAAATTTCGCCCCCGAAATTCCCTAACCAAAACACACACAAAGGGTCCCGCATGCCTATCAACCATAAAACAACAATCAAACATGCAAACAAGCAAAATAAGTATATCCTAGCATGCAGAATAACTAAATCACGAAATAAATCTTACCAGGCAAAGAGTTCTGGATACGACTTCCTAATGCTCTCCTCTGTCTCCCAAGTACAATCATTCTCGTTCTCGCCCCACTGAACCTTGACTAGCTTCACCGCCTTCCTTCGAAATTGCTTCGTATCGTGCCCTGCAATACGAATCGGCTTGCGGTTCCCAACCGCCTCGGGTTCTACTTCGAAGTCCTCTAATTGATCAGGTGAAATAGTCACATCTGAGTCGTGAACGAACTTCCTTAGTTGGGAAATATGAAATACATTGTGAACTCCCGCCATCTTCTCTGGTAAGCCAACTCTATATGCCAAATTCCCGACTAGTTCAAGAACAGGGAATGGGCCAACAAATCTTGGTGCCAACTTGCCTCTCCTGCCAAATCGTATCACGCTCTTCAACGGAGAAATCTTGACAAACACCAAGTCGCCCACGGAGAATTTTAAGTCTCTTCTCCTCTTATCAGCATAACTCTTCTGCCTATCTTGGGCAGCCTTCATTCGTGGTTGAATGACCTTAATCTTATCGGAAGTTTCCCTCACCACATCTGGTCCAAGCACAAACTTCTCGCCGGTTTCTATCCAACATGATGGTGTGTTGCACGGTCTTCCGTACAAAGCTTCATATGGAGCCATACCGATACTGGATTGGTAGCTATTATTATATGCAAACTCTACTAGATGCAAATGGTCATCCCATGATCCACCAAAATCCAATATACAAGCTCTCAAAAGATCTTCTAATATACGATTCACCCTCTCCGTCTGACCATTGGTCTGAGGATAATATGCGGTACTGAGATGTAATCCTGACCCTAGAGCTTCTTGTAAGCTCATCCAAAACCCACTAGTGAACAACGGGTCTCGGTCACTCACAACGCTTTTAGGTACTCCATGAAATCTCACTACCCACTTCATATACAATTCTGCTAACTTGGCTACCGTCCTGGTCGATTTGACTGGTATAAATCTTGCGCTCTTAGTCAATCGATCCACAATTACCCAAATGCTATCGTATCCCGATCTAGTCCTTGGTAAACCATCGATGAAATCCATCGAGACTTGCTCCCATTTCCATTCGGGAATTTCTAATGGTTGCAACAACCCACTAGGCTTCTTTTGCTCGGCTTTAACTAGCTGGCAATTCATGCATTTGGATATAAACTTCCCAACGTCTCTTTTCATCCCTTCCCAGTAGTAAGTCTGCTTCATGTCTCGATACATCTTATTACCACCGGGATGTATAGTCAGTTTTGAGTGATGACATTCTCTAAGCACTTCATCTCTCAAACCATTCACGTTGGGTACGACTAGTCTTCCATTCTTTCGAAGCCATCCATCTCGATCAAGCCCATACACATTCATCTCCTCACCGTCGATGCCCATCTCTAACTTGGAGATGATTTCCAATAGATTAGGATCGTCCCTCTGGCTGGAACCAATCCGCTCTATCAAAGTGGGTCTGATCGCCAAACTAGCTAGCATGACTGGATCCAATTCGCACTTTGGTTTAAAATCAAACCCCGTGATATACTCCAGTTGCTTCCACTCAAGAAACATCGCCCCTAAACTGGCATGTCTCCTGCTCAAGGCATCGGCTACCGCATTACCTTTCCCAGGTGTGTACGCGATATCAAAGTCATACGAAGCCAAGAACTCTAACCATCTCTGCTGACGGAGATTCAGATCCTTCTGGGAGAAGAGATACTTTAACGATTTATGATCGGTAAACAACTCAAATCTTTCTCCCAAGAGATAGTGTCTCCACATCTTCAGCGCAAACACGATCACTGCTAATTCCAAATCATGGGTAGGATACTTCTTCTAATGCAGCTTTAGCTGTCGACTAGCATAAGCTACAACCCTACCTCCTTGCATCAATACAACACCTAGTCCGGTACCACAAGCATCCGTGTATACCGTCATCTCTTCATTCCCCTTAGGAATGACTAACACTGGCGCACGCGTCAACCACTCTTTTAGACTCTTGAAGGCATTCTCACACACTCCGTCCCAGACGAAGGACTGATTCTTCTTAGTTAACTGAGTCAACGGTGCTGCTATCTTGGAGAAGTCCCGGATAAACTTACGATAATATCCAGCTAATCCCAAGAAACTTCTTACATCTGTTGCATTCTTGGGCGTAGGCCAATCCTGTACCGTAGCCACCTTCGCAGGGTCCACGGCAATACCACTCTCTGAAACAACATGACCCAAGAATCTCACTTCCCTTCTCTAGAAATGACACTTAGAGAATTTTGCTTTCAATTGGTGTTTCCTCAACACCTCCATCACTATCCTCAAGTGTCCCTTGTATTCCTCCTCTGTCCTTGAATAAACAAGGATATCATCTACGAACACAAGAACAAACTTATTCAACTGATCTCTGAATACTCGATTCATAAGATCCACAAAGTAAGCTGGTGCATTGGTCAACCCAAATGGCATGACCAACCACTCATAAAATCCAGACGGCGTCCTAAATGCCGTTTTCGGAACACTCTCATCTGCTACTCGAAGCTGATGAAATCCTATCGCGAGGTCCAACTGGGAGAACACTCTTGCTCCTTCCAGTTGATCAAACAAATCATCTATCCGCGGTAGAGGATACTTATTCTTCCTTGTTACCTTATTCAACTCGCGATAGTCCACACACAAACGAAGGGAACCATCTGCCTTAGTGGCAAACACAACTGGTGCTCCCCACTCGGAGACACTCCTTCTAATAAATCCCTTCTTCAAAAGATTGCTGACTTGCACCCCGATCTCTCGCTGCTCCCTTGGTGCCATACGACGAAGTGGCATCACTATAGGTCTGGCATCTTTCACTAAATCAATACGGAACTCAATCTCTCGGTGTGGTGGAAGCCCGGTCACCTCCTCGAAGACGTCCGGATACTGGCCAACCACGGGCACATCTGACAACTCATCCTGCGGGATGTCGAGGGAATTTACAAAACTAGCCATAACCCCATCACTAGGTAGACTACCAAACACTACCCTCCGCCCATCATCCACCCTCACTATCACCAAAAAGCCCTCACAGTCTACCACCACCCCGTATCTTTGGAGCCAATCGACTCCCAATATAATGCCATAACCAGTAAAGCCCAAAACAAAGCAATCACAAACAAACATACATCCATGACTCGATAAGACCAAATTCCTGCAAATCATACTAAGGCTAGTCGAACCACCAATCGGGTTCGTCACAACCAATGGTCTATCGACTATCTCGGGTTCCAGTCCCAACCTATCTACCAGGTCACTAGATATGAAGGAACGAGAAGCCCCAGTATCAAACAAAACTCGAACTGGTACATCATAAATAGAAAGCATACCTTGAATAACAACATTCTTTCCTTTCTCCGCCGCAGTTGGGGCATTCGACGAAGAAGGAACAGCATCAATAGCATATGCTTTCACAATCTTCTTCTCCTTAAGAGGTTGCAGACACTTATCCTTGAAATGTCCCACTTGACCACAGTTGAAGCACTTCTTATCTGCTGGCTTGGCCCGACAATCTTTGGCATAATGGCCCTTCTTACCACAGCTGAAGCACTCAACATCTTTCTTGCTCTTTTTCTAGCTACCCTTAGATTGGTCTTGCTTCCTCTTATTCTGAGAGTTATTCTTGCCTCCACCGCCTGCTTGCGGCTTTGGCCCTTCTGCAGATGCAGCCTCAGTCTTTGACTTAGGGTAAAGACTCTCTAATCTCAAATCCTTCCCCACAATCGATTCAAAAGTCTCATCGATGTGATTGATAAGCCTTTCCCCCAAGTATCCGTCTAAACCAGTAATGAACTTCTCATTCTTCTTCTTAGGAGTATCAATAAGAGATAGCCCATACTTCGACAAAGTGTCGAACTCGGCAATATAGTCAGAAACTGCCCTTCCGTTCTGCTTGAGTTCCAAGAACCTCTTGAACAACACTGACTTCTGGGCAGCTGGAATAAACTTCTCGCTAAAGCGAGCCTTGAACTGAACCCAAGTAACTTGATCTTCTGGAGTAGCTGTTCTAATGGCATTCCACCAATTCATCGCTCGCCCTTGCAGCTGACGAGACGCTAGCCTTCTCTTCATCGCATCCTCAAGACCCAAGTCATCGAAGATACGATCACAGCTATCCATCCAGTCTTGAACATCTATGGCCGACTCCATCCCGTGGAACGGCTTCCCACCAAGGTTAGTGTAATCCTTGCACAACTTGGCGAAATCGACCCTAGGCGCCTGCACTACTGGGCCAACACCAACTCCGGGATTGGGAACTGCCCCTTGCACTTCTCTAAGCATGTCTCTCATGAGGTTAGTAAACATCGCCCTCATGTCAGCGGCATTCCCCTGGTTGGTCCCTCTACCAGCACCCCTCGTGTCTCGTCTCATCGTCAATCTGAAAAAGGGAAACGATTAATGACCCCATAGTGGTGCTAGTGCAGTGCGACTTCATTCTTATACTACCAATAGTATATACATATATAGCTTTTGAAAACCAAAGTAATCACAAATACGCGCTCTCATATACGTACTATCTCTCCCTAGTGTCTTTCCCTAGGTTAACTACGCAACCTAGAGCTCTGATTCCAAGTGTGACGGCCCACCCCGCACCTACCGACATTTACTCCAAAAGTGCGCTGTACACATGTCCAGTTAGCACGGAACGGGTCGCCAGAAGGAAAAAGGGAAGAAGGAAATGAACATACAAGGAACCTGTAGAATGTCTCACAGCGCATAGAATAAAATATAGTAATGACATACTTGACATAAAACAGGTGAGACAGTGCATAAGCTGGAAACTAGAACTAAACATCATAGCAGCGGAAATCCAAAATACAGCTTATTACAACTTTTCAAACTGTCTCAAAGCAAAAGCAAGATAATGGAGGTACACTACTAATGCCCAAGTAGCGACCACCAGCGACATAGGGAGAATATCTATATATCATACGTGGAAGCCTCCTGCCCGCCTCCGAATCAGCTACTCGCGCATCACCAGCTAACCTGTCTCTAGTCTGCTCGTGTGAGCACCCAGAGTAATAAGAGGAGACATAAAACTCTGGGTCAGACATAAAGCCTGGTATGAGCGATAAGCGTCTAAAGTGAACAATAACAGGTAGACTAAAACATACCTGAACCTGGACCTGCAACCAAAGAGTTAGCACTACATACTGTACAACACTCTATGGTGCCATATCAAACGGTGTAAAGATACGGAGGTGGGGGTGTGCATGTCATAGTGATGGCAAACAATCAAACATAGCAACCATCCTCACATCTCTCACTCAGTGCGTAAAGCATACGATATTCACCACCTCGATCACCCATCCTTGCTACGATCACTTTGCCCTATGAAGTCATAAATGGCTTCACTACACTGATAACGTAGCCACTAATCCTTCGCTATGTCCACTTGCCCCATGGAGTTATTCACCCCATCTGCGCTGGCTCATAGCCTTACTGATCCTTTACTATGTCCACTTGCCCCATGGAGTTATTCACCCCATCTGCGCTGGCTCATAGTTTTACCAATCCTTTACTATGTCCACTTGCCCCATGGAGTTATTCACCCCATCTGCGCTGGCTCATAGTCTTACTACGCATCACCTTGCCCCTCGAGTCGTAATGACTCTATTGCACTGATAACGTAGTCTTACTACCAACACCTTGCCCCTCGAGTCGCAATGACTCTACAGCACTGATAAGTAGCCCATCATTCATTTTTAGTGGTGAATCAAAGTTATGAACGTCGACAACTCCTTAGCACACGTCCCACAGCAAAGTCCAACCATGAAGTGAACTCATCGGTACCCAACTGGATCCTGAGCTCTAACTTCCCATATTGGACTACCTTTGCATCTCGGGTTATTGATCAATACTGGGTCGGGTCGGGTTCCTCTTCAAGCCATCGGTTCGGGTCGGGTCCACTGCATCGCGTCGGTTCGGGTCTTCTTCTGGTACGGTTCGGGTCGGGTGCTTCACTTCGGGTCGGGTCGGGTGTCTCACTTCGGGTCGGGTCGGGTGCCATCTCCCTTCCAGTTCGTGCTTCCGATCCGCTCCCTCGTTCTTCGCGTGCTCCGATCCGATCCCTCCTTCTTTATTCGATCCGATCCCCCTCCTTTATCCGATCCGATCCCAGTTCAGTTAGCGTGGCCTTCCTTTTTGCCAATTTTCTCAAGTGTCAGGTTCCGATCCGATCGAATCCCTTGCCCAGTTCAACATATCCGATCCAAGCCCCCATATCCGATCCGATCCGAAACCTGCACTGTTTTCTGAAACTTTTCCAGCAAGTGTTTACGTCATTCGACGACGTTTTCGACCATTCTAACTACTGAAATCAATCACAAAGCATATCATACAGTCATAGCAACATGCATAATCAACCACAAACATCAAAACGTCAATATGATAGATTAAAATGGATCAAATCATACCCAAAACCCCATATTTCCCCTTAAGCATGTTTAGGTGAAACTAATGATAGGATTAGCAAAACTCAACCAAATTAACCCAAATTCATTTCAGAGGTCTAAAACATCATTTAAGAATTTATGAACATTTTTCCCGAATTTATTAGTGTATAAATTCGCTAATTAACACTAATTACCCTCATTTAGCCATAATTAGTGTAAAACTATGCAAATCACTCACCTTAGCCACAAATAAACTAAGATCTGAAATAAATCTCTGATTTGATGCAAATCCCAATGCTAAACAGCAGCTCCAATGTTGATTTGATGTAGATCTTCCTTGATTAGATGATGCTAAGCTTAATCCTTGATCAAAAGATGATTTGGAGGTGATTTAGAGGTTGCAGGCCATTTTTAGGGTTCCTTGGTGATAAGTGGAGGCTAGAAAACTGAAATGGAATGATTTTCTAACTCATTTCAGCCCTGCCATAACCCTAATCCCGAAATGGGTTATGGGCCTATTCACTAATCACCCTATTTGGCCCGGTTAAGCAGTTTTTCACCTTCCAAACCTTATTTCAGCCATATCTCCCAAACGGTAAGTCCGTTTGGCTATTATGACCACTCTACGGAAAGGTAAACCATCAAACGAAGCTAATGGAAGTGGTTTAGGTCAAAATTCCTTTCCAATCAAAAGTTATGGCCAGAACAAGATCAACTAGGGGCAAAATGGTCATTTAAAAATCGACAAAAATCATAAACATGGGAAATAACTCTAATGGATGTTTCCCAAAGTTACATGACCATACGACTTCATACGGGAAAGAAATAAATATTCTACGATCCCCCGATTCGTAGAATGCGGGTTATTACAGTTTTTGTTTTCTACGGACACCATTATATTTTGACAAACTGGTTTATTTCTAATGAATTATTTCTCGGTGTCTAGACTACGGCAGAGTAATAGTCATTTATAAATATTACGGTGATTCGTAAATATTATAGTGATTATTCCTCTGAAGATACTTAAACCTTTGGCTGCATTACTAGGGTGATTCCTGGTGCACCGATAACTCATGTCCGTTATATGGCTGAGAAATCTTTCGTTGAAGTTAATCTAACCGTCATTATATAACTTTAGAAAATTTGTAAATAGGTAATTTGCATTCATATAGTTGCATTAGGTTCTCGCATATATGTAAAAAAATAAAAATTCAAAATTCAAAAAAAGGGCTTTATCTTTGGTGAATATTTCCTTTTCTTTTCTTTTTAAAAAAGGTAACAAAAAAAGAAACCATTTTCTTAAAAATGTCTGAATATCCTCATTTTCATGGATTTTTCTATAGTTGTGAAAATCAATATAATCCATATAATTTTACACCAAATTCATATGGATTTTTTAATAACAACTATTGTACAAATAATTCGGATTTTTTGCCATAAAATTTTCAAATGGGCGATCAACCCTCAAATCTTGAAACATATATTGAATCTTTACTTGAAATAAGAACACAACAAAATCAAAGAATAAATGAATGGTGTAATTTATACTTACGCAACAATTCAAGTCAAAGTTTTCAAATTAATCAAAATTCAAATTCAATTCTAAATTCAAATGATTTTGGTTATAACCCTTGCCAATTAAATTTCGAACTACAAAATGAATTTCAAATTCAAAATGGAAATATGAATAATTTTTCAAATGATCATAGCAATGGAAACGGTTTAAATTGTGGTGAAAATTAAAATTTTTGTTCTCAACTATTTCAAATTTAAAATTCTCATGTAAGTAATTATAAATTTGATTTTGTTGAGCAAATGAATGAAAATTACGATAATCACACGGATTTGGTATTTGAAACACACTTGAAACGACGTGAACAACAAAAATCAAATTTCAACATGTGATGAGTCAAACGATAATCCACCTTTTACCATAATCGATGATTTTCGAATAACGATTTTCGAAATTGAAAATAACGATCTTTACAAAGTTGTTAAAAATACGGTAATTGACTTGGATTTCTATTCTTTTTAGAGGGTGGAATTAAATTTAAAATTCGATCTTCCATTTTCTAAAAATAACGAATTTCAAAAAACAACTTTGGGCTTTGAAAATGATATAAACAATGAAGTTGTGAATAATTCAAAGAAAGATGAATTGAATGAATACGATTTTTTTCTTCTTTTCGAGGAAGAGTTGTCAAATTATGAAGGATTAGAGTTAAATCACCATTTCGATTTTAAAATCAATAATTTTGAAGAACTTTCAATAATAAATTTGAAAATCAAATTGGTGAAATTAAACATGAAATTCGACCATTTATTCAAGTGGAAATTAACTACACGTTCCTATTTATGTTTAAAATTCAATCGGCATCCACTGTAAGTTTACAATTCAAAGTTGTAACGACCCGCCTTTTTGCTCGATTCTCGCTGGTAATTAAACCAACTTAAATCGTTCATAAAGACGGATGGTTATAGGTACTAATACTTGAACATCAATAATAGAACTTTTATTTCATTACAAAATTTTTACATCACAATTACAAGGAATCAGAGTATACCATAAGCTCAGCGGAAACACAATCGAATGCTCTCAGCAAAAGAAGTTCAATCCAAAACCTAACTCTTAGCTCCAAATCTGAATACAGCTCGTAAACTAAACCTGCAAACTAAACTACTAGCTGCCCATGCAAAAATATGGGCACCTAGAGTTTAGGTCTGGAAAATAATGAACTCTAGGTCAGTCGTGGGACTTGTGTGAGAACACAAAACAATTTTTATACATACGATTTATTTTAAAGTTGGGAATTTTACTGGACCACGCCGCTATCGCGAAACAGGTTTACTCCATATGAATGCCCGTGCATAGAAATTCGCAATGACTTTGAAAAGAATGAATCTATCATAAGCTCGTCCCACATCACATAATGCGAGCACACACTAAATGGGCAAGTTTTATCTTATGATAACCAAAAATGCTTTTATACGTGAAAATCCACTTTCAATACTATTATTAGTGCATAGTGTTGAAAAATCATTTCGCAAATAAATATAGAATCATAGCCCCATAACCCCAATTGGTTATATTGCCATATAGGTATACAATTAAAATCGCATGGGCTCGTATTGGAGATTGGGTTTCCAACATGATGGTTCCTGGCAGGAAAGATCAATCGAGGACACGAAGCTAAGTATCTCCTGATTAACATCCAGACAGCGAACACTAAATACAAAGCGCAAAAGTATATATCCCGGATAGCATCCAAACATCGAACACCGTATATACTATATTCCCTCAGATTTCGAAAATGGATCCATTCGCCGAAGCTTTCAAGTTTCAACAGAGTTTATGTATATGTATACAACCTAACCGCCAATTTACCATCATTCCAGGGTGTGAGGTTCGTTGAAGTCATGATATACACAAAGCTACGCTTTGATAAGCCATGCTTTGATTCGTCACTAGCTTATTTCATAACTCGAATATGTCACATTGCCCATTTCATTACGTGTCACTGATTTCGATTAATACATAACCTTTAAGTCCATATGACTTAGATCGAGAATACTTCCATTGCCACAAATTCGATATGTATTAACATAAATCAGTGCTACGCAGTTTATTACAATGTCAGAAACACAATCCATACAATTCCGATCTGGGTCTGAACGGAATAAAAATATAAAAATCTCCAAATATATTCAGATCTCGTGCCACTTATAACCTCGTATTGGGTGATCGGCCCAACCGATACATCGGCAATCAATCCAAGCAATTCGAAGATTATCGGTCTTCGCTTATCGATTTCCACGCCTTTGATTATTTAAGCGTCGTATTATTACTTGGAATGGTTTTCGAACATATATTCGATCTCGGTCTTTCCAGGTAATAAGCATATTTAAAACGATAGTTATGGATTATACATGATTTCGATTTGAACCTCCTTCCACATCATTACTAATGTATTTACAAAACAAAGTTGGATTCGTTTAAATTTCAAAAGATCCCTTACCATTTTAATTCTTTTTTCCAATACAATATTCAAATGCTCCAAGTTTATATTTCAAACAAGATTATTATTCGTCATTAACATTCTATAAGTTTTCTAAATTTACAAAGCTTAAATTCGATAAGTTTCGATTCACGATAATTCAACCTTGATATTTCAAATATAAGTTTAAATAGGGTTTAATCGACTAATATTAGATATCAATTCACAAATCTGGCGAAACACTATCAAAATATTTATGTAAATGTTTTTAATGGTATCTAATAGTATTCGTCCAACCCTCGAAATTTTATATCGAATATTCGAAGATTAACTCTACCCAAACTTGCTTCTTTTAAAATATCAAACTTCTAATATCTTATTAAAATAGAAAATCATTAATAAATCTCCATAAGAAATAATTTAAGTTCCCAAAAATCCTTCAAAATATTTAACAAAACCATTTCGCAAAAGTTTATGATTATAAACCTAAAACTCAGTTGTTTCAAAGAATGTTAAAATTTGCACTTAATAACATTACGTATATGTTGTAAACTGGCCATTTCAAAAAAATCGATCCAAAATTATTCGAAATTCAAATATTTCAGCTTTAATCACTTTTAAATAATAAAATAAGATTTATTAAAAAAATCCCGTAATTTATATAATTTATATAAATCCGTTTTATTCGCTTTCCATTACGGTCAACGAACTGCACTATAGCGACCCTTTCAAATTTTAATTTAACCATAGCTTGAAAGCCCAATGTCGGAATTTGGAAATTTCTTTTCTGATCAGATGCTATTATTAATCGAAATCCAATATTTCTCGTTTCACGTTATTTCGATTTAAAATGTTCATGTTATGGTCGTTTGAAAATTTTAATCGATATTAGCGAATTATCGCTACGTGACGAGTTCAATTCAAGTCATAAACATTTAAATACAAATCATCTCATTTCCAAAATAAACTCAAATTTCAAAACTAACTTTTTAAAACCAAATCTCGAATAATATTCTATATTTACATTCGAGTTCCAAAAATCACTTACTTCAAAATCTTTATTTCACATTTCCAAATATTCTTTCAAATTAAGTCAAAACTTAAATTAGTATTTTCAAATCTACTTTTCAGTTTTAATTGAACTTAATAATTTATTTCTCAAAGCTCTTCACATGCTTCCAACTTACCGCTAGTCGTTACATAGTTAAAATCTAACTAGTTATTTAAATAAAACTCATTTTTTGCTCAAATCATTTTCCGATATTAACCTTAAAAATTCAGTTTAAGGGGCAATAGCTTATAACAATAGGAAAAGTATTTCCATTTCAATTTAATCGAAACATAAAATAATATTTCCATCTCATTTAATTAATTCAAACGTTTCATAAAATAATGATATCAATAAATTTCAATATCGCTTTATTGTTTTAAATTTCAAACTTATTTCGAATTCAAGAGTCCGAACTAATTGAGGATTTTTCCTCTTCTTTTCGTTTTTGTCTTCGACGACAGTCGCTAATTATTCGTAACTTATATCTTCAACCACTAGAAAATTAAATTCAACTAAATTTTCAAATATTTAATATTTACATGGTCGTTTATAGGAAGGAGGATTAAATCGATTTTTCCACACAAATCCACAACTATGGTGCATGTGTTCTCATATAATCAAAATCAACCACATAAATCGACCATATAACAGACATAAATCATTCATTGTCAATTCAACCATTAAAACAACCAATATATTGTGCGCAAAGCGCTATAGTCAATAACGCTTGGTTTCAGTGTTTTCTAACTATACAACTAACCATTTAAACATTTCATGCACCTATTCACATACACACATTCAACTAACATTAATTATTATCAATAAATTATAATCTATAGTCTATATTAATTTAAAATAAATAATTAAGTTAACGGTTCTCACCTTCATTGTGCTCCGATTCCTTTACTGCCAAACTTCCATTTTCACTGTAAACAACTACGTACAAGCTTACGGACTGTGCTAACTTTGCGCGTACAATGTCAACTCGTATGAATTATGAACCGAAACTTGCATGCGTTATGAATACTCTTCCCGGATGTTGTAACCGCACACGACCTCTATTTCAGTAACATGCGTATACAAACGTATATATACTAAACATATATATATATATATATATTCTTATATGTTTCCACTTACACAACTTAATTTTCATAAATCAGAAGAGGTCAAGCAGAAGAATTTCACGATCATGAAATGAGAAGAAAAGGGGTGCGTAGATCGCGTAAGTTCAAAATGGGAATACTACTCCTGTTAAATGAAGAGGGTGGAGAAAGGACTGGGGTCACAGCTGCTGGTTGGCGGACTTGTGTGGCGGTGGAGGCGCAGGTCGGTGCGTTGTCGGAAGGTGCAGTCGGAGGTGGCAGAACGGTGGCAGAGACTGCAAGTGGCGGATGCAGTTAAGAAAGGACGGCGATTTCTCAGAAGAAAAGAAAAGGGATGGGGGGCATGGGTGTTGGGTTTATCAGTCGAGGAGGAGTGGCGTTGGATGGAGGCTGACGGCGTGGGTGGCGTTCAAGTGAGCGGAGTGGCGGACCCTGGTAGACGATGGGTGGTGCGATGGAGCAGTTTACGAAGGGGAGGCCGACATGGTTTGCTAGATGGGACGGAAAGAGGTTACAGACGCGATGGAGGATGCTGGAGTAGAGCTGTGGTGCAAAAGTGGTGAAGGAGTGGTGGTTTGCAGTGGAACGGTACAGGAAGGGTAGAGCGAAAATCAATGGGAACACAACAAAAGGGAAGAGCAATGTATGATAGCAGGAGAAGAGAAGCTTTTGCGTGTCCTGATGGGTTCCTTCGGGGACAGTAATAATGAAGTGGATCGAAAAATGTGAAGCGCAGGTTCCCATTTTAAATTTTGAATTCCTATATGTTATTTTCAGTTAAATCTAGACACCTAGCACCACACTCTCTAGCGTAAGGACACATAATTTCCCATTTATTTTATTTAAAATTCAGCCAATGCATGTTGATCAAATATGCTTATTTATTTATTTGATAAATTTTGATTTTTAGTGACACTTGTGTAACATTTATATTTGTAACCAACTACAACATTTACATATGCATACATTTCAAAATATTATTTAAAAATGTATACTACCTCTAAAAATTATATTAACCAAAAAAATTACATACTTTTAAATACCTACCAATCCTATTAAAACATCATAAGTTATAAAATCTATATTTCACCGAATTTTCATATGAAAATAAAATACTATTACTTTACATGTATATATCTTACCCAATATAAATCTAAATAAAATTTCAAGTATATAATTTATCAAATTACCATACGTTACTAAATAGTATTACTCAAAATGTACTTACTTTACCAATTTTAAATCGAAAATAAAATTTTAAATATTTATAAATCCAAATCTTGTAATATAATCATCATAAATCTTAAAAATTTGAAATATAATATCTTTATACTTTACAAATCATATTCTTGTACAAATAAAAATATAGGTCATTAAAATTGGAAAATATCAGTGTTAAAGAAATTTAATAAATCACCATATCTTTAAAATAAGTTAACTTTTACAACATCGTAAACAAAATATATATATCAAACAAAAAATTTAAAAGCTTATTAAATTAATATTTATATTTAAATCTTATAAATTTCAAATTTATATTTAGAAAACCCAAATTATACAATATAAATTCCATTTAAACTTAGTTAAAATCTTGGATTGTTACAAAAGAGGGTCCCTATTTTCACATGTTACGTGTTTTCTGGAAAAAAATGCGGTGCTATATAAAAAAAATTCAAAAAACCGGAAATATTCCAAGAAAACCACGCAGAAAAAAAAGTTGCATACATCTGTGCAACTATTACCAATAGTAGCATATATGTATGCATATATTCATCCAACGTTTTCTATTGAAAATCTGGACCAATATACGCATACATGCATGCATGTATTTGCAATAGTTGCATACATGTATGCATACAAAGTTGCACTGAGATGCATGTGTTATGAATAGTTGCCTACATGAATGCAACTACTCTGTATATATGCATGCATGTGTGCAACAAATTTAAAAGGGATGAAGGCTTCTGAATATGTGCATGAATATATGTATGTATTCTGTATAAGTGCACGAGTGTATGCAACAATGTGTGAATGCTTAAAAAACAGGCCAGATTTGAATATATGCATAAAAAGATGCGTATATTGTTGTTTAGCTGCATACATGTATGCATTTATATTGCATTTTGATGCAACACTGAAATATAAGCATGAATGTATGCAACTATGTATGAATAGGTGCATCTTTTGATGCATAAACCTGTTGTTTCATTGTTATTTTGGGTTTTGATGTGGTTTTTGATTGTTTTAACACTAATATTTTTTGGCGTGTATATGTTTTATTTAATAATGAGTTTTCATGACTTTTTTTATTTTTTCGTAAATTTTCGAAAAATAGGGACCTAATTTATATTAGGGTCCGTTTGGCATAGGTCCCTGCAAAGTTTCAAAATTAGGTTCACATCCGGTCCAACTTTTCATGTAAATTAGGTCCCTATTTTTCGTAAAAACATCACAAAAATAAAAAAATCACGAAAATTCATTATTAAATAAACACGTGCATGCCAAAAAAATTCAGGTGTTAAAACAATCAAAAATGTAGTCAAAACCCAAAAATTCAAAAAACCAGCGAAACAACAGGTTTTTTGCATCCAAAGATGCACCTATTCGTAAATAGTTGCATATATTCATGCTTATATTTCACTGTTGCATCAAACTACAGAATAAATGCATACATGTATGCAGTTAAACAGTAATATACGCATCCTTTTATGCATATATTCAAATCTAGCTTGTTTTTTCAAGCATTCACTGTTTTTAGACATTGTTGCACACATTTATGCTCTTATGCAGAATACACGCATGCATCCATGCACATATTTAGAAGCCTTGCTCCCTTTTGAGTACGTTGCACACACTCACACATATATATATGAAATAGTTGCATACATGTATGCAACTATTAGTAACACGTGCATCTCAGTTCAACTTTATATGCATACATGTACGCGATTATTGGTAATAGTTGCATACATGTATGCATATATTGGTCCATATTTTCAACATAAAACACTATATGAATATGTTAATATATGCATGTATGTATGCTACTATTGGCAATAGTTGCACAGAGGTATGCAACTTTTTTTATGAATGGTTCCTGGAATATTTCCGATTTTTTGATTTTTTTTTTAAGTTTCAGCGCATCAATTTTTCACAAAACATGTAACATGCCAAAAGAAGGACCTACGTTACATATTAAAGTTGTAGTGGGTGTCGATTACATTTTAAACTTAAATAGGGACGCTAGCTTAATTTCCACCTTATAATAAGTTTAGGACCAGACGTGAGCCTAATTTTGAAACTTTCCAAGGACCTATGCCAAATGGGCCCTTTATTTAATCTACCCCAAAAATCATCGAAAATAATTCAACTCATTCGATTTTTAGTAAAGCGACATTCGTTTTTCCAAATTTATATTCAACTTCGGATTATTTTACAATTTGTTTTTTCAAGCTTAAACTGTGTCTCTCATACTTGAAGAGACAAATGAATTGGTCTTTAGAAGACCATTTCATTTACTTCTTGTCAATATGTTTTCTGATATACTATAATTAATATATATATATATATTTCTTGTAAATATAGGGCATATTTTCTTTTTCTTCTCTCCTTCCACTTTGGGTTGCCTGTGGGGACACAGACGAAATCAAGTGTGGGGGAGTTTCATATTTATTTTGGTTTTGCATTAAATTTTCTTTTCTTTTTCTTTCAAAAAAATGCATTTTAAATTATTTTTTAAATAAGATATGATGGAGTAAACATACATTTTTTGTCATACAATCAAAATGTTTAGAAAACTACTTCTCTTAATGGATAACGAAAGAAAATTTTGAATTATGAGCAATTTTAGTGTAACTAGGTGTATAGGGAGATTCGTAGGTGATGAGTATGAAATGTTTTATAAATTGTAATCCAATTAAATTAATGGTTGATTTAGACTACTTGCGATAACTTTTTATAACTTTTAAGTGAAGTTGTGCTAAGATATTATCGCTTAACTCTCTCTCTTCAAAACAAAAAAAAAACAAAAAATATATATAATAATCTAAGGGTATCCAACATTTCTTGTAAATCTAGCATTGGTGTGCAAACCCTCCAAGCTCTGTCCCAACTCTGGTATATCTTGGTCTCATTTTATTAGTTGGACACCTAAGGATTACCGACATCTTGTTGATAAAGTCGGCATCGATCTGCACAATCTGCCAAGCTATGTCCCAAACTCTCACGTCAATCCGCCAGGCACTGCATGGGTGGTATACCTTGGTTTTTTCAGCTAGGTTTTTGTAAATAATAATAATGTAAATAGTTTCAAAATAAAGAGAGAGTAAGCACTTGAAATCCAAGCACTATCTTCACTTGTTTGACCTAACTTGTTAATAAAAGGAAATAAAAATGCCATTTTACGATTGTTGATAATCAATTATAGAATTCATTTCATAATTGCACAATGTTTTCAACCGAAATAACTAGCCAAGCTAGAAGAGTTTGTAACAATAACTTGACTTTTGTTTGAAGTTTTGAGTAGTGAAGGACTTAATTTTCATAGTGACGACCCAAACTTGTGTTAACTCACTCGTGTTAAATTTAAAAGTAAATTATCCATTTGTAAATATTCTTTTGAAAACTTGCATTCATCTTGTAAATATTTTCGAATCTTGCATTTTGTAAATATATTTTTCATTATATTTGGATTTTGTGCATAGTATCCGCTGAAAACCCTCACAAGACAACACTCATCCTACTGGGTACACCCGGAGGTTTAAAGTCTTGTTGCAAACGCTCAATGCAATCGTGCTCCCTTCGAAAACGAAATTATCTTAGTTTTTTTATTTCGTTCATTCAAGGACGAATAAAAAGATAAGTGCGGGGGTATTTGATGTGCACGTTGAAATGCACATTTATATTCACAAATTTATTCTTGTATTAGTTAAATAAATAACATAAGTAGGCTATTTTTACATGTTTAACCAAAAACCCAAAATTCTCAAATTATCATGCATACATCTTTGTATTGGGGCAAAATAGACATTTGTGCATGTATTATTTTTTTGGTAATATTTACTTCTTCATTTTCATGTTGTTTTGTTGGAATTTGTCTAAATATACAAGTGGTTTAACGAAGGATATGCATGCACAAATAGAAGATAAATGAATGGAGATGGAATTAATTCACATAGATGTTAGTGAAGGATCCTACCTTTTATCACTCTTTCTTTAATGGAACAATTAGAAGCTAATGTATTGGCTAATGGAGACAAAATAGGCTTCATACACTTTTAATGATTCATTAGCGGATAAAGACAAAATGGAAGCTTCATGAAGAGGGTATTTATGGTAGTCCCCAACAAAATGGATTAGGGTTTTAAAGCATGTATAAATACCCTATATATGTTGATGTAAGGATCCTTTCTTTTAGTTAGTTTATTTTGGAGGCTCTCTTTTTTTTTCATGGCTTCTTAGTCATTTCTCTCTTATGTAACTTTCACTTTTTGATGCAATTCTAGTTTGTTCTCTTTTATTTACATGTTTTTTACTTCTTGTTGTAGTGTAGATCTCTTTTATTTTATGCAAGTAGAATAGATTTTCTTTACTTTGGTCTCTTTTTTCTTTTTTTCTAGTTTATGTTAAAAGCTACAATTGTTAATATGATAGCAAGTATTAGAAGCTAAGCCCCTTCAACTTTGGGGTAATGAAACTCTCTAATCATGTAGTTTCAACATATTATGATCATTTATGTTATGTTTTTTTTTTGCTTAATGGAAATATGATTATGACAAGAAGTGATTGTTTAAATTGAAATTTGATGGCCTATATTTCTAAACAATAGTTAATAAGCCATGCTTAAAACAGATTTGATTTTCATCTTTTTGTCATTTTCATGAGAGTTAAACAAGTGGGTTGGTGGTTATGTTAAAGTTTGGTGGCTTATGTTGGGCTAATTAATAGCACGAATATGATATACTTAGGATAAACACATCAACTAATCATACTTATGACTAAAATAGAGAGATCATAATTTCATAACTTGTTGAACTATACGATCTAGAAAGTGGATTTATTCCTAAGTTGCCATTTAATCTAATAGTTTTTATCAATCTTAGTTTGTTAGTTTAGTTGTAGTTGTAGCTAACATTTCTCTTAGCATTGTCTTAATTTGACCAAATAAAACAAGAATTAATTCTTTCCCCGTGGATCGACCCTTATTCACCAAGTACTACAAGTGTACGTCGTGTGCTTGCGGTTTTGTACACTTCGCGATGGATTTCTAATCAACAGAATATTCATCGTCGACCAATTCTTTAAAAGTTTAACTTTATTGTTTGAATCCATTAAACTTAATAGAATTCATAGGCCAAAAAAATCAATTTTTAATAAATTTAGTCACAATTTAAATTTAAACCATTCATTGGATTAGTTAAATTTAACTTATACATTCAAATTTAAATATTTTGAAACATTAATTTAAGTTTAAAAAAAATATCAAAATCAATTTGATAAACCAAAACATACTTATAGAAATTCTAAAATAATATCACTTTAAGTAATAAATCTGATTTAGATAATCGCGTTAAATCTTTACATTAAATCAATTTAACTTAAATTCATACATTTAAGGTAAAATTATTTCAAATCTTAAATGTAAAATAAGATATTTAAATTAAATTTTAAAATAGATTCATACTTACAGAAATTCAGAAAATAGTTTTTATTTATCGACCTTGGTGTTTGTATATAATTTTCAATCATATGGTAAAGTGATACAGATATATATCATTTAATCATTTTAAAATTTTGATTCCCGGTATGTAACACTGCACCGAGACCAGCATTAACAAATAAAATTACGTAGTAATTTTGTTCGCTCAATGCGGAGAATAGGGATGGTTAGGGTCAACCAACTACAACCTTGTCTTAACTATCTACTAAACAGGTCGACAAATTCTATCTACTTTTTATCTCGAGTGGATCGACAAATTCAATAAATTTTCAATACAAAGCTATAGGTAGCTATGGATCTATTAGAACAAACCGCTATAACTAAATGAATACCCCATCATGGAACAATAACAAATACATATGTATATACATGTTTACATATACAATGATACATCTCAAGATAATACAAATACTACATCAAAGTGGTATGACAACCTCTCAATATCCAAAAAGGTGAAGACTAAAATAAACTTGAAAATATGTCACAAGAATACGAATAATCCCAAGAATAAGGCTTGATCCCAATGAAGGCATCATGAAACAGTTACATCCAAAAGAAAAGCTAACCCCTGAAACAAACTTGGTCTGACCCGAGTGAAAACCACACGGATCGGGCATGCTAGAACTTATTATTAGTAAAGTTGATGATAATAAGAGGTATGGTAAGACTATTCCAATATTCTAATGGGATGATACAAGCAATCAAGTTATCACTAGAATGATACATCAATGATTCATCAAAATTGCAAAAAGGAATGCAATATATCTTAGTTGGATATGGTTCATCTAATTATAATATAACTAAATGAAATGACTAAAGGTGTGAACCACAAAGGGGGTTTTCATAAGAAAATTTAAACTTCATGATCATGATAAAACTCAAATTAGGCTAGATATGTTCATTAGTAACAGAGATCACTAGATAAGGTTAAGCAATTGAAATATGTGATATCCTCTTATATAAAGGATACCATGCCATATAGGAACAATTCCTTATGAAAAGGAACGATATCTCTTCATGATAACTGTAACACCCCACACCCGCTAAGGTCACTCACTAAGGGAATGCCTTAACTTCGGTGGAGCATTTTAGTGAATATAGAACAGAAAAATTACATCAAGACAGATATAAATAATACTTGAAAAATCTAAAACATCATTACATTGCAGCAGAAGGTAAACATGTTTAGTTACAACACCATAAAAAGAGTCAAGTACCAAATATCCATCCTGATAAAACATAAGTACATAATCCCACTACATAAACTAATAGCCATAATAGAAAAGATAAGCTGGGCTTTACATCACGGTCCAAGCTCCAAAAGATAGATAAAGAAATCTGATCAAAGCCCACTAGTGCTAGGCCCAACCTGACGACCTGAGGGGGAAAAAGATAAAAACAACGGGGTCAGACATAAGTCTGAGTGAGCCCTATAACTTTAACAACGCAATCATTAAAGTAATTAGGGTATGATATAAACTTGGTACGGTGATGACTGGGGATAAATGGCTACACTAAGTAGCCAACTAGACATAGGATGAACTAAGATAACGGTAAAGACGCATCTACCCACCCAAGGGTAATTACTAACTGCACCACACCAGTCATTCCTACTTAAAGGTTGATCCCACCCAAGGACTTAGAAAATTTACCCAGTAGTTTCGTGTACCCCTAGCTGACTACATAGGTGCCGTCTGCCCCTATCTCCACTAGGTGTACCCACTACTCCCCAAGCGATCGGCTCCCTATCGTAGATACCCGTGCTGGCCCCACAGTGGGGTGTATCACTCCCCAAAGTGGCAACCCGATACAATCAACGGTGCACGGCTTATACCTACACGATGCAACAACGTCTTATCTACCAGCCCGGGTCCACACACGCATATGAAACCCGTTGGACTTGCGTTGCCACCGCTAACCCGTTTTGGCCTCTTATAATCAAGCCCAGTACGCGTGTCCCGTCCTCGACATGGGTCGAGCCCAATAAGATACATATGGGTTACTAGTTGAAATGGGCCCCCACAAGCTACCCACCTAAGCTTGTCCCTTTATCTAGTGCATCCCACTTAACCCTTTAATCATGTTTAATTACATGTTTCCACTTGGTTAAGTATTCTAATCGTATTTTCTATTGCCACCCAAGGCAACCCACTAGATTTCCACATGCCACCCAAGGCACTTACTTGATTTCCACATGCCACCCAAGGCACCCACTTAACCCCTCATGCCCTACTACATGCTTATCTGATTAAGTGTTTCTTAATTGATTAAGAACGTAACCGTTGTAAAGACCTCTCACATTAGGCTATCTTTTATGGCAGCTGGATTTGCAGGTCGGGTCCGGGCAGCCTTACGCCATAACCGAGTTTAACCTCGTGTCTTTACACTTGTCACGTATTTAGTTTATGCCTAAGACCTCTCACATTGGGCCAATCATTTATAGCCGCTGGATTTTTCGGTCGGTTCCGGGCAGTCTTATGCTACAAAAGGGTCCAACCTCGTGTCTTAGCCGATTAATTACACATAATTAATCACCCCCATAATTTGTATTAATTATCCCTAATTAATTACAAATTTAACGATGTACATAATTGACTCAATTATGTCCATCCACTTTATGGTATGCATAATCATACCAGCTTCACACCATTTCATTAACATGTATATTAACCTCATCGTTCCCCACGTAGTTCGCTAACATGACATAAAAGGGAAGATTCATCACAAATACAATGGGTTCAACTTGCATAACATTAGCATCAACATGGGTTTTAAAGGTGTCAACATGCATATAGCATCAAACCCAACTAGCATAAATAACAAACCCAAACTTGCATGAATCACATATGTCATAAAGAGGTTAACTTGCATAAGTTACTTATGTCATACAAAGGGGTAAACTTGCATATGTATGTATGACATACAAAGGGGTTAACTTGCATATGTATGCATATCATCCAAAGGTGTAAACTTGCACATGTTACTTGCATATAATCAAACACCAAACTTGCATAACATGTCATATATGAACTTGCATATAATCAAACACCAAACTTGCATAACATATCATATATGAACTTGCATATAATCATACACCAAACTTGCATAATCATGGTGTCATAATGGATCAATGTTTATCATAGTGATTTGCATAACTAGCATCATGAACACATAGCCTAAAACTTGCATAACTTGCATAACATCATGATCACATAGCATATGACTTGCATAACTTGCATAACATCATGATCACATAGCATATGACTTGCATAACTTGCATAACATCATGATCACATAGCATATGACTTGCATAACTTGCATAACATCATGAACACATAGCATATAATTTGCATAACATCATGAACACATAGCATATAACTTGCATAACTTGTATTGATCCACATTCATAGCCATAACCTCATTATATCCTATCATAATCATTTCAACAATTGGTCATTAAGGCTATAGAAACTCACAACTTGTTGATTAGCACTCCTAAGAAGAAGATTAAGTTGCTAGAGTTGATTAGAAGTTGATTTGAGAAGCTATCTTCCTCTTTAATTTGATGGAGGCTCCTTCAAGTTGCATTTTGACGGCATAACGACGTTGTATCTATTTTTAGTATGAATTAGGGTAGTCTTAGGGTGTATTTATAGAGTAGTTAAGTGTTTTAGGCCATTAGATTAACCCTAAATCAGATTAGAGCCGTCAGATTTACTCACTAGCCACCAGCACAGCCCAAAAGCCAAAATGGTGCACCCAGGTCACACAGACCGACAGGGGGGGTCGACCCCTGTGTCGACCCCTGGGTCGACCCCTAGGGAGGGGGTCGACACCCATGTCGACCCTAGGGTCGACTCCCTCTGCCTGGCGGGAATTTTTCCCGCCTCTTCTAAAATGTGAAATTTCTGTTTTTAAATCTGTTTTGAATTTCTGAAAACTTCTTCGGGCCTTAACTGGGTCATACGGACTCCGATTTTCGTAAACTCGGACTCTATTTCGCGTATTTTTCCGAGACGAACGCAATGGCATAGCCCGTTTCCCCTGATTCAGATTTTAAAATTTAATTCTGCCCTGTTTTATATTATAGCAAGTTATTCAACTTCAACATACGGGGTGTTACATTCTCCCCTAGTTAAAGGATTTCGTCCCCGAAATCTCTAAGTCAAGATGAACGTATCCTACCAACCAAACAGCCATCTACTCAAACCATCAAACACTGGCATTCATTGTCCTTAGAGTTTCTAATGCTGTATGGACATATGCAAAGAGTGTGTGTATATGTTCCCTGTCTAATGCAAAATCAGGCGGTCTACTGATTCAGTTGACCTCCTTAATGCAAACCATGATAGTGCCATGCATCCAATATGTATGCGAAAGAACTCTATCGACACATACTATTTCTACATGAGTGCACAATCATTCACCAAAATGCATCATCCATATGATAACACAACCATTATACATCCATTAATATAGCTACCTACACACAATTATATGCAATATGCAATATGAAGTGATTGAGCCGATCTAGTGTCTAAAGTGTGTGTATATGTATCCACGAGCAACCACTAGCAAACACTTGCATCCACACGCATCCATCAATCATAACATGTCTCAAACACATGTTTCAACCATAGGTTTACCCTATCTAAAGGTCAAAGGTACTAATGAGAGGACATACTAAAGATAAGATAAGTACTAGACAAACGATAAAGGAGAAGTTAAAAGACATACCCTCAAAAAGGAATGGGTATAGTGAGCGCATCTTCGCTTCTGTCTCCCAAGTAGCATTGCTCTCATCCTCTCCCCATTGCACTTTGACTAGTCGAACCTCTCTGTTTCTCAACTTCCTAATCTCTGACCCAAGGATGCGGGTAGGAGCTCGTCGAATAGTTGCATCATGCTCTACCTCCACTTCTCTAAGCAAGCTCGGCTCTACCACCTCTGTGGTCTCATGTAGGCACTTCCTCAAATGTGACACATGGAATACGTCATGTACCCCACTAAGTCTCTCGGGTAGATCCACTCTATATGCCATCTGTCCAATCCTTTCCTTAATAGGAAACGGTCCTACAAATCTTGGAGCTAACTTCCCAACGGACCCAAAGCAAACAACATTGCGTAATGGAGATACTTTGACAACGACCATGTCCCCAACATCAAACTCCGGATCCGTCCTTCTCTTATCCGCGTAAGATTTCTGTCTGTCTTGCGCTGCTTTCATCCATCTTCGAATCAAGTCAATCTTCTCCGAAGTCTCTCTAACCATATCGGGCCCAAGCAAGATCTTATCCGTAGATTCCCACCAACATGTAGGTGATCGACAAGGCCTTCCATAAAGAGCTTCGAAAGGAGTCATGCCAATACTGGACTGAAAGCTGTTATTATACGCGAACTCCACCAATGGAAGACGCTCTTCCCATGTACCCTCCAAAATCCAAGATACAAAGCCTCAAAAGGTCTTCCAGAACACGATTCACCCTCTCGGTCTGGCCGTCCGTCTGAGGATGATATGCGGTGCTCAGACACAACTGAGTCCCCACTACTTCTTGCAAACTCCTCCAAAACTCGCTAGTGAAGATAGGATCTCGATCACTCACTATGCTAGAGGGTACCCCATGCAATCGAACTATCTCTCGAAGATAAACTGAAGCTAGCCATGGAGCAGTCCTCTTGCTCTTTACGGGTATGAAATGGGCACTCTTAGTAAGTCTGTCTACCACAACCCAAATTCCCGTATTACCCTTCCTCGATCTAGGTAATCCATCAATAAAATCCATCGAGACGCTATCCCACTTCCATTGCGGAACTTCCAATGGGTGAAGCAACCCACCAAGTTTCTTTTACTCCGCTTTCACTTGTTGGCACACCAAGCATCTAGTGACATACTCGGCCACATCTTTCTTCATACCGGCCCAAAAGAAAACTCGCTTCATGTCTTGGTACATCTTGTCCCCACCGGGATGAATGGTCATCCTAGAATGATGCGCATCATCAAGAATAGTCTTCCTCAAACCCTCGTCTTGCGGTACACAAAGTCTACCGTCTCTACGCAAGCACCCCCTATCGTCTAGGGTGTACCTACTCAAATGGCTGGACGACTCCCCCCTTATGAGCCTCTCTACCAACTCAACCAACTGTGGGTCGTCCCGCTGTGCCTCGCCAATCCGCCCCAAAAGAGTCGGTCTGACCTCTAAGGATGCTAGCAAACCGGGTATAAAGTCAACGGAAGGTCTGAAATCAAACATCGAGATAAATTCCAAGCTTCGTCGTTCCACATACAATGGACTCAAGGACAACCTTTTTCTACTCAAGGCATCCGCCACCACGTTACCCTTGCCAGGGGTATACGCTATCTCGAAATCATAGGATGCTAAGAACTCCATCCACCTTTGTTGTCTCAAGTTCAAATCCTTCTCAGAAAACAAGTACTTCAATGATTTGTGGTCAGTGAACAATTCGAACCTCTCTCCAAGAAGATAATGGCGCCAAGTCTTAAGCGCAAAAACAATAGCGGCCAACTCTAAATCATGGGTAGGGTAATTTTTCTCATGCTTCCTCAACTGCCTTCTACTGTAGGCTATTACCCTTCCCTCTTGCATTAAGACTGCGCCCAGTCCTGTCCCACAAGCATTGGTATAGACAACAAATGGCTTACTCCCATCTGGCAACACTAAGACTGGAGCTGTGGTTAAAGCTCTCTTTAACCGTCGGAACGCATCATCACAATCTACGTCCCATGCGAAGACTAGATTCTTCTTCGTCAAGCGAGTTAATGGGGCTGATATCTTCGCGAAGTCCTTGATAAACTTCCTATAGTAGCCAGCCAACCCCAAGAAACTCCTCACCTCGGTAGCATTCTTCGGAACCTTCCAATCTTGGATGGACACTACCTTCGCGGGATCCACAACTATCCCTTCCTTGGAGACCACGTGCCCCAAGAACCGCACTTCCTTCCTCTAGAAGTGACATTTAGAGAATTTAGCCTTAAGGCTATGCGCTCTAAGAACCTCCAACACTTCCCTAAGATGTAGGGCATGCTCTTCTTCACTCTTAGAAAATACTAAGATATCATCCACAAAGACCACCACGAACTTATTAAGGTACTCCCTGAACACCCTACTCATTAAATCAACAAAGTATGCAGGGGCGTTCGTCAAACCAAATGGCATCACCAGCCACTCATAGAAACCATCCGGAGTCCTAAAGGCAGTCTTGTCTATGCTATCCTCAGCCACTCTCAACTGATGAAACCCCGTGGCCAAGTCCAACTGCGAAAACACTGAGGCGCCAACCAACTGATCAAAGAGATCATCAATCCTCTGCAATGGGTGTCTATTCTTCTTTGTGAGCTTGTTGAGCTCTCTATAGTCTACACAAAGTCTGAGGGACCCATCCGCCTTCGTGGCAAAAACTACTGGAGCACCCCACTCCGATATACTTCTTCTTATGAACCCCTTCTCAAGCAACTCCCCTACTTGCTTATGGAGTTCCCTCCTCTCACGAGGAGCCATGTGGCGTACTGGTAAAGATACCGGTTTAGCATTATCCACCAGATATATTCGAAAGTCTATCTCCCGCTTCAGAGGTAAGCCCTTCACCTCCTCAAACACATCCGAGTATTCCCGGACCACTCTAACAGATCGCAAACTCTCCACCGAAGCGTCAAGCGATTCAAGATAACTTAGCATAACAGAATCCATGGGATTACAAGAGATCTCGAGAGTGTTACCCAAGCGGATCACGAGCCTAACAACTCTCCTTTCGCAATCAAGAATGGCACCATTACTGGATAACCAGTCCATGCCCAAAATCAACCCATAGCCCGTGAAGCCCAAAACAAAAGCATCACATCTAAACTCAACGCTAAGTATAGAAATCTTCAAACCCAAACATATCATGGACAAATAAGTGGAGCCCCCAATTGGGTTTGAAACAACCAAGGGATCATCTACTAGACTGGTGTCTAAGTGCAGTGACTCAACTAATGATGGTGAGATAAACGAATGCGATGCGCCAGAGTCAAACAATGTACGGACAGGATGATCAAACAGAAAAACCAGACTTTCAACGGAAATAGTTCTACCTCTTTCCTGAATCGGTGGAACCGCGAGAGCCTGAACTTGCCCCCTTGCCTGACCTGGTGCCATAAGAGCTTGCACCTGTCCTCCTGAGGTAGATCCCGTCCTTTGCCCCTTCTTAGGGCAGTCCTTCACTAGATGCCCTGCTTCGCCACAGTGGAAGCAGCCCGTCTTCTTCTTCTTCCGACAATCCTTGCTTAGGTGGCCTGGTGTCCCGCAATTGAAGCACTTCTTCTTTCCCTTGCCACCGTTGCCTTTCCCACCCTTATTTTGCTGTTGCTGTTGAGGTCTCTTTTGATCTCCTTTCTTCTCGGGTGCCTTATTAGCATTGGGACCCTTCTCTTCCTCATGCATGAGTGCCATGTCAACTAGCTTCTCAAAGGTGGCCCCCATATAGCCAATCCATGCATCGGTTCATTCAAGCCTTTAACGAACCTCAAAGCCTTCTTCTCCGGTGTATTCACCATGTCTATGCCAAACCTTGCCAATTGATTAAACTTGTTGACATATTCCTTCACTGATAGATTTCCTTGCTTTAGAGTCAAGAACCTTTCCATATACAAGTTTTCCTCCGCCCTTGAGAGAAACTTTGCCACAAACCTTTGCCTGAAATCCGCCCAAGAGTCAACAGCGCGCTCTCCATTAGTGACCTCCCACCAGAACGAGGCCTCTCCCTTCATTAACCAAGCAGCTAACTTGACTTTCTTTCCTTCTTCCATCTCAAAGATGTCTATCAACTCTTCCACCTCCTTAAGCCAATCCCTAGCTTCCACAAAAGTTTCTGATCCTTGAAAAGGTTTCCCTCCCATAGCCTTAAATTCCTTGCAAGTCTTGGCAAAAGTATCCGTGCGAGGAGGAGGAGGGGGAGGAGGAAGATCGGGTGCTACCGTTGGTGGAGGAACATTTGCTGGACCCGCAGTGGCGGCCCTAGCCTCCATCAATCTCCTATACCATACTGGTATCGTCACACCCTCCGGAAAGTTAAGATCCTCAGCCATGCTGAAACGAAAAAGGAACGATTCAAAACGGAGAATTTGAAAGATAAAGATATGGCTATTGGGGATTATGCTTTTCTTTCAAAAACCTTTCACTTTAAAGACATGCTTTTAAAAATACTTCTTCCAAAAATGTTTTTAGAAAAATAGTTTTCTAAAAAAAATTATCTGTTCTGGTAACCTTCGCTCTGATACCACGTGTAACACCCCACACCCGCTAAGGTCACTCACTAAGGGAATGCCTTAACTTCAGTGGAGCATTTTAAGTGAATATAGAACAGAAAAATTACATCAAGACAGATATAAATAATACTTGAAAAATCTAAAACATCATTACATTGCAGCAGAAGGTAAACATGTTTAGTTACAACACCATAAAAAGAGTCAAGTACCAAATATCCATCCTGATAAAACATAAGTACATAATCCCAATACATAAACTAATAGCCATAATAGAAAAGATAAGCTGGGCTTTACATCACGGTCCAAGCTCCAAAAGATAGATAAAGAAATCTGATCAAAGCCCACTAGTGCTAGGCCCAACCTGAGGACCTGAGGGGGAAAAGATAAAAACAACGGGGTCAGACATAAGTCTGAGTGAGCCCTATAACTTTAAAAACACAATCATTAAAGTAATTAGGGTATGATATAAACTTGGTACGGTGATGACTGGGGATAAATGACTACACTAAGTAGCCAACTAGACATAGGATGAACTAAGATAACGGTAAAGACGCATCTACCCACCCAAGGGTAATTACTAACTGCACCACACCAGTCATTCCTACTTAAAGGTTGATCCCACCCAAGGACTTAGAAAATTTACCCAGTAGTTTCGTGTACCCCTAGCTGACTACATAGGTGCCGTCTGCCCCTATCTCCACTAGGTGTACCCACTACTCCCCAAGCGATCGGCTCCCTATCGTAGATACCCGTGCTGGCCCCACAGTGGGGTGTATCACTCCCCAAAGTGGCAACCCGATACAATCAACGGTGCACGGCTTATACCTACACGATGCAACAACGTCTTATCTACCAGCCCGGGTCCACACACGCATATGAAACCCGTTGGACTTGCGTTGCCACCGCTAACCCGTTTTGGCCTCTTATAATCAAGCCCAATACGCGTGTCCCGTCCTCGACATGGGTCGAGCCCAATAAGATACATATGGGTTACTGGTTGAAATGGGCCCCCACAAGTTACCCACCTAAGCTTGTCCCTTTATCTAGTGCATCCCACTTAACCCTTTAATCTGTTTAATTACATGTTTCCACTTGGTTAAGTATTCTAATCGTATTTTCTATTGCCACCCAAGGCAACCCACTAGATTTCCACATGCCACCCAAGGCACTTACTTGATTTCCATATGCCACCCAAGGCACCCACTTAATCCCTCATGCCCTACTACATGCTTATTTGGTTAAGTGTTTCTTAATTGATTAAGAACGTAACCGTTGTAAAGACCTCTCACATTAGACTATCTTTTATGGCAGCTGGATTTGCCGGTCGGGTCCGGGAAGCCTTACGCCATAACCGAGTCTAACCTTGTGTCTTTACACTTGTCACGTATTTAGTTTATGCCAAAGACCTCTCACATTGGGCCAATCATTTGTAGCCGCTGGATTTGCCGGTCGGTTCCGGGCAGTCTTATGCTACAAAAGGGTCCAACCTCGTGTCTTAGCCGATTAATTACACCTAATTAATCACCCCCATAATTTGTATTAATTATCCCTAATTAATTACAAATTTAACGATGTACATAATTGACTCAATTATGTCCATCCACTTTATGGTATGCATAATCATACCAACTTCACACCATTTCATTAACATGTATATTAACCCCATCGTTCCCCACGTAGTTCGCTAACATGACATAAAAGGGAAGATTCATCACAAATACAATGGGTTCAACTTGCATAACATTAGCATCAACATGGGTTTTAAAGGTGTCAACATGCATATAGCATCAAACCCAACTAGCATAAATAACCAACCCAAACTTGCATGAATCACATATGTCATAAAGAGGTTAACTTGCATAAGTTACTTATGTCATACAAAGGGGTAAACTTGCATATGTATGTATGACATACAAAGGGGTTAACTTGCATATGTATACATATCATCCAAAGGTGTAAACTTGCACATGTTACTTGCATATAATCAAACACCAAACTTGCATAACATGTCATATATGAACTTGCATATAATCAAACACCAAACTTGCATAACATATCATATATGAACTTGCATATAATCATACACCAAACTTGCATAATCATGGTGTCATAATGGATCAATGTTTATCGTAGTGATTTGCATAACTAGCATCATGAACACATAGCCTAAAACTTGCATAACTTGCATAACATCATGATCACATAGCATATGACTTGCATAACTTGCATAACATCATGATCACATAGCATATGACTTGCATAACTTGCATAACATCATGATCACATAGCATATGACTTGCATAACTTGCATAACATCATGAACACATAGCATATAACTTGCATAACTTGCATAACATCATGAACACATAGCATATAACTTGCATTGATCCACATTTATTGCCATAACCTCATTATATCCTATCATAATCATTTCAACAATTGGTCATTAAGGCTATAGAAACTCACAACTTGTTGATTAGCACTCCTAAGAAGAAGATTAAGTTGCTAGAGTTGATTAGAAGTTGATTTGAGAAGCTATCTTCCTCTTTAATTTGATGGAGGCTCCTTCAAGTTGCATTTTGACGGCATGACGACGTTGTATCTATTTTTAGTATGAATTAGGATAGTCTTAGGGTGTATTTGTAGAGTAGTTAAGTGTTTTAGGCCATTAGATTAACCCTAAATCAGATTAGAGCCTTCAGATTTCGTCACTAGCCACCAGCACAGCCCAAAAGCCAAAATGGTGCACCCAGGTCACACAGACCGACAGGGGGGGTCGACCCCTGTGTCGACCCCTGGGTCGACCCCTGGGTCGACCCCTAGGGAGGGGGTCGACACCCATGTCGACCCTAGGGTTGACTCCCTCTGCCTGGCGGGAATTTTTCCCGCCTCTTCTGAAATGTGAAATTTCTGTTTTCAAATCTGTTTTGAATTTCTGAAAACTTCTTCGGGCCTTAACTGGGTCATACGGACTCCGATTTTCGAAAACTCGGACTCTATTTCGCGTATTTTTCCGAGACGAACACAATGGCATAGCCCGTTTCCCCTGATTCAGATTTTAAAATTTAATTATGCCCTGTTTTATATTATAGCAAGTTATTCAACATATGGGGTGTTACAATAACTATAAGAGATTGCTACGTTATGATTATGCTGTAGTGACAAAAACAACACTTAAGCATATAGGTTATCTACAAACTAGGTCATGAAGGTAAGACTCAATTAATCGTTGCCTTCACCTCATATCATCGACTGTAACGACTCGCCTTCTCGACCTTCAAAAATCGACACTTAATGCATCTACGGTATTCAAATGCCTCAACCTAAGCGCAGGAAAGGCAAATTGTTTGAGGTTAATAACACATTAGAACAAAAACAAAATGATAATTCCATTACTTCATTGATAATTTACATTATATATATGCATGAAGTACATCAGATACATCATAGTGACACAAAAGATACGGCGGAAACTACAAAAGATAACATAGAGCCAATCCAAAAACTTCTTCTTCCACTACATCTTCTTCCCAAAAGGTGCTCCAAAACACAGATCTAAGCACTAATATTACCTAACTACAACTAGGTTGCCCGTGTAGAAAAATAAGGGCACCTAAAGTTTAAAAGGAAAAAAGTAAACTCTGAGTCGGTCATGATACTGGTGTGAGAAACTTAAAATAATTGCTTTGAAAACAAAAGAAAGGTATCTCATAAGACCATGCTGTAAGTGTGGAATGGGTTTTTCCCTTATGATAACCAAAATACTTACTTTATCAAAACCACTGATATTATTTTTAATGTCTAAACTTTCAAAACCCTTTTCAAATAAACATAGTTGAATTATCCTAAATTATTACAATTATTAAATTCTGGTGTCTAACGTGCCTTTAGTTTAAAAACCTTAGGTTCGTATTGGAGTACTGGATGCCAACAATGACCAAGGCAAAGGATCTTCCTTAACCAATGGAAACACCTCTAGAGGGATGGACCCATGAGAAAACAACTCATGCTTTCTCTGCTACACAAAGTCGGACCATCTCCATATGCTAACCCGCTAGATGGAATCACAAATATGACCATTCCTCGGTCACAACCGACCTTTCCGAGAGCTCTTACTTACCATCATCCACATAAATAAAGTATCTAGGCTCCATACCATGATACAAATTTTATCTACAAGGGAATGACCATACCCTAATGGGAATGACCCACATAACCTAGCTGCAATAATCCTGTTTAAGGTCATTACCGGGTTGTGAGGATTGAGGTCTCGTTAAACACAAGGCTACGCTTAAACCAAGCCATGCTTTGATCATCTGCCATATTGTCATTTCATAACATACAATTTATAATTACTAACCATATCACCTTTGAGCCTGCATATCTCAAAGAAGGGTGTTAAGCTAAGAAAATAAATTCTCCACCACCAACAGAGATATGATTAGAAAAGATCAATTAATACATTACTAAATACAACATCAGACACACATCCATACAAGTTCGTTATAGGGCTGAACCAAACCGAAGGCGCTTTATTCCTGTAATAACCCGGAAATCCGAGCCAATTTAAAAATTTTATTTCGGCAATTTTAACGAATTTTGAATATTTAAAATGAATTATTTTAAATAATAAACGACGAGAAATTTATTTCGAATAGAATTAGAATGTATATATTTATATACGTCGTCGTTAGAATATAAATATTTATTTAAATTATAAAAAGGAATTGAAAATGGCGCGGTAGTTCGATAATTCGATTTCAAATTTCAAATGAATGTACAGGATTCAAAATAAACCGGATTTTAGTGAAACCAAAAATATTTGAATCTAATTGAGAATATCTTTCCAACGAATCCGGGAAATCAACATTTCATAGCGGGAATCAAAAGTTACGTCCAGTTGAAATTTCAGAATAGTCGCTATGGAATTTCGGCCCTTGAAAATGGCCATTTTGCAAACGACCTCGGATTTCGACGAAACCACTTTTGTTGGATCCGCGATGTCTAGTTATTGCTAGGTTTCAAATTTCATAATTTTTCGAATCAATATGTTGGCGTGGCAAAGGAAAACGCGTTTGACCAGTTTTAGTTGATTTTTAATCGACTGGAAAATGGCCATTTTTCAAACGGTCTCAGAATTCGACGAAACCAGTTTTGTTAGGACCGTATCGTTAATACGAAGCTAGAAAATATTTTTCGGGAATTTTTCGAGTTTGTATGTGGCCCCAGTAAATTGAAATGTACGTCTAAAATTGAATATATAGATTTATATTTTAGTCTAAACGAAAACTGATCGAAACGATCGAATCAGCTTACGATACATATCCCATTGTGTTCGGAATAGGGGTAATTAGCTAAGGGCGATAGTCGTTGGGTTCCAATTGGTGTTTGTATAAATAAACAGCAACTATTGGAATTAAAAGAAAATTTAATAAAATAAAAATAACTATAAATAACCCGTAAAAACGGGCCAACCCTAATTCCCCCCAAGCCCAGAATAACCCGCCGCCACCCTGAGATATACGGTCAAAACCGTCCCTTTTGGAAAAAAAATCCGGCTAACATAATTCGAATTACATAATGGCCCTCAATCGAAAATTAAAAAGGAGCTCGAGAACTTTTAATGGGTATAAGGAAGATGGGTTATGGGGTTCTGTAGTGGGAGGATTTGGGGCTCGATGTAGCCGACTGCGTGGGGGTTTTCGGGTCTGAAGAAGCCACCGAGTTCGGCCTGGCTGCCGGAGGTGAAAGAGGGCGGTAGGGGCTGTCGAACGGTGGATGGTGATGGTCGTCACGGCGACTAGGGGAGGCGCGGGGATGGTGAATGAAGTCGACGTGGGGGGGGGGGCTCTGGAAAATCACCGTCGGCAGTGAATTTTGGGAAGAAAGGTTATTTTTTTTCTTTTCCTTTTCTTTATATTAGTTTAATTAATTTAGTATATTAAATAGTAATTAAATTCTAAAATAGAAAATGTTATATATATATATATATAAACATTGTTTTAAATCTATTTTTGAAATTATATAAAAATAGCATTATTTTTTAATAGAATAAAAAGTGCATTGTTTCTCGTTGTTTTTGAAAAATAAAAATAACATTGTTTATATATATATATATATGTGTATGTAACTTTAAAGTAAAAATATGATTGTTATATAAAATAAGCATCATTATAAAAATATGATTTTTATATATATCATAGCAAAATAAAATATAATTATTTCTATATAAAATAGTATGGTAGATAAAAATTGGATCTTTTATTTGTATGAAGCGTATAAAAGTTGGATTTTTCCTTATATGAAGTAGCGGATAAAGTTTTGATTTTTACTTAACATAAAGTTTTGATTTTTAAATATGAAAAGCCTTGATTTTTATATATGTAGAAATCGGATTTTTGTAAACAAAAAGATTGGATTTTTATTATATGGAGTAGCGTGTTAAAAATGTGATTTTTGTATGTATGGCATTAAAATAAAAATACGATTTTTATATATGAAGGGGCGATATAAAAATGTGATTTTTATCATATATGTAGCAAAGTAAAAAATACGTTTTTTATTGGTTGAATGGCTAAATAAAAATATGATCTTTATTCTAAAGAGACCGTTATAAAAATATAATTTTTATATGAGTAGCGGTATTAAAATGGCAATTTTTAAACATATGAATATCATATTAAAAATGTAATTTTTAATATGAACAGCGTAGAGAGGACTACGAGGGAATTGCGGGCAGGTCTAGACTGTTCTGAATTTCAGAAATAAAATGGCGGAGTGGAACCCTCGGTGAGAACTTCTCACTTTAAATTTAATTTTCTAGTTAAAATATATACTAGAATGCAGACGGTGTTTAGTAGCACCCGACACCCGTCGTCCACAGACCATGGACGGCTTGTATGCTTGTTTATTTGATTTTGATGTGTAGTTGATTGTGTGATGTGATGTGAAATGAAATAAAATATTTATACAGTTAGAAAATATTTTATAGTTAAAAATAGAATTTTTAACGTGTATATGAAATGAAATAAATTAATATAACCAAATCGAAGATTTGTTTATATACACACATTTGACTGATATTGATTGGGACGATAAATTTTACACATCGCCCAACTGCACAAATAAAATCCGTGTTTGATTGTTTGAAAACCCCACACGGGTATTGGGATGATATATGACATACACTAATCCTAATAATTAGTTGTATGTCGATCGATTAATTGACAGGCTGTTATAAGTGTTAAAAATTTATATTTGATGCTTATATAGTGTAGAACGCACTTTGGATGATGGTTGATTATTTATCGTTGTGATTTTGTACATGTGTTGTAGAAAATCCATATAATTAACATTATATGGTAATTGATTGGGCCTCATTCCAGTTTTGAAATAGAAATATTTGAAAAAGAAATATTTGAAATAGAATATTTGAAAATAGAAATATATAAAGTCGTGTTGATTAGATTGACGCCATTTTGACGTGAATGATATTTATATCGATTTTATTCAATTTTCAATGTATATTGAAAGTGATTTCGAAATTTGAATTATATTGAAAATAATCGAAATTCAAATTGAAATTGAATGGAAGTTGAATTCAAATTGGAATTGAATATAATTAAATTCGAATTAAATTGAAATAAATTGAAATTCGAATTAAATTGAGTAGAATTGAAATTCGAATTAAATTGAAATGAATTGAAATTCGAATTAAATTGAAATTGAATTGAAATCGATTTGAAATCGATTTGAAAATTAATTTAAAACGATTTATAAAGCACGTTTCGAATTGAAATCGACGAAGTATATATATTATATATATTATATATATATAATATAATGGCCTAAATAGAACGCGTCGCGCCGCGTTAGTTCGCGAATTTCGACCATTGACTTCGAATGGATATTGCGGGAGATCCGACCGTCGGATTCTCCTAAAACCGGAACCGTTGGGTTCGTATCGAAAAGAGCTTTCTAACGAATGTGAGAAATTAGAAATCTAACGGTTGGATTTGGAATTATGTCCAAATCAAATTTGAAAAAGGTCGTTGTAAGTGCAGTTCGATGGCCGTTGATGGAAATCGACTGTACGGGCCTTGATAAAATTATTAAAAATATCAATAATTTGTGTAAAATCATAAGAAATGATTTGTGAAGAATTGGGATGAAAACTCCATATTTGAAAAGATTAAAATAGATTTTTATCGAAATGAACTAGTTTTGAACTAGAATAATAATTTATTTATTTTTAAAATAAATAAATTGGATTTGAAATGGTTTTGAAAATAACCAGAATTTCCAATAATTACATTGGAATGGATTTGAATCGAAATTGTCTTCGAAGTAATTCGATGTTGGACTTCGTGATTATACAGATGTTGTTATGAAAATTTGAAAGATATATTTATATCGTTATTTCCAATACGATATTTGTTGGTCGTAGAATTTGATATTGAATATAAGCTGATATATTTTCTATTCAGAGCTTTGTATTTAATATCAAATGTGATTTGGGTTTGTCGTGAATGGTGTCTTCATTAACATTGTTCTTAAACCCAATTGAGAAAAAGATTAAATCTTTTTATTTAGATTTAATGAAGTGAACCAATTAAATAATATTTAATTGAAATTGAATTGGTATTGATTTTTGGGTTTATCGTGAACAGTGTTTTAAATAACACTTGTTCTTTAACCCGAAAATTGATGGAATCTGATTTTGGGTTGTCGTGGACGGTATCTTAAATAATATTGTTCTTAGACCCAAAGGAGTTAAGAAAATCAGAACCTAACTGGAGATTAGTTAAGTTGAATGGTTTCTGGGGTATTGATCTGATGTTGGTTTCGGCCTTCGGGGTTAATACTTAGGGAATTGCTCACTTGCTAATTTACGGTTAGGGACTGATAGAAATGTGATGTGATTTTGGGTTTATCGTGAACCGTGTTTTAAATGACACTGATTCTTTAACCCAGCCAAAGATTAAAACTAAGTGGAGTTTTAATGAATCTTTAATTAGATTGAAAAGAACGAGAATGGAGTATCCCCAGTTTTGCTCCAGGCGATAGTTAAATCTTTAATTAGATTTGAATGTGAAATGGTAATTGAATTTACCGATAACACCGTGGTGTTAGATATGAAGTATTACCAGTTTTACTTCATGGGATAAATAGATAGGGATTGGGAAATAAAATAAATGATCACTTCGGTATGGATCGCTAATCCCGACTAGTTTGAATTGATATTCAAAAGTAGATTAAAGAATAAATTTAAAGGATTTATCTTTGATAAAATTAATGGGAACCTTTCCCTAAGAATGTGAAATTTAGAAACTAACTGTCGGTTAGCTAAGCAGAGTGATTTTCTGGATATTGATCTGATGTTGGTTTCGGCCTTCGAGGTTAATATTTGGGGAATTATTCTCTTGTTAATTTACGGTTAGTGACTGATGAATTGGAATGAGGCGTATGTTGTGTTTGTGTAACACTTGTTTATTATATACGCGAGTTATTCAGAAAGACCGGGTTTATCCCATTCTGAATAACTAATTCGACGTGGTGTCGAAGATGAAGACGGTGGTTGAAGACCGGAGGTCTTCACGTCGTTTGGATAATTACTGATGATCTTGATTGTGCTGTACACCCAAGAAGATGGAAACAGTTGGTGATCGTCCAGACGTACTTGGAGATCGATGGATATGCGGGGTACCAGGTGCCTCCGGTTTCGTTCAGACCCAGAACGGACTTGTAAATGGACTGCGTGTCTGACATTGGATATCATTCTGTGTGACTGATGGATATCGGTTGCATGGAGTGGTTTGCCTGTGTGGCATGCTAAGATGCAAATGATCAAGGCTTCTATTGAAAACAGAGTCTTGTGGTTGATGATCAAAGCACAGTCTGTGTGACACAGCTTTGTGTAGCGTGGATTCGCGAGCCTCACACCCCGGTTGTGAACTAGAAACGGGAGAAGGACCTCAGGGGGGACATGCGTTTCTTTCTAGTTAGAAGTGGCGTCAGTGGTTTTACACGCCCTGACGAGTTTGACTTATGTGGTTGTTGTTGTTGCGAGGCGCCTCGGATATATTGGTGACTATGTGAAGCCGATGGAGTCATTTGTTGGCTCATTTACGCCCCAAAGGGCGGGGAAATGTAGTGTTCACGCATTATAATCCACATCGGTGGACCGACCCTGACGATCCAAGGGGCAGTTGCGGCTGTTCCTGAGACACGGGCTAGAGCGTCTCGAATCGGTAGAGGACTATCTTTTGCCTCGGTTCACAGATGGAAATCCAACTTCCAAATACGGCACATTTGCGGTTTTGATTGTAGAGCCTAGTATGGCGACATGATATATGGTACCCATGCCGTCTATGATTAATATTTATGATTGAAATTGTTTTAAACACTATACACTTATTATAGTATCAAATGACTTGTTTTAAAATGTATCAAGCATGCTTTGGCTGTTATAAGGTAAAACCCTATCCACCGGCTTGCGTTGCATTGTGTGATGGGACCTGGGTCTTATAACAGCTTCATTGTTCTTTATTTAGCATTGCGCTGTTGTTTTATGCACTTGTATTCTTGGGAGGAAACCCGTTCTGTGTTATACGGCGTGATCCCTTGAGTTACCTAACTTTAAAATAAAGATTAATAAATGTTTTAGTTCTCACACCAGTCCCATGACTGACCTGGAGTTTATTGTTTTAACCTAAATTCTGGGTGCCCTTATTTTGACGCGGGCAGCTAGTAGTTTTGGTTTTTGCAGATTTATATTCACAGGATCCTGGTTTACAACTGGAACGATATCCGGAAAGCTTTGTATCCGTATATCTCCTTCAGTTGTATTTTGTATTATTTTCCGCTGCGATGTATTTAAATGTAATTTAAATCTCTAATATTTATCGAATGTATTTTATTCATTTATACTCTGTATATTCTTGTATCTGATGGGATTGTTGCAATATACAATGAAATGTTCTTCTGTCTGTGTTCTAATTTGTCGTGTTCTCAAAACAATCAGGCGTTTCATACGGTCTTGGTCGGTTTAGCGACTGATTCGGATCGAGCGAAATTCCTTGTCGTTACAGTTGGTATCAGAGCTTTGGTTTACAAAGCTCGAGAACAAGACACATTAGAACCATACGAAAGAATTCATCAGATATTGGGTTAGTAATATCCAATAGGAATGACTCGTTAGAGATGGGATCAGTAGAATCCTAAAACGAGTGTGAAGAGTATATTTTTGAAAATGAAAACAAATTTTGTTTTGAAATTTAAATCAATTATACGTGTTTGACTATTTATTTATATTGATTTGGGCAATCAAATATATAGAGATTTTAGTATACGTCTGATCCACGTGTATTGAAGCCTCAAATATATTCGATAGATATAGAATCACACTCTAGTCACTCGGACATGATTCTAATGATTGACGCGTCATCATTAGAATTTATTTTCGTGTTTCGAAAGTGGGATTTCTATATATTTCCAATTGACTGGTGTGAGAACCAAAATTAGATAGGGCCTATTGTTGTGATTTGGCATCAAAAATGTGATTTTTGACTATATATCAAAGTTATGAATTTGAAATGATAATCAACTAATTGATTGTTGATTGTGTTGTTTGATTATTGGTTGAGTAATTAAAATTTGAACCATATAGCCAATTTGAACCAAATAGTAAATTGTATTGAAAATTTGTCACATTTGCTGGCATATACATGTACTTACATTGAATAGGTCATAGCAAGGAGGCTAGAGCAGAGGAATAAAATTGTTTGCCCGACAAATAGGTACATGTTTACCATAATTTACTGTTTTGTTTGGGTGATGATGATTTTGTGAGCCGATTGGCTAGCATCTTGGCTTTTTCTTTTTCTTTTGGATTGAAGAAGGCCATGGGAGGCTATATGAAATATCCCGAAGTCCCCGGTGCAGGGGAGGTTATGGCGAAATTTTTCAAAAATTTAGGGTATTTGCCAAATTTTTGAAAAATTTGAAAAGTTCTTAGAAACTGAAAAGTTGAAGAACTTAAGCCGTAATGAAAATACTGGAAGTTGAGTTGATTAGTTAAACAACTTTCGGCTTTGTTCCTTTTCGAGGACGAAAAGTTTTAAGTGGGGGAGATTGTAATAACCCGGAAATCCGAGCCAATTTAAAATTTTTATTTCGGCAATTTTAACGAATTTTGAATATTTAAAATGAATTATTTTAAATAATAAACGACTAGAAATTTATTTCGAATAGAATTAGAATGTATATATTTATATATGTCGTCGTTAGAATATAAATATTTATTTAAATTATAAAAAGGAATTGAAAATGGCGCGGTAGTTCGATAATTCGATTTCAAATTTCAAATGAATGTACATGATTCAAAATAAACCGGATTTTAATGAAACCAAAAATATTTGAATCTAATTGAGAATATCTTTCCAACGAATCCAGAAAATCAAAATTTCATAGCGGGAATCAAAAGTTACGTCCAGTTGAAATTTCAGAATAGTCGCTATGGAATTTCGGCCCTTGAAAATGGCCATTTTGCAAACGACCTCGGATTTCGACGAAACCACTTTTGTTGGATCCGCGATGTCTATTTATTGCTAGGTTTTAAATTTCATAATTTTTCGAATCAATATGTGGGCGTGGCAAAGGAAAACACGTTTGACCAGTTTTAGTTGATTTTAATCGACTGGAAAATGACCATTTTTCAAACGATCTCATAATTCGACGAAACTAGTTTTGTTAGGACCGTATCGTTAATACGAAGCTAGAAAATATTTTTCGGGAATTTTTCGAGTTTGTATGTGGCCCTAGTAAATTGAAATGTACGTCTAAAATTGAATATATAGATTTATATTTTAGTCTAAACGAAAACTGATCGAAACGATCGAATCAGCTTATGATACATATCCCATTGTGTTCGGAATAGGGGTAATTAGCTAAAGGCGATAGTCGTTGTGTTCCAACTGGTGTTTGTATCAATAAACAGCAAATATTGGAATTAAAAGAAAATTTAATAAAATAAAAATAACTATAAATAACCCTAAAAACGGGCCAACCCTAATTCCCCCCAAGCCCAGAATAACCCACCGCCACCCTGAGATATACGGTCAAAACCGTCCCTTTTGGAAAAAAAAATTCGGCTAACATAATTTGAATTACATAATGGCCCTCAATCGAAAATTAAAAAGGAGCTCGAGATCTTTTAATGGGTATAAGGAAGATGGGTTATGAGGTTCTGTAGTGGGAGGATTTGGGGCTCGAAGTAGCCGACTGCGTGGGGGTTTTCGGGTCTGAAGAAGACACCGAGTTCGGCCTGGCTGCCGGAGGTGACAGAGAGCGGTAGGGGCTGTCGAACGGTGGATGGTGATGGTCGTCACGGCGACTAGGGGAGGCGCGGGGGATGGTGAATGAAGTCGACGTGGGGGGGGGGCTCTGGAAAATCACCGTCGGTAGTGAATTTTGGGAAGAAAGGTTATTTTTTTTCTTTTCCTTTTCTTTATATTAGTTTAATTAATTTAGTATATTAAATAGTAATTAAATTCTAAAATAGAAAATGTTTTATATATATATATAAACATTGTTTTAAATCTATTTTTGAAATTATATAAAAATAGCATTATTTTTTAATAGAATAAAAAGAGCATTGTTTCTCGTTGTTTTTGAAAAATAAAAATAACATTGTTTATATATATGTATGTAACTTTAAAGTAAAAATATGATTGTTATATAAAATAAGCATCGTTATAAAAATATGATTTTATATATATCATAGCAAAATAAAATATAATTATTTCTATATAAAATAGTATGGTAGATAAAAATTGGATCTTTTATTTGTATGAAGCGTATAAAAGTTGGATTTTTCCTTATATGAAGTAGCGGATAAAGTTTTGATTTTTACTTAACATAAAGTTTTGATTTTTAAATATGAAAAGCCTTGATTTTTATATATGTAGAAATCAGATTTTTGTAAACAAAAAGATTGGATTTTTATTATATGGAGTAGCGTGTTAAAAATGTGATTTTTGTATGTATGGCATTAAAATAAAAATACGATTTTTATATATGAAGGGGCGATATAAAAATGTGATTTTTATTATATATGTAGAAAAGTAAAAAATACGATTTTTATTGGTTGAATGGCTAAATAAAAATATGATCTTTATTCTAAAGAGACCGTTATAAAAATATAATTTTTATATGAGTAGCGGTATAAAAATGGCAATTTTTAAACATATGAATATCATATTAAAAATGTAATTTTTAATATGAACAGCGTAGAGAAGACTACGAAGGAATTGCGGGTAGGTCTAGACTATTCTGAATTTCAGAATTAAAACAGCGGAGTGGAACCCTCGGTGAGAACTTCTCACTTTTAATTTAATTTTCTAGTTAAAATATATACTAGGATGCAGACGGTGTTTAGTAGCACCCGACACCCGTCGTTCACAGACCATAGACGGCTTGTATGCTTGTTTATTTGATTTTGATGTGTAGTTGATTGTGTGATGTGATGTGAAATGAAATAAAATATTTATACAGTTAGAAAATATTTTATAGTTAAAAATAGAATTTTTAACGTGTATATGAAATGAAATAAATTAATATAAATAAATCGGAGATTTGTTTATATACACACATTTGACTGATATTGATTGGGACGATAAATTTTACACATCGCCCAACTGCACAAATCGATTTAAATTGAGTAGAATTGAAATTCGAATTAAATTGAAATGAATTGAAATTCGAATTAAATTGAAATGAATTGAAATTCGAATTAAATTGAGTAGAATTGAAATTCGAATTAAATTGAAATGAATTGAAATTCGAATTAAATTGAAATTGAATTGAAATCGATTTGAAAATGAATTTAAAACGATTTATAAAGCATGTTTTGAATTGAAATCGATGAAGTATATATATTATATATATATATATATAATATAATGGCCTGAATAGAACGCGCCGCGCCGCGGCAGTTCGCGAATTTCGACCATTGACTTCGAATGGATATTGCGGGAGATCCGACCGTCGGATTCTCCTAAAACCGGAACCGTTGGGGTTCATATCGAAAAGAGCTTTCTAACGAATGTGAGAAATTAGAAATCAAACGGTTGTATTTGGAATTATGTCCAAATCAAATTTGAAAAAGGTCGCTGTAAGTGCATTTCGATGGCCGTTGATGGAAATCGACTGTACGGGCCTTGATAAAATTATAGAAAATATCAATAATTTGTGTAAAATCATAAGAAATGATTTGTGAAGAATTGGGATGAAAAACACCATATTTGAAAAGATAAAAATAGATTTTTATCGAAATGAACTAGTTTTGAACTAGAATAATAATTTATTTATTTTTAAAATAAATAAATTGAATTTGAAATGGTTTTGAAAATAACCAGAATTTCCAATAATTACATTGGAATGGATTTGAATCGAAATTGTCTTCGGAATATTTCGATGTTGGACTTCGTGATTATACAGATGTTGTTATGGAAATTTGAAAGATATATACATATATATATATATATATATATATATATATCGTTATTTCCAATATGATATTTGTTGGTCGTAGAATTTGATATTGAATATAAGACGATATATTTTCTATTCAGAGCCTTGTATTTAATATCAAATGTGATTTGGGTTTGTCGTGAATGGTGTCTTCATTAACACTATTCTTACACCCAGTTGAGAAAAAGATTAAATCTTTTTATTTAGATTTAATGAAGTGAACCGATTAAATAATATTTAATTGAAATTGAATTGGTATTGATTTTTGGGTTTATCGTGAACAGTGTTTTAAATAACACTTGTTCTTTAACCCGAAAATTGATGGAATGTGATTTTGGGTTGTCGTGAACGGTATCTTCAATAATACTGTTCTTAGACCCAAAGGAGTTAAGAAAATCAGAACCTAACTGGAGATTAGTTAAGTTGAATGGTTTCTGGGGTATTGATCTGATGTTGGTTTCGGCCTACGGGGTTAATACTTAGGGAATTGCTCACTTGCTAATTTACGGTTAGGGACTGATAGAAATTTGATGTGATTTTGGGTTTATCGTGAACCGTGTTTTAAATGACACTGATTCTTTAACCCAGCCAAAGATTAAAACTAAGTGGAGTTTTAATGAATCTTTAATTAGATTGAAAAGAATGAGAATAGAGTATCCCCAGTTTTGCTCCAGGCGATAGTTAAATCTTTAATTAGATTTGAACGTGAAATGGTAATTGAATTTACCGATAACACCGTGGTGTTAGATATGAAGTATTACCAGTTTTACTTCATGGGATGAATAGATAGGGATTGGGAAATAAAATAAATGATCACTTCGGTATGGATCATTAATCCCGACTAGTTTGAATTGATATTCAAAAGTAGATTAAAGAATAAATTTAAAGGATTTATCTTTGATAAAATTAATGGGAACCATTCCCTAAGAATGTGAAATTTAGAAACTAACTGTCGGTTAGCTAAGCAGAGTGGTTTTCTGGATATTGATCTGATGTTGGTTTCGGCCTTCGGGGTTAATATTTGGGGAATTATTCTCTTGTTAATTTACAGTTAGTGACTAATGAATTGGAATGAGGCATATGTTGTGTTTGTGTAACACTTGTTTATTATATACGCGAGTTATTCACAAAGACCGGGTTTATCCCATTCTGAATAACTAATTCGACGTGGTGTCGAAGATGAAGACGGTGGTTGAAGACCGGAGGTCTTCACGTCGTTTGGATAATTACTGATGATCTTGATTGGGCTGTACACCCAAGAAGATGGAAACAGTTGGTGATCATCCAGACGTACTTGGAGATCGATGGATAGGCGGGGTACTAGGTGCCTCCAGTTTCGTTCAGACCCAGAACGGACTTGTAAATGGACTGTGTGTCTGACATTGGATATCATTCTGTGTGACTGATGGATATCGGTTGCATGGAGTGGTTTGCATGTGTGGCATGCTAAGATGCAAATGATCCAGGCTTCTGTTGAAAAGCAGAGTCTTGTGGTTGATGATCAAAGCACAGCCTGTGTGGCACAGCTTTGTGTAGAGTGGATTCGCGAGCCTCACACCCCGGTTGTGAACTAGAAACGGGAGAAGGACCTCAGGGGGGACATGCGTTTCTTTCTAGTTAGAAGTGGCGTCAGTGGTTTTACACGCCCTGACGAGTTTGACTTATGTGGTTGTTGCTGTTGCGAGGCGCCTCGGATATGTCGGTGACTATGTGAAGCCGATGGAGTCATTTGTTGGCTCATTTACACCCCAAAGGGCGGGGAAACATAGTGTTCAGGCATTATACTCCACATCGGTGGACCGGCCCTGACTATCCAAGGGGCAGTTGCGGCTGTTCCTGAGACACGGGCTAGAGCGTCTCGAATCGGTAGAGGACTATCTTTTGCCTCGGTTCACAGATGGAAATCCAACTTCCAAATACGGGACATTTGCGGTTTTGATTGTAGAGCCTAGTATGGCGACATGATATATGGTACCCATGCCATCTATGATTGATATTTATGATTGAAATTGTTTTAAACACTATACACTTATTATAGTATCAAATGACTTGTTTTAAAACGTATCAAGCATGCTTTGGCTGCTATAAGGTAAAACCCTATCCTCCGGCTTGCGTTGCATTGTGTGATGGGACATGGGTCTTATAACAGCTTCATTGTTCTTTATTTAGCATTGCGCTGTTGTTTTATGCACTTGTATTCTTGGGAGGAAACCCGTTCTGTGTTATACGGCGTGATCCCTTGAGTTACCTAACTTTAAAATAAAGATTAATAAATGTTTTAGTTCTCACACCAGTCCCATGACTGACCTGGAGTTTATTGTTTTAACCTAAATTCTGGGTGCCCTTATTTTGACGCGGGCAGCTAGTAGTTTTGGTTTTTGCAGATTTATATTCACAGGATCCTGGTTTACAGCTGGAACGATATCTGGAAAGCTTTGTATCCGTATATCTCCTTCAGTTGTATTTTGTATTATTTTCCGCTGCGATGTATTTAAATGTAATTTAAATCTCTGATATTTATCGAATGTATTTTATTCATGTATACTCTGTATATTCTTGTATCTGATGGGATTGTTGTAATATACAATGAAATGTTCTTCTGTCTGCGTTCTAATTTGTCGTGTTCTCAAAACAATCAGGCGTTTCGTACGGTCTTGGTCGGTTTAGCGACTGATTCGGATCAAGCGAAATTTCTTGTCATTACAATTCCTCGTCCAATTAACGAGAGAATCCCTTGCAAATCCCGAATCTCTTTAAGTCCATCGGGACCACTGCTATAAGTAATCTCATTTGGATGGCTGCCCAACCGAGACATCAACAAGAAATCCCTACGATGTGAATATCCCTAGCCTTCTACCATTGTCTTTAATATCTTCATTTGTTCCATTAACATCGTAAAATTATTCAAAGTAGTTTTCAGATAGGAATTCCCCTTTATCCAACACCGGTCTCTTTACATAATTATTGTGGGTTATAAAAACAATATGGACTTGTACGGAGTTTCAGTTAAATCTCTTCCATTTCTAAATTTGTTAACCTAAATTTTTCCTTAAACAATTCTTATCTATTTATTCCATAACTCAATATAAAAATATGTTTTCCTTTAATCTTTAATACCAAATCATTCATTAAAGATTATCATTACCTTAATAAAACCCTCAATTATTAAACCTTTTAATCCAAAAAAAATCATTCCTTTAAATATTTAAACCAAGATTGATTACCCTTAACAAAAGTTCCTTTTAAACTCATATTTCAATCTCATTTATTAAATCCTAAAAGATGTATTCCATAAATACCTCATTTTAAAACATATCTTTTTAAACCAAAGATATTTTATCCTCATTAATCTTAATTATCATTTATTAATCTTTATCAAAGATTCATTAACTCTTTATACCTTAGTTTTTCCTTTTAAAACCCATCTCTTAATCAAAGACCATTAAATATCATTTTAATTAAACTTTAATTTAAAGATTATAATCCTTCTTAAATTCCAAACATAGCTTAATCTTAGTTGAATAAAGAATGGTGTTATTTAAGACACTATTCATAATAAACACAAAACCAATTGATATTAAAAATAATATTTGTATAGAAATTATATCAGTTTATATCCAATAAAAATTCTCATAATCAGCAAATACTATAAATGGAATAACGGTATTAATACCTTTTAAATTCCTTAAATAATACATGTTTTAAGTACGGAATTGAATATCAAATATCCGAAGATTATTTCCTTCCAAATTCAATATATTCAAAAGTGGAAAACTTTAACCTGATCAATCAAGAAAACTAATGTTAAGTTAATACTTTAATCAAAATATTAATTTACCATAAACTACTTGTTCGAAACATGTATTTAAACCAAAGGTATTTAATTACATCTTAATAAACATTCTGTATAACTTTACCTATGATAAGCCAAGTAACTTAAAACTTGTTGGATTAAGGATGACATTATTAAAAACATCATCCACAACAACCCAAAACCAATTGATATTAAATGTAAGATTTGGATAGAAACCATATCAACTCATATTCGATATTGATTCCATATTCAATAGGTATTGTAAGCCGAATAACGGTATATCCACCTTTTAAATTCCTTGAAAATTATGATTTGTATCAAATTCAATATACTTAAAATTGGAAAACTTTAGTTTCATTAAAGTTATGTTTCCAAAATAACATTTCTACAGTCCCAGTTCTACTTTAGCTAGGCTGGAAAACCCAAATTTTCAAATTACTATCCAAAACTTCATATTTGTTATCCAAATTATTTTAAACCATTTATTATGATTTATCATAATTTTACCATAATTTTAATAATCCTTATAAAGCCATTTATAATAGTTTCCGATTTCGGTCACCGAACTACAAAACTGCAATTTATTTAAACTTTAATTTGTATATAACTCCAAATCCAATTATTCAAATCTAAAATTTCCTCTCCCATTTGAAAACTATTATCATTAGAAACCAGACGTTTTTCGTTTCAGGAATATCCAATTTAAATTGCATCCCGTATAACTATTTGAAGTTTATGGTCGAAATTCGCAATCTAACGCAATGCGACTAGCTCTATTCTAACAATATTATAACTTCGAACTAAAATTCGTTCGATTTACTTCAAATATTTTCATAAACATTTAAAAACATATATAAACTCATTTCGAGACATTATTTTCAAATTTTAACTTCAAATTCAATTATTTACCATTATTGAATATTTTAATATTAATATAATATTATTATTTTTTAAAATTTTGTCTTTTGAAACCCAAACTCTGCAGAAATCAAATTAAACGTTATATAAGCTTATCGGAACAATCAATTTGAATGTAAAACATAGTTTATATAGCTAACTCAAATTCAATTACAATTTCAAATCGATTTAGAAATTGATCAAGCCATATTATATCCAAACCTTTTTCAAATTGATTTCCACTTTTTCAAAAGTTGTTCATAAACGCTTTGATTTCATTTCTTTCCAGTTTCGGATATAAAATTTCAACTTTTATTTTCTTGCCTTACTTAACACAATAAAATATTCATTTATATATTTTGATTTGGAAGAGACTTAACCAATATATGGATATTGCCATAGGTTAGGGTATATATGTTCAAAGTGACATATATCATCCATCACAACCATTAACAATGTCAGTTATTGTTTCTACAGTATAAGCGTTACGGTAATTAATGCTTAACAATTGTTTGGTACTAAACTAACAACCATCAGTCCAAATCACACATAAATCAATCAAGTTACGTAATATTGAACTATATATTTGAATGTATGTATGTATGTACGTATATGTAAATAAATGTTTCTTACTGTGAGTTCCTCTCCGTCTTCCTGTAAATGACAACCTAGACTATGGACACCGACATCATATTCAGACAGGTTAATCGTGTACCGTATTTTCTTCCATCAAAATATACAATTATACACACACACACACACACACACACATATATATATATATATATGTACTTTTTTTAATAATCGGAGGAGGGTTTGGACAAGGGAGGTGGTGGTGGTGGGGCTGTTGGCCGTAGGTATGGTGAGGAGGTGGTGGCGTAGGCTTGGAAGGGATGGCCATGGGTAGTGTGACATGGAGGAGGATGGACGCGAAGAAGTGGGGAGGAGAAGGACCATAGAGGTTTGGATGATTCCCAAGGAGAGGTGGAGGGTGGAGGAGCTCGGGTGGGGTAATGGTCAAGGCTAGGAGGAGGGAAAGAAGGAATGTGAGGCCATAGGAGAGGAGGATAAGAAGGAGGAGGAGAGGGGGAAGGAGAGGTTAAATGGAAAGGGAGGAAGGAGGGACAAAGTAGGAAGAAGAAGGGGGGAAAGAGGAAGAATGGAGAGTGATCAAATGAGAAGGGTAAGGGTGGTTTTATGGGAATGGATAGGGGTATTTTAGGAATTTAAGCATGGGACACATGTCCCTTTAGGAAGCCTTTTTACATGTGTGGTGAGACCTAAGTGGGTAAGGATTTGTAACACTTTCCTAACACCTTTTTGTGTTACAAATTTGCTACTATTATTTGTGTTACAAAATACTATTTAATCAATTCAACAAGCAGAACAATCAAATAGCTATTCAAACAAATACAGTTATTTTATAAATACGTTTACCTAAACTTATTATAAAGTTTAAAATAAATTATTTTTTATACAAATTCAAATTAAAATTTGGATATTAAACCCAATTTAAATTCGTATCGGATATTTATAAATTCAAAATTCTGATTTTTAAATTGATCAAAATTCGGGTTGTTATATCGGTAGTACCAATTAAACATCGATTAAAACTTCTAAAGAATCAATTGTCTCCATAAGGAGGATAACAATATAACCATGCACCATAGTAACACCCCGTAATTTTATAACATTAAAATTCACAAATTAAAGTATACTTAATTTTTAGAAGAAGAATTAAGTGAAATAGGATGCGCTATTATGTTCGTCTCAAAATTTTGGGTCAAGATAGACATTTGGTTTGCATAAAACGGATAACTTATGAAGAAGTTATTAAGCCTTGAAGTTTGTATGCATATGAGAAATATATATATATATATATATATATATATTCAAAAAAAGAGTTCAAAACAGCGAATCAGGGAGGGGGGAATAGCCGAACAGCACCATTTTTGGAGTCGACCCAAGCCCCGCTGGGTCGACTAGGGGTCGATCTAGGGTGTTTGCCTGTCAACCCGTGGCCCGATTTGCCCTAAGGGCTGATGTGGCATCTGAGTGGTCCTGATGGTTATGGTTATCCCTAGGTTAATCCGAAGGCTCTTATTAAATTAAACTTCTATAAAAACACTCCTAAACCCCTAACCCTAATCACATTAATTCATAACAAGAGCCGCCATGCCGTCAATGGAGAACCTAGAGTAGTCTCCATATAATTCAACCCTAAAGCAATATAGAATCTTGAATCAAAATCAAATCAAATCTAAATAATGATTAGTCTACATCAAAGGCAAGAAAATCAGTTTCAGAATACAGATCCCAGAAAGACAAGACTATTCTTTTTAATTGTGAGTATGATAGCTTTCACAAATTAATTAATTAATTTAATTATGATAAGATATAATTGGGATAATGAGAACATGATTTTGAATCATGTGATGTAAATTATAAGTATGTTTGTGGTGTTGAATTATATGTTAGTCTTATGCAAGTTGGATCATATGTTATTTCTTATGTGAATCTTATGCAAGTTGAATCATATATCTTATGCAAGTTTGTGATGATTGGATCATATATTCATGTATGAATCTTATGCAAGTTTGGGTTGTTAAAATATATGTGAGACATGTATATGCATATGCTAGTTTATGTGACATTAACCTTTATGTCTAGATCCATATGCAAGTTTACATCTTTATGTTTAGACCCATATGCAAGTTTACATCTTTATGTTTAGATCTATATGCAAGTTTTACATCTTTATGTTTAGATCTATATGCAAGTTTACATCTTTATGTTTAGATCCATATGCAAGTTCGCACCTTTATGTTTGGATCTATAGCAATACATAAGTTATGCAAGTTTATGCCCATTACATATGCTAGTTTTGTATCATATGCTAGTTTGAATGAAATTCATATGCAAGTTATTGGCTATGTAATCTTATGTCATGATCCTTAGATCTATTTATGTGTTATGTGATGTTTTTTTTATTTTTATAAGTTAAACTATTTGCGAGTCTAACATATGTCATATGAAAACATACGAATAGCATAGGGATGATGGGATAATATTGAATATACATAAATTGTGAATTGACATAAAATGGCCTTAAAAGGTATATAATTAATTTGAGACATTAATTGGCATAATTGGTATTTATGGACATAATTTTAAGAGACAATTATGGACATAAATAAATTTGGAGTTTATTGACAAATTTGAATAGGTATATTAATCCAATTTTGGGGTTAAATAAAGATGTGTAATTATTAACCGCCTAAGGCACGAGGTTAGTCTCTTTTGTGGTGTAAGACTGCTCGGACCCGCCCGACAAATCCAGCAGCCACAAATGACAGTCTAATGTGAGAGGCCAAAGGCACAAATTAAATGCGTAACAATTGTAAAGACACGAGGTTAGGCTCATTTGCGGTATAAGACTGCCCGGACCCGCCCGGCAAATCCAACAACCGCAAATGTCAGCCTAATGTGGGAGGTCTTTACATGGTTACGGTTCTAATGAATTAAGTAACACTTAACTAGATAGACATGTGGTGGGACATAGGGGGGTTAAGTGGGTGCCTTGGGTGGCATGTGAAATTAAGTGGGTGCCTTGGGTGGCATGTGAAATACGATTAGATGTACTTAACCAAGATTGAAACATGTAAGAAGACACGAATAAGAATGGGGTTAAGTGGGGAAACCTTAGTGGGGACCAAGCATAGGTAGAAAGCTTGTGTCATGCATGGGGGCCCTTTTCAAACTAGTAACCCATTAAGTATCTTTGTGAGCTCGACCCAAGTCGAGGATGGGACACGCTTACTGGATTTGATTGTAAGAGGTCAAAACGGGTTAGCGGTGGCAACGCAAGTCCAACGGGGTCATGTGCGTGCGTGGGTCTGGGCTGGTAGGTAAGACGTTGTTGCATTGTGTAGATATAAGCCGTGCATATTTGGTGGTATCGAGTTGCCACTTTGGGGAGTGATACACCCCACTGTGGGACCAGCACGGGTATCTACAAGTTAGGGAGCCGATCGAATGGGGGTAGTGGGTACAACTAGTAGAGATAGGGGCAGACGACACCTATGAAGGCAGCTAAGGGTACACGAAACTACCATTATCATTATTAAGTTCTGTAGGCGGGATCAACTTTTAGGGTGACTAGTGGTGGTGCAGTATAGTAATTATCCTATAGTGATTAGGAACGAGATTAACGCCGGAATATTCCTCTTATTTGCTTTGTCATGCCCACTTGTTTCATGGTCATATCTTATCTTACCAGTTTATGCCTTATCCTAGTTACTTTAATAATTATATTGTTAAAGTTATTATACTCGCCAGACTTTATGTCTGAACCCCTTGATTTCGCCTCCTTTCTTCCTTTTCCCCCCAGGTTCTCAGGGTGGGACTAGTACTAGTGGAGCTTGATCTTGGATCTCTTTCTCTCTTTTTTGGAAGTGCTTGGATTGCTGAAAGTAAAGTTCAACTCATCTCTTTTATGGCTACTTGTGTTGGGGTTTATGCTTTTTATTTTATGTACTCTGAAACAATTTATCAAGATGGATATTAAGTGTACTTGGTTTATGAAGTTGTTGTAATCAAACTATTTCTCCACTGCAATAAAAGTTGTTTTAAAATTTTCAAGTACCATTACTTATATATGTCTTGTTATATTCTTTTCTATACACTAAATACGCTCCATGGAAGTTAATGTGTTCTCTTTGTGAGTGACATTAGTGGACGTGGGGTGTTACACGTGGTATCAGAGCTAGGTTACCAGACCAGATATGAATTTTGAAAAACTATTTTTCAAAAATCATTTTATAAAGAAATACTTTCAAAAGTATGTTTTAAGGAAAGTATTTTCAAGAGAAAAGTTTGTTTTAAAAACATAACCCCCAAGAGCCATATATCTTTCTTTCGAATTCTCCATTTTGAATCTCTTCATTTTCTTTTCAGCATGTCTGGAATTCCCGAGATACCCGTGGGGATACCGATACCAGGATGGTTTAGAAGGTATCTGGAAGCTAGGGCCAATGTCGCAGGCCCAGCAAATGATCCTCCTCCTCCCCGTGTTGATACTTTTGCAAAGATATGCAAAGATTTTAGGGCAACGGGCGGGAAACCTTTTCACGGATCAGAGACGTTTGTTGAAGCTCGAAATTGGCTTAAGGAGGTGGAAGATCTATTTGGTATTTTCGAAGTAGAAGATGGAAGGAAGGTCCAATTGGTTGCTTGGTTAATGAAAGACGAAACCTCGTTTTGGTGGGAGGTCATGAACGGAGAGCGTCCGGTGGAGACATGGATGGATTTCAAGCGTAGGTTCGAAATGAAGTTTCTCTCACGAGCAGAAGAGAATTTATATATGGAAAGATTTTTTGCGTTGAAGCAAGGGGATTTATCGGTAAAAGAGTACGTCAACAAGTTCAATCGGTTGGCGAGATTTGCCTTGGAATTGGTAAACACACCTGAGCATAATGCCCTAAGGTTCGTTAAGGGTTTGTATGAGCCACTACATGGGTTTGCTATGACCCACATTCCTATGGGGGCTACCTTTGAGAAATTGGTTGACATGGCACTTATGCATGAGGAAGAGAAAGGTGCTAATGCTAGTAAGGTACCGGAGAAGTAAGGGGACCAAAAGAAACCACAAAAACAAAACAAGAAAGGCGGGAAGAACAATAATGGCAAAGGAAAGAAGAAGTGCTTTAATTGTGGGACATCAGGCCATATGAGTAAAGACTGTAGGAAAAAGAAGAAGACTGGCTGTTTCAACTATGTAGAGGCAGGTCATCTAGTTAAGGACTGCCCAAGGAAACAGGGGTAAGGGCCAAGAACTTCTGGAGGGTAGCTTCAGGCTCTCACGGCACCAGGGCAGGCAAGAGAGCTGATTCAGACTCTCATGGCACCAAGTCAGGAGAGAGGTAGAAACATTTCTGTTGAAAGTTTAGTTTTTCTGTTTGATCATCATGTTCGTAGTTCGTTTGACTCTGGCGCTTCACACTCGTTTGTATCTGCTTCATTAGTTGAAACACTGCACCTAAATACTAGTCTAGTTACGGATCCCATAGTAGTCTCAAATCCTATTGGTGGTTCGGCTCATCTTTCTATGATTTGTCGGGATTTAAGAGTGTCTATCTTGGGCGTTGGGTTTGAATGCAACGCCTTTGTTCTTGGCTTCATGGGCTATGGCTTGATTCTAGGTATGGATTGCCTAACTAGATACGGTGCCATCCTAGATTGTGAAAGAAGGGTAGTTAGATTGTTGACTCGTTGTGGAAAGACCCTTGATATTTCTTGTGACCCTAGAGGTCCGGTAATGCTTAGCTACCTAGAATCCCTAGACGCATCCAATGATGATTTGAAATCTGTTCGTGTGGTCCGTGAATATAGTGACGTCTTCGATGAAGTTCGAGGTTTACCCCCGAGGCGTGAGATATACTTTCGAATATATCTAGTAGATAATGGAAAGCCAGTTGCATTACCAGTGCGCCACATGGCTCCGAGAGAGAGAAGAGAACTCAGTAAGCAAGTGAAAGAATTGCTTGAGAAGGGGTTCATAAGAAGAAGTATTTCGGAGTGGGGTGCTCCAGTCGTTTTTGCTACAAAAGCTGATGGTTCACTTAGATTGTGCGTGGACTATAGAGAACTGAATAAGCTAACAAAGAAGAACAGGCACCCATTGCCGAGGATAGACGATTTATTCAATCAATTGGTGGGTGCTTCAGTTTTCTCGCAACTGGATTTAGCTACAGGGTTTCATCAGCTAAGGGTGGTTGAAGATAACATCGATAAGACTGCCTTTAGAACTCCTGACGGTTTCTTTGAGTGGCTCGTCATGCCTTTTGGTTTGACGAATGCACCCGCATACTTTGTTTACTTAATGAGTAGGGTGTTTAGGGAGTTTCTAAAAAAGTTTATGGTAGTCTTTCTAGACGATATTCTGGTTTTCTCTAAAAATGAAGAAGAGCATGCCCCACATTTTAGGGAAGTCTTAGAGACCCTACAAGCACATCAGCTTAAAGCTAAGTTCTCCAAGTGCCATTTTTGGAGAAAAGAAGTGAGGTTCTTAGGACACGTGGTCTCTAAGGAAGGGATAGCTGTGGATCCTGCCAAGGTGGTGGCAATCCAAGATTGGAAAACTCCTAAGAACGCAACAGAAGTAAGAAGCTTTTTAGGGCTGGCTGGCTATTATAGGAAGTTCATTAAGGACTTCGTGAAGATATCAGCTCCTCTCACTCGATTAACGAAGAAGAATTTAACTTTTACTTGGGATGTTGACTGTGACGATGCTTCCCAACGTCTGAAGAGGGCTTTGACGACCGCTCTAGTTTTAGTTTTGCCATACGGGAGTAAGACATTCACTGTATATACCAATGCTTGAGGGACAGGACTTGGCGCAGTTTTAATACAAGAGGGAAGGGTGATATGCTATGGTGGAAGGCAGTTGAAAGCCCACGAGAAAAATTACCCTACCCACGATTTAGATTTGGCAGCCATAGTTTTTGTGCTTAAGTCATGGCGTCATTATTTGCTTGGCGAGAGGTTTGAGTTGTATACAGACCATAAGTCGCTAAAGTACTTATTCTCTCAGAAGGACCTAAACTTGAGGCAATAGAGATGGATGGAGTTTTTGGTATCCTACGATTTTGAGATCGCATATACCCTTGGCAAGGGTAACGTTGTAGCTAACGACTTAAGTAAAAAGAAGTTAACTTTAAGTCCTTTGTTCGTAGAGCGGAAGAGTTTGGATATATATCTTCCTTTGACTTCAGACCCTCTTTCAATTATGTATCCGGATTATTGGCATCGTTAGAGGTGCAACCTACACTTTTGGGTTGAGTTGGAGAGGCTCAGTGAAACGACCCACAATTGGTTGAGATAGTAGGCAAGCTTATAGGAGGGGAGTCCTCGAGTCATCTGAATAGATATGCTATAGATGAGAGGGGTTGGCTATGTAGAGATGGAAGACTTTGCGTACCACAAGATGAGAGTTTGAAGAAGGCAATTCTTGAAGACTCGCATCGCTCTAAGATGACCATACATCCCGGTGGTGATAAGATGTATAGGGATATGAAGCGAGTTTTCTTTTAGGCCGGATTGAAGAAGGACGTGGTCGAGTTCATTGCTAGATGCTTAGTGTGCCAGCAAGTCAAGGCGGAGCAAAAGAAGCCCGGAGGTTTTCTCCATCCTTTAGAGATTCCGCTTTGGAAATGGGAAAGCGTTTCCATGGATTTTGTAGATGGGTTACTAAGATCAAGGAAGGGTAATACGGGGATTTGGGTAATTGTAGACCGACTTACTGAAAGTGCCCATTTTATTCCCGTTAAAAGTAGAAGGACCGCCGCATGGTTAGCATCCGTTTACCTTCGAGAGATAGTCCGTTTGCACGACATAACTTCTAGCATTGTAAGCGATAGAGATCCCATTTTCACGAGCGAATTTTGGAAAAGCTTACAAGAGGCGGTTGGAACACAATTATGCTTAAGTACCGCTTATCATCCTCAGACAGACGGCCAGACCAAGAGAGTAAATCGGATTCTAGAAGAACTTCTAAGGCTATGCATTCTATACTTTGGAGGAACATGGGAAGAACGTCTTCCACTAGTGGAGTTCGCCTATAATAACAGTTTTCAGGCTAGCATTGGCATGGCACCTTTTGAGGCTCTTTATGGACGACCGTGCCGATCACCTACTTATTGGTGAGAATCCACGGACAAGGTTTTGCTTGGACCCGACATGATTAGGGAGACTTCGGAGAAGATAGACCTGATTCGACGGCAAATGAAGACGGCACAGGACCGACAGAAGTCATATGCTGATAAGAGACAGACCGATCTTGAGTTCAATGTTGGGGACATGGTTTTTGTTAAGGTGTCACCGTTGAGAAACGTAGTCCACTTTGGATCAGGAGGGAAGTTAGCACCAAGGTTTGTAGGACCCTTTCCAATTACAGAGAGGATTGGGCAGATGGCGTATAGAGTAAAGTTACCAGAGAAGCTCAACGGAGTTCATGACGTGTTTCACGTTTCGCATTTGCGTAGGTGTTTGCACGATACGGCCGAAGTGGTAGAGCCGAGCACGCTCGAAGAAGTGGAAGTAAAGCGCAATGCCATGATCAGACGAGCTCCTACACGCATTCTCGGATCGGAGGTCAAAAAGCTTCACAACAAAGAGGTCAAGTTAGTCAAAGTGCAATGGGGAGATGATCAAAGAAATGCGACTTGGGAGACAGAAGATAAGATGCGTACGCTGTACCCTTTCCTTTTTAAGGGTATGTTTTAATTTCTCCTTTTTCTACCGCTTTGTTGACACTTGTCATATCTTTTAGTATTATCTTTGCGATGACATCTTCGATCTTTAGTTAGGAAGAACCCTATGGTTGCAAACATGTGTTTGAGACATGTTATGTTTGGTGGATGCAAATGGAAGCAAGTGGTTGCTAGTGGTTGCTCGTGGATGCATGTACACACACATTAGGCACTAGATCGGCTCAATCACCTTCATGTTGCATATAAATGTGTGTACATATCTAAATTAATGGATGTATAATGGTCGTGTTATCATATGGATGCTGCATTTTGATGAATGATTGTGCACACATGTAAAAATAATATGTATCGATAGGATTCTTTCGCATACATAATGGAAGCATGGCACTATCATGATTTGCATTAAGGAGGTCAACTGAATCAGTGGACCGCCTGATCTTTGCATTAGATAAGGAACATATACACACATTTTTGCATAAGTTCATATAGCATTAGAAATTTCTTTAAGGACAATGGATGCTTGTGGATGATGGTTGAGTAGATGGATGATTGGTTCGTAGGATACATTCTTCTTAACTTAGAGATTTCGAGGACGAAATCCTGTAAGGAGGGGAGAATGTAACACCCCATAATTTTATAACATTAAAATTCACAAATTAAAGTATACTTAATTTTTAAAAGAAGAATTAAGTGAAATGGGTTGCGCTATTATGTTCGTCACAAAATTTTGGGTCAAGATAGACATTTGGTTTGCATAAAATGGATAACTTATGAAGAAGTTATTAAGCCTTGAAGTTTGTATGCATACGAGAGAAATATATATATATATATATAAATATTCAAAAAAAAGTTCAAAACAGTGAATCGGGAGGGGGAATAGCCGAACCGCACCATTTTTGGAGTCGACCAGAGCCCCGCTGGTTCGACTAGGGGTCGATCCAGGGTGTTTGCCTGTCAACCCGTGGCCTGATTCGCCCTAAGGGCTGATGTGGCATCTGAGTGGTCCTGACGGTTCTGGTTATCCCTAGGTTAATCCGACGGCTCTTATTAAATTAAACTTCTATAAAAACACTCCTAAACCCCTAACTCTAATCACACTAATTCATAACAAGAGCCGCCATGCCGTCAATGGAGAACCTAGAGTAGCCGCCATACACTTTCAACCCTAAAGAAAGATAGAAGCTTGAATCAAAATCAAATCTAAATAACGATTAGTCTACATCAAAGGCGAGCAAATCAGTTTCAGAATACAGATCCCAGAAAGACAAGACTATTCTTTTTAATTGTGAGTATGATAGCTTTCACAAAATAATTAATTAATTTAATTATGATAAGATATAATTGGGATTATGAGAATATGATTTTGAATCATGTGATGTAAATTATATGTATGTTTGTGGTGTTGAATTATATGTTAGTCTTATGCAAGTTGGATCATATGTTAGTTCTTATGTGAATCTTATGCAAGTTGAATCATATATCTTATGCAAGTTTGTGATGATTGGATCATATATTCATGTATGAATCTTATGCAAGTTTGGGTTGTTAAAATATATGTGAGACATGTATATGCATATGCTAGTTTATGTGACATTAACCTTTATGTCTAGATCCATATGCAAGTTTACATCTTTATGTTTAGACCCATATGCAAATTTACATCTTTATGTTTAGATCTATATGCAAGTTTACATCTTTATGTTTAGATCTATATGCAAGTTTACATCTTTATGTTTAGATCCATATGCAAGTTTACACCTTTATGTTTGGATCTATAGCAGTACATAAGTTATGCAAGTTTATGCCCATTACCTATGCTAGTTTTGTATCATATGCTAGTTTGAATGAAATTCATATGCAAGTTATTGGCTATGTAATCTTATGTCATGATCTTTAGATCTATTTTATGTGTTATGTGATGTTGTTTTCTTTTTATAAGTTAGACTATTTGCGAGTCTAACATATGTCATATGAAAACGTACGAATAGTATGGGGATGATGGGATAATATTGAATATACATAAATTATGAATTGGCATAAAATGGCCTTAAAAGGCATATAATTAATTTGAGACATTAATTGGCATAATTGGTATTTATGGACATAATTTTAAGAGACAATTATGGACATAAATAAATTTGGAATTTATTGACAAATTTGAATAGGGATATTAATCCAATTTGTGGTTAAATAAAGATGTGTAATAATTAACCGCCTAAGACACGAGGTTAGACTCCTTTGTGGTGTAAGACAGCCCGGACCCGCCCGGCAAATCCAGCAGCCACAAATGCCAGTCTAATGTGAGAGGTCAAAGGCACAAATTAAATGCGTAACAATTGTAAAGACACGAGGTTAGGCTCATTTGCGGTATAAGACTGCCCGGACCCGCCCGGCAAATCCAGCAACCGCAAATGTTAGCCTAATATGGGAGGTCTTTACAAGGTTACGGTTCTAATGAATTAAGTAACACTTAACCAGATAAACATGTGGTGGGACATTGGGGGGTTAAGTGGGTGCCTTGGGTGGCATGTGAAATACAATTAGATGCACTTAACCAAGATTGAAACATGTAAGAGGACATGAATAAGAATAGGGTTAAGTAGGGAAACCTTAGTGGGGACCAAGCATAGGTGGAAAGTTTGTGTCATGCATGGGGGCCCTTTTCAAACCAGTAACCCATTAAGTATCTTTGTGAGCTCGACCCAAGTCGAGAATGGGACACGCTTACTGGATTTGATTGTAAGAGGTCAAAACGGGTTAGCGGTGGCAACGCAAGTCCAACGGGGTCATGTTCATGCGTTGGCCCGGACTGGTAGGTAAGACGTTGTTGCATCGTGTAGATATAAGTCGTGCATCTTTGGTGGTATCAGGTTGCCACTTTGGGGAGTGATACACCCCCACTGTGGGACCAGCACGAGTATCTACAAGTTAGGGAGCAGATCGAATGGGGGTAGTGGGTACAACTAGTGGAGATAGGGGCAGACGGCACCTATGAAGGCAGCTAGGGGTACACAAAACTACCATTATCATTATTAAGTTCTGTAGTCGGGATCAACTTTTAGGGTGACTAGTGGTGGTGCAGTATAGTAATTATCCTATAGTGATTAGGAACAAGATTAACGCCGGAATATTCCTCTTATTTGCTTTGTCATGCCCACTTGTTTCATGGTCATATCTTATCTTACCAGTTTATGCCTTATCCTAGTTACTTTAATAATTATATTGTTAAAGTTATTATACTCGCCAGACTTTATGTCTGACCCCCTTGTTTTCACCTCCTTTCTTCCTTTCCCCCCCCCAGGTTCTCAGGGTGGGACTAGTAATAGTGGAGCTTGATCTTGGATCTCTTTCTCTCTCTTTTGGAAGTGCTTGGATTGCTGAAAGTAAAGTTAAGCTCATCTCTTTTATGGCTACTTTTGTTGGGGTTTATGCTTTTTATTTTATGTACTCTAAAACAATTTATCAAGATGGATATTAAGTGTACTTGGTTTATGAAGTTGTTGTAATCAAACTATTTCTCCGCTGTAATAAAAGTTGTTTTAAAATTTTCAAGTACCATTATTTATATCTGTCTTGTTATATTCTGTTCTATACACTAAATACGCTCCATGGAAGTTAATGCATTCCCTTTGTGAGTGACAGTAATGGACGTGGGGTGTTACAACCATAGTAGATAATCTTTAAATAAAGGATAAAAACCTATAAATATGCCTCGTCTCATCAGCATATACTAATTCCCGACACAATTCAATATATCATAAAACTCATCTAATAGAAACTTTTTAATTATTTATCTCATCTCATCGGTATAAATATAAATACAACTCAAATCCATTACTAAAACTCATCATAAAAGAATTGTCATAATCTATACCTCATTTAATTTGTATAATAAATTAAAATGTCACATATCTATCTTGATAGCACTCAAAAAGGGTTCAAAATGTCATACACGAAATCACCATAAAACATAATATAAACTTGGCCTTTTTTACACTCAAGCCATTATTTGAACATTATCATCAAAAAGGTGAATTTGAAACATCAAAATATCTTAGAAAACTGCATGTGTTTAACATCTTGACTAATACTACTATTATTAGGTACCATTCATCATGATGACTTGGGGTCATAAAACATTATAGCATCGTGATCATCTTGATTGACTATAGTCATAATATTGTGATGACACCCTGTCACAAAACCCGAGTAATAACATCGTGATGATTGGAGGCTAGTAACAACATCATAAAGATTGTGGTGACTCCAATTATGTACTCTGCCTATAATACTAGTAACATCTTGAATGGGTCTCAGCCTCTCAGTTAGGACTCCGTAAGGCATCAAAGTATGTCTCATAACTTATGTTCGCACCTTACGCTTTACTAGCCATTAGTAGATGCCACATTAGAAAACATCATAAAGCATCATCAAGTATACATTGTCTCATCTCATCGCACTCCAACAAAAAAAACTTTTTCACAACTGGCAATTTCTATTGTAGTATGCTAATTGCAATAGACCCACGCTCGTATAGATATCCAAGTTGTAATAGGTCGGTCACTTTTCGCAATTGTTATTGCCAGTTGTAATAACAAGTTAGGACAGACTTTTTCGCAACTCCCATTTGTTGTTGTAATAATCATTTTGCAAGCACTATTGACAGTTACAAAATAAATAAATAAATAAACCATTAGATAATAGCATAATCGGATATTGTGTATATATTATAATTCAGTATTACTAGTATGTAATGATTCAGTGCTAAAAACAAATGTAACAATGAAATAACTAAAAACACATTTTTAAAAGCTAAACAAGAAAAAGTTACATGTACCAATTTCTAATACACATTTCAAAATACTTGATAAATTTACATTCATACTGCTATAATTTAATCAAGTTCTTTTGTACACTTTCAAGCAAGCAAATATGGAGTACACAGAAGTTGAAGCTACCAACTGTGAAAGCAGGTTTCGTTGCTGCATGAATTTCAGGTACATCACTCAATCTTGAAATAGTAAGATCTTTAGCACGAGAATGGATAAAGGGATACCTTCTGTGTGAATGTCACCATTTTCCTGTGGTTGGTCCACTCATGAAAGAAAATTTGTTAAAGCTGATATTTCTCAGATTAAAGGCGCTCTCCAAGCTGGTTTTGTTCCTATTTTGCACAGTGATGATGTCCTTGATCATATACAGGGTTGCATAATACTAAGTGAGGATGTCATCATATGCCATCTTACAGACTTGTTGTTACCTGAATATGTTGTGTTCTTAATATGTCTTAGTTATTTATGATCGGCCATCGACAGATCCAAATGTTATACTTTTAAGAGAGATGGCGTAGATGATGGAGACCATCCACCTTACAACAAGCTGCAAAATCCAAATCAAAAGCCTAAATGTCAAAATATGCACCTATAGTTGTGAAATATAACTTACACCAACAACATTAGCTAACAAAATTATTGAGCTTTGAGCGTTATTCAATCTCAGCTGCGACACTTCATAATGATTCAAAACTAGGCCTCATATAAGAAAAATTTCATGCCTACAAAAACAAGTTAAAAAGATAAGACATCTGAAACAAAACATATAAAGGAAGCACTTATTATTTCTATGATGGTCAGACCTCAGGAAAACCTATAAAATTCAAAGTAAAAGGAAAAATGAGAAACTAATAATATAAAAGAATGGTACAAAACAAGTCTCCTTAAACTTGTGAATGCTACAGATAATGTAATGACCCGCATTTTCCAGGGGTATAATTAATTTATTTAATTGTTTAAAATAGTGATTTAGGGAATTAAATCGTCGTTAATTAAATAATATGGAATATTTAATTAAATTAAATAATTAAATAATATATTTAATTCAGAAATAATCAAAAATATTGGGAATCACAATATTCTGTGAACGGGGTCGTCCCTTAGATTTAATTCAGCTTAGAGTTGAATTATATTGACGAATATATTCAATCGACGACAGTTTGAACATATAATTATATTATAATTAAAATCGAGCTTGAAATGGCGCTGTAGTTCATAAATTGGCGATTTGAACTTTAACTGAATGTACAGGATTCGTTTTAAGCCGGATTTCTGTGAAACAAGAAACGTATGGAGCTGGTGAAGTATATTTTTCTAGTGGAAGAGAAAAATCGGGATTTCGTCGTGTAGATTTTGATTTACATCCAAATCAAATTTTAGAAAAGTCGCTGTGGAATTCCTTTATAATTTATAAAGGAATTATTTATATTGTTAAAAGGGATTTCAATATAAATCGAATATCGATTTAATCAGGATTTGAAATATCAAGTTAGAAATTCATAGAGGAATATTCTAGAGCTGTATGGTATTCCACTGTGAATATATACGATAATATAAATTTATTTATATTTAATTTAATTTTATTTAAATATATTTATATATTTAAATGGGTCATTCAGAGCTTTAAAAATAGCCGGCTTTGCAAACGTAGTCGGAATTCGATGAAACTAATTTTGTTGGATGCGCAACATCAAATTATGGTTAGATTCCAAGTTCCGTGATTTTTAGAGTCACTGTGCGGCCATAAGGATTTTTAGAGTGCAAACCAGTCAGTATTTCGACGGTTAAAAATACGTTGTGTGAGCATACGGATTCGGAATTCGACGAAACCAGTTTCATTGGGACCGTAATGTCAAACTCTAGCGGCATGTCAATTTTCGTGATTTTTGGGTATTATATGTGACCGTACGGATTTTTAAACAATAAATACATATAGCGGTTGGTTTTAACTGAATATAAAATAACCAATAAAAATCCTATATAATAGCCTTAACCTTTCTAAACCCTAACCCTTTCTCATTCTCGGTCAAAGCTTCATACCCGCCGTTCTTTTCTTCTTTCAGCGAAACCGTGAATTCGGGAAAATCAAATCAATTCAAATAAAACCCAATAAATCTCAAAGCTTATGCCTTTAGATTCGCGAAGGTTTCAGCTACCTTCTCATACAAGTTTTAATGGATTTCGAAACATTTCCGTCGAGCTAGAAATGAGGCATCGGAAGTAGGGTGCGAGTTCTGTGTGTGTATGGTGGTCGTATTCGGGTTGAGAGCTCGATTTAGCATCTGCGAAATGATTTGTTGATGGATTCCGAGTTACAAAAGTCCGATGTTTTTGTCGGGGTGCTCGAGTTTCCTGAAACCCGCGAGGAGGAGTTGGAGTCTGGGCGGATAATGGAGGAGAAAACGCTGAAATATAAAAGGGGTCGTCCCTATTCTCGTGAGTTCTTGGAGCTCGAACTGAGTGATACTAAAGTGAAGGTTAGCAAAGTGGTATTGGTTTTAATTTCTATGTTGAGGGGGGGGGGGCTGAGATTGTGCGGGATTTAGGGTTAATGATTTTGTTGGGAGGGGCTTTGTTTGTACTGACGTGAGGAAGGTCAGCAGATGCATGAAAAGTTGGATGGATTGTTGGACATTCGTTAGTTGGAGATGCAGGAAGCACGTTAGTAGTTGAAGTTATATTTCATTTAGGAGAGATGGGAGTTGTTTGGCTCTTGTCTGTTGAAAGGTGGTAAGTCTGGGTTTTCAAGGGTGCTGGCGGGTTTTGGGTACGGGAGGTAGGACTTGAAGGAATGTAGTGCGTAAGACAGGGATGGGAGAAGATGGAGTATCACTGTAGGAAGCTAACGATGAGAATGATGGCGTCGGAGTAGTTGGAAACATAATGGAAGAGGTGTGCTTGGGAAGAGTGAAATTTTGGGTGGCCTTTTGTGTTAATGGGCCGACGGGAAACAAACAAGGTTAAGCCCAATGATAGTTTAAATCCAAGTTTTTATGTATATAAGTGTATGTTAACTTATATAGCACATAAATTTGTCAATATCGTAACTTCGTCGTATGTTATCAAAATGGGACAAATTCAGATCCGTTAGGATCGTATGGACGGGAGCAACATAATGAGACTGACGGGAGTGGATCGGAGACAGTTAAAATTTATGGAGAAATAAATTGTCAGACTGAATCAAATAACGCAAACCGTTATTTAACGGCTAACGTGCAAATGTGAGTAAATCTCACCAACTCTGAACAGTTTATAATTTCATGTTGTATTTTTAGAACTGTTAGAAATTGTCTGTTTGACTGTGTGTTGATTGTTTGATTGAACTGCTAGTCAGTTAGTAGATATATATATCTGTGTATATATATGTAAACCGTTAAATATTTATATGTTGATTCTGCTATAAGAATATTTCATATCAAAGTGAAATCGATGTTAATCGTATTGTCTAACATCTGTGATGCAGGGAAACAGGTCGGAGGAATCCAACTGGATTCCTCAACAGTTATTTTATTGTTTTTCATATATTGTGATATATGATGTAGTTATAATCTGTGGTTGATTATACGTATTGGATGAGATTTGGTCATCGTAATTTGATGTGTTAAGTACCATAAAACATCGGAATGGGAAAAGGAGATTTTCAAAGTAATATTGAAAATAGAATATTTATAATTTGGAATATTTATAAATAAGAAATATTTATAAATTGAAATATTTATAAATAGGGGATATTCAAAAAGGAAATAATTTCAAACCATTTTCTTTTTGAATGGAAAGGCCTGTGTGGTAGGTTCGGGGATTTTTCCCGATGCTCCCGATACAAAGGAGGTTATGGAGAATTTTCCCGGAAATTTAAGGAGTTAGAATAAATTTAAAGAATAAAAGGGGAAATCCAAATAAAAGGGGAATATTTGTGGAAACCAAATATAAAGGAAATGCTTGTGAAAATAAATAGAGTTCTAAAAAAGGAAATTTGTTTATAACTGAATAGGACGTTATAAAAAGGAAAACGTTATTTAAAAGGAAATCATTTGTAATGTGAAGAACCGTTACTAAAAGTAAATCTTTATAAATGAATAATTTATTCGAAAAGGAGTAATCGAATATGGTATTCAAAGTTGGTTAATCGAATATGGTATTCGAAGTTGGTTAATCGAATATGGTATTCGAAGTTGGTTAATCGAATATGGTATTCGAAGTTTGTTAATCGAATATGGTATTCGAAGTTGGTTAATCGAATATGGTATTCGAAGTTGGTTAATCGAATATGGTATTCGAAGTTGGTTAATCGAATATGGTATTCGAAGTTAGTTAATAGAATATGTTATTCGAAAGGGGTTAGTCGAGTCGAGTTAACCAGTTAGAGTTAATTAGGTAGAATTTAACCAGTTAGAGTTAATTAGGTAGATTTAACCAGTTAGAGTTAATCATTTAGAGTTAATCAGTTAGAGTTAATCGATTAGAGTTAAAACGAACTAGAGTTAATCAAATATAGTTATTTGAGACAGGGTTAGTCAAACATAGTATTCAGGGTAAGTTGCCATCTCGTACGACTGCTAGCGTAATTCGCAGGGCTGTAAATAGCCTAAGGCGGTCGGATGTTTCCTGAGGGAATCAGGCGTAACCATTATGATCGCTGCGATCTAGAGTCAAGCGAATGGAAGTAAATCGAATATTAGTTATTCGATATGAGTTAATCCAGTTGAGTTAAGTAGGGTTAAGTAAGTCAAGTTAACCAGTTGAGTTAAGTAAGTCAAGTAAACCAGTAGGGTTAAGTAAGTAGAGTTAATCGAGTGGAGTTATCGAATATCACTTATTCAAAGTAGATTTATCGAATATAGTGTATTCGAAGAGAAGAGTAATCGAATATAGTTTATTCGAGAAGAGAAATCGAATATAGTTCATTCGAGAAGAATTATCGAATATTGGTTATTCAAAGTGAGATAATCGAATATAAGTTATTCGAAGTAAGATAATCGAATATTGGTTATTCGAGAAGAAGTTACGAATCTAGACATTTGAAAGGAGTTAATCGAATATAGTTTATTCGAATAGAGTTAGAGGAGTTAATCGAATATAGTTTATTCGAATAGAGTTAGAGGAGTTATCGAATATAGTTTATTCGACAGGAGTTAAGTGAATAGAGTAAATCAAATAGAGTAAATCAAATAGAGTAAACCAAATAGAGTTAAGCAAATAGAGTTTATCCAAAGGAGTTAATCGAATAGAGTTAATTGAAAGGAGTTAACCGAATATAGTTTATTCGAAGAAAGGTTTTCGAATCTAGTTATTCGTAAGAGAAATCATCGAATATAGTTATTCGAAGGAAGGAATTATCGAATAGAGATTTATTCGAAACGAGAGTTATGTAAGGAAGTTGTTAAAGATTAAAAGATAAACTTTGACCATTTCGATGTTAAAACGTTGTTTCAGTTAAGGTCTGAGGGTAATTATACCCCAACTTGATTGACTTCCTTCTTAACCAAGGAATGGTAAGGTTTGATTGTGAAGAAGTTTGGAAATGTTTCCCAAATAAGAATCAGAAATGTTTTCTGATAATAGAAGATAAGAATTTAAAATATATGGATACAGGAGATAAGTAAATAAATGAACTAAAGAGATTAATGTTAAATGATGTTTGTTCGATATAATTTCCATCTGGAAATAATATCGTTGTTTGCACACTTGTTTTTCTTTGATAGTTAACTCACAAACTATTGAAGTTTTGACCATTTTAACATCGTTAATATGGAGAGACCGGTTGGATTATTATCCAAAGAACCACTCTGTATTGGCATAAGCGTTGCGAATCATATATGCCAAAGATAATTGAAGACGGAGTAAAATGCAAGGGCTGTTGTATAAGTCTTAGATAACAGTGACTAAGATGGATATACTGAATAGTGCCTTCGGTTTGTCCAGTCCTAGGACAACTTGTATGGACGAAGATCTGACAGAGTATATCCAATGGATCGCGTAAGTTAATCTGTTCAAACGTATTCACGTTTGGTGGCGGAGGAATTCGTTTCACTAAGCTGTATACCCGTGTTATTTTTGGACAAATCAATTTGTGATTTGGCGGGTATGACGATGTGACATTCTAAGTGAATGATGATGACTTGTATGATTGAATGTCTGACAGAGTATTTCCAGAAAGGTCACGTACACTGATTTCTTCAACCATACCAAGAGTGGAAGCGGAGAAGGAAACTTCTTTAGCTAACACGTAATGTACTGTTCTACACGTCAATTAGTGATTTTCGATGGATCTGACAATGTGGCATTCGAAGTGAATCTAATGCGATGATAAAGCGTAGCTTCTAGCCTCATCAACCGGTAAGTGACAGAAATCGGGCAGGCAGCATGGCTAAGTCCGTCGCACCGAAGTAGGGTGTATAATCACCAATCTAGAGAATATTCATTTGTTTCTTAAATCTATCAATGTTGTCCCATATATATACGGGAACGGTTGCTGATCCCAACCGTTGGTGATATACATTCGATACACTCAAGCAAAATGAGTGGTCGGTCATGTGTGGCTGAGTTACAAGATGTTCTTGTTGAACTCCAGTGTATCATTCCTAGAGTACACTGATCGGAAGGTGGTTCCATACCTTGTCATAGTTGGAAATCCATTATCCAATACGTGCTTGCGATTTTGATTGTATACTATATATGTAGAACGTGAGATGAAAGTGTTTCTGCTAGTTGATATCTGTTTGTACATAGACATTATTATAATATCAAAAGGTTTTTGATATAAAGATATTTTGGATTCTCATAAGGGAAAAACCCGTTCCGTTCTGTGGCGTGGTCTTATGAGATATCGTTTACTTGTTCATATACCTGTTTAAACTTTTTTACTCATACCAGTCCCATGACTGACCCGGAGCTTACTTTGTTGTTTTCCCTAAACTCTTGGGTACCTAATTTTGTACGAGCAGTCAAGTAGTCGGGATTTTACAGATACATTGAAGAGCTGGAGCAGGAGGCTTCAAAATCATATAGCTATAGTTTATTTCCGCTGTGTTGTAGGTGTTGTACTCTGAAAAGTGCTATTGTATACATAACTGTTATATTTTAAAGTTATGTTATCTATTATATGTTATTCGTTCCGCTGTGAGGTTCGTGTTACTCTGATGTTGTGTTCTTCTTCTTCTTCTATTCTAAGTCTCTATCTTATCTTATCTCACCCTCTATTTTTTTTTAATTACTAGGATTTTTCGATGTTTTGGTTATCGACATCAAGCTTATGTCGATAACCAAAATCGCTCAAAATTCGGGTCGTTACAGTTGGTATCAGAGCTTAAGTTAAGAATTACTTGGCTTTGTGGCGTGACTCGGTAGAGAAAGGGTTAGTAACACCCTAGATTGAGTTTGAGTGTATATATACGAGTCCGTATTTGTATTTGATATAAAAAATTGTTTTATATTGTGGAGATTCATTGGTTGAGTTGCTTATGGGTTCTGATCGATCGGTTTGATCCACTGTATCGGTAGGAGTTTGTAAACACTCGAATACGATGGGTCGACACGATATGTTTTGTAAAGAGGGTAAATTAAAGTAAGTTTACCCAGAGTATATTCTGATATAGAGGAAATATATATTAGATAAATTGGTTGTAATTATAATCGAGTAAGATTATAAAGTGAAATGGTTATATATAACGAACCAGAATTCATATAAGTGGAATCAAATGAAGTAAATCAGAATTTGGAATTAAAATAAGGAAATTTTAAGTTCCTGGGAGATTTTGAAAATGTTTTTCAATCTGAAAGTGATATAGTATTGAACTCACGTTGATAGCTGGAAAATAGATTCTGATGATGAATCGCGACATCATCAGTGTTCATTTTTGAGCTGCTAAGTGGTGGATTACTACCAAAGATTTTAATTTGAATTGTTTTGAGGAAACAAGTTGTTTAGAAAATTCAAAGGTTTTGAATTTGTATTATGATTTCAAATTTGATTTGAAATAAAACCGGGAATTTAAGTTCTAGAAATTTAAAATTTAACTTGTGAAGTTAATTCGAATGGGATGGTAAAAGTAAATAATAAACCAGGATTTAACTTGAGATGATAGGTTAAGAAAAACTGGAAGTGATTAGAGAATAATCTGGATTTGGATTTGAAATGATAAGTTGAGAGTTTGGAATTTGAAACTCGAATTTGAAATTAAATTCGGTTTGAATAAACGAATGGTTGTGTTAAGAATAACTTGGTTGGAGTTGATTGGGATGGCATTTGTATATGCCGAATTGATAACAGATGGTAGGGATATAATGATATGCCCGACAAAAAGGTACAAGTTTATATTTCATATGAGTTTGGTGATTTATGAGCCGAATTGGCAAGCCGCTTGGCTGTTTGATTTTCTTTTGGGTTGGAGATGGACCAGAGAGGCGAGTTGGAGTTTGAGATATTGACCAGTACAAAGGAGGTGCTGGCGAAATTTTCCGAAAATTTAAAGTGTTAGAAAATTTTGAAAATTTTTGAAAATTTTAGTTAGTTGGAATGAATAAATATTTTAGTCGATATTAATTGGTTCAGTTGAAATCAGAAATAAGGGGTAAACAAATCTTAGGAATTCCAATAGGTAGGGTCGTCCTCTAACTTAGCAATTTCGAGGACGAAATTATTTTAAGTGGGGAAGAATGTAATGACCCGCATTTCCCAGGGGTATAATTAATTTATTTAATTGTTTAAAATAGTGATTTAGGGAATTAAATCATCGTTAATTAAATAATATGGAATATTTAATTAAATTAAATAATTAAATAATATATTTAATTCAGAAATAATCAAAAATATTGGGAATCACAATATTCTGTGAACGGGGTCGTCCCTTAGATTTAATTCAGCTTAGAGTTGAATTATATTGACGAATATATTCAAACGACGACAGTTTGAACGTATAATTATATTATAATTAAAATCGAGCTTGAAATGGCACTGCAGTTCGTAAATTGGCGATTTGAACTTCAACTGAATGTACAGGATTCGTTTTAAGCCGGATTTCTGTGAAACAAGAAAACGTATGGAGCTGGTGAAGTATATTTTTCTAGTGGAAGAGAAAAATTGGGATTTCGTCGTGTAGATTTTGATTTACGTCCAAATCAAATTTTAGAAAAGTCGTTGTGGAATTCCTTTATAATTTATAAAGGAATTATTTATATTTTTAAAAGGGATTTCAATATAAATCGAATATCGATTTAATCAAGATTTGAAATATCAAGTTAGAAATTCATAGAGGAATATTCTAGAGCTGTATGGTATTCCACTGTGAATATATACAATAATATAAATTTATTTATATTTAATTTTATTTTATTTAAATATATTTATATATTTAAATGGGTCATTCAGTGCTTTAAAAATAGCCGGTTTTGCAAACGAAGTCGGAATTCGACGAAACTAATTTTGTTGGATCCGCAACATCAAATTATGGTTAGATTCCAAGTTCCGTGATTTTTAGAGTCACTGTGCGGCCTTATGGATTTTTAGAGTGCAAAACAGTCGGTATTTCGACGGTAAAAAATACGCTGTGTGAGCATACGGAGTCGGAATTCGACGAAACCAGTTTCGTTGGGACCGTAATGTCAAACTCTAGCGGCATGTCAATTTTCGTGATTTTTGGGTATTATATGTGACCGTACGGATTTTTAAACAATAAATACATATAGTGGTTGGTTTTAACTGAATATAAAATAACCAATAAAAATCCTATATATTAGCCTTAACTTTTCTAAACCCTAACCCTTTTCTCATTCTCGGTCAAAGCTTCATACCCGTCGTTCTTTTCTTCTTTCAGTGAAACCGTGAATTCGGGAAAATCAAATCAATTCAAATAAAACCCAATAAATCTCAAAGCTTATGCCTTTAGATTCGCGAAGGTTTCAGCTACCTTCTCGTACAAGTTTTAATGGATTTCGAAACATTTCCGTCGAGCTAGAAATGAGGCAGCGGAAGTAGGGTGCGAGTTTTGTGTGTGTATGGTGGTCGTATTCGGGTTGAGAGCTCGATTTAGCATCTGCGAAATGATTTGTTGATGGATTCCGAGTTACAAAAGTCCGATGTTTTTGTCTGGGTGCTCGAGTTTCCTGAAACCCGCGAGGAGGAGTTGGAGTCTGGGCGGATAATGGAGGAGAAAACGCTGAAATATAAAAGGGGTCGTCCTTGTTCTCGTGAGTTCTTGGAGCTCGAACTGAGTGATACTAAAGTGAAGGTTAGAAAAGTGGTATTGGTTTTAATTTCTATGTTGAGGGGGGGTTGAGATTGTGCAGGATTTAGGGTTAATGATTTTGTTGGGAGGGGCTTTGTTTGTACTGACGTGAGGAAGGTCAGCAGATGCATGAAAAGTTGGATGGATTGTTGGACTTTCGTTAGTTGGAGATGCCGGAAGCACGTTAGTAGTTGAAGTTATATTTCATTGAGGAGAGATGGTAGTTGTTTGGCTCTTGTCTGTTGAAAGGAGGTCAGTCTGGGTTTTCAAGGGTGTTGGCGGGTTTTGGGTACAGGAGGTAGGACTTGAAGGAATGCAGTGCGTAAGACAGGGATGGGAGAAGATGGAGTATCACTGTAGGAAGCTAAGGATGAGAATGATGGCGTTGGAGTAGTTGGAAACATGATGGAAGAGTTGTGCTTGGGAAGAGAGAAATTTTGGGTGGCCTTTTGTGTTAATGGGCCGACGGGAAACAAACAAGGTTAAGCCCAATGATAGTTTAAATCCAAGTTTTTATGTATATAAGTGTATGTTAACTTAAATAGCACATAAATTTGTCAATATCGTAACTTCGTCGTATGTTATCGAAATGGGACAAATTCAGATCCATTAGGATCGTATGGACGGGAGCAACACAATGAGACTGACCAGGAGTGGATCGGAGACAGTTACAATTTATGGCGAAATAAATTTTCAGACTGAATTAAATAACGCAAACCGTTATTTAATGGCTAACGCGCAAATGTGAGTAAATCTCACCAACTCTGAACAGTTTATAATTTCATGTTGTATTTTTAGAACTGTTAGAAATTGTCTGTTTGATTGTGTGTTGATTGTTTGATTGAACTGCTAGTCAGTTAGTAGAAAATATATACATATATATCTGTGTATATATATGTAAACCATTAAATATTTATATGTTGATTCTGCTATCAGAATATTTCATATCAAAGTGAAATCGATGTAAATCGTATTGTCTAACATCTGTGATGCAGGGAAACAGATCGGAGGAATCCAACTGGATTCCTCAACAGTTATTTTATTGTTTTTCATATATTGTGATATATGATGTAGTTATAATCTGTGGTTGATTATACGTATTGGATGAGATTTGGTCATCGTAATTTGATGTGTTAAGTACCATAAAACATCGGAATGGGAAAAGGAGATTTTCAAAGAGATATTGAAAATAGAATATTTATAATTTGGAATATTTACAAATAAGAAATATTTATAAATTGAAATATTTATAAATAGGGGATATTCAAAAAGGAAATAATTTCAAACCATTTTCTTTTTGAATGGAAAGGCCTGTGTGGCAGGTTTGGGGATTTTTCCCGATGCTCCCGATACAAAGGAGGTTATGGCGAATTTTCCCGGAAATTTAAGGAGTTAGAATAAATTTAAAGAATAAAAGGGGAAAACCAAATAAAAGGGGAATATTTGTGGAAACCAAACATAAAGGAAATGCTTGTGAAAATAAATAGAGTTCTAAAAAAGGAAATTTGTTTATAACTGAATAGGACGTTACAAAAAGGAAAACGTTATTTAAAAGGAAATCATTTGTAAAGTGAAGAACCGTTACTAAAAGTAAATCTTTATAAATTAATAATTTATTCGAAAAGGAGTAATCGAATATGGTATTCGTAGTTGGTTAATCGAATATGGTATTCGAAGTTGGTTAATCGAATATGGTATTCGAAGTTAGTTAATCGAATATGGTATTCGAAGTTGGTTAATCGAATATGGTATTCGAAGTTGGTTAATCGAATATGGTATTCGAAGTTGGTTAATCGAATATGGTATTCGAAGTTAGTTAATCGAATATGTTATTCGAAAGGGGTTAGTCGAGTCGAGTTAACCAGTTAGAGTTAATTAGGTAGAATTTAACCAGTTAGAGTTAATTAGGTAGATTTAACCAGTTAGAGTTAATCAGTTAGAGTTAATCATTTAGAGTTAATCAGTTAGAGTTAATCGATTAGAGTTAAAACGAACTAGAGTTAATCAAATATAGTTATTTGAGACAGGGTTAGTCAAACATAGTATTCAGGGTAAGTTGCCATCTCGTACGACTGCTAGCGTAATTCGCAGGGCTGTAAATAGCCTAAGGCGGTCGGATGTTTCCTGAGGGAATCAGGCGTAACCATTGTGATCACTGCGATCTAGAGTCAAGCGAATGGAAGTAAATCGAATATTAGTTATTCGATAGGAGTTAATCCAGTTGAGTTAAGTAGGGTTAAGTAAGTCAAGTTAACCAGTTGAGTTAAGTAAGTCAAGTAAACCAGTAGGATTAAGTAAGTAGAGTTAATCGAGTGGAGTTATCGAATATCACTTATTCAAAGTAGATTTATCGAATATAGTGTATTCGAAGAGAAGAGTAATCGAATATAGTTTATTCGAGAAGAGAAATCAAATATAGCTCATTTGAGAAGAATTATCGAATATTGGTTATTCAAAGTGAGATAATCGAATATAAGTTATTCGAAGTAAGATAATCGAATATTGGTTATTCGAGAAGAAGTTACGAATCTAGACATTTGAAAGGAGTTAGTCGAATACAGTTTATTCGAATAGAGTTAGAGAATTTAATCGAATATAGTTTATTCGAATAGAGTTAGAGGAGTTATCGAATATAGTTTATTCGACAGGAGTTAAGTGAATAGAGTAAATCAAATAGAGTAAATCAAATAGAGTAAACCAAATAGAGTTAAGCAAATAGAGTTAATCCAAAGGAGTTAATCGAATAGAGTTAATTGAAAGGAGTTAACCGAATATAGTTTATTCGAAGAAAGGTTTTCGAATCTAGTTATTCGTAAGAGAAATCATCGAATATAGTTATTCGAAGGAAGGAATTATCGAATAGAGATTTATTCGAAACGAGAGTTATGTAAGGAAGTTGTTAAAGATTAAAAGATAAACTTTGACCATTTCGATGTTAAAACGTTGTTTCAGTTAAGGTCTGAGGGTAATTATACCCCAACTTGATTGACTTCCTTCTTAACCAAGGAATGGTAAGGTTTGATCGTGAAGAAGTTTGGAAATGTTTCCCAAATAAGAATCAGAAATGTTTTCTGATAATAGAAGATAAGAATTTAAAATATATGGAAACAGGAGATAAGTAAATAAATGAACTAAAGAGATTAATGTTAAATGATGTTTGTTCGATATAATTTCCATCTGGAAATAATATCGTTGTTTGCACACTTGTTTTTCTTTGATAGTTAACTCACAGACTATTGAAGTTTTGACCATTTTAACGTCGTTAATATGGAGAGACCGGTTGGATTATTATCCAAAGAACCACTCTGTATTGGCATAAGCGTTGCGAATCATATATGCCAAAGATAATTGAAGACGGAGTAAAATGCAAGGGCTGTTGTATAAGTCTTAGATAACAGTGACTAAGATGGATATACTGAATAGTGCCTTCGGTTTGTCCAGTCCCAGGACAACTTGTATGGACGAAGGTCTGACAGAGTATATCCAATGGATCGCGTAAGTTGATCTGTTCAAACGTATTCACGTTTGGTGGCGGAGGAATTCGTTTCTCTAAGCTGTATACCCGTGTTATTTTTGGACAAATCAATTTGTGATTTGGCGGGTATGACGATGTGACATTCTAAGTGAATGATGATGACTTGTATGATTGAATGTCTTACAGAGTATTTCCGAAAGGTAACGTACACTGATTTCTTCAACCGTACCAAGAGTGGAAGCGGAGAAGGAAACTTCTTTAGCTAAAACGTAATGTACTGTTGTAGACGTCAATTAGTGATTTTCGATGGATCTGACAATGTGGCATTCGAAGTTAATCTAATGTGATGATAAAGCGTAGCTTCTAGCCTCATCAACCGGTAAGTGACATAAATCGGGCAGGCAGCATGGCTAAGTCGGTCGCACCGAAGTAGGGTGTATAATCACCTATCTAGAGAATATTCATTTGTTTCTTAAATCTATCAATGTTGTCCCATATATATACGGGAACGGTTGCTGATCCCAACCGTTGGTGATATACATTCGATACACTCAAGCAAAATGAGTGGTCGGTCATGTGTGGCTGAGTTACAAGATGTAACAACCCGGATTTTCACAGCATGCTAAGACAAGAATCAAGGTAGAATTTAAATGATAAAATCTGAATCAAGGGAAACAGGCTGTGCCATTGCGTTCGTCTCGGAAAAATACGCGAAATAGAATCCGAGTTTTCGAAAATCGGAGTCTGTATGACCAAGTTATGGCCCGTCAAAGTTTTCAGAAAATTTCAAGTTAAAAAACAGTTCAAATTTGAATTCAGAATTCAAATTCAGCCAAGCAGAACAGGCGGGAAAAATTCCCGCCACCCCCAAGTCGACTGGGGAGTCGACTTGGGAGTCTCCACACCCCAGGTGGTGTCGACTGCCCAGTCGACACTCCTGTCGACTTGGGTGGTCGGCCAGTTTGGCCTGGGTGCACCTGACTTGTTCCTCAAGACATGTTTGGAGGCTTGTGACGGATTTTAAAGGCTCAGATCTATCCTAGGGTTAATCTAAGGGCCTAAACTACTCCTAATCTCTATAAAAAGACCCCTAAGCCTACCCTAAACCCTCACAAATCACTCATGCCACGAAGTGCCGCCAAAATCTATCTTGATCATGGCCTCCATCTCCAATTCTAAAAGCTTATGCATTCAAATCGGGTTCAAATCAAAAGGTGCAAGCTTTCTACATCAAATCGAGGGTAGATCAACGTTGCTACGCAAATTTCATGACGATTCTTCAACAAAGGAGCCACCTTTCTTGGTCAAGACGATTCATGATCTTTCCCTAAGCCTCGCTATGTAAGTTCTAGCTACTTGTAGATTCTAACGGTGGTTCTAATGTGACATGGAATAAAATGCGATGAAACATAAGTATGCTAGCCTATGTGAACCTAATTTTGCCCCTTTTCTATGATCTATGACCTTGGGCTAAGTTTTAGCGACTTAATCATGCCACTCATGCTATGTTTAACCTAGTTTATCTTGCAAGTTTGAATCTTTATCTATGGAATGTTAGCATGAACCTTTGGGAACCATTTGACTTGTGAAACATTGGCAAAGACTCGACTTTGGGGCTTATGCATGTAAATGAACCCAAACCCCTTATGTTATCATGCATGTTTGTGGCCAAATTCCCTTATGATACTATGCATGTTTGTGGCCAAATTCCCTTATGATACTATGCATGTTTGTGGCCAAATTCCCTTATGATGCTATGCATATTTTGAGGCCAAACCCCTTATGATACCATGCATGTTGGTGGCCAATCCCTTTTTGACATCGTGCATGTTTTGAGGCCAATATATAGCATAGTATCCTTACTATGTTGACTCGCTTTTACTTGGGTTGGAAACACGATTTGGGGTAGGTTAGACGTGCGTGATTATGTCATGATAATTTGACATGGGATTTCATGAAAATATGGCACTCATGATACACCTAAATGTGGACATGACATGTGGGGTAAACATGGGACATGAAACTAGACACGTATGAATGTAAGTGTAATATGACACTAGACCAAACATGAAAGTGGCCAACTCGAGGTTGGGTTGAGTTTGTAGCATAAATCTACCCGGACCCGCCCGGCTTAACTAGTGGCTACAAACAATAGGACCCAATGTGAGTAGATGGTCATATAGCACTTAAGACCCGAGGTTAGACTAGGTTGTGGTGTAAAGCTACCCGGACCCGCCCGGCTTAACTAGTAACCACAACAAAGTCTAATGTGAGAGGTTGGGGTGCATTAATCTAATTAATGCCACATGAAAAGGTTAAGTAATTTTGACTAATGACACTTAACCAATATGACACAAATGGGTAGGTTAAGTGGAACCGGACTTGATTTCTTAATGACACTTAACCATACAAGACAATTAGGGGATGGGGTTAAGTAATTTACACTTAACAAATCTGACTTGGTAATTAGATGGGGTTAAGTAATGTACACTTAACTAATCCGACTTGGTAATTAGATGGGGTTAAGTAACTTAGACTTAACTAATCTAAACACGGTAATTAGATGGGGTTAAGTAACCTACACTTAACTAATCTAAACACGGTAATTGGATGGGGTTAAGTTAAACACTCAACCAATCTAAACTTGGTAATTCAATGAGGTTAAGTAACCAATACTTAACCAACTTAACATGATAATTTAATGGGGTTAAGTAACTTATACTTAATTAATTATACATGATGATTTGATGAGGTTAAGCAACCATACTTAACCAATCTAATATGAGAACTTGATAGGGTTAAGTCACAAGACCGTTTAAATGTACTTAACCATTATAATACGATTATTGGATGGGGTTAAGTTAACCTATACTTAACCAATCCGACTCGATAATCCGATGAGGTTAAGATAATCTATGCTTAACCAATCTAACACGATAATCTGATAGGGTTAAGATAAACAAATACTTAACCAATTTGACTTGATGACTGAATAGGGTTAAGTCATGAGCTTTTCGGTATACTTAACCAACTTGTAGGGCTAGGTCTTGGACTTGAATACTTAGCCAAATCTTGACATGATTCGTAGGCAGGTTAAGTCATGAACTTAAATGACAACACTTAACCCATTAGACAAAACCCTAGTTCAGGGGACTAGGTGGAAAACCGGGATTAACGAGGATAACGGGAAAGGAGACTAAGTAGTAAACCTTAGTTTGGGAAACTGAGTAATAATTTTTAGTCAAGGGATTTGGACCAGTTCACAGATAGATGAGTAACCCGATACGGTAGGTCATCGCTTAAACACACGAGGAGGAGCAAATTATCTGACTTAGATAAAGGCTCCAACGAATTGGGTGACGAAGCGGTAGCTTCGGGGGACGTGAGGGTACTCTTGGTATCCCTCTGTGAGGTGGCAGATGGTCCATGAAACCTGGCCTCACAGAGGTTAAAGTCTGTGGTAGAAGAGCCAAGAGTATGCCTTGGTTGCTATGCGAGCGACCTAAAGACTGGGATGGATTAGCGTGGAGTCGTCGATTCTTGTTTCTGCCTTGGATAGCGCGTCGTCGACTACCTACCATCTTTAGTCAATCGTGTACGAACAGAAAGGCAGAGAACTCCCAACAGACCATGTTCTTGCTATCGAGTCATGGGTGAAGTTGGCCAATAGGAAAGTGGGGCATAATGGGGCCGGGATGTAGTTCTCATACATGATTTTTCTTAGATGGCCTTTCAGTAGTCGAGGGAGGGGTCACGTGGGACCATAGCCACAGATACAAAAACAGACCTTGATATCTGCATCGGCAGATGACTTAAAGCTCCCGACCGAGTTCCGTGTTTCTTGATTTGCCCTGGCACGGATCTCGGATGGCACATTGAGATACATGTGCGTCTAGACATGGAAAACGATTCACGATACATACGTGGGATAAAGGGCGTGGTTGACAGGTGGCATAATCCCTAGTGGCCCTAGGTGGCTTGAACCCAAACCGAGACACAGAAACGTTCATTAGGTAGTATAATCCCTAGTGGTCCTAGGTGGCATAAATCCTAAGTGAACACACGGTAGTTCATGGTAAGAAAACATAACCAGATCAAGGGTAGCAGTCCAAAACAACTTCAAGGATAAAAGAGTACTACGTTGAGTCGGTATAGATTTACATGGGAAAGCCCGTACGGCCTACGGCAAAGGACTGAACTTATACATGGAAAGAAACATACGAGTTGGGAAAACCTACATATGCTATATATGTAACACCCCGAATTTTAGTTAATACTAAAATTCACTAATTATAGGATAAATAATCTCAGATGTGGGAATTGGGGGTAACGGGCTGCGTTATTGCGTTCATCTCGGAAAAATACGCGAAATAGAGTCCGAGTTTTCGAGAATCGGAGTCCGTATGGCCCGGTTATGGCCCAAAGAAGTTTGCAGAAAATTTAAAACTAAAAACAGATTTTAAAAATTTAAATTTCAGATTGTGGAATGGAACAGGCGGGGTCAGGCGGGAAGATTCCCGCCCTACCCATGTCGACAGGGCTGTCGACAGGCCTGTCGACAGGGGTGTCGACTTGCCTATCGACAGGGGCGCGCCGTCCAGTGAACCTGGGTGCACCAGGTTGGGTTCTAGGCTGGCTTAGAGGGCTGGTTCTAGAGATTTCCTAAATCTAAGGGTCCTAATCTAACCTAGGGTTAATCTAAGGGCCTAAAACACTCACCTAATCTATAAATACACCCTAAACCTACCTTAATCCATACTAAAAATAGAAATGAAGGCCTCATGCCTCCAAATTAAATCCTAGAAGGAATCTCCACTAATCTAAGAAGGAAGTTGCAAGCTAATCCCTCTCAAATCATTCTCTAATCATCACCATCTTCATAATTAGCAACTAATTCCTCTTCATAAGTTGGTTAATCTTGGTTTTGGTGAGTTTCTATCGCTTTAACATCAATTGTTAAAGTAAGTAGATTGGGTGTAATGAGACTTATGGTCTTAAATGCGGATTAGTGAGTTTGAATCATGTATAATGATATGTTACTCTATGTTGTTCTATGTTTATGCATATTTGATAAGTTGGTTTATGCATGCTTAATAAGTTGATTTATGCATGTTTAACAAGTTGGTATATGCATGTTTAACAAGTGGATTTATGCATATTTAATGAGTGGAATTATGCATGTTTAACAAAGTGAGTTATGCAAGTTAAGTATATGTTTAAATGCAAGTTTAATGTGATATGCAAGTTATGCATGCTTATGCAAGTATATGGATGCTTATGCAAGTCATGTATATGTTTAAATGCAAGATTTATGTGATATGCAAGTTATGCATGCTTATGCGAGTATATGAATGCTTATGCAAGATATGTATATGCTTAAATGACATGATATGCAAGTTATGCATGTTTATGCAAGTTATGTATGCTTATGCAAGTATGTGAATGCTTATGCAAGTATGTGAATGCTTATGCAAGATATGTGTATGATAATATGCAAGCTCATATGCAACATGTTATGCAAATCATGTGTATGATAATATGCAAGTTTGGGTTATATGTAGTTGGGTTAATATATGCTCATATATGCAAGTTGACATCCTCTTAACCCATGACAAAGTTGTATGCTAAACCCATGATGTTTGTGATGATCTTCCCCTTATTTATGTCATGAAATGAGAACGATTTACGTGGGGAACGATGGGGTTGGTAAATAAGTTAATAAATGAATGATTGGGTATGATTAAGCATGCCATAAAAATAAATTACCATAAGTGGGAATTTACCTATTGAGTTAGGTCTACCCCATGGGAATTTACCTATTGAGTTAGGTCTACCCATGTTATGGAAAACTTGATATTAATTAGGGATAATTAATATGGGGGTGATTAATTAGGTGTAATTAATCGACTAAGACACGAGGTTGGACTCATTTGTAGTGTAAAACTGCCCGGATCCGACCGGCTTAACCAGTTGCTACAAATGTCAACCCAATGTGAGAGGTCTTAGCCATGAATTAAATACGTGATTAAGGTAAAGACACGAGGTTAGACTCTGTTATGACGTAAGACTGCCCGGACTCTACCGGCTTAACCAGGCGGTCATAACAGCCAGTCTAATGTGGGAGGTCTTTATGGGGGATCACGGTCTTAATTAATTAAGAAACACTTAACCATAATAGCATGTAGTGGGACATGAGGGGTTAAGTGGGTGCCTTGGGTGGCATGTGGAAATTTAATGGTTGCCTTGGGTGGCATGTGGAATCTAGTGGGTTGCCTTGGGTGGCAATAGAAAATACGATTAGAATACTTAACCAAGAGAAACATGTAATTAAACATGATTAAAGGGTTAAGTGGGATACACTAGATATGTGACAAGCTTAGGTGGGTAGCTTGTTGGGGGCCCATTTCAACCAATATCCCAAACGTATCTTTGTGGGCTCGACCCATGTCGAGTGACGGGACACGCATATTGGGCTTGATTATAAGAGGCCAAAACGGGTTAGCGGTGGCAACGCAAGTCCAACGGGTTTCATATGCGTGTGTGGGCCCGGGCTGGTAGATAAGCCGTTGTTGCATCGTGTAGATATAAAGCCGTGCACCGTTGATAGTATTGGGTAGCCACTTTAGGGGAGTGATACACCCCACTGTAGGACCAGCACGGGTATCTACGGTAGGGAGCCGATCGATGGGGAGTAGTGGGTACACCTAATAAAGATAGGGGCAGACGGCACCTATGTAGGGGTACACGAAACTACTGGGTAAGAATTACTGAGTACACCTAGTGGAGATAGGGGCAGACGACACCTATGTAGTGGGCTAGGGGTACACGAGACTACTGGGGAAATTTTCTAAGTCCTTGGAAGGGATCAACCTTTAAGTAGGAATGACTGGTGTGGTGCAGTTAGTAATTATCCTTGGGTGGGTAGATGCGTCCTTACGGTTATCTTAGTTTATCCTAAGTTCACCAAGCTGCTTAGTGTAGCCATTCATCCCCAGATATTACCGTAGGTCAGGTTTATGTCTTCTCTGGTTACCTTAATGATTGTATTGTTAAAGTTATAGGACTCACTCAGACTTATGTCTGACCCCGTTGTTTTTATCTTTTTCCCAACCCTCAGGTCCTACGGTGGATCCTAGTGGTAGTAGAGCTTGATCGGATTGCTGTTCCAGTCTTGAGGAGCTTGGATAGATGTAAAGCTCCAGTTATCCAGTTATCTTTCCTTTTGTTCTGGCTATTGTATGAGAGAGTGGGATTATGTACTTCTTTATTTTGATGGATATTGTACTTGACTTTTACCGTGGTTTTATGATGTAACCAGACATGTTTATTTCCGCTGTTATGAGATGATGTTTTAAAATTTCAAGTACTATTTATATCTGTCTTGTTGTAATTTTTCTGTTCTATATTCACTAAAATACTCCACCAATGCTATGGCATTCCCTTAGTGAGTGACCATAGCGAGCATGGGGTGTTACACGTGGTATCAGAGCAAAGGTTACCGGAACAGATAAAATTTTTAGAAAACTATTTTTCTAAAACATTTTTGGAAAAGATGTTTTCAAAAACATGTCTTTTAAAAGAAAAAGTTTTTGAAAGAAAAGCATAATCCCCAATAGCCATATCTATATCCTTCGAATTCTCCGTTTTGAATCTTTCCTTTTTCGTTTCAGCATGGCCGAGAATCTTAACTTTCCGGAGGGTGTGACGGTACCAGTATGGTATAGGAGATTGATGGAGGCTAGGGCCACCACTACGGGTCCAGCAAATGTTCCTCCACCAACCGTAGCACCCGATCTTCCTCCTCCCCCTCCTCCTCGCACGGATACTTTTGCTAAGACTTGCAAGGAATTTAAAGCTATGGGAGGGAAACCTTTTCAAGGATCTGAAACTTTTGTGGAGGCTAGAGATTGGCTTAAGGAGGTGGAAGAGTTGATAGATATCTTTGAGATGGAAGAAGGGAAGAAAGTCAAGTTGGCTGCTTGGTTAATGAAGGGAGAGGCCTCATTCTGCTGGGAGGTCACTAATGGAGAACGCCCCGTTGACTCTTGGGCAGATTTTAGGCAAAGATTTGTGGCAAAGTTTCTCTCAAGGGCGGAGGAAAACTTGTATATGGAAAGATTCTTGACTCTAAAGCAAGGAAATCTTTCGGTGAAGGAATATGTCAACAAGTTTAATCAATTGGCAAGGTTTGGCCTAGACATGGTGAATACACCGGAGAAGAAGACTTTGAGGTTCGTGAAAGGCTTGAATGAACCGATGCATGGGTTGGCTATGACTCACATCCCTATGGGGGCCACCTTTGAGAAGCTAGTTGACATGGCACTCATGTATGAGGAAGAGAAGGGTCCTAATGCTAATAAGGCACCCGAGAAGAAGGGAGATCAAAAGAGACCTCAGCAACAACAACAAAGCAAAGGTGGGAAAGGCAACGGTGGCAAGGGCAAGAAGAAGAAGTGTTTCAATTGTGGGACACCTGGCCACCTAAGCAAGGATTGTCGCAAGAAGAAGAAGACTGGCTGCTTCCACTGTGGCGAAGCAGGGCATTTAGTGAAGGATTGCCCTAAGAAAGGGCAAAGGACGGGATCTACCTCAGGAGGACAGGTGCAAGCTCTTATGGCACCGAGTCAGGCTAGGGGGCAAGTACAGGCTCTCGCGGTTCCACCGATTCAGGAGAGAGGTAGAACTATCTCCGTTGAAAGTCTGGTTTTTCTATTTGATCATCCTGTCCATACATTGTTTGATTCAGGCGCATCGCATTCGTTTATTTCATCATCATTAGTTGAGTTACTGCACTTAGACACCAGTCTGATAGATGATCCCTTGGTTGTTTCAAATCCAATTGGGGGCTCCACTTATTTGTCCATGATATGTTTGGGTTTGAAGATTTCTATACTTAGCATTGAGTTTAGATGTGATGCTTTTGTATTGGGCTTCACGGGCTATGGGTTGATTTTGGGCATGGACTGGTTATCCAGTAATGGTGTCGTTCTTGATTGCGAAAGGAGAGTTGTTAGGCTCATGACCCGCTTGGGTAACACTCTCGAGATTTCTTGTAATCCTATGGACTCTGTTATGCTAAGTTATCTTGAATCGCTTGACGCTTCGGTCGAGAGTTTGCAATCTATGAGAGTGGTCCGGGAATATCCGGATGTGTTTGAGGAGGTGAAGGGCTTACCTCCGAAGCGGGAGATTGACTTCCAAATATATCTGGTGGATAATGCTAAATCGGTATCTTTACCAGTGCGCCACATGGCTCCTCGTGAGAGGAGGGAACTCCATAAGCAAGTAGGGGAGTTGCTTGAGAAGGGGTTCATAAGACGGAGTATATCGGAGTGGGGTGCTCCAGTAGTATTTGCTACGAAGGAAGATGGGTCCCTCAGACTTTGTGTAGACTATAGAGAACTCAACAAGCTCACAAAGAAGAATAGACTCCCATTGCCGAGAATAGATGATCTTTTCGATCAGTTGGTTGGCGCTTCAGTATTTTCTCAGTTGGACTTAGCCACGGGGTTTCATCAGTTGAGGGTGGCTGAGGATAGCATAGACAAGACTGCCTTTAGAACTCCGGATGGTTTCTATGAGTGGCTGGTGATGCCATTTGGGTTGACGAACGCCCCTGCATACTTTGTTGATTTGATGAGTAGGGTGTTCAGGGAGTTCCTTAATAAATTTGTGGTGGTCTTTGTGGATGATATCTTAGTGTTTTCTAAGAGTGAAGAAGAGCATGCCCTACATCTTGGGGAAGTGTTGAAGACTCTTCGAGCACATAGCCTTAAGGCTAAATTCTCTAAATGTCACTTCTGGAGGAAGGAAGTACGGTTCTTGGGGCACGTGGTCTCCAAGGAAGGGATAGCTGTGGATCCCGCGAAGGTAGTATCAATTCAGGATTGGAAGGTTCCGAAGAATGCTACCGAAGTAAGAAGTTTCTTGGGGTTGGCGGGTTATTATAGGAAGTTTATTAAAGACTTCGCGAAGATATCAGCCCCATTAACCCGCTTAACAAAGAAGAATCTTGTTTTTGCATGGGACGTAGATTGTGATGATGCGTTCCGACGGTTAAAGAGAGCTTTAACCACGGCCCCAGTTTTAGTGTTGCCAGATGGGAGCAAGCCATTTGTTGTCTATACCGATGCCTGTGGGACAGGACTTGGCGCAGTCTTAATGCAAGAGGGAAGGGTAATAGCCTACGGTGGAAGGCAGTTGAGGGCACATGAGAAAAATTACCCTACCCATGATCTAGAGCTGGCCGCTATTGTTTTTGCGCTTAAGATTTGGCGCCATTATCTTCTTGGTGAGAGATTTGAGTTGTTCACCGACCACAAATCATTAAAGTACTTGTTTTCTCAGAAGGATTTGAATCTGAGACAGCAAAGGTGGATGGAATTCTTAGCATCCTATGATTTCGAGATAGCATATACCCCTGGCAAGGGTAATGTGGTGGCGGACGCCTTGAGTAGGAAGAGGTTGTCCTTGAGTCCATTGTTCGTGGAACGACGAAGCTTGGAGTTTATCTCGATGTTTGATTTCAGACCTTCCATTGATTATGTACCCGGTTTGCTAGCTTCCTTGGAAGTTAGGCCTACTCTTTTGGGGCGGATTGGAGAAGCACAGAGGGACGACCCACAGTTGGTTGAGTTGGTGGAGAAGCTCATAATGGGGGAGTCGTCCAGCCATTTGAGTAGGTACACCCTAGACAATAGGGGGTGCTTGCGTAGAGACGGTAGACTTTGTGTACCGCAAGACGAGGGTTTGAGGAAGGTTATTCTTGATGATGCACACCGTTCTAGGATGACTATTCATCCCGGTGGGGACAAGATGTACCGAGACATGAAGAGAGTTTTCTTCTGGGCCGGTATGAAGAAAGATGTGGCCGAGTATGTCGCTCGATGCTTGGTGTGCCAGCAAGTGAAGGCGGAGCAAAGGAAACCAGGTGGGTTGCTTCACCCATTGGAAGTTCCGCAATGGAAGTGGGATAGCGTCTCGATGGATTTTATTGACGGGTTACCCAGATCGAGGAAGGGTAATACAGGAATTTGGGTGGTGGTAGACAGACTTACTAAGAGCGCCCATTTCATACCTGTGAAGAGCAAGAGGACTGCTCCATGGCTAGCTTCAGTATATCTTCGAGAGATAGTTCGATTACATGGGGTACCCTCTAGCATAGTTAGTGATCGAGATCCTATCTTCACTAGCGAGTTCTGGAGAAGTTTGCAAGAAGCAGTAGGGACTCAATTGTGTCTGAGCACCGCATATCATCCTCAGACAGACGGCCAGACTGAGAGGGTGAATCGTGTTCTAGAAGACCTTTTGAGGCTTTGTATCTTAGATTTTGGAGGTACATGGGAAGAGCATCTTCCATTGGTGGAGTTCGCATATAATAACAGCTTTCAGTCCAGTATTGGTATGGCTCCTTTCGAAGCTCTCTATGGAAGGCCTTGTCGATCACCTACATGTTGGTGGGAATCTACGGATAAGATCTTGCTTGGGCCCGATATGGTTAGGGAGACTTCTGAGAAGATTGACTTGATTCGAAGAAGGATGAAAGCAGCGCAGGATAGGCAAAAATCTTATGCGGACAAAAGAAGAACGGATCTTGAGTTTGAGGTTGGGGATATGGTTTTTGTTAAGGTATCTCCGTTGAGAAATGTTGTTCGCTTCGGATCCGTTGGGAAGTTAGCACCGAGGTTTGTTGGGCCGTTTCCTATCAAGGAAAGGATTGGACGGATGGCATATAGGGTGGAGTTGCCCGACAGACTTAGTGGTGTTCATGATGTATTCCATGTGTCCCATTTGAGGAAGTGCTTACATGAGACCGCAGAGGTGGTAGAGCCAAGCTTGCTTAGAGATGTAGAGGTAGAGCGTGATGCGACTATTCGACGAGCCCCTACTCGCATCCTTGGGTCAGAGACTAGGAAGTTGAGAAACAGAGAGGTTCAACTAGTCAAAGTGCAATGGGGAGAAGATGAGAGCAACGCAACTTGGGAGACGGAAGCGAAGATGCGTTCATTGTACCCATTTCTTTTTGAGGGTATGTCTTTACTTTCTCCTTTATCGCTTGTCTAGTACTTATCTTATCTTTGGTATGTCCTCTCGTTAGTACCTTTGACCTTTAGATAGGGTAAACCTATGGTTGAAACATGTGTTTGAGACATGTTATGGTTGATGGATGCAAGTGGATACAAGTGTTTGCTAGTAGTTGCTCGTGGATGCATATACACACACTCTAGGCACTAGGTCGGCTCAGTCACTTCATATTGCATATTGCATAAAATTGTGTGTAGGAAAATATATTTATGGATGTATAATGGTTGTGTTATCACATGGATGATGCATTTTGGTGAATGATTGTGCACTCATGTAGATATTGTATGTGTCGATAGGGTTTTCTCGCATACATAATGGATGCATGGCACTATCATGGTTTGCATATGTTCATACATTAGGTAGGGAACATATACACACACTGTTTGCATATGCTCATACATCATTAGAAACTGTTTAAGGACAATGGATGCCCGTGGTTGATGATTTGAGTAGATGGTTGTTTGGATGGTAGGATATGCATTCTCCTTAGCTTAGAGATTTCGGGGACGAAATCCTTTAAGGAGGGGAGAATGTAACACCCCGAATTTTAGTTAATACTAAAATTCACTAATTATAGGATAAATAATCTCAGATGTGGGAATTGGGGGTAACGGGCTGCGTTATTGCGTTCGTCTCGGAAAAATACGCGAAATAGAGTCCGAGTTTTCGAGAATCGGAGTCCGTATGGCCCGGTTATGGCCCAAAGAAGTTTGCAGAAAATTTAAAACTAAAAACAGATTTTAAAATTTTAAATTTCAGATTGTGGAATGGAACAGGCGGGGTCAGGCGGGAAGATTCCCGCCCTACCCATGTCGATAGGGCTGTCGACAGGCCTGTCGACAGGGGTGTCGACTTGCCTGTCGACTTGCCTGTCGACAGGGGCGCGCCGTCCAGTGAACCTGGGTGCACCAGGTTGGGTTCTAGGCTGGCTTAGAGGGCTGGTTCTAGAGATTTCCTAAATCTAAGGGTCCTAATCTAACCTAGGGTTAATCTAAGGGCCTAAAACACTCACCTAATCTATAAATACACCCTAAACCTACCTTAATCCATACTAAAAATAGAAATGAAGGCCTCATGCCGCCAAATTAAATCCTAGAAGGAATCTCCACTAATCTAAGAAGGAAGTTGCAAGCTAATCCCTCTCAAATCATTCTCTAATCCTCACCATCTTCATAATTAGCAACTAATTCCTCTTCATAAGTTGGTTAATCTTGGATTTGGTGAGTTTCTATCACTTTAACATCAATTGTTAAAGTAAGTAGATTGGGTGTAATGAGACTTATGGTCTTAAATGCGGATTAGTGAGTTTGAATCATGTATAATGATATGTTACTCTATGTTGTTCTATGTTTATGCATATTTGATAAGTTGGTTTATGCATGCTTAATAAGTTGATTTATGCATGTTTAACAAGTTGGTATATGCATGTTTAACAAGTGGATTTATGCATATTTAATGAGTGGAATTATGCATGTTTAACAAAGTGAGTTATGCAAGTTAAGTATATGTTTAAATGCAAGTTTAATGTGATATGCAAGTTATGCATGCTTATGCAAGTATATGGATGCTTATGCAAGTCATGTATATGTTTAAATGCAAGATTTATGTGATATGCAAGTTATGCATGCTTATGCGAGTATATGAATGCTTATGCAAGATATGTATATGCTTAAATGACATGATATGCAAGTTATGCATGTTTATGCAAGTTATGTATGCTTATGCAAGTATGTGAATGCTTATGCAAGTATGTGAATGCTTATGCAAGATATGTGTATGATAATATGCAAGCTCATATGCAACATGTTATGCAAATCATGTGTATGATAATATGCAAGTTTGGGTTATATGTAGTTGGGTTAATATATGCTCATATATGCAAGTTGACATCCTCTTAACCCATGACAAAGTTGTATGCTAAACCCATGATGTTTGTGATGATCTTCCCCTTATTTATGTCATGAAATGAGAACGATTTACGTGGGGAACGATGGGGTTGGTAAATAAGTTAATAAATGAATGATTGGGTATGATTAAGCATGCCATAAAAATAAATTACCATAAGTGGGAATTTACCTATTGAGTTAGGTCTACCCCATGGGAATTTACCTATTGAGTTAGGTCTACCCATGTTATGGAAAACTTGATATTAATTAGGGATAATTAATATGGGGGTGATTAATTAGGTGTAATTAATCGACTAAGACACGAGGTTGGACTCATTTGTAGTGTAAAACTGCCCGGATCCGACCGGCTTAACCAGTTGCTACAAATGTCAGCCCAATGTGAGAGGTCTTAGCCATGAATTAAATACGTGATTAAGGTAAAGACACGAGGTTAGACTCTGTTATGACGTAAGACTGCCCGGACTCTACCGGCTTAACCAGGCGGTCATAACAGCCAGTCTAATGTGGGAGGTCTTTATGGGGGATCACGGTCTTAATTAATTAAGAAACACTTAACCATAATAGCATGTAGTGGGACATGAGGGGTTAAGTGGGTGCCTTGGGTGGCATGTGGAAATTTAATGGTTGCCTTGGGTGGCATGTGGAATCTAGTGGGTTGCCTTGGGTGGCAATAGAAAATACGATTAGAATACTTAACCAAGAGAAACATGTAATTAAACATGATTAAAGGGTTAAGTGGGATACACTAGATATGTGACAAGCTTAGGTGGGTAGCTTGTTGGGGGCCCATTTCAACCAATATCCCAAACGTATCTTTGTGGGCTCGACCCATGTCGAGTGACCGGACACGCATATTGGGCTTGATTATAAGAGGCCAAAACGGGTTAGCGGTGGCAACGCAAGTCCAACGGGTTTCATATGCGTGTGTGGGCCCGGGCTGGTAGATAAGCCGTTGTTGCATCGTGTAGATATAAAGTCGTGCACCGTTGATAGTATTGGGTAGCCACTTTAGGGGAGTGATACACCCCACTGTGGGACCAGCACGGGTATCTACGGTAGGGAGCCGATCGATGGGGAGTAGTGGGTACACCTAATAAAGATAGGGGCAGACGGCACCTATGTAGGGGTACACGAAACTACTGGGTAAGAATTACTGAGTACACCTAGTGGAGATAGGGGCAGACGGCACCTATGTAGTGGGCTAGGGGTACACGAGACTACTGGGGAAATTTTCTAAGTCCTTGGAAGGGATCAACCTTTAAGTAGGAATGACTGGTGTGGTGCAGTTAGTAATTATCCTTGGGTGGGTAGATGCGTCCTTACGGTTATCTTAGTTTATCCTAAGTTCACCAAGCTGCTTAGTGTAGCCATTCATCCCCAGATATTACCGTAGGTCAGGTTTATGTCTTCTCTGGTTACCTTAATGATTGTATTGTTAAAGTTATAGGACTCACTCAGACTTATGTCTGACACCGTTGTTTTTATCTTTTTCCCAACCCTCAGGTCCTACGGTGGATCCTAGTGGTAGTAGAGCTTGATCGGATTGCTGTTCCAGTCTTGAGGAGCTTGGATAGATGTAAAGCTCCAGTTATCCAGTTATCTTTCCTTTTGTTCTGGCTATTGTATGAGAGAGTGGGATTATGTACTTCTTTATTTTGATGGATATTGTACTTGACTTTTACCGTGGTTTTATGATGTAACCAGACATGTTTATTTCCGCTGTTATGAGATGATGTTTTAAAATTTCAAGTACTATTTATATCTGTCTTGTTGTAATTTTTCTGTTCTATATTCACTAAAATACTCCACCAATGCTATGGCATTCCCTTAGTGAGTGACCATAGCGGGCGTGGGGTGTTACAATATATTAGGTTGACATGGACCATTACATGACATTGGGCAAGGGACATTCATAGTTAACACATGACGTGGGTTGGGATACTAGTACGAGAGGTGCAGAGCAAATATACATGATAAATACCGTGGTATGTTATACATGATAGATACCTTGGGATTGTGTACTTGATAGAAACCTGACGATGTGATACCTTGATTTATCTTGACACCGTAGTTTATCATGATACCTTAGTTTATCTTGCTACAGTAGTTCATCCAGTTATCTTGGTTTAGCTTATCTATCTTGTCGGCATCCTTTATGTTTACTTTCAGTTTATGCATGTCATGTTACCTTTACCTGTTTTTATACTGGAAGTAGATAGGACTTACCAGTCTTTATGACTGACCCCGTTTCCTTTCGCCTCTTTGTCTTCCGTTCACCCCCCCCCCCCCCCCCCAGGTTTTCAGGGAGGAAACACTGTATTTAGTCTGGACCTCTTATGCTTGAAGGTCATCATGTATAGCTTGGTCTTCTCTTGGCTATGGCTGCTTCACCGCTTTATTTTGGGGAATAATTTATGAAAAGGTTTTATGCTTCTTTACTATTGCAAGAGAGGTTTTGATGTATTCTGATGTAAAAGGCTTTAGACCTTATTTTATAAGTTAACGAAATTTGTTTTACTTCCGCTGTTTTATATATGTTCTATCTTGTAATATTTCTGTGCATGTTTACCTCGATAATGCTTCACCAAACCTAGTGCATTCCCTTTGTGAGTGACCCTAGCGGAGGTGGGGTGTTACATTTGGTATCAGAGCAGAAGGTTACCAGACTGGGCAAAAGTTTTTAAAACCTTCTGAAAACTATTTGAGAAACCGTTTACAAAGAAGCATTTTTCAAGAAAAGTTTTTAAAGGCTATTGCCCAAAAGCCATTATCACTATCCTTTGTTTCCTTGATTGAACCTCTTTTCCTTTCTTTCCTCCATCTGTAGTCACAGTAGTTTTAACTGCGACTAATCCTTGTCTAGCTACGTAATTGTTTTCCCGTGCGATGGAGGAAGTTCTCGAGAGACCTGTTACCGAAGTTATAAGAAGGGATAATAAGAGCAAGGATAAAGGACACGAGCTTAAGAATAAGCAACTTGTTGGTATGGCTTGATCCACAAAGGAAGATAAGGACAAGATCAGCGAGAGGGCAATTGTATGCTCTCATTTCTAGCGTACCTAAGAGGAATGGTACAGTTTCTGTTAAAGGCTTAGCCTTTCTTTTCTATCGTCCCATCTAGACTTTGTTTTGATCATCGCATCATTTAAGTCTGCTTCGATAGTTAAGTCTCTGCACCTTAGTACTAGCATGGTAGAAGATCCCACTTTTGTCCCAAAATCTGGTTAGAGATCGGTCCATTTATTCAGGACTTGTTTGGAATTGAGAGTGTAAATGCCAAGTGTTGAGATTAGAAGCAATGCTTCTATTGTTGAGCTATGGATGGATTCTAGGGATGAAGTGGTTATCCAGTAAGGGATGCCATTCTCGGTTTTGAAAGGAGGGTAGTTAAACTTTTAATTTGCCTTGGTAATACCCTCGAAATCTCGTATAACCTTTTGGGTTCTATCATGGTTAGTTACCTAGAATCTCTTGATGCAATTATCGGAAATCTCTGATCCGATCGAGTAACGTTCGCCAACAAGGCGGATGGTTCATTCTGCTTAAGCATGGGTTATAGGAATCACCCTAGTAAGTGCACATGGTAACATGGATTGGCATCGGTAAACGAGATCCAGAATTCACTAGTGAATCTTGGAGAGCTTGCATGAGTACGCAATTATGGTTGAGCCAAGTATTCTAGGAAAGAATAAGTGAAAAAGGAACGAGAGGCGACAGTGAAACGAGTTCCGACTCATACCTTGGAAATAGAAATCAAGGAGCTACGAAAATTATGAAGTCAAAGGTGGTCTAGGCACACTGGAATTAAGCTCAAGGAAATGCGGCTTAAACGCGCGCATCATATCCCTTTTTAAGAGTATACCGTTGATCCCTGGTTCTCCTGTAGAGCTTGCTTGCATGCTATCGCTTGGTGGATATCCTCTCGGTCCTGTTTCTGTTACAAACCCCGTAAGGAGTTTGTCTTGTTTATCTTCTCGATCCTATCTTGGGAACCTTAGGTAGAACCCTATGGATGTAAACATGTATTTGAAACATGTTATGATTGATATGGTTGCCAATGGTTGCTCGTGGATGATTGAGTACACATTAGACACTAGGTCGATTCAGTCACATTTCATATTGCATATGCACGAGTATTTATAATTGTTTATGGATGAAATTGAATATGTTATCATGTGGATGTTGCATGTGGATGAATGGTTGTGCACACATATAGTGTTTATATGACTAGGACTATTTGCATACATGCTGGACTCATGGCACTAAACATATTTTGCATTAGAAAGATCATTCAGGCCTGATCATTAGCATTAGGTAAGGAACATATACACACACTTTCTGCATGTGTTCATAAAGCATTAGGAATCTTTTAAGGACCATGGTTGCCTGTGGATGATGTTTTGAGTAGATGGATGATGGATGGTAGGATACGTTCTTCCTAACCTGGAGATTTCGGGGACGAAATCCTTTAAGTTGGGGGGAATGTAACAACCCGGATTTTCACAACATGCTAAGACAAGAATCAAGGCAGAATTTAAATGATAAAATATGAATCAAGGGAAACGGGCTGTGCCATTGCGTTCGTCTCGGAAAAATACGCGAAATAGAGTCCGAGTTTTTGAAAATCGGAGTCCGTATGACCAAGTTATGGCCCGTCAAAGTTTTCAGAAAATTTCAAGTTCAAAAACAGTTCAAATTTGAATTCAGAATTCAAATTCAGCCAAGCAGAACAGGCGGGAAAAATTCCCGCCACCCCCAAGTCGACTTGGGAGTCGACACACCCCAGGTGGTGTCGACTGCCCAGTCGACACCCCTGTCGACTTGGGTGGTCGGCCAGTTTGGCCTGGGTGCACCTGACTTGTTCCTCAAGACATGTTTGGAGGCTTGTGACGGATTTTAAAGGCTCAGATCTATCCTAGGGTTAATCTAAGGGCCTAAACTACTCCTAATCTCTATAAAAAGACCCCTAAGCCTATCCTAAACCCTCACAAATCACTCACGCCACGAAGTGCCGCCAAAATCTATCTTGATCATGGCCTCCATCTCCAACTCTAAGGGCTTATGCATTCAAATCGGGTTCAAATCAAAAGGTGCAAGCTTTCTACATCAAATCGAGGGTAGATCAACGTTGCTACGCAAATTTCATGATGATTCTTCAACAAAGGAGCCACCTTTCTTGGTCAAGACGATTCATGATCTTTCCCTAAAGCCTCGCTATGTAAGTTCTAGCTACTTGTAGATTCTAACGGTGGTTCTAATGTGACATGGAATAAAATGCGATGAAACATAAGTATGCTAGCCTATGTGAACCTAATTTTGCCCCTTTTCTATGATCTATGACCTTGGGCTAAGTTTTAGCGACTTAATCATGTCACTCATGCTATGTTTAACCTAGTTTACCTTGCAAGTTTGAATCTTTATCTATGGAATGTTAGCATGAACCTTTGGGAACCATTTGACTTGTGAAACATTGGCAAAGACTTGACTTTGGGGCTTATGCATGTAAACGAACCCGAACCCCTTATGTTATCATGCATGTTTGTGGCCAAATTCCCTTATGATACTATGCATGTTTGTGGCCAAATTCCCTTATGATACTATGCATGTTTGTGGCCAAATTCCCTTATGATACTATGCATGTTTGTGGCCAAATTCCCTTATGATGCTATTCATATTTTGAGGCCAAACCCCTTATGATACCATGCATGTTGGTGGCCAATCCCTTTTTGACATCATGCATGATATTAGGCCAATATGTAGCATAGTATCCTTAATATGTTGACTCGCTTTTACTTGGGTTGGAAACACGATTTGGGGTAGGTTAGACGTGCGTGATTATGACATGATAATTTGACATGGGATTTCATGAAAATATGGCACTTATGATACACCTAAATGTGGACATGACATGTGGGGTAAACATGGGACATGAAACTAGACACGTATGGGTTGTAAGTGTAATATGACACTAGACCAAACATGAAAGTGGCCAACTCGAGGTTGGGTTGAGTTTGTAGCATAAATATACCCGGACCCGCCCGGCTTAACTAGTGGCTACAAACAATAGGACCCAATGTGAGTAGTTGGTCATATAGCACTTAAGACCCGAGGATAGACTAGGTTGTGGTGTAAAGCTACCCGGACCCGCCCGGCTTAACTAGTAACCACAACAAAGTCTAATGTGAGAGGTTGGGGTGCATTAATCTAATTAATGCCACATGAAAAGGTAAGTAATTTTGACTAATGACACTTAATCGATATGACACGAATGGGTAGGTTAAGTGGAACCGGACTTGATTTCTTAATGACACTTAACCATACAAGACAATTAGGGGATGGGGTTAAGTAATTTACACTTAACAAATCCGACTTGGTAATTAGATGGGGTTAAGTAATGTACATTTAACTAATCCGACTTGGTAATTAGATGGGGTTAAGTAACTTAGACTTAACTAATTTAAACACGGTAATTAGATGGGGTTAAGTAACCTACACTTAACTAATCTAAACACGGTAATTGGATGGGGTTAAGTTAAACACTCAACCAATCTAAACTTGGTAATTCAATGAGGTTAAGTAACCAATACTTAACCAACTTAACATGATAATTTAATGGGGTTAAGTAACTTATACTTAATCAATTATACATGATGATTTGATGAGGTTAAGCAACCATACTTAACCAATCTAATATGAGAACTTGATAGGGTTAAGTCATAAGACCGTTTAAATGTACTTAACCATTATAATACGATTAGTGGATGGGGTTAAGTTAACCTATACTTAACTAATCCGACTCGATAATCCGATGAGGTTAAGATAATCTATGCTTAACCAATCTAACACGATAATCTGATAGGGTTAAGATAAACAAATACTTAACCAATTTGACTTGATGATTGAATAGGGTTAAGTCATGAGCTTCTTGGTATACTTAACCAACTTGTAGGGCTAGGTCTTGGACTTGAATACTTAGCCAAATCTTGACATGATTCGTAGGCAGGTTAAGTCATGAACTTAAATGACAACACTTAACCCATTAGACAAAACCCTAGTTCAGGGGACTAGGTGGAAAACTGGGATTAACGAGGATAACGGGAAAGGAGACTAAGTGGTAAACCTTAGTTTGTGAAACTAAGTAATAATTCTTAGTCAAGGGATTTGGACCAGTTCACAGATAGATGAGTAACCCGATACGGTAGGTCATCGCTTAAACACACGAGGAGGAGAAAATTATCTGACTTAGATAAAGGCTCCAACGAACTGGGTGACGAAGCGGTAGCTTCGGGGGACGTGAGGGTACTCTTGGTATCCCTCTGTGAGGTGACAGATGGTTCATGAAACCTGGCCTCACAGAGGTTAAGGTCTGCGGTAGAAGAGCCAAGAGTATGCCTTGGTTGCTATGTGAGCGACCTAAAGACTGGGATGGATTAGCGTGGAGTCGTCGACTCTTGTTTCTGCCCTGGATAGCGCGTCGTCGACTACCTACCATCTTTAGTCAATCGTGTACGAACGGAAAGGCAGAGAACTCCCAACAAACCATGTTCTTGCTATCGAGTCATGGGTGAGGTTGGCCAATAGGAAAGTGGGGCATAATGGGGCCGGGATGTAGTTCTCATACATGATTTTTCTTAGATTGCCTTTCAGTAGTTGAGGGAGGGATCACGTAGGACCATAGTCACGGATACAAAAACAGACCTTGATATCTGCATCGGCAGATGACTTAAAGCTCCCGACCGAGTTCCGTATTTCTTGATTTGCCCTAGCACGGAACTCGGATGGCATATTGAGATACATGTGCGTCTAGACATGGAAAACGATTCACGATACATACGTGGGATAAAGGGTGTGGTTGACAGGTGGCATAATCCCTAGTGGCCCTAGGTGGCTTGAACCCAAACCGAGACACAGAAACGTTCATTAGGTAGCATAATCCCTAGTGGTCCTAGGTGGCATAAATCCTAAGTGAACACGCGGTAGTTCATGGTAAGAAAAAATAACCAGATCAAGGGTAGCAGTCCAAAACAACTTCAAGGATAAAAGAGTACTACGTTGAGGTGGTATAGATTTACATGGGAAAGCCCGTACGGCCTACGGCAAAGGACTGAACTTATACATGGAAAGAAACATACGAGTTGGGAAAACCTACATATGCTATATATTAGGTTGACATGGACCATTACATGACATTGGGCAAGGGACATTCATAGTTAACACATGACGTGGGTTGGGATATTAGTACGAGAGGTGCAGAGCAAATATACATGATAAATACCGTGGGATGTTATACATGATAGATACCTTCGGATTGTATACTTGATAGAAACCTGACGATGTGATACCTTGATTTATCTTGACACCGTAGTTTATCATGATACCTTAGTTTATCTTGCTACAGTAGTTCATCCAGTTATCTTGGTTTAGCTTATCTATCTTGTCGGCATCCTTATGTTTACATTCAGTTTATGCATGTCATGTTACCTTTACCTGTTTTTATACTGGAAGTAGATAGGACTTACCAGTCTTTATGACTCACCCCGTTTCCTTTCGCCTCTTTGTCTTCCGTTCCCCCCCCCCCCCCTCCCCAGGTTTTCAGGGAGGAAACACTGTATTTAGTCTGGACCTCTTATGCTTGAAGGTCATCATGTATAGCTTGGTTTTCTCTTGGCTATGGCTGCTTCACCGCTTTATTTTGGGGAATAATTTATGAAAAGGTTTTATGCTTCTTTACTTTTGCAAGACAGGTTTTGATGTATTCTGATGTAAAAGGCTTTAGACCTTATTTTATAAGTTAACGAAATTTGTTTTACTTCCGTTGTTTTATATATGTTCTGTCTTGTAATATTTCTGTGCATGTTTACCTCGATAATGCTTCACCAAACCTAGTGCATTCCCTTTGTGAGTGACCCTAGCGGAGGTGGGGTGTTACACAAGATGTTCTTGTTGAACTCCAGTGTATCGTTCCTAGAGTACACTGATCGGAAGGTGGTTCCATACCTTGTCATAGTTGGAAATCCATTATCCAATACGTGCTTGCGATTTTGATTGTATACTATATATGTAGAACGTGAGATGAAAGCGTTTCTGCTAGTTGATATCTATTTGTACATAGACATTATTATAATATCAAAAGGTTTTTGATATAAAGATATTTTGGATTCTCATAAGGGAAAAACCCGTTCCGTTCTGCGGCATGGTCTTATGAGATATCGTTTACTTGTTCATATACCTGTTTAAACTGTTTTACTCATACCAGACCCATGACTGACCCGGAGTTTACTTTGTTATTTTCCCTAAACTCTTGGGTGCCTAATTTTGTACGGGCAGTCAAGTAGCCGGGATTTTACAGATACATTGAAGAGCTGGAGCAGGAGGCTTCAGAATCATATAGCTATAGTTTATTTCCGCTGTGTTGTAAATGTTGTACTCTGATAAGTGCTATTGTATACATAACTGTTATATTTTAAAGTTATGTTATCTATTATATGTTATTCGTTCCGCTGTGAGGTTCGTGTTACTCTGATGTTGTGTTCTTCTTCTTCTTCTATTCTAAGTTTCTATCTTATCTATCCTCACCCTCTAATTTCTTTCATTAATTACCAGGATTTTTCGATGTTTTGGTTATCGACATCGAGCTTATGTCGATAACCAAAGTCGCTCAAAATCCGGGTCGTTACAGATAACCTACACTCACATATCTGGAATTTATAGACATGAACTTGCAATATTAGCATGTGATTTTAATGACTGCAAATCATGAATCAAGGACAACAAAAGTAGCTACATAAATGATGGCATCATTATCCATCGTAATTGCTAATGCATTACAACAATAAAAAATAGGTATAATATATGATCCCACTTAGTAAATCGAATATGTAATGGTTGAGCCCCAATGATAGACACAAATGAACTATAAAAATATATGTACCAAAATATTGATATTTGCAACCAATGATAATCCATAAAACTAATGACCAATATCAGAATTTAGCAAAGTAAAATAAGTTTCTAATAAGTTCATATTACATTAACAGTGGTCCAAGATCCATATAACATAATAGTTCAGATCTTCTTGTCCATAGCAGTAGCCCAACGGTTAAGGACTTTGCGCCATGGTATTAGTGGTGAGGGTTCAAAAGACGGAATGACATGTTGAGAGCTTACCATGTGCATACGCACAGATCAGCCACTTATGTTGTGCTCGCGGACTAGGCTAGGTGCACTAGGGAGGGTTTTACGACTCCGATAGGTTTTGCTCCTGAACAATTTCAGGAAAAAAAAGTTCAGATCATCTTAGAAAACCTACCCCTCAAATCTCAACATATTTCTAACCTCATTCCATATCTAATGGAAGAGAGCGAGAACAAAGACTATAATGCAAGGTATATGTATGCTAATACTGTAACGACCCGGATTTTTCGGCTATTTGATTGCAAATATTTAAATATATTTTTGGAATATTAATGGATTTTCAATATTTAATTTGGTAATTAAATGGAAGTTGAACGTTTAAATATATATTAATTTAAAACGAACTCAAAACAGCGCGGTAGTTCGTAAAAATCGAACTTGAACTTTAATTGATCATACAGGATCAATTTAAAGTCGGATTTCGATGAAACAAGAAGCGTCTGAATCTAGTTGATGATAGTTTTCTAGTGAAGGAGAAAAATCGAGTTTTCGTATAGTAGATTTTATTTTACGTCCAAATCAAATTTTCAAATAGTCGTTGTAGAATCGTTTATCGACTGTAACGGTTTATTTGATATAACTAGATATAGGTGTCGAATTTGGACGAGGTTCTTTTGGGATATAGTGATAATTTAATTTTTAGAATTTTACTGTAATTTTTAATTAATTAAATAAGCAACTTTTTATTTGGAGTATTCTGCATCCTGTGTCAACATTTTGGGGTTTCACAATATAAGTTAAACTACCGATATTATTATATATTTGTGATCGTGGCACACTGCTGAGCGCGACTGTATATTTATTTTTGTCCATAGCACATCATACACGGACAGAGTTTTATATAGCAGTGTACGTTCAACTTCATAACTAAATATCACTAGCCATATCCAAACAAATATTCTTTGGTCGTTTTCTTTTCTTTTCATGTCACATGGCAGCACGTTTCCCATAATCTATTCTGACCTTCTTAGCAATCTATAATGCAAAACCATAGGCAAATTCACATGACCTTTGTACCACCTTTCCTGGCTCTATTTACTGTATATATATGTCAGGCCTTGCGAGTATAGAATTAGGCAAATAAAGAAATATGGGTAACCTATGAAATATGGTATCGTCCATTTAATGTTGAGAATGACCCAACAAAACAATTACATCAGCCTACACCATACTAAATTACGTCTACAGTCGTAAATATGTACACATTAAAAATCCACACATCATGTTACCTCCTACCCAGCTATCTATTTTTGTAGCCACGCACAGGAGAAGTGAAAAGTCAACAGAGCTACTACCGCCCTACTTCCCTATGCTTTCCCTTCTGTCTTTCGCTTGATGTAACAACTACATGTTAACCTATACAAGCCTATTTGTAGGTTTCCTGGCTGACAAAGCCTAACACAACAATAGCTATTCTACATCCCCTACACCAATTACTTGCGTTCCAAACTGCTGAACCGTGATTACCAAGCAAAATTCCGTGATGGCCAAGGCATTTAACAACTATAAATACTGGTGTCCTCCGTTCTTTTCGTTGGCATCAATATATGTGGAAAAAATGGCAACTCAGATCTAAAAAGAAAATATATAATAATATGTACTGAACCCCACGTTGGAAACGAAAACCGCATGAGGGTAGAAGGAGCAGCAACTATCGGAAGTTGGCAATGCGGTGGGAAGCGAGTTTGTGAGAAGAAATATGGTGGTGTACTTGTGTTGTTCGAACTGAGGCCGAAGTCTTCTGTCGGAGATGGATGAAAGCTTGCAGGTTGCAGCGCATGGTAGTAGCAGCGGAAAGGGTCTAAATGAATCGAGTGCGGCCTGCAACGACCGAAAGGTTGGGTCTCAGGCGGACTGTCGAGGTTCGGTGACGCTGGCGATGTGGAGATGGTGGCAGAGCGGGAGTCTGGTGGTCCAGTTGATGGGAGAAGGAAGTGCTGAGATCGAAGCTAGGTTGTGTTTAGTGGCTTTGCAAGTGGGAGAGGAGCCATCGCATGAACAAATGAAAGGAGAAGGAAGTTTTCAGTGGTGCAGTAGAAGAAAATGAAAAAAAAAAACATGAACAAACGAAAGCAGAATGGGTCAGGTGGAAGTGGGACAAGGACATGCAGGGGAGCGGACGCAAGATCAGATGGTTTCAAGGGAACCTCGGCTGATATTTTGGGGTAACAGTAATTTAATTAAATTAACTATATGATTAAGAAATGGATTATTTGAATTAAACCGTGAAGTTGGGAAAGGAAACGTACGGGACTGGGTAGCATTTTGGTGGACCTGGGTATTGAAACATGGAGCATGGAAGGAATGGTGGAGGGAAACAAAGGAGCATGGGCATATGTACTGAACGAGACGTAAGGGTAGAAAAAGTAAATGAGTGCGGAAGGTTATCATCCCATAAGTGCAGGTTAAAGGTATTATTAGTCAAAACAAACTAAGTTTTAATTTAAGGTTAGAAACTAACTTAATCCGTGAACTCAAATTTGGTACTGCAGGTGGTAAATTTGCTCTAGGCGTTGGTCTAGAAAGTCAAGCACCGCAAGAACTGATATCACCTGGAGAACAGATCGGTCTGTACTTGATTTAACAAAATAATTAGATTAATTTCTGATTAAGAGAATTTATAAATTAGTTAAACCAAATTTAAACATGTATAATTTTGATGTCATGAACAGGAATAGTGACTGCGAACGAGAAGACGGGTGTTAACTATGGAAGTACCGTCCGAGATTTGGAACTGAAAAGTAATTATTAACGTTTAAAAAAATGGATTAAGAATTTAGTTATATTTATTAGAACGTATAATTATAATCTTTATAATTCATTTATACGTCATTAGAATTTGGCCAAATTTGAGACTTTGGAATCGCGATGGAAATTACTACGATGCTGAGCTGAGACAGAAGAGTTCAGAAACAACTGGTGATTTGGTTTAATTTTGAACACCTGTTTAAAATTAAATGGAATAACGCGGGAATCGAATCGAAACAAGGTGAGTTAATTCTCACACCTTCTGGAATTCTGTGATGTGGTAAATTCATATTAAAGTATAATTTACCTTTAAAAAAATAAATTGTTTGCTATTGGCTGATCATCGTTGATTGGATGCTGTTAATTAGATTTAATCGATTATATGAAATTTATTTCATATATTGTTATGAAATGTTTAACGAACTGTGATGCAGGGCAGGACAGGTTGGAGGGATCCGACCAGATTCCTCAAACATTATGTTTGCTTGGTTGTTTTATATTGTTGATATTTGAACTGTTTGAACCCCCTATGATGGAAAAACCTGTTTGAACATGATGGTTGAACAAAATGATCACCCGTGTTGTGTTTAAAATCATCTGACAGTGTTGATTTGGTAACTAGCAGTGAATGGCCTAAAATGTGTTGTTAAACGTCGTTCAACCGTTCGGTGAAACGACGCAGTTTAAAGTTATAAAATTATTTTATAACTGAATTGGAGTTTTCTTCATCATTTTATATATTAATTAAATTAGAAATTTATAAATAAATATTTAATCGAGTTTATAAAAGGATTATTTAAATGGTATGGTTTATGTAGAAAAATTGTATGATGTAAACAAATTCTAAAGGAGAAAATACAAAGGAAGTACCTACGGGTTGGTAAGACAGAATAATTGTTATTAAAACAATTAAATGGCATTTTTAATTTAAAAAGGGAAATGACAAATGATGATCAGTCAACTGCTAAGAGAGGTGTACGGTCGACAAAAATCAACAGTTGATAGTCAAAGTAATTTGATTTAAATATTTTGAATATTCATTAAAGTTTAATGAATGGTATTGAATAATTAGATAATCCTCGATTTACTATAAATTAAGGCAATTGTTGAATTATGATAATGATGTTGATTTATTTAGTAAGCTTTTCAAAAGGACAATTTAGACTATTTTAGTTAGTGGCATAGTTAATTATATTTAATATAGTTAAGATTAAAGTTAATTATTATTATTTCTGTTAATAATAATTCGAGGAACGACCTTTGATTGGAATTTCCATTAGAAGCGATTAAGTGTAGCTAAGTTCAACCAAAATCAAAGGAAGGTGTTATAAAGGGGTTTATAACCCAGGTCTTCAAACAAGATTGTGAAATGAGATTCGTAAGTAGAATTCAAGGATTTAATAAGATTTTACTTTATCGTTAAGTTGAGTAACAAGAATTCAAATGGAAGGGAACTTCCAGGGAAAATGATTAATAGTTTAATAGTAAACTGAAATATGGAAATTTATTCAGAATGAAACAATGTTTCAAGTTCAAAGTTATATTTTTAGTGAATGTTTACTTAATCAAAGGAAATTAAGCAAAGAGATTTTTGAATAAGAATTTCAAATGTGAGCAACGGGTTTTCAAAACCATGTTTGAAACCAAGATGGTAAATAAGATATTGGTGAGGGATTAAGTTACGAACTGGTATTATTCAGAGATGAGAACGCTGTCGATCAAGGTTTGAGAGGTAAATAGAATACCCCAACTTGAACGGCTTCGTTATAATCGAAGAATGGTATTGGTTTGAAACGAGTAAAAGGTGGTGCGATCGACGTGATGTCCCATATGAGGAATATTGAAAATGAATGTGAGATTTCGGGAATATGAAAGAAATAAGAATATTGTTTTCAAATTATATTGAATATTTGTTTATTCAATTAGAGTTGATCGAACATAGTATTTGGAGTAGAGTTAATCAAACATAGTTATTCAGGAAAGTCGCCATTTCGTACGACTGCTAGCGTAATTCGCAGAGCTGCGGAAACTCTACGGTGGTCGGATGTTTCCTGAAGGAATCAGGCGTAACCATTGTGATCGCTGCGATCTAGAGTCAAGTTGGAGTTAATCGATCAAAGTAAATCAGTCGGAGTTAATCAAATTAATCAAATTAGTCAAGTTAGTCAAGCTAGAGTTAAGTCGAATTTTAGAGTTGATTAACAATTTTGTTAAATGTATTTTTAAGAGGCCAAGTCATGCCAAGTACTGAATCAGAAAACTCATCTCATTCACACTATTGTTATTTGATAGTTAAAACACCGACTATCAAACCCGACCAAATACGATTGTTGGTATGGAAAGACCGGGATCGAAATTTATATTCGAAAACCATTCCAACCAATAAATACGTGAAGACGTCGATTGAAGACGGAGCAAGTGAAGACCGTGGATCTTCATAAGCGGAAGGACTACTAGGCGAATCTCTCTGGCTTGCAACCAGAGTTATTTGGATTTGTGATTTTGTCGTGGTTGAAATCCATGGGGTGCAAGGACTACTCGCAACTGATCCATGGGGTGATTCCTATATGAGATGCAGTAGGAGGGTGCCTTTGGTTCATCCTGTTCCTGGATGACTTGTATGGACGAGTGTCTGACAGAGTATTTCCAAAAGGGTCACGTATGTTGATTTCTCCAAACGTACCATAGTTGATGGCGGAGAAATGGTTATTCTCTAGCCAAATGACTAGAGTATTTTTGTGGACGTCAATTAGTGATGTTTGGCCGATCTGACGATGTGAAATTCAAAGTGAATGGTGGCCAAATGTTCGAAAAAGAATTCTAGCCTGAAGCCTTATCAACCGGGAAATGACAAAAATCCGGCCGGCAGCATGGCTATGTGGGTCGCTCCCATTAGGGTGTATGATCACCTATCTAGAGAAATTCCTTTTGCTTCTTTAATCTATCGATGTTGTCCCTTTACGGGAGACGGTGGTTTGAGCCCAACCGTCGGTGATATACATTCGATACACTCAAGAAAAATTAGTGGTCGGTCATGTGTGGGACGGGTTGCAAGACGTTCTTGTTGAACCCAGTGTATTCGCCTCTAGAGATACACGTGCGGAAGGTGGTCCCATACCTGGTCATAGTTGGAATCCAATATCCAATAAGCGCCCGCGGTTTTCGATTGTATACTATATATGGGGAGCGTGAGATGCAAGCGTTCCTCTAGATTGATATTTACTTGTATTTAGACATTATGATAATATCAGAACAAGTATGATTTCAAAAATGGTTTGGGTTATAGTAAGGTAAAAACCGTCCGTGTTTATGTGTGGACTGGTCTTACTATTATCCTTTTGTTTCGAAAAGGATTTTCCAAAGTTAAACAAGTGTGTGTTATGTGAATTTATCACTAATAGTATTCCAGACTGACCCGGTGTATTTTGTTTTAAATCAATTGTGCTCGGGTCAGACCGATTATGTTCCAGGTTAGGTTCGCTTGGAGTTTCAGGTGCTGGAAGCAGGCGGCTTCACCGTCAGTTATATACAGATATTTTTCCGCTGTGACTGATGTATGTTGACTCTGATGATTGGTATGTATACAAGGTTCTTTGTATAAAGAGATTTGTTATGTTATATTTTACTCGTTCCGCTGGGAGATTCTGATGTGTTCTTCTTCCTTCTTCTATTCTAATACTTCTTTCTTTCTATTCTCATCCTCTAACTTCTTTCTCATGACAATCTGGGGGTTCGATAATTGAGTTTTTGGCAAGCGATACGGGTTTATGTATTGTTGTCGAAGACCCGAGCGTCGAGTTTTTCCCCGGGTTGTTATAGTGGTATCAGATCAATGGTTTAGGAGTAACCTTGGCTCTGTGGTATAACTCGATAGAGATTGGGCTAGTAATACCCTAGATCGAGTTGAGTGTATATATATACGAGAGCGCGTATTTGTAATTTGATATAAAATTATTTTAAATTATTTTTGCCAAGATATTTTATAAGGAAGGCAAGGAATTAGAATTATTAGTGTTGAATTCAATTGGAATTCAATTTGATAAGAGTAAGGCTAGTTTAATATAACCAGAATAATGTGTGAATAAGATTGTAATGTGGAATTAAATAAACCAAAATTTAACCAATGATAAGATGAATACGATAATTGAATTATATTGATTATGCATTGGTTGTTGGTTGAATAATGAGTTAAATGGATATAAAATCCATCAATCAATGAAAGAATTAGAAGAAAGGATATTAATTCCTGTACAATGGATTGGGAATAAAGTTGTTTATGAAATAAACTGGATTATTTAACCTTGGGTTATTACTTGTATGGTAAGTGGAATTAAGTGCAGAATCCTGAAGGCTATGGAGTTAATTTGATTGCACAAATTGGAAGTACAGATTGATGATGAATAGCAGTTAGTTGGTTTGTTTCGAAATCGGAAATTGAGTGGCTCGACAAAAAGGTAAACCTAAATATTATGGATTAGGTGTTTGAATTTATACCCCTGAGTTGGGTTGCCGCTTGGCTTTGTTCCCTTCTGATCGATATAAGGCCCAGAGTGGCGAGTTGAAATTATCGGGATCAAACAGTATAGAAGAGGTGCTGGCGAATTTTTTTCTGAAATTTTAAACTAAGAAATTATTTTGGAAGTTAATTGGGTTCAGAGCATTCTTCTTACTTAGCAATTTCGAGGATGAAAATTATTTAAGGAGGGAAGAATGTAACGACCCGGATTTTTCGGCTATTTGATTGCAAATATTTAAATATATTTTTGGAATATTAACCGATTTTCAATACTTAATTCGGTATTTAAATGGCGGTTGAACGTTTAAATATATATTAATTTAAAACGAACTCAAAACAGCGCGGTAGTTCGTAAAAATCGAACTTGAACTTTAATTGATCATACAGGATCAGTTTAAAGTCGGATTTCGATGAAACAAGAAGCGTCTGAATCTAGTTGATGATAGTTTTCTAGTGAAGGAGAAAAATCGAGTTTTCGTATAGTAGATTTTATTTTACGTCCAAATCAAATTTTCAAATAGTCGTTGTAGAATTGTTTATCGACTGTAACGGTTTATTTGATATAACTAGATATAGGTGTCGAATTTGGACGAGGTTCTTTTGGGATATAGTGATAATTTAATTTTTAGAATTTTATTGTAATTTTTAATTAATTAATAAGCAACTTTTAATTTGGAGTATTCTGCACCCTATGTCAACATTTTGGGGTTTCACAATATAAGTTAAACTACCGATATTATTATATATTTGTGATCATGGCACACTGCTGAGCGCGACTGTATATTTATTTTTGTCCATAGCACGTCATACACGGAAAGAGTTTTATATAGCAGTGTACGTTCAACTTCATAACTAAATATCACTAGCCATATCCAAACAAATATTCTTTGGTCGTTTTCTTTTCTTTTCATGTCACATGGCAGCACGTTTCCCATAATCTATTCTGACCTTCTTAGCAATCTATAATGCAAAACCATAGGCAAATTCACATGACCTTTGTACCACCTTTCCTGGCTCTATTTACTGTATATATATATGTCAGGCCTTGCGAGTATAGAATTAGGCAAATAAAGAAATATGGGTAACCTATGAAATATGGTATCGTCCATTTAATGTTGAGAATGACCCAACAAAACAATTACATCAGCCTACACCATACTAAATTACGTCTACAGTCGTAAATATGTACACATTAAAAATCCACACATCATGTTACCTCCTACCCAGCTATCTATTTTTGTAGCCACGCACAGGAGAAGTGAAAAGTCAACAGAGCTACTACCGCCCTCCTTCCCTATGCTTTCCCTTCTGTCTTTCGCTTGATGTAACAACTACATGTTAACCTATACAAGCCTATTTGTAGGTTTCCTGGCTGACAAAGCCTAACACAACAATAGCTATTCTACATCCCCTACACCAATTACTTGCATTCCAAACTGCTGAACCGTGATTATCAAGCAAAATTCCGTGATGGCCAAGGATATTAACAACTATAAATACTGGTGTCCTCCGTTCTTTTCGTTGGCATCAATATATGTGGAAAAATTGGCAACTCAGATCTAAAAAGAAAATATATAATAATATGTACTGAACCCCACGTTGGAAACGAAAACCGCATGAGGGTAGAAGGAGCAGCAACTATCGGAAGTTGGCAATGCGGTGGGAAGCGAGTTTGTGAGAAGAAGTATGGTGGTGTACTTGTGTTGTTCGAACTGAGGCCGAAGTCTTCTGTCGGAGATGGATGAATGCTTGCAGGTTGCAGCGCATGGTAGTAGCAGCGGAAAGGGTCTAAATGAATCGAGTGCGGCCTGCAACGACCAGAAGGTTGGGTCTCAGGCGGACTGTCGAGGTTCGCTGACGCTAATGATGTGGAGATGGTGGCAGAGCGGGAGTCTGGTGGTCCAGTTGATGGGAGAAGGAAGTGCTGAGATCGAAGCTAGGTTGTGTTTAGTGGCTTTGCAAGTGGGAGAGGAGCCATCGCATGAACAAATGAAAGGAGAAGGAAGTTTTTAGTGGTGCAGTAGAAGAAAATGAAAACAAACAAACATGAACAAACAAAAGCAGAACGGATCAGATGGAAGTGGGACAAGGACATGCAGGGGAGCGGACGCAAGATCAGATGGTTTCAAGGGAACCTCGGCTGATATTTTGGGGTAACAGTAATTTAATTAAATTAACTATATGATTAAGAAATGGATTATTTGAATTAAACCGTGAAGTTGGGAAAGGAAACGTATGGGACTGGGTAGCATTTTGGTGGACCTGGGTATTGAAACATGGAGCATGGAAGGAATGGTAGAGGGAAACAAAGGAGCATGGGCATATGAACTGAACGAAACGTAAGGGTAGAAAAAGTAAACAAGTGCGGAAGGTTATCATCCCATAAGTGCAGGTTAAAGGTATTATTAGTCAAAACAAACTAAGTTTTAATTTAAGGTTAGAAACTAACTTAATCCGTGAACTCAAATTTGGTACTGCAGGTGGTAAATTTGCTCTAGGCGTTGGTCTAGAAAGTCAAGCACCGCAAGAACTGATATCACCTGGAGAATAGATCGGTCTGTACTTGATTTAACAAAATAATTAGATTAATTTCTGATTAAGAGAATTTATAAATTAGTTAAACCAAATTTAAACATGTATAATTTTGATGTCATGAACAGGAATAGTGACTGCGAACGAGAAGACGGGTGTTAACTATGGAAGTACAGTCCGAGATTTGGAACTGAAAAGTAATTATTAACGTTTAAAAAAATGGATTAAGAATTTAGTTATATTTATTAGAACGTATAATTATAATCTTTATAATTCATTTATACGTCATCAGAATTTGGCCAAATTTGAGACTTTGGAATCGCGATGGAAATTACTACGATGCTGAGCTGAGACAGAAGAGTTCAGAAACAACTGGTGATTTGGTTTAATTTTGAACACCTGTTTAAAATTAAATGGAATAACGCGGGAATCGAATCGAAACAAGGTGAGTTAATTCTCACACCTTCTGGAATTCTGTGATGTGGTAAATTCATATTAAAGTATAATTTACCTTTAAAAAAATAAATTGTTTGCTATTGGTTGCTATTGGCTGATCATCGTTAATTGGATGCTGTTAATTAGATTTAATCGATTATATGAAATTTATTTCATATATTGTTATGAAATGTTTAACGAACTGTGATGCAGGGCAGGACAGGTTGGAGGGATCCGACCGGATTCCTCAAACATTATGTTTGCTTGGTTGTTTTATATTGTTGATATTTGAACTGTTTGAACCCCCTATGATGGAAAAACCTGTTTGAACATGATGGTTGAACAAAATGATCACCCGTGTTGTGTTTAAAATCATCTGACAGTGTTGATTTGGTAACTAGCAGTGAATGGCCTAAAATGTGTTGTTAAACGTCGTTCAACCGTTCGGTGAAACGACGCAGTTTAAAGTTATAAAATTATTTTATAACTGAATTGGAGTTTTCTTCGTCATTTTATATATTAATTAAATTAGAAATTTATAAATAAATATTTAATCGAGTTTATAAAAGGATTATTTAAATGGTATGGTTTATGTAGAAAAATTGTATGATGTAAACAAATTCTAAAGGAGAAAATACAAAGGAAGTACCTACGGGTTGGTAAGACAGAATAATTGTTTTTAAAAAAATTAAATGGAATTTTTAATTTAAAAAGGGAAATGACAAATGATGATCAGTCAGCTGCTAAGAGAGGTGTACGGTCGACAAAAATCAACAGTTGATAATCGAAGTAATTTGATTTAAATATTTTGAATATTCATTAAAGTTTAATGAATGGTATTGAATAATTAGATAATCCTCGATTTACTATAAATTAATGCAATTGTTGAATTATGATAATGATGTTGATTTATTTAGTAAGCTTTTCAAAAGGACAATTTAGACTATTTTAGTTAGTGGCATAGTTAATTATATTTAATATAGTTAAGATTAAAGTTAATTATTATTATTTCTGTTAATAATAATTCGAGGAACGACCTTTGATTGGAATTTCCATTAGAAGCGATTAAGTGTAGCTAAGTTCGACCAAAATCAAAGGAAGGTGTTATAAAGGGGTTTATAACCCAGGTCTTCAAACAAGATTGTGAAATGAGATTCGTAAGTAGAATTCAAGGATTTAATAAGATTTTAATTTATCGTTAAGTTGAGTAACGAGAATTCAAATGGAAGGGAACTTCCAGGGAAAATGATTAATAGTTTAATAGTAAACTGAAATATGGAAATTTATTCAGAATGAAACAATGTTTCAAGTTCAAAGTTATATTTTTAGTGAATGTTTACTTAATCAAAGGAAATTAAGCAAAGAGATTTTTGAATAAGAATTTCAAATGTGAGCAACGGGTTTTCAAAACCATGTTTGAAACCAAGATGGTAAATAAGATATTGGTGAGGGATTAAGTTACGAACTGGTACTATTCAGAGATGAGAACGCTGTCGATCAAGGTCTGAGAGGTAAATAGAATACCCCAACTTGAACGACTTCGTTATAATCGAAGAATGGTATTGGTTTGAAACGAGTAAAAGGTGGTGCGATCGACGTGATGTCCCATATGAGGAATATTGAAAATAAATGCGAGATTTTGGGAATATGAAAGAAATAAGAATATTGTTTTCAAATTATATTGAATATTTGTTTATTCAATTAGAGTTGATCGAACATAGTATTTGGAGTAGAGTTAATCAAACATAGTTATTCAGGAAAGTCGCCATTTCGTACGACTGCTAGCGTAATTCGCAGGGCTGCGGATAGCCTACGGTGGTCGGATGTTTCCTGAAGGAATCAGGCGTAACCATTGTGATCGCTGCGATCTAGAGTCAAGTTGGAGTTAATCGATCAAAGTAAATCAGTCGGAGTTAATCAAATTAATCAAATTAGTCAAGTCAGAGTTAAGTAGAATTTTAGAGTTGATTAACAATTTTGTTAAATGTATTTTTAAGAGGCCAAGTCATGCCAAGTACTGAATCAGAAAACTCATCTCATTCACACTATTGTTATTTGATAGTTAAAACACCGACTATCAAACCCGACCAAATACGATTGTTGGTATGGAAAGACCGGGATCGAAATTTATATTCGAAAACCATTCCGACCAATAAATACGTGAAGACGTCGATTGAAGACGGAGCAAGTGAAGACCGTGGATCTTCATAAGCGGAAGGACTACTAGGCGAATCTCTCTGGCTTGCAACCAGAGTTATTTGGATTTGTGATTCTGTCGTGGTTGAAATCCACGGGGTGCAAAGACTACTCGCTACTGATTCATGGGGTGATTCCTATATGAGATGCAGTAGGAGGGTGCCTTTGGTTCATCCTGTTCCTGGATGACTTGTATGGACGAGTGTCTGACAGAGTATTTCCAAAAGGGTCACGTATGTTGATTTCTCCAAACGTACCATAGTTGATGGCGGAGAAATGGTTATTCTCTAGCCAAATGACTAGAGTATTTTTGTGGACGTCAATTAGTGATGTCTGGCGGATCTGACGATGTGAAATTCAAAGTGAATGGTGGCCAAATGTTCGAAAAAGAATTCTAGCCTGAAGCCTCATCAACCGGGAAATGACAAAAATCCGGCAGGCAGCATGGCTATGTGGGTCGCTCCCATTAGGGTGTATGATCACCTATCTAGAGAAATTCCTTTTGCTTCTTTAATCTATCGATGCTGTCCCTTTACGGGAGACGGTGGTTTGAGCCCAACCGTCGGTGATATACATTCGATACACTCAAGCGAAATGAGTGGTCGGTCATGTATGGGACGGGTTGCAAGACGTTCTTGTTGAACCCAGTGTATTCGCCTCTAGAGATACACGTGCGGAAGGTGGTCCCATACCTGGTCATAGTTGGAATCCAATATCCAATAAGCGCCCGCGGTTTTCGATTGTATACTATATATGGGGAGCGTGAGATGCAAGCGTTCCTCTAGATTGATATTTACTTGTATTTAGACATTATGATAATATCAGAACAAGTATGATTTCAAAAATGGTTTGGGTTATAGTAAGGTAAAAACCGTCCGTGTTTATGTGTGGACTGGTCTTACTATTATCCTTTTGTTTTGAAATGGATTTTCCAAAGTTAAACAAGTGTGTGTTATGTGAATTTATCACTGATAGAATTCCAGACTGACCCGGTGTATTTTGTTTTAAATCAATTGTGCTCGGGTCAGACCGAGTATGTTCCAGGTTAGGTTCGCTTGGAGTTTACAGATATTTTTTCGCTGTGACTGATGTATGTTGACTCTGATGATTGGTATGTATACAAGGTTCTTTGTATAAAGAGATTTGTTATGTTATATCTTACTCGTTCCGCTGGGAGATTCTGATGTGTTCTTCTTCCTTCTTCTATTCTAATACTTCTTTCTTTCTATTCTCATCCTCTAACTTCTTTCTCATGACAATCTGGGGGTTCGATACTTGAGTTTTTGGCAAGCGATACGGGTTTATGTATTGTTGTCGAAGACCCGAGCGTCGAGTTTTTCCCCGGGTCGTTATAAATACATTAGTTTTGTTAATGCACATATTGCATTTTATTGTCAATAATATGTTATATGCAAAGCAAAAGTCCTTTCTGGGTTTTTAGTTTAATAACAGCCATGATATTATGCAACTAGTCCAAACTAACAACTTTTCAAAGGCTTTGCATAAGGTTAGATAATTAATTCTCCTTTCTTAAAAACACATAATTGAAATAATTACATATAAATAGAAGTGTAAGAAGTAAAAAAGAAGTGATTGAATACATCAAAATTTGTTGATATGCCATATCATTAGAAAAGTTCAAAATTTGAAATTTGAGTCATCAAATACATCAACGTGAAGTAATCAAAGATCAGTATCTGATTAAGCCCATTTTCAAATTCAGTGACATCAATGTGATTTAGTTAACTTTCAAAGATCAGTACCTGGTTTTGTTCCAAATCATTCGAATCCTTTGGTTGCTGAAGTAAGGAAGCTTCACTTATCCATCAACTATATAATCTTTAAGTTTTTCCTGCTTAGGGATTCCTGACTGAAAAATCTCCTTTTATGATATAATATCCTCAAGAATCATACTAGGAGCTGACCACGAACTAGACCAGAAATAGGCAATAGAGTTTATACCAATGCTAAGTTGACAGTATTGCTTCAACTTGTTTCTTGTCTTCAATATGCTTATCCATGCCCCAATACAATTAAATTAAAAATACAAGTCAACAATCCATGTTTTAATCTTGGGAATCATTTCAACTTGGGATAGGCCCCAGATCGAAGTAGCTACAGTAGATTGATGTCAATGGTTGATTTCCGATTTCAATTAAGGGATAGCTTAGCTTGGGTTCTCGATGGGCGTCAGCTGCAATAGTATATCGAAGGTACATTAGGGTTTTTTAATTTCAACCTGGGATAGAGGGCTTTGTTTCTAGAGATTTCAACTTGGGGATAAATGGATGGAGCCAAAATTTCACGGGTGGAGCCAACATTCATAGATTGGAGCCAAAGTTTTAGATTTTTTTTTTCCATTGTTTTAGTGTACTGTTAGTAGTTATTCATGTTACTGGGCGTTCTTTTATGGGCAAAATTTATCGTAGAGAATGGTTATGTCTGTTACATTGGGAAGTATACATAGATGTAAGTTTCTTAATTTTAATTCTTTTAAATATTACATATTAAATATAATTATAAAATATTAATAAGAATGGCTATTTAAACATAAAACAAGACATAAATTGAGAGACATGGAATCTTAATCATTGGATCATTTTGTCTTTTTTTGGAAGAGGGGAATTCAAAGGGTAATCCAATATTGTAGATTTATTGTGTCATTGGTTGTGTCAAAATTTTGTGCTTAAATAGATTCTCCCAGTATTAAATATTAACTGTTGCTTTTTAGTTATTAATTTTTCTTATTAATTATAAACTAGTATATATTTGTCGTAACTATTGGTATTTAATTTTTTTTAATAGTCTTATAGTTAACAATTATTTATAGTTAATTACTACATAGAAAATGTTACTTCGTAATAATTTAATTTATTATAAGTTATCAAATATAAAATTTATAAATTATTAATTATTAGTTTTGAATATTACTTATCATTAACTTATTATTAATTATACTTATTTTTTTGAATTTTTCAGGAGGGAAACCGACCGGACTCGTAAAACCCTCCCTAGTGCACCTAGCCTGGTCCGCGAGCACCACATAAGTGGTTGTCTTAGCATATGCACATGGTAAGCTCTTAGCACGTCACTATGGGTTTCGAACTCACGCCACTGTTACCATGGCGCAAAGTCCTTAACCGCTAGGCTACTGCTGCGGACTTATTTAATTGTAATTATTCAAATATAGATTCTTATTTTTTTATTTATTACTTCATGACAAACCATGATAAACTATTAAAGTATTAATTCATATTAATTAATTATTATTACATGATACTTATTATATTATAAATAAATATTAACTTTTATTTTTGTACTTTTGTAATTAATAGTAATTAAGTTTACCAAAGGTTTGGGGGAATAATTTTTAAAAGTACGTTTTTCGCAACTGGCTTTAACAGTTGTAAAAAACAACAGCTGTCGCAACTGGCAAAAACAATTGCTATTTTTTTTTTTTTTGCAACAAGTCTAGAAGCACGGTTGCAAATGATATGTTTATTGCAACAGTTATATAAGCGCAGTTGCTAAAAATATGTTTTTGCAACTAGAAAGCAAGCACAGTTGCTAAAAATATGTTTTTCGCAATAGAAATAAAAGGCATGTTGTTAAGTCTCATCTATTGCAATTGCTACGAATGGCTTGTTGCTAAGTATCATTTACTAGAACTGTCTCGTGTTACCAATTGTAAATAGCTAGTTGTAATGAGGTATTTTTCTTGTACTATCGGCAAGTGTAAAGATACCAACCTCGTTACATCTCTCTCCCTCTCTTTACGATGAGTACTAAGTGGCTTCATAACTTATCTCATCTCATCGATAAGTAAAAACCCATCATAAACCTCAAAACATCATGAACGCATCATAAAATGACTTGCCTCCTCTCATTAGCAAGTTTACATACCATCGCAATGGTTATTGCTAACCATAATTCCAAATTGGAATATCTAACATCAAAACCGCCTCGTCTCATCGGACAAAATAAAATGCATCTAGATTGGTTTGCCATCAAATGTACAAAATAGTAGTTCTCCAGCCACTAATCTTCACCAAAATTTGGCATCCTCTAAAGCATCTCAAATTAAAATTTCCAATTGGTTTCGATTGCACAAGTCTGATATTAAGCGATAAAGCAAAAAAACACATCCCATACCACGTATTTTTACTGAACCATTTAATTCTCATTCTTATACGCCAAAATTCATAAGAATAAGCAAATATATCTATTTAAAATAATTTTATAGAGAAAAATTAGGATTTTAAATGATTTTAAAAAAATTATATATATATATATATATATATATATATATTAGTTTTATCAAGAAAATCCCCTTATTTAAATAGATTATCTATTTATAAAATACTTTAAAATACTAAATAATTGATTAAAATTTTAAAATGACTTAAAAACATTTATATTTCCAAGCCATGATTTTTAAAAAATCTCTAAAATTTAGTTGGAATTAAAACCATTCAAAACCATCAAGAATATTCAATATCGATATTAACCGATATTTAAACTTAAGTGAAATTTGAATCCCAAAGTTCTTCAAATCATAGCTAATCCATTGACGGATGTCATTGCTATCTAATAACATCAAGTTCCATCAAAAGAAAGCAGTTGTAATTGTCGAAATTGGAAAATATCATCAAAAATCTAGTAATTAAACATTATACTAATTTCAGCTGTGTTGTAAAGAATTCAGATTTTAACATAACAAACTTTAAAATTAGAAAATACTTATTGAATGAAAGTTGTTCCGCTAAGTCTATGCTTTCCAAATATATAAAGATCATAAAACTCGAACTTAGTATGTAGAATATATGATGAATACAATTCTCATATTTTTAAATTCGATGTTGTTGTCGTTAATTCTCAAGATAACGACAAAGAAATATGGTTTCGACTATCTTAACCTCAGAATTTTGCAAAACTCAAAACAAAAAATTTGTAGTAGATGATTCATTCTTTTCAGAACATCTAGGATTATCAAATTCAGCTTGAAAAAGTTATGGCCGATTTCATTTCAGTTTCAACCACAGAGCAATAGTTTGCTTTGATCCTGGGATAATAGTAGAAAACTTCAATTTTGACCTAGCTAACTTTAAAATTATGGAAAACTCAAAACACAAATCTTGTAGAACATGTCCTAAGCTTTTCGGAACATAAAAAATTATTCAATTCCAATGAAAAACAAGAAAGATAAATGTAACGACCCATCATTCCGATCGCCTCATGCCGGTAACCAAACCAACTTGAAACGTTCTCAAAGGTGGATTGTTATGAGAATACAACACATTGGAACAGAACACAAGAGAACTTTTAATTGCTATTATAACAATTTTACATCAGAGTAAAAGAATAAATTAGAGCATAGATGTTGACTAGCTTTTTGGAAAAAGTCGTCACAACTCAAGACCGATGCTCATTATCAAATACTGATCGAACCTTTTGTCCTTAGAATCGACTTTCATTTTGGGTCGATCTATTGTAGGTCGAGTCGAGCCAACTTCAAAGGAAGCAAAGATGTCCCACCCAGAATTGGCGACACTTACGAAGTCAAAACCAACTGATCGATCGAGTCCTTCTTGGAAGAACGGATCAAGCCTGGAATACCAGATCGAAATATCAGGCTAGATTATTTACTACAAGACGAAGTCCTATTCCCAAGGCCAGATTTCGAGCTCCACGTATGCAACTATTCTAGAGGAGAACCGTTCTTCAGTAGGAGACTGGGTCACCCGCCTACAACTACTTTTGGGACCGAGTTACACATGGTCGACCCCAAAAAAGATGCATGTCGTATTGCAATCAACTCGGCCCTCCTTCTCGCCTACAAATGCATTAGTTTCCAGAAATAGAAGGCATCAAGGAAATCTTGGGTTCTCTACACAAAAGATCTCATTGGGCATTCCAAAAATAGTATGCCACACACTTCAACTATAACATAAGGATTTTGTGTATAAACCACTTCTCTCTCTACTCTCTTTCAATTAAAACAACTATAACCTATAATCGACAGTATAAAAAAAGATTATAAAGTGGACGTATGCTTGGTTGAAGCCGAACCACTATAAAAATATTGTATCGTCTGTGTTCAATTAATTTTTCTTGCACTCTATGATTATAATTGCATGTGTATAACACACTTTGGGGGTTGACTGTCACTAGACCAACTTTTGACGTTAACACTTTGGCGTGCCAGGAAGGGGGACGAACCTACGACCTTCGACCGCTCTTAAAAAAGAAATAGAAAAGTGGAAGAAGGATGCAGCACCTTCTCACGTTCAATCTCAACCCGTTGGTGTAGCAGACACCGCAACAATGGAGGTAAGCCAAGGGGCTTCCTCCCACAAAACCCGTCCCAATACTTAACTAGGGATGACATGGATGGAGTTCTCATCGAACTCAAATCTTAGATGGCACATCAAGATAAACTCCTCGCAAAGCAGCAGGAAATGATGAATGATTTCCTCGCTCGGATGGAAGAGGGAACAAGCAACCAAGCATCACTTCCTGGACCAGGCAATGCAGGGTAATAGCTAACCTTCAAACTAATGAAATACACGCCCCAGATAGGTCTACAGCTATGCTTCCACCTGAATCAACTTCACTTCCCAATTGGCCAAATCTTAGGTCATCACTCCCTGCAACCAACGAAGCTGGAGCGACTGCAGACCCTCAAGTCGGCCAAAGCAAAGCAGCATGTTGCCTCCAATCCAGGGTTCGACTCAACTCCCTAAAACAAGCAACTCTTGAATAAGTGTAACTCCTGGGTCAACCAGAACATGGATCGGTGCAACTTCCGGTCCGACCCAGTATCTTACTGCAAACCTTTCTTATGCATCCGACTTAGTATCTTACCGCAAACCCATTTTATGCAGCCTCCCACTCAGCCTTTCCATCATGTCGATCTAAGTAAAGCTGGGGGCAGAAATCCTCCATTTCACCAAGACCACTCTACCATACCAGTTCCTAGCAGGATGGAGGAAAACGCTACTAAAAATAACCATGATATCGCCCCAAGTGCAGGCAGTGTCGAACCCGGAACTGATAACGCTTTCCCAAGCCAGTCCAATCCTACCGGCACGGATTTGATTCATCCCAATACGCATTCCACCCAAGCGGCTCTATTTAATCCTAAACCAACAGTCGAGGCTGGGTACCATTTCCACTCATTACTCGTGGGCCATACTGAACTAACCCCATGAGCGCAGGACATGCTTCCGCCCTGTACTGGAATTCTCACCGATGTCCACGGTGCATAATTGGATTCGTGGCAACAACTTCTCGGGGATGGAAGTCAAATTGCTAGCATCATCAAACGCTTTACCAGAGGCACCTCTTCTCAACAAGACATGGATAACGTCCACCGCATCCCCTTCATATGGGAAATCAGAAACTCGCGCAACCTCCGAACTTCAAGCTTTTGGTCCTGGAACCCTACAATGGCAGAACCGACCCGACCATACATCTCATGCGATACATGCGTCACATGAAAGTACTATCAGTATCAGTCAATGTCATGGCCACCCTCTCTTCCTAACCGATATAGCTGTCATGTGGTTTCGGCAGTTAACAACTAAATCGATCAACAGTTGGAATATGTTGGTCACCCGTTTCATCGAACAGTTAAGAGTTCACATCTCTCGACTGAAGAGTGTCATGTTCCTCACATCCATCAAGCAACAAACCGGTGAGACCTTACGCTCCTTCTTAGAAAGATTCAACGCGACTGTAACATCGGTCGATCGACCCGAATCATCGATGGTGCTTATAGCCGCCATAGATGATGCCTTGGATCGAACTAATTTAAAGATCTCCCTCCAGAGGGACCCTCTTAAAGACATTGGAGACTTCTACTTCGAAGCCGATAGATTCCTCTGATAAGAAGACGCCAACATCGAAATGGAAAATCTCGAGGTACTTGCTACAAAGGATGGAGGACCGACCGTCGTTGTCCAAAACAAGGGTAAAGGGAAAGCCATGGAAAAGAACGATAGGAAAGCATGTTTTCAAAGAAAACCCAAACACGATCAATACACTGAGCTAAATTCCTCCCTACTGGATATATGTCTCGATGTATGAGGTTCTCTACCTTTTCCAAAGCCTCCTAGGAGGGAGCCGACCCAAAGAAAACGCAAGTCAGGAAATCACTGCATGTATCATGATATGGCATGTCATGGCACCAATGACTGTAGACACTTGTGCGATCTCATCGAAGAAAGAGATAGACGTAGAGAGCTACCCGAGTATGTTAAGAAATATGCAACGTCCGAACCACCCATAGCTACCTTCCCAAGCTCATCAAAATGGTCCCCGTACCTCCCGAAATGGGAAGGAACCCGAGCCTAGCAATCACGACATCATCATCAACTGATCTAGTTTAGATCATTGTGGATACACCCTATTTCTTAGGATATAAGAAATGTATTTCAGTAAATTTTTTAATAATGTGGTTATGTTGAAGTGCACACGTATGGGGTTAGGATTTAATCCCAAGGCGTGCTCTGGATTCAACTATAAACCCATTAGGATTTGTTTCGGTTTTTGTAATATTTATTAGCAGCAATAAATTTATTTCTCGAATATGGATTATGTTTGACGAACCTAAGTGCTTTGCCCAAACATGGAAAAACAGTCAACCCAAAACTGAGCATGGTTTATGCTTGTCCTTAAGGTATCATTGATACCGTGATATATGATTCACTCGTCAGGATGTGACGAACCTAACCTTCTCCCAAACCAAGCATGGTTTATGCTTGTCCCCTAAGATATGGTTGATACCTTTCCTAAAACTCTACTTGTCCGGATCTGACAAACTTCGTTCATCTCCAATAAGAGTATGGATGATAATCGAACTAAACCTAGTTAGGACTTGACAAGGAAATATCACTGAGTCTCAAGTACGATTTATACACAGTTTTTTTTGGAAAAATCATGCCCCGAGCATGGTTATTGCTCGAGATAAGAATTTCAGGTATGGTTTATGCCTAAAAAGTAGACTTCCTATCAAGATCGGGTATGGTTTATACTCGACCCCTGGGTATGACTTATACCTAATAGATCAAACCCTACTCCTGTCCTAAATGAGTATGGTTTATGCTCAAACTCCAGGGTATGATTGATAACCCTCTCTAAACTTTAGGGTATGGATCATACCCCTCCTTGGCATTTTTGGTGTGGTTTGTACCTCTCTTAAAATTTCCAAGTATGGCTTATATCTAACGAACCAAATTACCTTATCAGGATTTGATAAGAAAACTCGATCACAATCTGAGTATTGTTTGTACTCTCAACGAACACTCAAGTATGGATTATGCTTGAAAACATCAAACAACATCGTCAGGATTTAACGTGCCTACCTTAAGCTCTTCGCATGTACAGATTAACTTGGCAAAGTCTCGGTCCTCCTACTCGTCTTAAAAGTCAATCTGGTATGGTCGATTGGTTTTCTAGCATTCATGGATCTCCTGTCTTAATACGATCATTGGCGATTTTTAGTTTTACGGCCTTAATACGATCCTCAGTGATCGTCGGTTTTCTGTCCTTAATACAATCACCAGTGATTGTCGGTTTCTGGCCTTCTTCATAATATAGTTCGGTGCAACCATGGATTTTTGGATTACAATACATCGGGATCAACATTATGTGGAAGATCCAGAACACATCTTGTTTTGACAAAAAAGATATGTTCTGGAGGGCAAAGTGTTGACCAGCTTTTCGGCAAAAGTCATCACAACTCAAGACCGAGGCTCATCATCAAATACTGATCGAACATTTTGTCAATAGAATCGACTCTCGTTCTGGATCGTTTGATTGTGGGTCGAGTCGAGCCAACTTCATAGCAAGAAAATATCCCACTCATAATTGGCGAACACTTCCGAAGTCAAAACCAACTGATCGATCGAGTCACTCCTGGAAGATCGGATCAAGCCTAGAATACCAGATCGAAATATCAGGTCAAATTATTAACTACAAGACGAAGTCCTATTCCTATGGCTATAGAAACAGTCAACTTTAACCTGCACTACTTTTCATGCACTAGATTTCAAGCTCCACGTATGCCACAATTCTCGAGGAGAACTGTTCTTCAGCAGGAGACCGGATCCCCCCTCCTATAACCACTTTTTGGGACCAAGTAAAACGTGGCCAACCCCGAAAAAGATGCATGCCACATTGCAATCAACTCGCCCCCCTTCTCGGCTATAAATGCCTTAGTTTTCAGAAATAGAAGGAATATGAAAAATCTTGGATTCTCTACACAAAATATCCTATTCAGCATTCCAAAAATAGCGTGCTACACACCTCAACTATAACACAAGGATTTTGTGTATAAACCACTTCTCTCTCTACTTTCTTTCAATACAAACAACTATAACTTGTAATCGTCAGTATAAACAAAGATTATAAAGTGGACGTAGGCTTGGTTAATGCCGAAACACTTTAAAAATATTGTGTCTCCTGTGTTCATTTACTTTTTATTGCACTCTGTGATTATAATTGCGTGTGTATAACACACTTTAGGGGTTGACTGTCACTAGAGCAACTTTTGATGTCAAAACTTTGGAAAAATATCACAGCAGAAAAAATATCAAAGAACAATAAATTACAATTCACAATGGAAACATAAATATATTCGGCGGAAGATTACGAAATAATTCAGAGTATAGCCCAGCTTCAATTCAGGATCCTGCTTTAAAAAAATCTGCTAAAGCAGAACTACTAGCTGCCCGTATGGAAAATATGGGCACCCAGAGTTTAGTTGGGAAACAATAAACCCCGAGTCAGTCATGGGACTGGTGTGAGAACTAAAAACAGTTATTAACTTTATTTTTAAGGTTGGGTAAATCATGGGAGCACGCTGTATGACACGGAACGGGTTTCCTCCACATGAATACCAGTAAATAAAATTCGTAATGCTTTTTGAAAATGAAGCTATTATAGGACTCAGGTCTCATCACACAATGCAAGCGCAAACCGAAGGATAGAGTTTTACCTTATAATAGCCAAACATGCTTGATACGTGAAATTTCTCTTTTATTACTGCTAGTGTGTAGTGTGAAAAACAATTTCAAAAATAAATGTATCAATCTTAGATGGTATAATACCCCATCCTATTATGTTGCCATAGGTTTACAGCTGAAAACGCAGTGTTCGTATTGAAAATTGGATTTCCATCATGAGCCGAGGAAAAGGATCTTCCTCATCCAAATTTCGGAACATCTCTAGCAAAATATCCAAGGGAAAACAACATCCCTTTAAAGGGGTAGAGTCGGTCAACAGTTCGTCTTTGATTAGACAATTGCCTAAACAATACATTCCTCGGTTCTATTGAACCTCTTTTGGTCAGTACGTAGACCACCATGGTCACATTCGACCATATCCAAGGCGCCTCAATTCCAACATCCACATTAGTAAATTTCCTGGGATCTATTGCATAGCAACACTTCTAATTAGAAAGAAACATGCATCCTCTCTACGGTCCTTCATCCTATTTTTGGCTCATACCAGGGGTGAAGCTCGCCGAAGTCACATCTCGACACAAAGTTATGCTATATTAGCCATGCTTTGATCATCATCCACAAAGCACTGCTTTTCAACAAAAGCTTTATTTAATTAACATCCTAGCATGCCACATTATCAATTCATACTATACAACTGATGTCCGTTGATATATAACCTTTATGCTCATACGTTTCAAAGAAGGGTGTTAAGCTAAGAGATCAAATTCTCCGCCAGCAAATAGATATAAATTTAGTTGAGATCAATTAATACAGCATAAAATACAATGTTAGACACACAATCCATTTGTAAGTTCGTTCTGGGTCTGAACGAAACTAGAGACACCTTATTCCTCGTCCTATATGTTCAATACAGGAGAGAGACCCTCGCATATTCGGTCGATCTCCAAGTACGTATGGATTACTACCACTTATTACTTTGTCTTGGGTGCACTTTCCAAGAGAGGCATCAGCAATAATCCAAACGATGTGAAGGTCTCCAATTTTCAACCACCTTCTTCAATATCTTTGACTTTTAATCATCGTATTAGTTATTCAAAATGGGTTAAACCCGGTCTTTCCGAATAACGCGCGTATCTTTAAAATCAAGTGATATATAAAGATATCATACACCTCATTCCAATCCAAAATATTATTTTATTCAAATATTCTTACATTGGGAATTATTCCCTCAAATCTTATCAAAGATTTATATCTTTTAAGCTCTTATTTAATCTTCCCTTGGAAATCATTACAAAAGATTATATAATCTCTTTCCACAAACTTGACCTAAATTAAGGTTTATAAGCCTTGTTGGGATTATCGATCCTTACAAAAATGTAATCTCTCATATCGTTATCCCATTCCCAACCTATTCATCCTATGCAGCAAAACTAGTGGTACTCCATATATAACACTCATAGTGTTTCGGTAAATTTAATTATCTTCTACCATTTTAAGTCTAATTAAAGATTCATTAAAACTCTAACACAGTGCTAATACTCAAAAATCATTATTTAATGAACATTCAATTTTAGGAAATTAATCCTGTCTTTAACTAGGTTAAAGAACAAATGTTATTCAAAAACACCGTTCACGATAAACCCCAAGTCAACTTTCATTCGAAATGGAATTTTCACGGAAATCATATCAGTTCATAATCGATATAAATTTCTATATCGGACTAATACTATAAATGGAATAATGACAAAGCCTTTTAAATTCCTTAAACAGTAAAGGTCTTCCTCCACAGAGGTTCCTCTCGAAATCGATTTCCACTCAATTCCAATTCAAATTATTAAATTGGAAAACTTCATTTTGGAAAATTCTATCAAATCTTAATTAAACGATTTATTCCATAAATTTTTTTTCAACTAGGTTTAAGAAAAATGTTATTAAAGACACCATTCATAAGAAACCCAAAATCCAATTTGATATCAAATACAAGGTTTTGAACAAAAATCGTACTGACTTATATTCAATACAAACTCTGAAACCAAAGATACCATATAGGGAATAATGATATTTTTGTCTTTCAAATTCCCCAAAACAGTATTTGTATAATCACGGAATCCAATATTGAAATATCCGAATATTATTTTCGTTCAAAACCAATCCAATTCATACGTTGGAAAACCCTGGTTATATTTAAACCAATATAATCTAATATGTTTTTTTAAAACCACTGGATCCTTTAACTTTAGAAAAATTCGTCTGATCTTAGCGGAATATCCGATGTCCTTTCGATTCCTCCTACCTCTCGCCTAATAGAATAGTTTCCAGCCAGATCTCACAGGTGGTACTAGATTATACTCTTAGAAATCACCACATATCCCTTTTGTTTCTTTATTTTAGTTGATAAACAACTTATTCAGATAAAAATATCTTTTATGTTTCCAAAATTTGGAATATTCCATCCAAAATCATTTCAAATCGTTAATTATGATTTAACATAATTTATCCATATTTTTAATAATTTTATTAAAGCCCTTACAATCGGTTTCCAATTTCAGGTGATCGAGCTGCATCCGTAGCGACCTTTTCCAAAATAGATATGGTCCCATTTTAAAATCATACTGTTGGATTTTAAAATATCTTATTTCATTCTAAAACTCTTTTCATTTCCGACCCAACGTTTACAGTTTTAGGAGAATCCGACGGTCGAATCACCCGATAAGTCAATGCAAAGTTAATGGTCAAAATTTGCAAACGGTTGCTGCGATATAATGAAATTCGTCGATTCAGTTTAAACGTATTTTATAAAATGTTTATAAACTCGTTCTAAAACGATTCAATCTCAAATTCAATTTTAAACCAAAATTGAATATTCTATATTATTGTAATATTGAAATAATAATATTTATCAAAATATAATGTTTTGAAATCCAAATCTTTCTAATATCCACTATAAAAATAAATAAGACTAATGGAAGAATCCATTCGAGTAAAAAATACCATTTATATACCTAACTCAAATTCATATTTTGAATTTATTATTTAAAATCTAATTTGAATTAAAACAAGTTGTTTTTAATACAAATTTCTTTCAAACCCATTTCAATCATTTCAAAAGTTGTTTAAAATCATATCCATTCCATTTTCAAATCAGTTTGGATTTAAAAATACGAATTCTATTTTCTTCTCAAATCTCACTTAAATGATTATAATATTCATTTAATATCCCAATAAAATGAAATTCAATCAATTTCCAAATCCCATGTTCATGGTATAATTTATGTGTCAACAATAAAAACACATTCATACCAACTACTTCCGTTAATCAATAATTATAATATAAGTGTTTCAATCGACAACGCTTATATTCACTGTTAAATGATAATAACAGTAATAATATAAATATCATCCATCAACCACGAAGAAAACATTGCATTCACAGGCAATCAATACATATTCAGTTATGATTATAACAACTATATAAAAAATCAGGTTGAGTGAGAGTTCTCACATTGGTATTTTATCGGCAAATAACGATAAACTTCGAATGATTCGAATCAGACGTTTTCCTTCACCAAAATTTGCAACGAGCTCCAAATCACTCCAAATCAGTTTCGTTGCGAAGCTCTCGTCCATACGGTTACAAGGATTCTGTTTCGCTGAATTCCGATAATGTATGGAGAAGTTATACATTTTACAAGTTTATATACATTACATGTCATTATTGTAAATAATTAAATAAATATTAAATCTTAATCTCTTCATTAAGCTCCCTAATTACCTCCTCATCTCTTTCCTCCGACAGGTAACGCATGCTGCCCCCATTCAGTTGCAATCACGCAAGCTTTCATCCCCCTTTTCTCCTACTACACTTCACGAAATTCTATGAAACCAAAACCATACATCTTCTCTCCATCTCCTCTCTAACCTCAACACCATGAACTCAAACTCAAGATCCCATCACCTTCTCGTGTTCACAGCCCACGCATGCTGCCCCCATAGCAGGTTGCGCAACTTTTCGGCGCCAAACTCTATGAAACTTCACCATAACGTGCTAAATCCTATGCTAACCCAAATATATACTCCAAATAAACCATTATTGCTTCAATTTCAAGAATTACTCAGCCCTAGGCCATAGAAGCTCACGCTAGAAATATTCTGTAACGACCCAGCGGATTTCCGGCCCCGAAAATCGACATAAATACCTTTACCATAACTTATGCCGACCTTCCCAGCACTGAAAACACTAGAATGTTTTATAGAAAAAATTTAGAGAGTGAGATAAGAAAGAAAGAAATATTAGAATAGAAGAAAAAGAAGAACCAACACAGAGTCTCACATCGCAGCGGAACAAAATATAATACAGAAATAAATCTTTACTGAAAGCTTTAAAATACTTACAATATCATAGTACAACACACAGCTGGACAGTTTTGATAATCTGTCCTCCTATACACAACGGAATAAATACTATATTTCATATGTTTGAATCATCTCCAACTTGTCTCTGGACTTCTCAGTACCTGATATCCTGAACCTGTACACCTCGGGCTAACCCGAGCATTTACCAAAACACCGGGTCAGTCTGGTGAACCAGAGTGAGAAAAATTCGCATAGCATTAAGGGTATCACACAACTTGATTTTAAAGTTTAAAATCCTTTCGAAAGAAAAAGATAATCGTAAGACCAAATCCACACATAAATACGGAAGTTTTTTACCTTACGATAACCCAAAACAGTTTTCGAAATCAATATCTTCTCTGATATTATAATAATGTCTAAATACAAGTAAATATCAATCTAGTGGAACGCTTGCATCTCACGCTCCACGTATATATATACAAACAAAACCGCGGGCACTTATTGGGAATTGGATTCCAACTATGACAAGGTATGGGGCCACCTGCCGATCGTGTATCTCTAGAGGCGAATACACTGGGTTCAACAAGAACGTCTTGTAACCCGACCCTCACATGACTGACCACTCATTTCGCTTGAGTGTATCGAATGTATATCACCAACGGTTGGACTCAAACCACTGTATCCCGACTAGGCAGAATCGATAGAATAAGAAACAAAAGGAATTTCTCTAGATAGGTGATTATACACCCTAATGGGAGCGACCCACATAGCCATGCTGCCTGCCCGATTTTTGTCATCTCCCGGTTGTGAGGCTTGAGGTCAGAATTATCTTTTCCAGAACATTTGGTCATCCTTTACTTTGAATGCCACATCGTCAGATCCTATGGATATCACTAATTGACGTCCACAAAAATACCCTAGTTGGGAGCTACCCAACTATGACACGTTTGAAAAAATCAACGTACGTGGTCCACTGGAAATACTCTGTCAGACACTCGTCCATACAAGTCATCCAGGAACAGGATGAACCGAAGGTACTCTCCTACTGCATCCAATATAGGAATCACCCCATGGATCAATAGCGATAGTCCTTGCAATCCACAGTTTCAACCATGACAGAACCCCAGTATATCTCCGGGTCGAATCAGAGATTGTAAATGGTTCTTCCGCTTTATGAAGATCTATGGTCTTCACATGCTCCATCTCGATCGTCGCCTGATCTCTTCTATATTTTCGTATTTGTTGGTCAGAATGGTTTTCGAATATACATTCGATCCCGGTCTTTCCATACCAACAATCGTAAAGGTCAAACTTGATAGTCGGTTATTTAACTATCAAGTAAACATCCATAAAATCACAAAAATAGATACACTGGTCTGGTACATAGTATCACTTGGCTTTTAAAATTTATCGCCCAATCTCCTTTTCAATTTCTGTTACTAGGGAAGAATATCATCTCATCTCATTTCCTTTACTTTGGAAAATCTTATCACACTCTCGCCCTTACCAACTAGTATCATCTTTGGATAGTCCCGAAGTCGTTCAAGTTGAGGTATTTTAATTACCTCTCAGACCTTGATCAACAACGTTCTTATCCTCAGGTAAAATACGAGTTGTAATTCAAAAACCGATATTCAATTTTATATCAAAACACATTCCACTAGTTAAAATGTTGCTTTACAGTACTTCTTATCTTTTGGAAATTCCTCTTTAAATATAATTAATATCGCTTGATTTGTTCTTTAAATAATTCCCTACTACACATTACTTTATTTACTCTCGACTTATTCAAACGACTTCGTTTCACAACTGAATTACAAATCCCATTTCTAACCTGGTTTACCAAGCTCAAAACAAACCCCTTTTCCCAATTTCCTTTATCTCAGAAAATTCCCTTTTTGAATCCATCGATTTAACTTAATACCCATTTTAAGTATTTCCCAAGTTAAAACAACGTTTTAATTCTCATTCCATTTATAAACCTCGTTTATAAATTCCCGGTTTAATATAAACCCTTTATATCTCCATCTCCCTTTACTTAATGCAAACGTTAGGCTGACCTTTCGTTTAAGCTACGTATTTGCTTAAATCTTTTAATTTGCTTCACTATAAAACTCGAGCTCAAATAACTCATTTCTAGCCTTTTCCCAACACTCGACCATATTTCATTTCAAGCTTGTTTACTTAAATGTATTACATTTACGAAGAGATTATTTAAACATTAATTATTGAAAATTAATTAACTCCTTTATTTACTGAAATAATGAATTTCTCTTTTTAAACTCTTATTAAGATTAACCAAATATTTGCTAAGTTATTTCACTAATTTAAAATCTAACTTAGTTTAAATGGTCGACCGAGTCAACACAAACATGGTTACTTTTCTAACCAATTCTACTTAATTCCTCTTTTAAATCAATTAAAATATAATTAATTTAAATAACTTTATTTAACCGCTCACGATTACTCAAATACTTAACTGCTAGGTATTTTCATTTGTTTACAATTCTTATCAACATAAGAAACTGTTGAACAAATTCCATAATTACTTATAACTTTACCAAATAAATAATTAATATTTATTCCTTTTTAAATAACTTTTATTTATAGTAACAGCTTTCAAAACTTATTCCAGTTATAAAATATATTTATAACTCCAACTCTGTCGACTTATAGTCGATAAAATTCATATTTAAAAATCGATTTATTTCTCGACCAGGTGATGCTAATTATCCAATCCATACCATCCATTGGTCCATATCAGAATAAACGTTGAAATATGGTTCAACCATCAACAATAAATATCAATCAACTAACGGCCAATTCAAATAATTCAAACAATTTCAGCATGTTTATAAAGGTGATCAATCAAGGGAAATTCCCTTGTTCAGGTCAAATCGAAACGATTGGTATTCCTTCTGAAATTTAAACGACCGTTTAATTTCCAGTAATTAAATCAATAATTATATAATAGGCAAACAGTCAAACACTAACAATCAGAACACGAAAAATAAAAACCCAATTTATATAAAATATAATGGGAAGGGCTAAGTGAGTTTAACTCACCTTGGTTTAAATCCGTCGATAAATAATCTATTTTAGTCAAATTAAACTGACGTTTAATTCGACTAAAAATTCCAGTCACTTCAGATCTGGATTAGACCCGCTCCATCTCGAAGTACTCGTCTCCACGGTCCCAACGCAACTGACCGTCTGTAAATCTGACATCGTATGAACGAGAAATCGAGTTACGAAGGTTATAAACTAATTTAAATTATTTAAACATAGATTTTAGATTTAAATTCAGTTGGGCCATTACCTAAATCCTCGGCCCAAACCAACCCGACCTGCTTCCCTCTTAAAAATCCTCATCCGCTCCTCTCTTTTCATTCAAGCCACCTCCAGTTTTTTCTCAAATCAAAACAAAAGAAAACCCTAATTCCTCTTTTAATCGTTCAGCCGCAAATTGGGTATATGGCATCGTAACCCCCTGTACGCCACCACTTCCTCGTCCTCCTCCTTCCTACACCGAACCCCTCGTCAATCAATCCCTGCCAAAACCCAAACCTCCAGAATTTGAAACGGCCTCCTTCCTATCAAGCTAAGTTTTCTTTTACCTTAATTTCTTTATTTACGGTATTATTTGTTTGTGGTTACTCATCTGGTTTTGTTTCTCGAATCGAATTTTCTGGTTTATTGGGTTGGTTTGCGAATTGGTTGATGAACGCTACTGCGTGCTAGCGTATTTATACTTGCGGTCTGATTTTAGATAAGATTACTGTCTTCTATTGGCTACGAATTGTTGTGTCAATCAATATTCGAATCTGTAAAATTAGATTTTGGTTTGGATTATAGGATTTTCAGATCAGTCGAGCAACGCTGTAGGTTAGATTTTGTTGATAGAAATTGGATATTTGATAGTGATGTGGTGTAATGTTAATTCAACCAAGATTTAAATCAGTCCTTAGATTTTTGTGTTCGGATTTTTAAATACATAAAATAGTGAATTCGTACCTGAATGTTTTTACTGTATATACATGTGGGTATACTGTTGGATTTTGACCATACATATCTTGTGTATACCAATATAGATGTTAGTTCCTTCCAACATCCACTGATCAGTTTACATCCCCCTCTTTTTTTTTACAGTTTTTCTTTAGTTATGAATTGTCTATTCTTCTTTAGCTATTCACGTCCTTGTACAGATTTGCTGCATTGATTATGGGTTGTCTTGTTTTCTACTGTTGATGTATACAGTTTCTAGCTGTTCATAATTGTTTGAAATTGATGTATCAACATTGGCCTTATTTTGAGTCCTGTCACCATTTTTGTTGTAGACAAAGATGTATGCATTTTTATAGGTCCCTATGGTTGCGCTATTTAGCATGATCTCTCATGTGTATTCTGAAAACAAGATTTTTTTTTTTAGACTAATAGGTTTTCTGTTCTTTTCTTCTTCTTTTCGCAGATCACACTGACGAGATGGATTCACCGGTTTGGCAAAGAAAGAAAAAGATATGCAGAAGTTGATAAAAAAAATCTTGATTTCTTTTTAGTTTTGCCTTTGTACAAATATATATATATATGTTGTGTTTTTTCTTTCTTCTTTCTTTGTAAATGTATTTGTTTCAACATCAATATATATGGACCAATTTCCACTTCATATTGGTATATGTACATGTCTATTTCCAGTTTTCATACGTGCCTATGTATATTCGTTTGTTCCATATGTATAATAGATATAATAGATTCAAATGGATTGTATATTATATATTACTCATAATAAGTCACAGAAGTGAAGATTGCCATTGGTAAGCAAAATCAAGTACCAGCTTGTTTTTCAATGCTAACTTTGACTAGAAATTTTAAAAATATTTTAACTAGAGTATTTTAATTAATTTAATTAATTATTCACTATTAAGGAGTAGTTGCAATGTAGTTTTGTGATGACGGGTTTCATTCGTACTGTCGAATCAAAAGGAAATGTTGGTGTGTATGTCCATATATACATTCAAAGGTTTATTATAAATTCAATATAATATTAAAAAAAATCAAAGGGTTAGATCAACGAAAATAATTAAATAAATATCATCGTATTTAATTAAACAACGTTTTCAACTTCTAATGGTAGAATTCAAATTCGACACTAACATTCTGGTTTTAAATAATATTCCAATTATAAAAATCGTTTAATATTTATAATTAATTCGTTAAAATTTAAAAACGAATTCCATAGCGACTATTTAGAAATTTGAATTGGACGTAACTTGAAATTTACAAACCGAAATTTCAATTCTTCTCTTTCATTAGAGAAAAAAAATCTAACCAGTCCAAACGTGTCTCGTTTCACAGAAATCCGACTTATATCGGATCCTGTATATCCAATCAAAGTTCAAAACGAAAATTTTGCACTACCGCGACGTTTCGAGCTCGTTTTAAATTAATATATAAATATATATATTCGAACTCCATTTTAAATAAATAAATTCGATTAAAATCCATTATATTTCAAATAAAATATATAAACTGATTTAAATATTCTATTTTAAACAGCCGAAAAATCCGGGACGTTACATATTCACAGTGACAAAAAATGATTCGAACCACTAAAATCTTATATAGGTATAAAGAGCACCTCTCCACGAACTCAAATATATTTATTTTGCAATTTATGGGTTTTTCTTTAATTTGATTTTCCAACTTTGCTTGCGCATGTTTTTGGAAGAAGAGGGTGGCGGTATGAAAAGGAAGAGGATGAAGGGTTTGGGAAGAGTTGAGATATTATATAGGATAGGCCAATTTTTTTTTTATTTGATTATTCTATTAATTTTATTCGATCGCTACCTCCATTTGTCTTTTAAAAATCCGTATGATCACATACGAATCTCGTTTTCAATGGAAATTGACATACATATATGGTTTGATGTTACGAACTCAATGAAATTTGTTCGTTGGATTCCGAGTCTATTTCCTCCAACAACGTATTTTTAAAGTCAAAATATTGATCGTTTCACATTTAAATTGCGCACGGTCACATACTAACTCAAAAAATTATAAAATTTGAAATCTAGCATTTAATATTCGAGATCCAACAAAATTGGTTTCATCAAAAATGGAGGTCGTTTGAAAAACGGCTATTTTTAAGGCTTAAATAAAACCAATAAAATATAAATAAATTCAAAAACAGTTCAAATAAATAATAATAAATTAATATTATCGTACATAACCAAATAAAATATCATATAGCTCTAAAATATACTTGAGCTTATATCTCGATATTTTCAAAATTCAAGTCTTCAATTTCATAACAAATCCTTTTATTTTATTTGATAAATCATTATAATTTATAAACGATTCCATAGCAACTATTTGAAAATTTTAGTTTGGACAAAAATTACAATTATAACACGAAATCTTAATTTCTCACTTCTGTTAGAAAATAATAATTCAATAGATCCTAACATTTCTTGTTTCACAGAAATCCGACTTGTGTTGAATTATATATATTCATTTAAAGTTCAAAATGTAATATTATGAACTACTGCGATGTTATGAGTTTGTTTTATAATTAATATAAACTTATACATACAAACTTCGTTTTTAAATAAATTCTAAGTCATTAATTCTAAAAATAAATTATTTTAGTTTCCATTAGAATCAATAAAAATTCATTAAAATAGATTAAAATTCATATTTTAAATTGACTAAAAATATGATTTATTACATTTTCCCTTACTTAAAAACTTTTCGTCCCCAAAAAGGAAGACGGACCTGAAGGTCATTTACTTAACCAACTCAGCCTTCATTCTAACTCAAGTTCTTTAACTTTTCTGTTTCTAAGAACTTCCCAATTTCTCAAAATTTGGCTAACGCCTTAAATTTTTGAAAAGTTTCGCCATAACTTCCTCTGTATTGATCAATCAGTACAACTACAACTTGCTTCTACTGGCCCTCATCAATCAAAAGAAAATCCAAAAGCCAAGCGGCTCATAAAATTATCTTACCCAATTAATACAATAAACATGTACCTTTTTGTCGGACAAGCAATTTTATTTCTCTTCTTAACCTTCATGCTGCAACCTGTACAACATATACATATGTTCAATCTGAACTAATTTCCAATCCAGTTCAATAGTATATTTTATTTGGTTTAATTTACCTTTCATTCTCCTATTGATTTTATCATTCCAATATATTTATTAGTTAAACTAATTATCACACATCACAACCAACAATCAATCGGTTAATTAAATTTCCAATTTATATGTTGTCAAAACATATATCTTTTATATACTTCAAAAATTTATTTTCAAAGTCAAATCACAAACATTAAACTCTGACTATGTTCTTTTGTTCTCACACCAATCAATTTGAATTATATAGATATCCCACTTTCGAAACTCGAAAATAAATGTTGCTAATGTTGCAGCAATCACCAGAATCATCCCCAGGCAACTAGAGTGTGATTCTATATCTGTCCAGTATATTTAAGACTTCGTATACACGTTTTCAAGGCGTATATGCAAAATCTTCTTATACTTGATAGTCCAAACTCAACGTCAAATAAAATACTCAAATTCTTATAATAAGATATAATTTTTCAAGACTAGTTCATTTTTATAAATAATACTCTTTTAAATTATTCGAGGATACTACTGATTCCATCTTTAATGAGTTATTCTTTTATAGGATATTACTCATCCTATCTCTGATGAATTCTTTCATCTTGTTCTAATGCGTCGTACCCTTAAAGCTTTGTATACCAAAGCTCTGATACCACCTGTAACGACCCGCCCTTTTGACCTTCCCAAGCCGATAACTAAAACAACTTGAAAGGTTCTCAAAGGCGGATTGTTATGATAATACAGCACATCGAAACAGAACACAAGAGAACTTTTTGTTGCTATTACAACAATTTTACATCAAAGTACAAAAATATATCAGAGCACAGATAATTGATTCACAACGGGAAAATATTATAGAATAAAAATTACAATTCACAGCGGAATCATACATATATTCAGCGGAAGACTACGAAATTATTCAAAGTATAGCTTCAATTCAGGATCCTATTTTAAAATTTTCTACAAAACCAAAATTACTAGCTGCCCGTGGGGAAAACATGGGCATCAAGAGTTTAGGTGGGAACAATAAACTCTAAGTTTATCATGAGACTGGTGTGAGAACAAAAAACATTTATTAACTTTATTTTTAAAGTTGGGTAAATCACAGGACCACGCCATATGACACGGAACGGGTTTCCTCCACATGAATACCAGTAAATAAAACTCGTAATACTTTTTGAAAAATGAAGCAATTATTAGACTCAGGTCCCATTACACAATCAAGCGCAAGCCGGAGGATAGAGTTTTACCTTATAATATCCAAACATGCTTGATACACAAAATTTCTCTTTTATTATTACTAATGCATAGTGTGAAAAACAATTTCAAAAATAAATGTATCAATCTTAGACGGCATAATACCCCATCATATTATGTCACCATATAGGTTTACATATGAAAACGCAAGGTTCATATTGAAAATTGGATTTCCATCATGAGCCGAGGCAAAGGATATTCCTTATCCAAGTTTCGGAACATCTGTAGCAAAATGTCCCAGTGAAAATAGAATCCCTTTGGAGTGGCAGAGGCGGTCAGCAGTACGTCGCCGATTAGACAAATTCCCAAACAGTACGTTCCCCGGTCCTATTAGACCTCTTGGTCAGTACGTCGACCACCATGGTCATATTCAACCATATCTGAGGTGCCTCAATTCCAACATCCACATAACTAAATTGCCTGGGCTCCATACCATGGTAACGCTTCTAGTTAGAAAGAAACATTCGTCCTCTCTGCAATCCTTCATCCCGTTTTGGCTCATACCGAGGAGTGAAGCTCGTCGAAGTCACGTCTTGACAAAAGCTACACTATATTAGCCATGCTTTAATCATCGTCAACAAAGATCTTCTTTTCAACAAAAGCTTTGATCAATCAACATCTTAGCATGCCACATTGTCAATTCATACTATGCAACTAATGTCCAGTGATATATAACCTCTAAGCTCATACGTCTCAAACAAGGGTTTAAGCTAAGAGAAAAAATTCTCCGCCACCAAATAGATATATATTTAGTAGAGATCAATTAATACAACATAAAATACAATGTCAAACACACAATCCATTTGCAAGCTCGTTCTGGGTCTAAACGAAACTGGAGGCACTTTATTCCTCGTCCCATATGTCCAATACAGGAGAGAGGCCCTCACATATCCGATCGATCTCCAAGTAAGTCTGGACGACCATCACTTATTACCTCGTCTTGGGTGTACTTTCCAAGTGAGACATCAGCAATAATCCAAATGATTTGAAGATCTCTGGTCTTCAACCACCGTCTTCAATATATTCGACTTTTAATTGTCGTATCGGTTATTCAGAATGGGTTAAACCTGGTCTTTCTGAATAACTCACGCTTCTTTAAAATCAAGTGATATATAAAGATATCATACACTTTACTCAAATCCTTACTTAAATTATGGTTTATAAGCCTTTTGGGATTATCGATCCTTACAAAAATGTAATCTCTCATATCGTTATCACATTCCCAACCTATTCATCCTATGGAGCAAAACTGGTGGGACTCCATATCTAACACTCATCGTGTTTCGGTAAATTTAATTGCCATCTACCATTTCAAATCTAATTAAGGATTCATTAAAACTCTAACACAGTTTTAATACTCAAAAATCATTATTCAATGAACATTCAACTTTAGGAAAGTAATCCAGGCTTTAACTGGGTTAAAGAACAAATGTTATTTAAAACACCGTTCACGATAAACCCAAAGAAAACTTTCGTTCGAAATAGAATTTTCACGGAAATCATACCAGTTCATTATCGATACAAATTTTTGTATCCGGATGATAATATAAATGAAATAACGTCAAAGCCTTTTAAATTCTTTAAATAGTAAACGTCTTCCTCCACAGAGGTTTAACTCGATTATAACTAAATCAACTTCCATTCAATTCCAAATTAATTTATTAAATTGGAAAACTTCATTTTGGAAAATTCAATCAAATCTTAAATAAAAGATTTATTCCATAAATTTTGTTTTCAACTGGGTTTAAGAATATTGTTATTAAAGACACAATTCACGACAAACCCAAAATCCAATTTGATACCAAATACAAGGCTTTGAATAGAAATTTCATCGACTTATATTTAATACCAAATTCTGAAACCAACAGATACCGTATAGGGAATAACGATATCTTTATCTTCCAAATTCCTTAAAATAGTATGTGTATAATCACGAAATCTAATATTGAAATATTCGAAGATAATTTCTAGTCAAATCCAATCCAATTCATACATTGGAAAACCCTACATATACTTAAACCATTACAATCCAATATGTTATTTTAAAACCACTAGACCCTTTAACTTCAGAAAACTTCAACTGATCTTAGCTGAATAACTGATGTCCTTTTAGTTCTTCTGTAACACCACGTAATTTTATAACATTAAAATTCACAAATTAAAGTATACTTAATTTTTAGAAAAGAATTAAGTGAAATGGGTTGTGCAGAGAAATATATATATATTGATATATATATATATATATAAATTAAAAATTAAATAAATAAATATGCGAAAAAGTTCAAAACAGCGAATTGGGAGGGAAAATAACCGAACCGGCCCATTTTTGAGGTCGACACGAGCTCCGCTGGGTCGACTAGGGGTTAATCCAGGGTGTTTGGCTGTCAACCCGTGGGCCGATTCGCTCAAATGCAGATTTTGCATTTGATTGGTTCTCATGGTTCAGGGTTAATCTAATGGTCCTAAATAACTTCCTACACCTATAAATACATCCTAATGCTAACCCTAAACCTAATTAAAATAGAATAGTTACCGTCATACCGTCGCCATGGAAATCAATGGAGCCTCCGCCAACTAAGAAAGAAGAAAAGCAAATTCAATTCTAATTCTCTCAACCCTAAAGCAAAGAAAACTCTCTCTTTTCTTCTCTAAATTGTGAGTATGATGATCTTAACAAGATTATTATCATTTTAATTAGGTTGAGTTATGAATGGATTATGAGTAGATGATGTGAATTATCATATATGTTGTTGTAAACCCCTTTTGCTATCATGTATATTGTAAATCCAATGTTATGTGATGATGATATCTTATATGTTGTAAATCATGCTATGATGATGTTATGTATGTTGAAAGTTTCTATGCTAAGTTGTGATGAATCATACATGTTAAAAAGGCCATGATGTTACCATCTATGCTAGTTAGTTCATATTAATTAAATCATCATGTTTGGGTTATGTTGATCTATATGACAAGTCACATATGCAAGTTAGATTGATTAGAAAAGTTATGAACATATGCCAAGACATCTATTATGACATCTAGAATTATGCTATGACATATATGATATCCTATGCTAGTTCACACCATCATTATGTTGCCCAAAAACCCCATATGCAAGTTTATGTATAGATTTGGGCTATGATCATATCATGTAAATTGAGACATTTAACAAGTTGACACCTTTTGATCCTTAACATGTGTAGTTTATGCAAGTTTCACCCCTATTATGATTAGATTTATTTTAATTGTCTATATGTTGTGATAATTTATCTTTGTGCTAGGTGTTAGACTATACAAGTCTAGCCTATATTATGCGTTGAATAAGCGAACGTATAAATGTGGGGTAGGGTTAATATTAAGGATTTAATATTAAAAAGTTGGGGTGCAATTGATATGATTTTGCATGCCATAAGTGGATTCAAGGCTATGGGTGGAAAACCATTTCAAGGATCAGAAACGTTTGTGGAAGCTAGAGATTGGCTTAAGGAGGTGGAAGAATTGCTAGAAATCTTTGAAGTAGAAGAAGGGAAGAGAGTTCGTTTAGCAGCTTGGTTGATGAAGGGAGAGGCCTCGTTTTGGTGGGAGGTCACTAATGGGGAGCGTCCTGTTGACTCTTGGGCGGATTTCAGACGTAGGTTCGAGGCAAAGTTTCTCTCAAGGGCGGAAGAAAATCTATATATGGAAAGGTTCTTGACATTGAAGCAAGGAAGCTCATCAGTGAAAGAATATGTCAATAAATTTAATCAGTTAGCAAGGTTTGGCTTGGACTTAGTGAACACGCCGGAGAAGAAGGCGCTGAGGTTCGTGAATGGCTTGAATGAACCATTGCAAGGGTTGGCTATGACCCACATCCCTATGGGGGCCACCTTTGAGAAGTTAGTAGAAATGGCGCTTATGCATGAGGAGAAAAGCGCTAAAGCTGATAAGGTACTCGAGAAGAAGGGGGATCAGAAGAAACCACAACAGCAAAACAAGACGGGTGGTAAAGACAATAACGGCAAGGGAAAGAAGAAATGTTTTAATTGTGGGACACCAGGCCATCTCAGCAAGGATTGCCGAAAGAAAAAGAAGACAGGTTGTTTTCATTGTGGTGATGCGGGACATTTAGTGAAGGACTGCCCAAAGAAGGGGCAGAGGGCAGGAGCTACCTCGGGAGGACAGGTGCAGGCTCTTATGGCACCAGGGCAGGCAAGGGGACAAGTACAGGCTCTCGCGGTCCCACCGCTGCAAGAACAAGGTAGAACCATTTCTGTTGAAAGCTTAGTTTTTCTGTTTGATCATCCTGTCCGTACCTTATTCGATTCGGGCGCATCACATTCGTTTATCTCTACATCATTAGTTGAATCACTGCACTTAAACACCAGTTTAGTAGAGGATCCCTTAGTTGTTTCGAATCCAATTGGGGGCTCAGCTTATTTGTCTATGATGTGTTTGGATTTGAAAATTTCCATACTTAGCGTTGAATTTAGATGTGATGCTTATGTGTTGGGCTTCACGGGCTATGGGCTAATTTTAGGAATGGATTGGTTATCCAGAAATGGGGCCGTTCTTGATTGTGAAAGGAGAGTAGTTAGGCTCGTGACTCGCCTTGGCAACACTCTCGAAATCTTTTGTAATCCCATAAATTCGGTTATGCTAAGTTATCTAGAATCGCTTGACGCGTCTGAAGAAAATCTATGATCTGTTAGAGTGGTCCGAGAATATTCGGATGTGTTTGAGGAGGTGAAGGGCTTGCCTCCGAAGCGGGAGATAGATTTTCGAATATATCTTGTGGATAATGCGAAACCAGTATCTTTGCCAATACGCCACATGGCTCCACGTGAAAGGAGGGAACTCGGTAAGCAAGTGAAGGAGTTGCTTGAGAAGGGGTTCATAAGACAAAGTATATCGGAGTGGGGTGCTCCAGTATTATTTGCCACGAAGGCGGATAGGTCCCTTAGACTTTGTGTGGACTATAGAGAACTTAATAAGCTTACTAAGAAGAACAGACACCCACTGCCGAGGATTGACGATCTCTTCGATCAGTTAGTTGGCGCCTCAGTGTTTTCGCAGTTGGACTTAGCCACTGGTTTCCATCAGTTGAGAGTGGCTGAGGATAGCATTGACAAGACTACCTTTAGGACTCCGGACGGTTTCTATGAATGGCTAGTGATGCCCTTCGGTTTGACAAACGCCCCCGCATACTTTGTTGATTTGATGAGTAGGGAGTACCTTAACAAATTTGTGGTAGTCTTTGTAGATGACATCTTGATCTTTTCTAAGGATGAAGAAGAGCATGCCCTACATCTTAGGGAAGTGTTAGAGACTCTTCGAGCGCATAAGCTTAAAGCTAAATTTACTAAGTGTCACTTTTGGAGGAAGGAAGTACGGTTCTTAGGACACGTGGTTTCCAAAGAAGGGATAGCTGTAGATCCCGCGAAGGTGGTGGCCATCCAAGATTGGAAGGTTCCTAAAAATGCTACCGAAGTGAGAAGTTTCTTGAGGTTGGTTGGCTACTATAGGAAGTTTATCAAAGACTTCGCAAAGATATCAGCTCCGTTGACACGCTTGACGAAGAAGAACCTAGTTTTCACATGGGACGTAGATTGTGATGATGTGCTCCAACGTTTGAAGAGAGCTTTGACTTCAGCCCCAGTCTTAGTATTGCCAGACGGGAGTAAGCCGTTTACCGTTTATACTGACGCTTGTGGGACAGGACTAGGCGCAGTCTTAATGCAAGAGGGCAGGGTAATAGCCTATGGTGGAAGGCAGTTGAGAGCGCATGAGAAGAATTACCCCCACACATGACCTAGAGTTGGCCGCTATTGTTTTCGCGCTTAAGTCTTGGCGTCATTATCTTCTTGGCGAGAAATTCGAATTATTCACTGACCACAAGTCTTTAAAATACCTATTCTCTCAAAAGGACTTGAACTTAAGGCAGCAAAGGTGGATGGAGTTCTTAGCGTCCTACGACTTCGAAATAGCCTATACCCCTGACAAGGGTAACGTGGTGGCAGACGCCTTAAGTAGAAAAAGATTATCCTTAAGTCCTTTGTTTGTTGAGCGGCGAAGTTTAGAATTCATTTCGATGTTTGACTTTAGACCTTCCGTTGACTTCGTACCTGGTTTGCTAGCATCCTTGGAGGTCAGACCTACGCTTTTGGGACGGATTGGCGAGGCACAGCGAGACGACCCGCAGTTGGTTGAGTTAGTAGAAAAACTCAAAGGAGGGGAGTCATCAAGCCATCTCCGTAGGTATACCCTAGATGATAAGGGTTGGTTACGTAGAAATGGTAGACTTTGTGTACCAAAAGACGATGACCTAAGGAAGACTATTTTTGACGAAGCACATCATTCGAAGATGACCATTCATCCCGGCGGGGACAAGATGTACAAAGACATGAAGAGAGTTTACTTTTGGGCCGGCATGAAGAAAGACGTGGCCGAGTATGTCGCTAGATGCTTGGTATGCCAACAAGTAAAAGCGGAGCAAAAGAAACCCGGTGGGTTGCTTCACCCATTGGAGGTTCCACTATGGAAGTGGGAGAGTGTCTCAATGGATTTTGTGGATGGATTACCGCGATCGAGGAGGGGTAATACGGGGATTTGGGTTATAGTAGATAGACTTACTAAGAGCGCCCATTTCATTCCCGTGAAGAGTAAGAGGACTGCTCCATGGTTAGCTTCTGTATATGTCCGAGAGATAGTTCGTTTGCACGGTGTTACTTCTAGCATAGTGAGCGACCGCGATCCTATTTTCACTAGCGAATTTTGGAGAAGCTTACAAGAGGCGGTAGGGACTCAGTTATGTTTGAGCACCGCATATCATCCTCAGACGGATGGCCAGACTGAGAAGGTGAATCGCATTCTAGAGGATTTGTTGAGGCTATGTGTCCTAGACTTTGGGGGTACATGGGAAGAGCATCTTCCATTGGTTGAGTTCGCATATAATAATAGCTTTCAGTCCAGCATTGGTATGGCACCATTCGAAGCTCTATATGGACGACCTTGTCGTTCACCTACATGTTGGTTGGAATCTACGGATAAGATCTTACTTAGGCCCGATATGATTAGGGAGACTTCGAAGAAGATCGACTTGATTCGAAGGAGGATGAAAGCAGCGCAAGATAGGCAGAAATCTTACGCGGATAAGAGGAGGACAGATCTCAAGTTTGAAGTTGGGGACATGGTCTTTGTCAAAGTGTCTCCATTACGAAACGTTGTTCGCTTTGGGTCCGTTGGGAAATTAGCACCAAGGTTTGTAGGGCCGTTTCCTATTAAGGAGAGGATTGGACGGATGGCGTATAGAGTGGAGTTGCCCGAGAGACTTAGTGGTGTACATGACGTATTCCATGTGTCACATTTGAGGAAGTGCTTGCATGAGACCGCGGAAGTGGTAGAGCCGAGCTTGCTTAGAGAGGTGGAGATAGAGCATGATGCGACAATTCGACGAGCTCCTACGCGCATTCTTGGGTCGGAGATCAAGAGGTTGAGGAATCGAGAGGTCAGACTAGTCAAAGTGCAATGGGGAGATGATGAGAGCAACGCTACTTGGGAGACGGAAGAGAAGATGCATTCACGATACCCTTTTCTTTTTGAGGGTATGTCCTTTAATTTCTCCTTTATTGCTTAGCTTGTACTTATCTTATCTTTAGTATATCCTCTCGCTAGAATCTTTGACCTTTAGTTAGGATAATCCTATGGTTGAAACATGTGTTTGAGACATGTTATGTATGGTGGATGCAAAGTGGATGCAAGTGTTTGCTAGTGGTTGCTAGTGGATGCATATACACACACTATTAGGCATTAGATCGGCTCAGTCACTTCATATTGCATATTGCATATATATATGGATGTATTTAGTAAAATGGATGTATAATGGTTGTATTATCATATAGTTGCTGCATTCGGGTGGATGGTTGTGCACGCATATAGAATTAATATGTATCATTAGGAATCTTTTACATACATATTGGACGCATGGCACTATCATGAATTGCACTAAGGAGGTCGAATGAATCAGTAGACCGCCTAATTTTGCATTAGATATGGACATATACACACACTGTGCATATAAACATTAAAGCATTAGAAGTCTTTTAAGGACAATGGATGCTGGTGTTTGATGGTTGAGTAGATGGACGATTAGATGGTAGGATATACTTTCTTCTTGACTTGGAGATTTTGGGGATGAAATCCTTTAAGGAGGGGAGAATGTAACACCCCGTAATTTTAAAACATTAAAATTCACAAATTAAAGGATACTTAATTTTTAGAAAAGAATTAAGTGAAATGGGTTGCGCAGAGAAACATATATATATATATTGATATATATATATATATATAAATTAAAAATTAAATAAATAAATATGCGAAAAAGTTCAAAACAGCGAATTGGGAGGGGAAATAACCAAACCGGCCCATTTTTGAGGTCGACCCAAGTCCCATTGGGTCGACTAGGGGTTAATCCAGGGTGTTTGGCTGTCAACCCGTGGGCCGATTCGCTCAAATGCAGATTTTGCATTTGATTGGTTCTCATGGTTCAGGGTTAATCTAATGGTCCTAAATAACTTCCTACACCTATAAATACATCCTAATGCTAACCCTAAACCTAATTGAAATAGAATAGTTACCGTCATACCGTCGCCATGGAAATCAATGGAGCCTCCGCCAACTAAGAAAGAAGAAAAGCAAATTCAATTCTAATTCTCTCAACCCTAAAGCAAAGAAAACTCTCTCTTTTCTTCTCTAAATTGTGAGTATGATGATCTTAACAAGATTATTATCATTTTAATTAGGTTGAGTTATGAATGGATTATGAGTAGATGATGTGAATTATCATATATGTTGTTGTAACCCCTTTTGCTATCATGTATATTGTAAATCCAATGTTATGTGATGATGATATCTTATATGTTGTAAATCATGCTATGATGATGTTATGTATGTTGAAAGTTTCTATGCTAAGTTGCGATGAATCATACATGTTAAAAAGGCCATGATGTTACCATCTATGCTAGTTAGTTCATATTAATTAAATCATCATGTTTGGGTTATGTTGATCTATATGACAAGTCACATATGCAAGTTAGATTGATTAGAAAAGTTATGAACATATGCCAAGACATCTATTATGACATCTAGAATTATGCTATGACATATATGATATCCTATGCTAGTTCACACCATCATTATGTTGCCCAAAAACCCCATATGCAAGTTTATGTATAGATTTGGGCTATGATCATATCATGTAAATTGAGACATTTAACAAGTTGACACCTTTTGATCCTTAACATGTGTAGTTTATGCAAGTTTCACCCCTATTATGATTAGATTTATTTTAATTGTCTATATGTTGTGATAATTTATCTTTGTGCTAGGTGTTAGACTATACAAGTCTAGCCTATATTATGCGTTGAATAAGCGAACGTATAAATGTGGGGTAGGGTTAATATTAAGGATTTAATATTAAAAAGTTGGGGTGCAATTGATATGATTTTGCATGCCATAAGTGGATGGCCATAATTGAGTCAATTATGGAAATCATTAAAAGTTGACTTAATTAATAATTTGAATAGGGAATTATTAAAACTGGGGTAAAAGATTTTAAGTGTTAATCAATGCTTAGGACACGAGGTTGGACTCGTTTGTGACGTAAACCTGCCTGGACCCGCCCGGCAAATCCAGTGGTCACAGATGTCAGCCCAATGTGAGAGGTCCTAGGCCTAAACTAAAGCATAACGGTTGTAAAGACACGAGGTTATACTCTTTTATGGTGTAAGACTGTCCGGACCCGCCCGGCAAATCCAGCTGCCATAAATGCCAGTCTAATGTGAGAGGTCTTTATGAGGTTATGGCCTGAATGAATTAAGAAATACTTAACCAGATAAACATGTAAGGTGGGACATGGGGGTTAAGTAGGTGCCTTGGGTGGCATGAGGAATCTAGGGGGTGCCCTTAGTGGCATGTGAAATACGATTAGTAAGACTTAACCAAACACACATGTAAATGAACATGACTAAGAGGGTTAAGTGGGATATACTAGTGACAAACTTAGGTGGGTAGCTTGTGGGGGCCCATTTCGACCAGTATCCCAAACGTATCTTTGTGGGCTCGACCCAAGTCGAGGACGGGACACGCATGCTGGGTTTGACTGTAAGAGGCCAAAACGGGGAGCGGTGGCAACGCAAGTCCAACGGGTTTCATATGCGTGTGTGGACCCAGGCTGGTAGGTAAGACATTGTTGCATCGTGTAGGTATAAGCCGTGCATTCTCAAGTTGTATCGGGTTGCCACTTTAGGGGAGTGATACACCCCACTGTGGGGCCAGCACGGGTATCTACGAGTAGGGAGCCGATCGAAAGTGGGTAGTGGGGTACACCTAGTGGAGATAGGGGCAGACGGCACCTATGTAGTCAGCTAGGGGTACGTAAGGCTATTTATAAAGTTTCTGTGTGAAGCAAGTGGGATCAAACAATATGGTGACTGGTGTGGTGCAGTGTAGTAATGTGTGGTGCAGTGTAGTAATCATTCGTTAGTAATTAGGTGTGCCTTTACCGTTATCTTTAACGTTATCTTAAACGCTATCTTTATCTTCCTAAGAGTTCATAGACATTTACTTGTCTTCCAGCTTATGCCTTAGTCTAGTTATTTTGATAATAGTATTGTTAGAATTATCATACTCGCTAGACTTTACGTCTGACCCCCTCTATTTCTATCCTTTTTCCCCCTCCAGGTCCTCAGGTTGGGCCCAGCTCTAGTGGAGTTTGATTGGATTGCTTCATCTCTCTTTGGAAAGCTTGGACCGTTGAAGTAAAGTCCAGCTTGTTATCTTTTTAATGGCTATTTATGTAATGGGATTATGTATTTTTTTTTATGAAGATGGATATTGTACTTGGTTTTATGATGTAACAAACATATTTAATTTCCGCTGCAATAAAATGAAGTTTCAGATTTCCAAGTACTATTTATTATCTGTCTTGTTGTAATTTTTCTGTTCTATATTCACTTATAACCTCCATGGAAGTTAATGCATTCCCTTTGTGAGTGACATTAATGGACGTGGGGTGTTACATCTTCCCACCTCTCGCCTAACGGAATAGTTTCCAGTTAAATCTCACAGGTGGTATTAGACTGTACTCTTAGGAATCACCACATATCTCTTTTGGCTCTTTATTCTAGTTGATAAACAACTTATTCGGATAAAAATATCTTTTATCTTTCCAAAACTTATAATATTCCATCCAAAATCATTTCAAATCATTAATTTTGATTTAACATAATTTATCCATATTTTTAATAATTTTATTAAGGCCCTTACAGTTGGTTTTCAATTTCAAGCCACCGATCTGCATCCATAGCGATCTTTTCCAAAATAGATTTGGACCTATTTTAAAATCAAACACTGGATTTTAAAACTACTTATTTTATTCGAAAACTCTTTTCATTACGGACCTAACGTTTTTAGTTTCAGGAGAATCTGACGGTCGGCCTAGTACGTCAATTCAAAGTTAATGGTCGAAATTCACGAACGGTCGTTGTGTGGCACGTCTTATTCAAACCATTTTATTATTTATATTAAAATACGTCGACGTTTATAAACTCGTTCTAAAACGATTCAATCTCAAATTCAATTTTAAACCAAAACTGAATATTTTATATTATTATAATATTGAAATAATAATATTTTTCAAAATATAATATTTGAAATCCAAATCTTTCTGACATCCATTATAAAAATTACTAAGATTAGGAAGAATCCGTTCAAGTTAAAAACATCATTTATATACATAACTCAAATTCACATTTTGAATTTATTATTCAAAATCTAAATTGAATTAAAACAAGTCATTTTTAATCCAAATTTCTTTCAATCCATTTCAATCATTTCAAAAGTCATTTGAAATAATACCATTTCATTTTCAAATCTGTTTCGATTTAAAAATCTGAATTATATTTTCTTGTCAAATCTCAACTTAAAGAAACATAAAATTTATTTTAAATTCCAATAAAATGAAATTCAATCGATTTCCAAATTTCATGTCGTGGTGTAATTTATGTGTCAATAATACAAACACATTCAGATTAACTACCATCCATCAACCAATAATTATAATATAAGTGTTTCCATCGATAATGCTTATACTCATAGTTAAATAATATTAACAATAATAACTGTAAATATCATCCATCAACCACGAAGCAAACATTGCAATCATAGGCAATCGATACATATTCAGTTATGATTATAATAACTATATTAAAAAATCAGTTTGAGTGACAGTTCTCTCATTGGTCGTTTATCGTTAAATAACGATAAACATCGATTGATTTGAATCAGGCGTTTTCCTTTGCCAAAAATTGCAACGAGTTCCAAATTAGTTTCATTGTGAAGCTCTCATCCATACGGTTCCCAGGGATCCTGTTTCACTTAATTATGATAACGTATGAAGAAATTATACATTTCACAAGTTTATATACATTATAATGTCATTATTGTAAATAATTAAATAATTATTAAAACTTAATCTTTTCATTAAGCTCCCTAATTACCTCTTCATCCCCTTCCTCCTACAGGTAACACACGCTACCGTCATTCAATGGCCATCACACAAGCTTTCATCCCACTTTTCTCCTACTACACTTCACGAAATTCCATGAAACCAAATCCAAACATCTTCTCTCCATCTACTCTCTAACCTCAACACCATGAACTCAAACTCAAGCTCCTATCACCTTCTCGCATTCACAGCCCACGCATGTTTCCCTCATAGCAGGTTGCGCAGCGTTTCTGTGCAATAATCCATGAAACTTCACCCCAACGTGCTAAATCCTATGCTAACCAAAATATATACTCCAAATCAACTATTGTTGCTTCAATTTCAAGAATTACTCAGCCTTAGGCCATAGAAGCTCGCGCTGGAAATATTCCAGCGACAAAAAATGATTCGAAACCCATAAAAACTTACATATGGATGAAGAGAACCTCTCGACGAACTCAAATATATTTATCTTGCGATTTATGGGGTTTTCATTGATATGATTTTGATTTTCTAACTTTTTTTGCTCATGTTTTTAGGAGAACAGGGTGGTGATGTGAAAGGAGGAGGATGATGGGTTTGGGAAGAGTTGAGATATTATATAGGATAGGCTAATTATAATTTGATTAATCTTTTTATTTTATTCGATCGTTACCTCCATTTGTTGTTTAAAATCCATATGATCACATACGAACCCCATTTTCAATGAAAATTGGCATACAACTATGGTTTGACATCATGGACCCAACGAAATTTGTTTCGTCGAATTCTGAGTTCGTATGCTTTAATATCATATTTTTAAAGTCAAAATATTGATCATTTCACATTTAAATTGCGCACGGTCACATATTAACTCCAAAAATTATGAAATTTGAAGTCTGGCAATAATTTAATATACTAAATCCAACAAAATTGGTTTCATTGAAAATGGAGGTCATTTGAAAAACGACTATTTTTAAGGCTTAAATAAAACCAATAAAATATAATAAATTCAAAAACAGTTCAAATAAATAGTACTAAATTAATATTATCATATATAACCAAATAAAATGTCATATAGCTCTAAAATAAACATACTTGAGCTTATTACTTGATATTTTCAAAATTCAAGTCAAATTGATATTCAATTTCATAACAAATCCTTTTATTTTATTTTATTATCATTATAATTTATAAACGATTCCATAACGACTATTTTAAAATTTTAATTTGAACAGAACTTACAATTTATAACACGAATTTTTAATTTCTCACTTCCGCTAGAAAAATATAACTCAATAGATCCTAACGTTTCTCGTTTTACAGAAATCCGACTTATATTGAATTTTATATATTCATTTAACATAATATTATGAACTGCCATAACTTTTCGAGTTTGTTTTATAATTAATATAAATTTATACATTCAAACTTCGTTTTTAAATAAATTCTAAGTCGTTAATTCTCAAAATAAATTGTTATAAATATTTTAATTTCCATAAGAATCAATTAAAATTCATTAAAATAGATTAAAATTCATATTTTAACTTGACTAAAAACATAGGTCGTTACAATGTAGCTAAAATAATATCAGATTCAACCCAGTAAATTTCTGTTAAAGACAGAATTGATCTTTTGCTTTCAAATCGGTTTTAGGTCAGACAAATGCCAAAATATCAAAATGTGATCTGAATAAAATATGTTTCTTATTGAATCTAGTTTCAAACAAAAAAAATTAGCCTAAATCGAATAAGAAGCGAAGAAATTATTCCCATTTTACTGAAGTGTACTTTTAGAAAACCGAGATACAAAGAACTCAAAAAAACTACGGGATTTCATCAAATCAAATCAAACTTAGCAGAGCTAGCTTACTGTAAGCAGGTTTTCTTACCCTCTGATTTTTGCAGTGATTGGAGAGGATTCCAACAACCAAAATATAAGCGTTAGCAATAATAGGAGCTCTAAAGACCTGAAACTACGAATATATATAGACATGCAAATGAATTGGAAGCAAATTAGAACAATAAAAATACCTCAATTATAGGTTTTGATGGATTAGTGGATTTAAGGGTTAGAGATTACCTCAGCTTGAATTAAAATCTAAAAATAAACTTTAATCGAGCAAGAAAATAACAATGAATTAGGGTTTTAATCAATTGGTAGCCATGACTTTTTGTTTCTGAGATTTTGGGGAAGAAAGTGTTTACTAGCATGAGAGAATGTACCATCTCTTTTGAGTTTTCTAGAACAAAAAGGGTAATGGATCCTAGTTACACCTCTTAAGCCCAAAACAATACATAGTTCAAATCTTATGTTTATGTTTTACAAATTTTAACATAACTTCTACATTTTAATTCATTTTTGAGTGAAACAAATTGTATTTTCTTGTTTTAACAAATAACACATGTTAAGACACAAAATCTTTTAATTTTAACAGTTAAATTTTTTACTTATACAATAAACTATTTATTTTACAATATTTGACAATATCACCGTTTTAAAGCTAAAATTACTATTTTCAACATATTGAGTGAAATAAAAATTATTTCTCATCTCAAATAAAGGTAACAAATGTTTTTAACATCTTTAAAACATTAAAATACTATTTTTAAGCATTATTACACTTTTAATTATTTATTTTCTTCACATTTTCCCCTTTGTTTACTATAAAAGGCTATTATATTTTTTGACTCAATAAACTATCATCAACATTTATTTTCAACCCAAACCATCAATAAAATATTTTAGACCTTATTTTTACTAAATTTATATTTATTTCCACCATCAATTCTTAAAATAAACTTAATATTAGATAAATAAACTCACATTAATTTAATACCACATTTTATTCTCATCAACTATCGTTTATATAAAATAAACAACATAACCCGTCTTATTATTTCTTAATCCATTCTATAAACTCGATATATTATCAGTAATCTCTAAAATTTAGGTTGTTACAGGCCTATGCAGTTAAAACCCCGCTAAATCTTCGCTATAGCTCATAGCTCTCTCAACTGTTGTGCTATTACAATTTAACACTAATGAACAATAGATCCACTTTTAGCCCCGCTATTTTCCGCTCTGTCCGTTGAATCAATGCTTTTTAGCACCGCTTTAGCAATATTAACACACTGAGATGAAATAGTTTCAGCTTGCGATCAAGTTATTATGATTCTTATGGCAGATCCAAATTACAGAGCTTGGTTTAACTGATTCTCTCTATAACAGGATCAATAAAAATAGTGCACAGAGATAACTATAGTGCATAATTATCTAATATATTGTAGAAATCTATTATAATCATCAAATCTAATATGCACAACCATGATATTCTTTGGTTTTGTTACACTAGATTAATTAAATTTGGTTTCTTTTACACATGTAACATGGGAATGATAATTAATTTGTTTTAAATATTTGGTTTCAACATCTAATTAACTTTTTTCCTTTGCCTCTATATCCCCGCTATTTCCTCGATTTATCCTCGCTATACCTTTTTGCACCTCCATCGCTATAGAACTGCTAAGCGCTTTAACTGCACATTTACAGACTCCCTCCTTAACAAAATTACATCCTCGCAATTTCCAAAGGAAAGACTGTATTCAACATCTTAATTCATCAATCGAATGAAAGCTAGAAAAGCATGACGTCAAAATTCCCTCATCTTTTACTCACGATTAAAGATAGAAAGAAGAAAATTGCTTGACGATTTTATAAAATTTTCATAATATTTATATATGGTTAAGCAATTCTAGAAAAAATTTCAAACAACAACTCAAAATTTCGAAGACACTTCACTTTCAAATAAGAATACAAAGGTAAAATACCTCACAAAATCCACTGAAAGAGAAATATTCTCAATAATTTCTTGAATTAAGTTGAGATTTTACTCAACTTCACTCCAAAATCAAGTCATCAAAGAAATTATTGATTCAAATTTTCTGTATTTAACTATGGAAAAGCTATATCAATAAGAAAAGAACAGCGCGAAGGATAGAGAAACCCAAAAGGAGGTAGTTTTCTCAAGAGCCACTAACCCCAACAATTGCAATTATGTGAGTCTAAGGCAATAGAAGTTCAGAATATCAAAATATCCTAAAAAGATGGATATGGATTTCAAAAACTCCTATAGTTCAAGAATTCATTACTTTGAAAAAAAAAATCTCAAATTTTTTTCTTTTAAAAAAAATTCTTTATCTTTGAATATGACTTCTCAATTAGAATAAAATTTCAACTTATAATCTCTTACTTCATAAAAATTAATTCCACAAAAAATTATTTTAAGGCCATTCAAAAAAATGAAGTTTGAAATATATTCCAATTCCTAAAGTTGTTACCAAAAGTTATTCAATTAAACCTTTGGGTTCAATTTTTTAAGATATAAAATTGTCCACTTCAATCTTATAAATTTTTACTATAATGTTTGATTTGTCGCATTCTAGCATTTAGCAAATTTCTATCGATAACGATTGTCAGTCGTATGAACCATAATCTTTAAATACTTAATGGACAATCCAACATTAAGGAAAAATCACTCCTTAAACGAAATTTTTTTCATATAGTTCTCAATTCATTTCTTATCTTAAAATAAATCTTCAATTTTCGTTAAACAATTCTTTTTTAGAGGATCATAAAACTTAATTATGTTCATCCTAGAGACTAGAAACATGAAAGAAGTCATCAATATATGCTTTGAACACTCAGTTCAAAGATTGATAGAACAAACTAAGATGTTCGTCATTCCTCCTGGTATAAAGAACTACTAAAAAGGATCTCCTAAGTGAAAGATATAATAAAGACCATACTATCACCTGTGCCTTGTAATTTAAGGTAGTAATCAAAAGGACATGCTAGAATAATGGTATTTTTGTCTCCTATAAATCAAAAGAAATCCATGAGTCATAAAATACAAGTTAGGTGTTGACTTGAAAAGAAAAGAAATGATCCAAAACGTGAACACTCAGTTCAAAGATTGATAGAACAAACTAAGATGTTCGTCATTCCTCTTGGTATAAAGAACTACTAAAAACGATCTCCTAAGTGAAATATATGGTAAAGACCATACTATCGCCTGTGCCTTGTAATTTAAGGAAGTAATCAAAAGGTCATGCTAGAATAATGGTATTTTTTTCTCCTATAAATCAAAAGAAATCCATGATTCGTAAAATACAAGTTAGGTGTTGACTTAAAAAGAAAAGAAATGATCTGAAACGGGAATCGTTACTTACAGCAAAGTAATATGATAAAGTATATCTACAAATGGATATCCAAGGTAAACATCTCAAAGAAAGCATGTAACAACCCGTATTTTCAATAACCTGTAATAACATAAATCGAGGCAGAATTTAATTCTAAAATGGGAATCAAGGGAAACGGGCTATGCCATTGTGTTCGTCTCGGAAAAATACGCGAAATAGAGTCCGAGTTTTCGAAAATCGGAGTCCGTATGACCAAGATATGGCCTCGCGAAGTTTCACGAAAATTCCCAAATTAAAGTATACTTAATTAAGTGAAATGGGTTGTGTAGATATATATATATATATATATTGATATATATATATATATATATATAATTGAAAATTTAATAAATAAATATGCAAAAATGCTCAAAACAGCGAATTGGGAGAGGGGAATAACCGAACCGGCCGATTTTTGAAGTCGACCCAAGCCCGCTGGGTCGACTAGGGGTTAATCCAGGGTGTTTGGCTGTCAACCCGTGGGCCGATTCGCTCAAGTGCAGATTTTGCATTTGAATGGTTCTCATGGTCCATCTTTAATCTAAAGGCCCTAGATGGTTCCTACACTTGACTTCTTCCCCAAGACATGCTTTGATGGCTTGGATTGAATCTAGGGTTAATCCTATGGCCTAAAACACTTGCCTAATCTATAAATAAGACCCTAACCTACCCTAATTCATTCATAATTAAACCTAGTGACTAAACTATGGCAAAATGCTAGCTCTCATGGCCTCCACTAATTTTATGAAGAGGGTTGCATACTAATCACTCTCTAATCAACTTCTAATCCCTTCTTAGCATCTTAATCTTCTTCATTTGGTGTTCAAAGTTGCTAGTTGTGAGTTTCTATCACTTTGATGATCTTTTGGTAAACTAATTAGATGAGATGTGATGAGATTTATGGTTTTGTATGTGGGTTAATGAGCTTTGAATCATATGATATGATGTTAGCATTAATCTTATGTTTATGCATGTTGAGTATGTAAGCTTATGCAAGTTTAATATGATGTATGTTATGTTTGCATGATGCTAAATATGCAAGTTGTGGGCTATGTAATCATATGCATGTTATGCAAGTTCATGGTAATATGCTATGCAAGTTACATGTTTGTTAATATGCAAGTTACATGTTTGTTAATATGCAAGTTACATGTATGTAAATATGCAAGTTACATGTTTGTTAATATGCAAGTTACATGTTTGTTAATATGCAAGTTACATGTATGTAAATATGCAAGTTACATGTTTGTTAATATGCAAGTTACATGTTTGTTAATATGCAAGTTACATGTATGTAAATATGCAAGTTACATGTTTCTTTATATGCAAGTTACATGTTTGTTAATATGCGAGTTACATGTATGTAAATATGCAAGTTACATGTTTGTTAATATGCAAGTTACATGTATGTAAATATGCAAGTTACATGTTTCTTTATATGCAAGTTACATGTTTGTTAATATGCGAGTTACATGTATGTAAATATGCAAGTTACATGTTTATTAATATGCAAGTTCATGATGACACATTATGCAAGTCTATAAGCTAATATGCAAGTTTGTTATGCAAAATGAATATGTAAGTTATGTGACATATTATATGCAAGTTATGTGACATGTTATGCAAGTTCATATGCAAGTTATGTGTTTGTTAATATGCAAGATGGCACCTTTGAAACATGTTCATTCATATGCAAGTTGACACCTTTTATATGTGTTATATCATGAACGAAATTACGTGGGAACGATGGGGTAATTAAATGCATAAGTTAATAAGATTGTGTGAAATTAATATAATTATGCATAACACAAAATAAATAAACATAGTATGGGAATTTGCCTATTTGGTTAGGTGTACCCATACTATGTGTTGGGAATTTACCTATTGAGTTAGGTCTACCCCATGGGAATTTACCTATTAAGTTAGGTCTACCCATGTTAAGAAAACTTGATTAATTAGGGATAATTAATATAAAATTATGAGGGTGATTAATTAGGTGTAATTAATTGACTAAGACACGAGGTTGGACTCAGTTGTAGCGTAAAACTGCCCGGACCCAACCGGCTTAACCAGTTGCTACAAATGTTAGCCCAATGTGAGAGGTCTTAGGCACAAACTAAATACGTAATTAATGTAAAGACACGAGGTTAGACTCTGTTATGACATAAGGCTGCCCGGACCCAACCGGCTTAACCAGCGGTCATAAAAGACAGTCTAATGTGAGAGGTCTTTACAAAGGTTACGTTCTTAATTAATTAATTAAGAAACACTTAACCACATTAGCATGTAGAGGGACATGAGGGGTTAAGTGGGTGCCTCGGGTGGCATGAGAAAATCTAGTGGTTGCCTTGGGTGGCAATAGAAAATACGATTAGAATACTTAACCAAAATAGAACATGTAATTAAAACATGATTAAAGGGTTAAGTGGGATATACTAGAAAAAGGGACAAGCTTAGGTGGGTAGCTTGTGGAGGCCCATTTCAACCAGTAACCCATACGTATCTTTGTGGGCTCGACCCATGTCGAGGACGGGACACGCATACTGGGCTTGACTGTAAGAGGCAAACGGGTTAGCGGTGGCAACGCAAGTCCAACGGGCTTCATATGCGTGAGTGGGCCCGGGCTGGTAGGTAAGCCGTTGTTGCATCGAGTAGATATAAGCCGTGCACCTTTAGTTTCATCAGGTTGCCACATTGGGGAATGATACATCCCACGGTGGGGCCAGCACGGGTATCTACGTTAGGGAGCCGATCGAATGGGAAGTAGTGTGTACACCTAGTGGATTGTAGGGCCCCGTGGCGCCTACTTGGTCACCTAGGGGTACGCAGGTACTAATTAGTAAATTTTATAAGTCCTTGGGTGGGATCAACCTTTAAGTTAGGAACGACTGGTGTGGTGCAGTTTAGTAATTTACCTTAGGGAGGGTAGATGCGTCTTTATCCTTTATCTTCGTTTAGTTGACTGCTTAGGGTAGCCATTCATCCCTATATGTTACCGTATATCAGTTTATGTCTTCTCTGGTTACTTTAACGATTGTATTGTTAAAGTTATAGGACTCGCTCAGACTTATGTCTGACCCTGTTGTTTTTATCTTTTTCCCAACCCTCAGGTCCTACGGTGGATCCTAGCAGTAGTGGAGCTTGATCGGATTGCTGTTCCAGTCTTTAGGAGCTTGGATAGATGTAAAGCTCCAGTTATCCAGTTATCTTTTCTTTTGTTTGGCTATTGTATGAGAGTGGGATTATGTACTTCTTTATTTTGATGGATATTGTACTTGACCTTTATTGTGGTTTTATGATGTAACCAGACATGTTTTACTTCCGCTGTTATGAGATGATGTTTTAAAATTTCAAGTACTATTTATATCTGTCTTGTTGTAATTTTTCTGTTCTATATTCACTAAAATACTCCACCGATGCTATGGCATTCCCTTAGTGAGTGATCATAGCGGGAGTGGGGTGTTACACGTGGTATCAGAGCTTAAGGTTACCAGAACAGATAAAATTTTTGAGAAAAACTACTTTCTAAGAGTATTTTCGAAGAAAGTATTTTTAAAAGCATGTCTTCTAAGAGAAAAAGTTTTTGAAAAAGAAAAGCATAATCCCCAATAGCCATATCTTTATCTTTCGGAATCTCCTTTTTGAATCTTTCCTCTTTCGTTTCAGCATGGCTGAAGATCTTAACATCCCGGAGGGTTTAGTTATACCACTATGGTATAGGAGGTTGCAAGAGGCTAGGGCCGCGGCTGCGGGTCCGGCCAATGCTACTACACCAGAGACAACCGCTCCTCCTCCTCAGCCTAGAGTGGATAATTTTGCTAAGGTTTGCAAGGAGTTCAAGGCTATAGGAGGAAAACCTTTTCTTGGTTCAGAGACTTTCGTAGAGGCTAGAGATTGGCTTAAGGAAGTGGAAGAGTTGCTAGATATCTTTGAAGTGGAAGAGGGAAAGAAAGTCAAGTTGGCGGCTTGGTTAATGAAGGGAGAGGCCTCATTCTGGTGGGAGGTCACTAATGGAGAACGCCCTGTTGACTCTTGGGCAGATTTTAAGCAAAGGTTTGGGGCTAAGTTTCTCTCAAGGGCGGAAGAGAATCTGTTTATGGAGAAGTTCTTGAATTTGAAGCAAGGGAATCTCACGGTGAAAGAATATGTCAACAAATTCAATCAATTAGCAAGGTTTGGCATAGAGTTGGTGAATACACCGGAGAAGAAGGCTTTGAGGTTCGTTAGAGGCTTGAACGAACCATTGCAAGGAATAGCTATGACTCACATTCCTATGGGGGCCACTTTTGAGAAGCTTGTCTACATGGCACTTATGCATGAGGATGATAAGAATTCTAAGGCACCAGAGAAAAAGGGGGATCAGAAGAAACCGCAACAGCAACAACAAGGCAAGGGCGGAAAAGGCAATGGTGACAAAAAGAAGACGAAGAAGAAGTGCTTCAATTGTGGAACACCAGGACACCTCAGTAAGGATTGTCGCAAAAAGAAGAAGACCGGTTGCTTTCATTGTGGTGAAGCAGGGCATCTTGTGAAAAACTGCCCAAAGAAGGGGCAGAAGACGGGGTCTACCTCAGGAGGCCAGGTGCAAGCTCTTATAGCACCACCTCAGTCAGGGGGGCAAGTTCAGGTTCTCTCAGTTCCACCGATTCAGCAGAGAGGTAGAACTATTTCCGTTGAAAGTCTGGTTTTTCTGTTTGATCATCCAGTTCGTACTTTGTTTGACTCTGGCGCATCGCATTCTTTTATCTCATCATCGTTAGTTGAGTCACTGCACTTAGACACCAGTCTAGTTGATGATCCCTTGGTTGTCTCAAACCCAATTGGGGGCTCCATATATCTGTCTATGATATGTTTGGGTTTGAAGATTTCTATACTTAGCGTTGAGTTTAGATGTGATGCTTTTGTATTGGGCTTCACGGGCTATGGGTTGATCTTGGGCATGGACTGGTTATCCAGTAATGGTGCCGTTCTTGATTGCGAAAGGAGAGTTGTCAGGCTCATGACCCGCTTGGGTAACACTCTCGAGATCTCTTGCAATCCCATGGAATCTGTTTTGCTAAGTTATCTTGAATCGCTCGATGCTTCGGTCGAAAGTTTGTGTTCTGTCAGAGTAGTCCGGGAATATCCGGATGTGTTTGAAGAAGTAAAGGGTTTGCCTCCGAAGCGGGAGATAGATTTCCGAATTTATTTGGTGGATAATGCCAAACCAGTGTCTTTGCCAGTACGCCACATGGCTCCTCGTGAGAGAAGAGAACTTCATAAGCAAGTAGGGGAGTTGCTTGAGAAGGGGTTCATAAGGCGAAGTATATCGGAGTGGGGAGCTCCAGTAGTGTTTGCCACGAAGGCGGATGGGTCCCTCAGACTTTGTGTGGATTATAGGGAACTTAATAAGCTCACGAAGAAGAATAGACACCCATTACCGAGGATAGATGATCTCTTTGATCAGTTGGTTGGCGCGTCAGTATTTTCGCAGATGGACTTAGCTACAGGGTTTCATCAGTTAAGAGTGGCGGAGGACAGTATAGAGAAGACCGCTTTCCGGACTCCGGATGGTTTTTATGAGTGGCTAGTGATGCCATTTGGGTTGACAAACGCCCCCGCATACTTTGTTGATCTCATGAGTAGAGTGTTCAGAGAGTATCTGAATAAGTTTGTAGTAGTTTTTGTGGATGACATCTTGGTCTTTTCCAAGAATGAAGAAGAGCATGCCTTACATCTCAAGGAAGTGTTGGAGACTCTTCGAGCGCATAGTCTTAAAGCTAAATTCTCTAAATGCCATTTTTGGAGAAGAGAAGTGCGATTCTTAGGGCATGTGGTCTCTAAGGAAGGGATAGCTGTGGATCCCGCAAAGATAGTATCTATCCAGGATTGGAAAGTTCCTAGAAATGCTACCGAGGTAAGAAGTTTCTTGGGGTTGGCAGGATATTATAGGAAGTTCATCAAAGACTTCGCGAAGATATCAGCCCCATTAACCCGCTTGACGAAGAAGAATCTGGTTTTCTCATGGGATGTAGATTGTGATGATGCTTTCCGACGGTTAAAGAGAGCTTTGACCACCGCTCCAGTTTTAGTGCTTCCAGATGGGAGTAAGCCGTTTGTTGTTTATACCGATGCTTGTGGAACAGGATTAGGCGCAGTCTTGATGCAGGAGGGAAGGGTAATAGCCTATGGAGGGAGACAATTGAGAGTGCATGAGAAGAATTACCCTACCCATGATCTAGAGTTGGCCGCGATTGTTTTCGCACTTAAGTCTTGGCGCCATTATCTTCTTGGTGAGAGATTCGAGTTGTTCACCGACCATAAATCATTGAAGTACTTATTCTCTCAGAAGGATTTAAACTTAAGACGGCAAAGGTGGATGGAGTTCTTAGCATCCTATGATTTCGAGATAGCGTATACCCCTGGTAAGGGTAACGTGGTGGCAGACGCCTTAAGTAGAAAAAGGCTATCTTTGAGTCCATTGTTCGTGGAACGACGAAGCTTGGAGTTTCTTTCTTTGTTTGACTTCAGACCTTCTGTTGATTTTGTACCTGGTTTGTTGGCATCCTTGGAGGTTAGACCTACTCTTTTGAGACGGATTGGCGAGGCTCAGCGAGACGACCCACAGTTGGTTGTGTTGGTAGAGAAGCTTATAAGAGGGGAGTCGTCCAGCCATTTGGGTAGATACACCATAGATGATAAGGGATGGTTGCATAGAGACGGTAGACTTTGTGTACCGCAAGATGAGGGTTTGAAGAAGGCTATTTTGGATGATGCACATCGTTCAAGAATGACTATTCATCCCGGTGGAGACAAAATGTACCAAGACATGAAGAGAGTTTTCTTCTGGGCCGGTATGAAGAAAGATGTGGCCGAGTATGTGGCTAGATGCTTAGTGTGCCAACAAGTTAAAGTGGAGCAAAGGAAACCCGGTGGGTTGCTACACCCATTGGAAGTTCCACAGTGGAAGTGGGATAGTGTCTCGATAGATTTCATCGACGGGTTACCGAGATCGAGGAAGGGCAATACGGGAATTTGGGTTGTGGTAGACAGACTTACCAAGAGTGCCCATTTTATACCCGTAAAGAGTAAGAGGACCGCTCTATGGCTTGCTTCAGTCTATGTTAGAGAGATTGTTAGATTGCATGGCGTACCATCCAGCATTGTGAGTGATCGAGATCCTATTTTCACTAGTGAGTTTTGGAGAAGTTTGCAAGAGGCGGTAGGGACTCAGTTGTGTTTGAGCACCGCATATCATCCTCAGACGGACGGTCAGACCGAGAGGGTGAACCGTATCTTAGAAGATCTTTTGAGGCTTTGTATCTTGGATTTTGGAGGTACATGGGAAGAACATCTTCCTTTGGTGGAGTTCGCATATAATAACAGCTTTCAGTCCAGTATTGGTATGGCTCCTTTCGAAGCTCTTTATGGGAGGCCTTGTCGATCTCCTACATGTTGGTGGGAATCTACGGATAAGATCTTGCTTGGGCCGGATATGGTTAGAGAGACTTCAGAGAAGATTGATTTAATTCGAAAAAGGATGAAAGCAGCGCAAGATAGACAGAAATCTTATGCGGATCGGAGAAGGACGGATCTTGAGTTTGAGGTTGGGGACATGGTTTTTGTCAGAGTATCTCCATTGAGAAATGTTGTTCGCTTTGGGTCCGTAGGGAAGTTAGCACCGAGATTTGTTGGGCCGTTTCCTATTAAGGAAAGGATTGGACGGATGGCATATAGGGTGGAGTTGCCCGACAGACTTAGTGGTGTTCATGATGTATTCCATGTATCACATTTGAGGAAGTGCTTACATGAGACCGCGGAGGTGGTAGAGCCGAGCTTGCTTAGAGATGTAGAGGTAGAGCGTGATGCGACGATTCGACGAGCTCCTACTCGCATCCTTGGGTCAGAAACTAGGAAGTTGAGGAACAGAGAAGTTCAGCTAGTTAAAGTGCAATGGGGAGATGACGAAAGCAATGCTACTTGGGAGACGGAAGCAAAGATGCGTTCTTTGTATCCATTTCTTTTTGAGAGTATGTCTTTTAACTTCTCCTTTATTGCTTGTCTAGTACTTATCTTATCTTTAGTATATCCTCTCGCTAATACCTATGACCTTTAGATAGGGTAAAACCTATGGTTGAAACATGTGTTTGAAACATGTTATGGTTGATGGATGCATATGGATGCAATTGTTTGCTAGTGGTTGCTCGTGGATGCATATACACACACATTAGGCACTAGATCGGCTCAGTCACTTCATGTTGCATGTTGCATAAATGGATGTGGTAGTTAGATTGATGGATGTATCATGGCTGTGTTATCATATGGATGATGCATTTTTGTGTATGGTTGTGCACGCATGTAGAAATTTGTATGTGTCAATAGGGTTTCGCATACATATTGGATGCATGGCACTATCATGGTTTGCATTAAGGAGGTTTACTGTATCAGTAACCGCCTGATTTTCGCATTAGGTAAGTACATATACACACACTTTTGCATATATCCATCCAGCATTTAGAATCTTGTAAGGACAATGATTGCTCGTGGATGATGCTTTGAGTAGATGGATGATTGGATGGTAGGATACGTTCTTCCTAACTTGAAGATTTCGGGGACGAAATCCTTTAAGGAGGGGAGAATGTAACAACCCGTATTTTCAATAACCTGTAATAACATAAATCGAGGCAGAATTTAATTCTAAAATGGGAATCAAGGGAAACGGGCTATGCCATTGTGTTCGTCTCGGAAAAATACGCGAAATAGAGTCCGAGTTTTCGAAAATCGGAGTCCGTATGACCAAGATATGGCCTCGCGAAGTTTCACGAAAATTCTCAAATTAAAGTATACTTAATTAAGTGAAATGGGTTGTGTAGATATATATATATATATATTGATATATATATATATATATAATTGAAAATTTAATAAATAAATATGCAAAAATGCTCAAAACAGCGAATTGGGAGAGGGGAATAACCGAACCGGCCGATTTTTGAAGTCGACCCGAGCCCGCTGGGTCGACTAGGGGTTAATCCAGGGTGTTTGGCTGTCAACCCGTGGGCCGATTCGCTCAAGTGCAGATTTTGCATTTGAATGGTTCTCATGGTCCATCTTTAATCTAAAGGCCCTAGATGGTTCCTACACTTGACTTCTTCCCCAAGACATGCTTTGATGGCTTGGATTGAATCTAGGGTTAATCCTATGGCCTAAAACACTTGCCTAATCTATAAATAAGACCCTAACCTACCCTAATTCATTCATAATTAAACCTAGTGACTAAACTATGGCAAAATGCTAGCTCTCATGGCCTCCACTAATTTTATGAAGAGGGTTGCATACTAATCACTCTCTAATCAACTTCTAATCCCTTCTTAGCATCTTAATCTTCTTCATTTGGTGTTCAAAGTTGCTAGTTGTGAGTTTCTATCACTTTGATGATCTTTTGGTAAACTAATTAGATGAGATGTGATGAGATTTATGGTTTTGTATGTGGGTTAATGAGCTTTGAATCATATGATATGATGTTAGCATTAATCTTATGTTTATGCATGTTGAGTATGTAAGCTTATGCAAGTTTAATATGATGTATGTTATGTTTGCATGATGCTAAATATGCAAGTTGTGGGCTATGTAATCATATGCATGTTATGCAAGTTCATGGTAATATGCTATGCAAGTTACATGTTTGTTAATATGCAAGTTACATGTTTGTTAATATGCAAGTTACATGTATGTAAATATGCAAGTTACATGTTTGTTAATATGCAAGTTACATGTTTGTTAATATGCAAGTTACATGTATGTAAATATGCAAGTTACATGTTTGTTAATATGCAAGTTACATGTTTGTTAATATGCAAGTTACATGTATGTAAATATGCAAGTTACATGTTTCTTTATATGCAAGTTACATGTTTGTTAATATGCGAGTTACATGTATGTAAATATGCAAGTTACATGTTTGTTAATATGCAAGTTACATGTATGTAAATATGCAAGTTACATGTTTCTTTATATGCAAGTTACATGTTTGTTAATATGCGAGTTACATGTATGTAAATATGCAAGTTACATGTTTATTAATATGCAAGTTCATGATGACACATTATGCAAGTCTATAAGCTAATATGCAAGTTTGTTATGCAAAATGAATATGTAAGTTATGTGACATATTATATGCAAGTTATGTGACATGTTATGCAAGTTCATATGCAAGTTATGTGTTTGTTAATATGCAAGATGGCACCTTTGAAACATGTTCATTCATATGCAAGTTGACACCTTTTATATGTGTTATATCATGAACGAAATTACGTGGGAACGATGGGGTAATTAAATGCATAAGTTAATAAGATTGTGTGAAATTAATATAATTATGCATAACACAAAATAAATAAACATAGTATGGGAATTTGCCTATTTGGTTAGGTGTACCCATACTATGTGTTGGGAATTTACCTATTGAGTTAGGTCTACCCCATGGGAATTTACCTATTAAGTTAGGTCTACCCATGTTAAGAAAACTTGATTAATTAGGGATAATTAATATAAAATTATGAGGGTGATTAATTAGGTGTAATTAATTGACTAAGACACGAGGTTGGACTCAGTTGTAGCGTAAAACTGCCCGGACCCAACCGGCTTAACCAGTTGCTACAAATGTTAGCCCAATGTGAGAGGTCTTAGGCACAAACTAAATACGTAATTAATGTAAAGACACGAGGTTAGACTCTGTTATGACATAAGGCTGCCCGGACCCAACCGGCTTAACCAGCGGTCATAAAAGACAGTCTAATGTGAGAGGTCTTTACAAAGGTTACGTTCTTAATTAATTAATTAAGAAACACTTAACCACATTAGCATGTAGAGGGACATGAGGGGTTAAGTGGGTGCCTCGGGTGGCATGAGAAAATCTAGTGGTTGCCTTGGGTGGCAATAGAAAATACGATTAGAATACTTAACCAAAATAGAACATGTAATTAAAACATGATTAAAGGGTTAAGTGGGATATACTAGAAAAAGGGACAAGCTTAGGTGGGTAGCTTGTGGAGGCCCATTTCAACCAGTAACCCATACGTATCTTTGTGGGCTCGACCCATGTCGAGGACGGGACACGCATACTGGGCTTGACTGTAAGAGGCAAACGGGTTAGCGGTGGCAACGCAAGTCCAACGGGCTTCATATGCGTGAGTGGGCCCGGGCTGGTAGGTAAGCCGTTGTTGCATCGAGTAGATATAAGCCGTGCACCTTTAGTTTCATCAGGTTGCCACATTGGGGAATGATACATCCCACGGTGGGGCCAGCACGGGTATCTACGTTAGGGAGCCGATCGAATGGGAAGTAGTGTGTACACCTAGTGGATTGTAGGGCCCCGTGGCGCCTACTTGGTCACCTAGGGGTACGCAGGTACTAATTAGTAAATTTTATAAGTCCTTGGGTGGGATCAACCTTTAAGTTAGGAACGACTGGTGTGGTGCAGTTTAGTAATTTACCTTAGGGAGGGTAGATGCGTCTTTATCCTTTATCTTCGTTTAGTTGACTGCTTAGGGTAGCCATTCATCCCTATATGTTACCGTATATCAGTTTATGTCTTCTCTGGTTACTTTAACGATTGTATTGTTAAAGTTATAGGACTCGCTCAGACTTATGTCTGACCCTGTTGTTTTTATCTTTTTCCCAACCCTCAGGTCCTACGGTGGATCCTAGCAGTAGTGGAGCTTGATCGGATTGCTGTTCCAGTCTTTAGGAGCTTGGATAGATGTAAAGCTCCAGTTATCCAGTTATCTTTTCTTTTGTTTGGCTATTGTATGAGAGTGGGATTATGTACTTCTTTATTTTGATGGATATTGTACTTGACCTTTATTGTGGTTTTATGATGTAACCAGACATGTTTTACTTCCGCTGTTATGAGATGATGTTTTAAAATTTCAAGTACTATTTATATCTGTCTTGTTGTAATTTTTCTGTTCTATATTCACTAAAATACTCCACCGATGCTATGGCATTCCCTTAGTGAGTGATCATAGCGGGAGTGGGGTGTTACACGTGGTATCAGAGCTTAAGGTTACCAGAACAGATAAATTTTTTGAGAAAAACTACTTTCTAAGAGTATTTTCGAAGAAAGTATTTTTAAAAGCATGTCTTCTAAGAGAAAAAGTTTTTGAAAAAGAAAAGCATAATCCCCAATAGCCATATCTTTATCTTTCGGAATCTCCTTTTTGAATCTTTCCTCTTTCGTTTCAGCATGGCTGAAGATCTTAACATCCCGGAGGGTTTAGTTATACCACTATGGTATAGGAGGTTGCAAGAGGCTAGGGCCGCGGCTGCGGGTCCGGCCAATGCTACTACACCAGAGACAACCGCTCCTCCTCCTCAGCCTAGAGTGGATAATTTTGCTAAGGTTTGCAAGGAGTTCAAGGCTATAGGAGGAAAACCTTTTCTTGGTTCAGAGACTTTCGTAGAGGCTAGAGATTGGCTTAAGGAAGTGGAAGAGTTGCTAGATATCTTTGAAGTGGAAGAGGGAAAGAAAGTCAAGTTGGCGGCTTGGTTAATGAAGGGAGAGGCCTCATTCTGGTGGGAGGTCACTAATGGAGAACGCCCTGTTGACTCTTGGGCAGATTTTAAGCAAAGGTTTGGGGCTAAGTTTCTCTCAAGGGCGGAAGAGAATCTGTTTATGGAGAAGTTCTTGAATTTGAAGCAAGGGAATCTCACGGTGAAAGAATATGTCAACAAATTCAATCAATTAGCAAGGTTTGGCATAGAGTTGGTGAATACACCGGAGAAGAAGGCTTTGAGGTTCGTTAGAGGCTTGAACGAACCATTGCAAGGAATAGCTATGACTCACATTCCTATGGGGGCCACTTTTGAGAAGCTTGTCTACATGGCACTTATGCATGAGGATGATAAGAATTCTAAGGCACCAGAGAAAAAGGGGGATCAGAAGAAACCGCAACAGCAACAACAAGGCAAGGGCGGAAAAGGCAATGGTGACAAAAAGAAGACGAAGAAGAAGTGCTTCAATTGTGGAACACCAGGACACCTCAGTAAGGATTGTCGCAAAAAGAAGAAGACCGGTTGCTTTCATTGTGGTGAAGCAGGGCATCTTGTGAAAAACTGCCCAAAGAAGGGGCAGAAGACGGGGTCTACCTCAGGAGGCCAGGTGCAAGCTCTTATAGCACCACCTCAGTCAGGGGGGCAAGTTCAGGTTCTCTCAGTTCCACCGATTCAGCAGAGAGGTAGAACTATTTCCGTTGAAAGTCTGGTTTTTCTGTTTGATCATCCAGTTCGTACTTTGTTTGACTCTGGCGCATCGCATTCTTTTATCTCATCATCGTTAGTTGAGTCACTGCACTTAGACACCAGTCTAGTTGATGATCCCTTGGTTGTCTCAAACCCAATTGGGGGCTCCATATATCTGTCTATGATATGTTTGGGTTTGAAGATTTCTATACTTAGCGTTGAGTTTAGATGTGATGCTTTTGTATTGGGCTTCACGGGCTATGGGTTGATCTTGGGCATGGACTGGTTATCCAGTAATGGTGCCGTTCTTGATTGCGAAAGGAGAGTTGTCAGGCTCATGACCCGCTTGGGTAACACTCTCGAGATCTCTTGCAATCCCATGGAATCTGTTTTGCTAAGTTATCTTGAATCGCTCGATGCTTCGGTCGAAAGTTTGTGTTCTGTCAGAGTAGTCCGGGAATATCCGGATGTGTTTGAAGAAGTAAAGGGTTTGCCTCCGAAGCGGGAGATAGATTTCCGAATTTATTTGGTGGATAATGCCAAACCAGTGTCTTTGCCAGTACGCCACATGGCTCCTCGTGAGAGAAGAGAACTTCATAAGCAAGTAGGGGAGTTGCTTGAGAAGGGGTTCATAAGGCGAAGTATATCGGAGTGGGGAGCTCCAGTAGTGTTTGCCACGAAGGCGGATGGGTCCCTCAGACTTTGTGTGGATTATAGGGAACTTAATAAGCTCACGAAGAAGAATAGACACCCATTACCGAGGATAGATGATCTCTTTGATCAGTTGGTTGGCGCGTCAGTATTTTCGCAGATGGACTTAGCTACAGGGTTTCATCAGTTAAGAGTGGCGGAGGACAGTATAGAGAAGACCGCTTTCCGGACTCCGGATGGTTTTTATGAGTGGCTAGTGATGCCATTTGGGTTGACAAACGCCCCCGCATACTTTGTTGATCTCATGAGTAGAGTGTTCAGAGAGTATCTGAATAAGTTTGTAGTAGTTTTTGTGGATGACATCTTGGTCTTTTCCAAGAATGAAGAAGAGCATGCCTTACATCTCAAGGAAGTGTTGGAGACTCTTCGAGCGCATAGTCTTAAAGCTAAATTCTCTAAATGCCATTTTTGGAGAAGAGAAGTGCGATTCTTAGGGCATGTGGTCTCTAAGGAAGGGATAGCTGTGGATCCCGCAAAGATAGTATCTATCCAGGATTGGAAAGTTCCTAGAAATGCTACCGAGGTAAGAAGTTTCTTGGGGTTGGCAGGATATTATAGGAAGTTCATCAAAGACTTCGCGAAGATATCAGCCCCATTAACCCGCTTGACGAAGAAGAATCTGGTTTTCTCATGGGATGTAGATTGTGATGATGCTTTCCGACGGTTAAAGAGAGCTTTGACCACCGCTCCAGTTTTAGTGCTTCCAGATGGGAGTAAGCCGTTTGTTGTTTATACCGATGCTTGTGGAACAGGATTAGGCGCAGTCTTGATGCAGGAGGGAAGGGTAATAGCCTATGGAGGGAGACAATTGAGAGTGCATGAGAAGAATTACCCTACCCATGATCTAGAGTTGGCCGCGATTGTTTTCGCACTTAAGTCTTGGCGCCATTATCTTCTTGGTGAGAGATTCGAGTTGTTCACCGACCATAAATCATTGAAGTACTTATTCTCTCAGAAGGATTTAAACTTAAGACGGCAAAGGTGGATGGAGTTCTTAGCATCCTATGATTTCGAGATAGCGTATACCCCTGGTAAGGGTAACGTGGTGGCAGACGCCTTAAGTAGAAAAAGGCTATCTTTGAGTCCATTGTTCGTGGAACGACGAAGCTTGGAGTTTCTTTCTTTGTTTGACTTCAGACCTTCTGTTGATTTTGTACCTGGTTTGTTGGCATCCTTGGAGGTTAGACCTACTCTTTTGAGACGGATTGGCGAGGCTCAGCGAGACGACCCACAGTTGGTTGTGTTGGTAGAGAAGCTTATAAGAGGGGAGTCGTCCAGCCATTTGGGTAGATACACCATAGATGATAAGGGATGGTTGCATAGAGACGGTAGACTTTGTGTACCGCAAGATGAGGGTTTGAAGAAGGCTATTTTGGATGATGCACATCGTTCAAGAATGACTATTCATCCCGGTGGAGACAAAATGTACCAAGACATGAAGAGAGTTTTCTTCTGGGCCGGTATGAAGAAAGATGTGGCCGAGTATGTGGCTAGATGCTTAGTGTGCCAACAAGTTAAAGTGGAGCAAAGGAAACCCGGTGGGTTGCTACACCCATTGGAAGTTCCACAGTGGAAGTGGGATAGTGTCTCGATGGATTTCATCGACGGGTTACCGAGATCGAGGAAGGGCAATACGGGAATTTGGGTTGTGGTAGACAGACTTACCAAGAGTGCCCATTTTATACCCGTAAAGAGTAAGAGGACCGCTCCATGGCTTGCTTCAGTCTATGTTAGAGAGATTGTTAGATTGCATGGCGTACCATCCAGCATTGTGAGTGATCGAGATCCTATTTTCACTAGTGAGTTTTGGAGAAGTTTGCAAGAGGCGGTAGGGACTCAGTTGTGTTTGAGCACCGCATATCATCCTCAGACGGACGGTCAGACCGAGAGGGTGAACCGTATCTTAGAAGATCTTTTGAGGCTTTGTATCTTGGATTTTGGAGGTACATGGGAAGAACATCTTCCTTTGGTGGAGTTCGCATATAATAACAGCTTTCAGTCCAGTATTGGTATGGCTCCTTTCGAAGCTCTTTATGGGAGGCCTTGTCGATCTCCTACATGTTGGTGGGAATCTACGGATAAGATCTTGCTTGGGCCGGATATGGTTAGAGAGACTTCAGAGAAGATTGATTTAATTCGAAAAAGGATGAAAGCAGCGCAAGATAGACAGAAATCTTATGCGGATCGGAGAAGGACGGATCTTGAGTTTGAGGTTGGGGACATGGTTTTTGTCAGAGTATCTCCATTGAGAAATGTTGTTCGCTTTGGGTCCGTAGGGAAGTTAGCACCGAGATTTGTTGGGCCGTTTCCTATTAAGGAAAGGATTGGACGGATGGCATATAGGGTGGAGTTGCCCGACAGACTTAGTGGTGTTCATGATGTATTCCATGTATCACATTTGAGGAAGTGCTTACATGAGACCGCGGAGGTGGTAGAGCCGAGCTTGCTTAGAGATGTAGAGGTAGAGCGTGATGCGACGATTCGACGAGCTCCTACTCGCATCCTTGGGTCAGAAACTAGGAAGTTGAGGAACAGAGAAGTTCAGCTAGTTAAAGTGCAATGGGGAGATGACGAAAGCAATGCTACTTGGGAGACGGAAGCAAAGATGCGTTCTTTGTATCCATTTCTTTTTGAGAGTATGTCTTTTAACTTCTCCTTTATTGCTTGTCTAGTACTTATCTTATCTTTAGTATATCCTCTCGCTAATACCTATGACCTTTAGATAGGGTAAAACCTATGGTTGAAACATGTGTTTGAAACATGTTATGGTTGATGGATGCATATGGATGCAATTGTTTGCTAGTGGTTGCTCGTGGATGCATATACACACACATTAGGCACTAGATCGGCTCAGTCACTTCATGTTGCATGTTGCATAAATGGATGTGGTAGTTAGATTGATGGATGTATCATGGCTGTGTTATCATATGGATGATGCATTTTTGTGTATGGTTGTGCACGCATGTAGAAATTTGTATGTGTCAATAGGGTTTCGCATACATATTGGATGCATGGCACTATCATGGTTTGCATTAAGGAGGTTTACTGTATCAGTAACCGCCTGATTTTCGCATTAGGTAAGTACATATACACACACTTTTGCATATATCCATCCAGCATTTAGAATCTTGTAAGGACAATGATTGCTCGTGGATGATGCTTTGAGTAGATGGATGATTGGATGGTAGGATACGTTCTTCCTAACTTGAAGATTTCGGGGACGAAATCCTTTAAGGAGGGGAGAATGTAACAACCCGTATTTTCAATAACCTGTAATAACATAAATCGAGGCAGAATTTAATTCTAAAATGGGAATCAAGGGAAACGGGCTATGCCATTGTGTTCGTCTCGGAAAAATACGCGAAATAGAGTCCGAGTTTTCGAAAATCGGAGTCCGTATGACCAAGATATGGCCTCGCGAAGTTTCACGAAAATTCCCAAATTAAAGTATACTTAATTAAGTGAAATGGGTTGTGTAGATATATATATATATATATATATATATATATTGATATATATATATATATATAATTGAAAATTTAATAAATAAATATGCAAAAATGCTCAAAACAGCGAATTGGGAGAGGGGAATAACCGAACCGGCCGATTTTTGAAGTCGACCCAAGCCCGCTGGGTCGACTAGGGGTTAATCCAGGGTGTTTGGCTGTCAACCCGTGGGCCGATTCGCTCAAGTGCAGATTTTGCATTTGAATGGTTCTCATGGTCCATCTTTAATCTAAAGGCCCTAGATGGTTCCTACACTTGACTTCTTCCCCAAGACATGCTTTGATGGCTTGGATTGAATCTAGGGTTAATCCTATGGCCTAAAACACTTGCCTAATCTATAAATAAGACCCTAACCTACCCTAATTCATTCATAATTAAACCTAGTGACTAAACTATGGCAAAATGCTAGCTCTCATGGCCTCCACTAATTTTATGAAGAGGGTTGCATACTAATCACTCTCTAATCAACTTCTAATCCCTTCTTAGCATCTTAATCTTCTTCATTTGGTGTTCAAAGTTGCTAGTTGTGAGTTTCTATCACTTTGATGATCTTTTGGTAAACTAATTAGATGAGATGTGATGAGATTTATGGTTTTGTATGTGGGTTAATGAGCTTTGAATCATATGATATGATGTTAGCATTAATCTTATGTTTATGCATGTTGAGTATGTAAGCTTATGCAAGTTTAATATGATGTATGTTATGTTTGCATGATGCTAAATATGCAAGTTGTGGGCTATGTAATCATATGCATGTTATGCAAGTTCATGGTAATATGCTATGCAAGTTACATGTTTGTTAATATGCAAGTTACATGTTTGTTAATATGCAAGTTACATGTATGTAAATATGCAAGTTACATGTTTGTTAATATGCAAGTTACATGTTTGTTAATATGCAAGTTACATGTATGTAAATATGCAAGTTACATGTTTGTTAATATGCAAGTTACATGTTTGTTAATATGCAAGTTACATGTATGTAAATATGCAAGTTACATGTTTCTTTATATGCAAGTTACATGTTTGTTAATATGCGAGTTACATGTATGTAAATATGCAAGTTACATGTTTGTTAATATGCAAGTTACATGTATGTAAATATGCAAGTTACATGTTTCTTTATATGCAAGTTACATGTTTGTTAATATGCGAGTTACATGTATGTAAATATGCAAGTTACATGTTTATTAATATGCAAGTTCATGATGACACATTATGCAAGTCTATAAGCTAATATGCAAGTTTGTTATGCAAAATGAATATGTAAGTTATGTGACATATTATATGCAAGTTATGTGACATGTTATGCAAGTTCATATGCAAGTTATGTGTTTGTTAATATGCAAGATGGCACCTTTGAAACATGTTCATTCATATGCAAGTTGACACCTTTTATATGTGTTATATCATGAACGAAATTACGTGGGAACGATGGGGTAATTAAATGCATAAGTTAATAAGATTGTGTGAAATTAATATAATTATGCATAACACAAAATAAATAAACATAGTATGGGAATTTGCCTATTTGGTTAGGTGTACCCATACTATGTGTTGGGAATTTACCTATTGAGTTAGGTCTACCCCATGGGAATTTACCTATTAAGTTAGGTCTACCCATGTTAAGAAAACTTGATTAATTAGGGATAATTAATATAAAATTATGAGGGTGATTAATTAGGTGTAATTAATTGACTAAGACACGAGGTTGGACTCAGTTGTAGCGTAAAACTGCCCGGACCCAACCGGCTTAACCAGTTGCTACAAATGTTAGCCCAATGTGAGAGGTCTTAGGCACAAACTAAATACGTAATTAATGTAAAGACACGAGGTTAGACTCTGTTATGACATAAGGCTGCCCGGACCCAACCGGCTTAACCAGCGGTCATAAAAGACAGTCTAATGTGAGAGGTCTTTACAAAGGTTACGTTCTTAATTAATTAATTAAGAAACACTTAACCACATTATCATGTAGAGGGACATGAGGGGTTAAGTGGGTGCCTCGGGTGGCATGAGAAAATCTAGTGGTTGCCTTGGGTGGCAATAGAAAATACGATTAGAATACTTAACCAAAATAGAACATGTAATTAAAACATGATTAAAGGGTTAAGTGGGATATACTAGAAAAAGGGACAAGCTTAGGTGGGTAGCTTGTGGAGGCCCATTTCAACCAGTAACCCATACGTATCTTTGTGGGCTCGACCCATGTCGAGGACGGGACACGCATACTGGGCTTGACTGTAAGAGGCAAACGGGTTAGCGGTGGCAACGCAAGTCCAACGGGCTTCATATGCGTGAGTGGGCCCGGGCTGGTAGGTAAGCCGTTGTTGCATCGAGTAGATATAAGCCGTGCACCTTTAGTTTCATCAGGTTGCCACATTGGGGAATGATACATCCCACGGTGGGGCCAGCACGGGTATCTACGTTAGGGAGCCGATCGAATGGGAAGTAGTGTGTACACCTAGTGGATTGTAGGGCCCCGTGGCGCCTACTTGGTCACCTAGGGGTACGCAGGTACTAATTAGTAAATTTTATAAGTCCTTGGGTGGGATCAACCTTTAAGTTAGGAACGACTGGTGTGGTGCAGTTTAGTAATTTACCTTAGGGAGGGTAGATGCGTCTTTATCCTTTATCTTCGTTTAGTTGACTGCTTAGGGTAGCCATTCATCCCTATATGTTACCGTATATCAGTTTATGTCTTCTCTGGTTACTTTAACGATTGTATTGTTAAAGTTATAGGACTCGCTCAGACTTATGTCTGACCCTGTTGTTTTTATCTTTTTCCCAACCCTCAGGTCCTACGGTGGATCCTAGCAGTAGTGGAGCTTGATCGGATTGCTGTTCCAGTCTTTAGGAGCTTGGATAGATGTAAAGCTCCAGTTATCCAGTTATCTTTTCTTTTGTTTGGCTATTGTATGAGAGTGGGATTATGTACTTCTTTATTTTGATGGATATTGTACTTGACCTTTATTGTGGTTTTATGATGTAACCAGACATGTTTTACTTCCGCTGTTATGAGATGATGTTTTAAAATTTCAAGTACTATTTATATCTGTCTTGTTGTAATTTTTCTGTTCTATATTCACTAAAATACTCCACCGATGCTATGGCATTCCCTTAGTGAGTGATCATAGCGGGAGTGGGGTGTTACAAAGCATGAATGGATCGAATGGATAAGACCAAATGATTAGCTCACTATCCTAGTAGACCTTCTTGTGGGAGGAAGACCGAAAGACTTCAAAGACGAGAATGAGAGAAACAGAACCATCGTTTACCCATTGGGTAACATACCCAAATGAACTTGAACACAAGATCATCAATTTAAGGGCTCGAGATTTATCATCACTATCTTGATACTCAAGAGCAAGCTCAAGGACTACGAAATCATAATCAGTATTCCCAAGATTGGAACAATGATCAAAAGGATTAGGATATTTAAGATAGTATCCTAGAGAACATCAAATGGGGTTTGGCATTACCCAATCCACCCATCTCAAACATCAGAAATTCAACAAAGATTCTAGGCAGAAATTTACATGTCAATTTGCACAAAGTTATATATTACAAGGAATAAGTCCCATGGTCCTCGAACATCAAATAGAACATTAGGGATTCTCTCAATCTAATTTTCAATCCTAAAGGACATCTCAAGATAGAACATCAAATATCACTCATACCTTCCTTAATATGAATGAGTGAAAGGACTCGAATGGAAGAATTCGAGGAATTATTCTTAAGATAAGAAATCATCGAATTAATTTGGAATAATACGGAATACATATATTCCCGGACATATCCCAAATCATCTTCCCTATGAATCAAAGAAGGATAGAAGCTCAAAGATAAAGGGTTAGTAACACTCATACTATATTTGGATGTATCATTATACATGTTTTTGTTCTGTGTTTATTGTATTTTGTTCTAAAAGTCTGCTCTGATACAAATTGTAATGCCCCACTGTGAGACCCATATTAATAAAGAGAATTACATAGCAATTCCGTCTGCTTAATGCGGAAAATAGGGTTGGTTAGGGGTGACCAACTATAATCTTGTCGTAACTATCTATTGAATAGGTCGACAGATTCTATCTATTTTTTTCTCTCGAGTGGATCGACATATTCAATAAATACTCAATACAAAGCTATAGGCGACTATGGATCTATAAGAACAAACCAATGTAAGTAAATGAATACCCCAACATAGAACAGTAAAAAATACAGTTGCACATATACATGTTTACATATACAATGATACATCTCAAGATAATACAAATACTACATTAAAGTGGTATGATGACCTCTCAATATCCAAAAAGGTCAAGACCGAAATAAACTTGATAATATGTCACAAGAATACGAGTAATCCCAAGGACAAGGCTTGATCCTAAAGAAGTTAGCATGAAAATGCTACCTCCAAAAGAAAAGCTAACCCCTGAAACAAACTCGGTTTGACCCGAGTGAAAACCATACGGTTCAGGGAGGCTAGAACTTATCATTAGTAATAGTAATGATAATCAAAGGTAAGGGGAAGACCATACCATTATTACTAATGGGATGCAATAACTCATCAAGTTATCTCTAGGGTGATACGTTAATGATTCATCATGATTGCATAAAGGAATGCACTATATCTTAGTTAGAAATGGTTCATCGAATTATAATATAACTAAATGAAATAAGTGATGGTGTGAACCACAAAAGGAGTTTTCAAAAGAAAATTTGAACTTCATGATCATAATAAAACTCGAATTAGGATAGTTACGTTCATTAGTAACATAGATCACTAGATAATATTGAGCAATTGAAAGATTAACATCCTCTTATGTAAAGGATACCATGCCATATAGCAACGATTCCTTATGAAAAGGAACGATATCTCTTCATGATAACTATAAGAGATATAATTTATGACTGTGCTCAAGTGAAAAAAATAACAGTTAATCTTATAGAAACTAGGCCATGATGGTAAGACTCAATTAATCGTTGCCTTCGCCTTATATCATCAGTAGTACCGATTAAACATCGACTAAAACTTCTAAATAATCAACTATATCCATAAAGGAGGATAACAATATAACCATGCACCATAGGTACATAATCTTTAAATTAAGGATAAACACCTATAAATATGCCTCATCTCATCGGCATATACTAAATCCAACCCAATTCTATATATCATAAAACTCATCTAAAAGAAACTTATTAATTATTTTACCTTATCTCATCGGTATAAATATAAATACATCTCAATTCCATTACTAAAACTCATCTAAAAGAATTACCATAATTATACCTCATTTCATCAGTGTAATCATAAAAACGTCAAAAATCTATCTTGATAGCACCAAAAAAGATCAAAATGTCATATTCGAAATCACCATAAAACATAATATAAACTTGGCCTTTTTCTTACTCACGGCCTTATTCGAACATTATCATAAAAAAGGTGAATTTGAAACATCAAAACATAATAGAAAACTGCATGTGCTTAACATCTTGACTAGTAATACTATTATTCGGTACCATTCATCGTGATGACTTGGGGTCATAAAACATCATAATGTCCTGATCGTATTGATTGACTATAGTAGGAATAACATGATAACACCCAGTCACAAACCCCGAGTAATAACATCGTGATGATTGAAGGCTAGTAACAACATCGTAAAGATTGTGGTGACTCCAATCGTGTACTCGGTCTATAGTACTAGTAACATCTTGAATGTGTCTCATCCTCTTGGTTAGAAATCCATAAGGTGTCAATGTATGTCTCATACCATACGTTCGTACCTAACGATTTAATAGTCATTTGTCGATGCCACATCATAAAACATCATCAAATATACACCGCATCATCTCATGGTGAGTGTAAGGATACCAAACTCGTTTCATCTCTCTCTCTCTCTTTATTTTCGACATGTACTAAGGGCATCATAATTTGTCTCATCTCATCGAAAAGTAAAAATCCATCATAAACCTCAAAACATCATGAATGCATCAAAAAATGACTTGCCTTCTCTCATTGGCAAGTTTATATAACATCACGATGGTTATTGCTAACTATAATTCCAAATTGGAATATCTAACATCAAAATCGCCTCATTTCATCCGCCAGAATAAAATGCATCTTGATTAAGTTTATCATCGAATGTACTCAAAAGAGTAGTTTTCAAACCACTAGTCTTTGCCAAAATTTGGCATCCTCTAAAACATCTCAAAATATCGTTTCCAAATGGTTTTGATCGCACAAGTCCGATATTAAGCGATAAAGCAAAATCACATGTCTCATACCATGTATTTTTACTAAATCATTTAATTCTCATTCTTATACGCTGAAATTCATAAGAATAATCTGATATATATATAATTATTATATAGAGAAAATAGGATTTTCAAAATGATTTTAAGAAATATATATATAAGCTTTATCAAGAAAAACCCCTTTAGTTAAATAGATTATATATTTATAAATAACTTTAAAATATAAAATAATTGATTAAAATATTAAAATGACTTAAAAACATTTATTTTTCCAAACCATAATTATTAAGAATTCTCTAAAATTTAGTTAGAGTTAAAACCATTTCGAACCATCAAGAGTACTCAATATTGATATTAACCGATATTTAAATTTAAGTGGGATTTAAATCAAATTTAAATCCCAAATTTCTTCAAATCTAAGCTAGTCCATTGATGGACATCATTTCTATCTAATAACATCAAGTTCCTGAAAAGAACGTAACTGAAATTGTCGAATTTGGTAAAATATCATCAAAAATCCAGAAATTAAACATTATACTAATTTCAGCCCTGTTGTAAAGAATTTAAATTTTAACATAACAAACTTCAAAATCAGAAAAAACTAATTACATGATTTCTACTAAGTCTAAGATTTCCAAATATATAAAGATTATAAAAATCGGACTTAGTATGAAGGAGATATGATGTATACGATTCTTAGATTTTTAAATTCACCGTCGTTGTCCTTTATTCTCCAGACAACGACAAAGAAATATGGTTTCGATTATCTTAACCTCAGAATTTTACAAAACTCAAACGATAAATATTATAGTATATGATTCATGCTTTTTAGAACATCTAAGATTATCAAATTCGGCTTTAAAACGAAAAAGTTATAGTCGATTTCGTTTCAATTTCAACCATAGAGCAATTGTTTGTTTTGCTCTCGGGATAACAGTAGAAAACTTCAATTTTACCTAGCCAGCTTCAAAATTATGGAAAACTCAAACACACAAAACTTGTAGAACATGTTTTAAGCTTTTAGAAACATGAAAGGTTATCAATTCTGATCAAAAACGAGAAAGATATAGCTAAAACAATATCAGATTCAACTCAGTAAATTTCCGTTAAAGACAGAATTGCTCTTTTGCTTTCAAATTTGTTTTAGGTCAAACAAATGCCAAAATCTCTAAATGTGACCTTATCATTCTTCCTTTTAGGCCTTGATACTATCTAGGAATTCCACTGAAGGATTTTTCCTTTTTCAGATAGTAGAAATGACCAATAACCAGCCCAAGCAAAGAACCTAGCAAGACCTTGGTACTTGCCTGAATGGTTCCAACAGTATCTTAGGACTATGGAATATGTCCCTACTGCTAATCCTTCCCCGGCAGAACCATCTATTTTTGGGAACTTAGAAGGCAAATATATCGTGAACTTAGAAGGCAAGCTATTTTTGGGAACCGAGAGCTTCCTTGAAGCTAAAGCATGGATTACCGAGTGCGAAAGGATCTTTGAGGTTACCAGGTGGGATGATCATCTTAAGCGTAGAATAATGGCTTGGCATTTGTAGGGAGAGGCCCTTAAGTGGTAAAACATGATTTCGGAAGAGAATGTGGGTAGAGTGTTAACTTAGGCAGAGTTTAGGACCCACTTTGAGACTCATTTCTTACCTAATGCTGAGAAGAGCCTAAAAATGGAAAAGTTTATTCAGCTGAAGCAAGGAGAGTTAGGTCTGAGAGAGTACGTAGTGAGATTTATGGAACTATCCAAGTTTAAGAGAGGGTTGGCGGACACCCCAACGGATAAAGCCCTTGGGTTTATCAAAGGATTGAATTCTCCATTTATGGAAATGATTTTAGCCCAGGTGACGTTTGGAGCTACATTTGAATCCCTTGTTGAAATAGCTATTCTGTATACAGTTAAGGAGGTTAAGGAAGTTAGGAATGATAAAGGAGAAGTTACCTCTAACTTTGGGTAGAACAAAAAGAAAAGCTTTTGGCTTAAGAAGAAGGAAGGAAATAAATTTAAGAAGGAGGTCAAGACATATTTTAGGTGCCACTGAAAAGGGCATGAGGCGAAAGACTACAGAGTGAGCGTAGTAAAGCCAAAATTCAAAGGGAAATGCTTTAACTGTCATGATGATGAGCACTTGGCTAGAACTTCCCTAAACAGAAAGTAGTGCAGAGTGGAAAAAACTATGCCTTGGAGGTAGCAACAATTCGAAGTCAACCCCCAAGAGATCAAGGACAACCTGCGTTAGAAAGTATAATTTATACCCTAGGAATTTCATTGTGTACCCTATTTGATTTGGAAGCGACCCACTCCTTCATTACTAGAAAGATTACTGATTCTTTGAAACTTCCCTTATCCTTTAATAACCATCCGATAGAGGTGTCCAACCCTATATAAGATACTATGCAACATTCGTTCGTGTGTAAAGATCTAGTATTAGACATCGGTGATGTCGACTTCTTTTGTGTTGCATATGTACTTGAGTTCGAGGGATATGGTCTCATTCTAGAAATGGACTAGCTATCATTTTATGGAGTCGTCCTTTACTACGACAAGAGAGTCGCTTGTTTGGGAAGATATGGAGGTTGCAGCTTAGAGATACCTTATAGGACTGGGGAATAGGGATTCGACCTTATTTTCCGCATTATCTGATTTAGAAGGACCATCTTCAGTGTCAATTGTTTGTGAGTTCCTAAATGTATTTGAGGAAGTCATAAGACTCCCACCCCATAGAGAAATATCGTTTAGGATAGACCTCGAAAATGATGTGAGGCCTGTAGCATTGCCTTTAAAGCATATGGCTCCTAAGGAAAGGAGAGAGCTAGATAGACAAATATCTAAGTTATTGCAGAAAGGGTTTATTAGGAGAAGTACGTCTAAGTGGGGATGCACCAGTTGTGTTTGCCACAAAATATGATAGATCTTTAAGGTTATGTGCGGATTATAGGGAGCCAAATAAACTGACTAAGAAGAATAGATACCCCTTACTGACGATTGATGATTTGTTTAACCATTTGGGAAGTGCCCATATATTTTCTCAGTTAGATTTGGCACTAGATTTCACCAGTTGAGGATTTCGGATGATAGTAAGCCTAAGACAGTCTTTAGGACACCAGATGGATTGTTCGAGTGGGAAGTTATGCCTTTTGGATTGACTAATGCCCCACTTTTTTTGTTGACCTTATGAGTGGAGTATTTAGGGGCTTACTCAATAAGCTAGTTGTGGTGTTCATAAATGATATTCTTATTTTCTCCGAGGACTTTAAGGAGCATAAAAACCACTTAATAAAAGCCCTAAGGATCTTGATGGAAAGCAGCTTAAGGCCAAATTCTCGAATTTTCACTTTTGGAAGAGAAAAGTCAAGTTTCTAAGGCATACTGTTTCGAGAAAAGGACTAGCGGTAAACCCCGCTAAGGTAGAGGCCATCCAAGAATGGAGTATACCTCGCAATTCGACAAAGGTTAGGAGTTTCCTAGGGTTAGCACGCGACTACTGGAAATTAATTTAGGACTTCGCAAAGATTGCAACCTCTCTAACCCAATTGAAGAAAAAGGATTATAAGTTTGTATGGACTGAGAAGTGTGGTACTGCTTTTGAGAGGTTGAAGGAATCTATCACAAATGCACCTATTATTGTTATTCTGGATGGACCAAAGATGTTTACAGTCTTTACCGATGCTTTTGGGATGGGCTTAGGAGCGGTAATTTTGCAGGAATGAATGGTAGTTGCGTACGCAAGTAGACAACTCAAGGACCATGAGACAAGGTACCCCAACCATGACTTAGAGTTAGCAGTTGTAGTTTTTTCCCTAAAGATGTGGGGACATTATCTTTGAGGAGAGAAGTTTTAGTTATTCACCGACCATAAGTCTCTTAGATATTTGTTTTCTTAATGAGATCTGAACGCTTTTATTCGAAGGCATGCTACCCTTTGTTCGATCACCTAGTGGAGGCAACTAGAGTTTTTTTCCAGTTTTAATTTACATCCACCATTTGAGCAACCAAAGGATTTCTTGGAGTGATTGAGGTTAGACCAGTCTTGATAGAACGTTTTAAGATTGAACAAGACCGTGACGATGAGTTGAGGTCACTAAAGGAAAAGATTTCTAAGGGTGAATCTTTTTCTCATTCAGATAGATCTTCTATTCATAGTAGTGGTAGTTTAAGGAGAGATGACCATTTGTATCCCTAAGTGTAACAACCTGAAATTTCGGGCAGTAAATATTTAAATATCGAAGTTATTTAAATATTTAAAACTTGGATTTAATGGTTTCATAACTTGATTAAATCCCTTTATAAATAATAATTAATGAAAAGAAAACATATTGTTGAGTTTTTGTTACAAAGATAAGTAGTTCAAAGAAATATTGACAATGTGACCGAAAACAGTTTTGTCGATAAACGATGTTTTACTTGTTAAAAGTTGTTAAAATATCATGTGCATATATTGAGTATAAGACCATATATATATATATGTACATAGCATATAAATAAAAGTGAAAATGCTATATGTGTACATATTCTAGAATATGCAAATGGCTTTAAATGATAGGGACACGTGTTATCAAAAGAATGGTACACATGTCTTGTAAGTAAATAAGGTTAAGACACATACACACATTAGGTGTCCATGTGTAGAATAATCTTAATACACCTAAGTAGACATGTGTCTTCATCCTAAAGCTTGCATGAAGATAAGGAGGACAAGTGTCCAAAATAAAATTACTAAACTAGCCTTGAAAACTACTATATACAGGGCGGAAAGGTTCATTTCATTTCATGGATTTACAAATGAAAAACAAAATTAAGATAAAGAGCAGAAGTTTTGGAGAAGCCTAGAGAATAAATACAAGATCAAGGAACAATTACAAGGTGAGAAAAAATATTTATATTCATTTCATATTTTGAAGAAAAGTTGAGAAATTTATGAATGAATGATTGGACTTGAAATCCTGAAAATGATGTTCGGTATTTTGGGCATAACTTTTGCAATTCTTAATGAAATTTCGACTTCTCTATCAATTTAGAAAGATAATTCAAAGATCTACAACTTTGTCCTCGTCCACAATTTTCTATTTAGCCGTTTGCATATCTGAAAACTAGTGGCAAGGTCAGGTAAAAATCAGCCCGAAATGGACATGTTAAAAATGCCTCACGATATTTGATTTTATATATTAAATTGATAAATGATTTTGAGTTTTATTTTGACGATAATTAAGTAGACAAAGAGAGCTTCTTACTGTAGAAAATTTGGAATCAAAAACTATTTTTATCATAGAGAAATAGCGTCATATATTGCTCAAAAATAGGCCAAAATTCTGAGTTTCAGAACTTTTAGTAGCATTTTAAAATTCTATATTTTCTCTGAGTTACTTGTGAAGCATATTAAGCTACACAAAACTTCTCATAGCGTCGCAGAAATGCTATAGTAAGCTATTTTAAATCTAAAATCATTATAAACCATCCAGAACTTGTCATAGCATTTCTGGAAGCGCTGTCTTTTTCTGAGATGACTATGAAGTATTTTAAAACAAACAAAACTTTTCATAGCATGACTGAAACACTATTATAAATGTTTCGAGTATAAAACCAATAATAAACTTTTGATGTGACATTTGATTTAACATTTAATAATAGTAAATGTTTGATGTGACGTTTGATTTGATATTTAATAATAATAAATGTTTGATGTGACGTTTGATTAGAGATTTAATAATAAATGTTTGATGTGACGTTTGATTTGACATTTAATAATAATAAATATTTGATGTGACGTTTGATTTGACATTTTATAATAATAAATGTTTGATGTGATCTTTGATTTGACATTTAATTATAATAAATGTTTAATGTGAAGTTTGGTTTGACGTTTAATAACAATAAATGTTTGATGTTACATTTGATTTGACATTTGATTTGACATCTGGAGAAATTACTAAATTAGCCTTAAGAAATCCTATAAATAGGATGGAAAACTTCATTTGTTTTCCATACTTGAAAATGAAAAGAAAATGGAATATAACTAAGTGAAGTTTAGTGGGAGTAAAGAAGACAAAGTACAAGGAAAAAGAATAACTTAAAGAGAGTCAAAATATGTCAATATAAAGAGCAATTTGTAAGTTGATAGGAGCTTTGCGATGATTCGAGGAAAACATTTGAATGCTCTGAGGAAGTGGTAAGAACTATATCTTGTTCTACAAGGTTTTTACATGAAGTTAGTAAGTAGTATTGTGAGTATACTTATCATCTAAATGATTTCCTAGTTTCTTATGCTCTACTTTAATGTTAAACATGACTTCATTATATTATATTAGTAGCGATCATTGCTTTAGCGAGAAATCGACATATACGAGTGATGCTTGAGGACATTCATGATTGAGTAAGAACTTATTATAGAAATATAAAGGTAGTTTAAGAATTGTTGATGATTAGTATTTATAATAAAAGATGTTTATTTTTTTTGAAGTTCTATAAGAGATATATAGATGCCTTTCAAAATAAAAAATTGGAATGTCCTAGGGTGACAGAGAGGATAGTGTCTAGGCTTGGGTTTGGAAAATATAGTTTCCTACTCTCCCTAACTAATCCGATGGAAGGAATGGTTAATTTAAAATTTTATTTGAAATTATTTTGAAAAGTAATTTAAGATTAATTTTGAAAATCTCTACATGATATAAAGAGTATTTTGAAAATAAATGTTTTGTAAAGAAGAACTACGTTGGCTTGATCTTATATCTAATTGCTTACGCAATTAGATAAAGGTACGTAGGCAGTCACAAGGGATAGTGATGCAACTGCTTTATTAGTAAAAATATTTTTTGTTGTTATTACATTTGTGTTGGTGCATCTTTCATATTTTATCATTTAAGTTATATTGTTGTTTTATCAAGAAAAGAAATAAAGTTAAATTTTAAACCCAAAATAATTTAGAGGGTCTATATAAGCATATAATGGCTACCAAAGGTATTTTAAACGTAGCAGAGGATAAAAAAAATTCGGTCAAAATAGAGCTATCATAAAACAGTAATTCGTATATTTGAGTTATAAACTTTAAACGCTTATAACTTTTGCAATCTAAATCGGATTTTAACCAAACGAAGAGCGTTTGATTATTATTGACAAGAGCTTTCAAATGAGTGAAAGTAGGTTTCAATTTTCAAGTTATGTTTCAAACTGTTTCAGTGAAGAACGTTGTAAGTGCAATTATCGACCGTAACCATAAATAGCCATTTTTAATTTTTTAAAATAAGGAAATAATTTGTAAAATTATTACAAATTATGTAAGAGCGTTTTGAATAGGAAAGTTTTAAGTTTTGACTGGTTGGAAATTCTGGGGCGTTACACTAAGTGTAAAAACCTTAGGAAGGAGATTCTTGGGGAGTTTCGTAGGTTTAGGATGACCATACATCCTGAAGAAGACAAAATGTTTAGGATATGAGAATAGTTTTTTATTAGGAAGGAACGAAGCAGGACATTGCGAAATTTGTTGCTAGATGTTTGACTTGTCAAAAAGTCAAGGCTGAGCAAGGTAAGCCTGGAGGATCGTTATTGTTGACACCGAGTTTTGGCGTCGACATCCGAGAGTCCCAAAAATTTGAAACTTAAATGTCCAGAGCACAGAATTATAAGAAATGCAGTAATAACTTGTAGGAAAGTAAAGGATATAGTTATTTATAGTGGTTCGCCCCGTCGAGGCCTACATCCACTTTGAAGGTTGTACTGATTTTATTCCATTACAACAAAGTACAATAAGACTCTATTATAAGAAGTCATAATGATTAACAATATCCTATTAGTCCTTGTTGTCGAGCTTCCTTGATGAGCGGGAGTAGTCGATGAGTTGCCGATGTTGTAATGTAGCCGAGGGATACGAGGGAGCTAAGTCAAGGTCGAGGGATCCGAGGGAGCGGAGTCAAGGCCGAGTGGGGCGGAGTCGAGGCCGAGTGAAGTGGAGTCGAGACCGAGTGAAGCGGAGTCGAGACCGAGGGAAGCGGAGTCGAGGCCAAGTGAAGCAGAGTCGAGACCGAGGGAAGTAGAGTCGAGACCGAGGGAAGTAGAGTCGAGACTGAGGGAAGCAGAGTCGAGGCTCGAGGTCTGAGGTTCGACGTCCGAGGTTTAGGGTTCGAGGTGGGGGAGCTGAGGCCTTCTTCTTCTTCATTGAGTGTAAGAGGAATTGACTTGGTCGGCAATGTCTGAGTGATCCGGAAATATCCAAAGGTAGTATGAAGGTCCTTGATGATGTTCGGAAGAAGATGTGAAGCGCGTATGCAATGTTCTAGTGACCCATGCCATGTCCAATGGCCATGGAGAAGAATATGATGATCATTAATGGTGTTTTAGAGCTTCATGAAGTCCAAAGGCGGCTTGATTTCCAAAAGCATGCTTGAACCTTCATGAGTATGCTAATGGGTCTAAGCATATTCATCTTTTCCCTTGTATGATGAAGGGAGGTGCCTAGGAGGCCTTGGGGAAGAAGATGGAAGCCATTAAATCTTGGGAGAGAGCCTATACCAACCACTTTCATGTAAGAAGTGAGGGGGTATTTATAGTGGAGTGGTTAGGTGGGAGTAGGTAGGAGTAGGGGACCACAATAGTACTTTTTGGATCCCAAAGCTTACCCCTCCAGAAATTCGGATCCCCCTATTATGCCCAAGAAATTCATACCCCATGCTAGGGGTACGAAATTCGTACCCCGTGGGGTATGAAGTTCGTATCCAGTGGGGTACAAAATTCGTACCCCATGGGGTACGACTTTATGCCGGTTGGGCACGGGGGAATTTGGAAGAGAGGGGTACGACTACGTGGATGTGGCCTAGTTTTGAGGGATACGAAGATCACGAAATTTGTTGGTCGAGCCTTGACTTTGAGTCGATCCGGTGATTCTGGGTAATACACCTGTTCGAGGAAATCAAGTGAACCGGGCGTTATGCCCGGACCCGCTGACGGCTCGCCTTTGGCTCGACATGGATGGATACTGGTGGATGTCGCATCCAAGGGATGCGACATTCTGCCAGTGGCTCGACTCGAGTCTTTCGGTGCTAGCCCCTTGATGATGTTAGCAACACTCCTGGGCTGTAGTATCACGTGATACGTTGAGTTGAGCGTGTCTTTTGTACTTTTGGGAACCAGACCAAAAAGCCGGTTAGCATTTTTCCCCTCAAAGTATGTCTTGTGTTAACGAGACATGCTTTGAAGTAAGACAAGTCTAGTGATGGACGGAAAGATCTCCATGCCATGCTTAGTGATTGGTCGTGACCTTCCCCTTGAGTTGTATGCCGAGAGTGCGCTACTTTGGGGCGGTTGAGACGCCTTGTAAAAATTTGTTGGTATGAGTTTAGGATTCCGGCATTGTTAAGAGCTTTGACTCGCTTGAGTCTTGCCGCTTGGGTTGGAACCTGTCCAAGGCATTTAATTTCCGTGGGTTAAGGAGATTAGACGTTATTCGCTGACTCCCTATTGCACCAAAGTGCAAACAGTTGGTCGTCGGGTCAGAATCACATATGCACTCACACATTTTCATGTGGTATTGCGCGATCCGATCAGAGTTGGAATAGGTAACATGAAAGTGAATTGTATGCCATGGTCTTCTAATCGCGCAATTTAGCTTTCGAAGTGTTTTCAGATCGAGAGCCTGTCATTTGGCATGTGTACTTGAATCATTAAGGCTTTTGAGCATGCATTAGGTCGATGAATCAAGATGGTCTGCTCGATTAAGACTTCGAAAGCGTGTATGTGTGGTTATTGTCGTGGCTTGGGCGCGCGATCGCCCTATGTGGTTATCGAAACATCATTGGAATGGAGCTTGATTGTTTGGAGTATCCCGCCAAGTCACTTGGATTTGTGAGCCCAAAATCGTTCAACGATCCAAGCTGGTCCCAACGATCAAAGTTTCGGTAACTCGTATATGCGAAGGCCGTCGTAAGGAAAATATTCGGCATATATCATGGCACATAATCGCGTAGATTTTCCTTTGGGGCGAGGTCGGACCCAAATGTCAAGCGCATTCACTTTGATGGTTGGACATTTGATGAGTTCATGAGTGCTCACTGAACCATGATTGATTTGGTAGCTGGGGCTTCAAAGACAAGTGAATGTGACCATATCTTGATGTACAATCCCAAATTCCAATTCTGGAACGTTCATTTGGAGCATGCCAATCCCCTAATTGTACTTACTTCCATTCTTCTCTTCTCCAGACAGAAAATCAGCTTAAGGCATGGAGGATACAAAACACTGCTTTTGTACTTTGGGTGTTTGAGTTGTTTTTACATTTTCAGGAGAAGGGAATAGAGATATGGAAAATGAGAGGGCTTTCGGGATTAGCATTCAAGAACATGGAGCACTGGATTTTGGGAAACGGAAGTAGGAGTTCTGAGAAAAGTCGCCAAGTATGCTTGGATACGGGATTGGACTTCGTATCCCGGACACTTAATAAACCTTCCTGCTTTATCAAGGGGCTGAATTCGGTTTGAGGGACACGATAACCTAGCAAGTGCATGGGAGCACGACGCATAACTTCGCACTCCAATGGCTTCGCTGATCCTTGGCTTCGAGCTTGAGCTAGTGAACCTGAACCTTTGCATGGCATCGGATGATCAGATAATGATTGGTGAGTTGTAGTCTTGTGATGTGGTTCTCGATGAATGGACTTGCTTGGACTGGCAGCTCGAATGTGTATGTAGGATGTGGACACATTGTTGAGCTATTAATTTTAGGATCTGATCCATGACCCGACGACGATGCAATCGCATTTCGAAGGAGGAGAAGTTGTGGATGGCTAAAGTGCTTAGGTGATGGGCATAGCTAATGCGAGTGTGCAAACAATGCAAGTTATGGTGGAAGATTAGGAAGCCTGGCTTGTGGAAAAGTCTGAGGAGCCGGAGCAGAAGAGGAACGTGATGAGGCTGCCATATAAAAGGCATAGGCCAAGGCTAGATAGGATTCCGAGGAGAAACCTGCTGCTGTGGTGGCGAAGAAGTAGGTCGATACCGAGGTAGAGAAGGAGAGGCCCGCTGTAGAGGCCATAAAAAGGGAAGCCGTCGATGGTGCCCGCCAAAGGGGCTGAGGAGACCTTGAGTAAACACTAAGCGGATGAAGTTGTGCGATTCCAGGCCAGGGAGATAGCTGATCAGTAGGCCACCAAAGACGCCAAGAAGAAAGCGGGGTTGGATGCCAAGAAGCCTCAGGGAGAGACTGGGGTTGTCTTGTCCCTTGATTCTTTCATCGTCCGTAAGATGCTGCAATATATTGCCTTCGGGGAGGTTACAATGATAACAAGAGGAGAAGATGATGGCGGGAGGCACACATCGGTGTCTTATAAGTCTGTTACTCCTATGATGAGCAGAGAAGGAGAAAGCGGAAGCGACTATGGAAGGAAGGGGCCCATCACTGGTGGTGACCCGCCTGGTGCCGAACCTGTATAGAAAAAGAAATGAAGGGAGAATAATGAGTAGCATCAGTAATTATTATAGAAGTTATAGATACTTTGGGTTAGGTAGACCGATAGTATATGCAAGTGTGGCCCTCGTATTTGGTCCTTAAAGACATGGTGTGGTTTTCATGTACACCTTGTCACTAGAAACAAAAGATATTAGACATGTAGTTTGTTTGGTTTTTTTTTGTGTGAAAGGAAATATTAATTAGTAAAATCACATTTCATGTTAAGTGTTCAAATGTTCGTCTTATGTTTTTCAACGTCCTGTACTTGCACAAGCGTACTTATTATTACACCAATAGAAATGCGATAAGTGATCTCGCTCTGGGTCATTTCCAGTTGTATGGAGATCGAGCCCTGGTAGCGTTCGTGGGGGGTCTCCCTCAGCTCAGGAATCCCACGGAACACCATGAACCAGGCCAGTCGCCTTCTGCCTTAGGATGCCCGGAGCTTGTCCCAAGTAGAGTGAAGGAGTTGGATGTTGTGATTCATCCGATGTTTGGCTCTTCCGTCATTCATTCGGGTTAAGAGCATGTGCGTCGTTTATTCGCCTGAGTATGCCCGGATCTTCAGCCCGTAGGGTCTGATCATGGCCGATGGGCTACCCCCAAGCCCTAGGGCTTAAGGGAGGAAAAACGATTTAAGCTCGGTCTCGATGCTGCGCCAAGATTTGACAGACGCCCGGAGCCATATAAGATGCCGATATCACATTAGGTTGGCTGGTGGGTTGCCCCAAGTTCAAGGACTTGAGAGCGGAACGATTTATACTCGGTCTCGATGCTGGGCCGAGATTCGAGCTAGAGGTTATTTATACTCGGTCGCGTCGCGGGCCAGGGACTCGAGTAGCGACGCCTGCTCCCGTGCTCTGGGTGTCGATCAGTTCCAGTGGTGTTAGTCCTCGATGTTGGTTCGAGTTCGGTTGGCGGCATCGGCTCCCGTGCCCGGGGTGCCGATGTGGCGATCGAGCGTGCCTCTGGTAGAGCTTCTGGTCGTGCCTCCAGTTAACTAGAGGGTTGTTAGAGCTCAGAAGGAGGAAGATGGTTACGACGTGGCGAATACGAGGCAATTTTCCGAGGAGAGGGTTCGCTTTCCATTCCCACCTTGCCTCAGATGAGGGACGTTAAAGGGGTAATAAGCCACGAGCCAACACCTTTGAAGATGACCTCAGGGATCCTCACATCATAGGGGGCAGATGCAGGACTAGATGACGACTGACATCCTCGTTCCTACTTGAGAGTGTGTCTCCGGTAGTACTCTCGGCGCCCCCCCAGATTGCCAGAGTATTAGTTGGAGGAGGATGGCTTCAACACAACGGTGAGGAGGTGTCTTGGAGAAGAGGTATTGTTTTTTGTTTCGTATTTCGCTTCCAATGAAGGAGGCAGAGGTAGGAATGAGTTGCAAACCGGTATCTCCGATGAAAACCTAAAGTTCACTGCGCCATGGAAGTTGTGGTCCTTGGTGCTCGGGTACCATGAATCGGTGTTGCACTAAGGATTCGGTTGAAGTAACACTCTCGAGAGACTTGAGTCAGGTAGAGTTCGGCAGCGTCTTTGGTTCGACATGTATTGCCTGGATCCAGACCCTTTAGGTTGGATGGAGCCGAGTTGGCGGTCGATGTCACGCTTATTCGGCAGACGGGCTACTCCAAGTCTGGAGATTTAGGAACGGGGTTGTTATGGTTGGCCTCGTCGTTGATTCAAGGCTTAAGCCAGGGGACCAGTTCCCGGGCCTGAGATGTTGATCTAGTATATCGCGCTCTTGTAGATGAATCAGTTGTAACAGTTGACTCTAAGTCAAACCTAAGCCATCTGGTAGGGCTATAACACTTGAGATTTCATAATAACTGGATTGGATAAAAGGAAACCCATACGAGATGAATTGTGAGGTATGGCTGCTCGTTGGCGCTACGGTCCTGATAAGCCGAGAAGATGACCTTGAGTGATTTAGTTGTCGGTCGATGTCCAGATTAGTTGGAATCTTCGGTGAGCATTGAGTAGCTCGGGGATTCAATGCGGTGGATCCTGTCGATGCTGCTCGAGGTGACCCTTGCGGATGTGTAACGACCCGCATTCTACGCATCGGAGGATCGTTGAATAATTATTTCATTTTCATACGAAGTCGTATGGTCATGTAACTTTGGGGAACGACTATTGGGGTCATTTCCCATATTCAAGATTTTTGCCAATTTTTAAATGATCGTTTTGCCCCTGGCGAATCTTGTTTCGCCTATATCTTTTGATTGGTAAGGAGTTTTGACTTGAAACCACTTCCATTAGATTCGGATGATGGTTTACCTTTCCGTAAAGTGGCCACATTAATCAAACGGACTTACCGTTTGGGAGATATGGCTGAATTAAGGTTTAGAAGGTGAAAAGCAGCTTAACCGGGCCAAATAGGGTGATTAGCAGCTAGGCCTATTGGGGGATTTCGGGATTAGGGGTATTTAAGGACTGAAAGGGACTAGAGAAACCCTTCTTTGTCATTTTTGCAACTGCCACTTTCATTCCTTCAACCCTAGTAATAGCTTCTACCTTCTAAAAACACCTCTAATCACCTTCTAATCAAGGATTAAGCTAATCAACATCAAATCAAGTTAAAATAGTATCAAATCAGAGTTGGAACTGCTGTGTTGCATAGAGATTCGACCCAAATCGGAGATATTTTCAGATCTAAGATTAATTTGTGGCTAAGGTGAGTGATTTGCATTGTTTTTCACTAATTAGGGGGTGATTAGTGTTAATTAGCTAAATTATAACTCATAAAAATTTGGAAAAATATTTAGAAATTCCAAAATATTATTTTATACTTCTGTTAGAAATTAGGGTTAATTTGGACATGTTTTGCTAATCGTAAGGTTAAATCATGATTAAGGAGATTAAGGGGAAAATCATAGTTTTGGGTATGTTTGATCCATATTTGCATGTTAAATTGTTGTTTTGGTGTTTATGGTTTATTATATATGTTGCTATTACTGTTAGGAATGATTTGTGATTGCATAGGAAAGATAGATTGGTCGAAAACGCCGTCATCAGGCGTAGATTGCTTGCTGGAAAAAGTTACAGGAAATTGGTCATTCCCGTTCGTGACGCACCTGTCCCTCACGACCCGACCCCTAGGATCGTGCAGCACCCTCACACCCAGACTCCTAGGATGGCGAAGTATCCTCACACCCCGACCTTTAGGATCGTGCAACACCCTCACACCCCGAACCCTAGGATGATGAAGTATCCTCACGACCCAACCCCTAGGATCGTGCAGCACCCTCATACCGCGACCGTGAGGAAGATGGCGAACCCTCACACCCCGACCATGAGGAATAGAGCGAACCCTAGGAGGTCGACCCCTAGAATGGTGAGCCAAAAGACCACGACCAAGATAAGGATCACGAGTGGGTCCCACGACCCGAAGGTGGTCCATGATCCGACCACGTGTCACGAACTGGAGCAGACCACGAATCGAGCCTTGGTGTCATGAGTCACGAGCGGAAGGAGGAACCACGAGATGTACTTGGGGCGAACCATAAGCCGAGGAAGCTAATCACGAATCGGAGCTTCGAAGCACCACGAGTCGATATGGAGGATCACGAACTGAACTGAAGGACGAACGGGGATGATGACCAAAACCCGAGATGCAAAAGTAGTTCAAATGAGAGGTTATTACTTAGGATCCCAAAGGAGACCAACGAGTTAACTTCATGAGTTGGACTTTGTTGTGGGACGTGTGCAAAGGGGTTATCGATATCCATAACTTTAGTTCACCATTGAGAGATGGATTAGTGGCTATGGATCAGTGCAATGGAGTCATTGTGACCCCATGGAGCAAAGTGATCGTAGCAAAGGAGTGGGTGATTGGGTGGTGGATATCGTATGCTTTACGCACTGAATGAGAGATGTGAGGATGATTGCTATGTTTGATGTTTGCTGTCACCATGACATGCACACCCCCATGTTACTTTTAAACTTTATGTTAGTATTACCTTAGAGTTCTGTACATCTTGTTGTGCTAACTCTTTGGTTGCAGGTCCAGGTTCATGTATGATTGGATTATACCTGTTATTGTTCTGTTTTGTTGCTTATCGCTCATACCAGACTTTTATCTAACCCAGAGTTTTATGTCTCTCCTTATTACTCTGGGTGCTCCTAAACGAGCAGACTAGAAACAGGTTAGGTGGTATGCACGAGTTGCTATCCGGAGACGAGCAGGAGGCTTCTACGTATTATTTACATATAACTCTGTGTGTTGTTGTTGGTCACTATTTTGGGCATTAGTAGTGTACCTTTCCTTTCTTTCTTTAGAGACAGTATTTTTAAAGTTGTAATAATGGTTTGGTTCATAAGCTGTATTTTGGATTCCGCTGTTATGATGGTTATGGTTTAGTTTTCAGCTTATGCACTGTCTCGCCTGTTCTACGTCAAAGTTATGTTATTATTATATTTTATTCCATACACTGTGAGAGATACTACAGGTTCCTTGTTAGTCCACTCTTATGTTTCTTTTCTTCTGACGACCGTCTCGTGCTGGTTGGACATCGGCACAGCGCGTTTCTTTGGAAATGCCAGCTGGTGTGGGGCGGGCCGTCACATTTGGTATCAGAGCTCTAGGTTGAGTAGTTAACCTAGGGAAAGACACCCGGGAGAGATAATACGTATATGAGAGCGCGTATTTGTGATATTTTGGTTTTCAAAAGCTATATATATACTATTAGTATAACTAAGGATGGAGTCGTACTGCACCGGCACCACTGAAGAGATAGTTAATCGTTTTCTCCTTACAGATTGAACAATGAGTCGACTTGCAAGGAGTACAGGTTCAGGAACAAACAATAGGGATGCTCCTGATATGAGGACGATGTTAACTACCTTCATGCGAGAGATGCTTAGGGATGCTCAGGGAGCAGTTCCTAACGCTGCTAACGGTGGTGGTGCAGTAGTGCAGGCGCCTAGGGCCGATTTCGCCAAGCTTAACAAGGATTATACTAGTCTTGGCGGGAAGCCGTTCCATGGAACGGAGTCGGCTACGGATGTTCAAGATTGGTTGGATAGCTGTGAGCGCATCTTCGAGGACCTGGGAATCGATGATGCCATAAAGAGAAAGTTAGCATCGCGTCAGCTTCAAGGACGAGCTATGAATTGGTGGAATGCTATTAAAGTAGCTACTCCTGAAGATCAAGTTACTTGGAATCAGTTTATGGGTCGTTTCAGTGAAAAGTTCATTCAAGTTGCTCACAAATATGAATTGTTTAGGAAATTTTTTGAGCTTAAGCAGAATGGTAGGGCAGTCTCGGAATATATTGCTGAGTTCGATACTTTATCGAAGTATGGATTACCTCTTATCGACACTGCCGAGAAGAAGAATGAGAAGTCATAACCAGCTTATATGAGTACTTAGGGGAAAGGCTGATAAACCACATCGACGAGACGTTCGAGTCTATAGTGGGGAAAGCATTGAGATCAGAGAGTCTTTACCCTAAGTCAAAGGCCGATGTTGCTATTGCATCTGTAGAGGAACCAAGCCGCAAGCAAGCGGTGGAGGTAAGAAGGAGTCTCAGAATAAGAGAAAACATAATCAGACCAAGGGTGGTCAAAAAAAGAAGGACAAGAAAGTTAAAGAGTGCTTTAGTTGTGGCAAGAAGGGCCACTATGATAGAGATTGTCAGGAAAATCCTAGGGAAAGGAAGTGCTTCAATTGCGGCCAAGTGGGACATCACAAGGATAAATGTCCACAATCTCCTAAAGAGAAGCAGATCATGGAAGCATATGCTATCAATGTTGTTCCTTCTTCGTCGAATGCCTCAACTGCGGCGGAGAAGGGAAAGGGCATCATTATTCGAGGTATGCTTTTTGTATATGATGTTTCTGTTCGAGTTTTGTTTGATATCGAAGCTTCCCATTCCTTCGTATCTAGTGACCTGGTAGATAGGTTGGAATTGGAACTCGAGATTGTCGACAGACCTTCAGTTGTGACGAACCCGATCGGTGGTTCGACTAGCCTTTGCATGATTTGTTGTAATGTTGTCTTATTGAGTCGTGGATGTATGTTTGCTTGTGGTTGCTTAGTTGCTTTGTTAGTATCATCTCATGTAGATTGTCTGAATTCGAAGGAGATGTTCCTTGAGTGCTTGTCTGATATTGGTTTAGGCCTTTGGGGCTTGTGCATGGGGAATATCGAGTTCGACTAGGATGGTTTGCGTGAGATATAAATGCTTGTTGTGATTTCCATTGAATGATATCTCGGCTTACTCGAGGAGTGATGTGCAGCCATGACATGATAAGACTGTTCAATGGTATGGAGTGCCGCGAGTTGGATTTGATAGGGCGATGAGACGACTCGAGTGGGACTTGAGAAAGTTGCAAAGTAATGAATTGTTTAGGTCCTGATGTTGATGTTCTCGTTGGTTCAAGGATGGTAGAATTTTGAAGGGATAAGATGTTCTTGTTGATCGTGGAGATACAACGAAGGTTAGGACGATTCTAGTTGGACTTGAACTCATAAAGGAAAAATGGTTGTTCGTTGATCTTGGAGATGCAACGAATAGGGAGACGACTCATGTTGGACTTGAGTTTGTGCTCGAGTCTGTGGATAATGGATACTTGAGACTGGGTCTAAGTATGTGGGTAGCTCTTCTGATGAGAGTACCAAGAAATCGTCGATACTTAGAGTGTTCTAGGCGTACTCGAAGCAGGGGTATCTGGGGACGCCCATTACCTTGGATCCATTGGACATGATCTAGTTATCCTTGGAGGATAAACGTACGTTGGACGTACAGTACTCCGTATGGATGTGGGGCTTCCATTAGCCTTGGGATTGGTTGGACTAGTCAAGTAGGAATCGACGTATGTATGGAGGCGGGGCTTCCATTAGCCTTGGGATTGGTTGGACTAGTCAAGTAGGTATCGATGTATGTATGGCCTTGGCACGTGATAGATATGACATGTTTGATGGATGTTATGGTTGTTATGTTTGTTCCTATTTTTATTCCCTTGAGTAGACTATCACTTGTAGGATTCTGGTAATAGTGAACGAAGAGATGACGGCATACACGGACGCCTGTGCTACCGGACTAGGTGCGGTAGGTGATGCATCGAATAGGAGACATGACAGTTTAGATGATATGTTTCTTGAATGGAAGCAACTGGAGTATATCGTGGGATATGATCTCAGACGTAAGTATGGATTGGATCCAGAAATGTTAGCAAGTTTGATAGTTAGACCGACTTTGATTGAGCGGACTGATTCCAGTCAGAGGAACGATCCTAACCTATTGGAAATCATCTCCAAGGTAGAAGCGGATATCGATAGCAAGGAGATGAGCAAGTATGGACTTGATAAAGAAGGATGGCTTTGAAAGAATGGGAGACTGGTTGTACCCAATGTTAATGGATTGAGAGATGAAGTACACGAATTGCCAGTTTGAGCAAAAGGAGCCTAGTGGTTGTTACAACCGTTGGAAATTCTTGAATGGAAATGGGAACAAGTCTCAATGGATTTCATTGACGGTTTACCAAGGATTAGATTGGATCATGATAGTATTTGGGTGAACTGCGTATTAGAGGATCTCTTGAGGGATTGTATATTAGATTTTGGTGGGACATAGGATGACCATTTGCATCTAGTCGAGCTTGCATATGATAACAGTTATCAATCCAGTATTGGTATGACTCCATTTGAAGCTTCGTATGGAAGACCGTGCAACTCACCATCGTGTTGGTTAGAGACCGGTGAGAAATACGTGCTTGGACCAGAAGTAATAAGAGAAACTTCCGACAAGATCAAGGTTATTCGACAGCGAATGAAGGCCGCTCAAGATAGACAAAAGAGTTATGCTGATAGGAGACGAAGAGAATTGAAATTCTCCGTTGGTGACCTGGTATTTGTCAAGATTTCTCCATTAAAAAGCGTGATTCGATTTGGTAGGGAAGGCAAGTTAGCACCAAGATTTGTTGGTCCATTCCCAGTTCTCGAACAAGTTGGGAATTTGGCATATAAAGTTGAGTTGCCTGACAAGATGGCTGGATTTCACAACGTATTTCATGTTTCCCAGTTAAGGAAGTTTGTGTACAACCCTAATGTGACTATTTCACCAGACCAGTTAGATGATATCGAGGTAGAACCCGAGGTGGTTGGGAATTGCCGACCAATGCATATTGTTGAGTACGATACGAAGCAGCTTCGGAGAAAGACGGTGAAACTAGTCAAAGTCCAGTGGGGTGAGAATGAGAAATGTTGTACTTGGGGAACAGAGGAGAACATAAGGAAGATGTATCCAGAACTCTTTGCCCGATAAGATTTTAATAGCAATAGTTACTCCCTTGTTAGTAAACAGCATGCTAGGATAGGCTTGTTGTATTGTTATGTATGTTTTATTGTTGCCAATGATTGATAGGCATGTGGGATCCTTTGTATGTTTTAGTTAAGGAATTTCGGGGGCGAAATTTCTTAAGGCTGGAGAATGTAACGACCCGCATTCTACGCATCGGAGGATCGTAGAATATTTATTTCATTTTCATACGAAGTCATATGGTCAGTAACTTTGGGGAACGACTATTGGGGTCATTTCCCATATTCACGATTTTTGCCAATTTTTAAATGACCATTTTGCCCCTTGTGAATCTTGTTTCGCATATAACTTTTGATTGGTAAGGAGTTTTGACCTGAAACCATTTCCATTAGATCCGAATGATGGTTTACCTTTCCGTAGAGTGGTCACATTAATCAAACGGACTTATTGTTTGGGAGATATGGCTGAATTAAGGTTTAGAAGGTGAAAAACAGCTTAACCGGGCCAAATAGGGTGATTAGCAGCTAGGCCCATTAGGGGATTTCGGGATTAGGGGTATTTAAGGACTGAAAGGGACTAGAGAAACCCTTCTTTGTCATTTTTGCGGCCGCCACTTTCATTCCTTCAACCCTAGTAATGGCTTCTACCTTCTAAAAACACCTCTAATCACCTTCTAATCAAGGATTAAGTTAATCAACATCAAATCAAGTTAAAATAGCATCAATTCAGAGTTGGAACTACTGTGTTGCATAGAGATTCGACCTAAATCAGAGATATTTTCAGATCTAAGATTAATTTGTGGCTAAGGTGAGTGATTTGCATTGTTTTTCACTAATTAGGGGTGATTAGTGTTAATTAGCTAAATTATAACTCAGAAAAATTTGGAAAAATATTTAGAAATTCCGAAATATTATTTTATGCTTCTATTAGAAATTTGGGTTAATTTGGACATGTTTTGCTAATCGTAGGGTTAAATCGTGATTAAGGGGATTAAGGGGAAAATCATAGTTTTGGGTATGTTTGATCCATATTTGCATGTTAAATTATTGTTTTGGTGTTTATGGTTGATTATATATGTTGCTATTACTGTTTGGAATGATTTGTGATTGCATAGGAAAGTTAGATTGGTCGAAAATGTTGTCGTAAGGCGTAGATTGCTTGTTGGAAAAAGTTACAGGAAATTGGTCATTCCCATTCGTGAAGCACCTGTCCCTCACGACCCGACCCCTAGGATTGTGCAGCACCCTCACATCCCGACTCCTAAAATGGCAAAGTATCCTCACACCCCGACCCCTAGGATCGTGTAGCACCCTCACACCCCGACCCCTAGGATGGTGAAGTATCCTCACGATCCAACCCCTAGGATCGTGCAGCACCCTCACACCGCGACCGTGAGGAAGATGGGGAACCCTCACACCCCGACCGTGAGGAAGATGGTGAACCCTCACACCCCAACCATGAGGAATAGGGTGAACCCTATGATGGCGACCCCTAGGATGGCGAGCTAGAAGACCACGACCAAGATAGGGATCACGAGTGGGTCCCACGACCCGAAGGTGTTCCACGATCTGACCACGTATCACGAACTGGAGCAGATCACGAACCGAGCCTTGGTGACATGAGTTACGAGCAGAAGGAGGAACCACGAGCTATACTTGGGGCGAACCACGAGCCAAGGAAACTGATCACGAATTGGAGCTTCGAAGCACCACGAGTCGATATGGAGGATCATGAACTGAACTGAAGGACGAACGGGGATGATGACCAAAACCCGAGATGCAAAGGTAGTTCAAATGAGAGGTTATTACTCAGAATCCCAATGGGGACCAACGAGTTAACTTCATGAGTTGGACTTTGCTGCGGGATGTGTGCAAAGGGGTTATCGATATCCATAACTTTAGTTCACCACTGAGAGATGGATTAGTGGCTATGGATCAGTACAATGGAGTCATTGTGACACCATGGAGCAAAGTGATCATAGCAAAGGATTCGGTGATCGGGTGGTGGATATCATATGCTTTACGCACTGAGTGAGAGATGTGAGGATGATTGCTATTTTTGATGTTTGCTATCACCATGACATGCACACCCACATGTTACTTTTACACGTTATGTTAGTATTAACTTAAAGTACTATACATCTTGTTGTGCTAACTCTTTGGTTGCAGGTCCAGGTTCAGGTATGATTGGATTATACCTGTTATTGTTCTGTTTTGTTGCTTATCGCTCATACCAGACTTTTGTCTGACCCAAAGTTTTATGTCTCTTCTTATTACTCTAGGTGCTCCTAAACGAGCAGACTAGAGACAGGTTAGGTAGTATGCATGAGTAGTTGTCCGAAGACGAGCAGGAGGCTTCTACGTATTATTTACATATAACTCCCTGTGTTATTGTTGGTCACTATTTTGGGCATTAGTAGTGTACCTTTCCTTTCTTTCTTTAGGGATAGTATTTTTAAAGTTGTAATAATGGTTTGGATCATAAGCTATATTTTGGATTCCGCTGCTATGATGGTTATGGATTAGTTTTCAGCTTATGCATTGTCTTGCCTGTTTTATGCCAAAGTTATGTTATTATTATATTTTATTCCATGCGCTATGAGAGATACTACAGGTTCCTTGTTAGTTCACCCTTATGTTTCTTTTCTTTTGACGACCGTCCCGTGCTGGTTGGACATCGGCACAACGCGTTTCTTTGGAAATGTCGGTCGGTGCGGGGCGGGCCGTCACAGGATGAGTTTCTTGATGTTGTCCTACGAGTGGTGACAGCTATTTTGTATCATGTCCATGGACGCTGTGAAACCAACAGTGTTTTGTACAATCCCTTGATGTGCTTGTTGGTTTCTTAGAACTTGGCCCTTTGCGTGGTTGGGAATTGCAGGTTTCAAGATAGATTTTCTCAAGGGTGTCACTGAGAGTAGTATAGTTGCAGAAAGACGATAGTCGAAGACGCTTCCTTTTATTGTCGCGGTTACCTTTGACGTTGCTGGCATGAGCAAAATTGTGCAGAGCGATGGAATTAGAGTCGTTGGAGCTCTGGGCTTCGTCTCGAGGCAGGATATTGAAGTGAGAAGCTTGATTTCTTTTTGCTAACTTTTGGCATTGGAAGTAGTCGGCATTCTCACAGAAGATCTCCTGAATCTTCGATTTCTTCTGATTGGTCCATGCTCTGAGTTCAGAATTAGATGGTATACCCTCCGTAAGTTGGACGAGCACGATTCGAGGAGTAGCTTCCTCAACTTCGGCCAAGGTAGTGTTGGATCTTTCGAGGTATCCTTTGAGAGATTCTCAGGTGACTTGGTAAATGCTCGAGACTGCCTTGGTACCTTTGGACATTACGACGTGCATCATGGATTGTACGACCAAACTTCTGGTGAGTCGGTCGAAAGTTGAGATGGTTCAAGACAGGAGTCGAGAGAACCATGATAGAGCCGTATTGCGTAAGGACGGGGAAGCACTTACGTTTTATGGCATTAGTGGAGCGTAATGAACCCATGTGCCATCCGTGGTGGTTAATGAAGCTTCGACGATCACAGTCCTTTGAGTAAGGAGTGAGTTTTGGCATATTGGAATGCTTACGCCATTCAACATTAAGGATAGTTGAAGAAAATGGGTTACGCCCCGTACTGGTTTCCCAGATGTCGTTTGAGTGCCCCCGCGATTCCCTTACGATCCTACAGATCATGTCAGCAATAATTAGAGGTTGGGTTCCTGCCGCACTATGGCGGTCGTGATCCAGTTGAGGGGTTCAGAGCCTAACGCGTCTTCTCGAAGGAAGGTCTTCGTCGATCTGTGAGTCTCCAACCTCGATTGCATGATTTTGAGGAGGTTGTTCAAGGTGAACTTGGGCCCAGTTGGGTGCTAGAAGCATAGGAGACAAGTCCGGACTCGCAACATTTTGAGTCTGCCTAGTGGAGGCTCGAGCGTTATTCCCTTGGTCGAGATTAGGCTCAAGCCAGGAATAGTCGGGATGACGCGTTTCATTTCTAATGGTGATTCTGACATTGCCGATATTAGGGGTCGGTCGTGCCGTTATAGAACGCCATCTGTGGCATGTTGAAGCGTTGGGGAAACTCAGCTTCGTGTACGATCCTTTTGAAGGGATTATGCCTCGAGTGGGTTTCAATTGAGTCATCGGCGTTCCCTCACATATCTCTCGTGATCCTTCGGACCATGTCGGGGAGATGTGTTGGATGGGGATCTTCTAGTGGAATCCATTAGTCTCAGTGAACTTTAGGAGTTCTGTTCCATGGACGTCTTCTGTGGTGCACATCTGGCTCGTCCTCTACCATGTCATCGACATTGATGGTTTGGTTTTGGTACGGCTGGCGAGGTTGAGCAGGCTGGTGTGCATCCTGGTCTACAAGTAATCAGGCCCGACAGGCGGTTGGAAGACTAGGCCCCTAGTTTTGAGCGGCGACAGTTGGGTTCTGTCGAGTAGGGGGTCGGTTACTTGGAACTGGTTCGTCATTGATAATCAAGTGGAAGCAGCCACGGTGTCGTGTTCCTCCGCTGTAAGTGACGGTGGTTCGATCACCATTTCTATCTCTGCTGCCATTAGTATGAGCGTTGGAGCTGACGACAACGTTGTTGATGAGGCTGAACTTCCTTCTTTGATGTAGGCCCCTTAATTTGGAATAAGAGGTTTCCGAGACAGTATGTCATGGTCGGCTTTGTTCTGAGCGAGCTGAAGTCGAGCAACGATGCATTGATTTTCTTGAACTTGGCGCAAAAGGTCGATGTTATTCTTCAACGTCTGGTTGAGTTTGAGAGTCATATTCTCATACTTCTTATTAAGCGCGTGAATCTGCGCTTTAGTCGCAGGAGCTTTGGGGTCCACAGATGGAAGGAGATCTGCTTCAGTCGGGTTCTCTACCGCTTGTGGCTTCTGAGAAGTACCAGTGTCAATTGCGGCATACTGGAGGAGCATTTGATTCTTTGGTCGCTTAGCCATCGTAAGCGGACTCGACCGCAAGTTATAGAAGGAACCTAAAGCGTGTCGAAGTCGAGATGGGAATTTGCGACAAAGAAACAAATCCGAGTTCTCTCAATGATGCACTCCTACTTATCGTGAAACAAGAGATGTCCCGTTGATTATATGATTGAAGTTGTTGTGTTAATCCGATGTTCTGATGGATTTTGTCGACAAGGCATCATTGAGTCTCACCCAACGTTCATGATGTTTCATCAAATTGGGCTTGATCGATGGATGTGTCGAGGTTGGGAGAATTAAGGTTGGTCTGAGCTTTAGGGAGTCGAGGCTGAGGAGAGAATTCCAAATTAGAATACACAGTGGAAGGTCCAACCATGAGGTTCTTCCCTTAGTGCTCCATTGCTGATAATCTTGGTCGGTAAGTCTAAAAAAACCTAAGTAGCATCCAAAGTCTTGGTGACTGAGTAGAAGGAAAGACGAGGTTTTGATTCCTCGAAGGAAGTGACAGAAAGTCGATCGTAGGTGCGCGCTTTACTCTCCCCTTCCTGGCGCACCAAAATGTTGACACCGAATTTTGGCGTCGACATCCGAGAGTCCCAAAAATTAGAAAGTTAAATGTCCAGAGAGGAGAATTATAAAAAATACAATAATAACATGCGGGAAAGTAAAGGACAAAGTTACTTGTAGTGGTTTGGACCGCGGGCCTACGTCCACTTTGAAGGCTGTACTGATTTTATTCCATTACAATAAAGTACAATAAGACTATATTACAAGAAGTCATAATGATTAACAATATCCTATTAGTCCTTATTGTGTAGCCTCCTTGCTCCTTGCTGAGCAGGAGTAGCCGATGAGTTGTCGATGTTGCAACGTAGCCAAGGGCGAGGGATTCGAGGGAGATGAGTCGAGGTCGAGCGATCTGAGGGAGCGGAGTTGAGGCCGAGTGCAGCGGAGTCGAGACCAAGGGAAGCGGAGTTGAGGCTGAGTGAAGCGAAGTCTAGACTGGGGGAAGTGGAGTTGAGGCCGAGTGAAGCGGAGTTGAAATCGAGGGAAGCGAAATCTAGACCGAGGGAAGCGGAGCCGAGGCTTCGGATCTAAGGTTCGGGGTCTGAGGCTCGGGTTTCGAGCTCGGGTTCCGAGCTCGGGGTCCGAGGTTCAAGGTTCGAGGTGAGGGAGCCGAGGCCTTCTTCTTCTTTATTGAGTGGAAGAGGTATTGACTTGGTCGGCAATGTCCGAGTGATCCAGAAATATCCAAAGGTAGCATGAAGGTCCTTGATAATGTCCGGAAGTAGACGTGAAGCGCATATGCAATGTTCTAGTGACCCATGCCATGTCCAATGGCCATGGAGAAGAAGATGGTGATCATTAATGGTGTTTTAGAGCTTAATGAAGTCCAAATGCGACTTGATGTCCAAAAGCATGCTTGAACCTTCATGAGTATGCTCATGGGTCCAAGTATATTCATCTTCTCCCTTGTATGATGAAGGGAGGTACCTAGGAGGCCTTGGGGAAGAAGATGAATGCCATTAAAGCTTGGGAGAGAGCTTAGACCAACCACTTTCATGTAGGAAGTAAGGAAGTATTTATAGTGGAGTGGTTTGCCTAGGAAATTTGTACCCCAAGCTAGGGGTACGAAATTCGTACCCGGTGGGGTACGAAGTTCGTACCCGGTGGGGTACGAAGTTCGTACCCCGTGGGGTATGAGTTTATGCTGGTTGGGCACGGGGGAATTAGGAAGAGAGGGGTACGACAACGTGGATGTGACCTAATTTTGAGGGATACGAAGATCACATAAGTTGTTAGCCGAACCTTGACTTTGAGTTGATCCGGTGATTCTAGGTAATACACCTGTTGGTGGACATCAAGTGAACCGGGCGCTGCGCACGGACCCTGCTGACGGCTCGCCTTCGGCTTAGAGCTCGGCTCGCTTTCGGCTCGGCATGGATGAATACTGGTGGATGTTGCATCAAAGAGATGCAACATTCTTCCAGTGGTCCGACTCGAGTCTTCCGGTGCTAGCCCCCTTACGATGTTGGCAATATTCCTGGGCTGTAGTATCACGCGATATGTTGAGTCGAGCGTATTTTGCATACTTTGGAACCGGACCAAAAGGTCGGTTAACAGTTATTACCCTTGAAGATTCCCACTTGGAAATGGGAACACATTTTTTATGCATTATATTAATAGGCTTCCTAAGAGTCAAAAAGGAAATGAAGCTATTTAGGTCATTATGGATCGGTTAACAAAGAGTTCCCATTTTATTCCAATCAAGAAAAGTAGGACCACATCATTATTGACTCAGTTATATGTTAAGGAGATTGTTATACTACATGAGATTCTGAGTTTTATAGTTAGTGATAGAGATCCATTGTTTACTAGTGAGTTTTGGAAGAGCCTTAAGGAAGCTTTGGGAAGGACGTTGAGTTTGAGTATAACCTATCATTCACAAATCGGCGGTCATACGGAGAGATTCAACAGAGTTCTAGATGATCTGCTTAGATCCTGCATCATCGACTTCAGAGGAGCTTGGGAGCAGCACTTGACTGGGAATTTAGTATTGGAGATTTGGTATCTGTCAAAGTTTCCTCTCTTAAGAAGATAATGCGGTTTTGAAAGACTGGGAAGTTGGTCTAAGGTTTATTGGGCCTTTAGGATCGTAGATAGGATTGGAAAGATGATTTATCGTATTTATCTTCCGGAGCATTTATCGGAAGTTCATAATGTTTTCCATGTTTCTCATCCTCATAAATGCCTTCATTATTCAACCAACATGATCGATCTAGATGATACTAAGGAATTAGGAACCTTCGAGTTGGAGTCTAGGGTGCCCCGTGCCACCGCAAAGATTATGAAGCATGGAATCAAAAGACTCCACAACAAGTCCATTCAACTAGTCCAAGTACAGTGGGAAGATAACCATATGGGAAGCACCTGAGAGACTAAGGAGAAAATCAGGCAAACTCGTCCAGAGCTTTTCTCGGGTAATTATTTCCTCTTAAATTTTCATTTTTGGTTACATTGTGGTTGTTAGATTGGATGGCAGGAGATGGTTGCAACACAAAAGCACCATGCATTCATATAGAATTATATGCATATTATGGTGTTTTGCATACATATAACATCACTTATTACACATACATGCTGGGACTGAGCTCATTTTAGCAAGTCTGCAGTTCATAATCACTATGAATTATGGATGTTTATGGATAATTATAAAATAACATGGGTATACAACATGGTTGTTTAGAGAGAGTTATGTTCTTCGCCCCTTCAAAAGATTTCGAGACAAAATTAAATTAAATAATAATAATCAATGGCAAGTTAATGAGCTAAAAATGGAATTTTGAGTGACTGGTAATTGGACCACGAAAGTATTAATATTGCGTTCGTAGCGAGATACTGATCCGTTTTCGTATTTTATTTACTGAAAACGGAGTCCGTATGTAAAAGATATTAGTAAAACAAGTTGTGCGTAAATAACAACACACAAAGTTTGAAATTTAAATAGAATATATATATCTAGAATATATTAGTTACGTATTAGCGTGAAATTAATATTCTAATTGAATTTGAAATTGTGTGTATCTTATATATACAGAAGGGGACAAAGATAATCAAAAAAAGGAAAGAAATCATCCTAATTAATAATAATCAATAAATCACTCAATCACCCAGGAGAATAAATATCATGGGCAAATCATGAACCAGGGGGTCGACCACTAAGGGTCGACCGCTGGTCGACTACCCGCCTACCATAGGGGTCGACTGCCCCAGGTGATTTTAGGTGGGGAAGGCTTTTTTTAGGGTTTTTGTATAAATTGCAAACACGGTCTGCTTGGATTTAATCTAATAGATCTTATGGTCTTTATTAGCACTTGCAACTATATATACCACCCTCCTAGCCTCTCCCTAACCCTGTTCTTAATTTCATTCGTACACCTCCATTTTGCCATTGCCAATTTCCAAAGAAAGGTTAGGATTTCTTCTACCTCTCTTAGCTTCATTCTATCTTCTCAAACCTGAGTTTCTACAAATTTAGAATTCTAAAAATTTGATTTATATACATACGTATATATATACATACATATATATATATACGAGATCCTTATTCTTATATATATATATATTATAGAAGGATTATAGCATGGTTTCGTGGGGTGAATCCAGATTTTAATTCTACAGCAAATTCTATTTTTTTCTATCTCAAATCAATGTGAGTGGAAATCATTTAAGTTTGCTATTTTCTATAATTTGATAGTCTAAAATTGGATTATTGTGCCTAGGATGATTAGGGTTTATACAAAGAGAAAACAATATCAAATCCCTCAAATCTTCCATTATTTATGTTTTTGCGTAGAAATGGTCAATCAATTATAGTTCGGTTTGGATTATTGATGTAATAGAAGGAAAGATATATGGGTGTTGGTATGATTCTCGAATTTGGCCTAATCCTCTTGTTTAATTCTGTAAATTCATATATATGCATATTTTCGTTGCAAAAGCCTGAGGACTTGAATATTGCAATTTGAATAGGTTTAAACATCTATATCTGAAATGGATTGTTTGAACGTATTACATGCAAATTATTAAAGTATTAAGGTTCTGTAAACAAAAATTTCATAAGAAGTGTATTAGTACTAGATTTAGGATTTTACTTATATATTCAGGAATATTACACATTCTCTCTATTTTATTATTGAAATAATCATTCAAGTCTGGTTAAAAGTTATAGTCGATGTTGTTATTCCCTTTTTTAAATCGTTTATTATAAATATGCATGTTGCACTATGTTAATTGATAAGGAAATTAACCTATATACCTTATTAGTGATTGTTAGGATTGAAATTTCAAACGTGGTTAGGACATTATTCACGTTCGCAAAATTAACGCGTATATTTTTATATATTAATAATGTAAGAAACATAATATTAATGTGTATTAAGTGTGTACTAAATATGTTTAAATTAGAATATAGAATTCGAATGTCCCCATATGAATTTGTGTGCATGTGCGTGAGTTAATGGCTTTAATTACAAATTAATGACATATAAACACGAGGTTAACAATTACTTGTAGTAGAAGTCTTCTCAGAACCGATCGGCATATCCAATATCTACATGTAAGACTGGTTAATGTAAGAGGTCTAGGTGTCATGGGCCATTATAATTAGTAGACTTAGATACAAGGTTAAGCCCAACTTGTAGTAAAAGCATGCCTGGAACAGCCTGGAACCGCCCGGCAAATCCAGCATCTACAAGTGGACGTCATAATGTAAGATGTCTAGTGTGTGTGTATATATATTTGTGTAGAGTAGACCTGCCTTGGGGAAAGGTATTAAGTGGTTGAACTCCCTCTAGCTGGGTATTAAGTGGTTAGGACTAGGTCCATTCCTGTTACATCAAAAATTGGCACTAACACCCCCAAAGTGATAAATCCTATCATAGAGTATGTGTAACGGCCCAAGGATTTTCGGCCCCGAAAATCGACATAAATACCTTTACCGTAACTCAAGCTGGCCCTCTAAGCACCGAAACCACTGGATAGTTATTAGAAAGAAATTAGAGGGTGAGATAAAAATGAAAGAAATATTAGAATAGAAGAAGAAGAAGAAACAACACAAAACAGAGTCTCACATCGCAGCGGAACAAAATATAATACAGAAATAAATCTTTATTGAGAGCTTTAAAAATACTTACAATATCAGAGTACATCACACAACGGGACAGTTATAATGACCTGTTCCCATATACAACACACAGCGGAATAATAGCTATATAATATCATACGTCATAACATCTCCAGCTCGTCTCTGGACTTCCCAACATTCGATAACCTGAACCTGTACACCCCGGGCTAACCCGAACATTTACAAAACACCGGGTCAGTCTGGTGAACCAGAGTGAGATAAACTCGCACAGTATTAAGGGTAAATCATCCAATCATGATTTTAAAGTTCAAAATCTTTTCAAAAGAAAAGGATAATCCTAAGACCAAATCCACACATAAACACGGACGGTTTTTACCTTACGATAACCCAAAACAGTTTTGAAACCAATATCTTGTCTGATATTATAATAATATCTAAATGCAAGTAAACAGAAATCTAGTAGAACGCTTGCATCTCACGCTCTACATATATAGTATACAAACAAAGCCGCGGGCACTTATTGGAGATTTGATTCCAACTATGACAAGATATGGGACCACCTGGCGAAAGTGTATTTCTAGAGGCGAATACACTGGGTTCAACAAGAACGTCTTGCAACCCAGCCCACACATGACCGACCACCCATTTCGCTTGAGTGTATCGAATGTATGTCACCGACGGTTGGGATCAGCAACCGTCTCCCGAAAAGGGACAGCATCGAAACATAGATTAAAGAAGAAAATAGGATTTTCTCTATATAGGTGATTATACATCCTAATGGGAGCGACCCACATAGCCATGCTGCCTGCCCGATTTTTGTCATTTCCCGGTTGGTGAGGCTTGAGGTTTAGATTAACCTTTGAAACAACTGGTCACCATTCACTTTGAATGCCAAATCGTCAGATCCGTCAGATATCACTAATTGACGTTCCCAAACATACTCTGGCTGGAAGCTGAGAGAACGGCAATTCTCCACCCATAACTATAGCATGTTTGAAGAAATCAACGTATGTGACCCTTTGGAAATACTCTGTCAGACACTCGTCCATACAAGTCATCCAGGAATAGGATGAACCGAAGGCACTCTCCTACCACATCCATATAGGAATCACCCCATGGACCAGTAGCGAGAACTCCTTGCAACCCGTAGATTCCAATCACGACAGAATCACAGCTTATCTCTGCTTGCCAGGCAGAGAATATTAGTAGTTCTTCCGTTTATGAAAATCCACGGTCTTCAATGCTCCATCTCGATCATCTTCTGATATCTTCACGTATTTGTTGGTCGGAATGGTTTTCGAATATAAATTCGATCCCGGTCTTTCCATACCAACAATCATATTGGACAGATTTGATAGTCGGTGTTTTAACTATCAAAATATACAGTGTTTCAATCATGACACTCCAATGAGTTCACTGGTTCAGTATTCAACATCACTTGGCCTTTTTATTTAAAATAAACTAGTTCACTTCTTGTTAAATAAAAATTTCTAACTCTTTTAATCTTTTAAAAAAAATACGATAATTGAATTCTTATATACTAACGATCTCAAAACCCTTTCTATATAATACTTAGTAAAATAACACGTAACCATAATCAATTCTTATTTTAATTCTCCTTTCAAACATTCATTACATCATTCTTTATTATTTAAAACTTGGAAAATTCACTTAACTTATTATTCATAAACAACGTTACGCAATACATTTTATTCCGTTCTTAAAACTATACTAATGAGTATAGAATAAAACTAACTTTACATTTCCTTCTAATTAATTTCCTTTACTTCAGATCTCTCGTTATACATTCTCTAAATCTTTCACCAACGTTGCATCATTTCACTAATTGCAATAACGAATTATCACTAACCTCCTTTGCGATTCCCAACTACTATCATCTTCAGATAATCCTGATGCCGTTCAAGTCGGGGTATTTTAATTACCTCTTAGACCTTGATCAACAACATTCATATCTTCAGATAAATATAAGTTGTAATCAAAACCCAATATTCCATTCAAATCTCAAAACAAATTCCATCATAACTTGGACTTGGTTATACAACCCTACGACCCACTTCTTTAACTAGATTCACTTATTTCCAATCTCCTTTCAAAACTATTCGACCATTTTCCACTTTGGAAATCCTATTTCAATTCTCCCCTTTTTACTTGATTTCAATTTCAAACCACGTTAATCTAATATCAACGCTTTTACACTTAAAATCTCATTTACATAATCCTGGTTTTATATAAACCCTTCTGTTCTCAATTCCTTTTACTTAACTCAAATATTAAGCAACCATTTAATTTACTCTCTCGTATTCGCTTCACTTTTCTTTATAACTTCGTTATAAAAATATGGGTTTTAAGTATAAAACCCGTTCATAACTTCTTTCACCATCCCATTAGATTTCATTTCACTTCGATTACTTTTGACAAGTAATTTTCTAAATTATTATTAATTAAAATAATAATTTATTTCAATCATTAACTACATTAGTAGTTAATTCCTTTATTAATTAAAATAAATAGTAAATCCTTTTTAAAAACCTTATTTACATTTAAACAGTATTCATTAGACCATTTTAATCGAAACACATCAATTTGATAATCAATTTCAATTCAAATTGGTCGATTTAATTAACTCAAAACTCGATTATCTTATTAACCGATTCCAATCAATCCTCACTTTAAAGTAATTAAAAATATAATTAATTTAAATCATCCCATTAATTGTTTTTCTTTACAAAACAATTATCCAAATTTTACCATTCGATTTATTCCTTATCCTTGTACTTACAAATCTGATTAACATCAGAATTGACTTTATAAAATCAATTTAATAATAACCAAAGTCTTTAATAAAATATTTATTTATTTATTTATTTCTCTTTTATAAACTTTTATTCAAAATAATATATTTCAAAATCTATCTCCAGTTATAAAATAAATTTTATAACTTCATCTCTATCGATTCACCTGACGGTGAATCAATATTTATAAAACGATTGATTTTATAGGCCATACGCTGCCAAATATTCAACCAATACCGCCCATTGGTTTAAACAAAACAAACAATTGAATATTCAGTCAATAATCAACAATCAAATAAATCATCACATCAGATTAGTTCATATATGATAATATGAAAAATAAATAATATATTTGAGGAATCCCGTTGGATCCCTCCAACCTGTTCTTCCCTGTATTCAAATGGTTATCTCAAATCAGACCATTCAGTTTTATTTAACTGATAAAATAAATAACGACCATTTAACATCAACCACACGCAACTCAAACAATTCAACAATTTAAAACACGTTTATTTTATAAACGTGACCAACCAAGGTGAGTTACCTTTATTGGAACCAATCGTTAAAAATAACGATTTGGTATTTCATTGAAATTAAACACAGTTTAATTTCATTAAATAAATCAACAAATAATTCAACCAGAGCAAACAAATAAAAACCCAATTTATATAAATATAAATGGGAAAACTGAGTGAGTTTAACTCACCTTGATTCCCATTGTCGCTAAATCGGTTCAGTTCTAGTTAAATCAGACAGACGTTTTAATTTAACTAGAAATTCCGGCTATCTCCCGTTCTGACCAAAATAACTCCAGAATGAAGGATTCGTTCCCATGATTCCAACATAGCTTGTCTGATCCCATTCTAGTAATATAAGCAAGAGTTATACAATTACAAGCGTTAGAAATTTATTTAAATGTTATTTCCTCAATCAAGTTTATTAAATCTTAAATTACTTTTTCTTAGAGTATTACCAGCCCCGGTATGCTTTTGGTCTTCGGTCCCATTTATTCCAGTATTCACGCCTGCTAGTTCCCTGTTTCAAATCCCATTTCATACTTACGGTTATATATATATGTTTGTCTGATTATAGTACTAATTTATTAGTAACAAATAATTAATTTAATTACTCTCATTGTACAGACCGATCATGTTTTGATTCCATCGTCCCTGCTTCGCGTATCGGTTGCCCCCTCATTCTTCTTTGTTTTGAAATGAAGACCCAATCATGTTTTAATATAATTCATTACTTAATTAATTAAAACAAATTGTTCTATAAATTTAAGGAGCGACTGTTAAAACTAATTACTCTGTTCTTGATCGTTAAAACTAAACACCGTTCTTCCTTTTTGCTCTTTGTCCCCATCCCAGAACATCGCGACCCAGAACAATCACCACGCCATTCTTTTTCAACTTTGGTACATCAGTTATTTTAAAATTAGTATCATGATTGTAATTAAACTAATTAGCATTGATAATTAAGTTCAATTACGTTGGTTCAGGGAAAACCGGACTGACTTCCACTTGCTTGTTCCCATTGCTCACGCTATACCCACTTTCCCATCCTCCACCATGTTTGATCGGAGAAAACCCTGCCGCCGCCTCTTCCCGTTCGTTAGAGCCCGATCAGAGTCCATCGTCAGACGCGCCTCTCCGTCCTCATCTGCCGCCTGAAGTCCTGTCCATCCTAGTCACCTCCTCCGCCCGTAATTGCCCCCAAAACCGACACCTACTTCGAGGCCATTTCCGGCGAATCCAGACCCCTGGCGTTGATCATTCCCGTACAGATGGGTGGACCTTGCTTAGCTCCATCGTTTTTCAGTTGAGCGATTCACGAATTTATGTGCGGATCTTGAGTTATAGAGGAGGATTTGTTTGATGAATTCTATGCGTTGGTTTGGAGTTGAGGCGACTGTAATGCCATTGACCACGGGAAGAAAGTTTGACCCAATTAGGGTATTCGCAGAATATATATAGAGGGAATTGGGTAGATTATTTTATTATTTTATATTATAACGAAACTTTGCAGTGCAGTAGTTGATAAAAACCACTACAAACGATTTCTGTCTTTTGATAAAAAAAGCTAATCTTAATGTAAAAAAGTATTCCGGACCCAATGGGACAAGTTTCGTCGAAATCCAAGGTCATATGAAAACTTTTCCTTTATAAAACCAGAAATAAACACGCGTTTAATTTTTCCATGATCACCAGATAATCAAATCAACTTGAAACTTTGAATCTTACAATAATTTGTTGATACGAACCCAACGGCACTAGTTTCGTCGCATTCCGAGACTATTTCCTCGGTAGGCTATTTTTACGTGCACCGCAATGCAATTCCGAACACCAAATTTGCCGGTCTCTAAAAATAACAAACTATATACCTATCCTGCCTCTAATCGACGATACGAACTCAACGGGACTGGTTTCGTGGCCTAATTCGATCGTCTGCTCAAGTTACACTCAAAAACCTCTTTATTAAATTAAATAAATTTAATTACGCGCTATAGAAAATAACTGGGTATTTACGGCTACCGTGGCCACATACGACATCGGTTTGCCACGCCATTTAACACCGTGCAATAATTTAACGATACGGTTCTAATGAAACTGATTTCGTCGAAAACGAAGCCCGTTTGCAAAATGGCTATTTTTAAGGCTTATATTTTAATAACGATTTCCACAGCGATTATTTCAAATTTTGATTTGGCCATAACTTAAAATTTACAATACAAAATCTGGATTTTTCTCTTTCATATGAAAATTATCGTCAATACGGTTCCAACGTGTCTTGTTTCACAGAAATCCGACTTATATCGAATCATGTATTCTCAGTTGAAGTTCAAAACCAAATATTACGAACTGCAGCGCCATTTCGAGCTCGTTTTATATTATAAATAAAATTAACGTTAAAACTTCGTCTTAAATAACGAATTAAATATTAAAAACCATTATATTCCCAAATATAATATTTAAAATAAATAAATTAAATTAAATATTTGACGGCCAAAACACGGGACATTACATTCTTCCCCCCTTAAAATAATTTCGTCCTCGAAATTGCTAAGGTAAGAAAGAACGTTATAAACCCATTTATTTCCAAATCCTATATATCTTAAATCAAAAATCAATTCAATACCGTAAATAAGTATTTTCAAAAATATAGAAAATTTTCTAACATCTTAAATTTTCGAAAAATATCGCCAGCACCTCCTCTGTACGGCTCAATCAGTACAACTACAACTTGCCTTTCTAGGCTTCTCCAATTCAAAAGAAAATAAAACAGCCAAGCGGCTTGCCAAATAGGCTCATAAATCACCAAACCCACATAAAAATAAACGGGTACCTTTTTGTCGGGCATATCATTATATTCTTTCCATCTGCTACCCTGCCACCATATACAAATGCATTCCCAAACAAAATTTCAATTTTATCCTCAAAACCAAATCCTTCAGGCGTCCAAGCCAAATCCCATTCTTAACTCAATTTCCATCCATTACCAATTTCAACTCTTAACTTACCAGTCCAACACCATTTTAGATTCCTGTCTCACAATTCAAAATCTGATTCCACTTGATATATTATATCCCGATTCAATTTCCACTTAATTGGTTTCAATTCAATTCATATTTGCTTTCACAAACTTCTATATAATTATTGTTCAAACAATTTCCCTGGGAGTTTTTAAACAGTTCAGCTCTTTTAAAAAAAATCAAATATTCCTTTTCAGGATTCAAAACAACTTGTTTTTCTTAAAGCAATTCAAAACAAGATTTTTGGTAGTAATCCTTCACTTAGAACTCGGAAATGAACACTGATGATGTGGCCAGCATCCTCAGAGTTATTTCCCAGCTATCAAAGTGAGTTCAATACTATATCACTTATCAAAACCGTATTTAAACATTTTCATTTTGAAATCTATTTCAAAATACCCGACACAATGCTCGTAAAAAAAATTAAAATCTCCCGGGATTTTAAAATTTTCATATATTCAATCCAAGTTCATTTGCAAATTCCTTTCCCCCTTTTAAGCATTTTAATTCCAATTCTGATTTAGATTTCAGATTTAATTCGTCTGATTCCATATTTTATATCCGTATGAATTCTGATTGGTTATTTTCATAACCATTTCAATTATAATCAACCAACACATCCAAGATACTATAATACTTCAAATATTAATCATTCTTTTATATTAAAATATAATTTGGGTAAATTGTTTCATTTACCCTCTTTTAAAACATACTGCGTCGGTTTATCGTACTTGAGCGTTTAAAATCCCTATCGATACAGTGGATCAAATTGATCGACCGGAACTCATAAACAACTCAACCAATAAATCTCCACAATATAAAACAATTTTTATAAAATCTACAAATACGTTCACTCGTATATATACGCTCAACTCAATCTAGGGTATTGCTAACCCCATCTCTATTAAGTCACGCCACAGAGCCAAGGTAATCACTTAACCTTCAGCTCTGATACCACGGTAACGGCCCAAGAATTTTCGGCCCCGAAAATCGACATAAATACCTTTACTGTAACTCATGCCGACCCTCTAAGCACTGAAACCACTGGATAGTTATTAGAAAGAAATTAGAGGGTGAGATAAGAAAGAAAGAAATATTAGAATAGAAGAAGAAGAAGAAGAAGAAACAGCACAACACAGAGTCTCACATCGCAGCGGAACAAAATATAATACAGAAATAAATCTTTATTGAGAGTTTAAAAATACTTACAATATCAGAGTACATCACACAACGGGACAGTTATAACGACTTGTTCCCATATACAACACACGGCAGAATAGTAGCTATATAATATCATACGTCAGAACATCTCCAGCTCGTCTCTGGACTTCCCAGCATTCGATAACCTGAACCTGTACACCCCGGGCTAACCCGAGCATTTACAAAACACCGGGTCAGTCTGGTGAACCAGAGTGAGATAAACTCGCACAGTATTAAGGGTAAATCATCCAATCATGATTTTAGAGTTCAAAATCTTTTCAAAAGAAAAGGATAATCTAAGATCAAATCCACACATAAACACGGACGGTTTTTACCTTACGATAACCCAAAACAGTTTTGAAATCAATATCTTGTCTGATATTATAATAATGTCTAAATACAAGTAAATAGAAATCTAGTAGAACGATTGCATCTCACACTCTACATAAATAGTATACAAACAAAGCCGCAGGCACCTATTGGAGATTGGATTCCAACTATGACAAGATATGGGACCACCTGCCGATAGTGTATCTCTAGAGGCGAATACACTGGGTTCAACAAGAACGTCTTGCAACCCGGCCCACACATGACCGACCACTCATTTCGCTTGAGTGTATCGAATGTATATCACTGACGGTTGGGATCAACAACCGTCTCCCGAAAAGGGACAACATCGAAACATAGATTAAAGAAGCAAATAGGATTTTCTCTAGATAGATGATTATACATCCTAATGGGAGCGACCCACATAGCCATGCTGCCTGCCCGATTTTTGTCATTTCCCGGTTGGTGAGGCTTGAGGTTTAGATTAACCATTGAAACAACTGGTCACCATTCACTATGAATGCCACATCGTCAGATCCGCCAGATATCACTAATTGACGTTCCCAAACATACTCTGGCTGGAAGCTGAGAGAACGGCAATTCGCCACCCACAACTATAGCATGTTTGAAGAAATCAACGTACATGACCCTTTGGAAATACTCTGTCAGACACTCGTCCATACAAGTCATCCAGGAACAGGATGAACCGAAGGCACTCTCCTACCGCATCCATATAGGAATCACCCCATGGATCAGTAGCTAGAACTCCTTGCAACCCGTAGATTCCAATCATGACAGAATCACAACTTATCTCTGCTTGCCAGGCAGAGAATATTAGTAGTTCTTCCGTTTATTAAAATCCACGGTCTTCAATGCTCTATCTCGATCATCTTCTGATATCTTCACGTATTTGTTGGTCGGAATGGTTTTCGAATATAAATTCAATCCCGGTCTTTCCATACCAACAATCGTATTGGACAGATTTGATAGTCGGTGTTTTAACTATCAAAATATACAATGTTTCAATCATGACACTCCAATGAGTTCACTGGTTCAGTATTCAACATCACTTGGCCTTTTTATTTAAAATAAACTAGTTCACTTCTTGTTAAATAAAAACTTCTAACTCTTTTAATCTTTTAAAAAAAATACGATAATTGAATTCTTATATACTAACGATCTCAAAACCCTTTCTATATAATACTTAGTAAAATAACTCATAACCATAATCAATTCTTATTTTAATTCTCCTTTCAAACATTCATTACATCATTCTTTATTATTTGAAACTTGGGAAATTCACTTAACTTATTATTCATAAACAACGTTACGCAATACATTTTATTTCGTTCTTAAAACTATACTAATGAGTATAGAATAAAACTAACTTTACATTTCCTTCTAATTAATTTCCTTTACTTCAGATCTCTCATTATACATTCTCTAAATCTTTCACCAACGTTGCATCATTTCACTAATGGCAATAACGAATTATCACTAACCTCCTTTGCGATTCCCAACTACTATCATCTTCAGATAATCCTGATGCCATTCAAGTCGGGGTATTTTAATTACCTCTCAAAGCTTGATCAACAACATTCATATCTTCAGATAAATATAAGTTGTAATCAAAACCCAATATTCCATTCAAATCTCAAAACAAATTCCATCATAACTTGGACTTGGTTATACAACCCTAAGACCCACTTCTTTAACTAGATTCACTTATTTCCAATCTCCTTTCAAAACTATTTGACCATTTTCCACTTTGGAAATCCAATTTCAATTCTCCCCTTTTTACTTGATTTCAATTTCAAACCACGTTAATCTAATATCAATGCTTTTACACTTAAAATCTCATTTACATAATCCTGGTTTTATATAAACCCTTCTGTTCTCAATTCCTTTTACTTAACTCAAATATTAAGCAACCATTTAATTTACTCTCTCTTATTCGCTTCACTTTTCTTTATAACTTCATTATAAAAATATGGGTTTTAAGTATAAAATCCGTTCATAACTTCTTTCACCATCCCATTAGACTTCATTTCACTTCGATTACTTTTGAAAAGTAATTTTCTAAATTATTATTAATTAAAATAATAATTTATTTCAATCATTAACTACATTAGTAGTTAATTCCTTTATTAATTAAAATAAATAGTAAATCCTTTTTAAAAACCTTATTTACATTTAAACAGTATTCATTAAACCATTTTAATCGAAACACATCAATTCGACTCAATTTCAATTCAAACTGGTCAATTTAATTAACTCAAAACTCGATTATCTTATTAACTGATTCCAATTAATCCTCACTTTAAATTAATTAAAAATATAATTAATTTAAATCATCCCATTAATTGTTTTTCTTTACAAAACAATTATCTAAATTTTACCATTCGATTTATTCCTTATCCTTGTACTTACAAATCTGATTAACATCAGAATTGACTTTATAAAATCAATTTAATAATAACCAAAGTCTTTAATAAAATATTTATTTATTTATTTCTCTTTTATAAACTTTTATTCAAAATAATATATTTCAAAATCTATCTCCAGTTATAAAATAAATTTTATAACTTCATCTCTATCGATTCACCTGACGGTGAATCAATATTTATAAAACGATTGATTTTATAGGCCATACGCTGCCAAATATCAACTCATACCGCCCATTGGTTTAAACAAAACAAATTGTTGAATATCCAGTCAATAATCAACAATCAAATAAATCATCACATCATATTAGTTCATATATGATAATATGAAAAATAAATAATATATTTGAGGAATCCCGTTGGATCCCTCCAACCTGTTCTTCCCTGTATTCAAATGGTTATCTCAAATCAGACCATTCAGTTTTATTTAACTGATAAAATAAATAACGACCATTTAACATCAACCACACGCAACTCAAACAATTCAACAATTTAAAACACGTTTATTTTATAAACGTGACCAACCAAGGTGATTTACCTTTATTGGAACCAATCGTTAAATATAACGATTTGGTATTTCACTGAAATTAAACACAGTTTAATTTCATTAAATAAATCAACAAATAATTCAACCATAGCAAACAAATAAAAACCCAATTTATATAAATATAAATGGGAAAACTGAGTGAGTTTAACTCACCTTGATTCCTATTGTCGCTAAATCGGTTCAGTTCTAGTTAAATCAGACAGACATTTTAATTTAACTAGAAATTCCAACTATCTCCAGTTCTGACCAAAATAACTCCAGAATGAAGGATTCGTTCCCATGATTCCAACATAGCTTGTCTGATCCAATTCTAGTAATATAAGCAAGAGTTATACAATTACAAGCGTTAGAAATTTATTTAAATGTTATTTCCTCAATCAAGTTTATTAAATCTTAAATTACTTTTTCTTAGAGTATAACCAGCGCCGGTATTCTTTTGGTCTTCGGTCCCATTTATTCCAGTATTCATGCCTGCTAGCTCCCTGTTTCAAATCCCACCTCATACTTACAGTTATATATATATAGATATATATATATATATATATATGTTCGTCTGATTACAGTACTAATTTATTTTCTAACAAATAATTAATTTAATTACTCTCATTGTACAGACCGATCATGTTTTGATTCCATCGTCCCTGCTTCGCGTATCGGTTGCCCCCTCATTCTTCTTTGTTCTGAAATGTAGACCCAATCATGTTTTAATATAATACATTACTTAATTAATTAAAACAAATTGTTCTATAAATTTAAGGAGCGACCGTTAAAACTAATTACTCTATTCTGGATCGTTAAAACTAAACACCGTTCTTCCTTTTTGCTCTTTGTCCCCATCCCAGAACATCGCGGCCCAGAACAATCACCACGCCATTCTTTTTCAACTCTGGTACATCAGTTATTTTAAAATTAGTATAATGATTGTAATTAAACTAATTAGCATTGATAATTAAGTTCAATTACGCTGGTTCAGAGAAAACCGGGCTGACTTCCACTTGCCTGTTCCCATTGCTCACGCTATACCCACTTTCCCATCCTCCACCATGTTTGATCGGAGAAAACCCTGCTGCCGCCTCTTCCCGTTTGTTAGAACCCAATCAGAGTCCATCGTCAGACGCGCCTCTCCGTCCTCAGCTGCCGCCTGAAGTCCCGTCCATCCTAGTCACCTCCTCCGCCCATAATTGCCCCAAAACCGACACCTACTTCGAGGCCATTTCCGACGAATCCAGACCCCTGGCGTTGATCATTCCCGTACTGATGGGTGGACCTTGTTTAGCTCCATCATTTTTCAGTTGAGTGATTCACGAATTTATGTGCGGATCTTGAGTTATAGAGGAGGATTTGTTCGATGAATTCTATGCGTTGGTTTGGAGTTGAGGCGGATGTAAAGCCATTGACCACGGGAAGAAAGTTTGACCCAATTAGGGTATTCGCAGAATATATATAGAGGGAATTGGGTAGATTATTTTATTATTTTATATTATAACGAAACTTCGCAGTTCAGTAGTTGATAAAAACCACTACAAACGATTTCTGTCTTCTGATAAAAAAGCCAATCTTAGTGTATAAAAGTATTCCGGACCCAATGGGACAAGTTTCGTCAAAATCCGAGGTCGTATGAAAAAATTTCCTTTATAAAACCAGAAATAAACACGCGTTTAATTTTTCCACGATCACCAGATAAATCAAATCAACTTGAAACTTTGATATCTTACAATAATTTGTTGATACGAACCCAACGGCACTAGTTTCGTCGCATTCCGAGACTGTTTTCTCGGTAGGCTATTTTTACGCGCACCGCAATGCCATTCCGAACACCAAATTTGCCGGTCTCTAAAAATAATAAACTATATACCTATCCTGGCTCTAATCGACGATACGGACTCAACGGGACTGGTTTCGTGGCCTAATTCGATCATCTGCTCAAGTTATACTCAAAAACCTCTTTATTAAATTAAATAAATTTAATTACACGCTATAGAAAATAACTGGGCGTTTACGGCTACCGTGGCCACATACAACATCGGTTTACCACGCCATTTAACATCGTGCAATAATTTAACGATACGGTTCTAATGAAACTGATTTCATCGAAAACGAAGCCCGTTTGCAAAATGGCTATTTTAAAGGCCTATATTTTAATAATGATTTCCACAGCGATTATTTCAAATTTTGATTTGGCCATAACTTAAAATTTACAATACGAAATCTGGATTTTTCTCTTTCATATGAAAATTATCGTCAATACGGTTCCAACGTGTCTTGTTTCATAGAAATCCGACTTATATCGAATCCTGTATTCTCAGTTGAAGTTCAAAACCAAATATTACGAACTACAACGCCATTTCGAGCTCGTTTTATATTATAAATAAAATTAACGTTAAAACTTCATTTTAAATAACGGATTAAATATTAAAAACCATTATATTCCAAAATATAATATTTAAAATAAATAAATTAAATTAAATATTTGACGGCCAAAACACGGGACATTACAGTATGCAATGTTCGCATAAACATAAATCGCACAGAAGCAAATAGAGTAAATAACAGGGAACACGCAATATTTTTATAGTGGTTCGACTCTATCCAAGCCTATGTCCACTTTATAATCCTTTGTTTATACTGTCAGATTACAGAAACCAGTACATTTGTTGTAAGAAAGAGGATAAGGAGATGAATTATACACAATAGCCTTGTGTTCAAGTAGTGAATTCAATTTGGTGGTTACAGAATGTTCTTGCATTTAAGAAGGAAAGAATGAGGAAAAAGTCCCCTTAAAATGCCTTCGAACCACATATTTGTAGGCAGAATACGGATCAGATCGAGCAGACACGTGGCGGCCATCCAGAAGGATTAGGAGCTGTAGCGAGGATCGTGGAGAACGCCTCTCCAGATCGTGCATTGTCAAGTGGAAGCCGATCCAGATTTATAGGTAAGTGGAGCAAGTGGATAACCACAAGAATATGTCCATATTGATGCCTGGGTAACCGCTAAGGTGGGGTAGGATCAACCGACTCGATCTGGGGAGGTTCATTTGTCGAAGTCCTTCATATGCAGCGGGATCGAGTTCGATCCAGGCTAGCCGATCCCAGAATCTCGATCTGAGTTGTTCGACCTGAATATGTAGAGGTGATTTGAAGTCGAGCCGCCTTCATTCGATTCGAATGGTTTGATCTGAATCGGGGCTCCCAACATGCAAAGTCCAAACACTTTAACACTTCATTCAAGTGAATGCAAGCTAGCTGAAGTTGACACCCAAGTCCTGAGTGGTTTGTTTGATAGAAATCGAGTTATGACGGCCTTGCCAAAAGGCATATCAACAATTCCTAAGGTTCATTCTTGGTTCTGGACCCAAGTAATGTGATCCACCCTTCGAGATTTTATTGGTTGTCCGCCTTTCTCTTATATAAGGTATTAAATAGTCTTATTAGACGTTAGCGTATGAGTAGGGTAGTTCTCTAAGTAACGTCCGCTTCTTATTTAGGCGCTTAGTGAGGGTTGACCTAGAGATAGTTTATATAAAAGGCCCAAAGGAACCACCATCTAACGGAAGTATTGAGTGGTTAGGAGATCACCCGTAGGGACATCTAAATAGTAACAAGATGGTCTGCCAAGAGGGTCTTAAATGGTGTCGCGCTCCTACCTAAACCTGGTATTAAGTGTTCGTTACTATTTCTCGACCTACAAAGAGAGTATATATTATTGACGTGGACATTAATGATGAGGTCCGCTATGGGTATTAAGTGATTGTAAGGATGTCCTCCCTAAATAAATTAGATAATGGCCTTAAGTGACTAGGAATAGCCCGCCTCGTAGGGTACTAAGTGACTGTAAGGATGTCCGCCCTTAGATTTACTTTTGCGTATTAGGTGACTATAAGGATATCCTCCCTTAGGTTTACATATAGGCCTTAAGTGACTATGAAGATGTATGACTTGTATGCTTAACTATATGTTTGTTGTGTAGACATAACATGAAGGGTTCACACTGTCAAATATAGGGAATAGTCATTTCTAAACTTAAATGCTTTTCATTCACCAAAACTTTATGTTCTGACCTCCCTCCTCTTAAGATAAACAGGTTAGTAGGTGAGGACCTAGCATCAGCGATGATTAGTGATTTCTTGGAGGAGGATCCTTTCGATGGAGAGTTAGTTATTTTTGGCAGTAGTACTATTATTATTGTTGTTATCGTGTATTTTGGGATAATTATTGATGTACCTTTTATCTTTTGAGACTTATTGTTTCGACATTTATGATTTATTTATGGTACATCCATTCATGGTATTTTATATTTTATCCCTTCTGCTGTATGAGATTCTGATTTCGTTTAGATTGCTTTGTGATATCTATTTTTGGTATTTCCTTATAGGAACCAACGATTCATTTAAAATGGCTCCAAGTTCAGATGGGTCTTTTCTAGGTAAGAATTTAGGCCCATTCTTGGCGTGTAGTTACATTTCCTCTCACTCACGACTAGCTAATTATTAATTGAATTAAACATTTGATATGTTAAATGAAATGTTAGGTTGCTTTAAAAATTTTAAAATATTGGTTGTGCACATGTGACATGCACACTATCGATATATGACACAACTTGGATGTAATGTGTGTTATGTGATTTTTATAACTTTATCACCTTGCAAGTTCCTTGTAAATTTAGTAAAATCACCATGGGTTGAAATGATACATACTTAAATGACTATATAGATATAGAAAAAATAAACCGAATTGGATTAGGATTCAAGTTGAAATGATATATACCCAAAAGCTAAATAAACGGGTTGAAATGGTATATACCCGATTCACTTGACCATATGATAGAAAATTATATACTGGCGCTATGGTCGATAAAATCCTATTTTAAAATGTTATAAGTTAATTTGCATCGGTTTTTTTAAATTTATTTTGGAATGTAATTTAAATGTTGAGTTCAAATAATGCTTGAAATTGATTTAACTTGAATATATAAGCTTGATTCAATAAAATAGTGTTTTATGATATTTATAAAGTTTAAATGTTGAAGTTAAGATTTAACTTAACCAAAAATTTATTTTGTAAATCAACTTTGTATAATATAACTCAAATTTATATTACAGGTCAATTTAAAATGGTTTAGGTTAACATAAAGATTTCTAGTAAAAAAAATGTTTTAAAAAGTTTAACTTAATTATTATGACGGGGAGATTTTAAATTTACGACTTTAATAAAATTTAACTTAAAGGAAGAGTTAAATGTTAAGATTAACTTGATTTAATTTATAAAACGAAGAATTTTATTGTATTAAACTCTTTGTAAATATAAGATCTTACCTGGAAACACTTATATAATAAGTTTTGAAATGAAAAAAATATATGATTTGAGAGATTGGCATAACGAATTAAAGGATGAACGATTCGTGGAATATAATGAAATAAAATGATTTTTCAAATTCAATTTATAAACCGATTTGAGTAATAATTTGGAAATGAAATTCTATTGGAAAATAATAAATGGGAAGTTGTATCGGTTTTAATGTAAACTGATTTATATGGGAAATCAAAAAATGAGGAATGAGTTGACTTATGAAATATGGATAGTTGGTTCAAACTGAATTAATGTGTGTATATATACATATATGTGTATGTGTTTATATATATATATATATTTCTAAACTAATTTAGATCTTTATTATTTATATCAAACCATTTTTACGTAAACTAGATTTTCTTTAGTATAGTTATCTTAACTATTTTATTACTACGCAACTTAACTACTTTAATTTATTAAAAAGGTTTATAACTATTTTCATAAACTATTTTATATTAAACTTAAATCATATGTGTGTATATATATATATTTTGCTTAAAGTTAATTGTTTTTAAACCTATTTTACTATTAAAAATTTAATATATGTCTAGTTCGAGCTAATAAGTCCGGAGTAATTTAAATGAGGATTTTAGAAAATAATGGCATTTGAGAAATTGAAATCTAAACCTGAATTTGGATTGAAAGGATTAGTATGAGTACAAAAGTTTGAAATCTGAACTCGAAACCAATAATGAGATACTTTGAGCAAATAGATTCTAAATCAATTTTGAGGTTAATTGATTTACGATACATGAATATGATTTCAAATTTAATTATCACAACACGTAAAATGTAAACGTTTATTTGTTAAAGAGACCGAAGTCTGTATCGTCATACTCTCTAGCAATACCGATGCCACTTTAACAACTATGCACGTGATGGAGAATCGAAAATGAAATAGAATGGTTTGGAGGTGATTACTAGATTTGAAGAAAGAGAATGATGATGGATAGCCTTGACCTTGGGGTCATAATTAAAATGACTAAAAAAGGAGTTATATCGTGACTAAATGAGTTCGCACCTCCTATCAGACATGCTTCTTCAAAGCCATATCAATTACTTTGTAATTGATTGGTGTGCACCTTTGAACATGAGAGTTTGTTCTGAGGTGGGCGGTAGTTGCTGCTATACGTTACCACCATTCTGGGAGTGAAACTGGTAGAATCCTACCCTGGGTATTGCCTCGCTTCCTTATCATATTATCCTAATCTAGCCTCGCTACGATTTTGATTCAAGATTGTCGTATCACGGTGCATCCCTATCTATTGACATACTGGTGTTTTATATGCAATGTGTACGACAATGTCTGTAAACGACGTAAGCATAAAAATGTAATCCCACTTACGTTATTTTTATTATATTTACATTACTGAACAGACATTATTATAATAGCGTATCATATTATATGTACTAGATTCATGGATTCTTAAAGGATGGAATCTCAAACATCCTTTAAGTTATTGATGCATTTCATTTAAACATTTCACTTGACTCGAATGTTTTGTTTTGTGTTGCAAAATGTTCAGATCAGACCAACTATTTTCAGCTTTTGAGATATGCATGTTGGAGCATGAGTATTTCTGGAGTCTAGTCATATGTCCTTATGTACTCATTTTATTTTGTTTCTTTGTGTGTTAATAAGCATATGTATTCAGTCTTTCGCTGTTTATGTATTATTTATATACTTTGATATGTATAAATGATTTTTTTTGTATTATTGTATAAATTTTACTTCCTCTATGACATATTTTGTGTTTCTGTGTTTGTGATGATTTATTTTTAACCGCATGGCAGTTAACAATCTGCTATTTCGACGGTCTGAGTCGGTTTAATTATCGACTAGAAACGGTTGAAAATGAAGATCGTTACAAACAACCTATATCAAACTACACAAATTCAAACACTCTTTTTTTATAGTATGCTACAAAATGTTATGGCATAAAACCACCACAGTAACATAAACACCTAATTTCAAATATGTTTCAGCAAGCATAACGAAGCTCAGCCAATCCTATTTTCATTTAGTAATAATTCATATTTGTAATAAGAAGATAATAGAAAGGGGACAAACCCTAATCGTTGTTGGAAATGAAATTTTCATCGATTAAAAGATCGTGCTCCTCAAATTGCCATGATGCCTGGGACAAGACCGACCCCCGAATGCATGCACCTAGCAGACCACTGGTCTTCGAACTTTGGTATGAACAACCTCTGATCACCAGCGTCAAATACAATGGTTCCTCCTCCTCGTGCAACTCGCCTAGACCCTAAACATTGGACCATAAACCACCAAGAATTAGAAGTCGGAGTGAACTAAAGGCAATGTGACATTAGCTTCAAGTGTGGGTGAAGGTCATGGGTTTATGGAGGAAGTAAGTGGTGAATAGGGCCTGCGAATAGGGAGGCTCAACGTCGGGTTGAGGTGGAGTGAATGGAGTGAGAGTGAAGGGCACATAATCAAAGGATACCCCGGAGATGGCATTGGCGATGGGAATTGAAGAGTTAATTTGGGAAAAGAAAATGGATTGGAGAATGACTATTATCATCATTTTTTTCGTAGATCTGAAATTTGAGAAAAACAAGAGAAGGGATGCCGTGAAGGAAAAGGAAAAGGAAAAAGGAAAAAATACGCATGTAATTCTGTTTGACACGTGTCCCTATTTTTTTCCCTCTTTTCTTATTATATTTTCTTCTTTTTATTCACTTAAATTTACGCCGAGCGTTTCAAGCTCGTACGATCACATAGAAGGTCTGATCGCTACAAAACTTGATGTCGTACAATAATTTACAGTTTCAGACCCGATAAAACTGGTTTCGTCAAATTTCTTAGATTGTTTACAAAAATGATAGTTTTGTATTAAAATATTACGTTATAATCACCGTTTTTAAATCTCGCAAATATCGCCCGAGATCTTCTCTAAGATCTCATTTTGGGCTCCTTCCGAAACGAAACTGCAAATATAACTCTAAATCTCCTTTCGAATATATCTCTCGAGATATTGCAATATCAAACTATATATCGACCGAGACGAAATACTGGAATATCGTCCGAGATCTTGGTTTTTTTGTTAAAAAATAAATATGTGTCTGAACTAGAACAATAATTAAAAAACTCAAATCTAGCCATGATAATCTTTTGTTATTTTACATTTTGCATGTTAAATGACCATATTGTATGTTCATATATGTTCTACAATGCTTATAATATTCATATTCTTCTTTTTAACATACATGTTACTTATGGAAATTATGTATTTTATGGTCTATTTATGCTGAATTTTTTAATGTTTTGGATCCTTTTAATGTTTTGTGTCTAACAATATTTCCGTTTTAAGCATATTACGATTTAGAGTATGAATGAACCTTCGCAAAATAAAGAATAATAAATTTATTTTGCAATTCAAGTTTAAGTTACTATGTTTTTAATAGCATTCATAAAAATCATTTTATAAAAATATCATTTTTTTATCATATCATGTACCCCGAGATTGTTCAAATATGACCTTTCAGTCCCGAGATGGGAATCCGAGACAAACTCCTGAGTTGGACTCATCTCATCCGTGATCTCACTCGATACGAGATTAAGTCTATAAAATCCTCGAGACGAATCGCGACCGATATCCAAGATTTAAAACCTTGGTTATAATATGATTGGATCATATATTCAAATCCAAACTATTTGTTATTATTTATAAATTTACAGAATGAATTTATAATCGGTATTAATTAGTTAACGGGGTCAACTGAGATTATCGAATCGGTTTTAAATTACATTTAATCGTCAATTTTAAATTAGATTTTAGTTAACTATATTAATTTTAAAACGTTTGAATTTACGAGTCATTACATTTTTTATCAAAAAATAATAATTAATTAACTAATATACACAATGTGACAAATACATAATAGGGAATTTTTTTTCGAAAATTGGTACGCTTCATTTTAAAAACCAATCATATATTTCATTTATACGTCTCACTAAAATCTTGTAACTCCTCTATTGGTACCTTACAAGGGAAAAGAACGTATAAAATCCATATATTAACTATATAAAAAAATTCAAACAGTAGAATCGAATCACATACCACATTAGTTTACAAGGGAAAAGAACATATATAAAATCCATATATTAACAATATAAATTTAGTGGAAATTTGCCATAAGGGCTCCTTAACCCCTCTTAATTATTTTGGAGGACACGACTTTCAAATAATTATTTTGCAGGACAAAAACATCGCTCCTCCTCTTCTACTATTAACCAGCTGAAAACCTTTCATCCCAAATCGAGAAAAATGGCATCCACTTTAATCCCTATCCAAATCTCTCCTCCCCAATTCATTTCCTACTTCAACCCAGAACCAAATCACCACCTAATTTCTCGCTGTCACCACCACAAGTCCTCCAACAACCTAAAGTCTCACGCCAAATCGAAGACCAGGGAGCATCCACTCATCTTCTCCTTGATCTGGGGAAAAACGGCTATTTTAGGTGAGTATTTCTCAAGGATAGGCTTTGTTCAAGTTTTGCAACATTAATCTTAAATTGGAATAAAATAGTAGTTTGTTTGTTATTGTTTAAACTGAATATCATAGTGATTTTCTTTACCTACTGTTGCTGTGTTATTTTTTTATGGCCTTGCCTTGCACTGGTGACCATCAGCTTGCTACCTTTTCCTCACTGCCATGTCTTGAGTACTTTGCCATCTTAATTAGTTGTTGTATTCGTACTTCCTTGACCTTGTTTTGTGGCCAACCATGTATTGTTGTGCATTGTTGTATACTGGTTTTGTATTGCCATGTTTTATCATTTGTATCTTTGTGTATTATCTTGTTTTTATATTATCTTGTAGGAAAAGAAAAATACTTTTAGCTTTTAAATAACTTATGTTTTGTCATACTAAAATATATACAAATTAGCTTTTTTACTGAAAAGATAAATTAACTTATGTTTCAACAGTATTAATTTTTGTATTAGGAAATAATTACACAAAAGGATAAATATGTTTATCTTTTTAAATAATTAATTTTTCTTTCATATAAAAACATATTAGTGTTCTAGTTAAGTTTGTAATATTATTATGCATTTATCATTATATTATACTTGCTTTAGTTTGTATATCATTTTAAATACAGTAAAAACATAGAAAAATATATACAAGTTAGTTTTATAAAAAAGATATAAAAGATAAATAGTTTTAACTTTTTCAAGTGTTTCATAAAAAAGGATATACAAGCTAGTTTTAATGTTAGATATTTTCCAATAACACAAACAATTGGTATGTTTACAATAAAAGAATATCTTTTTAAACTGTTAAAATTTTGTAACAAGTTTATCATTTGTATCTCTGTGTATTATCTTATGTGAAAAGATAAATACTTTTAGCTTTTAAATAACTAATGTTTTATCATACAAAAAGATATACAAACTAGTTTTTTTTTTACTGAAAAGATAAATTAACTTATGTTTTAACAGTATTAATTTTTGTATTAGGAAATAAATAGACAAAGATAAATATATTTATCTTTTAAAATAATTAATTTTTCTTTCGTATGAAAACATATACATATTAGTGTTCTAGTTAAGTTTGTAATATTATTATGCATTTATCATTATATTGTACATGCTTTAGTTTGTATATCATTTTAAATGTAATAAAAACATAGAAAAAGATATACAAGTTAGTTTTATAAAAAAAGATATAAAAGACAAATAGTTTTATCTTTTTCAAGTGTTTCATAAAAAAAAAAAGATATAGAAGTTAGGTTTAATGTTAGAGATTTTCCAATAACACAAACAATTGGTATGTTTACAATAAAAGAATATCTTTTTAAACTGTTATTTTTTTTAACAAGTTTATCGAAGTTATGTTTTTTTTATACAAAACGATATACATATTAAAATTTCACAGTAAAAGTTTTATTTTTACAGTAGTGTTTTATCATTTTTGTTGTTGATGTTGATGTCATATAAAGTAATTAATTTTAGTTGAGTTGTTCTTCTTTGCCTGAAAAAGATAAAAGTATTTATGTTTGTCTACATGTTCAACTCTTCTAGAGTCTGGTCCCTCTATCCATGGGACCTCCCTTGCTATGGTTTCTGAATTGTTTCCAAATTTACTTTTATTGTAGTACACAGTATACAAAAAGAAATTCAAGTTTGCCAGTATGTTTTAGACTATTACTGCAAGTTGTTCTTTCTTTTTAAAAAAAGATAAAAGTATTTATGGTCCAGCGTATATCCATGTTAGTATATTTTTTTATTATTATAGAACAATGACTAATACCAAGCTGGTTTAAAATCAAATGCAGACTAATGCCTGTAAGCAATCATGTTTCATGCACAACTGAGTTCCTTCAGTTTTTTTACATCAACACAATTCATAGCTGTTTTTACATTTACATGATCAATTAATTTGAAGCAAAAAGGAAATGATTGAACAAAGCAATACTTGGTTTTTTGAAACGTAAATTACTTAAAAAGATAAATATACTTATCTGTCGGTCTACTTGTTTTATATAGAAAAATAAGTTTTTCCATAAAGTATTTAAAATAATAAACATATTTCATAAAGTATAATAGATTTACAATCTTATTGAAAATACTAATATGTATAAATCGTATGGGAAAAACAAAAACTTGTTTAAAAAGATAAATACATTTATCTTTTGTCTACTTTATTATTACATAAAGTAATGTTGAAATGATATATACATTAAAAAATAAATTGATATTTAAAAAAAAAACTGTAAGTATATACAAAAATATAATTTCACAAATTTCGTTAAAATAATAATATGAACATTAATTTTTATTAAACATATAACTTATTTAAAAGATAATTGTGTTTATCTTATTAAATAGTATAAAGATTAAAATGATATGATCATCTAAACTTCTTTATTTCAGCATACGATAAATTCTCTTACTCATGATAATATAAAAACATGTGATAAAGATATAATATGTATATTATCTTGTGTAAAAAAAATGTTTAAATAGATAAATGTGTTTATCTTTTTAAAATAATATAAATATTAAAATCATATGATCATCTAAACTTCTTTGTTTCAACATAGGATAAAATTCTTGTACTCATGATAATATGAAAACATATGATAAAGATATAATATGTGTATTTTATCTTGTGTGAAAACATATAATATGTATATTATCTTGTGTGAAAAAGATAAATACTTTTAGCTTTTAAATAACTTATGTTTTATCATACAAAAAGATATATAAATTAGCTTTTTTTACTGAAAAGATAAATTAACTTATGTTTAAACAGTATTAATTTTTGTATTAGGAAATAAATAGACAAAAAGATAAATATATTTATCTTTTTAATTAATTAAATTTTCTTTTGTACGAAACATATACATATTAGTGTTCTAGTTAAGTTTGTAATATTATTATGTATTTATCATTATATTATACTTGCTTTAGTTTGTATATCATTTTAAATATAGTAAAAACATAGAAAAAGATATACAAGTTAGTTTTATAAAAAAAGATATAAAAGATAAATAGTTTTATCTTTTTCAAGTGTTTCATAAAAAAAGATACACAAGTTAGTTTTAATGTTAGATATTTTCCAATAACACAAACAATTGGTATGTTTATGATAAAAGAATATCTTTTTAAAAAATTATAATTTTAAACTATTAAAATTTATAAGCTAGAATTGAAGTAGTTTAAAAAGATAAACAAGTTTATCTTTTTAAAAAGATGGTGTATCATTAATTGCTTTAGTTTGTTCAAAGTTTGATGTTCAAAATTAATTTTAATGCTACCATATTCATATTAAAGATCGTTCTCTGATTTTGAATTACAGGGTGTATGGCGGTCCTTGATGCTGAGCACTATTTACAGGAAGTTGGAGCTCACTAAGGCAAGAATGATTGGCTATCTTCTTCTGCGCACAACCGAAACGTTTGCTTGTTGGTCGTAAAAAGGGCCAGCCTTTAAAATGCTGTTATACGTTATGCTGCATGATTTTTGAAGTTTTTATTCAACTAATTAAATATTGCGAGTCTTGACGTTTTGGTGATTTTAATTAAATTTTCAATTATATCAAATTTCTATGTATTGGCATTGGAGTTGAAATTTTTTTATGTTAGTTAAAGGAAGTTGATGTACTCATAATTATTGGCCTTTGTTTTGTTGCTGTTATGATTTTTTACGGCGTATGTTAAGCGCTAAAGGCACAACTGTCTGCATCTAGATGTAACAGGATTCAATATGGTGCAAGTTGCACTTCCATTTTTAACCCTTGATAAATTTGGTTATTAAAGAACATATTGATTCTCAAAGTTATTGGTGAACAAATCAATAAAGAATTACAACATTGGCTTCTTGCTCATCAAAGGCTCCGGCTCTTAGAAAGCCAAAAGAACAATCTAATGCTAGATAGCTTGCATCAGTGCTCTCAAAATAGAAAATTCATTGGTGAAGTAATAAACAAGTATGATATTCTTTAAAATTCTTGATTCCAAGTTCACTCTTTCTGTTTTTGTTCTTAGCCATGGTAAAACTGAGTTTCCTAGCCAAGGAAATTTATGATAAATGCAAGTTGCAGTTGTACAAAAGCAAATATACATACTAGCAAACGTGGTTTTAATTATGCACAAATGGTAAGAAGACTAGTTCGAAACCGCTCATACTGCTGCATGGACAACTGTAAACATTACAAATTGTAGACATGATACGCCATAAATAAAATTTAGCAAAAACAACATAGATCAACAAATAAAAACTCAAAAAAAAAAAAAAACATACAAAAAGATAAGTTCTTTTATCTTTTTGTGATATATGTTTTTATCAGTTACATTATACAAGGAAGTACTGGTTGCTTTAAGTGATTTAACTGCGAACTGCCTGCTCGTGTATATATTTTTAATATACTGGAATACTAACTTTAAGTGTCTGTCATGTATATATTTTTATCATTTTCAGATAAAGATAAATACTTTTATCTTTTTTAGAAAAGGAAGAACAACTTGTAATAATGATCAAAATGATACTGGCATACTTGAACCTTTTTTTTTATACTGTGTACCACAATATAAGCAAAAGTGCGAACAATGCAAAAGCCGTAGCAGGGAAGGTATTACGGATTGAAGGATTGACTCCAGAACAGCTGAACATGTATATATTTATTCTTTTTTAGATAAAGATAAATACTTTTATCTTTCAATTTGTTAAGCAAAATCAATTACTGTTTATGACATTTACATATATTTATCTTTTAATATTACATACATATAACATATACTTTTTAAATCAAAAAAAAAAAAAAAAAGACATAATCAACAATTTTATTATGATTGTTATTATTTTTCTTATCTTCTTTATAAAAGATAATTGCTTTTATCTTTTTTTAAATGCATGCATAATTTTTTTAATTAATCGACATGAGAATTACAATAAGTACAACAACACGAATATATATGTTACAACAAACCCAAGCTAAAGATTATCAAACACTCTCTAAACAACTCAATTAACAGTAAAAACAAAATGCACTAGAATGATAAAATTTTCACAGCAGCCTAAATTCCCTGTAGCAATATCTCTATTAATCGACTAAATGCCCAAAACCGTGAAGTAAAATTTCATGAAGCTTAAATTCCTTAAAGCTTATAGCATAAATTCCGCAGCAAAACTCCACTTCTCAGCAGCATAAATTCCACAAGAATCCGCCAGTACTCGCTAGCTTCAGAAAATAGGTGTTCCTGTACGAATATGAATCACTGATGCCAACTATACATAACAGTATATCATCTAGATATATTAATCAAAGTACTTCATTGAAAAACCGAATCGCTAGCTTCAGAAAACCAAATAAATTGTCTGTGTGTCGATATTCAGTTCTAGGTGAGACAATTTGATTTCTTCAATGAATAATCAAAGTCAGCTACACGATTTGACATGATTTTGATTTTGCAGACAAATCGGCTGTATAAATCCTAATTTTGATTTTCGTTTGATGCTTTGAATGTGAGCAGCGATAGTGATTTTTCTCAGTTTTACACTTCTTAATACCACTCATGGTATCAGGAAGAAGAAATCCGAGTGTTTTTAGCAGCACTCATTATATAAACGAGAGGTGGAAATCAGGGAGGAAATGGGATGCTCCATTTTTTGGGTGCAACCGAACGCTTATATACACACACACACACACACACACACACACACACACACACACACACACACACACATACATACATACATACATATGGAAAGTCTATTTAAACATAAAATGTTGACACAAGCAATCTCAACCACAAGATCTCTCCTTGAATTCCACCTCACACATAAAGATAAATAAATCATACGGTCCAGATTTTATATCTCTATTTCTGTGCTTATTTTTGTGTCTCAATAGCCGCTCCCTATACCGATAATGATTCATGAAATTTTGGCCTGAAAAATAATTATTTGGAATGCGTGTCCTTAAAATTAATTGGCTTGGGGACATAAGCCCTTATTGTAAAATGCCCCTTAAATTTAAGTATAATCTTTAAAAAAAAAAAACGAATAGATAATTTTCGGATGCAGATGTCTACATATCTGTATTCGTATTGATTTTTTTTTAATATCAGACATTTATTCGATTTTTGAATATGAATGTGGACTGATCTCATAAACCGGTAAAAAGTACCGGTGCCACTAGGCTCTTGGCCGGTTCGGCTCCGGCTCTACCTTAAAAGCTTTCTTTTCCAAAGCCTAACTGTAGCCCATTTCAAGTAAAAAAGCCTAAGCGTAGGCAATCTTAAAATTCTTGCCGTTTTCCGCGGCCTGTGCGCAGTTTAATATCTAACGAAGTCAGACGATGCCAAGTTCCGATAGTCATGATCTCCACACGGAGATCGACTCTCTCCGCCGTCGAGTTGAGGTAATAAATCAAAACCCTGATATTTTTCTTTGTTCTATTTTCCTAACAAACTCATCAATAATATTTAGGAATTAGAGCTGGAAAACCGGAAATTGGTCTCTCGATTATCAAGCTGCCGTTGCTCCAAAGTTTGTTTCCCCTTTTGTACTGCATATGTTTGTATTTTCTTAAGAATGTTTGCTTACTAGTCCTACCATTGATTTGTAGCCTTGACTTTTCCTACATTAGAAAAAAATAATAAAAATAATAATAAGTTAAAACTATTCATTCTTGAATTGTTATAAGGTATAATGGTATAATAGTACTGTGCTTACATAGTATTAATTAATGCTGGTAAACTTTGGATAGATTTAGGTGATGCTCAAGTATTAAGTTTTATAGCATATACATCCTAATGAAGGCAACATGTTTAAATCGGAGGATTGTAAGAAATTTACTATAATAGTGTGTTGCTAGAAGCACCAGGAAAGTGCTTCATAATACCACAGATAAAAATAATCAATTCAATAAATTTTATGTACTTCCAAATACCAAACTCATTTTGTACGACAATCAACCACTATGCAAAACTGTTTTACACGGCGAACAACTGTTAACCAACATCGTTTCCATGGTCATTAACCGGTTACCACCAACTGTTATTAGGTGGTTGATCGATGCAGAGAACGGTGTTGGCCGGCAGTTGTTCACCGTGTGAAAAAAAATGAAAATAATGAATTTGTTGGCCTTTAAAATGACTGGTATTAGGAAGCGTGCAACCTATTTTATGGTATTTTTTAGTAATGGTGTTAGAAAGCACTTTTTCGGGTGCTTTTAGCAACACACTAATAATATCATAGAGAGTAGTTATATTTTGTCAATACTTCTTATGCTTGATCGCCTAATTTGTAAATGAAATTTGTCTTCACACAGTTGAAGAAGTTAATATTTAAATACTAAATTTCTCAATACCATTTTATATTTTTACATTGATGTGAATATGAAGTTTGATTAGGGAAAAAACTCCCTACTTCTTTTGGCTGGTTACCAGAGCGTCCCTTTTTTCTAGATCATATCTATGATTGCTCCTGTAATCTTACAAAACTTTATACTGTACATTTTTTTGTATGCATGTTTTTTAAAAAATTAACTGGGTTTGATAGAAAGTCCATCTGAATTCTTAAACTATTGCATGCACTTGTTAGGAAAATTTTGTTCCCTCTCAGTTGTCAACTAATGTTTGCCTATGTTTTAATTAATGTGTGGTTTATTTTGAAAGAAGTCACAAGTGTTTGTTCCTCAACCTCCTCAGGATTCCAGAATCAATACTAAATAACTAAACCTTCATAATCTATAGTATACATATTCTAGAAGACCCCATGCTAACTAATCCTCTTATGGCTTGAATCTTGTGGGAATTCACTAGTAGGAAGCTTCATATGTACAGTTGGAAGAAGATACCAAATCAGCAAATAATGGAACAAAAAAACAAGGTAAAACTTGGTCATGCTATTTTCAGTATCTGTTAGGTTTACCAAAAATTGATTACTACCTTTTTCACGGTTTTCACATTTCTTATGTGTCTCATCGTGAATATGGATTATGTTTTTTATGCATAGAATTGGTTGGGAAGCTGGTGAATGCTCCAAGGAAAAAAAGTAAGAAAATCTGATACCAATTTAAGCTCTGGCTATAATCATAGTTGCTATAACAAATTAACACTTTTGCTATAAATATGTTAGCAGACCATTAAGCTTATGTGTTATTGTATGAGGGTTTTTGAGAGCGACTGAGTTTAGATTAAGAAAGAGCATAACTAGGCAGTTTGGTTTGATCCTAAGACGCTATACCAAAATGTATCCACGTCAATAGACCATGAATGAGCATGAAACACGAGTTATAGATGCATGTATATGATTTCTCATTAACTTGAAAAAACATACAGTTGATGTTATATGGAGGCATTGCTTTAGATTTGATGAAGAAGATAAATCCTTGGAGATGTATTATCTTGATTAATAACATGTGTCGGTGAGCACACAATAATGTATGAAATACATGGATTGTTCTAGTAATTTTCATCAGCATTTTGTTGCACTAATTTGTGACCATAAGCACATAATTATTCTCACTAGATGGACAGTGAACTAAGAATGATGTAGAAATATGTCAATGAGGTTTTAGATAGAATATGGGCATGGAATGCAGGTTTGTAAAGAATCATCGATGCTGGGATGTTGTAGCATCTGACGATGTGAAAGGCAAGTTTGTAAAGAATCATCGATGCTAGAATGTTGTAACACTTGCCGATGAGCATCGTTTGTGAATTAGATGTTTAAAATATTTTGGATTGTTTATTTTGGAAGAGTAGGATTTGTGAAAGCCTATGGTATGGAAGTTTAAAATATTTGAGGAAATGGAGGGTTTGTTATTAATATTATAACCAAAAAGTACTTATGAATTATAGATTATCATTATTATTACAGAAAAATTAGGTATAGGTGATCTTGAATCAATTAGCTTCAGCTTTAGACTGCTAAACATGAAAAACTGATATTGGACTGTACAATCTGTTGTAATCATCTATTTATGTCCATACAGATATAGTTGATCTTAAATCAGTGAGTTTCAGCTTGTGAGGATGCTGGTAATGATGGAGAATTTAAAAACTTCAACTTTCACATCAATTTGAGATCTCATGGCTTCTCGTTGGAAGCTAGTTTATGAAATCCAGCTAGAGTAATTATGTGATGAGTTATTAACGTCTAAATTAGAATACTTACATTTTGAACGTTAAACTTTTATCTTCAACATTTACAAGGTTTAATCATGGGAAGCGCTCGAAGTCATTACACCTGTTACCTATTATATTGATATTTAGTGTTACGGACTGACCAGTTTGAGCTAAAAATGATGTGGTTATCAACCAGTCGTCTAAACCAAGGCTCTGAATTCCGTCTTCCGTTTCTGTTCCGGCCTTCATGAAATTTCAAATTTTCTATTCTGTTTCGAAAATGTCGGAAGTTCCTCCTTAATTCCGTTTTATTAATTCCAGTATTTTATTATAAATTAACATAGTATATTCATATAAAGAAACCGAAATGTGTACACTCTGAAAAAAAATAAGGGGATTGTTAATGGGACTCCAATTTTGGTTAAGAGGGGAGAATTTTAAGAGGGCTCCTTATTTGTTATTTGTTAAGCTGAGGTTGGATATAAAAAAAATGAAAATAAGAAGAGACCAAACCACCCTTCTCTATGTATCACGTGCTGGTAACTCCAACTTTTTAATTCTTCAAAAATCGATTGACAGAAAACTGCGCTGCTTTAAAAACCAAATTAAATCGCATACCTAACTCTAGTTCCTCCATTATGGTCTGGACGAAGATGATAAAGAGAAAGCAATCTGATCTCCATGTGATGACCCAAATTTTGGAAAGGTTAGTTCAATCGTTTCTTTTTTCTTTTTTTGAAATCAGCTGTTTTGGAAGAAGAGGAAAACGATGGAGGGATGCAGTGTATATTGATGAAAAAAAAGAGATATAAGGTTATTATTGAAAATTTATTTATTGTTTTAAGGGGAGGCTAATTTATTTTGCCCCCCCTCCCAATAACAATTTTAAAATAAATTAAAATTGTGACCCCCTTAACCAAAATTGGAGTCCCATTAACAATCTCCAAAAATAAAACTTCACAAAATTTTATATTAGTTATTTTATCCTAATTCACTCCTATATAATCCCATTATATAGTTTATTTTATCATAAAGACATGCTAATTTATTTTTTCAGCCCATGGTTCCTTATCGGATTAAAATAACACAAAATTTTGACAGTACAGCCCAGTTCAACAAAGCAAGTGAAAATAACTCTATCCTAGATTCATCGTTGTCCTGTTAGTCCACTGAAAAGAAAACCTAAATTAATTTGTGTCTCGCTGATTGTTGCTTCAATCTCTCTAATCTCGATGATGTCCTCTGCTGCCGGCTTTTATCTCTTACTTCTCCCTGGTTCTGTACGCTTTTCTTTCGATTGTCTAATTCAAAACGGATTTCGAGCAAAATTCGGGTCCGCTTACTGTTGGAACCGGACTGGTATGGCCTGGTTACAGCATGCCGACCGGAATCTTGAACCATGGTCTAAACTATGGGAAGTAGACTTAGATGGCATGAGCGTATAAAAAAGATAGTACCACACGATAACGAGAGGAGATTATATACACCTAGAAGTAAAAAAAAACTATAATGATCTAAATTGACAGAAGAAGAAATGATTAAAAATGCTTTTAAAAATACTAAAGGTTAAAGCTATGATTCAAAGTGAACTAACCATCTTTAGTTTTTTATTAAATCATCTTTAGTTGCATAACTGTGAATACTGGAAATTTAATCAGTCAAATGTGTCATTGCTTTGTTTATCTTGTTTTCATTATTTTAGCTACTCATTTCGTCCATCTAATTTTATTAAATATGTTTTCTTTTTTTTCAAACAAAAAATTTGGTTTTAAATTTGTTCTCACCATTAAATAATTATTTCTATGATGAGCAAATAAAGGACCTTATGCATATATTAAAAATCAATATCGTAGAAGTTGTATTTTCAAAAGGTAGCCTAACTGTCTTATCACTCAATAGACAGTTAAACTGCATTTCATTCGAACTGCAATTGAACTTCCCTATTGTTCAGAAGGCAGTTAAGCTCTTTTTGCTTGGAACTGGGTTTTCCTCTAGGTAGATGATTATATTCCAATTTTCTTAATTAAAGAAAGGCTTCTTTTCTCCTTAGAAGTAAACTTCGGTTTTGCAAAAACAAAAACAAAATAAACTGCTTTTTTGCTTGAAACAGAATAAATTGTTCTTTTTCTCAATTGAAGCAGGCTGCATATTTGATTAAAATTTGTGAGTTTCTTAATTGCTGCACAAAAGAAAACTAAACCACATTTAAAAAAACATGTAATCCGTCGTTGACATTTTTCTCAAGGACATTTAAATGGTCTATTTTGCCCGGAAGGCAATTAAACTACATTTTATGCAAGAGACGAGTAAAATGGATTATCAATTCCACTACTGTAGTAAAACATTTTAATTTTTATACAATAATTTTCGTACGTATGTATGACATCTTTTATTATGATACTTATGAAACTTGCAGTTTAATGAATTCTCAGTGTTGCATCTCTTCAGAAATTATTGCATTTTGATGATCCAAATTTTAAATGGCTATGCAAACACGTGTGTTTTAGAGAAATTATAAAAAGAGGAGCTTGATTCTTTGTCAATTTGTTTTGAAGGCTTTTATCATGTTATGTCATGCTATTGTATATTTACATACTCAAATTAAAAAAGGTGATAATGGTGTTATTATTTTTGCAACCTCAATAATTGTAACAATTGCATGTTTACATGTTATGCGAAATCTCAGCCGTTGCTCTTAGTCATAATACTGAACCAACCGATGCTGACATTTAGATTTTATATGTTTCTGTTATGCAGTCTATCAACCAAGTACTTTGCGGCATAGCGAGATAAGACATGTTGCTCTCAAAATCATGTATTTTGGCAAGAGGTCTGTAACAAGTATTTTTTATACTTGCTAATTCATCTTCCATATTCACTAGGAATGTAAGCTAACAATAAGCACTTGTCACAACTCAAACACATAAATTCACTCAGAATGCCTGGATTAGTTTTAAACTCTACATTGATAGATCTTAAGCTTCATCTCAGTTGTTATGGTGCCTACTCCATTATTGAATGGCAGTTAAAACTATTTCCTCCTTTTATCATATTCTTTGGTGCACTCATTATGTTAAGGTTTTACAAGTTTATCTTCAAATATACTTAATGACCTCTTATAATTTATTTCAGATTTCATGGATTTGCTTCAGAAGCACAACAGGATCCGACTATTGAGGTGCGGTTTACCAACTTTTTGGAGTTAGACATTTGCTTAATCTACATTGACTTAATTTGGATAAATCTAGGAGAAGGGACTTGATCAATAGGTGTAGATGCTTTTTTTAGGTTGGCGTTGAAATGTTTGTAATAGAAAATCATTTTCAGCCATACTAGTAGTATAATTCAATACTATATGCATTAATAAACTTGAATTTAGAGTTTGTTCTAGTTCGCACTGTCTTTACTTTGCCCTATTTGTTTAAAATTCTTTGTGGAAACTAAAAAACTAAACTTTCAACTTCTTAATCACCGCTACCGCAGCAAGTAGACGAATGTTCAACCAAACTCTCTTGAGTTTCAACAACCGTTATGTTTCTGTATCGTATTTGTTTGTGAGAGATCTGTTTTGGTCAGTATCTTTTTGCATGTCTCTTGTATCTACTGAGCATCTTGTTTGATATTTTGCACTAACATTGTATTTCCAGCATCTAATTATCAAACAAGAACTAGTACAAGATTTTTTTCCCGTGCTTCCTCTAATTAAGTCTTCTTGCATGAGAATTTTTTGATTGTAAATGTTTAGACGAGAACTATAATAATTTGGTTACACTACCTATATGTAAAAATATGTGTACTATTTTCATTTTTTTCCTCCCATGATTTTCTCAGTCAGAAATTTTTAAAGCGCTTAAGAGGACAAAACTTCTAACTGGAAACAAAGTAGAATCAAATTATGCAAGGTGTGGGAGGACTGACAAGGGAGTTTCTTCTACTGGCCAGGTATGTATTTGGAGTCAGTAACATTACTTGTAAGTTCACTTAGAGGATAAATATCAACATTCGGGAAGGATAAATATCTCAAAAGGCAATTTCCCTTCATTTGAAAGAAGTTTTTGAAAAAAAATAACAATTCAAAGTAACCTGAGTTATAGCTGAAAACTGAATATTTGTTTTGATTACTTTTGATTATTATTTTGCATGTGCTGATGTTTAAATCCTAAGTTATAGCAATGTTGGCTGTTTCGGAAGCCAGATGGGAAGTATAAAAATATCCATGTACAAAAAAGTTAAGTAAATAATTACGTGAAAATATGCGGTTTCACAAAATTTGACACACTTATTCCTCTCGATCTTATCTGTAAGTATAGGAGGGAGCCTTAGTGATGTATTCTCTTTGATGTATTATGTACTGATTATTTTGCTATGCGACCCATGATGGCAAGAACTATTACATGTACATTATAATTGTAGTTTCAGTGTGTAATTTGTAACTTCATGAATCTTACCCATTACCGTAAACTTTGTTTAACTGGTAATTTGAATGTTTGTTTCATCCGCTTATAGTCAATATATACATTACCATTTTATGACATCCACCCACTGTACATGTAGGCTCTGGACACCTTTTCTTGCGTTACATCCAATATGTTTGATTATATTGTTTGCTCTTTTTGTGCGCTAACTATACTAAGCTTAGTTTTTGGGTTTGATGAGTCATATTTAAACCTGCTATTCATTATATTTAAGTATATAGAAATTTGAGCTGTGGTTCTATATCTTTATTTTTGTGCACACTTTTACTATATTCTTGCAGTCTAACGGTCCATCAGATAAAAGTATATAGAAATTTGAGCTGTGGTTCCATATCTTTATTTTTATGCACACTTTTACTATATTATTGCAGTCTAACGGTCCATCAGATAAAAGGGAAGGGAAAATTTGGGATGATATTTATGTTCAGTAAACTAGATCCATTTTTGCCTCTTATAGTATGATGAGATTTTTGTGTGTACAGGTGATTTCTTTATATTTGAGGTCAAACCTTAAGGAAACAGGATGCAATACGAGTAAGAGTGTATCGAGTTGATATCTGCATTTACTGTTTTGTGTTTACAAATGACGGTTTTAATAAATAAGACTCTCTCTCTCTCTCGCTCTCTCCCTCTCTCCTCCTCCCCCTCCCCTCCCCTCTCCTCCCCCTCCCTCCCTCCCTCCCTCCCTCCTCTCTCTCTCCCTCCCTCTCTCTCTCTCTCTCTCTCTCTCTCTCTCTCTCTCTCTCTCTCTCTCTCTCTCTGGGTTGCTTGACATAAAAATCAAGTGCCATTTAAACGTTTTTTTTCTACTTGAATGTGAGCTGAAAATATAACATCGATTTTTATGAAAAACACTCAATCTAATTTTTATTATTTCTAAATTCAGAACCCGAGATTGATTACGTCAATGTGCTAAATAGAGTACTACCACCAGATATTCGTGTCATAGGCTGGTGTCCTGTTTCCACTGATTTTAGTGCCAGGTTATTTACTCTTAATTTTACATCTTCCGGCCTTTTATGTGATGATAAATGTTCTGGTCACTCAATGTCGTACACATTATTTTGCATACTGAAATAAATTTGTTTTTGAAGTTATAGCTTTCTTAGGTCTTTATCGGTGGAAGAAAATAGTCATCTTGACTACTGTATTAATATATGCTGATATATCACGTTGTCCTTCCACATAAGTTTATTTTCATTGATCAATGGCCTAATTGTTTCTCTTGTACGATTTATTATCCTTGATTACTCAACCCGAAACTTTTATTGATATGTTTATTCTTTTCTCAGTGGAAGCGACTGGAAAGTATCATTAGTAAGTTTTAAACATACGGTTCATGATAGCCTTAAAGCTATCGTACTCACAGTAAGAACCCACAAAATATATCCTTTGCATTGTAGTCCACTAACTAATTGCTTTACCTTAAGATAGATCTAAGAGTCCATCAAGCACTTCAGTAAATCTTTTTTTTTTTTAACACACATATGTGGATAGCAATAACCCAAACAAATGAAATTTGAAGTGTAGTACACTTTCTTAGTACTAGTACTAGTACATGAGACACATGATACACACACCCATGAAGGTGATGGGATATAGTATGAACATTCAAAGGGTATTACTGAACTCTGATGATGGTTAAAACGAGTGGTATACGGTCAATTCCCTTTATTAACAGTAGAGTTTGGTCGGTTGTATGCAAAGTATTTAACAGTTTATCTTCTCAAATTACAGGTTTAGCTGTTTTAGCAGAGAATATAGGTACCTATTTTGGCGAAGAAATCTTAATATATCGGTAGACATTAGTATTTAACTGAGCCACTGTATAATTTCATTATGCCCATTTGATTCTTACGCTCATACTGAATTCTTGCTATACTGTTTTTTAGGCCATGCAGAACGCTGCTGATAAGCTTATAGGAGAGTATGATTTTAGAAACTTCTGTAAGATGGATGCAGCAAACGTTAAGAACTATACAAGGAGGATTACAAAATTCTCTATCTCTCCTTGCAACCAAAGGTTATTGTCTTGTTGATTACCTTGATGATGAGAGATGGGTGCCTGTCTCATTTTGATTTTGGCATCGAACATGTGTAAATATTATGTACAAAATCATCCTTACTATGTATAACTGAATACAGTAACTCAAAAACTATTTGATGTTGGTTTACCTGGGCAGTCCACTATAGAATTAAGCTAAAATTTGAAATTCAAAATATATAGATACTTCTTCAGAAGAAATATTTATGCGTACAATTGATACGTGTCAAATTTGTTAACCAGTTGTTATCGTAGAATACATGACAGTTAAGCATACGCAGATCGATGTGTGACAGCTAAACACAGTAGCGGTTAAACATACGTGGATAACCTTGCTCTGATGCCATGTCAAAATTGAGAATTGCTTATCACAAAACCAGTTAATGACGTGAAGTGCGATTTTTAGTATCTTTGTAGGATCTGCTAAATTAATTACACATCGATTATTCTCAACATTACTGCTCATGTTCTCAGTCATTGAAGCAATTTTCTGACTATTTCTCTTTGAATCTTTGACTTATTATAATAACTCATGTTTCAGAAAGGAGCATTAATTATGTCAGGTTTTGGTGGAAATTTGTGACAATCCAAATTTGCAAATAGTTTTGGTGGCAAACTAAAGGAGTCATATCATGCATACACAGATTGATCACGCTAGGGGAAGATACTCAAGTCATAAATTTAGTATTGGTGTTTTCCAACCACTGTCAAAATCACACATTCTGAAACTAGAATATAAATAAAAGTTATCAACAATTTGTACCTGCAACGAATGTGGTCAATGACCTTTCCTCCCAATTTGAAGATTAACATTTATAATGATAAAAAATAACTAAGAAAGCAGTTTATGTGGTAGGCACTGATAAATATATTTCCATCTTTTAACCTACTGTCTTATATAAGGAGTTGTGTTCATAATTGATGAACAACTGAGAAAGTACTGTGTTCAGCAATCACCGAGATTTGCTTCCATCTTCATTTCTATTTGTGTCATGTTAATAAATAATTTCAATGAAGGTCAATGGTGACTTCTGGCAAAATATACTGTTATGACTTATTACCAGACAGTGTTATGTATAACATGAATAATTGATAAAATTGGACAGGTTAAATGATGATGAGCTATGGGAAATGACAATTAAAGGCAGTGCTTTTTTATGGCACCAAGTACGATGCATGGTTGCAGTTCTATTCTTGATTGGTCAGGGTCTTGAATCTTCTGATGTATGTATACAAATTATTATTAAGTATCAGTTATATTCTGGTATGTGAACTTAAAGGCCGATATGTTTTGATATCCGTATTTACATTAGTTTGTTTCTTGGTAAAATGAATAATGGTCCTCTTAGTTGTTACCATATTTCCTTAAATTTCTTGTGAGTTAGCTACTTTTACAACATCCAAATGTATTTCACTGTATTGATTTCATCGTATTCATCAAATGAAATATAGTTGTGATTGTTGAAGGCAGTAAGTAATAAGATATGAATAAGGTAGAACAAGAATGTATGGATCCCATATGCTCTTTCTTTCAGTCAACTGTGTGAACCGACTAACCAAGTATGTTAACAGAATGGGTTATTCTATAAAATCAATTCAGAAGAAACTGGAGTGATTTTGATATTTGAGCCGACTCAAAAAATAATCTAATACAAACCTTGTTATTGACTCAGATATGCAGTTAGATTTCTAGATACCGGTCAAATAGTATTAAGCGCAATGGAGTCATTGTAGTAACGAATCATATTTTAATGCATAAGTATCATCCATATATTATGCTTCTGTACCGTGTCCAGTACTTGTAAACCTTGAACATTGTACTGGTGAACGCCCTAGGAATAGTTTGTTCTAAAACTCTATTTGTTTTTAGAGATACGGACGCAGAGTCAAAAGCTATTAACTCTATTTGTTTTCTAAAACTCTATTTGTTGTTTAAAAATTGTAGCTGAAAGATTATGGTATATGTTTCCTTGGATACTAAAATGAAATTATCTTAATACAGGGGAAGCGTTAATTAGTTCAACATATATTAATTGCAGAGTTTTATTTTGTTTTGTCATTCTTCCTTGTATGCTTAGATAAAGGAGAAACACCACATCTGAAACAACATTATCTTTACACAAGTTTTGGAACGAGCGATGTGAGTGCATATAAAAATATTACTGAAAAAACGGTTCAAAACCATTGATTCCCTGTTTTGTATACCAATTTAATAAACACGGATTCGAAAAACAAATATGAATATATTTTTAGACTGAAATTCATATATGTGACCTCATTTTGGTACAATTTTTTGTGACTAAAAGTGAATGTAGTTTTTCTCATGATTTGGTTTCAAATTTCTAACCTCATTTGCAAATTAGGGATTTTCATTTGGGCTATAAATCTGCTACAGTTACCAATAAGAATAAAAATAAAAATGAGTCAGACAACTCAGTTTCTTTCAAAGATTGTTACCTTCATGCACAGTTCAAACTAATGTCATGGTTGCTGCTTTTCTTCCTAATTAAATGCTAGATAACTGTGAATGTTCTGATTACTTTCATGCACAGTCCAAAGAAATGTCATGGTTACTTTCATGCACACTCCAAAAATGTTTCAATTGCCTTTCTGCTGGTGGTTATCATGTGAAATTTTGTTTGGTGTAGGTCATTGACATCCTATTGGATACCAAAGTTACCCCAAGAAAACCTCAGTTTAGCATGGCACCTGAACTTCCATTGATCTTAAGATCTTGCGATTATGAAGATGTCAACTTCATCTGCTCAGCTGGTATATTTTAGAAGCTAGATACAACATGTTTATAAAGCTTAAGATGCAAACAGAAGTGGGAAAGAAAATTTAATTATTTGATCTGTGAGTTTTTGGTTGTCCTTCAGATTATGAAAATATTTTTGTGCTTACTGCAATTGGCTCACATTGAGTGCAAATTCGGTTGATACATCAAAAGAAGTAAACATCGCACTCCTATTCCATAACTGTAACATATACAGTATCAGCCGTTTAATGAATACGAGGCAGAGGCGCAAGCTGTATAATTTTAGGCGACTACCAGAAACTTCAAGCATAAAAGCAATGCATGGGGATTCAATAAATCTGTAAAAAGTTGGCGTGTGTGCGTTGGGGGGGGGGGGGGGGGGGTCGTGTAGACTGATTAGGAAGGAAGTTGTATTTCATGAACTTTCTTACATGATATTTCTTGTTTTTCTTGTTAGATGCTAAACGAACTTTGCAAGAACATTTGACAAACGAAATTCAGACACAAATGCTGCAAGCTGCTATCTATCGGGAAGCGTTGAGTTGCTTGTGCACCACAGGTTTACATGTTAGCTTTGACACTATTTTATCCCTTGATACTTCCTGAACTTATCCATTTGATGTGATGTACTTGCAGAAGGAAATTCAACAGCACGCAAGAAAAAGAAAAGGAATTATGTTTCTATACTTCTACGCCCAACAGAACGTAAGGCAAATGTCTGCTTTAATTTATATCTGAATGTGCTTTTGTTAGAAACCCACCTGGTTATTTTAAGTTGGGTTGTAAGATATTTCAGTTTGTTGAGGTTAAACCAGAACCTTAAATGACTGGGTCTAAGTGCTACAGTTGATACAAGACCACAAATGTTATTTCTGATGCAGTCAAATTAATTGTGAAGTTATCTTACTAGACTTACTTCTTATGTCTAGTTGTACATTATAACCATTTTTTTATGCATGCCAATGTGCACCTTTTTTTTGGTTACTGTTAATGTGCTATGTAAATTTGTTCCAGCATCATATGACGAACGTTGTGCCAAACTGAATGGGCAAAACACAGTGGAATGAGCTAGCTTATAGGGGACCTCATTTTGTGTGTCACGTAAGTTCATATTGATATTTATATGTACTTCTTAGAACTGAATATTCTTTTGTTTTTGGAGATTGGTAGACGTTGCATGTAGATGGATAAATCCATGCTTATTATATGTATTGAAATTTATATGCACTTATACAACTGGAATATTCTTTAAAAATAAAAATCCCTCCTTTTCTAAGGGAAAATAATGATATTTCCATCTGCCATAAAAATCTACGGGCACCAAATTTTATGTGATTTTATCATCATTGACTCATAAAAATGGCAAAGGCAAATGATATTGAATTCACTTTAGAAGGCAAGATTGTAGAGAAATCATTTTATTTTGTATCTGTTAAAAACATGGGAAGGTGATAATGGAATCACATGAAACTGGTCTGCACATGATGTACATTTATAGATCAAATGACCAATAGAGATGTTCTGGATTCGGCTTGTGTGAAGAATATCACTATTCAGACGAATGATTGCCTTGATATGCCTTTTTCTACGGAAATAATTGGTCGCATAACCTGTCCCCTGACAAATCTGTTACTGTAACAGAAGAAATTTATGCATTCTTTTATGACATTTCTTAGTTTTTTTAATGCAATATATAATTATGTACCTACCGGCTGCCTTGTATTCTCCTTGGATGCCTTGATGCCTTGTCTGCATTGCCCTAGTAATTAGAATATATTTATGCAGCATTCTGAGTTATGTTTGAAACATGCAGGTGCCATGGCTTGTCATTTATCCAGAATCTTCAGTTGGGAACTGGATATTTAAACTGATGATTTTTTAGAAGAATATTTAAGTTACGATGATTGCTAGGCAATTGGCTGTTGATTTACATGTTCATTTGAATTTTTTTTGAAGCATAGAAGTGTTGGATGTATTTTGTTGCATGCTTACACGCCTTGAATTTGTGGGTTCGTGTTATCATTGGAGGCACAAAATAATGTACGCATTATGGTTTACCATCATTGTCATTATAAAAATTGTTGGAAAGATAATTTATTATGGAATAACGTGCCTTGAACTCTATTACAGCTTGTTCTACTTATTACTCTTCTTTTTCAGTTTTTCCTCCTTGTTTTTTTTATGGAGAATTCGATGTCCAAATGGCCCCTGTATGTGACGTTTTTGCATAAATTAGATGTATTAATGAATGCGGGCCTTCCTATTGTTTTCAACATTTTGGCGCTATCATTGCCTTGGTTTTCAAATGAACAAGCATATAGGGATGCTGATTACTAATTACCATAATGTCCTTGAGTCCCTTGGATTTTCCTTTTTATTTTAAAAAGTAAACATAAAATATGAAATATGAGGACTTCAATTTATTTTAGTGCGGTTGCGGCACGGAATTGCGTTGCCAGATTGTAATTGCTAATGCTGACAACCAGCGTGAGGGCTTGTTCTCTGGACGGCCGCACCATAATTTTTATGTCAGATGTTTGAGAATCTTGTATGTGCATAAAAGTTCCGTATCATTTTTCAATGAAAGATATTTAATGTTGCATAATTGATAATGTTAATGCTCGACTAATTATTAGGTAATGACAAAAGTGATTAAGTTTGTCAACTAAAAGGTTACCCGTTGGCGTCTGACGCGTAACACCAACTGTCCGATGCGTAACACCAACTGATATATTTTTTATTTTATAAAGGGGCAATTAACGACAAGGACAAAGGCCCATTAAAATTTATCCATAAGGACAACCACCTAATATTTTATCTATAACGACAATACACTGAAATTAAATTTCGGCCGATGCTTCCATCTTCTCCCTCTGTCGCGTATCTCGATTTCATCATTTATCACGAAATCACAAAAATCACGAAATCCTAAATCGATGAAATCACAAATATCATAAGACAATAGAATCGAAATTCTCAACCGAAGACAAAAATCACGAAATCAAAATCACGACCAAAAATCAACCGAAACGGAAACCCTAGAAAACAAAAAAAATGTCGAACAACAAAAATCCATTGGAAATCACAAGTGAATTGAATAAAAATATTTTTCAAACGATGGAAAACACAATTGAAGAAGTCGAAATTGTTGAAACAATTTTTTCGCGATTGGAAATGTTTTTTTTCGTTAATAGTATAGCAGTTCGTAGGTATCATTTTTCTATTTTTTTAGGTATCATTTTTCTTATTTTAACTTTAAAACATAGCAGCAGTTTTTAGGTATCATTTTTCTATTTTTCTAGGTATCATTTTTACTGTAGTTTATGTGTTATGTTAAACATCACATCAGTTTTAAGGTATTATTTTTATACTTTTTAAGGTATCATTTTTAGTGTAATTTCTCTGTTATGTTAAACATTATTGCAGTTTGAAGGAATCATTTTTATATTTTTTAAGGTATCATTTTTAATGTAATTTATGTGTTATGTTAAACATCACAGCAGTTTTAAGGTATCATTTTTATATTTTTTAAGGTATCATTTTTATTGTAGTTTATGTGTTATGTTAAACATCATAGCAGTTTTAAGGTATCATTTTTATATTTTTTAAGATATCATTTTTAGTGTAATTTCTGTGTTATGTTTATATACATCTTTTTTTTACCTACAATATTAAAAAACTGATATCCATGAACTGTGAATATGAGAAAAACTTTAGCTTAGCCCTACCAACTTATAAAACTGATAACAGAACAAAAAATCACATGAAAAAACAATTAACACAGTTAAAATAGTAAAACTGATACTTAAGAAAATAGGAAACTGATACCTAAAACCTGATTCAATGTTTTGAAGTAAAACTAATGGAAAAAATGTTTACATCAAAGTTTGATTGAATAAAATGAAATTAGTTCGACTGAGTTACAAAGTTGATGCAACAGTACAACTGCAAAATTAACACAACAATAAAATCACATGGAAAAAACACATAACACAGTTAAAACATGAAAACTGATACTTAAAAAAATAGAAAACTGATACCTATAAACTGCATCAATGTTTTAAAGAAAAACTAATGCAAAAAATGTTTACACCACAGTTTGATTGTATAAAATTAAATAAATTCGACTGAGTTAAAAAATTGATGCAACAATATAACTTCAAAATTAACACAGCAATAAAATCACATGAAAACAACACATAACATAGTTAAAACAGTAAAAATGCTACCTAAAATATTATAAAAATGATACCTAAATACTGATGCAATGTTTCGAAGATAAATAAAATAAAATTATATCACAGTTTAATTGATTAAAATGAAATAAGTTCGACGTAGTTTCAAAGCTGATACAACAATATAACTTCAAAATTAACAAAGCAACAAAATCTCATGAAAAAACATATAACACGGTTAAAACGGTAAAAATGATACCTAAAAAAAACAAACTGATACCTAAAAACTGCTGCTATGTTATAAAGTTAAAACATGAAAAATGATACCTAGAAAAATAGAAAAATGATACCTAAAAACTGCTGCTATGTTTTAAAGTTAAAATGGGAAAATGATACCTACGAACTACTATACTATTAACGAAAAAAAACATTTCCAATCACGACAAAATTGTTTCAACAATTTCGACTTCTTCAATTGTGTTTTCCATCATTTGAAAAATATTTTTATTCAATTCACTTGTGATTTCCAATGAATTTTTGTTGTTCGACAATTTTTTTGTTTTCTAGGGTTTCTGTTTCGAGCGATTTATGGATTCGAATTTTTGGGTTCGATTGCAATTTCGAATCTGATGTCCTTTTGATTTTTGTGATTTATGAATTGTTATGGATTCGAATTTTTGTGATTTTTGGGTTCGATTGTTTTAAAGATGGAGCGGACGTGAATTGGGAGCGGAGGAAGAAGAAATAAGCGCACGTGAAGAAGAAGAGAAACGGTGAATTGTCCTTCTGAGTAAAATTTTAATGGGCTGTCCTTATGGATAAAAAGGCCTTCACTTTTGTCCTTGTAAATATTTTCCTGTTTTATAAATTCATCTCTTCCCCTCTTCATTTCTCCCATCTTCTACCATCACCTTCATATATTTCTACCTTCAGTTCAATAATAGTTGATTCAGAAACAAATTTCGATAACCAATATTTTTAAAACGTGGTTGTTATTGGAGCGTATTCAGGCAGGAGTCAAATTTATCGATTGCACATGACATAAGTTACAGATCTGATGTGGATGGAACAAATCGTGAATGACCATGAAGGATGTTGTCAACAAAATTTTCAAATGAAATGATTTTTGTTTTCTCTCATTATGCGATAGATTGCAAAATTATGATTCGGTAATAACGGAAGACGTTGATATACGAAAAATGGTAACTGTATATGTATACGTTATAGCTATAGAGCTCTCCATTAAATGTGACAAAAGATTTCAACATTTAGGTAGCACGATTTCAAATTGTTTTATACTGTTTTAGATATTGTGCAGTTACTCGCTTTAGATATTATAAAATCAACTAACCTCAATTCAATACCTTTCCTAATGAAATTAGATGTTCAAACCGATACTAACTGTATTTTTAAAACTGTGCTGGTGCAATGAATGTATACACGAAATAGCACACCTACCTCATGATCGAGTTGTACCATATATAGGTTTAAAATGATATTCTACACATAATATCTTAGCTGCATGCTCATTCAATTTACTATTTATCTATTCATATATTTCAGTTTTGTACTGTTGTTTCATTTCAAAATGACATTACACAACCAAATAAATAATTAATTAACTATAAGACAACTAAATTAAAAATAAAAATTAGAATACTCCGCTTAAATATACTGCTTGAAGACACAAACACATACCCTGTTTAACTTTCAACTCCATTTAAATGTGTGACGGCCCACTTTAAGACCCAAATCAACAAAAAGCATAAACGGACAGTATCGTCTGCTAATATGGAGAATATGGCTGTTTAGGAGTGATTATCTATAGTCATGTATTAAATAAATATTAAGTATGTCGAAAATGTGCTATAACTTTTTTCCTTACCTCAAGAGGCTGGACACACTTAAAACTTGTATAATATAATACTATAGTGACTACAGGATGTGTTCAGAACAAAAACACAATATATATAATATTTAGCGATCACAGAACAGTCCACATGATCACAGATATACATGCACATCAGATACAACACATAGTGTAGTACAAAAAGGGAATATAATCACTATATGCAAATATATGCATCAGGTCACCATCAAAAGAATATGTACAGACGCGTCGAAACTATCCAAAATATACAACTCAAAAACTATGCAGTCCAAACCCAAAAGAAGCTAAGATATCTATAGCGAGATAGCGAAGATAACTCCAAGAACCTAACGTGCAAATCAGTTTGACCCGAGCAATAAATACACGGGTCAGTGTAGTTGAAATAATGATTGGATATACGGTTATACAAGGGACAACTTTTCCAACTATGAGAAGAGTAAGTAAAAGTTATCTCATAGGATATTGGGCCACAACCAACATAATACTGACATAAGGGAATCCACTATAATTAATAAATGTTAGCCTTAAGCTGAACACATATATCATCTTCTAAATCCCAAAGGACATTAAACACATACACCAAACTGCCCTCAAAATGCTTCAGATACGACATAATAAACTCATAAGAGTTTACTCCACAAAAGTGATCACAAAAAACATAAATTATCAATTAGCTGTAAGGCTATAATGGAAATTCACCATGATATAAGACCAAAGATGGACCTAAAGCATCACAAACACCAAAATACACAAAACTACAAGATGGATCCAAAACATCAAAAAAAATTGCACGTGCTTTATAAATGAGCTCCCCCGAGAGCTTGTGCAAAGTATTATATATGTATTTAATGTCTTACTATGACACATCTTGGTCTAGTATATTTCGAACTGTCTCGATTGAGTGCACTTCACTATAACCCATCACGGTTGATTAACTTTACCGCGACCCGTCTCGGTCGAGTATAGCTTCACGATAACCCACCTCGGTCGGGTGTACTTGACCACTTTGGTCAAGTGAATACGTATATGTAAGACTCCACTGACTGTAGCTTCACTTCAAAGCAAGTACTGACACACACAAACAATTGAGAATGTGTCACGGACTTCCAAACATTAACTCGAAAAGCAAACACGATATGTCCTATACCGTACGTTTTACTAATCGATTCACTACAAATTAGTTCGCTTCATGCCGAATAACAACAATAATAACTTCAATCAACGAGTCTGGAATTACCGATGTAATATACCTTCATGTCCCATACTACGAGCTTTACTAAATCGTTTAATCGCAATCCCTTCTTCTCAAAGGGTGCAAAATCGTGTGATTTTATATATGGAAAGTAGCTGATTCTAAGAAAACAGGTTTAGAAAACGTTTGGATCATTCCTTTGAAAATCTCTATATATCAAAAGTATTGTTTATACTATTGCCTCGTGACGGGTATATTTTAAACCCAAAACATAGAATATTTTTTGTCTCAAAGCAAATATATATATATTTAGAGAAAATTTATTTTAGAAACCGCTTTATAAAGACGTGCTTGGTGTAAAAATCATCAGGGAAAAGGAAGCACAAAACACCTCACGAATACACATGATACTCATGTAATATGGATAAGTTATAATTTTTAGCCTTTGAATAGCTAATCAATAAGTCAACTCAAACTACATGTGCATAGGCCAACTAGGTGGAAATAAGGTAGGTAAGTATGTGCACTAACATACACAAAAACTCTCAGGAATTTGCAATCAACAGGTTGAAACTTGCACAAGCAAGTCAATGGCTATTTCGACACAGGTAATGATTGTGTCGATACATGTATCGACACAATCCAGGCATGTGTCGAACAAGACCACACAACTCTCAAATGAGTTTTTCCTTTAACGATCTCGACTTAGACCAAACTCTGGCCATCTTCCAGGCCAATTAAGGTTGCAACATTGAACATGACTGAAGTACAAAACTCTGGCAACAAACTGAATAAGGAATCGCAACAAATGGATGCATGGATGGAGAGTAATTCACTCTCAAAGATGCATAGATAATAGTTTTGCAAGTTGAAATATACATAGAACAAATTTTGAGTTTTACAGTCAATAAAACTTAACATGCATTCGAATTTCCAGCATGCAAAGGAGATATCAGCTAGAATGAGTGAGTTTACTTACCTTAGCAGTGAATCGATGAATTTCCAGCAAAAATTTGATGAAGATGATGGCTACTTGGCCTCAAGTTGCTTTTCCTTTGAATGAAAATAAGTTTACAGTAACTTGCATTTCAAAAATCCAATAACAAGAGCAACAATCAAGATTTGTGATGTAAAAATTTCTGAAATTGATAGAGATTACTTATAGGAATGATTACAACTTGATTCTACACGTTTTTATATATTTTGGTGAAGAAGATTTGAGATTTGGGAGGAGGGTTTTGGTTTTATAGTAAATTCTTGAGGAGGAAAACGATGATCATTTTTCTAGTGAACACAAATGGATGTAAGTTCTTTCTGCTTAAGCCAATTCAAGAATTCTCCTTATCTAATTAGGCAATTAGAGGTAAGTGAAGCCCATTTAGGTCTTGAACCATTTAATTAAGCCAAATTAGTGAAATTAGAATACTATAATTGTTTTTTTTTGTATTTACATATTATAGAGTTGCAAAAATATTTGTTTTACACCAAATTACTTATAAAAATTTCTTATGTTCCTATTTTCAAATGGTTTACAAGTTTAAACATTTTTCTCTCACAATTTAAACATTCTTTTATTTTTGTACATAAAATTCACATTTCTTCATGCAAATACTGTTTCATTTTATTTTAGTTATGTAACAACCCAAATTTTCTGAGAATATTAAAATTAACAAATTCAAGAACACTTAATTTTTAGAAGAAGAATTAAGTGAAATGGGTTGCGCTATTATGTTCATCTCAAAATTTTGGTCAAGATAGATATTTGGTTTGCATAAAACGAGTACCTTATGAAGAAGTTATTAAGCCTTGAAGTTTGTATGCATATGAGAAAAAAATATGTATAGATATATATAAAAATTAAATAAATAAATATGCAAAAAAGTTCAAATCAGCGAATCGGGAGGGGGAATAACCGAACCGGCCCATTTTTGAGGTCGACCCGAGCCTTGCTGGGTCGACTAGGAGTTGATTCAGGGTGTTTGGCTATCAACCCGTGGGCCGATTCTCTCTAAGGCAGATGTGGCATCTGATTGGTTCTGATGGACTCCTTGCTGAGTCATTAGGGCTGATGTGGCTATTCTATTTTGTCTGAATGGCTTTGATTTGCTCTAGGTTAATCTGACGGTTCTTATTAAATCAAACTTCTATATAAGCAACTTAATACCTCAACCCTAAATCATATTAAAAATCAAACCAAAAGCCGTCATGCTGCCATTGGACAACCTCGAGTAGCCGTCGTTCAACTTGAAGCAAATTAAAAGAGACAAACCAAATCAAATCAAAATTAAATTAAAACAATGATTATCTACATCAAAGGCGAGCATTTCAACTTCAGAATACAGATTCCAGAAATCAAGATTGTCTTTTGTAAGTGTAGTTATCTTTTAGATGTAAATAAATTTAAGACGTGATTTGATATAAAGTGAAAAATAAAATTATACCATGTTGTATAATATTGACGATGCTAATTCATGTTTGTTTCTTGTGATGATTTTATCATGAATTGTCTTGGAACGTTTGTGGCTTATTGGACTTGGTGTTGGATCTATTAAAGATTGAGAATAAAACTATCAGTGTCATATGCAAGTTATATGTTTCATGTTAAGATCTACATATATATGTTTATATGATTAATGCAAGTTGTATGTATTATGTTAGATCCAAGTCAAGATCTACATATATATATATATATATATATATATATTCATATGCTTTATGTCAGATCCATATGCATATATATATATGTTCACATGTTCACATGTTCACATGCAAGTTACAAGTTTTATGTTGGATCCATGTCAAGATCTATCTAGGTTCATATGATTAATGCAAGTTATATGTTTTATGATAGATCCAAGTCATGATCTAATTATACATATGTTCATATGCAAGTTACATGTTAGATCCAAAACTAGATCTATATTTATATGCATGTTTGTTAAGTGGACTTATGCAGGTTCACCTTGTTAGATCTAGTTCACACCTATATGTTAATGTTAGAATTATACATGCCTTGGGATTGGACATGTCATGATTATGTCATATGCTAGTTTATAATTGAGGTTATGTTCACACATGCCTAGATCTACATATTAACATGTTTTAGGCTTATGATTATCTAAGTCTAAATTATATGCAAGTTCATATGACATGTTAAATTATATGAATACAGTTTTATGCAAAATTTACATGTTTGGTTGAATCTGTATTATGCATGTTCCCTTCTTTACCTTTTGTTTATAAATTGGGCTAATATGAGGGCCGAATGACTTTATGTGATTAATACGAACGAACAAACGGGGGTAACGTTGGGATAGTTATTAAATCAAAACATGTTAATAATGTAGGTGGGCCCAAAACCATGTAAATGGTTAAGGCCATGAATGGTATAATTTATACCATTAATCTTGAACATAATTAAAATATGTGACATGAAACACTTGTAGAAAATTCACATATATAAAATGTAAAAGATGAATATGCCTAACCCGAGGTTAGACTGAGTTGTGGTGTAAACCTGCCCGGAACCGACCGGCACATCCAGTAACCACAACAATACCTGTCTAATGTGAGAGGTTAGTGCATCAAGCCCAGAAAGACCTGAGGTTAGACTGAGTTGTGGTGTAAAACTGTCCGGAACCGATCGACACATCCAGTAACCACAACAATACCTGTCTAATGTGAGTGGTTGGTGCTTTAATTAATTAATTAAAGCTCATGAACAATCAAGCTAGAAATGGTGAGGTTAAGTAATTAAGGGAACACTTAACCAACTTAACATGTTAACAAGACAAGATTGGTGGGGTTAAGTAATTGAGGAAACACTTAACCAACTTAACGTGTTAACTAGACAAGATTGATAGGGGTTAAGTCAAACCAAGGACACTTAACCAATTTAGCATGTTGACTAGAAAAACCCTAGTAACGGGGACCCGTTTCAGCAATAACCCACATGGATGTATCAAGGTACCCTGAACTAGGCAGGGTGGGGCACGATTACTGGGCTGAATATAAGCGGTCAAAAGGGCGGCGGTTAGGTGCGTCAGTGTAGGTTCTGACGGAGTACGGGCGTGCACGGGCTCCGGAATGGAAAAAGCAGACACTGGGCACCAGGCGTACACTTGTGCATCTTTGAATCGTGTCAGGGTTGCCATTATAGGACTTGATACACCCTATACTGGAACCAGCACAAGTACTTAAAAATCACGTGGGGCTGCATGACACCGAGAATACATGAATGCGAGTAGGAGCCGATCAATACATGAATGGGATCACTTTATCATGAACATACATTGCTAGTTAAACAGCTCTTAGTGGGTGTAGAGAAGTAAAAGTGGGTGTGATAGCCAAATCTAGTTAAATCTTACTTTACCTCATTTTAGCACTACCCTATCCTTGTGGTATCATTCTAAGTTTAGTTTATTCATGTCATAGTCTTTTACTTGTTTACATGCTATTAAATAACTAGGCTTACCAGACTTATGTCTGACCCATTTTCCTTTCGCTTCTTTTCTTCCGTTCCCCCCTCCCCCCAGGTCCGCAGGGAGGAAACACTTCTGCTTAGTCCAGGTTAGCCAAAGCTTGAAGACCGTAGATGTAAGGCTTGGACTTTCCTTTTTGAGATATGGCTATGGTCAAGCACTTATTGGGGATTTATGTCATTTTATTTTCAGTATTGCTTCTTTATGTTTTCAAGACAGATGAAAAGTTGTAATAATTTGGAAGGTTGAAACAGTTGTTGAATTGTTGTGTTGAACAAGTATTTATTAAATAATATTGATCTTTTTCCGCTGCATAAATTTTCTGTCTTGTAATTTATTAGTATCTTGTAACTTAAAACGCTCCACCGAAGTTAAGGCATTCCCTTTGAGAGTGACCTTAACGGAGGTGGGGTGTTACAAGTTAATTTGGAATTTTACAATTTCATAACTTTGTACAAATTCACGCAAACTTATAAAAAATGTTTATAACCTATTTTAATATCAATTTATTTAAATTGTGTCCAAGTTTTATATTTTCAAACAATTTTGTATCAAACTATTCACTAAGTCCTACATTTTCAGTTTAAATATTACACAAAATTGCATCTTCTTATTAAATTAAACTCCAAGCTTCATTCAATATAACTTTTAATATGCTTAATATTAGCTTTTAACCAATATTTCCACTTTATTGTTCGTTCTTAACCCAAACAAACTAAATTACAAATTTACATCAAAGTTCGCCATTTATTACTAAAGTTGAGATTTAAACACATAAATGTATTTAAACCCCTTAAACGCGTATAGTTTACACCATAAGGTTTAACAAAAAATTTATCTTGTGATTATTAAATTTTCATTACCCAACAAAATGTTGAAACTTATATTTTACTTGATTTTTGTGTAATTTAACACATCATCATATTCTTAGTTATCAAAACTCACCCCAAAATAATCTCAAACTTATAGAATGTACAAAACAACGACTTGAAGGATTAATTCTTCAATTTTTGTTATTATTTTTATTGATTATCTACATAATGTTGGATTGTATTGCGTCTTAACGCAATTAAATCACAATCCGACCAAATTTTGCGTTTTTAACTCTAAAACTTCCCATCTTACACAATCTAAGTATTATTTTCAAGTTAACATCCCCAAATCAAGATTAATCCAATTAACCATCTCTTAATTATCTTACATGTAATCAAACAAAAGAATCAGGGTTGTTACAAACTCTCCCTTTATAAAAATTGTGTCCTCGCAATTTCCTTAGGGAAATGTCATAGCAAGTAATATATTTCACCAACTCAAAGGATAAGCAATGAAAAGATAAAATGGAGTTTATAAAGTTCTCACCCTCACAATCCAAAGATAAGAAATCGGGATAAGAAATCGGGATAAGCACACTCATAAACACAATAGTTTCCTAAGTACAATCATTGGGATCATTTGACTACTGAATCTTCATGAGCGACACATTATTATTATGAAGGCGTTTAACCTTCGTCGCTAAAATACAAATGAGGTGTCATGCGAACGATAGGTCGAGTGAGACCTCAAGTTGGTCTATGATACAAGAATCAAACGCGGGATCAGAATCTCACATTGAGTTTGAAAAGAGCCATAAAATATTGAAGGGACGGTTATTATTATATATAATCTAGACAAGGGGGGCGATCGCTCCAGTTATCACCGAAGTTCAAGCCACATGCAGAAAGGGAATTCTTAAGAAACGATATACTCACTCAATCGGTCCATCTGAATGAGGTAGGAGAAAAGTAAGCACTACGAGATCATGCTTTGTTCCAAAGACCTTCTGAAGACTCTGCTCGACATTGCTAGCAAAAGTTAAACCAAGGTCGCCATAATCGAATTAGACATATCACGAAGTCTAATGACTTGGATGGATGAGAAGATGCCCTATTAGGTTTAATAGGGATGAGTTGAATGAATGTGGTTTAATAGGGATGTGTTGAACGAATATGAATCAAGTGATCCAATACATCCTAAGTTTTAACGAATTACATACACCCTATATCAAGTTCCCATATTTTATAGTTTGTTTAAAACTTTCCATTTTCAAAATAATAATTCTTGCTTAGTATAGCTTGTAAATCACCTTTAAAATATTTTCATCTCCATATCGATCTTTGATAGTTATCTCATATTTTCATAGAATAGAGTCTTTATTACAATTTTATTTCAATACTCATTATAGAATTTCCAAATTGCCATGACCTTTATTCAACAATTATGTGTTGGATTTAATTTCCTTGTCTTCTTAATTAAACCCGATATGGTTATAATTCAACCCAGTTATTCACCGCCCCTTGAACTTTTATTTCATTAATTTCGATGAATATACAAATCCCTTTCGTCAATTTATACATTGTTTTTTCTTTCAAATTATAGCCCTCCTCGCAATCTTTCGTCGACCATATATAGATTACGCTTTCAACTATCCAACTCTCATGTGACTTAATGACGTTGTTGCACCATTGATTACAACAAATTATAACATATGGCTGCAATTTTGATTATAATCAAAATGGCCTCGCCATTTTCTTCTCGATTATTATTACAATCAATAGCTGCATAAGTCATTAAAGCATGCGTTGTACTTTTAAAATATTGTATAAAGTTACTTAAGTTTTCTAAGTATATCTTAAAAAAATTGTTAACTCGTATCAAAATAATATAAAGTCGTAAACTTATACCGCTTTATTATGTAGTTTGGCTGCAAAGATCGATTTGGAATTGATATTGCTTCATTGTGGTTAGTTACCTTTTCGAACTTATTTAATAGATTAACATTATCTTGACACTTATAGTTTTATTTAATAAATTTCTGTTATCGTTCCTAATTCCATGTTTGAATGCCTTGTACAAGTATTCGAGTAATTCCCATCGATATCGTTGATCAGACGTGCCGACCAGAATTCTTAAAGTACTCAACAGAGAATTCAACACAATAAATTATCACCGATCTCCCCCTTTCGTTGAATTTATTTATTTATTATCTCAATTACACTTATTTTAATTTGAATAAATACATCCATCTATTAATTCTCCCTACATAGATCATAAGATTAGATGCTCAACTGAACATTACATTAGTTCCACTGCACATTCTGATTAATTTAAATTATTCACATTTATCCCCGTTAACAAATTCCAGTTTATTTCCTTGGTTATCAATTCATCACCACTAAACTCCGACTCATAAGACTGAGCATGAGGACGGGATCTGAATTGAGTTCCTGATCATTAATAGCTTGATTCCTAAAAAAAAGGACTATTCACTAAATAAACAATTGCATATGAGAAACTAATACAGGAATAGTTTTCAAACATCATATCAAGGTCAAGTTCACAACGATTGTTCAGATTATAAATTTTCTTTGCTAGGCATCTTCAAGGAAGATGATTACTAACCAAATCGAGGAATAAAATCTTGATAGAACCCAACTGCTTGCTTCGGTGGTAACCCCGAACAAGGTCCAAACACAAAAGCATAAGAGGAAAAATAGAACTTACAAGAACTCGAGATAATTTATTATCTCTCTCTTAAGATAATACAAAGGGGCTTTGGAATCATACTCGAAGTTCTAAAGTACAAGGTATATCGGGATGATTTAATTGGAATACCCCAGTATATGATTTTTGGTATTCAAAATTTTTATCGTGCCGATTGATTTGTCTTTAGTTTTTTTTTTTTAATATCAAAGTTAAAATAGGGGATTGATTACATACTACATCTAAAGTTAAAGCATTGATGCGTTCTTTTGATACGAATGAATATGAAGCACTCATATCTAATAAAACTCGAATCGATTTAACATAGAATCATAATGAGCCTACAAGGATAAAAAAAGTACCATGAGGCTGAGAGGAACCACCAGATGAATTAGCTACAAAAGGATTTCCTGGACCATAATTCCTTTTCTTCGTAGGACAAACAAAATCCATATGCCCCTCTTGCTTATAATAACGACAACTAGGAGGCTTGAGGAAATTCCTAGAAAAATGATCGCGAAAGCCACAATTGTGATACTTCAATGTCGTTCTACGAACTTAGTTCGCCAGGATTCTTCTTCCTATTTCGATGGAAAGACTTGCTTTTATGGGGTGGAAAGCGTTTTTTGCACGGATTTCTCCGAACCTCAAATTCAACATCGCTATCCTTCTCATTCTCGACCATTTGAAGATGAAGGGCAACATCTACCAACTCTTCAAAAGAAAGCTTCAATTGCAACATAAGTGGCTTCTTGAGATATTTCTTGAGACCAGAAATGAGCTTGAGTTCTTTATATAAAAGGAGTTAATATGCTCTAGGCCATTCTTAGTTAAGGTCTCAAAAGAGGGTACAACTCCAAAACGGTCCCATTCCATTGTTTAAGCTCTAGGAAGCGACAGAACAAGATAGCTTTATCAGGCTTAGGCATGAATTTTAGTTCAAACCATTATTTGAATTGATTCACTATAAAGATGCTTCAGCCAACTCCGCAACAAGGAGCTTATGTCAGTCCAACACGCGACCTTATAACATGCTTGATGCCATAAGAACACCATGATGGTTAGAGATCTCCATATGAGAAAGTATCCACTCATAAGTATGGATCCAAGCTTGCACATCAAGAACGGACTCCGATCCTTTGAAAGGCTTGCCACCTAAATGTGTGAAATCGCTACACATGCACGCAAATGCGGATTTGTGTGGAAAAGATGATCGAGTAGGAGCAGGGGGCTGGGTGCTCCTGATAAGCTCAAGGATCAGCTTAGAGGACATATATACCCCTTCAGGGCGTGAGCCACTGGCGGGCTTAGCTCCATAGGGTCAATATGAATCATCTCCAGCCATAAACAGAAAACAGAAAATAAGATATGATTATTCACAAGGGTAAGATTTTCTATAGAATGCAATAAACAAGGAATACTACGGACTTAAAAAAAAAACATTTCTAGATGTATTCCCACTAATATCTACCCCTAAAGGACACAAAAAAATTGTGATCAAGACTAAGGATGACTTCAGATAGGGATGATATTACACTCGTATTGTACTTTGATGTATTATGTCCAATATTCTGTTATCTGTATTATCACATTTAATTCTGAATTCGGCTTGAACCAAGCTATGACTCCCCACCTCGAGACTCATATTAGCAAAGAGTATTAACATGTAATGTTTTCTACTAATACAAAGAATAGGGTTGTTTAGGAGCGACCGTCTATAGTCCTGTGTTAAATAAGTATTAAGTATGTTGAAAATGTGCTATATCTTTTTTGCTTGCCTTAGGAGGCTCAATACACTTAAAACTTATCTAATACATTACTATAGTAGCTACAAGATCTATCCATAATAAAACCCTATATATATAATATTTACCAATCATATAATAGTTTACACGATCACATATATACATACACATCAGGTACAACACATATATGGTACAAAAAGAGAATATAATCACTATGCGTAGATATATACATCAAGTCCCCATCAAAAAAATACGTACAAACACTTCAAAATTATCCAAAATATACAACTAAAAAACTATACAATCTAGACCCAAAAGAAGCTAAGATGTTCATAGCGAGATAACAATGATAATCCCAAGAACTTAACCTGCAGCTCCCTCTGACCTGAGCAATAAATACATGGCCAATCTAGCTAAAATGATGATTAGCTATATGGTTATACAAAGGAAAACTCTTCTTGCTACAAGAAAAGCATTGTTGGGCCATAAGCAACATAATACTAACATAAGGGAATCCACTATAATTAATAAGTGTTAGCCTTGATTTAAACACGTATATTATCTTTTAAACGATAAAGGACGTCAAATGCATACACCAAATTTCCCTTAAAACGCTTTAAATATGGCATAATACACTCATAAGAGTTAACTCCACAAAAGTGATCACAAAAACTGCAAATTCTCAAATTAGTCGTAAGGTTATAATGGAAATTCACCATTGTTGACACACTTTTTGGTAAAAGCTGTCACAATGAATATATGGATAACATCGCGCTCGGATATGGAGAACATCGTCAGAAGACAGGCAGCGATTTGGTCAAAGTCGCATCACGAAAAAAGAAAGGCCCGAAATTCCTATCAGATGACCTTTTTTAGGCCCGAAAACACCGATTACGGAGCTAAGCTTTGTAACTCTTGTAGATCTCTGAATTAGCTTCAGTTTGAGCTTTAGTTTGGCTCAATCGGACTTACGGTTCGAAAGTTATGCCCGTTTCCGTGAACGAGTATAATCTGGCGATTTCTTGGAAGAAGTGACGAAGCATCATTGGCTCAGATCGTGGGACCCACCTTGGCTCGTGGATCACCATCTCCTCCTGGCTCCTGACGCACCTCAACTCGTGATGGTGCTTGTGGTCACGACCCATTCATGGTGTATATGGGGATCACGATCCCATGACCACGAAGCGACCCTATGAACACGATCCGACCCCCGAACCTACTGATACGCGCACTGTTTTGACCTGTTCTCATGCCACATCTTGCTCCCATTTTCCTGGATCGGGTGCCACGTACCCCATCACGAACCGGTCTTCCCAGAAGCTCTCCTACAGATATAAATACACCATTTGAAGGCATTTTCAAGGATCTTTTGGCTCTAACTCCTGATAGCTTCCACCATTGCTCTCTGCAAAGCAATTTCAGCAACAAAGGAGCCAAATTCCACATTAAAACACGAGGATTTCGTGTGTAATCTTCATTTTTCTCACTTCTTTTTCATTGTAAACACGAGGATTTCGTGTATAAACCGAGATAATTGTACTTGTAACTTCTTAGGATTTAAGAAGAGATAAAGTGGACGTAGGCTTGGTTTAAGCCGAACCACTATAAAAACTTCGTGTGTCTCCTGTTATTTACTATTTTCTGCATTTTTGTGATCTGCATTTGGGTGTTAGGCCCAGATTTTGGTCCAACATTTTGGCGCGCCAGGAAGGGGGGGCACACGACAACTTCAACTTCTGCTTGGATTTTTTGGCTATTGGATAAATGGAAATCAAAAGAAAGAAGACTGGAACTTCCGCTCATGCTGATGATGCTGACGCTGAAGGCACAAGGAATGAGGCAAGCCAGGAAGCTTCCTCTCATGGAGATCCTTCTACATACTTGACCAGAGATGAGATGGATGGCGTTCTCGCTGAATTGAGGGATCAAATGACAAGGAAAGACGATCTCCTCTAAAAACAACAGAAAATGATGGACGAATTCTTCGCTCGGATGGATGGCAGGCCGGACGGCAATGAACAACACACTGGAAATGAAGCCACTGAGACGGATCGTGCATCACTCGGACTTGGGGGCAACCACTTCGCTCAACAACAGAACTCGACTCGTGATATACCTCTGGACCGTGACCCGGATCGTGATACACTACCAGGCTCACGAGTCGATCCCAACAACTCGCTCCCGCCTGCTCAACAACAACCAGCTCGTGACCTACCTCCTGGACCCAGTCGGATCGCCCCCATGCTTCACGAACCTAGCTCACGAAACGAATTTGTGAAGACCCGTAACTTCCCCGTAAAGGAAAGCGTCGGATAGTTCGAGAACAAACCACAACAGAACGCATATAGAAGAACATTTCATTGTATATAACAACAATGCATCAGATTACAAGAATATACAGAGTATAAAAGAATATTACACAGAAATATCAGAGATTTAAATTACATTTAAATACATAGCAGCGGAAAATAATACAATACACAACTAGAATGAGATATACGGATACAAAGCTTCCCGGATATCGTTCCAGTCGTAAACCAGGATCCTGTGAATATAAATCTGCAAAACCAAAACTACTAGCTGCCCGTGTCAAAATAAGGGCACCCAGAGTTTAGGTCAAAACAATAAACTCCAGGTCAGTCATGTGACTGGTGTGAGAACTAAAGCAGTTATAAATCTTTATTTTCAAAGCTAGGTAAAACAAGGGACCACGCCGTATAACACGGAACGGGTTTCCTCCCAAGAATACCAGTGCATAAGACAAACAACGCAATGCTAAATAAAGAAAAATGAAGCTGTTATAAGACCCAGGTCCCATCACACAATGCAACGCAGTCGAGGATAGGGTTTTCCCTTATAACAGCCAAAGAATGCTTGATACGTTTAAAACAAATCATTTGATACTATTATAAGTGCATAGAGTATAAAACAACTTCAAATCATAAGTATCAATCATAGGCGGCATGAATGCCCCATACCACTATGTCGCCATATATAGGTTTACAAATAAAACCGCAAATGTCACGTATTTGGAAATTGGGTTTCCATCTATGAACCGAGGCTAGGGGCAAGATCCTCAACCGATTCGAGACGCTCTAGCCCGCCCCTCAGGAACAGCCGCAACTGCCCCTTGGATCGTCAGGGCCGGTCCACACGGAGTGGATTATTATGCCTGAACAATACGTCTCCCCACCCTATGGGGTGTAAGTCTGGTCCGTCAGCCGACCAGAATGCATTCGGCCGAAACCGATATAACCGAGGCGCCTCGCAACAGCAACAACAACATAAGTCAAACTCGTCAGGGCGTGTAAAACCACTGACGCCACTTCTAACTAGAAAGAAACGCATGCCCTCCCTGAGGTCCGTCTCCCGTTTTTGATTCATACCGGGTGTGAAACTCGCGAATCAAACGTTACACAAAGCTACGCCACAAAGGTCGTGCTTTGATCATCAACCACAAGACTTTGCTTTTCAACAGAAGCCTTGATCATTTGCATCTTAGCATGCCACACAGGCAAGCCATCCTATGCAACCGATATCAGTCACACAGAATGAAATCCGATGTCAGACACACAGTCCATTTACAAGTCCGTTCTGGGTCTGAACGAAACCGGAGGCACCTAGTACCCCGCATATCCATCGATCTCCAAGTACGTCTGGACGATCACTAACTGTTTCCATCTTCTTGGGTGTACAGCCCAATCAAGATCATCAGTTATCACCCAAACGACGTGAAGACCTCCGGTCTTCGACCATCGTCTTCGTCTTCGACTTATCGTCGTATCAGTTACTCAGAATGGGATAAACCCGGTCTTTCCGAATAACTCGCGTATATTTTAAATAAGTGTTACACAAACACAACATACGCCTCATTCCAATTCATTAGTCACTAACCGTAAATTAATCAAGAGAATAATTCCCCAAATATTAACCCCGAAGGCCGAAACCAACATCAGATCAATATCCAGAAAACCATTCTGCTTGGCTAACCGCCAGTTAGTTTCTAAATTTCACATTCAAATCTAATTACAGATTTATCTATCGCCTGGAGCAAAACTGGTGATACTCCATTCTCGATCTTTTCAATCTAATTAAAGATTCATTAAAACTCCACTTAGTTTTAATCATTATCTGGGTTAAAGAATCAGTGTCATTTAAAACACGATTCACGATAAACCCAAAATCACATTCCATTAATTATCGGGTTAAAGAACAAGTGTTATTTAAAACACTGTTCACGATAAACCCAAAAATCAATACCAATTCAATTCCAATTAAATATCATTTAATTGGTACACTTCATTAAATCTAAATAAAAAGATTTAATCTTTTCTCAACTGGGTTCAAGAACAGTGTTAGTGAAGACACCATTCACGACAAACCCAAATCACATTCGATATTCAATACAAGGCTCTGAATAGAAAATATATCGGCTTATATTCAATATCGAATTCTACGACTAACAAATGTCGTATTGGAAATAACGATACAAATATATATCTTTCAAATTTCCATAACAACACCTGTAATGTCACGAATTCCAACATCGAAATATTCCGAAGACAATTTCGATTCAAATCCACTCCAATGCAATCATTGGAAATTTTGGTTATTTTCAAAACCATTTCAAATTCAATTTATTTATTTAAAAATAAATAGAATTATAATTCTAGTTCAAAACTAGTTCATTTCGATAAAAATCCATTTTTTTATCTTTTCAAATATGGAGATTTTCACCCCAAACTTTCACAAATCATTTCTTATGATTTTACACAAATTATTACTATTTTTAATAATTTTATCAAGGCCCGTACAGTCGATTTCCAACAATGGCCATCGAACTGCACTTACAACGACCTTTTTCGAATTTGATTTGGACGTATCTCCAAATCCAACCGTTAGATTTCAAATTTCTAACATTAATTAGAAAGCTCTTTTCGATCCGAACCCAACGGTTCCGGTTTTAGGAGAATCCGACGGTCGGATCTCCTGTAATGTCCGTTTGAAATAAATGGTCGAAATTCGCGAACTGCCGCGGCGCGGCGCGTTCTATTCAGGCCATTATATTATATATAATATATATAATATATATTTCGTCGATTTCTATTTAAAACGAATTATATAAATAGTTTTGAATTCGTTTCAAAAACATTTTCAACTTCCATTTCAATTCAAATCAAAATTGAATTCTTCTCTATAAATTCGTTTTAAAATTCATTTCTATTCAATTCGAATTTCAATTCAATTTGAATTCATTTCAATTCGCTTTCTATTCCATTTGAATTCGTTTTCAATTCAATTCATTTCGAAATCGTTTTCAATTCATTTCATTTCGAAATCGTTTTCAATTCAATTCATTTCGAAATCGTTTTCAATTCATTTCATTTCGAAATCGTTTTCAATTTATTTTGAATTCGTTTTCAATTCAATTCATTTCGAAATCGTTTTCAATTCAATTCATTTCGAAATCGTTTTCAATTCATTTCATTTCGAAATCGTTTTCAATTCAATTCATTTCGAAATCGTTTTCAATTCATTTCATTTCGAAATCGTTTTCAATTCGATATAAATATCGTTCACGTCAAAATGGCGTCCATACACGGCTTCATAAATTTCTATTTTCAAATATTCTATTTCAAATATTTCTTTTTCAAAATAGTTGTTATTATCAAAATATTTCGTTCAACACATGACCAATCTCAATGAATGAGTACTGTCAACACATGAACTTTTATTTTATAATATTCTTTATTTTTCAAATTGGAATGAGGCCCAATCAATTACCATATAAAGTTAATTATATGGATTTTCATACAACACATGTATATCATAGCATTGAAAAATAATCAACCATCAACCAAAGTGCACTACACTGCATAAGCATCAAATACAGATATTCAACGCTTATAACAGCCTGTCAATCAATCGATCGACATATTTAATCAATCAGGATGAGTGAACTGCATATTTCATCCTAACACCCGTGTGGGGTTTCAAACAATCAAACACAGATTTTATTTGTGCAGTTGGGCGATGTGTGAAATTTATCGACCCAATCAATATCATTCAAATAAGTGTACATAAACAAACCATCTGGTTTGTAAATGAATATTTATTTATTCACTTCACTATTTTCATATTCACGTTAAAAATTATATTTTTAACGATAAAACATTTTATTTCAACCTATGAATTTCTATTCAATTCATTTATTCAATAAAATGATATTTTTATTTTTCTAACATGTTTTAGAAAATTTCGGCGGCATAACGGCACGATACTAGAAACGGGACAAGGCCTAGCCTTATCCCCGGTCTAGTGAAGGCCCACGCCATTCACACATCAATCAAATCAATTCGTTATGCAAACCGCAAACTTTGGAGTAAGGATCTAACCTAGCCTTACTCCTTCGCCTTATAACGGCGCACGTCTAATCCTAACCAATTTATCGATTCGATTTTTCACACCACAAACCACATTCAAACAATATCGCAATCAATCACCAAACTGTCAAACAAACAAGTCCATGGTCTGTGGACGATTGTGTCGGGTGCTACTAAGCACCGTCTGCATCCTAGTATATATATATAACTAGAAAATAAATAGAAAGGTGAGAAATTCTCACCGATTAGCTATCCTAGCTCCACGGCACTTCATTGATAGAAATCTTCATCGCTATCGCATCTTCGTCATCTTCGCTGCCCGTAGCCACTACATATGTAAAAATCGAATTTTTACTATGCTATTCAATATATAAAATCGAATTTTGACTTCGCTATTCAATATATAAAAATCGAATTTTTTTCTTTTGCAAGTTCAAATCTTTTTCTACTAAAAGATTAAACTTTTTTTCCTATTTTAAAGTTCAAAATAAAATCAGTTTTTCGCTTTCATAAAAATGCAGTTTTTTCATAACTTAAAAAATAAAAATACAGTTTTTGCCTTATTTAAAAATTCAGTTTAAAAATCATTTAAAAATCAGTTTTCTAATCTAAAATAAAATTCAGTCTTAAACCTAAAATAAAATTCAGTTTTAAACCTACCTAAAATCAGAATTTTAAAAACATAAAAATCGGTTTTTAATATTAACAAAATCAGTTTTATAAATTAAGTAAAAATCAGTTTTATAAATAAAGTAAAAACTTACAGTTCGAAAGGGGGGGGTTCACCACCATCGGAGAGGCTTCGGGTGGCTCTGGGTCGGCGGCAGGAGGAGGCGGAGGGTTGGGGCGGCCTTCAGTTCGTCGGCGGTCATCACTGTGGGGGGGGAAAGCTCTGGCGTTTTCGTCTTCGATTCGAAGGGAGGAAGGAGATGAGCTAGAGGGGAGAGGAAGGCGCGACTTTAGGGGGGAGCGGCGGTCCATCGTCGGCGTCAGCAAGGGGGAGGAAGAGGCGTCGCGATCTGAAACTGGAAGGGGTTTTTTTTTTTTTTTTTTTTTTTATATTTTGACCGTGGTTTGACTTGTGAGGAAAGAGAGAGCTCAAGGGGGTTATATATTATTTTAATTATTTAAATAATTAATTTCTCCATAAAGTAACTTTAAATTTCGATCTCCGAACGAGGCCCAATGACTGTCGTCCCTAGCTAATTACCCCCATTCCGAATACAATGGGATATGTTTCATAAGCCAGTTCGGCTGTTACGCTCAGTTTTCGCTGAAATTAATGTATAAATCTATATATTCAATTTTAAACGTACATTTCAATTTACCGGGGTCACATACTAACTTTAAAAATTCTAGAAAAATATTTTCTAGCTTCGTATTGACGATACGGTCCTAACAAAACTAGTTTCGTCGAAATCTGAGACCGTTAGAAAAATGGCCAATTTCCAGTCGATTAAAATCAACTGAAACTGGTCAAACGCGTTTTCCTTTGCCACGCTCACATATTGATTCGAAAAATTATGAAATTTGAAATCTAGCAATAACTTTACATCACGGACCCAACAAAACTGGTTTCGTCGAAATCCGAGGTCGTTTGCAAAATGTCCATTTTTAAGGGCCTGAATTCCATAGCGACTATTCAGAATTTTCAACTGGACATATCTTTTGATTCCCGCTAAGAAATTTTGATCATTCGGGTTCGTTGGAAAGATATTCACTATTAGATTCCATTATTTTTGGTTTCACTAAAATCCGGATTGTTTTGCACCCGGTACATTCAATTGAAGTTTGAAATCGAATTATCGAACTACCGCGCCATTTTCAATTCTATTTATAATTATATATAATTATTTATATTCTAACGACGACGCGTATAATATATACGTTCGAATATATTCAAAATAAATTTCTCGTCGATATTATTTAAAATAATTCATTTTAAATAATCTAAATTCGCTAAAATGGCCAAAATAAAAATTTTAAACTGGCCCAGATTTTACGGGTTGTTACAATCTCCCCCACTTAAAACTTTTCGTCCCCGAAAAGGAACAAAGTCGAAAGTGGTTTGATTATTCAGCTCCACATTTGATCTGGCTTCCATTCTCCAACTCTTTAGTTTCTGAGAATTTTTAAAATTTCAAAAATTTGGCTAACACCCTAAATTTTTGAAAAATTTCGCCATAACCTCCCCTGCACCGGGAGCATCGGGAAATTGCAAATAGCGTTCCCGGTCCTTCAGATCTCAAAAAGAAAAAGAAAAAGCCAAGCGGCTAGCCAATAGGCTCATAAAATCATCATCACCCAAACAAAACAGTAAATTATGTAATAAACATGTACCTATTTGTCGGGCAAACAAATTTTATTCTCTGCTCTAGCCTCCTTGCTATGACCTGTTCAATGATATATATGTATATGCAAACAAATGCGACCAATTTTCAATAGAGTTCAATATTTGATTCAATTAGGCATAATTGTTCAAAATTAGCAAACAATTAAACAAACAACACAAACTTCAATCAATTAGTGGATTAACGTTTCAAATTCATAATTTCGATATATATACAAAAATCAGATTTTTGATGCCAAATCACAACAATTAGCCCTATCTAATTTTGGTTCTCACACCAGTCAATAGGAAATATATAGATATCAAACCTTCGAAACACGAACATAAATGTTGATGATGCGATCGCTATCATCAATATCATCTCCGGGCGACTAGGGTGTGGTGCTATATCTATCCAATATATTAAAACTTCGAATACACGCTAGCTAGGCGCATACGCAAAAATCTTTATATTTTGGATTGTCCTAATCAATATAAAATAAATAATCAAATACGAATAATTGATTTAAATTTTCAAATCAAAAATCGTTTTCATTTTAAAAATATACTCTTCACACTCGTTCTAGGATACTACTGATCCCATCTCTAACGAGTCATTCCATTGGATATTACTAATCCAATATCTGATGAATTCCTTCGTACGGTTCTAATGTGTCTTGTTCTCTGCTTTGTAAACCAAAGCTCTGATACCAACTGTGAAGACCCGTAACTTCCCCGTAAAGGAAAGCGTCGGATAGTTCGAGAACAAACCACAACAGAACGCATATAGAAGAACATTTCATTGTATATAACAACAATGCATCAGATTACAAGAATATACAGAGTATAAAAGAATATTACACAGAAATATCAGAGATTTAAATTACATTTAAATACATAGCAGCGGAAAATAATACAATACACAACTAGAATGAGATATACGGATACAAAGCTTCCCGGATATCGTTCCAGTCGTAAACCAGGATCCTGTGAATATAAATCTGCAAAACCAAAACTACTAGCTGCCCGTGTCAAAATAAGGGCACCCAGAGTTTAGGTCAAAACAATAAACTCCAGGTCAGTCATGTGACTGGTGTGAGAACTAAAGCAGTTATAAATCTTTATTTTCAAAGCTAGGTAAAACAAGGGACCACGCCGTATAACACGGAACGGGTTTCCTCCCAAGAATACCAGTGCATAAGACAAACAACGCAATGCTAAATAAAGAAAAATGAAGCTGTTATAAGACCCAGGTCCCATCACACAATGCAACGCAGTCGAGGATAGGGTTTTCCCTTATAACAGCCAAAGAATGCTTGATACGTTTAAAACAAATCATTTGATACTATTATAAGTGCATAGAGTATAAAACAACTTCAAATCATAAGTATCAATCATAGGCGGCATGAATGCCCCATACCACTATGTCGCCATATATAGGTTTACAAATAAAACCGCAAATGTCACGTATTTGGAAATTGGGTTTCCATCTATGAACCGAGGCTAGGGGCAAGATCCTCAACCGATTCGAGACGCTCTAGCCCGCCCCTCAGGAACAGCCGCAACTGCCCCTTGGATCGTCAGGGCCGGTCCACACGGAGTGGATTATTATGCCTGAACAATACGTCTCCCCACCCTATGGGGTGTAAGTCTGGTCCGTCAGCCGACCAGAATGCATTCGGCCGAAACCGATATAACCGAGGCGCCTCGCAACAGCAACAACAACATAAGTCAAACTCGTCAGGGCGTGTAAAACCACTGACGCCACTTCTAACTAGAAAGAAACGCATGCCCTCCCTGAGGTCCGTCTCCCGTTTTTGATTCATACCGGGTGTGAAACTCGCGAATCAAACGTTACACAAAGCTACGCCACAAAGGTCGTGCTTTGATCATCAACCACAAGACTTTGCTTTTCAACAGAAGCCTTGATCATTTGCATCTTAGCATGCCACACAGGCAAGCCATCCTATGCAACCGATATCAGTCACACAGAATGAAATCCGATGTCAGACACACAGTCCATTTACAAGTCCGTTCTGGGTCTGAACGAAACCGGAGGCACCTAGTACCCCGCATATCCATCGATCTCCAAGTACGTCTGGACGATCACTAACTGTTTCCATCTTCTTGGGTGTACAGCCCAATCAAGATCATCAGTTATCACCCAAACGACGTGAAGACCTCCGGTCTTCGACCATCGTCTTCGTCTTCGACTTATCGTCGTATCAGTTACTCAGAATGGGATAAACCCGGTCTTTCCGAATAACTCGCGTATATTTTAAATAAGTGTTACACAAACACAACATACGCCTCATTCCAATTCATTAGTCACTAACCGTAAATTAATCAAGAGAATAATTCCCCAAATATTAACCCCGAAGGCCGAAACCAACATCAGATCAATATCCAGAAAACCATTCTGCTTGGCTAACCGCCAGTTAGTTTCTAAATTTCACATTCAAATCTAATTACAGATTTATCTATCGCCTGGAGCAAAACTGGTGATACTCCATTCTCGATCTTTTCAATCTAATTAAAGATTCATTAAAACTCCACTTAGTTTTAATCATTATCTGGGTTAAAGAATCAGTGTCATTTAAAACACGATTCACGATAAACCCAAAATCACATTCCATTAATTATCGGGTTAAAGAACAAGTGTTATTTAAAACACTGTTCACGATAAACCCAAAAATCAATACCAATTCAATTCCAATTAAATATCATTTAATTGGTACACTTCATTAAATCTAAATAAAAAGATTTAATCTTTTCTCAACTGGGTTCAAGAACAGTGTTAGTGAAGACACCATTCACGACAAACCCAAATCACATTCGATATTCAATACAAGGCTCTGAATAGAAAATATATCGGCTTATATTCAATATCGAATTCTACGACTAACAAATGTCGTATTGGAAATAACGATACAAATATATATCTTTCAAATTTCCATAACAACACCTGTAATGTCACGAATTCCAACATCGAAATATTCCGAAGACAATTTCGATTCAAATCCACTCCAATGCAATCATTGGAAATTTTGGTTATTTTCAAAACCATTTCAAATTCAATTTATTTATTTAAAAATAAATAGAATTATAATTCTAGTTCAAAACTAGTTCATTTCGATAAAAATCCATTTTTTTATCTTTTCAAATATGGAGATTTTCACCCCAAACTTTCACAAATCATTTCTTATGATTTTACACAAATTATTACTATTTTTAATAATTTTATCAAGGCCCGTACAGTCGATTTCCAACAATGGCCATCGAACTGCACTTACAACGACCTTTTTCGAATTTGATTTGGACGTATCTCCAAATCCAACCGTTAGATTTCAAATTTCTAACATTAATTAGAAAGCTCTTTTCGATCCGAACCCAACGGTTCCGGTTTTAGGAGAATCCGACGGTCGGATCTCCTGTAATGTCCGTTTGAAATAAATGGTCGAAATTCGCGAACTGCCGCGGCGCGGCGCGTTCTATTCAGGCCATTATATTATATATAATATATATAATATATATTTCGTCGATTTCTATTTAAAACGAATTATATAAATAGTTTTGAATTCGTTTCAAAAACATTTTCAACTTCCATTTCAATTCAAATCAAAATTGAATTCTTCTCTATAAATTCGTTTTAAAATTCATTTCTATTCAATTCGAATTTCAATTCAATTTGAATTCATTTCAATTCGCTTTCTATTCCATTTGAATTCGTTTTCAATTCAATTCATTTCGAAATCGTTTTCAATTCATTTCATTTCGAAATCGTTTTCAATTCAATTCATTTCGAAATCGTTTTCAATTCATTTCATTTCGAAATCGTTTTCAATTTATTTTGAATTCGTTTTCAATTCAATTCATTTCGAAATCGTTTTCAATTCAATTCATTTCGAAATCGTTTTCAATTCATTTCATTTCGAAATCGTTTTCAATTCAATTCATTTCGAAATCGTTTTCAATTCATTTCATTTCGAAATCGTTTTCAATTCGATATAAATATCGTTCACGTCAAAATGGCGTCCATACACGGCTTCATAAATTTCTATTTTCAAATATTCTATTTCAAATATTTCTTTTTCAAAATAGTTGTTATTATCAAAATATTTCGTTCAACACATGACCAATCTCAATGAATGAGTACTGTCAACACATGAACTTTTATTTTATAATATTCTTTATTTTTCAAATTGGAATGAGGCCCAATCAATTACCATATAAAGTTAATTATATGGATTTTCATACAACACATGTATATCATAGCATTGAAAAATAATCAACCATCAACCAAAGTGCACTACACTGCATAAGCATCAAATACAGATATTCAACGCTTATAACAGCCTGTCAATCAATCGATCGACATATTTAATCAATCAGGATGAGTGAACTGCATATTTCATCCTAACACCCGTGTGGGGTTTCAAACAATCAAACACAGATTTTATTTGTGCAGTTGGGCGATGTGTGAAATTTATCGACCCAATCAATATCATTCAAATAAGTGTACATAAACAAACCATCTGGTTTGTAAATGAATATTTATTTATTCACTTCACTATTTTCATATTCACGTTAAAAATTATATTTTTAACGATAAAACATTTTATTTCAACCTATGAATTTCTATTCAATTCATTTATTCAATAAAATGATATTTTTATTTTTCTAACATGTTTTAGAAAATTTCGGCGGCATAACGGCACGATACTAGAAACGGGACAAGGCCTAGCCTTATCCCCGGTCTAGTGAAGGCCCACGCCATTCACACATCAATCAAATCAATTCGTTATGCAAACCGCAAACTTTGGAGTAAGGATCTAACCTAGCCTTACTCCTTCGCCTTATAACGGCGCACGTCTAATCCTAACCAATTTATCGATTCGATTTTTCACACCACAAACCACATTCAAACAATATCGCAATCAATCACCAAACTGTCAAACAAACAAGTCCATGGTCTGTGGACGATTGTGTCGGGTGCTACTAAGCACCGTCTGCATCCTAGTATATATATATAACTAGAAAATAAATAGAAAGGTGAGAAATTCTCACCGATTAGCTATCCTAGCTCCACGGCACTTCATTGATAGAAATCTTCATCGCTATCGCATCTTCGTCATCTTCGCTGCCCGTAGCCACTACATATGTAAAAATCGAATTTTTACTATGCTATTCAATATATAAAATCGAATTTTGACTTCGCTATTCAATATATAAAAATCGAATTTTTTTCTTTTGCAAGTTCAAATCTTTTTCTACTAAAAGATTAAACTTTTTTTCCTATTTTAAAGTTCAAAATAAAATCAGTTTTTCGCTTTCATAAAAATGCAGTTTTTTCATAACTTAAAAAATAAAAATACAGTTTTTGCCTTATTTAAAAATTCAGTTTAAAAATCATTTAAAAATCAGTTTTCTAATCTAAAATAAAATTCAGTCTTAAACCTAAAATAAAATTCAGTTTTAAACCTACCTAAAATCAGAATTTTAAAAACATAAAAATCGGTTTTTAATATTAACAAAATCAGTTTTATAAATTAAGTAAAAATCAGTTTTATAAATAAAGTAAAAACTTACAGTTCGAAAGGGGGGGGTTCACCACCATCGGAGAGGCTTCGGGTGGCTCTGGGTCGGCGGCAGGAGGAGGCGGAGGGTTGGGGCGGCCTTCAGTTCGTCGGCGGTCATCACTGTGGGGGGGGAAAGCTCTGGCGTTTTCGTCTTCGATTCGAAGGGAGGAAGGAGATGAGCTAGAGGGGAGAGGAAGGCGCGACTTTAGGGGGGAGCGGCGGTCCATCGTCGGCGTCAGCAAGGGGGAGGAAGAGGCGTCGCGATCTGAAACTGGAAGGGGTTTTTTTTTTTTTTTTTTTTTTTATATTTTGACCGTGGTTTGACTTGTGAGGAAAGAGAGAGCTCAAGGGGGTTATATATTATTTTAATTATTTAAATAATTAATTTCTCCATAAAGTAACTTTAAATTTCGATCTCCGAACGAGGCCCAATGACTGTCGTCCCTAGCTAATTACCCCCATTCCGAATACAATGGGATATGTTTCATAAGCCAGTTCGGCTGTTACGCTCAGTTTTCGCTGAAATTAATGTATAAATCTATATATTCAATTTTAAACGTACATTTCAATTTACCGGGGTCACATACTAACTTTAAAAATTCTAGAAAAATATTTTCTAGCTTCGTATTGACGATACGGTCCTAACAAAACTAGTTTCGTCGAAATCTGAGACCGTTAGAAAAATGGCCAATTTCCAGTCGATTAAAATCAACTGAAACTGGTCAAACGCGTTTTCCTTTGCCACGCTCACATATTGATTCGAAAAATTATGAAATTTGAAATCTAGCAATAACTTTACATCACGGACCCAACAAAACTGGTTTCGTCGAAATCCGAGGTCGTTTGCAAAATGTCCATTTTTAAGGGCCTGAATTCCATAGCGACTATTCAGAATTTTCAACTGGACATATCTTTTGATTCCCGCTAAGAAATTTTGATCATTCGGGTTCGTTGGAAAGATATTCACTATTAGATTCCATTATTTTTGGTTTCACTAAAATCCGGATTGTTTTGCACCCGGTACATTCAATTGAAGTTTGAAATCGAATTATCGAACTACCGCGCCATTTTCAATTCTATTTATAATTATATATAATTATTTATATTCTAACGACGACGCGTATAATATATACGTTCGAATATATTCAAAATAAATTTCTCGTCGATATTATTTAAAATAATTCATTTTAAATAATCTAAATTCGCTAAAATGGCCAAAATAAAAATTTTAAACTGGCCCAGATTTTACGGGTTGTTACAGAATTCCGTGACTCACGACCAGGTCGGGTCGCCCCCCTAGACCACGAACCGCGACCCGCGACCCGCTCACGACAGCTCACCAACAGTTTCCTTCTCTCGCGCTCAACGCTGGGGGCACCAGCTCTGATCTTGGCAATTTGCAACAACATTTTAAAGGAAATCGGCTAGCAGAACTGATTGAACGCCTCTCGAGAGGCCGTACTTATCAGAATGATGTGGATGACGTCAACCACACTCCCTTCACTCAGGAAATCAGGAATTCTCGCAATCCCCCAGATTTCAAACTCCCACAACTGGAGCCATACAACGGCAGGACGGATCTTACCGTGCACCTGATGCGCTACAAACGACATATGGAAGTTCAATCGGCGTCGGAAAACGTCATGGCTAAGTGTTTTCCCCTCTTTCTGACTGACATAGCCGCTATGTGGATTCGGCAACTAGAAATGGAATCGATCAGCAGTTGGAACATGTTGGTCGCACGCTTTTTTGAACAATTTCGGGTTCACATCGCTCGGCCCAAGAACGTCATGTCACTTACTACAATCAAGCAGAGGCCCAGAGAAACTCTGCGTTCATTCCTAGAAAGATTCAACGTTGCAGCAACATCAGTTGACCGACCTGAACCATCGATGGTGATGATGGCAGCAGTATCCGGTGTTTTGGATAGCTCGGAGTTAAAAAAGTCCTTGTACCGAGACCCACCGTGAAACCTCGGCGAATTTTACCTTGAAGCAGACAGATTTTTGCGGGAAGAAGATGCAACCACCGAGAAGAAAGTTCTCGATGTCAACATGCTTAAAGACGGAGAACCGTCCGATTCTGGAAATGGCAAAGGAAAAGCCGCCGTCAGGAATGACCGCAACACTCAGCCCCGGAGAGGGCCCAGATATGAAAAGTACACTGAACTCAATGCCCCACTCTCAGACATCTATCTGGACACGAACGGTGCTATCTCCTACCCAAAGGCTCCCAGGAGGGAGCCATCACAAAGAGAACGCGATTATGGAAAGCACTACATATTCCACGATATGGACGGATATGACACAAATGACTGCAGGCATCTTCGTGATTTGATTGAGGAACGGGTTAGACGTGGAGAGCTGCCCGAGTATGTGAAACTACCGACAGTGCCTGCACCTGCGCTGCTACCTCCTGCTCCCAGGAGAGGGAATGACCCTGGATCGAGCTCTCGTGGGCTCATCATCAACTGATCTGGATGAGATAAGCTTTCATTTTCTGCATTTCTTAGGCTCTAAGATTTGTTTTTGGCTTTCACCAGGTTTTCCGATTGGTTGAATCGGAATACACACGTTCGGGGTTATGATGTAGCCCCAAAGCGTGCTCTGGACTCGGTGTCAAACCAATCAGGATTTGCTTTGGTTTTGCATTTTGAATTGAATAAGGACTTTCCAAGCATGGATTATGTTTGGAGAATTTAAGTATCTTGTCAGGATGTGGCAGGATCCTCCACTCCGGTTGAAGTATGGCTTATACTTATTATGGAACTCTAGGTATGGATTATGCCTAGGGATGGACTATCTTGTCAGGTTGTGGCAAGCGTAGCTCTACTACAGGTATGAGTATGGTTTATACTCACTTTGGAATCTTAAGTATGGATTATACTTAGGAACGACAAATGGTCTTGTCAGGATGTGACAAAAGAAATCGGGTATGGATTATACTCGATTTGAACTTTTGGGTATGGATTATGCCCTGCAAACGGTCTTGTCAGGATGTGACAAAAGAAATCGGGTATGGATTATACTCGATTTGGACTTCTGGGTATGGATTATGCCTGGAAATGTTGGCCCTTGCCAGGATTTGGCAGGATGACTCAAACGTCCCTTGAGTGTGGTTCATGCTCATTAGACGCCGAAGCATGGTTTATGCTCAAAAAATTTGAACAATATCATCAGGATTTGGCATGTTTGTTTCTCCTTTATCTCTTTACAGATATGGATTATATTTGTAGCTGGCAGACCCGGCACGGTCATGGCATTATCGGATTTCTATGGCTTATGGATTTCCTGGACTATCCAGAACACATCTTCCTTCAACCAGCAAGATATGTTCTGGGGGGCAAACTTGTTGACACACTTTTTGGTAAAAGTTGTCACAATGAATATCTGGATAACATCGCGCTTGGATATGGAGAACAACGTCAGAAGACAGGCAGCGATTTGGTCAAAGTCGCATCACGAACAAAGAAAGGCCCGAAACTCTTATCAGATGACCTTTTTTGGGCCCGAAAACAGCGATTACAGAGCTAAGCTTTGAAACTCTTGTAGATCTCTTAATTAGCTTCAGTTTGTGCTTTGGTTTGGCTCAATCGGACTTACGGTTTGAAAGTTATGACTGTTTCCGTGAATGAGTGTAATCTGGCGATTTCTTGGAAGAAGTGACGAAGCATCATTGGCTCGGATCGTGGGACTGGCTCGTGGGACCCACCTTGGCTCGTGGATCACCATCTCCTCCTGGCTCGTGACGCACCTCAGCTCGTGATGGTGCTTGTGGTCACGACCCATTCGTGGTGTATATGGGGATCACGATTCCATGACCACGAACCGACCCTATGACCACGATCCGACCCCCGAACCTGCTGATACGCACACTGTTTTGACCTGTTCTCATGCCATATCTTGCTTCTATTTTCCTGGATCGGGTGCCACGTACCCCATCACGAACCAGTCTTCCCAGAAGCTCTCCTACAGCTATAAATACACCATTTGAAGGCATTTTCAAGGATCTTTTGGCTCTAACTCCTGATAGCTTCCACCATTGCTCTCTGCAAAGCAATTTCAGTAGCAAAGGAGCCAAATTCCACATTAAAACTCGAGGATTTCGTGTGTAATCTTCATTTTTCTCACTTCTTTTTCATTGTAAACACGAGGATTTCGTGTATAAACCGAGATAATTGTACTTGTAACTTCTTAGGATTTAAGAAGAGATAAAGTGGACGTAGGCTTGGTTTAAGCCGAACCACTATAACAACTTCGTGTGTCTCCTGTTATTTACTATTTTCTGCATTTTTGTGATCTGTGATCTGCATTTGGGTGTTAGGCCCAGATTTTGGTCCAACAACCATAATATAATACCAAAGATGGATCCAAATCATCACAAACACCAAAATTGCCAAAACAAGAAAATGGACACAAAACTTCAAAAAAAGTTTGCATGTGCTTTATAAATGAGCTCCCCCCGGAGCTTGTGCCAAGTAATATATACGTATTTAACATTTACTATTTCATTACGACCCGTCTTGGTCGAGTGCATTTCACTATAACCTGTCTTGGTTGACTATAACTTTACTACGACCCATCTCGGTCGAGTATAACTTCACCATGACTCGCTTTGCTCGGATGTACTTGACTACTTCGTTAAGTTAATACATATATATAAGACTCCACCGAGTCAAGTTTCACTTCGAAGCAAGTACCGACACACAAAAATAACTAAGAATTTGTCTAGGACTCCCAAACAATAACTCAAAAAGTGAACATGATACGTCAAATACCGCACGTTTCACTAATTGATTCACTACAAGTTAATCCACTTCACACCGAGAAACAACAATAATAGATTCAATCAACGAGTATAGATTTAACCGATATAATATACCTTCGTGTTCCATACAACAAGATTTACTAAATTATTTAACCACAATCTCGTCTTCTTGAAGGGTGCAAAATCCTGTGATTTTATATATGGAAAATAACTGGTTTTAAGAAAACGGGTTTAGGAAACGATAAAGAAAACATTTGGATTATTCCTTTGAAAATATCTATATTTCAAAAATATTGTTTATATTATTGCCTAAAGATGGGTTTATTTAAAACCAAAACGTACAAAGCTAGTATATATATTTAGAGAAAAATCATTTTAGAAATCGCTTTATAAAAATGTGCTCAATGCGAAAATCATCAGGGAAAAGGAAACATAAAACATCTCAAAAATACACATGAAACTAATGCAATCCGAATACAGATAAGCTATAATTTTTAGCCTTTGAATAGCTAAACAATAAGTCAACTCAAACTACATGTGCACAAGCCAAGCAGGTGGAAATAAGGTAGGTAAGTATGTGCACTAACACGCATAAAAACTAATAGGAATTAACAATCAATAGAGTGAAACTTGCATCAGAAAGTACATGCCTGTGTTGACACAGGTAATTAGTTGTGTCGACATGGGACCACACAACTCTTAAGTGAGTTTTGCCTATGACGATCTCGATTTTAGATGAAACTCTGACCATCTTCCAGGACAATTAAGGTTGCCATATTGAACATGACCGAAGTACAAAGATCTGACAACAAATTGAAAAACGAATCATAATAAACGGATGCATGGATGAAGAGTATTTCACGTCAAAGATCCTTAGGTAATAGTTTTGTAAGATGAAATATACAGTGAACAAATTTTGAGTTTTACAGTCCATAAAACTCAACATACACTTCGAATTTTCAGCATGCAAAGGAGATATTAGCTAGAGTGACTGGGTTAACTCACCTTAGTAGTGAATCAATGGAATTCCAACAAAAATTTAATGAAGATGATGGCTTTTTGGCCTTAAGTTGCTTTTTCTTTGACTGAAAATAAGTTTACCGTAACATGAATTTCAAAAAACTAACAACAACAAAAATCCAGATTAAAATGATTTTTTTTCCCTCAAATTGATAGAGATTACCAGTGGGAATGATTACAACTTGACTCTACACATCTGTGTAAATTTTGGGGAATAAGGTCTGAGATTTGGGAGGAGGGTTTTAGTTTTACAGTAAATTCTTAAGGAGGAAAAAGATAATCTTTTCTCTGTTGAATGAAAATGAAGATAAGTTCTTCCCGCTTAACCGAATTCCATAATTCTCCTTGCCTAATTAGGCAATTAGAGTTAACTGAAGTCCATTCGGCCTTAAACCCCTTAATTAAGCCTAATTAGTGCAATTAACATACTATAATCCTTCTTTTTCTTGTATTTGCATAGTGTAGAGTTGCAAAAATATATGTTTTACACCAAATCACTTATAAAAATTCCTTACGTTCCTATTTTCAATTAGTTTACAAGTTTAAACATTTTCTCACATAATTTAAACATCCTTTTATTTTTGTACACTAAATTCACATTTCTTCACTCAAGCACCATTTTATTTTGTTTTAGTTAGTTTGAAACTTTTACAATTTCATAGCTTTTTACAAATTCACATAAACTTATAAAAAAAATGTTTATAAGCTGTTTTAATATCAATTTATTTAAATTATACCCACGTTCTATATTTTCAAACAATTTTTTGTATTTTTCACACTATTCACCACTTCCTACATTTTCAGTTTAAATATTAACAAAATTACATCCTTTTATTAAATTAAACTCCAAGCTTCATTCAGCATACTTCTAACATGCTTAATATTATATTTAACCAATATTTGGATTTTATTATTCGTTCTTATCCCAAACAAACTAAAATCTACAATTTACATCAAAATTCACCATTTATTACCAAAGTTGAGATTTAAACATATAAATGCATTCAAACCCCTTAAATTCTTATAGTTTACACACCTTTAGGTTTCATAAAAAATCTATTTTGTGATTATTAAATGCATAGAAACTTATATTTTACTTGACTTTTGTTTAATTTAACACATCACCTATTCTTAATTATCCAGACTCATGCCAGAATAACCCCGAACTTGCAGAATTTACAAAGCAACGATTTTAAGGATAAATTCTTCAACTTTTATTACTATTTTAATTGATTACTTATTTAATGTTGGATATATTGCGTCTTGACGCAATTAAGTCACGGTCGAACCAAATTTTACATTTTTAACTCTCAAAAGTTTTCATCTTACACAATCTAAAGATTTTTTCCGAGTTAACCTCCCAAATCAAGATTAATCCAATTAACTATCTCTTGGTTATTTCACAAGTAATCAAACAAAGAATCAGGGTTGTTACAAAATGCCTCACTTAAATACCTCTATTAAAATGCACCGTTACCGTTACTCGCAGACGCACCCTTAAACTCTTGCAATCTTGGCTCAGTCAGCCCCGACCTTAGGTATATGCCAACTAGGCGATGGCCTAGGGCCTCGAGCTAGTAGAGGGCCTCAAAACTTTTATTTGAGTATTTATATATTATGTTAGAATCAAAATTCCAAAGGAAATGGCAGTTGAGTGGTCGAGGCTTGTCACTTTCATGTTGGGATCCTTAGTTCGATCCTAGGCAATATTAGATTTACAGGTTTTTGTTTTCTCCTTTGAGTTGCCATTATTTTGGCCTAGGGCCCTACGTAACTTAGGGTCGGCGCTGGGCTAAATGGTAGGACATAAAAAATAATTTGGCAAGTATTTCTGGACAATTTAGTGATCTTTCAATTCTTATAAGAAAACAAGTGAGAATCAATATATAAAAGATAAAGCTAAATCACAAAATGGATTTATATAAATTAGTTTAGTCATGAGAAACGTACTGTCAAATACAATATTCATTCACGATCTCTCTTCGTGTTGCACTTTTCTTCTTCTTCTCCCTCTCTTTTGCAATTAAAGGTGAGAGTCATACGATTTAAAACATTATTTTTAAAGAAGACTTTGCATATTGTATCCCTATATATGAAGTTGTAATAAGAAAGCTTCTTGTATCAATGAATATGTGAATAATATTTATATTTTTTTGAATTAAAATACGAAAACTAATATGCAATTTTCTGATAAAAATATAAGTTAACTTGAGCTTTCTAAAAAAAATTCAAAAAACAATTTTTTTTATATATAATAATAATTGTTAATTATGTATAATTTTAGTAACTAACTACAGTTTTTTCTTTACTATTTAATTTCATAGAATCTTATTATTTTTTTCTTCTAAAAATTGTAAGTCCTTTTGTATTTTCTATTAGGAAAGTATAAGGTACCTTGCATTTTCCATTGATTTAAAATTATGAATGTACTTTACAAAATTATTTATCTTAGAACTTTTCTTACAATAACAATAAAATCAAAGACATGTGAGTATTTTCTTGGTTTCTCAAGCTATGTGAAGTCACTTATCCTCCCAGCTATAACTCAGGGAAATGGACTATAACGTTATATATGTATGGTTGAGAAAAAAATAAGGGAAAATTCTATTTGTACACCTTTAATTGCTTTAGATACACCAATCTTTTTTTTAAATCATATACAACCACCTTTTGCTTTGTACATACCATACATATTACTAAACTATCCTCAAGCCAGAATAGGAAAAAAATAAGTTTCTCATTTAGAATATTTCTAATGTGCATAGATCATACTAAGGATATTGATTTCTAAAATCGATGAATTCACTTTTGCAACTCAAATTCAAATCCTTAATTGGATTTATATTTATTTAATCATTCATATATTGTACTTTAACTTTAAATTTTGAATAATAAAATATTAATCTAATTAAATTTTGATTTTAAATTAAAAACTGATTTAAATAGAGTAAAAAAATTGAGAACTTAGTACACAATGAACTATATTAATTTTTGCACTTCATTTGTAAATTTATCTTTGTGACTAATTTGGAATACGTAATGTTAGAAATGGTTATACATGAACATAACAAGAAATAATATGAATAAAATTTAACGCTTCAATAGTAGTTAAATTAAATTCACTTGATAACACATAGAAATTTCAATTATTTTATAAATGAATTTTAATAATTGTATATGATGTGGATATATGTAATTTTTATTATTTAATTATTTTTTAATAAGGGTATTTTTGTCTCTAATTTAATTGATTTTTGTAATGGTGTAGGCAAAGTGATTTACGGTGTATAAATAAAATTTACCAAAAATAAGGCCATAAAACAAAAGAAATTGTAAAAGAATGTAGAACTATAAGCTTTCCTATGGGCATATTAAATATTGCAAATAATGCATCTTCAAAAGTACTACAAATATTTTTAAATACAAATCGAGAACATTATAAATAAATTACATTTCAAAACAATTTTAATTAAATGTTCAACAAAAATAAATATTTCAAATGATTTTTTTTTAATCTTTTAACCAAGGTGTTAGGTTTTCAAGGTAAAGCTTGATTCAATATCTTCACAACAGACGGATATTTGTAGATATTTTTTCATTGCTTTTCAAGTAGCACAAATTTCATTTCACATGGATGGCCGATTTTTATAGTGATCCGTAACACTTATTATTATAACAAACAATAGTTACAAATTGAGTACAAGAGTTTAGCAGATTGTCAACCTACTAATAAAGGTTTTTATAGTGGACCGCTCACTGTAACTATAGAAGTTTACAAAATTGGAGCTAGACAAATAATCTAGACTACAAATTCATAGCCTGATACACTAACCAACTCCAAAAGGAGTGACTAACTTCAATGGAAGAAATACAAAACAGTACAAGCACACTGCAAATTTCAATGCTAGGATCGTAGTGGTTCCATCGTCTGATAGTGTTCCAATCAACACAGACTGAAGGAGTAACATGATAAATCTAACCTGAAGCACATGTAGATAGCATTTCTTGACCTTCAGTATGCACCCAAAAAAACAAGGAGAACCAAATGTACATCGCACAACTTCAGAAACCAACCAAAGACAAACAAAATCAGCACAGCATCACGAACAATCCAAACATCCAACAACGTTGGCCAGAAGACAAATCCTCCACAAACAAGTTGAAACACGAACTACAGTTGTCAACCAACAACATGCTACCACACAGAATAACACCAACAAGCGCCAAAATGCCACAACTAAAGAGAATAAACAAGCACAAAGAAATAGAATATAAACTCACTAAGCAAAGGAAAAGATCAGCATATTGGTACTACAACCCCAAACAATGAATCACCAACGCAGATATTGGTATTGTGGGAGAAAAGCAAGCTTGGATATTGACAAGAATCTGAAGTGCAGCAAATACCTAATGGAGGTAGAAAATTGAGAAGTCACGACGCTAAACCATGCAATAGAACAAAGAGGAGAAAGACGGGAACACCACGTTATAGAAGGGTAGCCAACCAGAACTTACACACCACAGTCAAGTCGAAACCAAAACCAACACCGGCAAAACCCGAACTTTAAAACTAAACCATAGAAAAAACACCAACAAGCAGCCTAGAAACCACCTTAACTCCATGTTAGAGATTGAGATGGTTGTAATGATCAAGCAGCGTAGCAACCACCTTAACTCCATGTTAGAGATTGAGATGGTTGTAATGATGGTTTCGATGAAAACAACCTTGTTTTAATTATTATTGTTATAAAATATATCCTAACACTATTATCTAGAATATATATATATACATACATACATGAAATATATGCAGGTATTGTTATGAAAATTGAGCATGTGGGGAAGCGCAATAAATAGGATGTAGATTTGCCAATTGAACACCAATCTAATCTAATAGCAATTATTCTATTACATCAACAAAATAGTAAATAACTATAGCAGAGAAACAAAGAGACACAATATTTATACTGGTTCCACTATCCTCGAGATAGTGTACGTCCAGTCCAGCAGAGAGAGATTTTATTCCACATGAGAGAATTACAAGAGATTACAAAATAAGAGTTTACATATCCAAACCTCAATCAGGTTTAATAAGAAGAGACACCATTAGGATCACTGGCTCTAGGCCAGGATGGGTTTACACTAAAGTCTACCCCTCAATATATAGCCAATGCAAATCTATTTGAGTCATCAATTAAATTACCAACATATGGTAATAATATAATGGAGGCAAATTACCATAACAACAAATGTGCAAACATAGGAAGTAAATCAATCCGTTTCTTTAGCATAGATGGAATAAATTAATCCTTTCATTTATTTCTCTACCACCTCATCAAATGCAATCAATGCATTCCCATTATAAAAATATTTACTTTCCATTCTTTGCAAATTTGTTCCAATCAATTTGTGATTTTGTATCACCAAATTTAACACTCCATCTTGATGCAAATTCACATATCTCCAGCACCCCACCTTGAGTCAAATTCTCTTCTCATCATAAAACTCTTCAACATAACTCCACCTTCAATCAAAATCTCACAACGAGATACACCAAAAAATGAATATTTACCAAATGGGTTCCAGCAAAGCCACCCCCATCACACAATTATTAACGAGCTCAGACTACGTCCCCGCCCGCCAACAAAATGTTGCAAATATCCAAAATAAAAAAAGGCAGATTTCAAAGTAATCTCAACACCACCAAGACCAAAAAATTATTCTCTCAATTAAAACCAACCTCGATTTCAGGGCAACGAGATACACTCAGTCGATTTGAAAGGACTACGACCACACCTCAATTACAAACACAACCCACCGCCTGCAAAATATGCATATACCACCTGAGCTGCACCGTGCATCAACCAACGGTCTAAAAAATGCTTGCAATACCATAAGATCTCCATCGTCTTTGTGGATTTCAAAACTCGACATCCGTCTTCCGTTTGACATGATCTCTTCATCTCCAGGATCCCTCGAGCATCATCAACATCTAGACACTTGTCGATACCATGATCCTCCACCTTAGGACCATCAACGGTGATCATATTAACCTCTCCACCTTGCTATAGACTAGGTTCTTCAACTGTCACCCGCCTTCTTCTTCGTCTTCTTCCATCTTCCCTCATCCATATCAGAGTGCTTCTTCACAATAAACTCCATATCACGTCAAAGTTCCCAAATTGGAATGCTCTTCACTCTCGACATAATCTCCTCCACCAAAGTCTCCTTTTCTCCAAAATAGTAATAGCATAATCACCACTGAATCTACCAACCTTTGTAGAAATAATTGATGCACAATTTAAAACAAATCGCCTTGCTCTGATACCAATCTGTTATGATTTTTGTGCATATGCGGAAGTGCAATAAATAGGATTTAGATTTGTCAATTGAACATCAATCTAATCTGATAGCAATTATTCTATTACATCAACAAAATAGTAAATAACTATAGCAGAGAAACAAAGAGACTCAATATTTATACTGGTTCCACTATCCTCGAGATTGTGTACGTCCAGTCCAACAGAGAGAGATTTTATTCCACACGAGAGAATTACAAGAGATTACAAAATAAGAGTTTACATATCCAAACCTCAATCAGGTTTAATAAGAAGAGACACCATTGGGATCACTGGCTCCAGGCTAGGATGGGTTTACACTAAAGTCTACCCCTCAATATATAGCCAGTGCAAATCTATGTGAGTCATCAATTAAATTACCAACATATGGTAATAATATAATGGAGGCAAATTACCATAACAAAAAATGTGCAAACATAGGAAGTAAATCAATCTGTTTCTTTAGCATAAATGGAAAAAATTAATCCCTTCATTTATTTCTCTACCACCTCATCAAATGCAATCAATGCATTCCCATTATAAAAATATTTACTTTCCATTCTTTGCAAATTTGTTCCAATCAATTTGTGATTTTGTATCACCAAATTTAATAGGTATTGATTGTTAAAGGCTATACGTTAATCAAGATTTCAAAAAAGAAGAATTTAATATACAAGACTCATGAATAACAAGAGTTCAAGAAATAAAAAATAATTGAGTCCAGATTTCTTGTTATAACTCTGATTAGCACTGAATTCTTATTTCAATCTTTTTTCACTATTTTTTAATTATTCCTATCCTAATTTCAAAATGATATCAAAATTACTTCCTTATATTAATTTTTTTGTTCTTAAATTTATTTTAACTTTTGTTTTTAAAATAAATTTTTATTTCCTAATACCTTTTAACACCTGATTCAAATATATCTTATTTATATATTTAATACTAACTTTTATATTTAGTTTTATTATAGTTACTTAAGTTTTAAATTTCCTTGCTTGTATTTATATTAAGTTCTACAGTATTTCTTATATTCATAGTTTTGTATATATGCTTTAATATCATTATATATATATATTTTTAATCATTTTTAAATCATCTTAATATATGTTTTTAATATAGATTTTTTACTTGAAAAACTCTACTTTAATATAAAGGAATATAGTTTGATTTAACTCAAGAACCACAATAATTTATTTAACCATTATTTGTTTTAATTCAAAATTTTAATTTTTGAAAAATCTCTAAGGTATGTCAACATAGAGAACTATATATGCCGACATAGTGGTCGTTTGTTTTCAAATTCAAAGTTTGAAAAGTTGTATCTTTTGAATTCAAAACTATTATGAAAGGATTTGACTGTTGGGAGACTATAAATAGGCTTTTAAATTCGATTTTTTAACCAATTTTTCATTATCTTTTTCTTCCTTTCTCTTCTCTCCATCAATACTCTTAAATTCTAAAATTATATAATTATATTATGCCGATTTTCAAAGAGAACTATATCAATCTCTTTCTAGTTCAATTCTTTATCAAACTCTCTCAAAGATTCAAGTGCTACTTAGGAGTTATAGACTTTCTGTAACCAAAGATCGCCAAATCAAATCCTATCGAGTCTATCTTCCAAAACTGATACTGAAAAGGTGTGATCGTAGCTCATATAAATTGACTGGGTGTGATTGGAGTCCATAAATCAATTGGGTGTAGGTTATGTCCCGGAAATCAACCGAGTCTCACTGTACTTCGGAAACAGTTGAGGTGTGCCCTTGTAGTATGGAAATCATTGATTGTAACTTGGATATTATTTGAAAATAATTCCACTTCAAACCAGCATTGTGTGGGACTGGATGTAGGGTAACTTCGAACCAGTATAAAATCTTGGTGTGTTCTTTTCTTTTACTGCTTTATATTATTATTTTCTGCATTTGTATTTGATTCTGTGATTATTCATATCTGTGATTTGCATAACGTTCTAATAAACTAAAAAAGATTCAAGAAATTTATATAACCTATAAAAACACTGTTCACCCCCTCTAGTGTTTAGTTTGCCTTAAGATCCTTAATCTGCATTCCTCAACACTACACAAAATTCTAAGCAAAGAAACATATAAGTTAAACCCACCAAGCAGGGGAGCGACCTAAGAACATTAATGCACCTCCCCAAAACTTAAACCGTAAACACAGTTGTATGTATAGTAGGAGCAAAACAAGCTTGGATAATCAATGTGCTTCAGGTGAAAAGAGCAGACTAAAGGTAAGAAGTAGGAGAAGTCGTGTATAAGGGGTAAGCGTTCGGTCGGTTTGGTTGGGTTTGAGATAAAAAAACTCAAATCGAATTGAAACCGAAAATTTTCCAAACCGGACCAAATCAAAGTAATTTTGGTTAGTTCGGTCAGTAACTGATTTAACCAAACATGAAGGATGTGTTATTTGAATTCACTGAAAGTAAAACATAAAGTCGTATTTAGTGGGAATTTTATATAGTAAAATTTACGTTTATAATAAAATTTGACCTATTTCCAATACATGTCTTTGTATTTTATCACTAAACTAAATATTCAAAGTACTATAACACCGTAAAATTAGATAATAAATTAAAAGTTTGGTTAAACCGATAACAAAAAAATAATAATTTTCAAACCGATTTAGTTTTAAAACCAAACCGAACCGAAATGAACTGGTTTGGTCGATTAATTCGATTTGAACGAATATTGCTCACCCCTAGTCACGTAGTTAAACCATGGATTAGATGAAGATGGTAAGGCTAAGATTGGAAGGGCACACCATTACGACGTCGTGGAAGGGAAGCTGAAAGAAATAGATTGAAAGCGAAATAGAGAACATACCAAGATCTAAAATTAAAGAAAGAGGGTACGACTACTGTTAACGATAAAAATTGTCAACACCCAAATGTAGGGTTACGGTTGTAGTCCTTAGGGTAATCTTGTCCTTCCAAGATAGGTATCAATGTCCCAAGTGTGAAGATTAGTTACTCTTACTTCAAGAGGTGAGTATCTTTTATAGTACTCAGGGAGACAAAGTTATCTTAGGATAAGGGCTTCATAATCTATTGCTAGTTGGGGCTAAAAATGTTGGGGATGGTTCGACAATCTTTTCCAATTTATGGGTATGGATTCAAATTAATAGTTGAAAGACATATACAATTGATTGCGGGTGCTAAGTATTCCCTTTATTGATCAATTGATGGAGTACATGGAAGATTATAAGAGAAATCCCCAATTTGATTTCTAAATTATGGTTTTGTATCTTAGAATTCAGTACAATATTTTGGAACGAGAAAAGGTCCCCTCAAAATGTGACCCCTAGGGTCTTATTTATAGAGGATTCGGACCCCCTTCTATAGCAAATTCTTAGTCTAGGTCCATTTCAATGATTTCTGGTTTTCGTTGCCAGCTTCGTACAATGGTATTAACATTAAGCTTTGTTGGTGTCGATAGCTCTCTTCTACGTTCATTACGGGTCCTGCGCTTCCCCTTCATGAATTTGGTTTCGGTTTCGTGCTTCCAGCTTATGTATTTTGGCGTCGATTGAATTGCTTACTTTTCTTAGTGTTTGGTATTGCCTTCCACGACACTAGTTCTCAGTATTTGGTTTCGTCTTGCTGCTTTCACTTTGAATATCAAATCCATGTTTCCGCCTTTATGGTTTAGGTTACGTGTCTCTGTCTTGATTACGATGATATCGTCTTGTAAACCTGCTGCTTTCCTTGTCTTGGTATCGGCTTCATGCAGTTGCCTTCATCCTTCGGTGTCGACAACAAGCTAACTGCTCACTGCATGTTGGTGTCACCAACATGCCTTCATTGCCTTCTTTCTTTGATATCGACTTCACATTTCAAATCTTACTATTTTGGTATCAGCTTCGTTGCCATCATTCCAAACTTTTGGTGTCGGTTTCACTTATTATGACTTTATTTCTTGGTGCGGGCTCTTCTTAATTTTGGTGTCAGCTTTGTTCCTTTCATACCTTCCGCTATCGGTACCGGCTCCACCTCTACACCCTCGTGCTTTGGTATCAATCGAACACCTCCCAGGCCTCTACTCTGGAGTTGACTCTAATATGATACCCCTTCACCTTGCTTTGGTTTCGATGTAATCGGTACAAATTTTTGTAGTAACATTTTCCCCTAGTAAGGGGTATTTTTGACTTTTCAAGTCAACAATTTTGGCTTTGTGCTGTATCGTCCTTAAAACACATGATTTTCCCACCTTTTGGTCTTCCATGGATGATCTGGACAGTTGATTTGTACTTACTTGTACGACTATGATTTAGACGCGGTTGAGTATAAGACCTCTTCTTCCCTCTTTCTATTTTTCACATGCAAGTAATTTCATTTGAACGAGTATCAAAATTCTACAAATTTCCATAACTAAAGATCCAACCTTCCCCATGTAAGGTTTTTCTTCGTTTATGCAAATTGATTTTAAGTTAGTATCGGAAATTCCTCCTTTCCTAATCTTGGTTATTAATCCAATCAGGATTAATTAAATTATAATTTCTCATTATGATGAAAGCGAATATAGTGATGTTAGTGTAAACGTGGTATTAATTGAGGATCGTAAAAATCTGTCACCCCTAATTTCCAACAATTTGATGCTACGTATTTCTAGGTTTAAATGAAAAATTCATTAGTTGGAAATGAGGAATCTTGATTACTGTCATAAAGATGGAATGTCCTTTGATATCGCTGAAATTGGAATCAGCTATTATCAGCTTCTTTCCGTTATGGCTTTATCGATACCGAAGCTCATGTCCTCTTTGGTTTCAGTTTAATTGACACCGAAAATCATTTTTTTGCGGTTTCGGTATCGATTAAGCTCGAAATTTTGATGTCGGTTAGACCATTACCGATACTGAGAGATTTAAGGTTTCAATATTAGTGATACCAAAAATTGAATTCCTTTAGTCTTGGTTAAGTTTTTAATATTGATAGTAAGCCATTTGGTTTCGATATCGCTGATACCAAAAAAACTTGAGTTATCTTTGGTTTCGGTTTCGCCATCACCACTGTGATTGGCACTAAAAACTTAACCATGTTGCACAATGTATGATGTTGCATGAACTTTGTTGAAAATCGGACCCTAGTGGTAAGTGACATGTTTCAACTTTTTTTATAAGAATGTTAAACAACTAATTATGATAAGCTTTCACTATGACCTCAAGACTGTAAACAGCTCATATTAACTTTAAGCAAATTATTTGTTCTATTTTCTAATTTTCTTTAAATCATTGCACTAATATGTATGCAATGCTTTTTTATGGAACAATATCACCTGGTAGAATTATGGCTAAGAAACAGAATGTGGATGAACCAACCCCAGTTAGCTTTTTTTCTCCTGAGCAGGAGCTCGAAATCGTTCAACAAGATTCTCTCATTCGATCACAAGATGAGGTGGATACAATTCTCAAAGATTTTGGGATCACTGGTGTAGAAGCTATCTGTCCTTCTGAAAATGACATTATTCAAAATCCTCCAGAAGGATGAAGGATTCTTTGCATATTCAGCTATTTACATTTGGCATGACGAATTTTTCCCTTTCTCGGATTTTATCTCTAGGCTTTTATAACACCTGCGACTTGCACCAATTCAATTGACTCCAAATTCATATACTTGTCTTTTATGTCTCGAGCTGCTAGCATTTGAGTCAGGACAGTCTTCTCTCAGTGTCTGCATTATTCATTATCTGCTACGATTGTCTACAGTCAAAGGAGCAGATTTTCTCATCTTTCGTGCGAACCCTACGAAGAAACTGATTAAAGGTGGCATTCATAAATTTAAAGATTGGGAAACACAATTTTCTATATCAGGTGTCTCATGGGTATCACGAGAACATTTTCTATTCTTGGTGAGATTAACACTTTTCTTGATTATGTTATCTCCATGCTTTGCCTAATCTTTGTTTCCTTTCAACTTCCACCACCAAAAATAAAAGCCTAAATGATGAGGAAGCAAAGATCATTGATATAATTCAAAAGGCTTTCGAAAAAATTGGGAAAGTGGTCCCTTTTGTTGACTACAAATAACCACCAAAAGTATTCCCTTCTCTCCTCGGGACAAAGAATTTTAGGGCAACCACCTTATTATTCCCCTAGTGCTCCGCATTTACCTTTGGATACTAATGCGTTTACATAACTATCTCCTTTATTTCCAGAAACTGCAAGTAAGATAGCTTTTCTAAAGCATTTACAAAATCTTATTTCTTATTTTATCTATCTAACCCCGTTTTTCTGATGTCATTAAATTGGCTGTCGAACCTTCAACAACCCTAAAAGCGGGGAAATCTGTTCTGGTTGCTATAGCCCAATCCAAGGAAGCAACTAAGAGAAAGCTTGGAACAAAATTTGCTGATGAACCATCCTCCAAAAAGAAAAAGAGTGAAGTTACTACTCCTTCCTCTCCCCATAAATAAGTTGTCGCTGCGTCTGCTGAGCAACCTACCCCTAGTCTTGTTGCTCCTTCCGCTGATGTCACTCCTGCCATCGGCTATTCCTAGACAACAACCACAGAGAGTGATTTTGTTGCCCATCTTCTGGTGTCTAACTCTCGGGGACTTTGGATTTAATTAATTGGGAGTTAAATTTGTGTCCATCTCCTAAACATGTCAGTCCCTCAAGGCCTTCTTTACAGACTCAAGATTTTGATGAGATTGTAAGGCTTGCCCTGTCTTCTGAAAATATTGCTAACATTTCGCTGCCTTCTTCATTCTTAAACTTGATGAACCTGTGACAATCTCTTATCGAGCAACAACTTCTGGTATAACATTGTTTCCCTTGGCCGCTTTTGTCTTTTTGTTCTTACACAAATGCTGACTTTGCCTGCTCCCTTTCAGGTAACTAAAAGACGGTTCTTACTTCAGGAGGTTACTACTCGGTCTTCCTTCGAAATTGCAAAGCTTAAAGAGGAGAAATCTGACCTAGAATTCAAAGTCAATGCTCTGAACGTGGCAAAGGAGGAACACGAGAAAGAGTGTTTAAAGCTAAAAGACTCTCTCGAGAAGGCTGAGTCAGAACTTCTTGAAGAGAGAAAAGCTAAAAATCTTCGGTCTGACGAAGTTATGGATCTTAAACTATCTCTGCAAGAACTTGAAGATGAAAAGGAAAAAATGATAGCTGGCTATGCTGAAATGTTAAAAGAGAAAGATGATCGTCTTTCTAAATTTCAAGCTGCAATCTCTAATGCCAAACGGATAATTTCAGAGACTAAACAAGGAATTTCTTCATTCTTAGAATCCCATTTCTCAGACGTGATTTTAAACTTCTATGAAGATGCATTATTCTTGGCGTATTCTGATAATTATCAAAAGTGCACTGAAATTGAATTTCCCTCGGCCATCCCTACTATTGTGGACAAAGTTATGAACAAGATTGAGCAAGTTAAGAAGGGAATTAAAGTTCCTGAAAGAGAAGTAATATACCCTGCGAGGCTCCTTTTCATTGAAGATTTTTCTAATGATTTGGACTCGCATGAGTGAGAGATGAAAGGCGATAACGGTACTACTGACAATGAAGAAGATGATGGAGATAGTGGTGACGGTCAAGATCTTGGTACTTGAGGTGATGAATGTCATGATGACTTTGGAGGAGGAGACATCAATCCTCCTTCTTCTCCCAGTAGCACTCATGATTCCAAGGGGGCAACCCTCGATCCTTCCGGTGCTCCTATCATTTAGGATCCAGTGGCAATTTCCACAAAAGACAGTGGTCCTTCCGACAAAGGGCCAAAAGAAAAAGAACAACTTGCTCAGGCTGAAGTCCCTGCTTCTTAGGTATGGTTTTCACTTTCGAAGTGCTTTCCCCCCTTTCGAATTCATGGTAATTAATTCCTTATAATTTATAGAGAAGGAAAAATATTGCTTTACTTTATAAGGCAGAGTTAGATAAGAAATAAATACAAATAATTCGGTCTCGTATAGAGCAAGACAAGGCGATGGAAGACTACAATGCTTTATCCCAAAAATACTATTATCTTGATAAAAGTACCTCGAAACTTATGTCTTTCAAAGAAAAGGAAGCCATGCCAAGAATAAAGGCAACTCAACTTCGATGCGAAAGAATTCTTAAGGAAAATGCAGAGTTGATGACTCTATTCTGGATGTTGATAGAGGATATGGATATTTTGATAGATTTCTTGTACAAGGTTTATAAATTGAAACTGTATATTTTTCCTTCTTAGGGGAGTTTATTTGTGGTTTACTCCGTTGTCTTCACACACGGTGCTTAGATGAGCATGGAGTTGATCTCCATCCCGGTGCTTATTGAAATTTGCCAGGGGTTCATTCAATCCCCAGAGACTTATCCCGAGAAAAGCTCAAATATTACAAGAACATATTTATTTCTAGACTATTCAAAAAGTCAATTTTGTATGAACAAGATGAATATCTGTAAGATTGTAGAATTAGAAACATATATCTCTGATGATGGCTTCTTATATCCATGATTTCTAATTTCATTTCATGCTAAGGAAGAATCATACTCTCCACAAAGACCTAATTCCCAAAGATGTCTTACACTTATTTTTTAGATTAAGGAGAGAATACTCAACAAAAAACATTTCTCAAACACCATATAGATCTAGGAGGGATCGTTTATTAGGAGACCTTTGGCGTATTTACATGAAATACCCTTAACTTCCCTTCGAATTTCTGGGTTGTTACCGAGAAATAACTCTTAAGAGACTTAGAACCCATTATGCTGAATTGATATGTAACCTAAATAAAAGGTATTTCGACACACAAGATCATACTTTGTAATTTTTAGTACATGTACCCCAAAACAATTCAAAGCTTGTACAAATAAATCTAAGAGTTTTTTAATAAGCTTCTGCGATAATGACAAGTATAATTTTATGATTACTATTCTGTGTAAATATCATCTATGAATAACTTTCATTTTGTCGTGAACAAGCAGATCGATCCAAAATGATACCCTCCCAGGCCACGGGGAGCAGAAATGAAAGTCGTAACCTAGGGGAATGCTCCTAAAGATGACTCCACTCCAACTCAAGAAAGAACATTTTTCATTCAGAAATTGGCCATTAAAAATTTGAATGAGCAAGTAGCTACTTTAGAAGGTCAATTAAAAGAAAAGGATAAAACTGAACTTGAATTGAAGGGACAAATAAAGGCCAATCCCTCCATTGACTTTGATGAAGATATGAGCAAATTGTTTTAATGGACTACTGATTTGGAAATTGAGTTGGATGATGTAAAAGCAAGGTGTAAGGCCTGGGAGTTTTCCTTGGGGAATATTATCCACGATGTGGTTGTTGCTTCCCCTATATCCTCCAAGTAAGCGACTAGGTCAAAAACCTTACCCACTGAAAAGTTTCGTCACTTGGTGAATAACACTCTAGGGTTAGATAAGTGAGTCGTTACCGAGCGTTGAAGAAGGGTAAAAGCTGAAGTTAATAGGTATTATGAAACTAAGTATAAGGATGACACACTTTGTTGTATCAATGGTTACATCTTTAGAATTAGTCAATTGCAGAAGGAGAAATATAATTACCCAACAAAACAATAACACAACCTACTACTACTTGTTGCAAAAACTTCAATGGTCTAATTAATGGCGACCGCATACTGATATTTCTCAATATTCCGCTTCTCGCTCTTATTTCTAAAATTACTCCTTCTGCTCATCTTTACTCTTTCGTAATCTTGTGAACTAACCCTAGCTATTAGGGATGGATTCATGTCCAATTCCGGATGCGTTTGTGATCTCCGACACATTTCTTCAGACTTGCCCTAGCTTCGATGCTATCACGAGATCTGTTCAGGCTATTTGCTCTAGCCCTATGTTGGTGCTATTTTCTGGTGCCAACTCTATTGAGGTGCGACTTTTCTCTTAGTCCTCGTTCGTAGGTCTTCTGCGTTACCGATACTTGGACAACAACAATCAATCTCTGGAGCTCTCCCCTCTTTATTCGACTATTGTGAGCTCGCTTTCCCCTCGTGAGCCCTTTCACCAGCCTCATGTAGGGGTGGCTCCAAATGTACCGCTTTGTACTGCTTCTGTTCGAGAAAAGGGGGATTTGACCACCCACTGTCTTCTTCGTCTGTGTTTCAAGTCATCAGGGGTAGCCCCAACTATAGCAGATAATGGTTTCCTTATGGGATCACTGGCTTGTGGTGGTGTTTTTGGACCAGGCTACGGCAAAGTTATTGTTGTCAACTCGATTGGGGTTAGGGACTTGATCACCTCACTCATTTCCAGTCCAATTCAGTAAGTGGCTCAACCTTTTGCCTGCGATTATTGTTTCCAGCTAATTTCCCATCGTCGTTTCCGTCGTAAGACGCGTTGCTTGAGGAAACAATGATTGTAAGTCCTTGTTTCTGATTCTTGCTGCTCTCCTTTTGTAGCTGAGTCCTTAGTGGTTGGTGCTTATTCTCCCCCTCCGCTTGATATTACAAATGCTTTCTCTGTAATTGGGGGAGATGAGCAATCGGTTGCTCCAGTTTCGGTTCCTGGTGGTTCTTGTGGCTATTCGGCTAAGCCAAAGTGGTTGTGTGGTGCTCAATACAGGCTGTGGCGTCGGGACTTGAGGGCGAAACTTCGTGTGCAGCCGGACACTTGCTCTATTGGCGGGGCAACGAAGCTTGGCTGCCGGTCTTGTGGTATGGGCTGTGTCATTGACGTGGCTCTGGTTTCTTTGAATGTTCATTCTTCCTTCGGTATGACGGATGTTGTTGGCAAGAGAAGCATCACTCTCGATGCTTCAATTGTCGTCGAGGTATGGTCTTTTCACTCTTTGTCTATTGGAAAGGTTGTTTTGGTTGTGGCTCTCCCCTCTACTCCTTTGCCGACAATTAGCTATGTTTCATCGGCTATTATTTTATTTGCTTAAGCGGGAGATGCTACACCAAACCGATCTTTATTTGTGAATATTGCTTTTTATTTGTGGGCAGTTGCTGGTCAGGTTTGGCACATGTGTTCATTTGTTGCTAGGATAGTGTTTTGCTTGCTTTCTTGAGCATTTGCACACATTTGTGTGTGCTTCCCATTACTGCAAGTTCCTTTTAGGTTACTTATAGTGTGGGTCATGTTGTGTTTGCTTATGGGTTGGAGTTTTGGATGGTTACTTCCCGTCTGCGCTGCTATTTGTTAAGCGCGTCGTTGTGGTTCCCGAGGATGGCCTTTGTGCTTTTAACCTTTTACTCTTTATTCGTGATGGTTCCCTTATTTTTGTTGCCTCCTTTAGATTTTGTGTTTGGATTATTTCGGCTTGTTCGTTAACCTTTATTCCCCTTGTGGGCTTCCATGCATTGTGGATTCTAGCCATGCTAGGGTGGCTTAGCTCATTCTATTGACAGACTTTGGTTTTCTCATTGGCTTGGCTCGATATGGAACACAGTAGGCTTGCAGTAGCCTGTGTGTGTTCGTTTCATCAGGTGCTTGTCCTTGTTCGTCGGTTAGTGGGTTCATGTTTGTCCCTCGGTGCTGCTTTTGGTTAGGCATGTGTAGTTACCATATAGCCAGCACAACTGCTGCTAGCTACATGGAAACTACATGTACCCTCTATTGGATCGCCATCGATGTTGGAGTGTCCCTTCCTCGGTTTCTTTAGATTGGCTCGTCTTCTTGGTCGAGATTATTATGTTGGTTTCAGAACTCTACCTTTTTATCCACTCAGTCAACCTCATGACAGTTTGGCATCGGTACAGTTCACACAACGACTGGTGTTTTCTCTCCTAAGTAACTCCACATCCTAATCTTCTCCTTCCTTTTCTTCACCTTCTCCTTCTCTGTCTTCCTCTCCTACTTCTATCGCTACTAGTGCGGAGTTTTCGTCTTCTTGTCGGTTGCCCCCTCCTATATCCTATCCCCTTCTTAGTAAGGTCGAGATAGAGATCATTAATGATCGCTTATCTCGGCTTACTAAGAATTCGCTTCCTGCTAGGCCTAGCTTGGCGGCATCTAATTCTGTCCTCTACGCTTTAGGTGATTCATCGATTAGACCGCCTTCGTGATCTTCTAACCGCAATAGGCATCCGGTCTCTCGCAGCCCTCGCACCATTCACACACTCCAGATAGCGGCGTCCGAGTAGATCGTTGGATCTACTCGACACACTCTTTATTCTATCTGAGTACGGAGGTGAGTTTGGTATCTTTTCTCTGTCTTTGTGTTCCTTCTTGTTTGGTTCTATCTTCGACGATGAACTTCCTTTTCTGGAATGTTCGGGATATTGGCAATGATGAGTCACTAGCGAGGCTCAAACGCATTGTCAAGAAGCATTCTATCTGTTTGGTAGCACTTCTGAAACCTATGATGGGTTCGTATGCGATTACCTCTTCTGTTTTGTCCCATGAATTTTGTGGTGCCTTAGCCAACGTTTCTGACAAGATTTAGATCTTATGGTCCAACGGCCTTGTCGTTCACCCTCTGTTCGATTCAGACTAGCTACTCTCGGTTGCTTGTTCGTTTCCCCTTTCTCTTCTTCTTTTTTATTCTGTGCGGTTTACACTAAGTGCGATAGAATTGAGAGACAAGTCCTTTGGATCGACTTTCTTTCTGTATCCAACTTGGGTTTTTCTGTATCGGTTCTAGGTGGTGATTTCAATATGGTCGCTAGCCAAGCAGAGGAACGTAACCATCTTGCGATTTCAGATTTCAATGCTTTCATTATCAGCTCACGTCTATCTAAAGTGTCTTTTGTTGGTTCGGCTTTCATTTGGTGTAACAACCAAGAAGGGCCAAACCGGATTCTCTCTAGGCTTGACAGGGCATTCACTTCGGAAGGGTGGTTCATCCTACCATTCACGTACTCTGTCTCATACCAGCATCATAAGTTTTTCGACCATTCCCCTATGCTTCTTAACTGTTCCCCTCTTTCTCTCTTTGGCCCGTCCTCGTTCCAGTTTCAAAGTATGTGGAGATCTCATCATTCCTTCCACGGCGTTGTGGAAGAATTGTGGATCTCCCCTTGAGCGGTTCCCCCTGTGTTATTTTTTCTCGCAAGCAGAAGTGTCTCAAGACTTATCTTAATATGTGGAATCTGCTTGTTTTCAAGAATATCTTCGACCGCGTCAGAGTGGCTGAAGAAACTTTCGTTCTTGTGGAAGCGGCTTTTGATGAAGAACCCACAACTGTCAACAAGGAGGCTTGGGTGGTAGCCCAACTTGCCTTATCGTCTGAGCTTCGTATTGAACAAGACCATTTACGCCAAAAATTCAGGATCAAATGGGTTGTTGAAGGCGATACGAACTCCTATTTTTCCACTCCTCTATTCGTAAGAAGAATAATCTTCTTTCCATTTTCCAGATTCTCCGCCCTGATTTATCCTTAGCTTCTACTCCTGAAGAGGTCAAAGATACGATTTTATCCCATTCCCAATCTTTCCTTAGCACTCGATCGGTCTCGGACCCGTCCCTTCTTGCTTTTATTCCTCGTCTGATTCTCCCATCGAATAGCTCTGACCTTTCCACACCTCCTACCTTAGAAGAGATATGTACTTCCGTATTTTCTCTTAGTACAGTGTGTCTGGCCTAATGGTTCAACGGGATTTTCTACAGGAGTGTGTGGGCTGTTATTCAGGAAGACTTCTGTCTCGCCATTCAGTCTTTCTTCTCCGGTGAAGAACTCCCTATGGCGTGGACTACCACCAACTTGATCCTTATCCCCAATTGTGACCAACCTACTTCTTGTGCGGATTTTCGGCCAATCAGCTTATGCAGTTTCTTTAATAAAGCCATCTCTATGGTTATAACCTCTAGGCTAGCTCTTTTTCTTTAGCGTCTTATATCTTCTTCTCAAGCTGGGTTTGTAAAAGGTTGATTAATCACTGATAACAACCTTTTAGCCTAGGAGCTGATTTCGCAGATTGATAGGAAAGTTCGCGGGTCCAATGTGGCTGTCAAGCTTGATATGGCTAAGGCTTACGACCGCATGTCGTGGTACTTCATCATCAATATTATTAGGGCTTTCGGTTTCTTGGATCCCCTAATCGATGTTGTTTGGACTCCCTTATGATTGTTGGGCAGATTCACGGGTTCGTCATCCCTAGGGGCTACCCTCTTATCTCCTCTTTATCTTTCGCTGACAACATCATCATCTTTACCAATGGTTGTCGTCGGTTTTTTAGTGGCCTTTTGGGTCTTATTCAGCAGTATGAGAGATGCTTGGGTCAACTCGTTAACTCTTCTAAAAGCTACTTCATTGTCGTGAAAGACCTGTTTGATGTTAGAACCTCATGGATCAAGACAACTACAGGCTTTAAGGCGGCATTGCTTCCGCTTCCTTACCTGGGTATTGTTCTATATCGAGGTAGGAAGCTCAACGCCATTTTCGATCCCCTAACTGACAAAGTCAGGGGAAGGATCCTAAAGTGGAATGCTACTCTCATTTCTCAGGCAGGAACGCTAGTTCTCATTAATTCAATCCTTGGCTCCATAGGATCTCATGTCTTTGCTGCTATGACTCCTACTGCTTCCTTCTTTTGATAACCATTCCTTGGCCTCTTCCTTTTTCTGGGGATCCAAGGAGAACATTTCTCGCTACCACTGGATCTCTTGGAGCTCGATTTGTCATCCCAAAAGTGAGAGAGGCCTGGGCCTCCGTAACCCTCAGGGCATCTGCGCGGCCTTTGCTTGCAAGCTTTGGGCGAGGTTTGGAGCGAACAACTCCCTTTAGGCGACATTCTTCCGCGCCAAGTACCAAAGGCTGGCAAGTACGCATTACACCGGTGTCCCATCCTACGCTAGTGAGATGTGGAAACGCATGCAATCTATGAAGGCTTTATCAAATGCTCATGGGGGTTGTACCTCTTGGGACAACAATCCCTTCTCGCTTACGGCTACGTGGAATTCTATGCGGACTCCTACGCCTAGGCTTCCTTTTTTCTCTTTTGTTTGGAATGTTCGTATTCCATCAAAGGTTTCATTATTTATGTGGAAAACCTTGCATAATGGTTTACCAATAGATGAGAAGCTTCAGAGAATTGTCATCTCGTTCGTTTCCAGGTGCTGCAGTGCCAGTAGCACCAAAACCTCCTTTCATTTGTTGTTATTTGGGGACTGTGCCAGGTCTGTTTGGAATTACTTTAGGAATCTGATGGGTTGTTGATGTAATGCCACCTCGATTGAAGATTTCATTAAATTCTGATGGTCAGGCATTTCCACCAAAATTTTCGTGCAAGCCTCTTTCATCTGATTCCTTGTTTGATATGCTGACACATCTGGTGCTCGCGGAACAAGGCCGTTTTTGATGAAGTGGTTATGGATCCTCCGACCATTATCCGGAAAATTAGGAACGATGTCTTCCTAGCCTTTCTGGGTAGGCCATTCAGGTGGGTTATGGATTCCCAATCTAGGAGGCTGGTTGTTGCCTTTGATGTCTCATGGCTGACAGCCACTCCCAGACAAGGTATTGGTTTATCCCTTGCTTTTGTTTTTTTGGTATTTCTAGAGTTAGCCTTTTTATCACTCCCCCTCCCCCGAAACTAAAATCGTTTGCTAGTTTTGCAGGTCATAGGTTATAGGTTGTTGGACTGGGCCTGTCTCCTACTTTCGATGGTTCCCTGGAGCGGGCCAAGGGTTGCTGTTTGCTGGTCATGGACTGATAGGAGCTGGTTGATGCATTCCTTTCTCCTACCTATGTGGGTTTCCTGTAGCAGGTATAGCTGGAGCTTTGGGAACTTTAGGTGGAGCCGGCTTTGATATGCCTTTCGCCGTCTGCACTAGCCATCAACATTTTGGGGAGCCACTGCACCGTGAGGACTCATGGGTTCATGGCGGCTATGTAGTTTATTCCCCGCTATTGCCCCGCCATATCCCCGCTATATCGTGTAGCGGATTTCTACCGCTACGCTATTTCCAAATAGCCTCTGATATAGCCTTTCCGCTTTAAGCCCCGATATATTCCGATATTCCCAATAGATCCTATTATTTAAGCTATATTCCGCTATTTCCGCTATATCTTCTATGAAATAAATGAATTGAAAATGAAAATTTTCACATTATAAAATCTATAAAATTAGAATTTCAATAGAATTTTTTGACATATATTTTCAGAATAGAAAATAGAATAATAATATACTAAATTTAATCAAACTGAATAAGAGTTTATATATATATATATATATATATATATATATATTTGCACATGCTTTTAATTAAACTTAAGAATGTGCTAATTATAATTAATTTAACGTTAATTTTCTGTTTATTTACCATTTTTATATCTATAAACGCATTAAATATGAGTTTTATATGTTATTTTAGACTAATCTTCTATATCCCTCTATTTCCTCGCTTTATCTCCACTACAACTTTTTGCACCTCCGCCGTTCATCAATGACCTTGGCAGTGATGTCCGTCCTCTGTGGCTTCCGAGACCTAAACTGCTGCATTGGTAGTGCTAGGGCATTATCTAGTTTTGGTGGTTTTTTTATTTTCCTACTTTTTATTCTTTTACTTTTGTTCGTGTGTATGCACAGTTTCTGCTTACTGTGGAAACCATTTTTGTGAGCTCTTAGAGAATAGCTGGATTATCCCTTTTGTTATATTATATTACTTTCAAAAAAAGGAATGAGAAATATAATTTGTAGAAGTGTGCCTTTGAGTTGGAGAAAGAAAACAAAACTTTAAGAGCTGCGGGTACAACTTTCGACAGAGCTCTAAAGTTTCAAATTGGAATCATAGACAGTTCTAACGACATTAGGAAATAGAAGAGAAAGCTTAAAGTGATCCTATGTATCACAATCCATCATTCTATTAATCCTCCTATAACTGATGATCTAGATGAGGAGGAGTAAGATATTTTACGTGAATGTAATATTAAGATCCAATTTTTATACTTGACAATATGTGAAATGACTTTGTAATTTCTGCAGATATCACTTGATATGTAACCTTTGTCTGTGTTTCGATCATCCTCATCTAGTATTTCCTCTACATAAAACTCAACAAATAATATTTTTGTGTTAGTCTTTTTCCTAGAGTAGGATGTGTACAATAATTTGCTCATCTTATGTGAGACACCATTTGGATCAGAACCAAGTAATATATGAAACTCACGATAGAATAATAGGACCATTCGTATTTTATATTTCGTCGGAATAATAAATAGCAATTTTGCATATATAGGTTTAGAAAACCTCCATGTGTGAGGTATGAGAAATCATAATCCTCGTTCGCAGGTTTCAAATAGAAGACTCGAGATACCAATCTGAGTATAGATTTAAAAAAATATTCTTTTCGGAAATAAGATAGTAGGCCCAAATTCCATACCTAGGCATGATAATAGAAGTCCAGAAACCCTCTTCAGGAAATAAGAATGGAAAATCCATAACCAAAATTCAGGTGTCTGAATAATGCAAATGTAAGAATCCGTTTCTGAAAGTATTATAAGTCATGAATATTCATCTGGAAATATGGGGAAAAGGTCCAAAGCTTTGACTTGAATTTGTGTAATAGAAATCCGGAAATCCATTTTTCAAGAAATAAAATTACAGTCTCGAAACTCAGATTTGGGCACTAAAATAAAATCTAGAAAACCTCTTCTAGAAGCGCAGATATAAGTCTTGTAACCCATATTCGGGCGTTCGTAATAGAAGACTAAAAATCCACTTCTGGAAACATAGACAGAAGACCTGAAACCCAGACTCAGGTATTTATAATAGAAGACCAGAAATCTACTTCTAGAAACATAGACAGAAGACCCGAAGCCCAGATTCAGGTATTTGTAATAGAAGACCAGAAATCCACTTTTGGAAATAATAGAAAGAATACCCGAAACTTAGATTCCGGTATTTGTAATTGAAGAACTGTGACACCCCACGTCTGTTAATGTCACTCTTTAACAGAATGCAATAAGTTTCGTGAAGCGTTATAGGCAAACAGAAACGGAAACATCACAAGACAAATATAAAATAACAGCGGAACTTAAAACTTTATTCTTCAAACAGAAAACATCATGGTCCAAAATCCAGTTACAACGTATGTATGAAATACAGAAAACCCATTACATCAAATTAAAATATATTCCTTGTACTAAAGTCATCAGAGTACAGTAATATAAATCACGGTCCCCAAAAATAGCCATATCAAGATAGACAGGTAATCAAAGCGGTACATCAAAATAGCTCCAAGCGGAAACAGAAGAGAGAATCCTAATCAAGCCCGAGTATTCCCATCCTGAGAACCTTAGGGGGGAAGAAAGAGAGAGAAAAGGAAACAAAACGGTGCAAACATAATGTTTAGCGAGTCCAGTTACTTTTAGCATATAAATAAGTAAAAGCATCATGACAGACATATACACTTGATGAGAGATATAACAGTATCATAAGACAGGTATAACAGACTGAGCAGGATAAGTAGAATAAACAGAACAGAATAAACTATGCTTCCCAAATACTTTTCTCTGCACCAATACTAGTATAACAGAATAGTGGACTTAGGTGTACTTCTAGTGACGGGTTTTACCCCAACCGATAATAACAGACAACCCAACAAAAATAACGGGTGTTACCCCAAACGATAATAATGGGCTCCTAAACAGGCAGGACTAGATGTACCCTAGTTACTACCCCCAATCAATCGACTCCCTATCCAGTAGATACCCTGTGCTGGCCCCATAGTAGGATGTATCACTTCCTAAAGTGGCAACCCCTTTTATAATCAGCTTCAGTAAGCGTTCCCTGAACCCTACCTAGTTCGGGGTCCCCCTTTGCATACCAGTATGGGTTATCGACCGATACAGGTCTCACACAACAGGTGATACAAGCTGCCCCCTAGGCTTGCATCCCCACTACTAGGATTTCGACAGGTTATGCCTAACATATTTACAAGCCCGCATGACCCCAACATATAAAAGAAGTTAAGTTTGTCGAGTTAGTATAACCCCCCATAGATTTAACAGATTTACTTAACCCTCCATTGATTCAAACAAGCTTACTTAACCCTTACATAATTTGATAGGCTCATATAGCCCCCACAGATTTAAACAGGTTAAATATTACAAGTTAACAGGTTCTTATTCCCGTTCATGTATGTTAATGCACCAGACCTCTCACATTAAGTTGACCACTTGTGGATGTTGGATATGTCGGGCGGTTCCGGGCAGGCTTCTACCATAAGTCGGACTTAACCTCGTGTCTTAGCACCGTTACATGTACATTTACGCACTAGACCCCTCACATTAAATTAACCACTTGTGGATGCTGGATTTGACGGACGGTTCCGGGCAGACTTCTACCACAAGTGTAATCTAACCTTGTGTCTAAGTGCGGTTACAGTTTCTATTTACTAGAAATTTTGGCATATTCGTTCTTAAACGATTATTCATATTCATCATAGGTTTTTCATTCCCCTACCCTCAAGTCATAAATCATCATGTGCGATATGCCCCAAATTAATGTCTTAGGTCACAGTATAGGTTGTGCCCAAATCTCATGTTTTACAGTACAGGTTATGCCCTAATTTATCATTCCCAACCATTCCCAATTTTGTTTGTTCGCATATTTCAGCGATGGACCTAGGCTCGAAGGTAGCCTGGCTCCAAAAATAAAAAGGGAAGGAGGGAGAGAAGAGAACAAAAATAGGCATAATAACAAAACATGCATATGATGACGGAAATGGCATATTAACATAATAGGCATATGGTGACAAAAATATGCATACTAACAGAATATGCATAGATGACCGAACAGTAGATCAGGTGTATACATAATGGCAGATCGGTTTAGGTATGAATCAGATTCTTAATAGACCTAGGTTTAGATCCAGATTTATTTACATGTCAGGATTACTTATTAAATGTTTATATCTAAAAGCAACATAAACTCATAGAGACTGGATCTAAAGAACCGAGAAAAGAGTGTTGATGTTGTCGCAGAGATTCTTGTATACATATAAGTCGTTGTTGTAGAAGAATACGCTAATTCAATCTGAGTTGGGGCAACATCTCGTTTCTCCATTGTTTTTGATGAATAAAACAATAGAAATGAGGTCCTATTTATAGCCTACCATCAACGAATCAGGTCAAGAAACAAGTCCATGTTCAGAGAATGGATCTGCGCCAAATCTGGGTGGGGTCAGGGTCGATCTTAGGGTCGACACCCCTTGTGTGGGTCGACCCTAGGGTTGATTTCTCGCGTGTCTTCCCGCTCTTCGATTTTGATTTCCTCGACTGGTTTCGTATATATATATATATTTCTCTTATATGTATACAAATTTCAAACCTTAATATCTTCTTCATACGATGTCCGTTTTACGCAAATTCGGGGTCTATCTTAAGCAGAAATACGAGAAGAATGCAATGGTACAGTCCGTTTCCCTTAATTCCCAATATTTAATTAAGTATTCTTTAGCTTAACATTATAATGTTCTTTAAAATTACGGGGTGTTACATTCTCCCCCTACTTAAAGGATTTCGTCCTCGAAATCTCCAAGTTAAGAAGATGTATATCCTAACATCCATCTACTCATCCACCAATCATAGACATCCATTGTCCTTAGAAGATTTCTAATGCTTATATGAACTTATGCAAAGGTGTGTGTATATGTCCCTGTATTAATGCGTAAAATCAGACGGTTTACTGATTCTGTCAACCTCCTTAATGCAATGTATGTCGGTGCCATGAATCCTGCATGTATGCAAATAATCCTATTATAACATGTAAATGCTATATGCATGCACAATCATTCATCCAAATGCAACATTCATGTGATGATACACCCATTTCCATCCATAAAATGAGAAATATGCACACGCATCCATATGCAGTATGAGAGTTATTGAGCCGATCTAGTGCCTGGTGTGAGTGTGTGTATATGCATCCACGAGCAACCAATAACAAACACTTGCATCCACTTGCATCCGTCAAACATAACATGTCCCAAACACATGTTTACATCCATTGGTTTCCTACCTAATCGAAGACTTAATGACAGAAACAAGTACGAATAAAAGCTTTTGGAAAAAGAAGTTGAGAACATACCCTTGAAAAGAAAAGGGTACGAAGCGCGAATCTTGTCTTCAGTTTCCCAAGTTGCATCTTCACGGTCCTCTCCCCATTGAACTTTCATCAACTTGACCTCTCGGTTGCGTAGCTTCTTAACCTTTGATCTAAGAATACGGGTAGGAACTCGTCTAACTGTCGCCTCCCCTTCCACCTCTACTTCCTCAAGCATACTCGGCTCAACTACCTCTACTGTATCGTGCAGACATTTCCGCTGTGGAAAACATCATGAACACCAGCCAATCTCTCTGGGAGCTTCACCCTATAGGCCATTTTGCCAATCCTTTCCATTATGGGAAATGATCCTACAAATCTTGGCGCCAATTTTCCTATAGATCCAAAGTGAACCACATTCCTTAAAGGTGATAACTTGATGAAAACCAAGTCTCCCACCTCAAACTCAATATCAGTCCCTGTCTTATCTGCATAGGACTTCATGCTTCTATGGATAAGATCAATCTTCTCTGAAGTTTCTCTAATAACCTCAAGTCCAAGTAGAAGCCTATCTGTCGACTCCTACCAACAAGTCGGTGATCTTCAAGGTCGATCGTACAATGACTCAAAGGGTGCCATGCTAATACTAGCTTGATAATTGTTGTTGTAGGCGAACTCTACCAAAGGAAGATGCTTCTCCCATGTCCCTCCGAAGTCTAGGATACACAGTCTTAAAAAATCCTCAAGAACTTTATTCACCCACTCAGTCGGCCCGTCAGTCTGAGGGTGATAAGCAATGATCAAACACAACTGTGTACCTAATGCCTCCAACAAGCTCCTCCAAAACTCACTGGTGAATATGGGGTCACGATCACTCGCTATACCAGAAGGTACTCCATGTAGGTGGACTGTCTCACGAAGATAAACTGCTGCCAACCATGCTGCCATTATCTTACTCTTAACAGAAATGAAATGAGCGCTCTTATTAAGCCTGTCAACTATGACCCAAATACTGGTGTTGTCTTTCCTCGATCTAGGCAAACCATCAATGGAATCCATAGAGACGCTCTCCCACTTCCACTGTGGGACCTCAAAGGATGAACTCGGACTTCCTTTGCTCACGCTATGTCTTTCTTCATCCTAACACAAAAGAAAACCCTCTTCATATCTCTATACATCTTATCACCGCCTGGATGGATAGTTATCTTAGAATGATGGGCTTCCTCAAGGACTATCTTCAATAGACTCCCAACTTGGGGAACACAATGCCTTCCATCTCATCGTAACCACCCTCCGTCATCCATGGAATATCTACTGAGGTGACTAGAAGTCTCCCCTGTACCAAGCCTATCCAAGATATCTGCTATATGTGGGTCCTCTTGTTGCAAAGTTCCTATCTGATCCATAAGAGTAGGTCGCACCTCTAACAATGCCATCAAACCACGTGTAAACTCGGTAGAGGGCCTAAAACCAAAGGTCGATATATACTACAAGCTCTACCTCTCTACAAATAGAGGAATCAAGGTCATCTTCTGCCTACTTAGCGCATCTGCCACCACATTACCCTTGCCAGGGGTATAAGCAATCTCAAAGTCACAGGATGCTAGGAACTCCATCCATCTCTGTTGCCTCAAATTAAGATCCTTCTATGAGAAAAAATACTTGAGAGATTTATGATCGATATATAACTCGAACTTCTCTCCAAGTAGATAATGACGCCAAGTCTTAAGCGTGAATGCTATGGAAACAAACTATGAGTCATGGGTAGGGTAGTTCTTCTCATGAACTCTCAACTGTCTACCACATAACATACTACCCATCCCTCTTGCATCAAACAACACCAAGCCCTGTAACACCCCACACCCGCTAAGGTCACTCACTATGGGAATGCCTTAACTTCGGTGGAGTATTTTAAGTGAATATAGAACAGAAAAATTACAACAAGACAGATATAGATAATACTTGAAAATCTAAAACATCATTTCATTGCAGCAGAAGATAAACATGTTTAGTTACAACACCATAAAGAGTCAAGTACTAGATATCCATCCTGATAAAAACATAAGTACATAATCCCACTACATAACTAATAGCCATAATAGAAAAGATAAGTTGGGCTTTACATCACGGTCCAAGCTCCAAAAGATAGATAAAGAAATCTGATCAAAGCCCACTAGTGCTAGGCCCAACCTGAGGACCTGAGGGGGAAAAAGATAAAAACAACGGGGTCAGACATAAGTCTGAGTGAGCCCTATAACTTTAACAACACAATCATTAAAGTAATTAGGGTATGATATAAACTTGGTACGGTGATGACTGGGGATAAATGACTACATTAAGTAGCCAACTAGACATAGGATGAACTAAGATAACGGTAAAGACGCATCTACCCACCCAAGGGTAATTACTAACTGCACCACACCAGTCATTCCTACTTAAAGGTTGATCCCTCCCAAGGACTTAGAAAATTTCCCAGTAGTTTTGTGTACGCCTAGCTGACTACATAGGTGCCGTCTGCCCCTATCTCCACTAGGTGTACCCACTACTCCCAAGCGATCGGCTCCCTACCGTAGATACCTGTGCTGGCCCCACAGTGGGGTGTATCACTCCCCAAAGTGGCAACCCGATACAACCAATGGTGCACGGCTTATATCTACACGATGCAACAACGTCTTACCTACCAGCCCGGGTCCACACACGCATATGAAACCCGTTGGACTTGCGTTGCCACCGCTAACCCGTTTTGGCCTCTTATAGTCAAGCCCAGTACGCGTGTCCCGTCCTCGACATGGGTCGAGCCCAATAAGATACATATGGGTTACTGGTTGAAATGGGCCCCCACAAGCTACCCACCTAAGCTTGTCACTTTATCTAGTGCATCCCACTTAACCCTTTAATCATGTTTAATTACATGTTTCCACTTGGTTAAGTATTCTAATCGTATTTTCTATTGCCACCCAAGGCAACCCACTAGATTTCCACATGCCACCCAAGGCACTTACATGCCACCCAAGGCACCCACTTAACCCCTCATGCCCCACTACATGCTTATCTGGTTAAGTGTTTCTTAATTGATTAAGAACGTAACCGTTGTAAATACCTCTCACATTAGACTATCTTTTATGGCAGCTGGATTTGCCGGTCGGGTCCGGGCAGCCTTACGCCATAACCGAGTGTAACCTTGTGTCTTTACACTTGTCACGTATTAAGTTTGTGCCTAAGACCTCTTACATTGGGCCAATCATTTGTAGCCGCTGGATATGTCGGTCGGTTCCGGGCAGTCTTATGCTACAAAAGGGTCCAACCTCGTGTCTTAGTCGATTAATTACACCTAATTAATCACCCCAATATTTCGAATTAATTTTCCCTAATTAATTCCAATTTTAACGATGTACATAATTGACTCGATTATGTCCATCCACTTTATGGTATGCATAATCATACCAACTTCACACCATTTCATTAACATGTATATTAACCCCATCGTTCCCTACGTAATTCGCTAACATGACATAAAAGGGAAGATTCATCACAAATACAATGGGTTCAACTTGCATAACATTAGCATCAACATGGGTTTTAAAGGTGTCAACATGCATATAACATCAAACCCAACTAGCATAAATAACCAACCCAACTTGCATGAATCACATATGTCATAAAGAGGTTAACTTGCATAAGTGACTTATGTCATACAAAGGGGTAAACTTGCATATGTATGTATGACATACTAAGGGGTTAACTTGCATATGTATGCATATCATACTAAGGTGTAAACTTGCACATGTTACTTGCATATAATCAAACACCAAACTTGCATAACATGTCTTATATGAACTTGCATATAATCATACACCAAACTTGCATAACATATCATATATGAACTTGCATATAATCAAACACCAAACTTGCATAACATGGTGTCATAATGGATCAATGTTTATCATAGCAATTTGCATAACTAGCATCACGAACACATAGCCTAACACTTGCACAACTTGCATAACATCATGATCATGTAGCATATAACTTGCATAACTTGCATAACATCATGAACACGTAGCATATGACTTGCATAACTTGCATAACATCATGAACATGTAGCATATAACTTGCATAACTTGCATAACATCATGATCACATAGCATATGACTTGCATAACTTGCATAACATCATGAACACATAGCACATAACTTGCATAACTTGCATAACATCACAAACACATAGCATATGATAACATAATCTTGCATTGATCCACATTCATAGCCGTAACCTCATTATATCCTATCGCAATCATTTCAACAATTGGTCATTAAGGCTATAGAAACTCACAACTTGTTGATTAGCACTCCTATGAAGAAGATTAAGTTGATAGAGTTGATTAGTAGTTGATTTGAGAAGCTATCTTCCTCTTTAATTTGATGGAGGCTCCTTCAAGTTGCATTTTGACAGCATGACGACGTTGTATCTATTTTTAGTATGAATTAGGGTAGTCTTACGGTGTATTTATAGAGTAATTAGGTGTTTTAGGCCATTAGATTAACCCTAAATCAGATTAGAGCCGTCAGATCTCGTCCTAGCCACCAAGCACAGCCCAAAAGCCATCAGGTTGCACCCAGGTCACACAGACCGGCAGGGGGGGTCGACCCCTGGGTCGACCCCTAGGGAGGGGGTCGACACCCATGTCGACCCCTGGGTCGACACCCATGTCGACCCCTGGGTCGACTCCCTCAGCCTGGCGGGAATTTTCCCGCCTCTTCTGAAATGTTTAAATTTTTATATTTAAATCTGTTTTGAATTTATGAAAACTTCTTCGGGCCTTAACTGGGTCATACGGACTCCGATTTTCGAAAACTCGGACTCTATTTTGCGTATTTTTCCGAGACGAACGCAATGGCATAGACCGTTTCCCCTGATTCAGATTTTAAAATTTAATTCTGCCCTGTTTTATATTATAACAAGTTATTCAACACACGGGGTGTTACATTCTCCCCTACTTAAAGGATTTCGTCCCCGAAATCTCTAAGTCAAGAAGAACGTATCCTACCAACCAAACAACCATCTACTCAAACCATCAAACACTGACATCCATTGTCCTTAAAGTTTCTAATGCTGTATGAACATATGCAAAGAGTGTGTGTATATGTCCGTATACTAATGCAAAATTAGGCGGTCTACTGATTCAGTCGACCTCCTTAATGCAAACCATGATAGTGCCATGCATCCAATATGTATGCGAAAGAACCCTATCGACACATACTATTTCTACATGAGTGCACAATCATTCACCAAAATGCATCATCCATATGATAGCACAACCATTAAACATCCATTAATATAGCTACCTACACACAATTATATGCAATACGCAATATGAAGTGATTGAACCGATCTAGTGCCTAGAGTGTGTGTATATGCATCCACGAGCAACCACTAGCAACCACTTGCATCCACTCGCATCCATCAATCATAACATGTCTCAAACACATGTTTCAACCATAGGTTTTACCCTATCTAAAGGTCAAAGGTACTAATGAGAGGACATACTAAAGAAGTACTAGACAAACGATAAAGGAGAAGTTAAAAGACACACCCTAAAAAAGGAATGGGTACAGCGAACGCATCTTCGCTTCTGTCTCCCAAGTAGCATTGCTCTCATCCTCTCCTCATTGCACTTTGACTAGTCGAACCTCCCTGTTTCTCAACTTCCTAATCTCTGACCCAAGGATGCGGGTAGGAGCTCGTCGAATAGTCGCATCACGCTCTACCTCCACTTCTCTAAGCAAAATCGGCTCTACCACCTCTGCGGTCTCATGTAGGCACTTCCTCAAATGTGACACATGGAATACGTCATGTACCCCACTAAGTCTCTCGGGTAAATCCACTCTATATGCCATCCGTCCAATCCTTTCCTTAATAGGAAACAGTCCTACAAATCTTGGTGCTAACTTCCCAACGGACCCAAAGCGAACAACATTCCGTAATGGAGATACTTTGACAAAGACCATGTCCCCAACATCAAACTCCAGATCCGTCCTCCTCTTATCCGCGTAAGATTTCTGTCTGTCTTGCGCCGCTTTCATCCTTATTCGAATCAATTCAATCTTTTCCGAAGTCTCTCTAACCATATCAGGCCCAAGCAAGATCTTATCCGTAGATTCCCACCAACATGTAGGTGATCGACAAGGCCTTCCATAAAGAGCTTCGAAAGGAGCCATGCCAATACTGGACTGAAAGCTGTTATTATACGCGAACTCCACCAATGGAAGATGCTCTTCCCATGTACCTCCAAAATCCAAGATACAAAGCCTCAAAAGGTCTTCCAGAACACGATTCACCCTCTCGGTCTGGCCGTCCGTCTGAGGATGATATGCGGTGCTCAAACACAACTGAGTCCCCACTGCTTCTTGCAAACTCTTCCAAAACTCGCTAGTGAAGATAGGATCTCGATCACTCACTATGCTAGAGGGTACCCCATGCAATCGAACTATCTCTCGAAGGTAAACTGAAGCTAGCCATGGAGCAGTCCTCTTGCTCTTCACGGGTATGCAATGGGCGCTCTTAGTCAGTCTGTCTACCACGACCCAAATTCCCGTATTACCCTTCCTCGATCTAGGTAACCCATCAATAAAATCCATCGAGACGCTATCCCACTTCCATTGCGGAACTTCCAATGGGTGAAGCAACCCACTAGGTTTCTTTTGCTCCGCTTTCACTTGCTGGCACACCAAGCATCTAGCGACATACTCGACCACATCTTTCTTCATACCGGCCCAAAAGAAAACTCGCTTCATGTCCTGGTACATCTTGTCCCCACCGGGATGAATGGTCATCCTAGAACGGTGTGCATCATCAAGAATAGCCTTCCTCAAACCCTTGTCTTGCGGTACACAAAGTCTACCGTCTCTACGCAAGCACCCCCTATCGTCTAGGGTGTACCTACTCAAATGGCTGGACGACTCCCCCCTTATGAGCCTCTCTACTAACTCAACCAACTGTGGGTCGTCCCGCTGTGCCTCGCCAATCCGTCCCAAAAGAGTAGGTCTGACCTCTAAGGATGCTAGCAAACCGGGTACAAAATCAACGGAAGGTCTGAAATCAAACATCGAGATAAATTCCAAGCTTCGTCGTTCCACGAACAATGGACTCAAGGACAACCTTTTTCTGCTCAAGGTGTCCGCCACCACGTTACCCTTGCCAGGGGTATATGCTATCTCGAAATCATAGGATGCTAAGAACTCCATCCACCTTTGCTGTCTCAAGTTCAAATCCTTCTGAGAAAACAAGTACTTCAATGATTTGTGGTCAGTGAACAATTCAAATCTTTCTCCAAGAAGATAATGGCGCCAAATCTTATGCGCAAAAACAATAGCGGCCAATCTAGATCATGGGTAGGGTAATTTTTCTCATGCTTTCTCAACTGCCTTCCACCGTAGGCTATTACCCTTCCCTCTTGCATTAAGACTGCGCCCAGTCCTGTCCCACAAGCATCGGTATAGACAACAAATGGCTTACTCCCATCTGGCAACAATAAGACTGGGGCTGTGGTTAAAGCTCTCTTTAACCGTCGGAACGCATCATCACAATCTACGTCCCATGCGAAGACCAGATTCTTCTTTGTCAAGCGAGTTAATGGGGCTGATATCTTCGCGAAGTCCTTGATAAACTTCCTATAGTAGCCAGCCAACCCCAAGAAACTCCTCACCTCGGTAGCATTCTTCTGAACCTTCCAATCTTGAATGGACACTACCTTCGCGGGATCCACAGCTATCCCTTCCTTGGAGACCACGTGCCCCAAGAACCGCACTTCCTTCCTCCAGAAGTGACATTTAGAGAATTTAGCCTTAACGCTATGCGCTCGAAGAGTCTCCAACACTTCCCTAAGATGTAGGGCATGCTCTTCTTCACTCTTAGAAAAGACTAAGATGTCATCCACAAAGACCACCACGAACTTATTAAGGTACTCCCTGAACACCCTACTCATCAAATCAACAAAGTATGCAGGGGCGTTCGTCAAACCAAATGGCATCACCAGCCACTCATAGAAACCATCCGGAGTCCTAAAGGCAGTCTTGTCTATGCTATCCTCAGCCACTCTCAACTGATGAAACCCCGTGGCCAAGTCCAACTGCGAAAACACTGAGGCGCCAACCAACTGATCAAAGAGATCATCAATCCTCGGCAATGGGTGTCTATTCTTCTTTGTGAGCTTGTTGAGTTCTCTATAGTCTACACAAAGTCTGAGGGACCCATCCGCCTTCATGGCAAAAACTACTGGAGCACCCCACTCCGATATACTTCGTCTTATGAACCCCTTCTCAAGCAACTCCCCTACTTGCTTATGGAGTTCCCTCCTCTTACGAGGAGCCATGTGGCGCACTGGTAAAGATACTGGCTTAGCATTGTCCACCAGATATATTCGGAAGTCTATCTCCCGCCTCGGAGGTAAGCCCTTCACCTCCTCAAACACATCCGAGTATTCCCGGACCACTCTAACAGATCGCAAACTCTCGACTGAAGCGTCAAGCGATTCAAGATAACTTAGCATAACAGAATCTATGGGATTACAAGAGATCTCGAGAGTGTTCCCCAAGCGGGTCATGAGCCTAACAACTCTCCTTTCGCAATCAAGAACGGCACCATTACTGGATAACCAGTCCATGCTCAAAATCAACCCATAGCCCGTGAAGCCCAAAACAAAAGCATCACATCTAAACTCAACGCTAAGTATAGAAATCTTCAAACCCAAACATATCATGGACAAATAAGTGGAGCCCCCAATTGGGTTTGAAACAACCAAGGGATCATCTACTAGACTGGTGTCTAAGTGCAGTGACTCAACTAATGATGATGAGATAAACGAATGCAATGTGCCAGAGTCAAACAATGTAAGGACAGGATGATCAAACAGAAAAACCAGACTTTCAACGGAAATAGTCCTACCTCTTTCCTGAGTCGGTGGAACCGCGAGAGCCTGAACTTTCCCCCTTGCCTGACCTGGTGCCATAAGAGCTTGTACCTGTCCTCCTGAGGTAGATCCCGTCCTTTGCCCCTTCTTAGGGCAATCCTTCACTAGATGCCCTGCTTCGCCACAGTGGAAGCAGCCAGTCTTCTTCTTCTTTCGACAATCTTTGCTTAGGTGGCCTGGTGTCCCGCAATTGAAGCACTTCTTCTTTCCCTTGCCACCGTTGCCTTTCCCACCCTTGTTTTGCTGTTGCTGTTGAGGTCTCTTTTGATCTCCTTTCTTCTCGGGTGCCGTATTAGCATTGGGACCCTTCTCTTCCTCATGCATGAGTGCCATGTCTACTAGCTTCTCAAAGGTGGCCCCCATAGGGATGTGAGTCATAGCCAATCCATGCATCGGTTCATTCAAGCCCTTAACGAACCTCAAAGCCTTCTTCTCCGGTGTATTCACCATGTCTATGCCAAACCTTGCCAATTGATTAAACTTGTTGACATATTCCTTCACTGATAGGTTCCCTTGCTTTAGAGTCAAGAACCTTTCCATATACAAGTTTTCCTCCGCCCTTGAGAGAAACTTTGCCACAAATCTCTGCCTGAAATCCGCCCAAGAGTCAACAGGGCGCTCTCCATTAGTGACCTCCCACCAGAATGAGGCCTCTCCCTTCATTAACCAAGCCGCTAACTTGACTTTCTTTCCTTCTTCCATCTCAAAGATATCTATCAACTCTTCCACCTCCTTAAGCCAATCTCTAGCTTCCGCAAAAGTTTCAGATCCTTGAAAAGGTTTCCCTCCCATAGCCTTAAATTCCTTGCAAGTCTTAGCAAAAGTATCCGTGCGAGGAGGAGGAGGAGGAAGATCGGGTGCTACTGTTGGTGGAGGAACATTTGCTGGACCCGCAGTGGCGGCCCTAGCCTCCATCAATCTCCTATACCATACTGGTATCGTCACACCCTCCCGAAAGTTAAGATCTTCAGCCATGCTGAAACGAAAAAGGAAAGATTCAAAATGGAGAATTCGAAAGATAAAGATATGGCTATTGGGGATTATGCTTTTCTTTCAAAGACCTTTCTCTTTAAAGACATGTTTTTGAAAATACTTCTTCCAAAAATGTTTTTAGAAAAATAGTTTTCTAAAAAATTTATCTGTTCTGGTAACCTTCGCTCTGATACCACGTGTAACATCCCACACCCGCTAAGGTCACTCACTATGGGAATGCCTTAACTTCGGTGGAGTATTTTAAGTGAATATAGAACAGAAAAATTACAACAAGACAGATATAGATAATACTTGAAAATCTAAAAATCATTTCATTGCAGCAGAAGATAAACATGTTTAGTTACAACACCATAAAGAGTCAAGTACTAGATATCCATCCTGATAAAAACGTTAGTGCATAATCCCACTACATAAATAATAGCCATAATAGAAAAGATAAGTTGGGCTTTACATCACGGTCCAAGCTCCAAAAGATAGATAAAGAAATCTGATCAAAGCCCACTAGTGCTAGGCCCAACCTGAGGACCTGAGGGGGAAAAAGATAAAAACAACAGGGTCAGACATAAGTCTGAGTGAGCCCTATAACTTTAACAACACAATCATTAAAGTAATTAGGGTATGATATAAACTTGGTACGGTGATGACTGGGGATAAATGACTACACTAAGTAGCCAACTAGACATAGGATGAACTAAGATAACGGTAAAGACGCATCTACCCACCCAAGGGTAATTACTAACTGCACCACACCAGTCATTCCTACTTAAAGGTTGATCCCTCCCAAGGACTTAGAAAATTTCCCAATAGTTTCGTGTACGCCTAGCTGACTACATAGGTGCCGTCTGCCCCTATCTCCACTAGGTGTACCCACTACTCCCAAGCGATCGGCTCCCTACCGTTGATACCCGTGCTGGCCCCACAGTGGGGTGTATCACTCCCCAAAGTGGCAACCCGATACAACCAATGGTGCACGGCTTATATCTACACGATGCAACAACGTCTTACCTACCAGCCCGGGTCCACACACGCATATGAAACCCGTTGGACTTGCGTTGCCACCGCTAACCCGTTTTGGCCTCTTATAGTCAAGCCCAGTACGCGTGTCCCGTCCTCGACATGGGTCGAGCCCAATAAGATACATATGGGTTACTGGATGAAATGGGCCCCCACAAGCTACCCACCTAAGCTTGTCACTTTATCTAGTGCATCCCACTTAACCCTTTAATCATGTTTAATTACATGTTTCCACTTGGTTAAGTATTCTAATCGTATTTTCTATTGCCACCCAAGGCAACCCACTAGATTTCCACATGCCACCCAAGGCACTTACATGCCACCCAAGGCACCCACTTAACCCCTCATGCCCCACTACATGCTTATCTGGTTAAGTGTTTCTTAATTGATTAAGAACGTAACCGTTGTAAATACCTCTCACATTAGACTATCTTTTATGGCAGCTGGATTTGCCGGTCGGGTCCGGGCAGCCTTACGCCATAACCGAGTGTAACCTTATGTCTTTACACTTGTCACGTATTAAGTTTGTGCCTAAGACCTCTTACATTGGGCCAATCATTTGTAGCCGCTGGATATGTCGGTCGGTTCCGGGCAGTCTTATGCTACAAAAGGGTCCAACCTCGTGTCTTAGTCGATTAATTACACCTAATTAATCACCCCCATATTTCGAATTAATTTTCCCTAATTAATTCCAATTTTAACGATGTACATAATTGACTCAATTATGTCCATCCACTTTATGGTATGCATAATCATACCAACTTCACACCATTTCATTAACATGTATATTAACCCCATCGTTCCCTACGTAATTCGCTAACATGACATAAAAGGGAAGATTCATCACAAATACAATGGGTTCAACTTGCATAACATTAGCATCAACATGGGTTTTAAAGGTGTCAACATGCATATAACATCAAACCCAACTAGCATAAATAACCAACCCAACTTGCATGAATCACATATGTCATAAAGAGGTTAACTTGCATAAGTGACTTATGTCATACAAAGGGGTAAACTTGCATATGTATGTATGACATACTAAGGGGTTAACTTGCATATGTATGCATATCATACTAAGGTGTAAACTTGCACATGTTACTTGCATATAATCAAACACCAAACTTGCATAACATGTCTTATATGAACTTGCATATAATCATACACCAAACTTGCATAACATATCATATATGAACTTGCATATAATCAAACACCAAACTTGCATAACATGGTGTCATAATGGATCAATGTTTATCATAGCAATTTGCATAACTAGCATCACGAACACATAGCCTAACACTTGCACAACTTGCATAACATCATGATCATGTAGCATATAACTTGCATAACTTGCATAACATCATGAACATGTAGCATATGACTTGCATAACTTGCATAACATCATGAACATGTAGCATATAACTTGCATAACTTGCATAACATCATGATCACATAGCATATGACTTGCATAACTTGCATAACATCATGAACACATAGCACATAACTTGCATAACTTGCATAACATCACAAACACATAGCATATGATAACATAATCTTGTATTGATCCACATTCATAGCCATAACCTCATTATATCCTATCATAATCATTTCAACAATTGGTCATTAAGGCTATAGAAACTCACAACTTGTTGATTAGCACTCCTATGAAGAAGATTAAGTTGCTAGAGTTGATTAGTAGTTGATTTGAGAAGCTATCTTCCTCTTTAATTTGATGGAGGCTCCTTCAAGTTGCATTTTGACGGCATGACGACGTTGTATCTATTTTTTGTATGAATTAGGGTAGTCTTAGGGTGTATTTATAGAGTAATTAGGTGTTTTAGGTCATTAGATTAACCCTAAATCAGATTAGAGCCGTCAGATCTCGTCCTAGCCACCAAGCACAGCCCAAAAGCCATCAGGTTGCACCCAGGTCACACAGACCGACAGGGGGGGTCGACCCCTGGGTCGACCCCTATGGAGGGGGTCGACACCGATGTCGACCCCTGGGTCGACTCCCTCAGCATGGCGGGAATTTTCCCGCCTCTTCTGAAATGTTTAAATTTTTATATTTAAATCTGTTTTGAATTTCTGAAAACTTCTTCGGGCCTTAACTGGGTCATACGGACTCCGATTTTCGAAAACTCGGACTCTATTTCGCGTATTTTTCCGAGACGAACGCAATGGCATAGCCCGTTTCCCCTGATTCAGATTTTAAAATTTAATTCTGCCCTGTTTTATATTATAACAAGTTATTCAACACACGGGGTGTTACAAGCCCTGTACCACATGCATCAGTGTATACTATGAACACTTTGTTCCCATCAGGAAAAGTCAGGACTGGGTTGTTGTTAAAGCCCTCTTTAATCGTTGAAAAGCATCCTTACAGTCAATATCCCAAGAAAATGTTAGACTCTTCTTCATCGGTCTGGTGAGTGAGGATGATATCTTCGCGCAGTCCTTAATGAACTTCCTACAATAGCCCGCTAAACCAAGAAAATTCCTCACCTCCGTTGCATTCTTTGGAATCTTCCAATATTGAACTGTAACTACTTTCACTGGATCCACTGCTATCCCATCCTTAGAGACCACATGCCATAGAAATCTCACTTCTTTCTCCAAAAACGACATTTGGAGAATTTTCCTTAAGCTGATGCGCTCGGAGATTCTTTAAAACCTCCCTTAAATGTAGGGCACACTCTTCTTCATTCTTCGAGAAAACCAAGATGTCATCAACAAAGATCACAATGAACTTATTTAGAAACTCCCAAAACACCCTATTCATCAGATCCACAAAATAAACGGGTGCATTCGTCAGCCCAAAATGCATGACGAGCCACTCAAAGAAACCATCTGGAGTTCTAAAAGCGGTCTTGTCTATACTGTCATCGGTCACCCTCAACTGATGAAACCCCATGGCCAAGTCTAATTGGGAGAAAACAGATGCACCAACAAGTTGGTCAACAGATCATTTATCCTCAGAAGTGGGTGCCTATTCTTCTTAGTGAGCTTATTCAACTCCCTGTAATCCACACAAAAGTGAAGCGAGCCATTAGCCTTAGTTACTAAAACGACTAGAGCACCCCATTACGATATGATTCGCCTAATAAACCCTTTCCCAAGTAGCTCCCTTACTTGCTTGCTGAGCTCACTCCTTTCTCTCGGAGCCATATGGCGCACACGCAATGCAGCTGGCTTTGCATTATCCACCAAGTATATCTGGAAATCAATCTCGCACCTCGGATGTAAGCCCCGAACCTCCTCAAAAACATCAAAATACTCACAGACTACTGGTACATATCGTAGATCATCGATAGTTGCATCAAGCGATTCTAGAAAACTAAGCATGACAAACCCTTTAGGGTCACAAGAAATCTCGAGAGTCCTCCCATGGCAAGTCAAAAGCCTAATGACCCTCCTCTCACAGTCCAGAATGGCACCATACATGGTTAGCCAATCCATCCCTAGAATCAAACCATAGCCTATGAAACCAAGTACATATGCATCACACTCAAATTCGACGTCCAATATAGATATCCTCAAACCCCGACAAATCATAGACAAATGAGTCGTGCCCCCAATGCGGTTTCAGACAACAACGGGATCCAAAACCATACTAGTACTAAGGTGCAGAGACTCAATCACATAATCAGATATAAAAGAATGTGAAGCGCCAGAATCAAAAAAAGTTCTAACAGGATGATCGAAAAGAGAAATCAAACCTTCAACGGAAACTTTCCTACCTCTATCCGGTACACTGGCCGCGAGAGCATTCACCTGCCCTCCAGAAGATCCTCCCCTTTGGCCTTGTCCTTGCTCCTTCGAGAACTCCCTAGCAAAGTGTCCGACCTCACCACAGTGGAAATAAGCATTCTTCCTTTTTCTTCAATCTTTGCTCAAATGACCCACGCGTCCACAACTATGACATTTCCTCTTGTCTAGGGCTATGTCATTCTTTCTGCCCTTCTTTTGTTGTTGCTGTTATTTCTTGGGCCACACTTTCTTGTTTTGTGTCTCATTAATCTTAGCCTCTTTCTTTTTGACTTTATCTTCTTCGTGCATCAACGCCATATCAACGAGTTTCTCAAAAGTTGCCCCCATCGGAATATGAGACATAGCCAACCCATAAAGGGGTTCATTTAACCCTCTTCCAAACCTCAAAGCTTTCTTTTACGGGGTATTCACTAGCTCCAAACCAAACCTTACCAATTGATTGAACTTATTGGCATACTCTTTGACAGACATGAATCCTTGCTTAAGTGCCAGAAACCTTTCCATTTGCATACTCTCTTCTGCTTGGAAAAGAAACTTCATCTCGAATCTCTCTCGAAAATCATCCCAAGTCTCAATTGGATGTGTTACTTGCATCACTTTCCACCGGAATGAAGCCTCATCTTTTAGCTGCTAAACGACCAACTGAACCTTCCTATGATCGTCAACCTCAAAAATCCCAAACAAATCCTCCGTCTCTTTAAGCTAATTCCCTGCTTTTACAAAATTCTCTGTTCCTCGGGAAGGCTTTCCTCCCATAGCACAGAAATCCTTGCATATCTTGGAGAAATTATCTGCTCACGCCCTGCTTGGCCTCCGGCAGGCGCCGTAGCCTCAAGATACCTACGGAATCAAGCCGATATCCGGATGCCCTCGGGAATATTCGGCTCCCCGGACATGCTGAAAAGAAAAGAAAAAGGGATTCAAACAGAGAATCGAAAGATATTCCATATGGCTTTGGGGAATAGATATTTTTCAAAAACAAACCTTTCTTTGAAAATACTTTCTTTATAAAACCTTTTGAAAACAATTTTCAAAACCTTTTATCCAATCGGGTAACCTTCAGCTTTGATACCAAATGTGACACCCTACGTCCGTTAATGTCACTCTTTGACAAAATGCATTGAGTTTCATGAAGCGTTATAGGTAAACAGAAACAAAAACATCACAAGACAGATATAAAATAACAGCGGGATTTAAAACTTTCTTCTTCAAACAGAAAACATCGTGGTCCAAAATCCAGTTACAACATAAGTCTGAAATACAAAAAACCCATTACATCAAATTAAAATATCTGCCTTGTACTAAAATCATCTGAGTACAGTAATATAAAATCATAGTCCCCAAAAATAGCCATAGCAAGATAGACAGGTAATCAAAGAAGCTCCAAGTGGAAACAGAAGAGAGAATCCTAATCAATCCTGAGTATCACCAACCTGAGAACCTTAGGGGGGAATGAAGAGAGAGAAAACAAAACAAAACGGGTCAGACATAAAGTCTGGCGAGTCCAGTTACTTTTATCATATAAATAAGTAAAAGCATTATGATAGGCATATAAACTGGATGAGAGATATAACAGTATCATAAGACATGTATAACAGACCGAGCAGGATAAACAGAATAAACAAAACAGAATAGATTACTCTTCCCAAATACTTTTCTCTGCACCAATACTATATAACAGAAACAGAATGATCCCAATAGAAACAGAATGGTAGACTTAAGTGTACTTCTAGTGATGGGTTATACCCCCAACGATAATAATAGGCAGCCCAACAAAAATAATGGGTGTTACCCCAAACGATAATAACGGGCTCCTAAATAGCAGGACTAGATGTACCCTAATTACTACCCCAATCGATCGGCTCCCTATCCCGTAGATACCCTGTGCTGGCCCCACAGTAGAATGTATCACTTCCTAAAGTGGCAACCGCTTTTTCCCAATAGGCACAACCATATCTACTAGTGATGTAACATCTTATTTTCCCAAGCAAGCGGATTCATGCACTTACATGGATCCATCAGACACCTCCACCCATATGGACCTCTTATAATCAGCTTCAGTAAGCATGCCCTGACCCTTACCTAGTTTGGGGTCCCCATTTGGATACTAGCATGGGTTACTGACTAATACGGGTCCCACACAATAGATGATGCAAGCCACCCCCTAGGCTTGCATCCCCACCACTAGGATTTTGACAGGTTATGCCTAACAGATTTACAAGCCCGCATAACCCTAACGTATAAAACAGATTAAGTTTTTCGGGTTCGTATAACCCCCCCACAGATTTAACAGATTTACTTAACCCCTCATTGATTCAAAAAAGCTTACTTAACCCTTACACAATTTGACAAGTTCATATAACCCCCACATATTTAAACAGGTTAAGTATTACAGGTTAACAGGTTCTTATCATTTCCTGTTCATGTATGTTAAGTCGATCACTTATGGATGTTGGATATGCCGGGAGGTTTCAGGTAGACTTCTACCATAAGTCGGACTTAACCTCATGTCTTAGCACTGTTACGTGTGCATTTACGCACTAGACTCCTTACATTAATTAACCACTTGTGGATGCTGCATTTGCTGGGCTATTCCAGGCAGACTTCTACCACAAGTGTAATCTAACCTTGTATTTAAGTGCGGTTACGGTTTCTATCTACTATAAATTTTGGCATATTCATTCTTAAACAATTATTCATTTTCATCATAGGTTTTTCATGCCCCTACCCTCAAATCATAAATCATCATGTACGATATGCCCCAAATTAAAATCTTAGATCATGGTATAAGTTATGCCCAAATCCCATGTATGTTTTAAAGTACAAGTTATTCCCTTATTTATCATTCCCAGCCATTCCCAATTTCATTCGTTCGCATATTTCAGCGATAGGCCTAGGCTTGAAGGTAGTGTGGCTATAAAAATAAAAAGGGAAGGGGGAGAGAAGAGAACAAAACAGGCATAATAACAAAACAGACATATGATGACAGAAATAGGCATACTAACAGAATAGGCATATGGTGACAGAAATAGGCATACTAACAGAATAGGCATATGATGACTGAACAGTAGATCGGGTGTATACATAATGGCAGATCGGTTTAGGTATGAATCAGATTCTTAACAAGTCTAGGTTTAGATCCAGATTTATTTACATGTCAGGATTACTTATTAAATGTTTATATCTAAAAGCAACATAAACTCACAGGGTCTCGATCTAAAGAACTGAGAAAAGAGTGTTGATGTAGTAGCAGAGATACTTGTATACGTATATGTCGTTATTGCAGAAGAATAAGCTAATTCAATCTGAGTTGGGGCAGCATCTCGTTGTCTCCATTATTTTTGATGAATAAAACAATAGAAATGAGGTCCTATTTATAACCTACCGTCAACGAATCAGGTCAAGTAACAAGTCCAGGTTCAGAGAATGGATCTGCCCCAGATCCCCATAGGGCATAGGTTGACCCCCAACGGGTCAATTTCCCATATGTTTTCCTGCTCTTCAATTTTGATTTTATGGACTGGTTTTGTATATATATATATCCTATATGTATACAAACTTCAAACCTTAATATCTTCTTCATATGATGTCTGTTTTATGCAAACTCGGAGTCTATCTTAAGCAGAATTCCGAGACGAACGCAATGATACTGTCTGTTTCCCTTAATTCCCAACATTTAATCAAGTATTCTTTAGTTTATCATTACAATGTTTTTTAAAATTACGGGGTGTTACAAGAACAGAAATCCACTTCTGGAAACATAGATAAAAGACGCGAAACCTAGATTCGGTTATTTGTAGTTTCTGCTTTGAATTGCCATTTCGGCTTTGTGAGCCACTATTTGGGCTTTGATTTGATTTGTGATCCACTTTCGGGCTTTGTCTGGGCGTTTCAGCCTTGTGAGCCACTCTTTATGGTTTATGTGTCTGGTGCGCTTGGCTAACTTATTCTCAAGCAAGGCACAAGGACTTACCAAACCACCCTCCAGGAGGCGCCTTAAGCTAGCCATTGTGACGCGGCTAAGGGCTTAAATGCTTTATCCTGGTTAAATGCTTACTCTTTTGATGCTCTACCTTGGCCATTGTAGGCGCTGATAAAGTCCTACACACCACCCCCTCCAAGGGGTGCTTTACCCTAGCCATAGTAACACAGATAAGGTTTTATGATGCTTTAGCTTGGCCCTTTCTGATTTGCACGTGGATAAAGGCTTACACCAACCTCCCCCGAGGAGGCGCCTTAACCTGGCCATTGTGATGCGGTTAAGGGCTTAGATGCTCCGGCCCGGCTATTGCTGGTGCGGGCAGAGGCTTACTTTTTTGATGCTTTAACCCGACCCTTTCTGGTTTGGGCACGGCTAAAGGCTTACTCATCACCTCCCTCCAGGAAATGCCTTGCCCTGACCATCTTGGCACGGACAAGGGTTTTCTATCATCATAGGTAGCTTTACCCATTTTGAGCAGTTCCAAATTTTAAGGAGTTTTTCACACTCTTGACTATGTAGACATTCTTTCTTCAAGGAATCCTTTGTTAAAACTGGTTAAGTCTTTTTTACAAATCTGTACAATTAGCCTTTATTAAAGAACTTGATAATCATTCCTTCGAGAACCCTACAACGGTTAGTTTCATGTCCATTCATCATATGGTAATGGTGGCATGGACTTCCTAATTTCTTTCATATTTGGGTTTCTTCTTTAATGATGGTCAAAAGGTAAGCACGTATTTGGTTAGGAAGTGGATATTCTCAATAGATGCAGTAAGGTAGCATCCTTTAGGTAATCTTGACTCAAAGATTCCCTTTCGACTTTAGAACTTAGCCCTTTTATTATTCAACTTTGTTGCTTCAATTTTATTTACAAGTCTTCTTTTCAATGTACCTTGAGGCTAAAGTGCAACTTTCTTAGACCATTTTGAAGTAAAGCGGTTGAAATCCTTCATTATTTCTTGCTCAAATATAGTTCCCTAAGCTTGGGCTTGGATGACTTCTTTTATGTGAGAGAATAAGCTATATTCCTTCGATGTAGAGTCACTTAAAGAAAAGATGGCGATTGGTCCTATATGGAAAAGGGTAAATGCTTCAGCGCTCAGGGTTATACTATTCCACTTCCCTTTTCTTATCCATGATTTGCAAAGCTTCCATTCATAGCCTTTTCTCTTCAATAACTCTTGGATCAATGATGTTTTATGTGGAAATTCGAGGTTGAGAAGACCCTTGTTGAGACCTCTTATCCATGGTCTAGCTCTTTAATGTCTAACCAATAAGGTGAAATAACTAAGGATATGGTAGGTTATTTAGAGGATCAGAGGGTCAAACCATCCTTCTAGTGCCAAAATGTTAATGATAAAAACCGCCAGCACCCGAATGTAGGATTACAATTGTAGTCCTTGGGGGTAATCTAGTCCTTCCAAACTCAATTTAATTCGTCATTTCCTAGGTATCAATGTCCCAAGTTTGAATATTAATTACTCTTCCTTCAAGAGGCGAGTATCATGCTTACAGTACTTAGGGAGACAAAGTTATCTTGGGATAAGGGCTTTATAAGTTGGGGCTAAAAATGTTCGTTGGGGATGGTTCGACAATCTTTTCCAATTTAAGGGTTTGAATTCAAATTAATAGTTGAAATACATATACAATTGATAGCGAGTGCTAAGTATTTCCTTTATTGATCAGTTGATGGAGTACATGGAAGATTACAAGAAAAATCTCTAATTTTATTTCTAAATTAGGGTTTTGTATCTTAGAATTAAGTACAAGATTTTGGAATGAGAAAAAGTCCCCTCAAAATGTGACCCCTAGGGTCTTATTTACAGAGGATTCAGACCCCCTTTAGTAGCAACCTCTAAGTATCGACCCATTTAAGTGATTTCTTGTAACGACCCAAAATTCTGATACCATTTGAATTGACTAATTACACCTAAGTCGACCCACAGTGCACGGAAAATGGATTACTAAAAGAAAGAAGTTAGAGGGTGAGAAAGAAAGAAATATTAGAATAGAAAAAAAAGAAGAATCACAACACAGAGTCTCACATCACAGCAGAATAAAGTATAATAGAGAAATAATCTTTATAAAGAACTTGAATAAATACTTGTATACATCAGAGTGTAGTAGTCAACAAATACATCTGAACAGTTATAATAGTTTGTCCTCATATACAACACACAACGAAATAAACACTAACAGTCTGGACCCCTTCAACTTATCTTCTGAAATTTGTAGCATGCTAACTTGAACCTACAAAATTCGGTCTGAACTGAGCATTTCAGACGCCACGGATCAGTCTGGTGAACCAGCGTGAGTAAACTCATTAAGTTTAAGGATTAATTCAACTTACTTAAGTTTAGAAAAATCATTTTTAAAGAAAAGGATAATAATAAGACTAGTCCACACATAAACACATATGGTTTATACCTTACGATAACCCAAAACAATTTTTGATATCAAAATCCAATGATATTATAATAGTGTCTATCAAATCACAAATAAATAACCATCTAGCATGACGTTTGCATCTTATGCTCCACATATATATAGTATAAAATCCAAAACCGCATGACGCTTATTGGAGAATGGATTCTAACTATGACAAGGTATGGGACCACCTTCTGAAAATGCACCTCTAGAGAGCAATACACTAGGGTTCAACAAGGACATCTTGCAACTCGACCATGCATGACCGACAACTCATTATCACTTGAGTGTATCAAATATATTGTCACCCTATTGTTTTATGGGCCTACCATACTTTTCGGGAGATACAGAAACGAAAGAAGAACAAATAAAAACTTTCACTAGATGGTGACAATACATCCTAATGGGAATGACCCACTTAGCCATGTTGCCTGCCCGATTTCTGCATTTTCCCAGTTGATGAGGCTTGAGGTCACGATTACTTTTAGAGAGCATCTCAATATCGTCGTCAGATCATTCAAATCACTAATTGACGTCCACAAATACACTCTGAGTGTTAAGCTAAGAGAACTTCTCTGCCACCAAACTTGGTAAATTTGTAAAAATCAACATACATGAGTTTCAGGAAATACTCTGTCAAACATTCGTCCATACAAGTCATCCAAGAATAGGATGAACCGAAGGCACCTTCCTACCACATCCTATGCAGGAATCACCCTAAGGATTAGTAGCGAGAAGTCCTTGCAATTCCGAAGATTTCAATCATGACAAAATCACAAGTCGTAATAACTCTGGTCGCGAAGCAGAAAAATTTAATGAGTAGTTCTTCCGCTCATGAAGATCCATGGTCTTCAATCCTCCATCTCAACCATCTTATGATATCTTCCATGTTTATGTATTTGCTAGTCGGAATGGTTTTCGAATATAAATTCAATCCCGGTTTTTTCCGTACCAACAATCGTATAGGCCAGATTTGATAGTCGGTTATTTAACAATCAAATAAACACCATTTATCCATAAAAATAAAACGAATTCACTGGTTTGATATATAGAATCACTTGGCCCCTTTTAATTAACTGCTTGTTAAGTAAAATTTAAAAATCTTCCGATATTTGGAACGTAACATTTCACTTCTTACTTTAATATAAAATATCCTAAAAACATTTCATTTATCAATATTTAGTAAATAGCCCATAACCATATCTAACTTCCCATTCACTGTCCTTTGCAAAACTATTGCCAAAACCATTTTCCATTGTTAAAACTGGAATAAAGTTCATTTTTATAAAATATAAGTTCATTAACTAATCAGTTAACTTAACGTTAGTAAAAACAACATTATGAATTTTATTCCAAATATCATCACCTTTCTTAGAATATATCATTTCAATTTAATAAATTCTCTCCTTAATATATTTATTTACCAAATTAGCCAACATTCAAACTATTGTTTATCAGTCTCTTTATTTGTAAGAAATCCAATAATTCTAATCACATTTCCTAATCTTACAATTATGTTGCAATATTTCTTTTATAGAAATAAAAAACTATTTTCAACATCTTTTACAATTACAAACCAATATCATCCCTCGATAATAGTGAAGTCGTTCAAGTTGGGGTATTCTAATTACCTCTTAGACCTTGATCGACAACGTTCTTATCTTAGGATAAATAATTTTTTATAATTCTAAAACTGATCACAAAAACCTCGTTTACTATTAAATTTAAAAATATGGATTAATAAACCATATTCTTTCTTTTGAAACACCCCTTCCAATGATAATTACTTTCAAATACAAGTTAATTAAGAATTAGATAATTTTTTCAAGTAAATTAATTAAGTTCAACAACTCATTGTTATAACTATATTTATTAAATTAATTAAGAACGAATTAGTCTAATGAGCAATTTCACTTCAAAAAGTCAATTTAATTCACTTTGAAAAAACATCAGTTAAATGGTTAACTGATTTACACTAATTCTTCATAGTAAATTAATAACATAATTAATTTAAGAATATCCCCTAATAATCATCTTCAATTATTTATCCTTAGGTTAATTTTCCAATTTACTTGTTTAAAAACATAATAAATCGCTATATAAATCATTTAAAAATATCTTATAAAATCAATTATACGCATTTTTATATAAAAATTCCTATTTTAAATAACTTATATAAGTTAAAAATCTAGCTTCAGTTATAAAAATAAATTTTATAACCAAAATTATTTTAATTCGCTTAACGACAATTAACGTTTCAAAAAGGAATACACCTGAAAACATTTTGATTTAATTTAAAAAATCAATTCAACAAATTTCTTATTTTATCGTCGGTATTAAAGGCCAAACGACTACTAAAATACCCAACTGTGAAAAAAGGGTTTATTTAATCGAATTGCACATCCAATCAAACATAACCAATATATGATAAAACATAATTAATATAAATGAGGAATCCTATTGGATCCCTCCAACCTGTCCTTTCCTGCATCCAAATATGCTACCTCAAATAAAATCATCCATTTAATACGGCAATATATTTTCATCATGACAGACTGAAATAATTAGTTCAACCAATAAATTTCAACAATCAACTAATAACAACAATCCAAGCATCTATCTTGAATGTTAATACGTTTATATTATTATAAACGTAACCAACAAGGTAAGTTACCTCAATTGGAAATAACGATTGATTTTAATCAAATTAAACGAACGTTTAATTTAATTTGTTCAGTCAATATATGAATATATAATCAGCAATCATCCGAAAATAAACAACCATTGCACACAAAAATTAAACCCAACTTATATAAAATATAAGTGGGACAAACTGAGTGAGTTATACTCACATTGTTTTTCCCGTGGTCGATAAAGTGGTTTGTTTAATTAAATTAAGTTCAATTTAATTAGAATTTCCAGCAATCTCCACTTCTATCCAAGTCAGTTCCAAAATGTTGGGTTCGTTCCCTTGATTCCAACGTAGCTTGTTTGGTCCAGTTCTGGTAATGTATGCATGAATTATCACCGTCATAATTATACGATTAACTTTGAAACTAATTAACTTTTAATTAAACTAATTATTATATAAACTAATTACATTCATTATGTTAACAAACTAATATCGTTTCCTTTTTTCATCGCGTTTCTTCCTTGCGTGCACTTTGATCCCATTCACCTACAGAATATAAGTTATAATTGAATTTCTAAATTATAAATTTAAAACGTTAATTTTATTATTAATAAATTAATCATTTACTTTTGGAAATAAGGCTGATTATTTCCTTACTTCTTCATTTCCACTTTGTTGCGTGCTCACACAACTTTATTCTAATACTTCTTTTGTTTTCAGTTCTCCTCGTTTTCGTTTGTCCCCGATCGTTCCTTCATTCTAGTATTCGAAACTAAACATGTGATTCAAATTAATAATTAACTTTTAATTATAAAATTATTTATTCTCTAATTACCATTAAATTCGTAACAAGGTCGATTAAGTTATAATCCTCCTTCTTACACCGTTCCAGTACAGCGCAACCTCCCAGTTCCCGATGCTAACTTCACCGTGCTGCCACCAATTTCGATCATCGGAGCTTAATCGACTACGACTTGTGTGAGCGCCTTCATCCCATTATCTTCCGTCTTGAACCCCGTCAGACCCGCCTCCGCCTTCTGCCTCCAAAGCCACTACGAAATCCACAGCTTCGAGACAATATTTCGACCAACACATCACCCAATAATTCATCGTAGCCGTTCAGATTGAAGTACTCATCAATCTCTACAATATTTCAATTAAGGGTTTCCGAATTGATGAATGGATTTTCAGAAATTAGAGGAGGGAATTCATGAATTTTTGTTCATTGGTTGGAATAGGGTAGCAGCTTGTAAAAGGATTGACCACGCATCCTTGTTTTTGACGCACATAAGGGTTTTAGATGGGTATATATAAGTGTACTTTATTAATATTTAAATATTAACGAAACTTACGTGGCAAGCTTCGCACAAAAACTACCTCATACGAGCTCCAATTGAAACGAAAATTGACAAACTAGCATAATTAAATATTCCAGACACGATGGAAAAAGTTTCGTCGAATTTCGAGGTAGTTTGTAAAAATCCCTTTATAATTACACAACGTGAATTTATACACGTTTAAATTTCTTACGATCACATATAAATTCCCAAAATCTTGAAACTTGAGAATATTACAAAAATAAACCATTACGGATTTAGTAAAATAAGTTTCGTTGAATTCTGAAGTCGTTTAAAAATTGGATATCTTAAAATTCATATTAAATCGTATAAAACGATCAAATAAAACTTAGGCCTTTATCGTTGCCACGATCAAACGGTAAGTCGATTGACACGAAAATCGAAATCCTATAATAACTTACTAATACAGATCCTATGGCATAACTTTTATCACATTTCGAGACTATTCACCGGGAACGTTATGCATAAAACGACGCTATAATTGGACACCAAAATAACTAGTCTTCAAAAATAACAAACCATACATATCCCGACTCTAAATATCAATACAAATTCAACTGAAAAAGTATCACATCTTAATTCGGTCATTAGCTCAAGTTATAATTAAATACCTCTCTAATTATATTAAATTCATCAATTAAATGCTATGCAAAATGATTGTGCGTTTATGGCTACCGAAGTCACATATGATATTGAATCGCCATGAAATTTATTTTCATACAATAATTTAACGTTACTGATCCAATGAAACTGATTTCGTTAAAATCTGTCACTATTTCAAAATTGGCTGCTTTTCTAACTTGATTAAATTAATATAAAAATCCACAAATTCTACCAAATCAATATTAAACTAATATTTTACAACTCTATTAACTTCCAATATATTCCAATAACATATATAACCATTTAGGAACCATTTTATTAAATTCTAGATTAAAACGATATTCAATTCATCAATAACCCTTTTTATTTATTCAATAAATCGTTATAATTTATTAACGATTCCACAGCGACTATTTGAAAATTTGAATTTGACATAACTCAAAATCTTTAATATGAAATCTTGATTTTTCCTTTTCATTAGAAAATTATAATTAAATAGATTCTGATGATTCTTATTTCAAAGAATTTCGACTTAAAATGGATTATGTACATTCAAATAAAGTTCAAAACGTAAAATTACAAACTACCGCGACGTTATGAGCTCGTTTATAATTTAAATATAAATTATACGTTCAACTTTTCTTAATTAATAAATATAAATCCATTTATATTTCCAAATCAACATTTAAAACCAAATTAAATGTTCAAATAAAATGGTTAAAAATCTAGGTCATTACATCTCTAGTTTCCGGTGCTGGCTTCGTACACTTGTATCAACATCAAGCTTTGTTGGTGTCGATAGCTCTCTTCTATGTTCGTTACCGGTCCTGCACTTCACCTTTATGAATTTGGTTTCGGTCTCGTGCTTCCAGCTTATGTATTTTGGTGCCGATTCAATTGCTCCCTTTTCTTAGTGTTTGGTATCGCCTCCCACGCTGCTTTCACTTTGAATACCAATCCATGTTTCCATCTTTGGGGCTTCAGTTTCGTGCTTCCGTCTTCATTACTTTGGTATCAACTTGTAAACCTGCTGCTTTCCTTGTCTTGGTATTAGCTTCATGCATTTGCCTTCATTCTTTGGTGTCGACACCAATCTAACTGCTCACTGCATGTTGGTGTTGGCAACGTGTCTTCATTGTCTTCTTTCCTTGATATCAGCTTCACATCCCCAATCCTTCTATTTTGGTATCAGATTTGTTGCTGTCATTCCAAGCTTTTAGTGTCGGTTTCACTTGTTATGACTCCATTTCTTGGTGTTGACTCTTCTTTATTTTGTTGTCGGCTTTATTCCTTTCATACCTTTCGCTATCGGTACCGACTCCACCTCTACACCCTCGTGCTTTGGTATCGATCGAACATCTTTCAGGCCTCTACTTTGGTGTTAACTCTAATATGATACACCTTCATCTTGCTTTGCTTTCGCTATCGTCAGTACAAATTCTTGTAGTAACAACTACAAAGTCAAGAGAGCTCGGACTTAACAAGTATGAGAAAAGCCAGGAAGAGGGCGAGGAGAAGAAGGAAGCGAAGTTGTGAACGAGGAAGGAGGAAAAAAAGAGGACGACGACGAAAAAGGGAAAAACCCAGTCCCCATGGATGAACAAACAAAAGATCATTCAAAGTAACTATAATTTTTCTTTTCAAAATCTCATTCATTTTGATTTTTTCTACCCAAATTGTCTCACTTAAAATCTCTTCTACTATCTTTCAAAACAGTTATTTCTTATTCTTTTCCAAAAAATAAATCAACATAAAAATCATGTTTTTTTCTATGGAAATGTGAAATTGGTCAATTTTCATGAAAATTCAAGATAAATTCGAATTTAGAAATTCTATGATACACATGGAACAAACTAGTATTCTCAGCACTAATTTTAAGATGTTATCAAGAAGTTAAATTTCAATTTATCAATTTTTCTCGTAAACTTGGAAGATCTATGTAAAATTATGAATTAATTTTGTAGAACTTAAAAAGATGGTAATAGAAAATATAATTTTTTTTAGAAATAATCTCATGAAAGACAAATTTTTCATTAATTTTTTTTGAAAAATTCAACGTTTGCATGAAGTCAAATTTGCCAATTGAATTTTGATGATCATACATTCTACGATTTATATGATAATTAATTGAAAAGTTTTTTTTTTTTTTTTCTTTTTCTAAAAAACTATCAATGGTGTTGTTTGGTGTTGGTCCCTTTTGGACTAAAAGCATTTCCCATTGGTGCAACACTCAATCGTCAAAAAGATAGAAAATGCTACAAAGTTACTTAAAAGTAGGATTTGATCATAAACAATTCATATTCCGTTAGCGGTGGATGATCCACTTTAAAAATTGATTAGCTGACTGTTAACTACAGTCACCTGTACTATATTGTAATTTTATTATTATTAATAATAAAAAGTGGTATTTACACTGTTCACTGCAAAAATGGCTTGTCTTGCGAAAAAAGAAAAAAGTCCACTGTAAGCACTTCCGAACAGACAGTCAACGTGTTTTTAAGACGAAATGTAAATTGTAACGACATCAAAGCAAACAGTTGAATCTAACGCAAGCCCTGTCGTTATCAAAGTTTTCTAATGGCATTAGCGGAATTAACTGCACTTTCTTGGTCTGTTAAGTGTCGCGGTAGGGATTGGGCAAACCCCACAATCATGGCATGACAAGCGAGGGAAACTCGGATCAATCCAAATGTTGATTTGCCGAAAAGAATAAGTGGAAGTGAAATTCAAAAAAAAAATTAAAGGAAAATAACAGAAAAAATGGAAGCAGCAATGGATCTCATTCGAAGAATATCTCCAAATCAAAGCGAAACAGCTCTCACTGCACTGCTCACTCTTCTTCCTCATCACTCTTCTGATCTCCTGTCTCAAATCGATCAGCCTCTTCAGGTTCTTTCTATGTTTTTTTTTTCTTTCTTCCTGTTAGCTCTTTTTGCTTGATTTCGTTAAATTGGGTACTATTGTTGGGTTACTTTTCCACTCTTTTTTTTTCTTTCTAAAATGGCTTTCCTTTTTCATTTTGGGATTTGAGTTGATGGAACCATTTTCGAATTCCAGTGCATGCCCTAATAGATAAGAAAAGCTAACTCTGAACATCACATACATTGGATGCTTGTTTTAATTTAATTTGAAGTAAGGTGCCATCATTTGGTAGCTACATTACTTGATAGCAATGTGGCTGCTTTTAGAAGTCAAGGTAAAATTTATTTTTGAGGACTTCATCTCATAAAGAAATGTGGAGCTGACTAATTGTATTAGGCATGCTACTAGTAGAGATTAGGAGTTTATTATTCCGTTTGGGCCAGTCTATGGAGCTGAATAACCGATTGTAAAAGCAGAGCTATTTGGAAACTATTATAGCTGAAAGAAACCGATTTTACCCACTGTACTACTCTGTATCTTTTATTTGGTCAGCATTTACACTGATGATACGGTATTGTGGTATTGTAGTTTATCCTTTGGCCATTTTTGACCTTATGCAAAAAGTGGTTTAAATGTTTGTAGATATTGCTTTTGTTTTAATTTCTGCAAATAAGTACCAATTTGTGAAAAAAGATATATTCATATTTTTACAGCTTATGCTTGGTATTCACATGGAGACGGGATCTCTTGGTTTTACAATTAAGCACTAATATTCCATTTTATTTCATCATATATTACCAAACAACTGTCCCCAGGACATCTGGTAGGTGTCTATAACTAAGGATCTGAAATGAAACTACATTAAATATGTAATCATTATTGGAGTTCCGATAAGCGGTGCAGGTCTTTTGAATAAAACTTAAAATGGCGTTGACAGCAGTAATAATTGGGATGTTAAATTGAGAAGATACTTTTTGACTTGTTCTGGAAGAAGAAATTGGAAGAAACATACGAAGGCAGACAAAGACATGGCCATATGGGCATGATACAATATACGATAAACAATATGGCATGATACAATATACGATGAACAAAAATGCCACCGAACTTACCAACTTTCAAACTGTAAATTTTACTAAGAAAATAGGAAATATCACGTGTGACCCATGGATCGTATTGTGGACCTTGCATTTAAACTTCTTTCTTGTTTTAAAAAAAAAGGAGAAAACACTTACGGGGTAGCAACCATACCAATGTTCCATGACAGATATGAAAATAGCTGGATCAAAGAATATAATAAATGTCAAGATATATTAAAACTAGTAAAGGAGGTGGGGTTGGGGCAGACCTACTTACACTCCCAACCTATGGGGAAAAAGTCAAGATTGAATGTATCCTTCTTTATATTGGAAAATGTTATAAAAATATACCCAAGATTTGTCGTTCAGTGTCGTTGAAAAATTTGTAATCGAAGTGTTCTAATTCAGGTTTCTGAGGTTTCGGTTACAATTTCAAATATTGTCGTTGAAAAAATCATATCATAGAATGGTTTTGGATTGAAATTTGAAACCCGTCCGTGTATATTGAGGACCTTTTGAAATTTTGAACTTCCTGTCAGCCAAGGAATCCCACCATTATAATATAATGGGAAAGTCATACTGGAAGCAGTAAAGAGGAAAAAAAAGCCATAAATGTTAATGGATTTACACAAGGAGTGTATGAATATTATGTTATTGGGTAATTCAATATCATATCTACTTAATTCTCTGTTTTTTTGAATTTCCTAGACAGAATCAAGCTTCACCTGTAAACTCTGTGACAATATTTTTACGAAAAATGCGTGTAAGGCATGATTCGAATATGAGTTTGTTTCTAGACCTAGGAACCCCTTTCTGTTGCACCACACATATGGTTTGGTTTCGTTTTATTTTTCTTGGAACTTTTTTGAGTAAAGAGTTCATCTTGGTTTGTATCCATGGATGAATCTCTGTTCATGAGTTAAATGCAACAAATATGGATGTATTATTGTGGAATGTTTCCATGTTTCATAGGATGAAACAACAATGTTATAATCTTATCCTAATAGTGTTTTGTATTCAAATTTCTTAAATGCACCTCAATTTGAATGAGACGGAGCAAAATTTTCAGTTTCATAAAATTGTTATGGGTGTGCAGAAATTGTTGCCTCCCTTAAAAATAGTAATAATTCATAAATGGCTTCGTAGTTTCTGAGATCTCCAACCGTCTTTTGATTTCTTTTCAATCAAACCTCATCGAATATAGTTTTCAATGAACCAACATTGTTTTTATTTTTGATTTTAATGGGTTATTGTCAATTTTTTATTTTGCATGAGGATTAACTACTAAATTGCACTGTTATCACAGCGGTCGACTAGTCGACTAATCAAGATCAAACCATCAACATGAAGTCTCGACTTACTTTTTGTATGAATTTCGAGCACTTGAGGTAGAAATTAGTCGACTAATCGACTGGTCGAGTCGACTTGGTTGTTATTGGTGTCGATTGGTTTGGTATTAGCCCATTTTAGAAAAGAAAAAATAATCCGAACCCTACAGTTATCGATACATCAAATTGAAAAAAAAAAACTAAAAGTTATCCATACCTGTATCGAATAATAAAAAAAAAGCAGAAAATGATCGATACCTTTTATTGATAAAAAAAAAACAAATCGATCGAAAGTCGATTTAAAATTTTCGAATTGAAAAAGATCGAGTATCGATTATCGAACAAAAAAAAACTTCGAACCTAAGCTTCGATCAAACGTCGATCGATATCCTGAATCTGCAGCGCCGTCTTTCCACTGCCATCTTGCAACTTGCACTTTATTAAATTTTATGCATCCTTTGTTTATTTTCTTTGTTCAGTAGCAATATATTTGTTGGTAGCAATATATTAGAATTGACAACTTTTTGGTGGCATCAATACATTTGTCGACTAGTCTATGACTAATCGACTAGTCGACTAACTGGACCTTTGTCGACTCGATTTACCACCATAATATATCGTTTTGTCTCATATAAACGATTTTTCCCTAAGAAAGCTAAGATCCCTTCCTTGCTAATCACAAAATAGAGTTGTTTTAACAATGCCTATTATTCAAGCTGGTATGTTGATACGTGTATCAACAAGCGTCGGTATAGTTTAAGGTTAATGATATAACATTTATAAAGGGGGGGTGTGTCTATATACATATATATATATATATACACATATGTGTGTGTGTCCATATATATATGTGTGAGTGTGTGTGTGTGTGTGTGTGTATATATATATATATATATATATATATATATATATATATATATATATCTATATGAGGCAGGTTCAATGACACCCCAAAAATGAAGCACTCCTTTAGCCTACCACTTTTCCACCACATATTTCCTCTCTCTCAACTTCCACTAACTCTCTCACCTTCCACTCACTTTTATTAATATAAATGAGAGATGGAAAACATGGGTGCTCGCCATTGATATATATATATATATATATATATATATATATATATATATATATATATATATATATATAGACAAGCGTTCGATTGCACCCCAAATGCCCCCTGATTTCCACCACCCGTTTATATTAAAGAATGTGAGTGGGAAGTGAGAGAGTGAGTGGAGGAGAGAGAAGGGGAAGTACTTGGTGGAGATTGAGGGGCATTTGGGGTGCTGCACTGTTTAGAGTGCTCTCGTACCTGCCTCATATATATATATATAAACACGAGGTTAGATGTATTTTGCATTGGGATCATATAACCAATCATTTCATTTCTTTTTTTAGTATCTCATTGTATGTTGTCATTGTTAGCATATGCGTCATTGTAAATTACCATGAGTTGATTTAATTGACAAGAAAGTACGTATGATACCGACTGAATGTATGCTTTGCTCTCGTTCATGAATGAAATAGAGAAACGTCAGGGATTACAAGATAAATTAGTTATCTGGATGCTGTAAGCGATGAAGTGGTTTTTGTATTAATATCGAAATCTATCTAGTTTGAAATTCTATATTTTAAAATTTACTATGAAATGTATGCATTGGACGTTAAATGCAAATGTGACTGACAAATCCTTTTAACCGACTTTGTCTAGTATATGGAATGGGAGTGGTGTTACAATTATCTTAGTATCTATCACGATGCATGAATAGCAGCTGCCATTGCTCCATTCACATTTGTTTTCGAACTCTCTTTGGATGTGGATTGGATGCATTGGGATGTATATCAGTATCATCGCTCAATCTTGAGCATGGTTAGATCTATCATTGGATAATATCTATTATTGTGTTTCAAGCTAGTCCAATGTTCAGATAGTTCATACTCTTCGAGATACATTATGTTTAGTGGACCAATATTTTGAGCTTCTTTTTAATATTGTGGCAGACCAGTAAAAATTTCAACTTTTAAGAAATTTCATTTTTCATTTTAGACCACTTATCAAAAGTGATAAGAAAATGAGGTTCACTTCAAATCATATTACAGAATTAAATACAAAAGTTTTGGCACGTCCGATGCACGTACATGCAAAATTATATACATAAAGAATAGACATGCTATAACAAAATGTTTTGAATATATTTGTTGAAAATATAATAAATGTATCATCCTACAAAATAAAACGTTTTGGGGACTAGGGAACTATGTAAGAAAATTGCTAAAATTATCACGTAAACATGAAGGTATGCATAAATGCTTAACAAAATACGAGTTTCTTAATTTTGAAAGACAATTACTGCCTTTTATCATTATTATATACAGTGTTTTATAGGTACGTCAATTGTCTACTTGCTTAGTTATTAAACTTGCTCATAATACCCTATTTCAAAAAAGTTGGATTGTTACCTCATTTCTTTTTGTACCCAATTTTTTCTCTTTCCTTTGTTTAGGATTTATATTTTAATACTTTTTATTTCGTATTCTATTATTCTTATTCTACTCTTTTATTTTTTTAGTCTCATAATATTATTAATTATTAATCAAACTTTTGGTATTTGTGAAAGTTTGTGTTCATATACAAAATGCATTAAAATTATCAAAGATTACTAAATTTGGCAGAATAATTTCCTAAAAGAGGAATAGTTTAAAGTGACTCCAAAAAAATTCAGTTTCAATATTTTTTTATACTCAAGTTGAAATTTCTTCATTTTTTCTTAATTCGATTTTTAATAACACTTTTAGTGATAAAAATGAGGCAGTACTAATTAGAACTTTTCTTTCCAAAAACTCATGCCGTCTATCTTCTCTAGTAAAAATTCTAGAAAAGATGACATTTTTATACCCTTTAAATTGTGATAGATTATGACATCTTAAGTGCACAAGTTGTTCTTATGTCCTATCAAATTATATTAATTCAGTTCGAATAAAATGCTGCTATGGTACAGAGAAGCCCATTAACACAAAAATGACTTGAGGATTATTTCCCTTTTTTATGGCATTAAACATATGCGCTTTAGCTTCATCTGTACGATGAAAATTCCACTGACCTTTGAGTTTGTCAGAGCCTTTTATCCTAAAATCTGTTGCATTCATAGTCATGTATTGCAATTTAACTTGAATTTGAATATGATATTCCACATGACCATATATATTCCATTTTATAATGGAAGTGCCATCAAATGATGTTGCTAAATGATTATCTTGTTCTTTAAATAAAAGATTTATTGGGGGTAGGCCTGGAGTAATAAGGCTTTATACAAAAAGCATTTCCCTAGTTAATTTTACTAATTCCCCGAGTCTACTTTTGGTTTTTAAATTAAAAAAAAAAACATTTCTTGTAATTGATCAATCTCTTGATCTGAATTTTGATCCGAAGAATCTTCTTCAAGATTATAATTTTATTATGTTAACAGTGCTATTTCTTTATCTTTTAATCCAAGACCTTTTAGTCTTTTCGTTATTTCGTTAGGCATTTCAAAATTTTACTAATATTAACTCCTATTTTTTCCATAAGATAATGGTATAAATAAATCTCTCGTTAGTAACAGAATTATTGCTAGTATTTGTAAATTAGTATCTTCTTTTAAATATATTTTTTATTAATATTCTCTCAATTCTATTAAGTTGTTTTCCCCCATTTTTAACATTAAATTTGTAAAATTATTGTGTTCAACAATTGCTTCAATGTTATCATTATTTCTATGAGGTTTAGCTATTGCTTCTTCTTCATCTATTTTAAGAGATAAGTTTCTTTTAGTAAGGTGTATCCTTCAAATAAAATTTCCTTTCTTTTGTTGTAAATTTTTGATAGGTTGAGTCTATGGTAGCAATGGTTATCTCATTTGTAAAATGTTGAGATCCATAATTATTTCTGTAAGCTCAAAAAAGTCTATATTCTCTTATTCTTTTAAAAAATCCTTTATATATTTTAAACCGCTTTTTCCATCCTATCAAATAAAACCATTTACTTTTCATTTCGTTTTCTTTAGAACACGCGCGCGCGCGCACACACACACACACACACACATATATATATATATATATATATATGTGTTATATATATATATATATATGTGTGTGTGTGTGTGTGTGCGCGCGCGCGCGCTTTGAAATGAAATTCTAATATATTTGGTTTAATTTTTTTTTGTTGGGGGTTAATTAATTTAAACCGAAAACAGATCCACATTATATCCCATTTCCAAAGGTGTAGGAGACCTATGTCTAGATGAAAGAATTTCGATTTTATATTCTTGTTGGCTTACATCTTCCACGTTGTTTGTAATTATAAGATCTTTCTTTTCAAACTTTGAAGGAGTTAAGCTTTTGCTAGATGATATTTCTTTGTTTTTAAAAGTTGAAACTAAGCAAGGTGAGTAATTCTACTTTTAGGGAAATGTATTTCAAGTTCTCCATCTTGTCATTCGATAATCTCTTCTATCTTTTCATTCTCCTGTTTTACTGGGCTATTGGCACCTTCGAGAACTTATTTATCTTGTAGTTATCCCTTTTCCCCAAATATTTAATCTAGGAACAACAAGATCACTTCTAGCCATGCCTGACATACTATGTCATTGCATTTGTTATTGAGAACTTTCTTATGTCTGATATAATAATATTCGTTACCTTGTAAGAAATTCTAAAAGTAAGAACTACATTTTGAGTATCTGGTTTCAAATTAAACTCTTCAGATCCAATATCTAAACATAAAACATGACTTAGATTTGGATCAGTCAAAGATACTATAAAATTTGGAATACACGAGAGTTTATTATGTCTTTTATCTTTAACAGCAACAATTGCCAAGTTGTTTAAACCTAGTTTAGTTTTAGGTTTTAAACAATATTTGAATCATACCTGTATAAAGAAATTTGTATTTTCAGCTATAAGCTTTTTATTTGATGAATAAAATGAACAATACATTTCTGTTAAAGTAATAGATTGCTTGACTATATTTTAACTACGTTGTTTGTTTCTGTAATAAAACTTTCAGTATTCTTATAATTTCTAAGGCTGAATAAACTGATATTTTCTAAGTATTAAGACTCCGGTCAAGGTCTTTACTCATAGTAATTCTCTTGTTTTTGTTCTTAACATTTATGTCCAAATTATCTAGATTCTTGTTACTGGACCATAGTGATAAAGCCTGGTCATCAGGTTCATTGATTCATCTATGGAAGTTTTATGCCATATTCTGAACCAACGGCCACCTAAGACAAACACATATATATCAAGGCAACGGGACTTGGTTCTAAAGGGCGAATACAATTTTTTTTCCTTTTCAGAATGTCATCAAGCAAGATTTACAAATAGTAACTAAAAATTCACTTGACAAACTGCTCCTCTACCAGACTCTGATTCCAGATCGTATAGTCAACCGTCTTTTAAAGGATTCTTCAAAAGAAATGGAGGTAAAATCACAAAGAAGTATAAAATCACAAATGAACCACAGACAGTCGATGATTAGCAGCAAAATGTATTTCAAAATACACAGTATACACAACGAAAGATGATTCTATTTTGTGGTCAATTTTAATGTAGTAGTACATCAAAGTGGTAGACATTATATTTTACAAACGTGAAACTAAAAAAACTTGAATATTACGCACCACCTTTTTTATATAAGATGGCAAGTCTTTAGATAAGCTTCTAACATTCTTCTAGAAATTTCATCCAAGTCCGCTTCATAATCGTCCTTTGCATTCAGTTGTCCCTATCCTTTAGCAGCTAAGCCTAGTAATTGTCAATAATTGCATCCAGATGTCCCCTTTTTTCAAAGACTTCAATATATTCTTATAGTTAGCGGCAACTGCTATTATACATCGTCGTTTATAATGCATACTCAATAAAGAGTGTATTGTGTCTACTTTACATGTGATTGTTTTTTAATAATAATTGTATTAATTTAACTTTACACGTTAATAATATTGCTAATATTGCATTGCATCGGTAGATAAGCTTCTAACATTCTTCTGAAAATTTCGTCCAAATCTGCTTTATAGTTGTCCCTATTCTTTAGCATCTAAGCCTTATAATTGTTCATGATTGCATGCAGCTGTCCCTTTTTTTCAAAGACTTAATTATTCTTATCTCTAACGGTAGCTGCTATCATGCGTTATCGTTTATAATGCATACTCAATAAAGGTTGTACTACGTTTAATTTACATGTTATGACTTTTTTATAATGATTATATTGATTTAACTTTACACGTTAATAAGATTGCTAGTATTGCATTAAATCGGTTTGATTAATGATTAGACTCATTAAATCTTCATTTTCTTCTTCATCGGGAGAACTTGGTTCTAACAAGGCTCTAATTGGCTCTTTAAATAATTAGAGGATTTGGACAATAATTCTTTTAGCACATCTAAAACATCAATTTTGCGTTGTTGGCAGATAAACTTTATATATATAATATTTTTAATGCCTCGGAAACATCTATAATATTAATAGTCGTTTTAATCATGAACCATAAAAGACTCAGAAACATAATTCTTTTACAGGAACTAGACAATAATACTGATAACATCTTTAATTATGAACCATAAAAATTGTCAACAATTCAAAACAATGTTTCTGAGGTGCTTACAAAATTATTGCCCAAATCTCCTAAAAAGGGATTAAAGGGTCGGATTAGAGTCTTGTCATGACTAAGTTCTTCCGTCAAAGACTAAAACAATTCAACGAGTATAAGCACTGATTAAACTGATGCAATGCAACCAACAATTTTATTAACGTGTAAAATTGAATTAATACGATCGTTAAAAAAAGTCCACAAGTAAAGTAGATGCATTGCAATCCTTACTGAGTAGTCATTATAAACGATAACGTATGACAATAGATATTGTCAGTGCAAGAAGATACGACACCCTTTGAAAAGGAAAATGGACAACTAAATGCAAGGATGGACAATTATTAGACCTTTCTGCAAAAGAATGGGACTGCCGATTTGAACGGACAATTGTGCGGCTGACCTGGATGAAACTTCCAAGAGAATGCTAAACCTTATCTAAAGACCTACTCTCATATATAAGATGAGATAGATGCTTTTAATATTCAAGTACTTTAGTGCCAAGTTTGTAAATATAATGTCTGCCACTTTGATGCATTGTTATAAAATATTAAATCATAAATTAAATCATCTTTCATGTGTAGTTCCTATTTTGAAATACATCTCGTTGTTAATTAATTGTATGTGTATACTTCATTTGAGGTTTTTACCTTAATTTCTTCTGGAAAAGTCTCAAAAACACCAAGGATTTGGTATCAATGCCAGGTAGAGGAGTAATGTATCAGGTGGGTTTTCTATTTCTAGTTAGTAAATCTAATTCGGTAACTTTTTGGAAAACACAATTATTGTATTTGTCCGTTGGAACCCCAAGTTGCGTTGCTTGGACATACTTTGTATCTGCCATAGATGGCTGCTAGTGCTGACTAAGAATTTGGCGTAAAACTTTTCGTTTACAATAATTAGGATGAATCAATGAATCTGTTAACCAAAGCTTTATCGTTTAGGTTAGGTAAAAGTAGTCTAGATGTTTAGAAGAAAAACAAATAAACTGGTGTCAACAAAGACTGATAAAAGTTTGAATAATTGGAAAATACTGGTACATTCAGTCTTACATTTTTTTTAAATGAATTTGGAAGTTTTATGAGGAAAACATATTATGTGGTCAAGGACGGTCTACTCCTTTAATATAAGAGAGTTCATTTTGTTTATTTTTCAAAAATCTTATAAGTTGACATAAAGAAAAGTACAAATTTCTTATGGTTCAAGTAGCGATAAAAGTTGCAACTAGATTAGATTTAAATAGCTTAGCCTTTGTTGCTGTTAGAGATAAAAGATGTTGAATTAAGTTTTTTCGATGGATTAATTTACCTCATATTTTCTAAACTTTACCCTTTTTAACTAATCCAAAATGTAATTCATGCTTTATGTTTAGGCATTAAATTTGAAGATTTTGATATGAAACCAGATAATTAAAATGCACTTCTTAGTTTTAAAATTTGCTACAAGATAATAAATACTAGTATACTAGACATAAGACAATTATCGTCGAGAACGATTATCATGTTGATAACAGAGCTTGCTAAAAGTAATCTTGTTGTTCAAATGATGTAAAATTACCAGATAAACGAGTTTTCGAAGAAGCCAATAGCGCTGTAAAATAAGAGAAGATAGAAAATATTATTGAACATTGAGCAGCAATTTTAATTGCTTAACACATTCATTTTTGAACTCTCTTTGAATGTGGTGCATTGGGACGTGTTTTAATATTATTGCTCCAAACTATCTTGAGCACGGTTATATCTTCGATTGATCTTTATTGTTGGATAATATATATTATTGTGTTCCAAGGTTCAAATAGTTCATATTCTTCGAGAATCAAGGTACATTATATTTACTAGACCAAACATTTTGATCTTTTCCTTTGAATTATTTGTGGTCGATTAGTAAAAAGGTTATTGTGTGTTCGGTTTCTACTTTTTAATTTTGGGTTTTCATCAATACAAAAGTACGAACGAAACACACATATCGTGGAAAACGACCATTTTACAAAACGAAGTTAACATACAAAACAAAAAAACAACTTTTTATAATTTTCCGTATTTTAAGGAACAATGGAAGAACGACTGCAAATTCATCCGTCCACCATCCTTCCATCCCCTCCATCATCTCCACCATCTTTAGTCCGTCACTCCGTTATCCTTCAAATCTTCACATCTTTCAAAAGTAATGTTGAAAACTCAAAATTCAAAACACAAAATAAACCAAACACTATCTAATATTTTCATTAATTTAAACTATAGACCATCTACAAAATAGATGTTAATTACGCTACTCTTCGAAACACTTAACAGAAAGACTAGTTATTCAATATCAATATGCATTTTTTTTCCTTTTTCATTGTTTTCAAAAATATAATGATATAGCTAACTTAACCATTTTTGGTGCATACCCAACTGGGGTTAAACGTCAGCTACTAATTGATATAAGTTTGGCTTTCAAAATCTAAGGGTGTGTTTGGTTCTATTTTTTATTCTGTGTTTTCATGCATACAAAAGTATGAACGACGCATATATATCGTGAAAAACGGTCGTTTTACAAAACGAAGTTAACACAAAAAACAAAAAAGATTTTTTATTTTCTGTATTTTAAAAACAACGAAAGAACGATGAAAAATTCATTCACCGTCTCTCGGTCCCCTCCATCATCCCCTTCGCATTCGGTCCATCACCTCCGCTATCCATCAAATCCTTCACATCTTTCGAAATTAATGTTGAAAACTCTAAACACAAAATAAACCAAACATCACCCTAACTTTTAAATGATTTTCTTTTACCATTCAGAGCACTTTTCAAAAGTGATAACGGAACCGAGTTCACTTCAAATCATACTAAAAAAATACAAGTATTTTTGGCATGTGCGATGCACGTAAATACAAAATGATAGACATTAAAAAGTAGATATGAATCTAACAATTTTTCTGGATATATTTGCTGAAGTTTTATTAAATATACTATCCTACCAAATAAAATGTTATAGGAAACTATGCAAAAAAAAAAAAAAAAAAAAAAAAAAACACTAAAATATCACATAAAAATAAAGGTATGCATAGATGCTTACAAAATAAGAGTTCTCAGTTTTGAAAGACAATTATTTACTTTTATTATTATATATACTCTTTTATAAGTATACGCTTTTTTTACATGCTTAGACTTATTATACTTGAAATATTCTATTTTTAAAAAGTTGGACTTTTCATTATCTCATTTCTATTTATACCCATTTTTTTTTCTCTCCCCTCTTTTTTGGATTGTAATATTATTCAGTTCATATTTAATTATCCTTATTCTACTCTTTTATTTTTTTTCAGTATTATAACATTATTAACCAAATTTAAGTATTTATGAAAGTTTGTGTTCATACGAAAAATATGACACTAAAAGTATTACAATAAATATTAGATATGAAGATTATTAATTTTTGGCAGAATAATTTCATAAGAGAGAGATAGTTTAAAGCAACTCCAAAGATTTTCACTTTTCGTATTTTTTATAATGCTTAATTGATTGGAAAATTTTAATAAAAAATTCCAAAATAATTTTAACTTCTTAATTTTGTAAAGGAAACACCTATGCATAAATATTAAAATGTTGCTTTGAAACTCAAATGCTAATATAAGTCAATATAATATTATAATATTAACTTGCCTTTGTAAAATAAAACCATGTAGAATATATATTAAAAATTTCTTGAAGTATTACAACAAATATAGAGATTTAAATAAGGGACAGTTTGGCTAAATTCCCTATTAAGTTTCAAAATAGCCAAAACATCATTGTCAAAAAAGATGTAAATTAGGTCCTTAGAATTAAGTTAGTTAATAGTTGTATAAATTTATGCAATTATTCATCAACCCTACTTTTCCAGTCACATTATTTTCGTTGATTCCATGCCTTAGCTGTTATTTTGTTCTCATTTTGAAGAAGACAAACATTTAAAAAAAGTTCTTAAATGTGCTTACATTGTTATAAAACAGAAGGTAAATCCCTTTGTTGTTAAATTGGTTTCTTTGTAGTTGGATAGAAAAACATGCATAAGCATATTTTTGTTTTGTTTTTTTACACGTTTTAATGCTTATGAATTTACATAACCGCAAAAGGTTATGAATTTACTCTTTTATGGTTAGTTAAAGAATTAATTTGCATGGAGTAATGGTTAATAGATGTTCATAAATACATGGAGTATATCAAACATGTATGCTTGCTATCATTAGTAAAAAAAAAAAAAAAAAAAAAAAACTACTACCACAAAGCATTGATGCGATGGAAGTCCAAAAAAAAAAAAAAAAAACATGGACCTCGACATATGTATAAATTCATCTTCATTTGAACTTGGGTATATGATCTGACCGATATAAACCCAACGAAACCAATAATATCATCCAATATACTAACCAACAAGCATTGGAAACTCATTATTCCCTACATGCAGTCATTATTAATGTATGGTGCAGAGTTTGATTAAATCATAGCGATCAGAAGAATCATAAAAAAAACTTTGTTTTACCTTTTAAGTTCCAAACAAAATATAACTATGGTAGAAAACCATATGTCCGGAAATGAAATATTATTAGTTTGTATAAAAAAATTGAAGAAAGAAACGACGTTTATCAGGAGTAGAATTGGAGAAGAGTGGAACAGATGTAAGGTTAGAAACAGATGAATTTGATTTCTTTTAGAGAAGATGCAGAGGCTCTTCTTTTTTCTATAAATCAGGTAAAGAAACGACCAATAAATATAAAAAGTAAACAGTAGAGAAGTAAAAAAAAAAAAAGTGCGGAATCAAGCATGGAACCTTTTTTTGTGGTTGATGCATAGTTATGTGCTGTGCGAGGTAAAAAAATAATGCATGCAACCAAATGCTTAAGAAAGGGAATTCATGTTGAGAAGTCAAACATGAATTGCTTAGGCAGAAAATCAAGCATGTGATGAAATAAAAAACAATCAAGGCAAATCTGTACAAATTCAGCTTGAACTTTCTGTCCTTGTAATCAGTGTCCACATGTACCTAATTCAATTTCACCCTCATAATCACATGATTGGGTCCCCCTATAATGTGGTGGATACCCAGTGCCAAAGGCTCCCGTACTCAAGCACGAGAGGACTTCCCAGACAGTCTCCCGTCCTAGTACTATTCTCATGGCTTTTCGGGCTCTGGGGGTGGTCGATTAGTGCGCACAACCTTTCCCTCACAAATGTGAAGAGGCCGAGACTCGAACCTGTGCGCTCCAGATTACCAGCCGGGTAACCTTACCGTTGCGCCAGGCACCACCTTGGTCCCCCTATAATGTCAATCAATGAATTGATACCCAAAACGAATGGCTGAGTCTGAAACCGAAGGATAGGTGTAATGAGGACAGAGGAATTGAACTCAAAGAAATTAATGCGAAGAAACAAAAAGAAACGAAATCGTAAGAAATTCACATTGCCTCGCTTAATCTTTTCCATTCATAGTAAGAAAAAAAAAAAAAAAAAAAAGATGTTCAACCTAGATTCATGAAAAGAAATTGGGTAGACTTAAGATGAAATAGGTTTTTTTTTTTTACATAGATTCGAAGTGGTTTGGTGTAAGGACTGTTGAATGATGATAAAAACAAAAAATATAACTTAATTTTATTCTCCTTTTGATCCACCCAGCAACTCCATTATTTCTTTTACCAACCTGTTTGCTCCATTTGGAAAATAATCAGATCTTCATTCGCAGTTGCCAAATAAGAGATACATAAGCCCAACAGTGACGATTTATAATAATAATACTAAAGATACCTTAATATACCCTTGAACAGATAGAAATAAAGATATCCAATGGTTCTAATATAGATATCAGTAAATACAGTGTGCTTAGAAGGGTCAGCGCGACTAACAACATGCAACGACTAAACAATTGATCAGCTTTTTGTGGTGACCCTCAGTTATCAAGCATTACTAAAGCTCCGTTAACCGCCTTTCATCCGTTTGCAAAACAAAGCAGTAAAACCACACCATGTAAGGCATATTGGATAACAACATGGCGGAATGGTTCTACATTATTTAAACAGTCTACAACCTTGATTTAGAGAAGTCTAGAAGACTGGACAATTCTGACACGTTAACCTCCGTTCTTTAAAAAAAAAAAAAAAAAAAAAAAAAAGAGATATTGCCCTGGACTTCTTTCCATCTGACTTTAAGCTCTGAACATTAAAAGATATTTCTGTGACATCATGTTACCATTTGTTTTCGAAACAAAAACGCATCAACGATTATGATGCAACACAAATTTCTATATTATGTTTGTTAGTATAATTATATTCGAACGTTAATTATCATTTTTTGAAGTATCTAAGAGCATTAATTCACATTTACCAAAGTTTGTAATTTATTTATGCAATTACGTTGTGAACTGGAGCATGTGTATTTTTGTAACTTTATAAGATTTATGTAGGGATGATGTTCAAACATAAAAGAAAAAGAACCCATATTTTATTATCTTTATAAGATTTGCAACGATAATATAGTTGAAGAAATGTTACTCGCCTTTCTTTTGCTGCAATGAATCGTCCGGCAATGGACTGATAACATAGACCATAATATATCCTACAACTGCAACTGCAGATTCTGAATGTCCAGACATTATGCTAAACAACAGCCCTCCTAAAGAATTGGAAGCTATATTATGTAATCTTATGCTTTTACAATCAAAAAAATATATTTGGACCTGTTAATTATATATAAAAAAAGATATAAGGGGTTTCCTTGATAAGCTCACCTTTGGATGCATTTACTAAAAATCATTCTCCTTGAATTTAAATAACCGGGCCGTTATTGAGTCTTATGAATAAAAAATATGATTAGTATCAAATATCTCTGCTTAAAATTGAACAGAATAGTATTTTAACGAAGTACCAAAGAAGCCTGATGTCCTTTACGGAACAAACTTTATTGAAATGCAAGCTGTAGGTATGCTAAGAGGTTGGAACTTGGAATAAGATAAGGGTTGAAGAACATGATGAGACCTCTTAATATTGCATGTGCTTTGTTTTGTACATCATTTATCCAAAAGAACGTGTCTGCATCAAAGTGGAGAAAGGAAGTTCTTTTATAGCCGTTATTTAGGCCTTTGATGATTATAAACTGTTACAGCCACTAAAAAAAATATGCCTTTTATATTTCACCCACTTCAATTTCACTTAGATTAGTAACTAAATGTACGAAAACCTAAACGAAATGAATTTACTGATTACTCGGCACATAGTCTATCCAAAATCAGAAAGAAAACGCAAAAATATCTAGTCGAATTATCATATGCAACCTTTGTGTTTTGAAAACCACATCTCCTATCAACATTTTATATTGGATGCCCAAAATATTTTGATAAAACAGGGAAGTGAAAAGCAAGACCAATATATGGTGTATGACAAATTTACAAACCTTGCACTTCAAGCTCTCTACATGCTCCTATAAGGTTGTTTCATAACAACTGCATGGAAAGAAAAATAAGGAAACATTACCAATGAGTACATGATTTGATTTCTCACAGTTTGTCCAAAAGTATTAACGGTCCCATGATTAAGTAATGAATACAAACTAACCATCAATATATAAAAGAAATAACACAAATTGTTTGGTCGTTGAGATCCCAAAAAAAGATTTTGGGAAAATTAAAATACCAATAAGATTTGAGGAAAATAAAAACCCATGAAAGCTGTAGGAAAGAGAGAAAAGAGCGATGCCTTCCCTATTATCATTTGTTTCTGGAAGATCCAAATTAGTTTTGAAGAAATTATATAGAAAGGTAGAAAATGCAGAAGGAATGAGAATTTTTGGGTAGGATGAAAATTGAAGAAGTCAGAGTGTTGTAGAAATTTTGAAAGAAAAGACAGAAGAGCGAATTATAAGCTAATAGATCGTGGATATACAGAGACGTGGGGAAGTATGGGGAATGAGCATTGTTACATTGCCTAGTTTATGCGTTAGCGTTGGTTTTATTTCCTAGGTGGATCAATATTAGCTATAGATGTCTTCCTCCACATTAAATCTGGTCCTTTCTTTATCTTTTAGGTTAAAACCAAGGAATTTTGTTATATAGATATGAAGTTATTTTGTTAAGAGCGGGATTCCAATATCTAAATCTATAATATCGTAAAGGTAATTTGTACAATGTGGGATTTGAACTTGTGACCTTGCATTCAAAACACTGGGAGCTTTTCGGATTTCACGGTTGTACCAAAACACTGGGATTTGAACTAGTGGACATGAATCAGCATTTTGTGTTGGAACTATTTGAAACCGCACCAATGCAATTTTGTAAATCTTTTTGCACTACCTCGATCTCAAATCGCGTCAGTTAAAATTTGAAAAATAGAATAATAAATCTACTGGTTCTACACTGTTATAGTGGATATATATATATATATATATATATATATATATATATATATATATGTGTGTGTGTGTGTGTGTGTGTGTGTGTGTGTGTGTGTGCACGTATGCGCGCGCACACACACACATTCTCTCACCCCCGGAGGGCAGGAGAGGGTGCTGCACTATTACAGATTATGTGGTAATAATGATAATGAAGGTGCAGAAACCCGACTTACTGCCAGCATGGTAGAAAGATGTTGTATTTGTGATAAATTTTGATATCAGTGTTTATTTTCAAATTTAAAATATGGGATTTTCTTATATGGTTTGAAAAGCGGGCTTACGCTTTAGCTGATCGTATATGTACCACATAGTTGTTTGGAATGTACGTAGATGCCATGCAATCTCTGATATGAATTGCCCACAGAAATGTATATAAGCTCGATTCATCAATCTGTAGTTAATCTTATTGAAAACATTGTTAGAAGAAGCGACTAACTTTATTCCAATCTTTTGGTAGGTTCAACTGGATGAAGAATCTGCTAAAGAGTACATACTCTGTGAATACAATAGAGATGCTGATTCATATAGGTAATTTTCGACTTAGGTAGGCATCATTTGTGATTACAATATCGGAATCCAACTACTAAGCATACATGATTTTTCTCAAATAAAATGTTTCAGATCCCCATGGTCGAATAAATATGATCCGCCTCTGGAAGATGGACCTTTTCCTTCTTCTCAACTCAGAGAGCTTGAAGTTGAAGCAAATGATGTATTTTCTGTATATCGTGACCAGTGAGTGAGGTCCATTGCCTTTATTTTTATTTTTCTAATTTCCTACTGTTGTTATTGATCTTGCAAGATTGGTCGTAAGATCACTACAATCATTTCATAAAAATAGCTGATCAGGGAAAAATAATACAATTCCAAGCTTTTAATACCCAACTTGTTAAACAATACATCTTCAAGCAACATGCTTAGCATGGTTTATATATTGTGGAATAGAGCAATATCTTCTTCGTTTCTAATTTATTGCCCAGTGAAAGTAATAATCGGTTGGTTATACATTGCTGATCAAAATTCCAATTGCTTTGTGACTGAATACATTTGAAAAAAGTTGAGGATGTATAGAATGAGTATTTTGAAACGGAAACCACAGGGCTTCTTTCTTTTTTATTTCTCAATTTATTTTTATCTTTTATTTTTTTTATTTCCTAGAACATGCTCTGTAGGAATAGAAATCAACAGCTTTATGCTCTGGTGAATCCAATCTGAACTCATGTTCCTATTGTGCAAAAAATAGCACAAATTGCTCTGATACCAATCTGTTTGCGAAAAGTTGCACATATACGGAAGAATAATTAACATGATCTAGATTTACCAATTGAACATCCATCTAATCTGATAACAAATATTCTATTACATCAAACAAATATTAAATAACTATAATGAAGAAACAAAGACACGCACAATATTTATACTGGTTTCACTACCATCGAGATAGTGTACGTCCAGTTCAAAGAATAGAGATTTTATTCCACATAAGAGAGAATTACAAGATAAGAGTTTACAGAACTACAACCTCAAATTAGGCTTAACAAGAAGAAACATCCATTTGGGGATCACTGACTCCATGTCAAGATGGATTTACAGTAAAGCCTACCCCCAATATATAGCTCGTGAAATATATGTGAGTCATCAATCAAATTAACAATATATGATAATAAATAATGGAGGTAAATTACTGAGGTAACAAATGGCGCGAACATATCAAATAAATCAATCAATTTCTTTCCTTATCAAAGATGAAAGAAAATAGTTCTGCATTTATTTCTTTGCCATCTCATGCTATGTAATCAATAATTTGTGCATATCCATATTAAAAATATTTACTTTTCATTTTGTATATTTGTTTTCATATGTTTGTGATTTTGTATCACCAAATTTAACACTCCACCTTATGCAAAATCATATATCTCCAACACTACATCTTGAGTCAAATTCTTTTCACAACATGGAACTCTTCAAAAAGGAACTCCACCTTAAGTCAAAATCTCATAGTGAGATAGAAACCCAAAATGAATATTTACCTAATGAGTTCTAGCAAAGCTACCACTCATCACACCATGTTAACGAGCTCAGACTACGTCCCTGTCCACCAACAAATGTCGTAAATATTCAAAATTCAAATAAGGTAGATTCAAAGTAATCTCAATACCATTAAGGTCAACATATCCTCTCAAATACTAATCTAAGTACAGAGCCAGAAACTAAAGCCAGTTGACAACAAAAAAGGCTAATTCATATATCTGTCATATAACAAATCTCTCTCCTTCCACTTAACTCAATCAAAATCATTACGAACATCACCCATCGACTGCAAAAGATGCATCTTCCACATGAGATGCACCAAGCAAAAACAAACGGTCTAAAAATGTTTGTAATACCACAGAAATCTCCGTCTTATCTTTGTGGATTTTACTACTCGACACCCGTTTATCACTTGACCTGAGCTACTTTCCTAATCATCTTGGATTGCTCGAGCATCAACAACATGAAGACTCTGTCTGAAACATGATCAAAAGTTTCTAAATCTAATGGTTCCTTCAACACACTAAACTTTTTATCATGTCAAAGTTCTTAAACTGGAACGCTCTTATCTCTCAATATAATTTTCTCCACCAAAGTTTTTCTTTTTCCCAAAAATTGTAGTAGAATAATTACGAACAAATTTGTTTTTTTATGTCATTGATGCATAATCTAAACAAATCATCTTGCTCTGATACCAATCCGCTGTGCAAAGAATTGCACAAAATGCTTTGATACCAGTCTGTTGTGCTAAAAGTTGCACATATGTGAAAGAACAATAAACATGATCTAGATTTGTCAATTAACATCCATCTAATCTGATAACAATAATTCTATTACATCAAACAAATAGTAAATAACTATAACGAAGAAATAAAGAGACGCACAATATTTATACTGGTTCCACTATCATCGAGGTAGTGTATGTCAACTTCAAATAATAGAGATTTTATTTCACATAAGAGAAAAATTTAAGAGATTACAAGATAAGAGTTTACATAACCAAAACCTCAAATTAGGCTTAACAAGAAGAAACACTCCATTTGGGTATCACCAGCACTATGCCAGAATGAATTTACAATGAAGTATACCCCCAATGTATAGCTAGTGAAATATGTGTGAATCATCAATCAAATTACCAAGATGTGATAATAAATAATGAAGACAAATTACAGAGGTAACAAATGGCGCAAACATAGCAAGTAAATCGGTCAATTTCGTTCCTTATCAAAGATGGAAAAAAAGAATTCTGCATTTATTTCTTTGCCATCTCATGCTATGCAATCAATAATTTATGCATATCTATATTAAAAATATTTACTTTCTGTTTTGCATATTTGTTTCCATCTGTTTGTGAATTTGTATTACCAAATTTAACGGTTCCGACTCATTAGCTTCAACATGAATACTTAGGTACTACGAAGGAGGTGCATCATCAGTGTACATGTGGGAAGATGACAATCAGGGATTTGTTGCTTGCTTCTTAATTAAAAAAGGTTAAATACTGACTGCTACTTCGCTTTCAATCGAATGTTTAAAGCATAAGTTAAATACCTTGCACTGATACATTTGTATATTAAGATGGCTCAAAGAAAGCACATGGAAGAAGAGGTTACTTGCAAGAGGGGTCATGGGAAGCTATTCATGTTATTGAAGTCAGAATAATGATATTTTTAAATTCTTTACTTTACTATTCTGTTTTTCTGTATTCATTACCAATGCACTTTTTTGAATAGGTTGGTGAGGATGAAGGAGGTGATCATGCTCAATACTGCTTAACAAGTACAGTAATGTTGTCGTTAACCACAGAAGACAAGCCAAAAGGAACATTTAATTTATCAGGATCAATCAGAAGACAGGTGATTCTAATTTATGCTTGTGTTATATACGAAATCACAATTTGTTCAGCTATTTGTTTGGAAAAGATGCCATTTATCTTAGTTCAAGGAATGTGGGTTCCTGGTGTGATATTTGTTAGATGGACTGGAAATAATGTTATCTACATTAGTCTATTACTGGTTTCGCCTCGGTTTAATAAGTTATTAATGGACCAAGAGCGACAATGTAGAATTTTTAAGTTCGACTCCTATCCCAATACCCAATATAAGATAAATTTGCGTTTTGGCATCGTGCACAAACTTCAAATATCATCACTTTTTCCCACTTTGTGCACAAACTTCAACTTAACCAGGGCTTAGGGTAAAGAGTACACAGCCTTACCTCCATACCACAAAAAAGACTGTTTTCGGAATTTCACTGAACTAAGAAAAAAAAAGTAAAATAAATAATGAAATCGAAGATGCAAGAATAAAGCCCACATAGACTTCAAATATCTGTGAAAATTTCACATCCTCTCAGCTTCTTCCATTTGATTTTGTGTTCTAAATTATGGAAATAGAATAAAATTTTGTGGTTATAATCCATGCGCTATCAAGATCGTCAGATAACCTCCATCATTATTTTTGTCTTATTTCGAACTTTTAATTCGTAAAAAACTATATTTTGAAGCCAATAATGACAAGCACCATTGTCCAAATAGTAAGGTGCTTCGATGTTGATGTAGGAGGTCACAAGTTTGAAACTTGTGTTGCATGATGACATACATCGGCAAGTAGTATGTTGTTTACTATCCAAGACTTGTATATAAGTCACCAATTTCAACCAAGATAAAAGTAAAAAATGAAGCCAATAATTAAAAATAAATATTACGACGATTCATATTGGTTTGTCTTTTGAGAAGTAAAAGTTTTAGAATGACACTGAATTATGTGTGGACGATCATGTCTGCAAAATATTTCACATTTAGAAATTAATTGATATACCAAACTTTTATGGGACTTAATCGGATTTGAATAATAGGCAATGCATAATGTCACCTAATACATACAGAGAGGGGGATATAGAAAAGTTACCTTTAAGATAAGTTATTTGTTGTTCTATTCTACTATGTTTTAGTTGTGGTTGTGGATGCTAGAATGGCCGGGTTTAAACCCTGATTTTCACGTGGCTACTAAGCAATAATTTAGGTGTTAAATACGGAATTCACGGTGGGTTCCAGTTTTTCCTCTCTACGCTGGTTGATTTCACCGCATTTAGAAGCGGTCGTTCTAGCATTTTTGTTTGTTCTATTCTGCATCATTTTATTATTAAAAAAAAAAAAAATCATGTATTTTGATTACTTACAGATGCATTTCACTTAGAGTATCCCCATGTCTCCATGTCTTGTTCTTTTCAAAAAAGAATTGTCATGTCCGGAATCCTCTGCCCATGTCTGCTTTTCTTTAATGATATATGTACTTCCTTTGGCCGTGTGTTTTTCCTGTTAGGATTGTTTCGTATGTTGTTAAGAAGGAATGACAGCTTAGATTTGTTAAGTCCTATATTGTGAAATATCTTGAAGTAGTGGTGCATAAATATGACTTGATAGACATGTAACATCGAGGGATTCCTTTTGCTATAAGGATGTGTGTGTCAATTCATATGTGTGCGCCGCGTGCTGAAGTAGGAGGGAGTTTGATCCGATCGTCATTACATCACTTTATCCTATCAAATGATGGTTACAAAATGGATTGGAGCATATACAACTTTAAATTGTCTGTATGTTCAATACATATTTTATACCCGCTTGAAATTAACTTTCCTAGCCACTGAAATTTACATGGAGATTTTGGGTTTATTTATTTTTTATTTTTCAAATATGATGGAAGGATGTTATATTAAACTGACATTTCCTGAATACAGCAATAATCCCCCAATAATTACAATGAAGTTTACTCACTTGATTCATATTATGAACATAATCGGACCATGATCTCAGTTTAATATGATTTGTAACCACAGATGGTTATGAACCTTTCAACCGAAGATGGTCATCTATGTAACATGGGGAAAATGATAGAAGAAATGGAAGGCAAACTTCGAAACTCACTGGATCAGGTATTATCTTTGTGATCTTTCTTTCATTTGTTTTCTTTGGTATTATACGTAAAGCTTCGTTTCTCTGGGGATTTTTACATACAATCAGAGCTTTAAACAAATTGGTACATTATTTTGTATCTAGGTGTATTTTGGAAAGACAAGGGAAATGGTGTGCACTTTAAGACCACCGCCTGAAGTGATCCAGCTTCGACTACCTGAAACCTGACCCTGATCAAAATAGCCAAACTAGGACTTTACCAATTTAATGGACAACAAAACTATTACATATGTTTTTTTATAGCAACCCCTCGTAATGAAAATTAAAGCTATGTGTTTGATGATCCTATTTATAGTCAGCGTTCATGTTTTGAGAGGAAGAAGAATCCATCGCTTGTGAAATCATGTAATATTTAGTTACACATGTATTATGGTTGGGTATAAAGCTTAGCAGGTGGCTATTTATTTAGTGGAATTCATTTTGCAATTTTAATGTGTATTCATCTGGACTTTGTTGCAGTTTTCTTGTTCATGTGATAGCAGATGAAATGGAAAATTTCAAGGTTCAGTATACGAGTTTTTGTTCTGTTAGCATTAGAAACTGGGTGGTTATCTCCAGGCCTGTTACTAGCAGGTTGGAAATCAAATCTAAAGTTGTAAACATTTTTTTTTTTTTAATTTATTTAGTAGGGAAATCGATCAGAGTCGTAAAACTCTCCATAGTGCATCTAGTCTGGTCTGCGAGCACTAAATAAATGGTTAATCTTAGCATATGCACATGGTAAGCTCTTAACATGTCATTTCAGATTTCAAATGCACCCTGCAGGCATGATCAAGGAAAGAATTGCTTTTCACTAAGTTCAATTTCTATTGTCAGGTTTCCAGTAGGCAACAAATTAAAGGTGTTAAAACTGTAAGCCTTTATAAATAAACAACTGAGTTCTGCTGTCTTCTGGTACTTCGTTACAAGATGGTAAGTCCGTTTGTGATCCAAATTCTGACCGTCTAATTTTTACAAGTAGTACCATGTGAACAACATGTGAAGGCAACGTATATAACGTAAACAAAGTTTCCAAACATGCACAGCTGCATGAACCTGAAGGACAAAGCTATAAGATAGTTAGGGCTTATGTGCATTGCTCTTGGCAAACTGATCATATAGCTGAAAAAAATTCAGGACAGGTGAATTTTTTTGTTAATGTCAGAAATCGAGCAACAGATCTCAAAAATGACACATCCAAAAACAACCACTATACTAAAGATTCTTTTGCAAGTTGGACATACAACATGTTTTTGTAAACTAGACATTCTATTGAACATCATCCATCACCTCCTCCACATTGTCCTCATATGGGGGTTGCCTTAAACAGTCAGGTAGCGTTTGATTTGTTAACTGGGCAGTTAATGTTCGCGTCTGCGTCGGACGCGTCGGACGCGTCTACGATGGGTCCTACACTTTTGCCCCTTCAAGCTTAACGGCTGGAAACTTAGATTTCGCGTCAGACGCGTCGGACGCGTCCGACGCACGTCCGACGCGACAGTTATTTTTGGCCCCTTCACTTTTCCCTCTCTCTATACATATTCTGCTCATACCATCACTACATCACTACAATATATGTCTATTTTTCTCTACTTCTTCAACTAAATATGGCAGGTTCTGACCAATCCGATCTTGAAGATTTGCAAGATGTGCTTGATATTCAAGAAATTATGACTGTTCAAACACGACAAAAGAGCAGAATACACAATTCCGCAAGTACCAGTCTTGTTTGGGTTCATGAAATACTAGCGGGACACGCAGATCGTTGTCAAAGAAATTTTCGAATGAAGCGATTATGTTTCAGATCCTTGTGTGAACGGCTACAGAATTACGGACTGGAGCCCTCAATGCACATAACAGTAAAAGAAATGGTGGCTGTATTTCTATATACAATTTCAACTACTATCACTCTAGTTTGCGTATGGCTATTGAAAGAACATTTGGTATTTGGAAGAAAAAATTTGCCATCTTACGTAACATGCAGACGTATCCCTATCATGTTCAAGTACAAATTGTTACTGCAACAATGGCTATTCACAACTACATCAGAAAATACAACGCTGGGGATCCAGATTTTATGGCGTATGATGACGATCCTGATTTAGTGCCAGACGTATACCTCGACGAATATTACAGTATATCAAATCGCGGAAATAGAGATCGAGACCCCGTTCAAAGAACCGGAACAACATCCACCATGACGATAGTACGGGACAATATACGAAACGAACTAGTTGCTGCGGGAATGCATTAAGGAGTTTGTATTCGTTGTATTATGTTTTTTTTATTTCTGCAATTTGAATTCTGCAATTTGTATTCTGCAATTTAAATTCTGCAATTTAAATTCTGCAATTTGTATTCTGCAATTTGAATTCTGCAAGTTGTATTCTGCGATCTATTATTCTGGTTCTCAATAAACACACACAAACAATTAAAAATAATATATACAAAAAACATTTAAATAATAACTTTGCCCCTTCCAAAATGCCCCTTCCGTAAAAAGAACACATTCCCCGTTCCCAACAATTCCCCTTCCGATGTCCCTTCCAAATGCCCCTTCCCGTTCAAAATCAAACGGACCCTCAGTCATCTACCAGAACTTGCCCCGAAACCGAACCTGAAGATAGTAGACAATGAATTCAAGTAAAAAAAATGTGTATGTATCAGTGTAAACGTTCAGCGGATCTATAGTGATGAAGTCACAAAAAGGTGCAGCGGGGATAAAACGAGAAATAATGGAGCTATAGGGATGTGTTAAAAGATACATTCGATGAAGAACCATATATTTAAAATTAATAAAATATATTCTCACCTCACCTCATTTATGTAGAAAAAACTAATATTAATTAATTTTATATAACAAAATCAAGGAATTATATCACAGTTACACTTATTATATTTGATAAATGTAATAGATTTATATCATATATTAGACATTTATGCCTTAAAATTAGTACTTTACCCTAAATTTATTGATTTGTTTTAAAATAGAACTAGTCAAATCGAATTCTTCATACTAAAACTGCTAAAGCAGATGCTAAAAAACTTGGATTTTGCGGGTGCAGCGAGAAATAATGGGGCTTAAAGTGGATCTACTGTTCATCAGTGTGAGTGCTATAGGATATAGCGAGGATTTTGCGGGGTTTTAACTGCATAGATATGTATTTTTTTTTGTTTGTGTGTGAAGTGTTCCACTGCATCCCGTTATGATATTACATATTTTAAGAACACTTAAATTAACATGTATATATGTTAACATGGTTGTTATGGTAATAAATAATTGTTATTTAAATGAGAAAACGATTACCATACCAGTATTATTGGTAAATAAAAAACGATTACTGATAGTTTACCGTTATCACTGATAAAATGCTCACTTGTATACTAATAAAATAGTAAATAAAATAATATAAGGGGTTTTTAGCATCTTGTCCTTATGGAATAATTTTTGGTCGATTTTGTCCTTTACTTTATTTTCCTAATAATATAAAACGGAGCTCCAAACAACTTTAATGGCGGAGCCTTCTGTCTCCTTAGCTGCGACTAGGGTTCACTCCTCTTTCCACTTCTTTTCCTAATCTTTTTTCTCTTCTTACCACCTTATCTTAGATCCTTTCGTCTTTCGACCTAATCCACCCCCTTTTTCCCTAGCTTTTGTTGTTGTGGATCAGCGGCTTGTCTGTGAGTTCTAACTGCTTGTTCTTTTAACTCCTTCCATTTTTTGGTCGATCCAACTGCCACTCTCCTCTCCTCAATCTCATTTTTCTAAGAGCCCATCACCGCATTCCTTTCTTTCCTCAACCCCTAGATCTGGTGATCCCTAGAATCCACATCTGAGCCTTTTCTAGCTTCTACCCATATCTACTATCCTGTTTTATACTTCGAGCCTCTACCTTGGCTGCATCTCTCTTCTACAGGACAGTATCGATGCTAGAATCGATCTGTTATGGTCTGTGCTCCACACAGTCTCCTCCTCTGGTCGCTCTCCTTCCCCTGGTCTTTCTTGTTTCGCTCGTGACAAGCTAGAAGATGCTCGTACTATTTTGGTAAGCTTTTTAGTGTATCTGCATGGTGTTGGTTTGGTAGTGTTGAGTCTGTTGGTTTTGCTTGGATCTGGTCCCTGAAAGTGGTGAAACTATATTGGTTGTGACGTCTTTGTGAGATTTCTGGGTGGTAGGGTGCGTTTCCTTGGGTCTTGGCATTCTGTGGGTTGTTCATGTAGTTGTCAGATATGTATTGTTGTCGGTTTGTATTGTGCGAGTGCCTCCTCTTTCTGGCTAGACTAGACTGTGTGCCGTCTTCATCTTCTGTTTTACAATCTTCTGCATCGGTACATGGTCTGAGCTTGGCCAGTGGTGGTTGCTTTGCTTTGAGCTGTGTCTTGAGTGCATACAAGCTTCCTTTGTTGGTGTTTAGGAGGTTCATATGAGTATCAAAGTGGAGCTGTATAGCAATATCCTAGCTACTTGCATTCAAGTTCTTCTTCAATTCTCTGCCATTCATTTTCTGCATTGCATTCTCTGTAGATATCCTGGTATTGGTATCAGCCGAGGAAGTGATCATCACAAGATTAGCTGTGTTTAAAACATGGACTGCTAGCAGCCCTAGTATTTAAGTTATTTAATGTAAGCTATGTGATACTATGTATTGATTTGTAGTGTCTTTCTATATTCTGATATACATCTCACCCTGGGTGGTGATTGATCGTTGTATTAGAATTTGAATAGGCAACCGTGTCTCTGGCAGATAAGTGATCAGCCTATCTCCTGTTATATTTTGTACTCGTTATTTGCTATAATGAAAAAACAGTATGGTCCACTATAAATACTGACTGATTTTGCTAAAAAATAAATAAATAAACTAGTAAACATTAAATTAAAATGTGAATATAACGACGCATAAAACTATTAAAGTTTTACTACACTAAAAAATTTATAAGGATAAAAATCTAAATATTTTCTTACTACTTTCAGCTCCATTAATGTTTATACAAACATTTTGATTTATTTTAATTGGCATAGAAAATTTTCTTGAATTATTAAAGATCATTTACAATGACATGAAATAATAAGTTCGATAATCTTAAACTTTAAAGCTATTTTTTTTTTTTTGAATTTGTTCAGAAGGGAGACCGACCAGAGTCGTAAAACCCTCCCTAGTGCACCTAGTTCTGTCCGCGAGCACCACATAAGTGTCTGATCTTAGCGTATGCACATGGTAAGTTCTTAGCATGCCAATTCAGGTTTCGAACCCACGCCGTTGTTGCCACCGCACAAAGTCCTTAACCGGTGGGCTATTGTTGCGGACTTAAACTTTAAAGCTAGTAAAGCAAAAAAGAAATATCATCATAAATAATACTACAAACATCTGCTTAAACTATTTTGAACTTTCAAAAGTTTGTGGTTAAGATAAATTAAAATGGTGGGAAAAAAAACCAAATTGATATGGATGGTTAATTACCATTACTGTTAGTTTTGGCATTTCCATAACGCTACATTTACCACCATTAATGTTAAATTTACCGTTATCAGCCTGATAATACTGGTATATTGGTGTACTCGATATTGGTTATCCTCTAGTAATGACAAATTTACCATTATCAGAACAATCCTATATGTTAAACTTCTAAACACACAATGATCGATTGCAACAACACTTCATTTAAAACATATAAAATCGCTATATCATTGACGATAAAAATCGGTACATTCAAAACAAATTATAAGCATTATAATAGAACTCACCAGAGCCTAATTCGCTAAAAAATATCATAATGAGATAGTTAGGCATAAATTTAGATTTCAGTTCGATGTGCCTAAACTACCATGTCACACCACATTTTGTACTTTGACCACACATCCAAAATTATTTATATCTTTACCTTGTAACCATTTTTGGGTATCTAATTGAGATGGTTTAGGTTTATAAAACAGAATCTACTCGATATTTAACTCTAGTCAAAAGTTATGCCTAAAACAAATTTCCATCATTTAGAAGTTACACAATTTAGCATATAATCTTCATATGCTCAATTATATATCCCTCAATAATTTTAATAAAATGGTTTTGATTGTTTCACCGTTCGCTGATAATGTTTAACATTAGCTTAAGCATCAAGACAAGAAGCTTTAAAATGTTAGGGGTGTATCCTTCTATGTTGATATAATCCAATAACGAAGATGCATAAACAAATATGATCAAAACATAAAATGGTGAAACAATCAAATAAAATTATTGGAATTGTTGACGATAATGGTGAAATTAACACATTACTAATAACTGAAAGGGAAGTACACCAATTTGTTTTAAAGTGATTCCACTATCAATGTTATAATACAGGTTTGTTAAAGGGAGATATTTTTATTAATATATAAGAGAGAACACTATATAAATTAGTACATTAATTTCTACTATAAATGCTTCTTTATGTATTGGATTTGGAGCTTGGAGTTGAAGCTATTTCACAATGTGGGACTAAATAAAATGACATTGCATCACATTATTTCAACGCTCCACCTTGCTACAATATACATCTATAACAAAGCTACCCATCTCTATCTTCACTTCCATACTCTGAGCGGTAACAATCATAACATATAGTTGCTCAATGAGCGTTGGCATTCTATCACTCATTCACTTTTCAGTGAACTCCGTCGATGCCATTGCCCAATAACAAGGTGTTTAAACATATCATTCCCATATAGGACATACCAACTTTCCCAATGAAAACACATATATTCATCTACCAACTCTCTTTGCCACATCCCACCACCTAGCAATTTACACCTATCACCTCGATAAGTAGTTAAAGTTTGAGCAATACTCAAACTTTACAATAGGTAATGACTTGATGAACATGTCTACTACATTCTTCTCCATGTGAACATTTAAAGATGAATTTGATTCTCCAACTAAGGCAAGAAATGATTTTTTTCACCTCTGTAAGCTTCATCCTTGATCTAAAAGCTAGATTTCCACTAAGTGAATTGCACTTTGATTGTCACAATTCACTTATACTCGATCATACATGAAGCCCAAATCGTACATTAACCACCTTAAATTACAATGCCTTCTTAACTGTTTCCATGGCAACTATAAGCTTTGCCTCAGTGGTTGGCAAACAATAATAATATGCAATCACACTCTCCAATTATAGTTGTCCCTCTAAAAATGAACACATAACCTGAGGCGGACTTCCTTCGATCTTTGTTACCAACGTAATTAGAATCGCATAATTCTACCGTAGTTTTCATGGTAGCAGTAACCCAGTGATTAAGGACTTTGTACCGTGATAACAGTGACACGTGCTCGAAACCCAGAATGACATGTTAAGAGTTTATCATGTGCATACACTAAGATCAACCACTTATGTGGTGCTCGCGGTAGGGAGGGTTTTACGACTCCAGTCGGTTTTCCTCCTGAATAAATTCAAAAAGAAGAAGCTCATAGTCTTGAGTTCCTCTAAGATATCCAAAGATATACTTTACTATCTCCTAATTCTTTTTTTTTTTTCCGGACTTTCTATATATTTACTAACCAATACAACCGGTTATGCAGTGTCAGGCATAATGCAAACCATAACATACATCAAACTACCAACTGCACTCGCATGGATATCTTTTCCATCTAAGCTTTGTCCTTTTATGAGATCGGAAAGCCCTTGCTAGAAAGCTATATATGCAAAGTGTAACAACCCGAATTCCGACAGACCGATTTTTTTTTCAAAATTCTAAACTATTGAAACTCGCGTTGGTTTTCTCTGGTATTCTACAAAAAAGACAGAGATATAAAATATATCAGAGCTCAAAAAAACATCTCACAGCGGAATGGATAAAATATAATGTAATCAAAATATAGACTTACCGTAGTAATAATACTACCTAACTAGTGTCCAAAGCTATCATATCTCTATCACAAATCTAACCTGCGAGTATGTTATGAGGAGGGTGTCAGAACACTAGCTTTGGTAACTGGATTTAAACTACACATTTTGGAAAATCCTACATATACCGTTCAATTACAGTTTCTTAATTATTAGGTTACTTGGGTTAATAACACTCAAGGGTTACACTCACGTCGTACCAATCTATTTTCCAGTGGATTAACCTAATACAATATATATGTAGTTACCCCCAATATTGAGGTACATCCCATGGTACCCCACTCGCATGGTCTCTACTGTAATGTCACAGAAATGTACGCAGTCCCTCATCCTACGCAGAGTGACGTAAGGATCTCTCTATAACAACGTTACGTTCCACATATATCTGCCATTACTATGCTACGTAAGCGTACAGACTGTCACTTTCGATCGAATCAGATTCCATCAGAGAGTAATGCCCTCGAGTCTATGATACACAACCCAAAGCAGACATGCATGTATCTAGACTTTCCTACGTCGTAACATTAATCATACTCGATGCCTTAACCGCACATAACCTCTACTGTGCACTGAGTCCTGTGGCAGGGCTGTACAAGAAACACAGAACTCGGTCGGGAGCTTTTCAGATATCTGTATAAACAGATGGTGGCTATGGTCCCACCTGACCCCTTCCTCAACTAGTGAAAGGCAAACAAAATTGAGAACTAATGTACTGGCCCTCTAGTAAACAACAACCAACAAATCTTAATTGGCCTGTCCCTCACCTATAGCCCTGATAGCAAAAGGTCTATGGTCTCTTAGTTTAGCTCTCCACCTTTCCGCATCGTGCATCGTGTAACAAGCTGACTGTCGATGGTAAGTACCCAACGACTTACTATCACCTTGGTTAGACCTGTCGGTTATTCAAGAGTGGTCGTAGTCTAGCCTAGTCATATGGCTCCTCGGATCGTCGAATCACTTATGCTACCCTATAGTCTTTTAATTGCCTACTGTCGTGGCAACCAAGGCATACTCACCGGTAGAAACGCGCAGACCTACCCTTTATGAGCATAGTAGAACGCTGTCACAGCACAGAAGGATACCGAGAGTACCCTCCACGTCCCAAGAAGCCGCGTGCTTCCCCTTCTAGTTCTTCGGAGCCAGCATAATATCAACAAGCAAAACAGGTAGAATAATTTGATGGGCGTGCGCTCCCTCGTTTCCCATGACACCATGATGATCTGTCCCGTTGGGTTATTCACCCTCAAACGTACGGACTGGTACAAATGCCTCAGTTTAATGTGTTATTAGACCTTATGTCTAAACATTAAATTATGCGCTTACTCTACCTCATCAGGTTTCCAGTTTTAACTTAGTTATCTCAAATCATATTAACTTCTTATCCAGGTTACCAAGTTCTTTCCAAGCCCCTTATATCTCTAAGGAATGGACCCCTCTTGCTTATTAATTTCAGTCATATAACTTAACCCATTTTAGTTTATTAGTAAGCCCACAACATGTTATTCTCTAGATTGTAATTCAAGATCTATGAATCTCTTTATATTATTCAATGTCCAATTTCATAGTTACAATAACATGTTCTACTTAATATGTAATTAAGCGTGTCTTTATTCGCATGTTTTCTGTTTAACATGTCACTTATTATTTATGATTAAATATAACTTATTTCATTTCATAAGTTTGCCTCGTTCTTTTTTATTTAATCATAATTTCATCTTACACTGTCACTACAACTTGTCGTTGTTTACTTATTAACTTAGTCTTCTTAACTAAAGTTTACTAATAAGTTTCCTTTTTCCATTAATATAACTTATGTTGTCCCTATCAGCAGATTTCAAATTCTTGTTCTTACAAATAAGTTAATTTACAATTAAGTACAAATCATCTCATTACATAAGTTATTCCATTTTGTTTCTCGTTTATTATAACCTAAGTTATAATTTCCACCTATCCCTAGGACAAGCCTATCTATTATATAACATTCTCATTAATGTAATTTATTTATAATAGGTTATCAACATTCCCCATTCATTCCACTTCTTTTACTGTTGTAACTTTCATTCATTTCCATTAATCACAATTAGTGCCATTTATTTCTATCCTTTTATATACATATATTTTGATATATGTTTATGCACTAGACCTCTCACATTAAGCCGAACACTTGTGGATGCTGGATTTGCCGGTCGGTATCGGCAGACTTCTACCACAAATTGGGCTTAACCTTGTGTCTTAGTACCGTTACATGTATATTTGCGCCCCTCACATTAAAGTAACAACTTGTGGATGTTGGATTTGCCGGGAGGTTCCGGGCAGACGTCTACCACAAGTTGAATTTAACCTTTGTCTGAGTGCGGTTATAGTTTTCTATTTATTGTAATTCTAAGCATGTTCATTCTTCCAAATTTTACTGTAATCTATTTTTACATGTCATGCTTAATGTCATATTAAGTCCATCTCTAATTATCATGTCGCATGTTCTTCCTAACATGTAATTAACTTCATTTTTTTAAAATAACAACATACAATCATAAAATCATTTAATTATTCCATTCTAACAATTTAACACGTAATTATCACAATTCTTACAATAATGGGTTCAAGTACATAATATATCACAGGTTAACATGTAATTATCTCAATTTCTACAATTAAGCATTCAATTACATAATAGGTCACATATTAACATGTAATTAGAACATGCATGTATACAACAGTAATTGTTTCCACATTGTTAACAAGTTTACATTTCCATATGTTAACATTTCAACATATTAACGCTTCAACATATCAAATTAACATTTCTAACATATTTACATTGCATATTAACTGGGAATGTCAAACGATAAATATACCATTATCAAAAAGGTATATTTTAAATCCACTCATCTAATTGCTTTCCAAATCCTGTATCTGGTCCAGATATAGCATTCCATGGTTCTTCTAACTGAATTTAGAACCTAACAACCATGGATCCACAATTCTTACTAAAAGAAAAAGGGAAGAAAGAGGAGAAAATTAAATTGACTAGATCCAAGAATTTACCTTACTTCGAATAGAATTCTGAACACCTTCTTTATTAATATTCATCCTTTTTGAATCAGAATTTTCCTAAACTAATTATTCTATTTTTCTAAAGATATTTGAGGAGGAAGAAGAATGGCAGGGTATAGGCGTCGTCTCAGAAAATATGAGATTTAGGCTCGGCTCTACAGCCTATTTATAGGTGTTCAGGATCTTATCGTACAAGCAGCGCTGAGTCAGCAACGAATGTGGTTAAGAAAACAGTCCAGATTCATTAACGAATCTAGCCAGATCTGGGTGGATCGACCCCCCCATGGGTGGGTCGACCCCCCTGTGGGTCCCTCATGTCTTTGGCGTAGAAGTTTTATTTTTGAATGTTTGAATTTCTGGAATTTATTTAAACATTATGTTTACATATAATCTCCTTATATGTATACAAAACTTCAAATGACCATTTTACGCGTATATATATACGCGTAAGTTTTATTTCGATTTCGAAATTCAAACGATGTTATGCCATTATTTGATTCTTACCATATTTCATTGATGACAACCTTATCTTGAACTTTTCTCTTGTATATATATTATTGCACATATACATATATATTCTAATATATATATACACATATATTTTCTTTACTTCCTTATATGCATATTTTTCCTTATATGTGCGTTTATACATATTTTCTCTTATGAACATGTGTTATTTTAGCCGTTCTTTAAAACAAAAATATGGCGCCGACGGGGATCAAACTCTGTACCTCTTGCATGAAAGTCACATGCTCTAACCAACTGGACTACTAAGGCTATTGTTAACAAGGTTGAGAACAATGGTAGTCATTGTTCTTTTCTTATCCCTCCTTTGCATGTTTGTTACAATAACTTATTTAAACCATTGCATGTAACCTTATCAATTTACATGCATCTTTTTCTTTCATTTTTCTTTTATTATTAATGCATAAAATTTGTAAATCATTGCATGCAACATATTTACACTGCATGCAACCAATTTCTTCTTTCTTTTAATGTATGCGTTGCATTTTTATTTACATTAATATTTTTTTCTTTTTCAGTGCATGTATTTATTTCATGCAATCATATATTATCTTAATTTTATTATTCTTTTATATATTTATGTCTATGCATATATATACACATATGCATTATTTAAATATTTAATTATCATAAAATGCGGGGTGTTACGCAAAGACATGCACGTACTGGTTGTCTTTGCTTCTTCAATGCTAAATCGGGTAAGCACCTTCCTAAAATATTCCTATTGAGAGAGTCTCAAAAGTCGTATCTTTCTATCTCTTTAGACTTCCATACCTAAAATTCCTCTTGCTTCCTCAAAGTCTTTCATCTCGAATTCCTCGTTTAGCTTCATCTTCAAACTATCAATTTCAGCATTATCCTTAGAAGTAATCAGCATTTCCTCTACATACAAGAGTAAACGCACCAAACTGCCGCTCTCTATGAAGTACAAACTAATGTCCTCAATGCTACAATTAAAACTAAGTGAAAGCATATAATAGTTCATAAAGTGATTTCTTCAGCTTAAAAATACGTTTCTCTTTCCCACTTAAAACAAATCCTTCAAGTTGCTTCATTTAAATGGTTTCTTCCAAGTCACAATATAAGAAAGCGGTCTCCATATCAAGTTACTCTAACTTCAAGCCATGAATAACAACAACAGCAAGCAAAATGCAAACAGAGGTATGTCATACTACAAGAGAAACAATCTCTCATACTCAACTCCCTCCAACTATGAGAACCCTTTAGCAACTTATCTTTCCATGTCCCATCGTCCTTCACCTTGAATATCCATTTGCAACCTATGACTCAGCTTTTGTGTGGAGGTGGTACTGAATTCATTGTCTTGTTCTATCACAAAACTTAAACTCCTCTTCCATAGCGCACATCCATTTCGAGTTATCACTCAACTTCATTGCTTCTTCAAGGTCGAGTGGCTCATTATGAACCATATATAAGGCATAGTCAAACTGATTGGCAAAGCTAACTTTTTCATATTGTCAATTATTGTGCCTCTCGAGCAGTCTAATAGTGCTAAACTAGTCCAAGTAGGTACAACTCCGCCTAGACTCCTTACCGCTTCACCTTGCATGCAGATTACCACAATACTAGAAGCAATGAATGTACTACTAGGTTGAAATATGAGAACCACTTCCAACTTCTTAAGCATACCAAGCTCATCTTATGTGGTGCGTAATTCCTCCTTAGGATTGAACATTGCAGACTCATCAAAAGTTACATGTCTAGAAAGCGCGGTCTTTCTACCAACTAGGTTCAAAATGTGATACCATCTGCATATCCCATAAATATGCACCATACGTTGTAGCTTCCAACTTATCATCACCCGTATTGTGAATATACGTAGGACAATAAAAAATACAAAAGTAACAAGTATACACTACTTTACCTCTTCTCTTATCCTCTGGAATCTACAAATCTATGACAAAACATGGAATTCAATTTATAATACGCATTGTAGTTGATAAAACTTCAGCCTAAATGACTTTAGATAAGCATACCGTCAATATCAAATAATGCTCCTTCTCACGTAAAGTCTGATTCATTCTCTCAGCAACCTCCTTGGATTGCGGATATCCCAATGTAGTGAAATCTCTTTGAATACGACACTGCTTACAACAATTGGTGAACTCTTTGAAAATAAATTCACCATCATTATCATACCTAAGTGTCTTAAACTTACAATCATATTGATTCTCAATGAGCACTTTCTAAGCTTTAAACTTCTCAAGGCTTTCTAATTTGGCCTTCATCACGTACATCCAAAATTTTCAATATAAATCATCAATAAAGGAAATAAAATTCTTCGCTCCACCAATGGAAGCAGTAGCTACTACACCCACACATCTGTATGCATATAATCACGCACACTCTCCGATATTTAAAATTCAATTCCAAAAGATTTCTTCATCTTGCTTTCCTAGCATACATTCCTAGAAAAATTTGAACGTGTCGAAGGTTCCTCCTTGGATCATCTTCCAACCGCGAAGAAACTCTTTCCTTCTATGAAATATGACTCAATCTTAGATGCCAAATTATAATAACATCAAAAGCATGAGAACTGTTCACTACAACATTGGACTCTCCAAGAATCGTGATTCCCTTCAATAGATACAGATTTTCGAACATGTTTCTTTTCATGTGCACAAGTGCACTGCTAGAAACATTTATACCATCCTTTTCCATGGTGACCTTACATTATATGAATGAAAATTACTGTGAGGAAATCGACAACTTCTGAGGACTTGGAACATAGCGAACACTGTTAAAGTGCATATCACTCAGCCAACCATTTTAATCCGAACTGTACCCTCTCTCTTGGCTCTACAACTAACATCATTTCCCATAAGAATTGCACTTGCCTCTTTTCCAACAAAAAAACTGAAATAATCCTTATTTGGTATCATATGCAAAGACACTCCAGAATCAAGCACCTAATAGTCTGATACATCAAATGAGGCTGCATTCAACGCGCCATCAGATACAGTTATAACAATCTAAAAATTTGAATAATAATTTTTAAGGGTAACAATGTAATAACCCAAAATTTTGTCACTTTAGATAGAAATATTTAATTAATTTTAAATATTCAAAAAAGTGGTTTTTATAATTAAAAATATCATCTTTTAATTTGTATGAAATGACGTGAAAATCATTTTTAAAATTTTGTTTACAAAAATAAATAGACCAAAGGAAAAAAAGTGTGATTGAAAGAATATTTCAAAAAGGCTGCTTTTTGGTCATGTAAAAGGTGATTGATACGTTCTTTAAATTCCTTAAATAAGTATATAATACACCTGTATTAGATAATTAATTAGTTGCGTAAGGATGTTATGTTAATAAAGATTAAGTACAAAATATAAGAAAGTGGTACTAAAGTATACTTATGTTAAGGAAATATGTACAACTAAGTACTTAGCCATTATTATGTTTCATGGAGTAAAAAGAAGGAAAGGAGGGATCAAATGATATGTAGGGAAAGGTAGATGTAAAGGCAACAAAGTGGCATGGTTTGTAAAGGGTAGTTTTGTAATTTCATGTCTTATTTAATCTTTTTTTGTCTTTTTATTTCATTTCTTCTCTTACTTTTTTCATTATTCCTTTCTCCTTTTCTTTGATGACTTCCCAAAATTGATTCATTTAAAATTTTATTTCAAAAATCAATTTTTTATAACTTAAAACACTTTGAGAATCATGTTCAAAGCCTTCTTTCTTTCTTCATCTTTAAGAGTTTCAAGTCATTTCAATTTTGGGTCGATCCATATATGCTCCAAAGGCAAAAAAAAAATGCACCCATGACAATATTTCTTTTTACATCGATATGGAAAAATCTAGGTGTTTTGAGAGCTTATAGGGTTTAGTTAGTTTAAGGTGAGAAAGCCCACATTTTATGCATGTTTCTAGCTTTAATCTCAAAGTTGATTAGATGATATGTTATGTTAAAAATTACTATGTTAATAGTTGATGTATATATGTATACTGTATATTCTATGGTTTGAATTTTATAAAATGTTAATAAGAAAAAAAATTAGTAAATGAAAAGCTAGTAAGAAAAGTTAGTTAGTTTGGGTCTAAAAGTATTTTTTTTTTACCAAATCGTGATTATCTGTGACAACCCATAATTTTCGCCAACTTAAAATTTGATTTTTAATATATTTTAATGGATTTTAATAATTTAAAATGATTTATTTTGAGGATTAATGACTTGAAATTTATTTAAAAGGAATATTGAATGTATAAATTTTTAATTAAAATGAACTCGTAATGTCGCGGTAGTTTGAAAATTTAGTTTTGAACTTTACATGAATGTACAGAATTCAAAATAAGTCGGATTTCAGTAAAACAAGAAACATTATGGTCTATTTAATAATATCTTTCTAACGAATGCGAGAAATTGAGATTTCGTGTTATAATTTTTTTTGATGAAAAAGGTAGTGAATCAAGCTAATTCATGCCTTCATATATATAACAGCAAAAGACCATATATTTTCAATACATTTACAGAGCTATAGCATTGGCTCACATACAGGAAATAAAACGTGGTACAACAAAATATTAGAGCAGATACATATTTCATTTACTGAATACAAAAAGGATCCACAAGAATAAAGCAGCCAACAAGGTAAGCATCCATTCCAGAACCTTCAGTCATCAAGCGTTTCCACTTCTTCCTCGTGCCCTATCTTGGATGCGAGCAGCAATGGAATCAGTAAACCTCCAAGTGCTAGAGCCTTTCCATCAGAAAAAAAATTTATGAATGCTGTTGATAATTGTGTTTAGATGTTTTCATCTTAAATTTGAATTTCCTCAAGTTTCTTTCATGCCATAAAATCCGCACATAAGCAAAGTTAAGCAAAACAAACATATCACGTTTTGTTGACTCAACCTAAGAGGATAAACTGCGCTGCCAGAAACATAGTTGATCCTTGATAGTGTCTCTCCATTCCAGATCAATGTCTAGGGATACCAACCATTTAGTCAAAATGTAAAAGGCAAAGTCACATTCCCAAAAAAGATGTAGATAATCCTCCTCATCCTCTTCGCAGAAAACACATCCCCAGTCACGTTTAAGACTTTACATCGAAGGATGCAAACTATATTCAGTCTATTATGCATGATGATCCACATGTGTATCTTGACTTTAGTTGGAACCTGCTTTACACTCCACATATTCAAAAAGGTTTGCCACTTTGTCCCAGCAAACTTAACCACTTTATGTAAACTTCCAACTCAAAACATTTCCTTTTCTCCATTTAACCTCCAACTGAACTCATCTCTCGCGTCAGATAGTCCCACATCTTTTAACAGTTTATATAGTTTACATAACTGAATTAAAGCACTTCCTGTAACAATTCTGTAAAAAGATAGTTTCCACTAAAAGTTTGTTGCCTCTGGATCGTACATCTCTATAACAGTTGTAAGCTTGTTGCATGCAATTTCAAATAAGTCATCAAACTACATCTTCAAATGTATCACAATTAGCCAGCATTCATACCGAAATGAAGTGTTATAACAATTTCTCACCTTGATATTAGTGCCAATCTTGATCTAGGTCAAATTGCTCATTACCCCTTGCCAAAAGAAGGAGCAATGCGAGAAATCCTTATGCCAATCAAATCTGCCACTGTAGTATGCGTTAATAATCTACTGCTTCCACAAAACTTGTTTATCACTTATCATCACCCACAACCATTTTCCAAGAAGAGATGAGATCAAGTTTTTCAAATTAAGCACCCCTAGTCCACCTTGATCTTTATACATTCACACCTGGTTCCAAGAAATTAAACAACTAAGTTTATTAACCTACTTGTTACAAGTCCAAAAAAAGTTTCTTCTTATTGCATCAATTTTGTCAATTACCCATCCTAGACACTTGTAAAACGACATCCAGTATAAAGGTATTGAGGAGAGAACAGAATTGACAAGCACCAATCTCCCAACCCTCGAAAGTGAGCGCCCTTTCCATCTTGCCAGCCTTGAGCTAACTTTGTCAATCAACGGCTGCTAGTCTCGTTTCATTAATTTCTTTGATTTGATGCACATACCCAGATAGTTGAGAGGAAACACATTAGCTTTACAATTGAGTAGTTCAACACACTTTATGTTCAAATCGGTTTTACACCCATGAGCGTACACACTGCTTTTATGGAAGTTAATTTTTAAACCTGACAGACTCTCAAAGGCATACAGTAAAAATTTAAGTGTAGCAATGTATTTACAATCAGGATTACTAAAAATTATAGTATCATCAGCATAGTGTAAAGAATTGATACCCCCAACCACGTGACTGCCTCTAAAGCTTTTAATGATATCATTAGCACAACTTACTTTTAAAATTTGACAGAACACTTCAGCTGCCAAATTAAAGAGAAGAGGGGATAAAGGGCCCCCCTGCAGCGAACCTCTTTTAGAAATGATAGTGCTCCCCGCAACGCCAATTACACAAATGTTTGACCCACTGGATGTCATAATTTTGTAAATCTAGTCAATCCATTTACTTGGAAAACCCCTCGCTTTGAGAACCTCAATCATAAAACTCCAATCAACAGTATCAAATGCTTTGGAAAAGTATAACTTGATGATAACTGTGAAGACCCGCAACTTCCCCGTAAAGGAAAGCGACGGATAGTTCGAGAACAAGCCACAACAGAACGCATACAGAAGAACATTTCATCGTATATTACAACAATGCATCAGATTACAAGAATATACAGAGTATAAATGAATATTACACAGAAATATCAGAGATTTAAATTACATTTAAATACATCGCAGCGGAAAATAATACAATACACAGCTAGAATGAGATATACGGATACAAAGCTTTCCGGATATCGTTCCAGCTGTAAACCAGGATCCTGTGAATATAAATCTGCAAAACCAAAACTACTAGCTGCCCGTGTCAAAAATAAGGGCACCCAGAGTTTAGGTTAAAACAATAAACTCCAGGTCAGTCATGGGACTGGTGTGAGAACTAAAACAGTTAATCTTTATATTTAAAGCTAGGTAAATCAAGGGACCACGCCGTATAACACGGAACGGGTTTCCTCCCAAGAATACCAGTGCATAAAACAACAGCGCAATGCTAAATAAAGGAGGATGAAGCTGTTATAAGACCCAGGTCCCATCACACAATGCAACGCAGTCGAGGATAGGGTTTTCCCTTATAACAGCCAAAGAATGCTTGATACGTTTTAAAACAAATCATTTGATACTATTATAAGTGCATAGTGTATAAAACACTTCGAATCATAAGTATCAATCATAGGCGGCATGAACGGCCCATAACACTATGTCGCCATATATAAGTTTACAATCAAAACCGCAAATGTCACGCATTTGGAAATTGGATTTCCATCTATGAACCGAGGCAAAAGATAGTCCTCAACCGATTCGAGACGCTCTAGTCCGTGTCTCAGGCAAGCGCGCAGGCAAGCCTTGGAGCGACAGGGCCGGTCCACACGGAGTGGATTATTATGCCTGAACACTACGTCTCCCCACCCTATGGGGTGTCAGTCTGGTCCGTCAGCCGACCAGAAGCATCGGCCGAAACCGATATAACCGAGGCGCCTCGCAACAGCAACAACCACATAAGTCAAACTCGTCAGGGCGTGTAAAACCACTGACGCCACTTCTAACTAGAAAGAAACGCAAGTCCTCCCTGAGGTCCGTCTCCCGTTTTTGGTTCATACCGGGTGTGAAACTCGCGAATCAACGTTACACAAAGCTACGCCACTAAGGCCGTGCTTCGATCATCACCACAAGACTTTGCTTTTCAACAGAAGCCTCGATCATTTGCATCTTAGCATGCCACACAGGCAAACCATCCTATGCAACCGATATCAGTCACACAGAATGAAATCCAATGTCAGACACACAGTCCATTTACAAGTCCGTTCTGGGTCTGAACGAAACCGGAGGCACCTAGTACCCCGCATATCCATCGATCTCCAAGTACGTCTGGACGATCACTAACTGTTTCCATCTTCTTGGGTGTACAGCCCAATCAAGATCATCAGTTATCACCCAAACGACGTGAAGACCTCCGGTCTTCGACCATCGTCTTCATCTTCGACTTATCGTCGTATCAGTTATTCAGAATGGGGTAAACCCGGTCTTCCTGAATAACTCGCGTATATTTTATAAAAGTGTTACACAAACACAACATACGCCTCATTCCAATTCATTAGTCACTAACCGTAAATTAATCGAGAGAATAATTCCCCAAATGTTAACCCCGAAGGCCGAAACCAACATCAGATCAATATTCAGAAAACCATTCTGCTTGGCTGACCGACAGTTAGTTTCTAAATTTCACATTCATAGGAAAAGGTTCCCATTAATTTTATCAAAGATAAATCCTTGAATTTATTCTTTAATCTATTTTTGAATATCAATTCAAACTAGTCGGGATTAGCGAACCTTACCGAAGTAATCATTTGTTTTAATTTCCCAATCCCAACCTATTCATCCCATGAAGTAAAACTGGTAATACTTCATATCTAACACCACAGTGTTATCGGTAAATTCAATTACCATTTCACGTTCAAATCTAATTAAAGATTTAACTATCGCCTGGAGCAAAACTGGTGATACTCCATTTTCGATCATTTCAATCTAATTAAAGATTCATTAAAACTCCACTTAGTTTTAATCGTTAACTGGGTTAAAGAATCCGTGTCATTTAAAAACACGGTTCACGATAAACCCAAAGTCACATTCATTAATTATCGGGTTAAAGAATAAGTGTTATTTAAAACACTGTTCGCGATAAACCCAAAAATCAATATCAATTCAATTCCAATTAAATATCATTTAATTGGTACACTTCATTAAATCTAAATAAAAAGATTTAATCTTTTCTCAACTGGGTTCAAGAATAGTGTTAGTGAAGACACCATTCACGACAAACCCAAATCACATTCCATTAATTATCGGGTTAAAGAACAAGTGTTATTTAAAACACTGTTCACGATAAACCCAAAAATCAATATCAATTCAATTCCAATTAAATATTATTTAATTGGTACACTTCATTAAATCTAAATAAAAAGATTTAATCTTTTCTCAACTGGGTTCAAGAACAGTGTTAGTGAAGACACCATTCACGACAAACCCAAATCACATTCGATATTCAATACAAGGCTCTGAATAGAAAATATATCGGCTTATATTCAATATCGAATTCTACGACTCACAAATGTCGTATTGGAAATAACGATATCAATATATATCTTTCAAATTTCCATAACAACACCTGTATAATCACGAATTCCAACATCGAAATATTCCGAAGATAATTTCGATTCAAATCCACTCCAATGCAATCATTGGAAATTCTGGTTATTTTTAAAACCCCTTTCGAATTCAATTTATTTATTTAAAAATAAATAGAATTATAATTCTAGTTCAAAACTAGTTCATTTCGATAAAAATCTATTTTTATCTTTTCAAATATGGAGTTTTTCATCCCAATTCTTTCTAAATCATTTCTTATGATTTTACACAAATTATTACTATTTTTAATAATTTTATCAAGGCCCGTACAGTCGATTTCCATCAATGGCCATCGAACTGCACTTACAGCGACCTTTTTCAAATTTGATTTGGACATATCTCCAAATCCAACCGTTAGATTTCAAATTTCTAACATTCATTAGAAAACTCTTTTCGATACGAACCCAACGGTTCCGGTTTTAGGAGAATCCGACGGTCGGATCTCCCGCAATGTCCGTTTGAAATAAATGGTCGAAATTCACGAACTGCCGCGGCGCGGCGCGTTCTATTCAGGCCATTATATTATATATATATATAATATATATATTATATATATCGTCGATTTCTATTTAAAACGAATTATATAAATAGTTTTGAATTCGTTTCAAAAACATTTTCAACTTCCATTTCAATTCAAATCAAAATTGAATTCTTCTTTATAAATTCGTTTTAAAATTCATTTCTATTCAATTCAAATTTCAATTTAATTTGAATTCATTTCAATTCAATTTGAATTCGTTTTCAATTCAATTCAATTCGAAATCGTTTTCAATTCAATTCATTTCGAAATCGTTTTCAATTCAATTCATTTCGAAATCGTTTTCAATTCAATTCATTTCGAAATCGTTTTCAATTCAATTCATTTCGAAATCGTTTTCAATTCAATTCAATTCATTTCGAAATCGTTTTCAATTCAATTCATTTCGAAATCGTTTAAAATCGATATAAATATCGTTCACGTCAAAAATGGCGTTAATCTAATCAACACGGCTTCATAAATTTCTATTTTCAAAATAGTTGTTATTATCAAAATATTTCGTTCAACACATGACCAATCTTAATAGATGAGTACTGTCAACACATGAACCTTTATTTTATATTGATAAAGATGTAAATTTTATTACTAAAATATTTCGTTCAACACATGACCAATCTCAATAGATGAGTACTGTCAACACATGAACCTTTATTTTATAATATTCTTTATTTTTCAAATTGGAATGAGGCCCCATCAATTACCATATAAAGTTAATTATATGGATTTCCATACAACACATGTATATAATAGCATAAAAAAAGTAATCAACCATCAACCAAAGTGCACTACACTGTATAAGCATCAAATATAGATATTCAACGCTTATAACAGCCTGTCAATCAATCGATCGACATATTTAATCAATCAGGATGAGTGAACTTCAAATTTCATCCCAACACCCGTGTGGGGTTTCAAACAATCAAACAAATATTTTATTCGTGCAGTTGGGCGATGTGTAAAATTTATCGACCCAATCAACGTCATTCAAATAGGTGTACATAAACAAACCGTCTGGTTTGTAAATGAATATTTATTTATTCACATTCACGTTAAAAATTATATTTTTAACGATAACACCTTTTATTTTAACATATGAATTTCTATTCAGTTCATTCTTTAAATAAAATGCTATTTTTATTTTTCTAACTTATTTTAGAAAATTTCGGCGGCATAACGGCACGATACTAGAAACGGGACAAGGCCTAGCCTTATCCCCGGTCTAGTGAAGGCCCACGCCATTCACACATCAATCAAATCAATTCGTTATGCAAACCACAAAATTTGGAGTAAGAGTCTAACCTAGCCTTACTCCTTCGCCTTATAACGGCGCACGTCTAATCCTAACCAATTTATCGATTCGATTTTTCACACCACAAACCACATTCAAACCAATATCGCAATCAATCACCAAACAGTCAAACAAACAAGTCCATGGTCTGTGGACGATTGTGTCGGGTGCTACTAAGCACCGTCTGCATCCTAGTATATATATAACTAGAAAAAAATTAAATTGAAAGGTGAGAAGTTCTCACATATAGCTATCCTAGCTCCACGGCACTTCATTGATAGAAATCTTCATCGCTATCGCATCTTCGTCATCTTCGTTGCCCGTAGCCACTACATATGTAAAAATCGAATTTTAATTTCAAAGTTCAATATATAAAAATCGAATTTTTATTTCAAAGTTCAATATATAAAAATTGAATTTTTATTTCAAAGTTCAATATATAAAAATCGAATTTTTATTTCAAAGTTCAATATATAAAAATCGAATTTTTATTTCAAAGTTCAATATATAAAAATCGAATTTTTATTTCAAAGTTCAATATATAAAAATCGAATTTTTATTTCAAAATTCAATATATAAAAATCGAATTTTTATTTCAAAGTTCAATATATAAAAATCAAATTTTTATTTCGAAGTTCAATAGATAAAAATTCTATTTTTCTATCGATGTTCAACATATAAAAATTCTATTTTTCTATCGAAGTTCGACATATAAAAATTCTATTTTTCTATCGAAGTTCGACATATAAAAATTCTATTTTTCTATCCTTGAAAAATCCTATCATTTCGTTTATAAAAATCAAAGCTTTTTTTTAAAATCAATTCAGTTTTAACTTTGTAAATAAATCAGTTTTAAAGAAAATAAAAAAAACAGTTTTAAAGAAAATAAAATAAAAAAACAAGATCAGGGAACTTACAGGGAGGGGGGGCTCGTCGGCGGCTCGGAGGGGTGGCGGTTCGATGTGGGTTCGGCGGTTTCCTGGGGTTCGAAGGTGGGTGGGTGCGGATGTGGTCGTGGGAGGAGGAGGGGAAGGAGAAGGCGGAGGATCGGAGGGGGGGGGGGGGGCTGGAGGTGCGTCGGCATCGGGGGTTTTGGGTTCGTCGGGCTTCAGGGGAGGGGGGCTCGAACGTCGTACCAAGGCGGAGGGGGCATCGCCTTCTCAGGCGGAGGTGGGGAGATGGCACCGCCATCGCACGGCGGCGGAGGATCATCGGGGAGGGGCGGCGGCTCCTCCCCTGTCACTCTCCCTTTCTTCTTCTTTTTTTTTTTTTTTTATAAATCGATTTTGAAAATAAAAGGGGGGGGGGGGGGGGGGCAGAAGGTTTTTAAGGGAGGAAGCTATTTTTTTTTTCTTTTTAATTAATTAATTTTATCCTAAAGAGTTGACTTTCACATACGACCTCGAAACGAGGCCCACCGCCTGTCGTCCATAGCGTTTAACCCCCATTCCGAACACAATGGGATATGTATCGTCAGCTGATTCGGCTGTTTCGATCAGTCTCCTTTGAATTTACATTTAAATCACTACATTGAATTTTAAACGTACATTTCAAATTACCGGGGCTACATACGAACATGAAAAATTCCAGAAAAATATTTTCTAGCTTCGTATTGACGATACGGTCCTAACAAAACTAGTTTCGTCGAATTCTGAGGCCGTTGGAAAAATGGTCAATTTCCAGTCGATTAAAATCAACTGAAACTGGTCAAACGCGTTTTCTTTTGCCACGCTCACATATTGATTCGAAAAATTATGAAATTTGGGATCTAGAAATAACTTTACATCACGGACCCAACAAAACTGGTTTCGTCGAAATCCGAGGTCATTTGCAAAATGGCTATTTTTAAGGGCCTGAATTCCATAGCGACTATTCAGAATTTTCAACTGGACATATCTTTTGATTCCTGATATGAAATTTCGATTTTTCGGATTCGTTGGAAAGATATTCACTATTAGATTCCATTATTTTTGGTTTCACTAAAATCCGGATTGTTTTGCACCCGGTACATTCAATTGAAGTTTGAAATCGAATTATCGAACTACCGCGCCATTTTCTATTCCTTTTATAAATATATATAATTATTATATATTCTAACGACGACGTATATAATATAAACGTTCGAATTATATTCAAAACAAATTTCTCGTCGATATTATTTAAAATAATTCATTTTAAATAATCAAAATTCGCTAAAATTGCCAAAATAAAAATTTTAAACTGGCCCAGATTTTCCGGGTTGTTACAATCTCCCCCACTTAAAACTTTTCGTCCCCGAAAAGGAACAAAGTCGAAAGTGGTTTGATTATTCAACTCTACGTTCGATCTGACTTCCATTCTCCAACTTTTCAGTTTCTGAGAATTTTCAAAATCTCAAAAATTTGGCTAACACCCTAAATTTTTGAAAAATTTCGCCATAACCTCCCCTGCACCGGGAGCATCGGGGAATTTCAAATAGCTTCCCCGGTCCTTCAGATCTCAAAAAGAAAAAGAAAAAGCCAAGCGGCTAGCCAATAGGCTCACAAAATCATCATCACCCAAACAAAACAGGAAATTATGTAGTAAACATGTACCTATTTGTCGGGCAAACAAATTTTATTCTCTGCTCTAGCCTCCTTGCTATGACCTGTTCAAAGATATATATGCATATGCAAGCAAATGCGACCAAATTTCAATACAAGTCAATATTTGATTCAGTTAGGCATAATGGTTCAAAATTATCAAACAATTAAACAAACAACACAAACATCAATCAATTAGTGGATTAACGTTTCAAATTCATAATTTTGATACATATACAAAAATCATGTTTTTGATGCCAATTCACAACAATGTGTTCTAACTATATTAGTTTTGGTTCTCACACCAGTCTAATGGAAATATATAGATATCACACCTTCGTCACACGAATATAAATTCTGACGATGAGTACTCAACCATCAGAATCATCTTCGGGCCACTAGAGTATGATTCTATATCTATCCAATATATTAAAACTTCGAATACACGCGGATCAGACGTATACGCAAAATCTTTATATATTGGACTGTCCAACTCAATATAAATAGATAATCAGATACGAATAATTGATTTAAATTTTCAAAACAAAATTTGTTTTCATTTTCAAAAATATACTCTTCACACTCGTTCTAGGATACTACTGATCCTATCTCTAACGAGTCATTCCATTGGATATTGCTAATCCAATATCTGATGAATTCTTTCGTATGGTTCTAATGTGTCTTGTTCTCTGAGCTTTGTAAACCAAAGCTCTGATACCAACTGTGAAGACCCGCAACTTCCCCGTAAAGGAAAGCGACGGATAGTTCGAGAACAAGCCACAACAGAACGCATACAGAAGAACATTTCATCGTATATTACAACAATGCATCAGATTACAAGAATATACAGAGTATAAATGAATATTACACAGAAATATCAGAGATTTAAATTACATTTAAATACATCGCAGCGGAAAATAATACAATACACAGCTAGAATGAGATATACAGATACAAAGCTTTCCGGATATCGTTCCAGCTGTAAACCAGGATCCTGTGAATATAAATCTGCAAAACCAAAACTACTAGCTGCCCGTGTCAAAAATAAGGGCACCCAGAGTTTAGGTTAAAACAATAAACTCCAGGTCAGTCATGGGACTGGTGTGAGAACTAAAACAGTTAATCTTTATATTTAAAGCTAGGTAAATCAAGGGACCACGCCGTATAACACGGAACGGGTTTCCTCCCAAGAATACCAGTGCATAAAACAACAGCGCAATGCTAAATAAAGGAGGATGAAGCTGTTATAAGACCCAGGTCCCATCACACAATGCAACGCAGTCGAGGATAGGGTTTTCCCTTATAACAGCCAAAGAATGCTTGATACGTTTTAAAACAAATCATTTGATACTATTATAAGTGCATAGTGTATAAAACACTTCGAATCATAAGTATCAATCATAGGCGGCATGAACGGCCCATAACACTATGTCGCCATATATAAGTTTACAATCAAAACCGCAAATGTCACGCATTTGGAAATTGGATTTCCATCTATGAACCGAGGCAAAAGATAGTCCTCAACCGATTCGAGACGCTCTAGTCCGTGTCTCAGGCAAGCGCGCAGGCAAGCCTTGGAGCGACAGGGCCGGTCCACACGGAGTGGATTATTATGCCTGAACACTACGTCTCCCCACCCTATGGGGTGTCAGTCTGGTCCGTCAGCCGACCAGAAGCATCGGCCGAAACCGATATAACCGAGGCGCCTCGCAACAGCAACAACCACATAAGTCAAACTCGTCAGGGCGTGTAAAACCACTGACGCCACTTCTAACTAGAAAGAAACGCAAGTCCTCCCTGAGGTCCGTCTCCCGTTTTTGGTTCATACCGGGTGTGAAACTCGCGAATCAACGTTACACAAAGCTACGCCACTAAGGCCGTGCTTCGATCATCACCACAAGACTTTGCTTTTCAACAGAAGCCTCGATCATTTGCATCTTAGCATGCCACACAGGCAAACCATCCTATGCAACCGATATCAGTCACACAGAATGAAATCCAATGTCAGACACACAGTCCATTTACAAGTCCGTTCTGGGTCTGAACGAAACCGGAGGCACCTAGTACCCCGCATATCCATCGATCTCCAAGTACGTCTGGACGATCACTAACTGTTTCCATCTTCTTGGGTGTACAGCCCAATCAAGATCATCAGTTATCACCCAAACGACGTGAAGACCTCCGGTCTTCGACCATCGTCTTCATCTTCGACTTATCGTCGTATCAGTTATTCAGAATGGGGTAAACCCGGTCTTCCTGAATAACTCGCGTATATTTTATAAAAGTGTTACACAAACACAACATACGCCTCATTCCAATTCATTAGTCACTAACCGTAAATTAATCAAGAGAATAATTCCCCAAATGTTAACCCCGAAGGCCGAAACCAACATCAGATCAATATTCAGAAAACCATTCTGCTTGGCTGACCGACAGTTAGTTTCTAAATTTCACATTCATAGGAAAAGGTTCCCATTAATTTTATCAAAGATAAATCCTTGAATTTATTCTTTAATCTATTTTTGAATATCAATTCAAACTAGTCGGGATTAGCGAACCTTACCGAAGTAATCATTTGTTTTAATTTCCCAATCCCAACCTATTCATCCCATGAAGTAAAACTGGTAATACTTCATATCTAACACCACAGTGTTATCGGTAAATTCAATTACCATTTCACGTTCAAATCTAATTAAAGATTTAACTATCGCCTGGAGCAAAACTGGTGATACTCCATTTTCGATCATTTCAATCTAATTAAAGATTCATTAAAACTCCACTTAGTTTTAATCGTTAACTGGGTTAAAGAATCCGTGTCATTTAAAAACACGGTTCACGATAAACCCAAAGTCACATTCATTAATTATCGGGTTAAAGAATAAGTGTTATTTAAAACACTGTTCGCGATAAACCCAAAAATCAATATCAATTCAATTCCAATTAAATATCATTTAATTGGTACACTTCATTAAATCTAAATAAAAAGATTTAATCTTTTCTCAACTGGGTTCAAGAATAGTGTTAGTGAAGACACCATTCACGACAAACCCAAATCACATTCCATTAATTATCGGGTTAAAGAACAAGTGTTATTTAAAACACTGTTCACGATAAACCCAAAAATCAATATCAATTCAATTCCAATTAAATATTATTTAATTGGTACACTTCATTAAATCTAAATAAAAAGATTTAATCTTTTCTCAACTGGGTTCAAGAACAGTGTTAGTGAAGACACCATTCACGACAAACCCAAATCACATTCGATATTCAATACAAGGCTCTGAATAGAAAATATATCGGCTTATATTCAATATCGAATTCTACGACTCACAAATGTCGTATTGGAAATAACGATATCAATATATATATCTTTCAAATTTCCATAACAACACCTGTATAATCACGAATTCCAACATCGAAATATTCCGAAGATAATTTCGATTCAAATCCACTCCAATGCAATCATTGGAAATTCTGGTTATTTTTAAAACCCCTTTCGAATTCAATTTATTTATTTAAAAATAAATAGAATTATAATTCTAGTTCAAAACTAGTTCATTTCGATAAAAATCTATTTTTATCTTTTCAAATATGGAGTTTTTCATCCCAATTCTTTCTAAATCATTTCTTATGATTTTACACAAATTATTACTATTTTTAATAATTTTATCAAGGCCCGTACAGTCGATTTCCATCAATGGCCATCGAACTGCACTTACAGCGACCTTTTTCAAATTTGATTTGGACATATCTCCAAATCCAACCGTTAGATTTCAAATTTCTAACATTCATTAGAAAGCTCTTTTCGATACGAACCCAACGGTTCCGGTTTTAGGAGAATCCGACGGTCGGATCTCCCGCAATGTCCGTTTGAAATAAATGGTCGAAATTCACGAACTGCCGCGGCGCGGCGCGTTCTATTCAGGCCATTATATTATATATATATAATATATATATTATATATATCGTCGATTTCTATTTAAAACGAATTATATAAATAGTTTTGAATTCGTTTCAAAAACATTTTCAACTTCCATTTCAATTCAAATCAAAATTGAATTCTTCTTTATAAATTCGTTTTAAAATTCATTTCTATTCAATTCAAATTTCAATTTAATTTGAATTCATTTCAATTCAATTTGAATTCGTTTTCAATTCAATTCAATTCGAAATCGTTTTCAATTCAATTCATTTCGAAATCGTTTTCAATTCAATTCATTTCGAAATCGTTTTCAATTCAATTCATTTCGAAATCGTTTTCAATTCAATTCATTTCGAAATCGTTTTCAATTCAATTCAATTCATTTCGAAATCGTTTTCAATTCAATTCATTTCGAAATCGTTTAAAATCGATATAAATATCGTTCACGTCAAAAATGGCGTTAATCTAATCAACACGGCTTCATAAATTTCTATTTTCAAAATAGTTGTTATTATCAAAATATTTCGTTCAACACATGACCAATCTTAATAGATGAGTACTGTCAACACATGAACCTTTATTTTATATTGATAAAGATGTAAATTTTATTACTAAAATATTTCGTTCAACACATGACCAATCTCAATAGATGAGTACTGTCAACACATGAACCTTTATTTTATAATATTCTTTATTTTTCAAATTGGAATGAGGCCCCATCAATTACCATATAAAGTTAATTATATGGATTTCCATACAACACATGTATATAATAGCATAAAAAAAGTAATCAACCATCAACCAAAGTGCACTACACTGTATAAGCATCAAATATAGATATTCAACGCTTATAACAACCTGTCAATCAATCGATCGACATATTTAATCAATCAGGATGAGTGAACTTCAAATTTCATCCCAACACCCGTGTGGGGTTTCAAACAATCAAACAAATATTTTATTCGTGCAGTTGGGCGATGTGTAAAATTTATCGACCCAATCAACGTCATTCAAATAGGTGTACATAAACAAACCGTCTGGTTTGTAAATGAATATTTATTTATTCACATTCACGTTAAAAATTATATTTTTAACGATAACACCTTTTATTTTAACATATGAATTTCTATTCAGTTCATTCTTTAAATAAAATGCTATTTTTATTTTTCTAACTTATTTTAGAAAATTTCGGCGGCATAACGGCACGATACTAGAAACGGGACAAGGCCTAGCCTTATCCCCGGTCTAGTGAAGGCCCACGCCATTCACACATCAATCAAATCAATTCGTTATGCAAACCACAAAATTTGGAGTAAGAGTCTAACCTAGCCTTACTCCTTCGCCTTATAACGGCGCACGTCTAATCCTAACCAATTTATCGATTCGATTTTTCACACCACAAACCACATTCAAACCAATATCGCAATCAATCACCAAACAGTCAAACAAACAAGTCCATGGTCTGTGGACGATTGTGTCGGGTGCTACTAAGCACCGTCTGCATCCTAGTATATATATAACTAGAAAAAAATTAAATTGAAAGGTGAGAAGTTCTCACATATAGCTATCCTAGCTCCACGGCACTTCATTGATAGAAATCTTCATCGCTATCGCATCTTCGTCATCTTCGTTGCCCGTAGCCACTACATATGTAAAAATCGAATTTTAATTTCAAAGTTCAATATATAAAAATCGAATTTTTATTTCAAAGTTCAATATATAAAAATCGAATTTTTATTTCAAAGTTCAATATATAAAAATCGAATTTTTATTTCAAAGTTCAATATATAAAAATCGAATTTTTATTTCAAAGTTCAATATATAAAAATCGAATTTTTATTTCAAAGTTCAATATATAAAAATCGAATTTTTATTTCAAAGTTCAATATATAAAAATCGAATTTTTATTTCAAAGTTCAATATATAAAAATCAAAATTTTATTTCGAAGTTCAATAGATAAAAATTCTATTTTTCTATCGATGTTCAACATATAAAAATTCTATTTTTCTATCGAAGTTCGACATATAAAAATTCTATTTTTCTATCGAAGTTCGACATATAAAAATTCTATTTTTCTATCCTTGAAAAATCCTATCATTTCGTTTATAAAAATCAAAGCTTTTTTTTAAAATCAATTCAGTTTTAACTTTGTAAATAAATTAGTTTTAAAGAAAATAAAAAAAAACAGTTTTAAAGAAAATAAAATAAAAAAACAAGATCAGGGAACTTACAGGGAGGGGGGGCTCGTCGGCGGCTCGGAGGGGTGGCGGTTCGATGTGGGTTCGGCGGTTTCCTGGGGTTCGAAGGTGGGTGGGTGCGGATGTGGTCGTGGGAGGAGGAGGGGAAGGAGAAGGCGGAGGATCGGAGGGGGGGGGCTGGAGGTGCGTCGGCATCGGGGGTTTTGGGTTCGTCGGGCTTCAGGGGAGGGGGGCTCGAACGTCGTACCAAGGCGGAGGGGGCATCGCCTTCTCAGGCGGAGGTGGGGAGATGGCACCGCCATCGCACGGCGGCGGAGGATCATCGGGGAGGGGCGGCGGCTCCTCCCCTGTCGCTCTCCCTTTCTTCTTCTTTTTTTTTTTTTTTTATAAATCGATTTTGAAAATAAAAGGGGGGGGGGGGCCAGAAGGTTTTTAAGGGAGGAAGCTATTATTTTTTTTCTTTTTAATTAATTAATTTTATCCTAAAGAGTTGACTTTCACATACGACCTCGAAACGAGGCCCACCGCCTGTCGTCCATAGCGTTTAACCCCCATTCCGAACACAATGGGATATGTATCGTCAGCTGATTCGGCTGTTTCGATCAGTCTCCTTTGAATTTACATTTAAATCACTACATTAAATTTTAAACGTACATTTCAAATTACCGGGGCTACATACGAACATGAAAAATTCCAGAAAAATATTTTCTAGCTTCGTATTGACGATACGGTCCTAACAAAACTAGTTTCGTCGAATTCTGAGGCCGTTGGAAAAATGGTCAATTTCCAGTCGATTAAAATCAACTGAAACTGGTCAAACGCGTTTTCTTTTGCCACGCTCACATATTGATTCGAAAAATTATGAAATTTGGGATCTAGCAATAACTTTACATCACGGACCCAACAAAACTGGTTTCGTCGAAATCCGAGGTCATTTGCAAAATGGCTATTTTTAAGGGCCTGAATTCCATAGCGACTATTCAGAATTTTCAACTGGACATATCTTTTGATTCCTGATATGAAATTTCGATTTTTCGGATTCGTTGGAAAGATATTCACTATTAGATTCCATTATTTTTGGTTTCACTAAAATCCGGATTGTTTTGCACCCGGTACATTCAATTGAAGTTTGAAATCGAATTATCGAACTACCGCGCCATTTTCTATTCCTTTTATAAATATATATAATTATTATATATTCTAACGACGACGTATATAATATAAACGTTCGAATTATATTCAAAACAAATTTCTCGTCGATATTATTTAAAATAATTCATTTTAAATAATCAAAATTCGCTAAAATTGCCAAAATAAAAATTTTAAACTGGCCCAGATTTTCCGGGTTGTTACAATAACACAAGGAACATCATAACGATAACAGTGAGAGATAACTTCTTGCACCAAAACTGCTCCATCTAAAATGTTTCTACCCTTAATGAAAGCCGTCTGAGATTTGCCAACTAAGTTATCCAACTTCAATTTAAACCTATTAGCAAGGACCTTTGTGATTTCATGTTATAAATTGTAAGTTACATCCAATTCAAAATTTAAAATAGACGCTATGGAATTTATTAATATTTTAATATTATATAGCCCTTAAAATAGCCATTATGCAACGGACCTCCATTTTCGATGAAACAAATTTTATTAGATTCGGAACGTCAAATTATTATCAGGTTTAAAATTTCAACTCAATTGGAATTCGTCTGTAAGTATGGTAAATATAAACATGTGTTGAATTTCAGTTATAATTCAATAAGCTAGAAATAAGGCCATTTTTCAAACAGTCGTTAAATTCGATGAAACCGATTCATTAGAACCGTATTTGCGAAACATAGCAAGATTTTAAATTTTATGAAATTTAGAATCAGTATGTGGTCGTGGTAAATTACAACGTACGTTCAAATTCAATATTTAATGTTATATTGGCGTATACTTAAATTTTGACAAAAAATGATCGAAATAACCGAATTAGCATCTGAAGCATATCCCATTGTGCCCGGAATGAGGGTATTTGGTTAGGAATGATAGTCCTTGAGGTTCGTTTGTAGTTCAGAGCGTTAAACAAGTAATGTTAGAATCATATAATGTTAAATATATAAACTAAAAATTTGCCTAACCATAATCTACTTCTACAGCCGCCGCCATATACTCAAACCAATGGCTGAATCCATTTGAACTTCTTCTTCCAAAAACACGTAATCCACTCAATAATTCAATGAACTCCTAACATAAAAAATGTTAAGCATCTCGAGCTCTACACATTTAACGGTAGTGATCGAATATGGGGCCATGGATTGGGAGATTTTTGGCCATGAAAGGCGCATGTTTGGGCTTGGTTTCTGGCCATTGTAGGGCTTCGTGTTGTGCACCACCGCAGGTGAAGGTGGACAGGAGTGGAGGCTTTCGTGTGGCATTGATGGATCGGAGTTCAGTCCCCTGGTGAGGCGTGCGAAATGGAGGAATGGTGCCGCGTTTTTTTCGATCGGTTCCAAGCAATTAATGAACGGGCAATAAGGATTAATAAACCTTAATGACGGGATTAGCATAATAATCTCATTTAATTATTTTTAATTAATTATTAATTAAGGTGTTAAAGGGTCATAACTTGTTCAAACAGAAACAGAATCGAACGATTCAAGATGCGTTGGACTCGCATCATCGAGCACTATGCTATGGAACATGCCTAAATAGATTCAGAAGAAGTTGGAAATTTTGATTAAATTAAATGCATCATTTAATTTAATTAAAACAATTGTCTAATAGCAATTTCAAAACCAATCAATGTGAGAACTCTCTCACTCTGCTGAATTTTTAAAGTTATAATAATTTCGTTTGATTATGTTTATTAAATGTTTAACACTGATTACAAAATTTTATGTTATGTTAAACATCGAATAGTGTGATAAAAATGTGATTTTTATATCATATTTGTGAAATCCCTTGAGTGACATTTGTATTACACATAGTTTTGATTGAAAATTGGTTGGACCTTAAATGGTTGTTGGTTGTGCAATTTATGAATGATTATTTATCGATTGTATATAAATATGCAACAAATCACTACACGGGTCTTGAGATGGCATACGCCTACATATCTCTCATGTGTGTATGTAAGCTACATGGATTTTGATGTAAACCCCACATGGGTATTGGGATGATATTTTTACATATCTCCCAAGTGTGTATATAAGCCAATTAATTGCGTAGCAAACCCCACACGGGTCTTGGGATAAAAGTAATTCACACGTCTCCCTTGTGTGTGTATGCTACATGGATTTTGATGTGGACCCCATAAAGTTATTGGGATGATATTTTTACATATCTCCCAAGTGTGTAGATAAGTCACAGTTGTTTGTGATGATATTGTAAACCTCACGCGGGTATTGGGTTAATGATAAACATTGATCTTAATCTCAAGTGTGTAGACTGTCAATCTATAGAATTGATGGAACGGTATAAGCGTTATTTAATACTTATATGGTATAGTGCACTTTGTGTGTGAATTGGATGTGGTGTGCTGGATATAATTTGGATGTTAAATAGTTATTCGCAACTATTATTGAATACATATGATGTATGAAACCCATATAAATTTAATTATCTGGTGTTTGGTTGAGTTCCATTCCAATTCAGAATAAAAATGAATGTTTTAATAATATAATATTCAATGAAAAATCAAAATTTGATTTTGCAGTCTGATTTTGGATGGACGAGTAGATATATCGATAAATTATTATGGTAGCGAATGATTTTGAATTAATTTTCATATACTTATGGCATGTTGAAGTTTTGATTTTAAAACGAATAATAACTTTTTAAAGTGAATTTCAGACAGGCTATTTAGAAAATGTTTTGAAAGAAATTTCTTTTCAAAAGTTTCTTATTTATTTTACAACGACTGTCTAGAAAATTTAAACCAAAATTAATGAGTTTCAAAGAAAGTATTATTTTAATCATTTGAATAATCTTAAGATAGCTCAATATTGAGATAATTGTTTTTGAAGTAAAATGGTTGAAAAAAAATCAAATGGCAGTTGTAATAATTTATAAATTATTTTGGAAAACGACTCAATTTTAGTTTAATCGATTCGGGCTTGAATAGAACGTGTCATGCAACGACAGTTCGTGAACATCAACCTGTAACTTCAAATCGACGTAACGGGAGATTCGACCGTCGGATTCTCCTAAAACAGGAACGATTGGGTTCATATCGAAAAGATCTTTCAAATGATAATAAGAGATTTGAAATCCATTGGCTAGATTTCGAGTTAAGTTCAATTCAAATTTCAATAAAAACAGCGCCAAAACCAATAACTGTCTGTAATTGAAGATATTTAATATGGACTATTTTTAAAATTATTAAAATAGAGAAAAAATATGTTAAATCATAATAAATGATTTGGGAAGATCTGGATGGAATGTTCCGAGTTTGTAAAAATAAAAGATATTTTTACTGAATGAGCTAGTTAACAACTAGAGTAAGCTATTAAGAGGAAATGATTCCTAAGAGTACAGTCTAGTATCACATGTGAGATCTAACTGGAAATTATTCCATTAGGTCAAGGGGGGGGGGGGAGAGGGGGAGGGGGGGGGGGGGGGAGGGAACCGAAAGGGCATCGATTGTCGACCAATATTAGACTATGTTTCTTATAGGTAAACAATTCAGTGATTTTCAAATAACTTGTTAAATTGAAATTGTTCTAATATAACCAGAGTTTCCAATGTAAAAATTGGATGAGATTTGAATGGTTTTGATATAAACGGATTTTTTCCATTATATGAATTGAATTGGAGTTGAATGAAAATTATCTCATATATTTCAGTATTGGATTTTGTGATTATATGGATATCGTTGAGGAATTTGGAAGATATGTATATCGTTATTCCCAATACGCTATCTGTTGATTTCAGAATTTTGATATTGAATATAAATCGATATGATTTCTATTCAAGGCCTTGTATTTAATATCAGATTGGAGTTTAGGTTTGTAGTGAATTGAATCTTTAACACTATTGTTCTTAAACCTTGATGGAAATGAAATAAATATTTTGATTAAGATTTAGTGAAATTTTCCAATTTAATAAATTAAATTAGAATTGAATGGAATTCGATTTAGTGATGATCGAGATGAACCTCTGTGGAGGAAGACCAGTATTATTTAAGGAAATAAAAAGGCTTTGCTGTTATTCCATTTATAGTACTAGTCTGACATGGAAATTTATATCGATTATCTGCTGTTATGATTTCCGTGAAAGTTCCATTTTGAATGGAAGTTGATTTTGAGTTTATCGTGAACTACGTTTTAAATGACATTTGTTCTTTGACCCAGTTAAATGCAGGATTGATTTCCTAAAGTTGAATAATAATTAAACAATATTTTTTGGAGATTAAAACTAAGTGGAGTTTTAATAAATCTTTATTTAGATTTGGAATGTGAGAAGCTTATTAAATTTACTTAACACGATGCACGTTAAATATGGAGTACCATTAGTTTTACTCCTGGCAATAATTGAATCTTTAATTAGATTTGGAACGCTAAGAGTAATTAAATTTACCCATAACACGATGGGTGTTGGATATGGAGTACTACCATTTCTGCTCCATGGGATGAATTGGTTGGGATTGGGATAACGTTATAAATGATTACTTCGTTTAAGTTCATTAATCCCGATAAGACTAATAAACCTTAATTTGGTTGAAGTTTGTGAAATGATATTATAAAATCTTTTGCAATGGTTTCCAAGAAAAGATTTAAAGAATAAGTTTAAACGAAGTAAATCTTTGATAAGATTTAAGGGAATAATTCGCAGTATAAGAATTTTCGAATAAAAGAATATTCTGGATTAGAATGAGGCGTATGATGTGTTTATGTATCACTTGATTATAAGATGCACGAGTTATTCGAAAAGACCGAGTTTGACGCATTCTGGATAACTGTTACGACAATTAAAAATCGGGGATTTGAAGACGGTGGTCGAAGACCGGGATCTTCACATTGTTTGGATTGTCTTGATTGGGATGTACACCCAAGACAAGGTAATAAGTGGTGGTCGTCCAGACGTACTTGGAGATCGACTGGATATGCGAGGGTCTCTCCCCTGTATTGGACATATAGGATGAGGAATACTGTGCCTCCGGTTTCATTCTAACCCAGAACGAACTTGCAAATGGATTGTATGTATGAAATTGGATTTTATGTTGTATTAAGTGATCTTTGCTTAATGTATATCTGTTTGGTGGGGGATAATTTATTCTCTTAGCTTAACGCCCTTCTCTGAGATGTATGAGCTTAGGGGTTGTATATTGGTGGAAATCAATGGTATGGTATGAATTGACCATATGACATGTTGAGATGCACGGATCAAAGCTTTTGTTGAAAAGCAGAGCTTTGTGGATGATGATCGAAGCATAACTTATAAAGATTAAGCTTTGCGTATGGCGTTAATTCGCGAGCTTTAAAACCCATATGAGTCAAAAAGGGATGAAGGACAACAGAGAGGACATGCTTTTCTTTCTAGCTTGAAGTGGCATCATGGTATGGAGTCCGGGCATTTTACTTATGTGGATGTTGGAAAGCGAGGCGCCTCGGATATGGCTGCACAAGGCCAAGATGGTCGATGTACTAACCAAGAGGTCCGATAGGACCAAGAAACTTATGATCGAGGCATAACTAATCAGCGATGTACGGATGACTGGCCCTGCCGCTCCAAGGGTCACATGCTTGTAGTCATGGACATCTTGCTAGAGATGGTCTGAATTCATCAAGGAGAGATCCCTTGCCTTGGCTCATGATGGAAATCCAAATTCCAATACGAGATTTTACGATTTTAGTTGTGTACCTATGGCGACATGGTAGGATGGGGTACTATTCCATCTAAGATTGATACATTTATTTTTGAAATTGTTTTCTGCACTAATGATAATATAATTGAAATTTCATGTATCAATCATGTTTGGCTATTATAAGGTAAAGCTCTTTTCTCCGGCTTGCACTTGCATTATGTGATAGGATTTGAGTCTTATAATAGCTTCAGTTTTCTTTTTAGCATTGCGTTGTTTATTTTATGCACTGGTATTCATGGGGAGTAAACCCATTCCGTGTTATATGGCATGGTTCCGTGATTTACCCAACTTTAAACTAAAGTTAATAACTGTTTTAGTTCTCACACCAATCCCATGACTGGCTCAAAGTTTACTGTTTTCCACCTAAACTCTTAGTGCCTATATTTTCCACACAGGCAGCTAGTAGTTTTGGTTTGGCAGATATTTGTTCAACAGGATCTTTGATTACGAAGGGAGCTGTACTCTGGTTTATTTTGTAGTCTTCCGCTGATTATATTTATGTATTTAAAATTTGGTTGTATTGTAACTTATTATCTCTTATATTTTTCCGCTGTGCATTATTATTTGTACTCTAATATCTTCTACTTTGATGTATATTGTTGTAATAGCAGTAAAATGTTCTCTTGTTCTGTGTTCTGATGCGTTGTGTTCTCATAACAATCCGCGCTTTCATGTCTTTTGGATCGGACCTGTGTGGTTTATGGTCGGTTCGAAGGTCGGGGAAATTTGGGTCGTTACATTATCAGTATCATGTACTTAGTTGGAAACCATTACAATGTATGAGAACTTAGTTTTGACTTGAAATTGGATTTGTGATTCCTTGAAAAGAAAGGTTGGCACTTTTCTTGATTTTATTTTATTAAAAAAAATTCCAAATTTTAAATTGTTTAAAGATTTCAAATTTAGATTTCAAAAACATAATACTTGTTATACTATCTTGCTATGAGTTAGTTTTATTGTACCCTGATCATGCTCATGCTCATTATTTGCAGGTAACAGATTTATACTCTCCGTACTTGAATGGTTGAATTTCGATTTTATCGAAATTTAGGCTCAGAAAAGTACGAGGTGTTCAAGAATAACCATGATACACATATTTGAATTATTCATCTTTTTTATTCACCACTGGACGATGAATCTGAATCGTTTAGTGTGGCAGCGTACACACTTTTCCTTTTTGGATGAATCGTTGTTTAGAGGATATTTCTATCTATCTGGATATGGCCAATCTCGTTTCAAGTGGCCTGATTCATCACAATTGAAAATATGATGTTTTTTGTAATCTCACCATTTTTTATGGAATTCTTGTGCTCATTTGTCCTGAGGTTGTCCATCTTTCTATATTTTGGAAAGTTTCTAAAATTTCTTGTCATCAGCACTATCTCTTCAACGCCATCACTTTTCAACATGAATCTTCGGTTATTGCATTGAATGTTACCGAATTCTTTTCCAATGACTTATTTTCTCTCCTTCCTTGCATATGTCTTCACATGACATTAGATTTCCAATTAACTCTTCAATTTTCAAAGTACCGATATCATAGCTTCTTCAATTTCCAGAGCCTTTTGATCCCATTACGAAGTTAATGAATTCAGGAATTTTCTGGCTTGGCCTTCCTTAGAGAAGATCTTTCCCAAGGCAATTAGTGAATGCACAATATCCTCAAACTTGCAGTACATACCAGAGATAGGTTCATTCAGATTCATTTTGAATAATTGAAATTAATAAGTTAACATAGATATCTTGGTCTGTTTAACTTTTCTTGTTCTTTCATGAGTAACTTGCAAATTATTCCACATTTCATATGCAAACTTACAAACAAAAGCCCTATTTAATTCATTTCTATCAAGAGAACAAAATAAAATATTCATGGATTTTGAATCATTTTGTCTAATAGCACTTTCCTGATTGATCCATTGTGAAAAATTAGTTGTGGGTTCAACGTACTCAGTTTGTGTGATGTTTCGAGTGTCAAATCGTATTGAATGTAAACATATTTCATTATATATTCCCAATATATATAATTACTTCCATTAAACAAAGGTAGGCTAGTAGTGGACTGACCTCTGCAAATGAACTAGAACTACTAGTACTGACATTACCACTGTTGTTAGCCATTTAAAAACTTTTTCAAAAATCAGATTTTGAAAACTTTGAAAATTTAAGCTCTGCTACCAATTGATGAGAATGCAGAATATGGATCTTAAGGCTAACTTAACACTAGGGGGGAGTGAATAATGTTTAATGGATTTTATGACCTTTTTGAAATCATTTTGAACATATCAGAATCAAATGCAAATCATAAATATAAATCAGTCACATAATCAAACATGGAAGCAAATAAGTAAAAGCAGTAAAGGAAATAACACATGAGAATTTTATACTGGTTTGGAGTTACCCTACATCTATTCCCATACAACTGTGTGTAGATTTCTTTTCAAAATAGATGTCGATATTACAATCCTCGATTTCAGGGCCACAAGGCACACCCCTTCTGTTTCTAGAGTACAGTGAGACTCAATTGATTTACCAAGATACAGTCAAACCCAACTAATTTTACCGAGTTGCAATCACGCGAATTGCTTTATCAGCTATAGTCACATTGTTTCAAGTTTCTTTTGATGGATAGAGAGACTCGATATACTCTGTAGATTACAAATGATCAAATAACTCTAAATACCACTAAGATCTTAGAGAGAGGGGGCAGAGAATTAAATTAAATATATTCTGGTTTGATTCTCTTTGAATTTCAACAGAATTTGGTTAAGTATCCTTGAAATTTAGAAAGGAAATGGAGTGTAGGAATGAAAAAGATAATGAAAAATAATTAAAAAAAAATCATTTCTAGTTGGGAATTTATAGGGAAACAACATCCATGTCCATTCACAAAGAGATTTAAGCGAATAGACACTTCTTTTAAAATTTGAAATTTTGAATAAAATGGCTCCTATGTCGATATGGCTCATCCTCCAATGTCGATATCCCTATATTATTTTTGAATTTTGAGAAACAATAGAAATGATGTATGAATAGATTAAGGTAATTTTGAAGTTTAAACAAAATATTTCCTTATATTATAAAATAGTATAATAGAGTAAAAATATAGATCAAATCATACATTTATAATATATAAAAGTGATATTAAAACTTAAGTATATATTACAATTTTGAGATTCAAAACTAAAATACTTAAATCAGAAGTTAGTTTAAAATCAAGGAATGTTTTGAATAATTTAAAGTACAAAAGATATTTTTAAATAATGAGTTTAAAAATAGGAAGCAATTTAAAATATTTTGAAAATAGCATCAAAGAAGAGTTTTGAAGCTAAAACATTAAATTGGAAATTTTAAAAATTTAGGCTTTGTGAGTTCCTACTTGTAGAGTATCTCATCATTTCAAGCCTCGGTTTCCGCCAAAATTGGATTGGTCGTGGGTTCCAATATAATATGAGTTCCATCCCATTATAAAGCAGAAATAAGTTCCATCCCATGGAAAAAAAACCAAAATATAGATTTTACTACTATATGAAATTGTAACAAAAATATTAGATTTTATTACTTATATTGGTATCTTCAACTTCTTAAATTCTCGAGTTTTTTATGCTCATGAGTCTTCAACGTTGAATTCTTCATTTTTGTGTTTTACAATCTTGAATCTTTATACTGTGAAGTGTTCATTTTGAATATCTGTCTATAATTATCATGCATGTATATATATACATACATGCATGTATATATATGTTATATAGACAAAAAATTTAGTATATATTTATTAATAATAATAGTTAAAAAGGTTGTTGTCACCAAAACAACCATCTTAGTTTCTAACACGTATTTCGGTCATGGATATGAACGAGCATCGTACATTCATATATAATTTACAGTCGTACCTAGAATCTTAGTTACCTTAATGTGCATCTTGAAAAATGATGTTTCCATGCGTGTTGTCACTAACGCATAATTTCCACATTTGACATTTTATATAAAATAAAAAAATGATAGAAAACAAATTATCGGTGCTTTAATAGCAAGAGAGCTCCTAATTTGTAAAATGGAATAAAAGTTTCATTTTTTTTTTTTTACATTTGGTACTTTCACATTACCTAATTCTATTATCGGAGACTCAAAATGTTATTCGTGAATATAAATCATTTTATAACTACCAACGAATTTGTATGAAAAATTCGCTGGAACATAATGAATTTGTTTACACTCCCAAGTCATGCTTTTGACAAGCACTCAGTAAGCAATATAAAAAGGTTTATTCTATCCAGTAAACTTACATACATTCCTATCCCAACCGGATTAGAAAACCTGTATCCGCCGATGTTGAGCAACTAGGCTGAATGGATTACCCATATAGTATTTCATTCCTTTAATCGCAATGTATGTTTTCTTTCCCTATACCAATGTTAGTTGCATATATAATGGATTTCAGTTAAAAGTAATATAGCATGCGCGCATAAAAGGTTGAAGAATTGTGTGAATGGTTGTTCGTGTGCATCTCTTGTAGTGGATCTTGAGTTCGATCTGTGTTGTAGTGCATTTTGTTATTTTTTACTTCATGACCATTACCATTTTTCCAGTTCAGAATTATAAAATAGGTAAGAGATCGCTAAAATAATCTGACATAATGACCTATGAATCTAATGAATATAGTAGTTACTAACGAAAAGTATATGAAATTGCCTACGAAATGATGATCCGTCAGAGAGATCTTTAGGAAATCTGATGGGACGTCAGAGAAATCAAGTTGTTCGTGATGTGATAAAATAACTTTCGTCCTTACCTTATACTATTGGTTGATTGAGATATTTATTTCAATTTTTGAATTTCATTCATGTTAGTAGATAGATGGTTTTTCTTACTAGTAATCAATCAATATCTAACGGATGAGATTACTGATCCGATTTAGATGCCTGCGTAATACAATCGCATATCTAAGAATGAATTTCTTCTTTGTGCCACTACACTAGAAGTAATAAAAGAGTTCCAATAGAGGAGAAAATTCAAAAATCAGATAATCACACGGATCGGTAATCTCATTTGTCAGACATCAGTTGATTACTAGTAAGAAAAACCATCTACCTGTTAACATGAATGAAATTCAAAAAATTGAAATAAATATCTCAGTCAACCAATAGCATAAGGTAAGGACTATGGTTATATAACACTTCACTCAAAAGTCATTTCATCACATCACGAAAACAACTTCATTTCTTTGATGTCCCTTAAGATTTCCTTAAGATCTCTATGACGAATCATCATTTCATAGGTAATCTCATATATTTTTCATTGGTAACTACTATTCATCATATTTGTAGGTCACTATGTCAGATTATTTTAGCGATCTCTAACCTATTTTATAATTCTGAACTAGAAAAATGGTTATGGTCATGAAGCAAAAAATGACAAAATCCACTGCAGCATGGATTAAACTCAAGATCCACTACAAGTAGGGGCGAAGGCATGTGTTGGCTGGGTGGGCACGTGACCCCCCCAGCAAATTACAAAACGAAAAGCAAAAAAGAGGAAATCATTTTCGGGATAAAAACGAGAAAAATCCTAAGATCTAGCGATTAGCTCCCCCCAGCTCCAGCGATTAGCATCTGTCTCCAGCGCCAGAGTCGCGTCCAGCTCCAGCCTCCACCGAGCCGCCTCCGGCAAACGATCTCCAGCGAACCTCCTTCAGCACCTTTTTCGTTGCTGCCTTCCATTTCAGGTTTAAAAAATGGGTGGTAAGCCAAAAACTTTGACTTCATTCAATGAATTTTATTGTATTTATTAGGGTTGAGCTTATTACATTGATTGCTAGCCTGAAACTTTGATTTCAATTTTCTAAAATTGGCGAAAGCCTGAAACTTAATTGCTACTTCATTTGGCAAGATACTGAAATTGAGTATTGAAAAAATGATTTTCACTTAAAGTTTCAATACTTAAATGTGCAAGAAACTGAAATTGACTGCTAAAAAAATAATTATTACTTAAATATTTAGTACTTAAATTGGCAAGATTGCAAGGGTATTGAAATTTAATTACTAAAACTTTGATTTTAATTTATTACCCCATTTTATATTGTCAATATCTTTAATTGAATATTGAAAAAATAGATTGTAAATTTAAAAAAAAATCTAGATGTGTGAAATTATTTTAAGAGAACATTAAAGTTATTTCCGTTGAAGTTGAAGCTTCTATACCTTTTAGTAGTGCAGTAGATGATGATAATTGTAACACCCCGAAATTTTAACGACAATAAAGAGGGAAATTTTAATAATAATTAAATTTAATAATCAGAATTAAGGGAAACGGATTGCGGCATTACGTTCGTCTCGAAATTATAGTCAAGGTAGACATTTGGTTTGCGTAAAAACGGACACCGTATGAAGAAGTTATGAAGGTTTGAAGTTTGTATACGCACAAGATAATTATATATATATATACATATATATATATATATATATAGTCCAGAAAACCAAAATTCGGTTCAAATTTCGAAAATCCCGTTGGTGGTAGAGTTCCCGCCCCAGGGATGTCGATCCCAAAGTAGGGGTGTCGACCCCATAAGGGGGGGGGGTCGACCCCCCTAGGGATGAGGTGGCAGTCGGTTTCTGGAGGCTGGCAGCTATATATAGAGGTCCATTTCTCTTGTTTTCTTCACTGGAATTCAATGGAGGCCAAACGCTGCCGGTGTCTGAAATGAACTAGGTCCTTTATCTTCTACAACAATCAAATAAGGCTAATCAATTAGAGATTCGAGTGTAGATCTGCATCTTAACAAGCTTCTTTTCTAGTTCTATATCCTTATCCAAATACTGTGAGTTCTACGTTACTTTTAGATTTAAATGATTAAAAGTAAAACGTGATAGTACCGTGATATGGATCTGTCTTAAATCATGAATATATGTTATTCTTGGATCTCAAACTTTGTCATGCTAGATCTATTTTTATAGATCTAATTCACTTGTGGTTAATTTATCATGTCACCTTCGTGGATCTGAACCTTTATCTAGGTTTGTGGTTAATTTGAATCTATCATTATTTGGACAGTTGAATCCTTGTTTAGATCTAAATCATCTTGTTGTGGTTAATTAAGATCTGTCACTAATTGGACATATGAATTCTTATTTTGATCTATTCATGCTTCTTATAACACCCTTATTATGTTAGATCTAGTTTAATTATCACAAGTTCATGAAACTACTCTTATATGTCCACCTTATCACCATGCCAGTATATATATATATATATATATATATATATATATATATATACATACATACATACATATATTTATGCCAGTTATGTTAGAATAATCACTATTGTCATCTTCCCATCATCTTTCCCTTTTATTGTTTATGGCTAGGCAACTTCCTAGCCTAGGCATGACGCCAAATATATGCGAATGAGTTAGTTAGGGAATGGGAGAAACATTAAAATTGGCATAACTTGAATGAAGAATATGAATTTGGACATATAATGCACTATGAATATAATTGGGTAAATGGGCATGAACGCCTATAAAGTCATAGGTATAATTAGTTGGTTAATAATTGAAATGCCTAAGATTACAATTAGATTCTGTAACTGCACTTATGACACGAGATTAGGTTGCATTAGTGGTAGAAGTCTGCCCGGACCCGACCGACACATCCAACAACCACTAATGTTGAACCTAATGTGAGGGGTCTAAGTGCACAAATACGAGACGGGCTAAGACACGAGGTTAGGCCCAACTTATGGAAGAAGTCTGCCCGGACCACCCGACCTGTATATCCAGCATCCACAAACTGTAGGCCTAATGTGGGAGGTCTGGCTCATTATGACCATAAATGGACATGGTAACGAATTGAAATACTTAACCTAATTGGACATATACATGAATATGGGTTAAGTAAATTTGGTTGAACAAAGGAAGGGTTAAGTTAAGTATATCTGAGATGGGTGGGTAATATTTAATATAGGCCCACAAAACTTAACCAATTGGGGGTGATGTATTAAAGACACCTATAGGTAAGAATAACCGGTAGAAAGATTGGGGTTATATAATTAAAGACACCTTTAGGGTAAATATAACCTATGGAAAACCTAGTGGGAGATACAAGAAAAAGGGAAGAGCTTGTATCATATTGTGTGGGATCCATTTCATCAGTAACCCGGAGTAGGTATCGAACAGAGTACTCCAGACTAGGTCAGAGAAGGGACACACTTACTAAACTGATTATAAGAGATCCAAACGTGGATGACGGTGTGGGCGGCGCAAACCGACCGGGCCATGTGCGTGCATGAGCCGGGCAGAGGGGGATAAGATGACCGTGACACCTGTAGATTTAGGGCTATGCATATCAACGAAGGGTTGCCACTTTAGGACATGATACATCCTACGGTGGGGTCGGCACTATCTACGCGGATTAGGGAGCCGATCGATTAGGGTAGTAGTTAGGGTACACTTGGACGTATACCTAAGTCTACCACCTTATAGTGGAAGGGATCATCTCATTCTGGTTATACAAGTAATAGTGCAGAGTAATCATTAAGAAAGCGTATACACTCTATCCTGTTACCTTGTCATACTTACCTTTTATGAAGTTATCTCTCTCTTATCCACTTTATATGTCTGTCATGCTACTTTTATTTATTTACTTGTTAAAAGTAACTGGACTCGCCATACTTTATGTTTGACCCTTTTTGTTTCCTCTTCTTTATTCCGTTCCCCCCAGGTTCTTAGGGCGGGAACACTCAGGCTTGACCGTGATTCTGCTTACTATTGTTGGAGCTGGTTAGATGTATGTCTCAAGCTACTATCCTTGTTGCTATGGCTAAATTTTATGTGGGAAATTTTGTTTCTTTCATGTACTCTGATGTTTTAAAGTACAAGACAGTAGTTTTTATGTTGTAATGGTTTTTTTTGAGTATTTCAGACATGTGCTATTTTTGGATCGCGATGCTTTATTATAAATAAAGTTTTAATTCCGCTGTTATTTTATGTCTGTCTTGTAATATTTCTATTTCTGTTTACCTATAACGCTTTATGAAACTTAATGCATTCCCTTTGTGTGTGACATTAATGGACGTGGGGTGTCACAATAATCAAAACATAGTTAGTTCTAATTCGGTGATTTGACATGGAAAACAATAGGGGGTTGTCGCCCCCGAAACCCCTATATTTTTATCTTGCAACACCCCCTCCCCCACACACACATTGTCAATTTCCTGGCTACGCCCCTGACTGCAAGTGATGCATGCGCACAACCAACCACACAATTCTTTAACCTTTTACGGCACATGCTATATTACTTTTAACTGAAATCCATTATACATGCAACTAGCATAGGTAAGTTTACATTTAATTCCCTTAAGTGCAGTATATGTTTTCTATCTGCTGATGCTTAGCAACTAGACTGGTCGGATTAGAAAACCTCTATCCAGTAAGCAATATATGTTTTCTTTCCCTTAACTACAAACCCAGACCATCTAATATTTCATATGTAAACAATTCGTGTTCATGCATTATATCTTCTACAGTGAATTCATTATTTTCTACATTCACATAAATCATACTTTTCCCATGAAGTTTTACTAATTCCATTAGTTTTCTTTGATGCACGATTTTTTCAAACACTATCCCAATTATTTTTGAAAGCAAACGGATTACCTATACCAACGTATGAAACTGTAGAAGGAGGTTCAATATAAACAACTAGCAGCATGCTCTCCAACTTCAATATCTTTATTTATACTGCAAGCATTAAGCAAGGCACCCCATGAACAAGCATCAGGCTTAATAGTCATATTTTTTATAAATTCAAAAGCATTTTTTAGTTTACATTTTTAGTCAAAAAGATCAACCATGCAAGCATAATGATCTAATCTTGGCTCAATCCCAAACACTTTTCTCATCATATCAAAATATTTTACTCCTTTTTTCAGAAATCCGCCATGAGAACAAGCTTGAAGTACTCCAAGAAAAGTAACATGATTTGTAACACACCTAAGTCCCACATCGTGGAAGCCTGTGTGAAGTGGGTACTTATATAGTAGAGCCTATCTCTTATTAATGCCGAGGCCTTTTGAGGAACAAAACCCCACACTTATACGGTGGCTAAGTTGGGGACAATATCCTGCATGAACGGATGTGCGGGTTGTTACAGTGGTATCAGAGCCAATACCCAGCCGGAATTGTGGCTCATGTGTGGACCACAGCGCCTGGGTGAGGTGTTTGTGAGCCAACGGGGACGTTGGGCTCTGTAGGAGGGGAGAATGTAACACCCCTAAGTCCCACATCGTGGAAGCCTGTGTGAAGTGGGTAGTTATATAGTAGAGCCCATCTCTTACTAATGACGAGGCCTTTTGAGGAACAAAACCCCACACCTATACGGTGGCTAAGTTGAGGATAATGTCTTGCGTGAACGGATGTGCGGATTGTTACATGATTTGGCTTGATTTCCGATTCTACCATTTGGGAAAAAAGTTCAAAAGCATCAAGCATGTTACCATTTAATGCATTGCCCATGATCATTGTAGTCCAAGAGACTACATTTTTACCATGCATTTTATCAAAGATAACTCTGGAATCACTCATGTTACCACATTTAACATGCATATTTGTTAACGCATTACAAACCAAGATATTCAACTCCATTCCATTTGAGATAGCATATCGACTAATGGATTTTCCAGGCTCAACGTTGCATGTTTAGCTACATGCTGATAGTATGGTAACTAGAGCATCAACATTGGGTTTTTCCCCTTCTGTTTCCATAGCGTGAAATGAAAACATTACCTTATCAAAATCGCCTAATTTTGCATATCCATCAATAAGAGGTAAGAACGGTCCAAGTAACAGATGTTCTCTCCGATGTGCTATCGAAAATATAGCGTGTAGTTTCTAGACCCCCACACTTTGCGTACAATGAGATTAATGTGTTTATAAATGAAATATTTGAACTTAACCCTTCTTTCATTGAAAGAAACTGAATTATCTTACCCTCAAGGAATAGTTCGTACTTGCCAAAAATTGATAGCAAACTCAATATTGTGCTAACTCAAATTGAATGCCATTTCTGTTCATTGAAAGCGTAAAATTGAACAGTTCTTTAATTTTTCCAAGATAAGTGTAACTTGATATCATAGAATTCCAATAAACTTCTGATTTCAAATCATTCTCATTTTCCCCAAATATCAATTATGCAGAATCTAATTCCTCGCACTTTGCATAAGATGATATCAAAGTATTTAGTAAGCAAACGTCACTCGTAACTCCAACTTTGATCCCTAAACAATGAAAGAATCTTAGAAAATTTAAGTCGTCATGGCTTTTACAAGTCTGCAACATGCTTATCATTGAAAGAGAATTAGGACAAGCATTCATTAGCCCCATTCTTCTTAACAATGATAAACTAGTATAATAAAATAATAGAGGAAAAACTGCCGTGCCTTTCATTCATTTCTCAGCTGTGAATAAGTAATACAATGTGCTGTTGACATAGTAAACTCATGCATCTATGCCAATTCGTACTCCTACAATCATGCATAGATAACTATTCAAAACTATAGATATTATATCCTGCTAAACTCATGCATCTTTGCCTATTCAGACTCCTACAATCATGCATAGATAACTATTCAAAACTATAGATATTATATCCATAACACTCCCCCTCAAGTTGGAGCATGTAAATCACAAACGCCCAACTTGTGTAATAAAAATGCAAATTGCTGACGTCCAAGAGCTTTTGTCAGTATATCTGCCAACTGATGACCCGTCGGAACATATGCCGTAAAAATATTGCTAGATTGTAACTCATCACAAACAAAATGACAAGCAGCTTCAATATGCTTTGTTCGCTCATGTAAACTGGATTCTATGCAATATGAAGAGCAGACTGACTATCACATAACAGTTGCATTGGCCTAGAATGTAGCACACCGAGGGAACGCAACAATGATTTTAACCACTTCAGCTCACAAGTAGTAACTGCCATAGCACGATATTCTGCCTCTGCAGATGAACGAGCCACTGTAGGTTGCTTCTTTGTCTTCCATGAAATAGGAGACCTACCAAGTAGAATAAAATACTTGACAACGACCGACGAGTTAGAGGGCATGCAGCCCAATCACTATCACAAAATGCATTTAATTGCATATCTCCAGGTTGTAACAAAATGCCTTGACCAGGACTCCCTTTAATATAACGCAACACACGAATAACAACATCCCAATGAGCAACTTGAGGAATGCTGAGAAATTGAGCTAGAGTATGAAATAACTCAACTCAGGACGAGTGACATATAGGTACACCAGACGGCCAACTAAACGCCTATATTGATCTGGATGTTGATATGGCTCCCCCTCAACATTAGCAAGACGGTGATTTTGTTTAATAGGCTTACAACGTAACATTCCAGCTTCTGCGAGTATATCTAATGCATACTTTCGTTGAGAAAGAAATATCCCTTTATCACTACGAGCAACTTCGATGCCCAAAAAATATTTTAACACACCAAGATCTTTCATATGAAAACAAGAGCTCAAATATTGCTTGAATTTCAAAACTGCATCTTGAGAAGATCCTGCAATAATAAGATCATCCACATAGACAAGAACATGCAATGAAACATTACCCCATTGATAAGTGAACAAGGAGTAATCTGCATGTGATTGAATAAAACCAAAACATCTCAAGGCATCAGATAGTTTACAAAACCATTGTCGAGGAGGCTGTCGTAAGCCATATAAAGACTTACGTAACCTGCAGACCTTTCCCAGAATAGGACTATGGTATCTAGTAGGTAGTTGCATGTATACTTCCTCCTCCAAATCACCATGAAGAAATGCATTACAAACATCCATCTGATGTAAATCCCAATTTCGTGCGACAACAACAGATAAAAAAAATGAACCGTCCCCATTTTAGCAACTGGCGCAAACGTCTCATTATAATCCACACCTTCGACTTGTCGATTTCCAAACACTACAAGACGTCCTTTAAAACGTTCAATATCACCATTAGCATGATATTTGATTTTGTAGACCCATCCACTACCGATAGCTTTCTTTACCGGAGGTAAGTCTTCCAAAGTCCATGTACCATTACGTTCAAGTGCATTCAAAGAAAAGTCCTGCAGAAAAATTATTATAATCAACATAACAAGCTATATTAAAGGGTTTACCTGAGGAACTTGGCGGGAGAGGCTTTACAGAAGTAGTGGAGTCTACCTTACGAACAGTATAAGTAACAAAATCCTTTAATCTTGAAGATGATCTACGAACTCGATGACCTTTTCGAGTTGATCATTCCCCCTTACCAAATAATTCTCGCCTAAATGCAGCGGAGTAGTAGTGTCATAAGAAACTATACCATCGGGCTCATCACTGCTTGGGGACGTTGGTTCTACAACCATGATCATACCATCCTCTTCGGTAAGCTTGCCATATTCAACTACTTGAGTATCTTCATCCAAAGTTGGCTGATGTAAATAAGCCTCCCACTGTGCATCATCATTATTACAAGAAATATCCATAAACGGAAAAATATTCTCACAAAATTTTCCATCTCGACTAACAAAAAATTCACTACTTTTCAAATCATAAACTCGCCATCCTTTTTGACCAAAGGGGAACCCGACAAACATGCATTTTCTACTACAAGTTCCAAATTTGTCCTTTACATGAGGACGATTTGCAATATAACATAAACATCCAAATACACGCATAGCAGATAGGGATGGTGGTTGTTTAAACAAAACTTCATAAGGTGTTTTTCCATCTAAAATTGGGGTAGGGATCCTATTAATTAGACGAACAGCTGATAATACACATTCCCCCTAAAACTCCATTGATAAATTAGCTTGAAATTTTAAAGCACGAGCAACATTCAAAATATTTTGATGTTTACGTTCCACTCTACCATTTTGTTGTGGTGTATCTACACAAGAAGTTTGATGGACCATACCATTTTTTGCATAAAAGGACTTTAAAATAAACTCTTGTTCGTTATCACTTCTCAAAATTTTCACCTTTTTATTAAATTGGGTGTTAACCATGATACAAAATTTTTGAATCAACTGACCAACCTCATATTTTCCAACCATTAAATACACCCACACAACACGAGAACAATCACCCACGATGGTCAAGAAATAATGTGCACCACAACTTGAAGCAATATTATAAGGACCCCAAATGCCAGAGTGAATGATATCAAATAAATCTTTGGCTTTATTCACACTATTAGGAAAAGATGAACGAGGTTGTTTTTCAAGATGACATACTTCACAATTGTCAAAACAATTTTTATTACTATGGTATACTCTAGGTAAAGAAAATAAAACTTTCGACGAAGGATGTCCCAAACGCCGATGCCATAACAATGTCAAATCTACCACTGAAACTTTATTTGCCTGAAAACTATGAACTGGCTGATAAAGATAGACTCCATTACTCTGCACCCCTGCTCCAATCAGGTTCCTCAAAGTGTGGTCCTGTATAATACATAGCTTGTCAGTGAATAAAATAATGAACTTTTGTTTTTCCAGAAGTTGAGACACAGACAACAAATTACAAGTAAGAGCAGGGACAAATAAAACATTCTTTAGAGACAATTTTTCAGTTAATTTTATTCGGCCTTCTTTAGTAGCATTTGTAATTTTTCCATTTGGTAAACCAACAGGAGATGAAAGTATATCATGCAGATTGGTGAACAATTCAATATTACCAGACATATGATTTGACGCTCCAGTATCGATGATCCACTGATCATTATAAAATTTCTTACCATGCAATTTTGGAGTAGAAGGTGAGAGTTTGTGCTGATTGAGAGCAGTCATCAAGTTATTGAATTGGGCATCACTCAAAGTAGGAATAGATGTCCGATCACCATCAAAAATCTCTTGTGTTGCACCTTGATTATTGCTACTTATATTTGCTGCAAAATTACCACCACGACCACGACCTCTAGCTCCTCCATTATGACCTCTGCGTGAGCCACTAGATTTTCCACCATGGCCTCCTCTTCCACCTAAAGTGTACCAGTCCGGCCATCCAATTAGTTCAAAGAAATTTTGCTTCTCATGCCCTTTCTTTCTGCAATGGCTGCACATACGCAGGTCTGAACCACCGGAAACATCTTTGCTAGAAACACGACAATGTGCCATAACATTGGTCGAAAAACCAAAAACCTCCAAGCGAGTCTCTGTATAATCTAGCATGGTGTGATGTCTTTCGGATGAAAGTACCTTGCCATGTGCATAAGTGATGGAAGGGAGAGGGTCCATCATCAACAGGCCATCAACAACAGTTTTATATTTCTTTGAATTAAGACCAAATAAAAATTGGTGCAACTTCTCATTTTCATGAAGAATCTGATACACTTTTGCAGCTGAACAAGAACAATTAGGAAGCTTCACAGCACTTGCTAGTTCATCCCATAACCTGCATAATTCTCCATAGTACATAGCCACAGTTCTGCCAAGTTGCTTGCATTCAATAATTTTATGTTTTAATTCACGTATGCGAGGTCCATCACAAAGAGAATATCTATCACGTAGATCATCCCATAGCACCTTCACATTATCAGGAAATGGAACAGTAGAACGAATAGACTCGTCAAGTGTGTTAAAAATCCAAGCAACTAGCATAGAATTAACAATACCCCACTGATCAAAATCAGGGGATGTAGCATCTGGAGCAGTATTGACACCATCAATGAAGCCCAATTTGTTCTTAGCATGCAGATTGTTACGAAGAGAACGCGCCCATTCATTATAATTGTCTCCTTTCAACAATATAGGACTAATGACGGTGCCCGTACCTTCAGAAGGATGGAGATAATAAGGAGTGAATGGCTCATAACAAGCAGGTGAAGGTGGCATTTGATTGTCTTTCGTCATAGCTTCAACTTTTTTACCAGCAACAACAGGCGTTTAGCAGCTATTAGCATACCCTAATTTAGGGTAGCTCCGATACCATGATAAACTAGTATAATAAAATAATAGAGGAAAAACTGTCGTGCCTATCATTCATTTCTCAGCTGTGAATAAGTAATACAAAGTGTTGTTGACATAGTAAACTCATGCATATATGATAATTCGTACTCCTACAATCATGCATAGATAACTATTCAAAACTATAGATATTATATCCTGCTAAACTCATGCATCTATGCCTATTCAGACTCCTAAAATCATGCATAGATAACTATTCAAAACTATAGATTTTATATCCCTAACAAACAAAGTCGAACCTTTTCAGTCAAACCCTTCTCACTAAATCTGAGAATAATGCCATTCCAAGTTGTGACGTCTCATTCTTGTATATCTTCAAACAACTTCTCTGCTACATACAAGTGCCCACATTTAACATACAAATTAACCAATGATGTGTTAGCAAATGAGTCGGTGCAAAATGGAGATTTTGTAACATCAGTGTGAATCGTTTGAGATATTTGGAAGTCTAAGAGTTTGGATGCAGCTTTTAGTACTAGTGGGAAAGTGAAGTGATAGAAACGGATGCCGATTTGTTTCATCTTGATGTACTGTTCAATGGTGAAGTGAAATTGATATTGGATGAAGAAGTGGTTTGATGGTTAAATTTGGCAAAAGAGCTCTTGTTGTGGCAGGAATCGCCTTTGTCAGTTTGTGATTGGTATGTATCAGGAGCAGGAGGCCAAACCTAAGTCCATTGACAACAGACTGAGTAATGATGTCATAAGTGGAACTGATGGGTCTAAATTTTGGAATCTGATTGGCTTCACTGTGCAATTATTTTTCCTTGTAACTCGGATGTTCCAATGGTGCATCATTGCTGAGCAGAGGGATTCAAGATTCAATAACAACTGAATTAGTCGATTGACCATTATATTCCGGTTGATTAAGTTTGGTTTTGTTTTAAAACTAAACCTATTTAAATTGAATTTGTAACATATTTTTCTCATTATTGATTTTATCGAATTAACCGAACTTTTATCATATTATCTAGTTAAATAAAAGGGATTTTGGAAATAAAATTTATGGAATTTATTCTAATAGTTTGGAGGAAGTCTTGGTATGTTTTGTGTTAATCTGAATAATCTTCTGCGTGACTATCTGATGTTTGCCTAGTCGAATGCTATGGAGCAATTTCTAAATTATCCTCTTTATCATTATATAGTCGAAATGAGTTCATATCCAAACGAACCCAAAGGAAGTTGGTAATATAATTTTTGGAAATATATATGGTTTCAAAAATGAGATTTGGAAGAGAAAAAAAATTAAGTTAACTAGTTCGAGTGTGTCGAAAATAATTTAAAAATGGATTAGAGATATATTTAAATGGTAAATGCTTCTTACGTATTATTCTTTTTAGTAAGAGAACACATGATACTAGTTGGTAGTACTAGATTCCTATATTATTTTGGAGTTACCCAGACTACTATACATATATTTTCATAATTATAATGTATAGTTTGATTTTGAGAATATTTTGAAATAAGGCCGGATGTTTGGATCTTGAGATCCCTAAAGTGAGTTAAATTTAGAATAGGAACTTGAATGGGATAAAGGTACGTACTCCTAGGTTGTAGCAAAGTATTATGCAAATTTAGTTTACGATGTATTTCACAAATATTTTAGCAGTATAGAATTGATATTAGTAGGTACCAATAAGATACGTGTGTAGATTGAACATAGATTATTTTGCTTTTCAATAGTTTTGAACTAAATATTCAAGTAACTGACATGGAGGTGTTTTACACCATTGTGAATAAAAATTTATCACTCCATTCTCGATGGAAAGCACTTGGTAGGATTTTTTTTGTATGGAGCCAACATTTTCTATCATACTATTATATTTATGTAATGAGAGAAGAGGTTCCAAATCAAGGATGTAGATCAGTGTCTATACTAAAGAATCAGGTAAATGATTCTAGTTGGAAAGGAAGTTTTGTATTCAGGTGAAGATCACTCATATTTTCCAAATGAATGATCTATGGACATCATGCGAACCTATGTACAATGTAAATGTGTTATAGTGATGAAATATGGAAGACGAATTTTTCTAAATGGTAGAATGTAATAACCCAAAATTATGTCGCTTTACTTGGAAATATTTAATTAATTTTAAATATTCAAAATAGTGGATTTTTTTAATTAAAAATATCATCTTTTAATATATATTAAATGATGCGAAAATCATTTTTTTAATTTGGTTTACAAAAACAAATGGTTTAAAGAAAAAAATAGAAAATTCAATCGAAAGAATGTTTCAAAAGGGCTGGTTTTTGGTCATGTAAAAGGCAATTGATATGTTGTTTAAATTCCTTAGATGAGTATAAAATACACCTATACCAGTTAATTAACATGGATTAGTTTTAATTAAATTATTTAAGTAAGGATGGTATGTTAATTAAGATTAAGTAAAGAAATATAAGAAAGTCGTACTAAAGTATACTTATGTTAAGGAAATATGTACAACCAAGTACCTAGTCATTATTATGTTTCATGGAGGAAAAAGAGGGAAGGGTGGGACTAAATGATGAGTAGGGAAAGGTAGATGTGAAGGTAACAAAGTGGCATGGTTTGGAAAGAGATAGTTTGGTAATTTCATGTCTGATTTCAACTCTTATACCATCTCTTTTTCCCCGTATATTTCATTTCATTCTTATATTTTTTTCATCTTACTTTTCCTTTCACCTTCTCTTTGATTGCTTCCAAAATTCTTTCATTTAAAATTTTATTTCAAAAGTCAAATTTTGATAACTTAAAACTCTTTGAAAATCATGTTTAAAAACTTCTTTCTTCAATTTCTTCCTTCGTCTTTAAGAGTTTCAAGCCATTTCAAGGTTGGGCCGATTCTTATATGCCCTAAAGCCCAAAAAAATGCACCCATGATGTTAAATATCTTTTTTTGCCACATCAATTTGAAAAAATCTAGGTGTTTGTGAGAGCTTATGAGGGTTTTAGTTAGTTTAAGGTGAGAAAGCCCACATTGTATACAAATTTCTAGCTTTAATCTCAAAGTTGATTAGAGGTTATGTTATGTTAGGAATTACTTTAATAATATGTTGTTTGAGATGTTAATAGTTGATGTATATACGTATACTGCATGTTTTGCGATTTGAAGTTTATAAAAAGTTAGTAAGCAAAAATTAATAAATGAAAAGCTAATGAGCAAAGTTAGTTAGTTTGGGTTTGAAAATAAATTTCTTTACTAAATTATAATTATTAGTATCATGTACTTAGTTAGAAACCATTATATGATGTATGAGAATTTAGTTCTGACTTGAAATTGGATTTAAGATTCCTTGAAAAGAAAGATCGACACTTTTCTTGATTTTATTTTATATAGAAGGATTTCCAAATTTTAACTTGTTTAAAGATTTCAAACTTCAATTTTGGTTTCAAAAACATAATACTAAGTTTTTAAAAGTTTTATGTTTTAAATAATTAACTTTGAAGTTATTAGCATAAAAATTGGATCTTTTAAGATTATAGGCTTTATAACGATAGTCCTTATAAATGTAGTTCGTAAAAAAGCTTTAATTAAAACTTATTTTAAACCTAAGTATGTTTTGAAAATGGTTTTAAAACTTATTTTAAATTTTGATAAGTGCTTATCATTAATTAGTTATTTATTTATTTAATGATTACTTAATTAATTAAGTAGTACTTAATTATCATTTAGTTAAAATTTTTATACTTAAGTCTTATCTTAAGTAAGTTAAATATGATTTAATGATTAATACAAGTTATCCATTATGTAATAACTTTAATTAAGTATTAGGTATGATTAATTAAGTGGCTAATTTTATTTTAACTAGTCATTTATTTATTTAAAAGGTTTAAAAGCTTAATTAAATTAAATTAAATTAAATTCAGCTTCAACTTAAGGAGCTGAATTAAGGTTTATTTAACTACTAATTGAATTTTAAACGTTTTTTCAGTTACTTAATAAAACATAATTTAGGTTTTAATTCTCTAATTAAGAAATAATTATTATTTAATTATTATTCGAAAAGGATATCTAATAGTTAATTATAATTTTAAATGTTAAATATATGCTTAATTATGTATTTAAAAGTTACCAATTATTTATATAAATGTTGATTTAGAAATAAATATATTTATTTAATAATTTATTAATCAATTATTTTTCGAAATTTAATAACGAGTTTAACATTAGTTAATTATTAATTAAAAGCTTTTAAGTTTGAAATTCTTATTTTCCAAAGGTATTTTGAAATGGTATTTCTATCCAAGGGATCACATTTTCAATTACCTTTAATTAACCTCCTCGACTGGGGATTAAGCGATATTTTTAGTAATATCAAATGGCGTCTACTAATAATCTAATTTTATTGAAATATAGAGATACTCGTGGAATAAAACACCGTTCTGCTTGTTAAACATATTTGATTTGACATCCTTTTAACAATGTCAAATAACCCTGCTATTACTATATCGTTATAGACATGTAGTTGTGGTTGACATGTTATGAAGTGATTGTTATGTACAGACATCAATTAGTATAATTCACCCCTATTTTATTATAATTTGGTTATTAACCATGTTTTTAATAGAAAATAGAAATATATTACAAAAGGGAGAATCAAGCTATTCTCCAATGTCTCGTAAAAACATATTTGTAGAAAAGTCTTACAATTACTGTGGCACACACAAAATAAAAATAAGAAAATACAATTGTGACATCCCACGTCCGTTAATATCACTCATTAAGAGAATGCATTGAGTTTTGTGAAGCGTTATAGGTAAATAGACACAGAACATTACAAGACAGATATAAAAGATAGCAGCGGAATGTAAAATTTTATTTAAAACATAATTCATAACATCGTGGTCCAAAATATCACAAGTCTGGAACTACATAAAAACCATTACAATAATATAAAGCTTCTGTCTTGTACCATCAGAGTATAGAAATACATAAAAGAAAAAGCATAATTCACTAAAAGAGACAAAGCCATAGTAGTAAAGACAAGAACTTGAGCAATAGTTCAAAAGTAGCTCCTAGCAAGATGATAACCGAGTTCTGATTAAGCTTGAGTATTCCTACCCTACGAACCTGTGGGGGAAACGGAAGAGAGAAGATGAAACAAAAAGGGTCAGACATAAAGTCTGGCGAGTCTAGTTACTTTCAGCAAGTAAATAAATAAAAGTATAATGACAGGCATATAAGGTGGATAAGAAAGATACCATCGTAAAAGGTAAGTATGACAAGGTAAACATGATAGAGTGTATACGCTTCCCTAATGATTACTCTGATTCTCTGCGCTAATACTAGTATAACCAGAATGAGATGATCCCAACAACTATAAGATGGTAGACTTCGGCGTACTTCTGGTGAGAGGTTTTAACCCCATACAATCCACAGACCGCCCAACCTAACAGGCTCCTAAACCTTTTTTTTACTAGAGTCTAGGCGTACCCTAACTACTACCCTAATCGATCTGCTCCCTACTCCGTAGATACCCTGTGCCGGCCCTACAGTAGGAGGTATCACTTTCCTAAAGTGGCAACCCATCGTGATGTGCACAACTATATCTACTGGTGGCACAGTCGTCTTATCCCCCTCTACCCGGCCCGTGCACGCACATGTCCCCGGTTGGTTTGCGCCACCCGCACCGTCCTACACGTTTGGATCTCTTACAATCAGCCCAGTAACAAGCTATATTAAAGGGTTTACCTGAGGAACTTGGCAGGAGAGGCTTTACAGAAGTAGTGGAGTCTATCCTATGAACAATATAAGTAACAAAATCCTTTAATCTTGAAGATGATCAGCGAACTCGATGACCCTTTTCGAGTTGTTCATTCCCCCTTACCAAAGAATTCTCGCCTAAATGCAGCGGAGTAGTAGTGTCATAAGAAACTATACCATCGGGCTCATCACTGCTTGGGGGCATTGGTTCTACAACCATGATCACACCATCCTCTTCGGTATGCTTGCCATCATCAACTACTTGAGTATCTTCATCCAAAGTTGGATGATGCAAATAAGCCTCCCACTGTGCATCATCATTATTACAAGAAATATCCATAAATGGAAAAATATTCTCATAAAATTTTACATCTCGACTAACAAAAAATTCACCAGTTTTCAAATCATAAACTCGCCATCCTTTTTGACCAAAGGAGTACCCGACAAACATGCATTTTCTACTACGAGGTCCAAATTTGTCCTTTACACGAGGACGATTTGCAATGTAACATAAGCATCCAAATACACGAATAACAGATAGCGATGGTGTTTGTTTAAACAAAACTTCATAAGGTGATTTTTCATCTAAAATTGGGGTAGGGGTCCTATTAATTAGATGAACAGCTGCTAATACACATTCCCCCCAAAACTCCATTGATAAATTAGCTTGATATTTTAAAGCATGAGCAACATTCAAAATATGTTGATGTTTACGTTCCACTCTACCATTTTGTTGTGGTGTATCTACATAAGAAGTTTGATGGACCATACCATATTTTGCATAAAAGGACTTTAAAATAAACTCATGCCCATTATCACTTCTCAAAATTTTCAACTTTTTATTAAATTGGGTGTTAACCATGATACAAAAATTTTGAATCAACAGACTAACCTCATATTTTCCAACCAATAAATACACCCACACAGCACGAGAACAATCATCCACGATGGTCAAGAAATAATGTGCACTACAACTTGAAGCAATATTAAAGGACCCCAAATGTCACAGTGAATGATATCAAATAAATCTTTGGCTTTATCCACACTATTATGAAAAGATGAACGAGGTTGTTTTACAAGATGACATACTTCACAATTGTCAAAACAATTTTTATTACTATGGTATACTCCAGGTAAAGAAAATAAAACTTTCGACGAAGGATGTCCCAAACGCCGATGCCATAACACTGTCAAATCTACCACTGAAACTTTATTTGCTTGAAAACTATGAATTGGCTGATAAAGATAGACTCCATTACTCTGCACTCCTGCTCCAATCAGGTTCCTCAAAGTGTGGTCATGTATAATGCATAGCTTGTTAGTGAATAAAATAATGAACTTTTGTTTTTCCAGAAGTTGAGACACAGACAACAAATTACAAGTAAGAGCAGGGACAAATAAAACATTCTTTAGAGACAATTTTTCAGTTAATTTTATTCGGCCTTCTTTAGTAGCATTTGTAATTTTTCATTTGGTAAACCAACAGGAGAGGAAGGTATATCATGCAGATTGGTGAACAATTCAATATTACCAGACATGTGATTTGACGCTCCAGTATCGATGATCCATTGATCATTATAAAATTTCTTACCATGCAATTTTGGAGTAGAAGGTGAGAGTTTGTGCTGATTGAGAGCAGTCATCAAGGTATTGAATTGCACATCACTCAAAGTAGGAATAGATGTCCGATCACCATCGAAAATCTCTTGTGTTGCACCTTGATTATTGCTACTTATATTTGCTGCAAAATTACCACCACGACCATGACCTCTAGCTCTTCCATTACGACCTCCGCGTGATCCACTAGATTTGCCACCATGGCCTCCTCTTCCACCTGAAGTGTACCAATTCGGCCATCCAATCAGTTCAAAGCAATTTTGCTTCTCATGCCTTTTCTTTCCGCAATGGCTGCACATACGCAGGTCTGAACCACTAGAAACATCTTTGCTAGAAACACGACCATGTGCCATAACATTGGTCGAAAAACTAACAACCTCCAAGCGAGTCTCTGTATAATCTAGCATGGTGTGATGTCTTTCGGATGAAAGCACCTTGTCATGTGCATAAGTGATGGAAGGGAGAGGGTCCATCATCAACAGGCCATCAACAATAGTTTTATATTTCTTTGAATCAAGACCAAATAAAAATTGGTGCAACTTCTCATTTTCATGAAGAATCTGATACTCTTTTACAGCTGAACAAGAACAATTAGGAAGCTTCACAGCTTGCTAATTCATCCCATAACCTGCATAATTCTCCATAGTACATAGCCACAGTTCTGCCAAGTTGCTTGCATTCAATAATTTTATGTTTTAATTCATGTATGCGAGGTCCATTACAAAGAGAATATCTATCCCGTAGATCATCCCATTGCACCTTCACATTATCAGGAAATGGAACAGTAGAACGAATAGACTTATCAAGTGTGTTAAAAATCCAAGCAACTAGCATAGAATTAATAATACCCCACTGATCAAAATCAGGGGATGTAGCATCTGGAGCAGTATTGACACCATCAATGAAGCCCAATTTGTTCTTAGCACGCAGATTGTTACAAAGAGAACGCGCCCATTCATTATAATTATCTCCTTTCAACAGTATAGGACTAATGACGGTGCCCGTACCTTCAGAAGGATGGAGATAATAAGGAGTGAATGGCTCATAATGAGCAGGTGAAGGTGGCATTTGATTATCTTTGTCTTTCGTCATAGCTTCAACTTTTTTACCAGCAACAACAGGCATTTAGCAGCTATTAGCACACCCTAATTTAGGGTAGCTCTGATACCATGATAAACTAGTATAATAAAATAATAGAGGAAAAACTGTCGTGCCTTACATTCATTTCTCCGCTGTGAATAAGTAATACAATGTGCTGTTGACATAGTAAACTCATACATCTATGCCAATTCGTACTCCTACAATCATGCATAGATAACTATTCAAAACTATAGATATTATATCCTGCTAAACTCATGCATCTATGCCTGTTCAGACTCCTACAATCATGCATAGATAACTATTCAAAACTATAGATATTATATCCTTAACAAACAAAGTCAAACCTTTTCAATCAAACCCTTCTCACTAAATCTGAGAATAATGCCATTCCAAGTTGTGATGTCTCTTTCTTATATATCTTCAAACAACTTCTCTGCTACATACAAGTACCCACATTTAACATACAAATTAACCAATGATGTGTTAGCAAATGAGTCGGTGCAAAATGGAGATTTTGTAATATTAGTGTGAATTGTTTGAGATATTTTGAAGTCTAAGAGTTTGGATGCAGCTTTTAGTACTAGTGGGAAAGTGTAGTGATCGAAATGGATGTCAATTTGTTTCATCTTGATGTACATAAGGATTGCTTCTTTGTAGGAAGAACTATTCAATGGTGAATTGAAATTGATATTGAATGAAGAAGTGGTTTGATGGTTAAATTTGGCAAAAGAGCTCTTGTTGTGGCGGGAATCGCCATTGTCAGTTTGTGATTGGTATGTATCAGGAGCAGGAGGCCAAACCCAAGTCCATTGACAACAGACTGAGTAATGATGTCATAAGTGGAACTGATGGGTCTGAATTTTGGCATCTGATTGGCTTCACTGTGCAATTATTTTTCCTTGTCACTCGGATGTTCCAATGGTGCATCATTGCTGAGCAGAGGGGTTCAAGATTCGATTACAACCTAATTAGTCGATTGGCCATTATATTCCGGTTGATTGAGTTTGGTTTTGTTTTAAAACTAAACCTATTTAAATTGAATTTGTAATATATTATCTCATTATTGATTTAATCGAATTAACCGAACTTTTATCATCTTATCTAGCTAAATATAAGGGATTTTGGAAATAAAATTTATGGAATTTATTCTAATAGTTTGGAGGGAGTCTTGGTATTTTTTGTGTTAATCTGAATAATCTTCTGCGTGACTATCTGATGTTTGCCTAGTCGAATGCTATGGAGCAATTTCTAAAATTTCCTCTTTATCATTATACAGTCGAAACGTGTTCATATCCAAACGAACCCAAAGGAAGTTGGTAATATAATTTTTGGAAATGTATATGGTTTCAAAAATGAGATTTGGAAGAGAAAAAAAATTAAGTTAACTAGTTCGAGTGTGTCGAAAATAATTTAAAAATGGATTAGAGATATATTTAAAAGGTAAATGCTTCTTACGTATTATTCCTTTTTAGTAAGAGAACACATGATACTAGTTGGTAGTACTAGATTCCTATATTATTTTGGAGTTACCCAGACTGCTATACATATATTTTCATAATTATAATGTATAGTTTGATTTTGAGAATATTTTGAAATAAGGCCGGATGTTTGGATCTTGAGATCCCTAAAGCGAGTTAAATTTAGAATAGGTACTTGAATGGGACAAAGGTACGTACTCCTAGGTTGTAGCAAAGTATTATGCAAATTTAGTTTATGATGTATTTCCCAAATATTTTAGCCGTATAGAATTGATATTAGTAGGTACCAATAAGATACATGTGTAGATTGAACATAGATCATTTTTCTTTTCAATAGTTTTGAACTAAATATTCAAGTAACTGACATGGAGGTGTTTTACACCATTCTAAACCATTCTAAATAAAAATTTATCACTCCATTCTTGATGGAAAGCACTTGGTAGGATTTTTTTGTATGGAGCCAACATTTTCTATCATAGTATTATATTTATGTAACGAGAGAAGAGGTTCCAAATCAAGGATCTAGATCAGAGTCTATACTAAAGAATCAGGTAAATAATTCTAATTGGAAAGGAAGTTATGTATTCAGGTGAAGATCACTCATATTTTCCAAATGAATGATCTATGGACATCATGAGGACCTATGTACAGTGTAAATGTGTTATAGTGATGAAATATGGAAGTCGAATTTTTCTAAATGGTAGAATGTATTAACCCAAAATTATGTCGCTTTACTTGGAAATATTTAAATAATTTTAAATATTCAAAATAGTGGATTTTTTTAATTAAAAATATCATCTTTTAATATATATTAAATGATTTGAAAATCATTTTTTTAATTTGGTTTACAAAATCAAATGGTTTAAAGAAAAAAAATAGAAAATTCAATCGAAAGAATGTTTCAAAAGGGCTGGTTTTTGGTCATGTAAAAGGCAATTGATACGTTGTTTAAATTCCTTAAATGAGTATAAAATACACTTACCGGTTAATTAACATGGATTAGTTTTAATTTAATTATTTAAGTAAGGATGTTATGTTAATTAAGATTAAGTAAAGAAATATAAGAAAGTCGTACTAAAGTATACTTATGTTAAGGAAATATGTACAACCAAGTACCTAGCCATTATTATATTTCATGGAGGAAAAAGAGGGAAGGGTGGGACTAAATGATAAGGAGGGAAAGGTAGATGTGAAGGTAACAAAGTGGCATGGTTTGGAAAGAGGTAGTTTGGTAATTTCATGTCTGATTTCAAATCTTATACTATCTCCTTTTCCCCTTATATTTCATTTCATTCTTATATTTTTTTCATCGTACTTTTCCTTTCACCTTCTCTTTGATTGCTTCCAAAATTCTTCATTTAAAATTTTATTTCAAAAGTCAAATTTTGATAACTTAAAACTCTTTGAAAATCATGTTTAAAACCTTCTTTCTTTAATTTCTTTCTTCGTCTTTAAGAGTTTCAAGCCATTTCAAGGTTGGGCCGATTCTTATATGCCCTAGAGCCCAAAAAAATGCACCCATGATGTTAAAAATATTTATTTGCCACATCAATTTGGAAAAATCTAGGTGTTTGTGAGAGCTTATGAGGGTTTTAGTTAGTTTATGGTGAGAATACCCACATTGTATAGAAGTTTCTAGCTTTAATCTCAAAGTTGATTAGAGGTTATGTTATGTTAGGAATTACTATGTTAACATGTTGTTTGAGATGTTAATAGTTGATGTATATACGTATACTGCATGTTTTTCGGTTTGAAGTTTATAAAAAGCTAGTAAGCAAAAATTAATAAATGAAAAGCTAATGAGCAAAGTTAGTTAGTTTGGGTTTGAAAATAAATCTCTTTACTAAATTTTGATTATTAGTATCATGTACTTAGTTAGAAACCATTATATGATGTATGAGAATTTAGTTCTGACTTGAAATTGGATTTAAGATTCCTTGAAAAGAAAGATCGACACTTTTCTTGATTTTATTTTATATAGAAGGATTTCCAAATTTTAACTTGTTTAAAGATTTCAAATTTCAATTTTGGTTTCGGAAACATAATACTAAGTTTTTAAAAGTTTTAGGTATTAAAGAATTAACTTTGAAGTTATTAGCGTAAAAGTCAGATTTTTTAAGATTATAGGTTTTATAACGATAGTCCTTATAAATGCAGTTCGTAAAAAAACCTTTAATTAAAACTTATTTTAAACCTAAGTATGTTTTGAAAATGGTTTTAAAACTTATTTTAAATTTTGATAAGTGCTTATCATTATTTATTTATTTATTTAATGATTACTTAATTAATTAAGTAAGTAGTACTTAATTATATTTTAGTTAAAAAAATTACACTTAAGTCTTATCTTAAGTAAGTTAAATATGATTTAATGATTAATACAAGTTAACCATTATGTAATAACTTTAATTAAGTATTAGGTATGATTAATTAAGTGGCTAATATTTATTTTAACTAGTCATTTATTTATTTAAAAGGTTTAAAAGCTTAATTAAATTAAATTAAATTAAGTTTCAACTTAAGTGCTGAATTAAGGTTTATTTAATTACTAATTGAATTTTAAATGTTTTTTCAATTACTTAATAAAACATAATTTAGGTTTTAATTCTGTAATTAAGAAATAATTATTATTTTAAAAGGATATCTAATAGTTAACTATAATTTTAAAGGTTAAATATATGCTTAATTATGTATTTAAAAGTTACCAATTATTTATATAAATGTTTATATAGAAATAAATATATTTATTTAATAATTTATTTATTATTAAATTATTTTTTGAAATTTTATAACGATTTTAACATTAGTTAATTATTAATTAAAAGCTTTTAAGTTTGAAATTCTTATTTTCCAAAGGTATTTTGAAATGGTATTTCTATCCAAGGGATCTCATTTTCAATTACCTTTAATTAACCTCCTCGATTGGGGATTAAGTGATATTTTTAGTAATATCAAATGGCATCTACTAATAATCTAATTTTATTGAAATATAGAGACACTAGTGGAATAAAACACCGTTCTTCTTGTTAAACATATTTAATTTGACATCCTTTTAACATGTCTAACCCTGCTATTACTATATCGTTATAGACATGTAGTTATGGTTGACATGTTATGAAGTGATTGTTATGTACAGACACCAATTAGTATAATTCACCCCCATTTTATTATAACTTGGTTATTAACTATGTTTTTAATAGAAAATAGAAATATATAACAAAAGGGAGAATCAAGCCATTCTCCAATGGCTCACAAAAACATATTTGTAGAAAAGTCTTATAATTACTGTGGCACAGACAAAATAAAAATAAGAAAATACAATTATGACATCCCACGTCCGGTAATGTCACTCTTTAAGAGAATGCATTAAGTTTTGTGAAGCATTATAGGTAAATAGACAAAGAACATTACAAGACAGATATAAAATATAGCAGCGAAATTTAAAATTTTATTTAAAACATAATTCATAACATCGTGGTCCAAAATATCACAAGTCTGGAACTACATAAAAACCATTACAATAATATAAAGCTTCTGTCTTGTACCATCAGAGTATAGAAATACATAAAACAAAAAGCATAATTCACTAAAAGAGACAAAGCCATAGTAGTAAAGACAAGAACTTGAGCAATAGTTCAAAAGTAGCTCCTAGTAAGATGATAACCGAGTTCTGATTAAGCCTGGGTATTCCTACCCTACGAACCTATGGGGGAAACGGAAGAGAGAAGACGAAACAAAAAGGGTCAGACATAAAGTCTGGCGAGTCTAGTTACTTTTAGCAAGTAAATAAATAAAAGTATCATGATAGGCATATAAGGTGGATAAGAAAGATACTATCATAAAAGGTAAGTATGACAAGGTAAACATGATAGAGTGTATACGCTTCCCTAATGATTACTCTGATTCTCTGCGCTAATACTAGTATAACCAGAATGAGATGATCCCAACAACTATAAGATGGTAGACTTCGACATACTTCTGGTGAGAGGTTTTAACCCCGTACAATCCACTGGCTGCCCAACCTAACAGGCTCCTAAGCTTTTTTTTACCAGAGTCCAGGCGTACCCTAACTATTACTCTAATCGATCTGCTCCCTACTCCGTAAATAACCTGTGCCGACCCCACTGTAGGAGGTATCACTTTCCTAAAGTGGCAACCCATCGTGATGTGCACAACCATATCTATTAGTGTCACAGTCGTCTTATCCCCCTCTACCCGGCCCGTGCACGCACATGTCCCCGGTTGGTTTGCGCCACCCGCACCGTCCTACACGTTTGGATCTCTTACGTTCAGCCCAGTAAGCGTGCCCCAACTCCGACCTAGGGCAGGGTACTCGTTCGATACCATTATATGAGTTACTGACTGAAACGGGTCCCACATAAGAAGATACAAGCTCTCCCCTTGTCTTCTATCCCCACTAGGATTTCAACCGGTTATGTATACCTATTGGTGTCTTTAATTACATAACCCCCTTAGGTTAAGTTTGTGGGCCTATATATAAATATTACCCACCCCTCAGATTTACTTAACCCACCCACTATTCAACCAAATATACTTAACCCCTATCAAGTTCATCTTAATACAATCCCTATGGATTCAACTAGGTTAAGTATTCATGGTTTATTACCATATTTTCATGTATGGTTACGGTATGCTAGACCTCCCACATTAAGCCTACCATTTGTGGATGTTGGACATGCCGGGCGGGTCCGGGCAGACTTATTCCACAAATATGGCTTAACCTCGTGTCTTAGCACCTCTTGTGTTTGTGCACGTAGACCTCTCACATTAGATTCACCACTTGCGGTCGCTGTATATGCCAGGCGGTTCCGGGCAGACTTCCACCACAAGTGTAATCTGACCTCGTGTCTAGGTGCAGTTACAGTTCTAATTACTGTAATCCTAGGCATTTCATTATTAGCCAATTTTTACCTATGTCGTTATAGGCTATAGGTTTCACGCCCCTTTTTCCCCAATTATGTTCATAGTGAATTATATGTCCAAATTCATATACATAAACATTATTCAAGTCATGCCAAATTCCCCATGTACAAATTATGCCCAATTTCAATGTTTCCCCCCTCGTTCCCCGTTTAACGCATTCGCTTATTTCAGCTGCATGCCTAGGCTCGAAAATAGCCTGTCTATATACAATAAAAGGGAAAGGGGTGAGGGGAAGATGACATAAATGATTATTCTAACGAAATTGACATAAGCATATGATGTCATAATTGATAAGATGGACATATAAGAACAGATCGGTGAACTTGTGATTATAAAACTAGTTCTAACATAGTAGGGATGTCATGATAGGCATAATTAGATCTAAACAAGGATTTAGATGTCCAACTAATGACAAATCTAAATTAATCACAACATGATAGGTACAAGGTGATATATATAGTAAATTAGATCTATAATCAAAAGTAGATCTAACATGATAAAGGTTGAGATCCAAGTCATAGTTAATTCAGAATATCATGGGTTCACAAATCACAATAGATCTGATATGATTCATTCACAGGCATATATCCAAATTACAATCATATCATGTTTTACCTTTAATCATTTAAATCTAAAGGTAAATTAAACTCACAGTGTTGGATCTAGAAGAATAGAAGGAGAAAGTGGGGTTTGAATCACAGATCTACACTTGAATCTCTAAACTTTGATTGTAGAAGAAGAAGAAGGTTTGATTTAGTCCAGGCACCGACAACATTTAGGCCTCCATTGATTTCAGTGTGAGAAAACAAGATAAATGAGGCCCTATATATAGCTGCCAGCCCCCAAAACCGACCCGCCACATCAGCCCCAGAGTGGTCGACACCACCTTAAGGGGTCGAATCCCTATGGCGAGATTTTTCCTGCTCACCTGAATTTTCGTGATTTTGAAATATCTGAACCAAATTTGAATTTCTGGACCCTATATGCATATATACAATTATCATGCATGTATAAAAACTTCAAACCTTCACAACTTCTTCATACGGTGTCCGTTTTACACAAACCAAATGTCTGTCTTGACCAGAATTTCGAGACGGACGCAATGGTGCAATCCATTTCCCTTAATTCTGAATTGTAATGACCCAGAAATTTGGCAACCTTGGTTATCCAATATACAACACATATCGAACATCCAAGGGTCGAAAATAACGGGTTATAAATGAAAGAAAACAGAGGGTGAGAATAGATAAGATAGAAACTTAGAATAGAAGAAGAACACAACATCAGAGTAACACGAACCTCACAGCGGAACGAATAACATATAATATATATTACATAACTTGAAATATATATCTGTACTTGAATATACATCATTATCAAAGTACATCACTTACAACACAGCGGAAATAACTATTGCTATATAATCCTGAAGCCTCCTGCTCCAAGCTCTTCCAGTATATCTGTAAATCCTGACTACTTGACTGCTCGTAAAAAATTGGGCACCCAAGAGTTTAGGGAAAACAAAACAAAATAAACTCCGGGTCAGTCATGGGACTGGTGTGAGTAAAACAGTTTAAAACAGTTCAAGCAGGTAAATGATATCTCATAAGACCACTCCGTATAACGGAACGGGTTTTTCCCTTATGATAATCCAAAATATCTTTATATCAAAAACCTTTTGATATTATAATAATGTCTATCAACACAATATAATAATCATCTAGCAGAAATGCTTTCATCTCACGTTCTACATATATAGTATACAATCAAAAACCGCAAGCACGTATTGGGTAATGGATTTCCAACTATGACAAGGTATGGAACCACCTTTCGCTAATGTACCTCTAGAGAGGAATACACTGGGTTCAACAAGAACATCTTGCAACCCGGCCACACATGACCGACCACTCATTTCGCTTGAGTGTATCGAATGTATATCACCAACGGTTGGGATCAGCAACCGTTTCCCGAATGGGACAGCCTCAACAATAGATTTTTAGAAGTAAATGAAACTCTAGATCAGGTGATTATACACCCTACTTCGGAGCGACCGACTTAGCCATGCTGCCTGCCCGATTTCTGTCATTTACCGGTTGATGAGGCTAGAAGCTACGCTTTATCATCACACCAGATTCACTTTGAATGCCACATCATCAAATCCATCAAATCACCGATTGACGTCCTCAACAATACATTATGTGTTAGCTAAAAGAAGTTTCCTTCTCCGCTTCCACTCTTGGTACGGTTGGAGAAATCAATATATGTGATCGTCTGGAAATACTCTGTCAGACATCCGTCCATACAAGTCATCCAGGAACAGGATGAACCAAAGGTACTATTCAGTATATCCATCTTAGACACTGTTATCTAAGATTTATACAATAGCCCTTGCACTTTACTCCGTCTTCAATTTCTTTTGGCATATATGATTCGCAACGCTTATGCCAATACAGAGTGGTTCTTTGGATGATAATCCAACCGGTCTCTCCATATTAACATCGTTAAAATGGTCAAAACTTCGATAGTCTGTGATTTAACTATCAAAGAAACACAGGTGTGCAAACAACGATATTATTTCCAGATGGAAATTATATCGATCAAACATCATTTAACATTTATCTCCTTAGTACATTTTTCATCTCCTGTTTCCCTATATTCAACATTTCTTATTTTCTAAATTTAGAAAAAAATATGTTATTTCCATTGGAAAACATTCCCATTTCTTGTTTTCTATATCAGAAAACATTTCTGGTTCTTAGTTGGAAAACATTTCCAAAACTCCTTCAATGGACTTAGACAGATGTTTAAACAAACCAACGCGATGCCAACTCAAACCATTACTCTTATTAACTAAATTCCTTTAACCCACCTTCACTATCGAACCTTAACTATTCCTTAATTAAGAATAAAGTCAATCAAAATGGGGTAATACTACCTCTCAGACCTTAACTGAACAACGTTTCTAACCTTGAAATAGACAAAGTTCACCTTTTATAATTCTTTAACAAACTTCCTTACGTAACTCTCTTTCGAATCATCTCTATTCGATAATTCTTTCCTTCGATAAGGTATATTCGATAACTCTATTCAATTTACTCTATTCGATTAAGCCTTATCAATTTACTCTATTGGACTAACGCTATTGGATTAACTCTATTTGATTTAACTCAAGTCGATAACTCCTTTAACTCTATTCGAATAAACCAAACTCGATTAACTCCTTTAATTTCATTTGAATAAACTATATTCGATTTATTCCTTTAACTCCATTTAAATCTATTCGAATAACTAATATTCGATAACTCTATTTAACTCTTCTTCGAATAACTAATATTCAATAACTCCTTTTACTTTATTCGAATCACCAATATTCGACCAACTCCTTTATTTTAACTCTAATCGATTAACTCCATCGAATAACTAAATTCGATAACTCCTTCGAATAACCAATATTCTATAACTCACTTCGATTAAACAAATCGATAACTCTTTTCGATTAAATTATAATCGATAACTCCTTTCCTTTAACTCTATTCGAATAAACTAATATTCGATAAACTCCATTTAATTTTATTCGAATCACTAATATTCAATTAACTCAATTTTGATAAACTCTAGCTGGTTAACTCATTTTCATTAACTCTAACATGATTAACTCAAATCGATAAATTCTAACTCGATTAACTCCATTTAATTAACTCCTTTGATTAATTCCTTTTGAATTAACTCCTTGATTAATCCCTTTTCTATTTGTTTACTTAACAAATAACTATTCCCTTTCAAATCTATTTATTTAACGAATAAATATTTCTTTTATCTTTACTATTTATTTAAAAAATAAATATTTCCTTTATCTTTCTTATTTGTTCTATTTTATAATTATTTTCTTTTATAAAAATCCTTTTCCTTTTCTATATAAAATCCATCGATTTTATATAAATAATTCAATTTCAAAATACACTTTGAAAATCCCCTTTCCCACATCCAGTATTTCTTACGGTATTTAAAATACCAAACAACGGTGATCGATACCATTCAAACACATATAATCAACACCGATTATATATTACATCATACATCACAGTATATGAAAAACAGAAAAATATATGTTGAGGAATCCAGTTGGATTCCTCCAACCTGTTTCCCTGCATCCACAGATGTTACACAATATAATCAACATCACTTTCAAAATTTAACGGTTTATATATATATATATATATATATATATATATATATATATAATTTCCACTAACTGACCAGCAGTTCAATCAACCAAATCAACACACAGCAACCAGTCATCATTTATCAGTTCTAAATATACGTTATAAAAATAGAACCGTTCAGAGTTGGTGAGATTTACTCACATATCATCGTTAATTAACGATAATCGTCGTTGATTCGGATCGGACAATTTATTTAGTTATAAATTTAAACGAGCTCTAATCCACCTCCAGTCAGTTCCATTGGGTAGTGCTCGTCCATACGATCCTAACGGATCTTGTTTCGTCCAATTCTGATATCGTATGGCGAAGATATGATATTTACAAGTTAAATACACATTAAAATAAAATAAAACTTGATTTATAATTTCAGTGGGCCTTAACCTTTTATTTTCCTCGGCCCATCTTCTTTCAAACCCAACCCGTTGAAACTCTTCTCCCTCCTGCTCATTACCATGCACGGCAGTCCATTCATGGCCATTTCAATATCTGTCGATCTACTTATCTTCCTCCTTACTTCATAATACTCCAAACCGAATACACCACGATCCTTCTCTCAAACTCCTCTTTCACCTCATACTGCCTTTGCTCCATTCACACCCATGTTCAAAAACCCGTTCTCGGTCAAAATGCTGCGCTCCAGTAATTTACAGCATCACTTTTTATGATCGAATGCCCCAATTTTTTTCTAACAGGTGCGATTCTCCATACTGAAACCAAATGCAACAATGAAATCACCCATCGATGCTTTGAAATCCTACTCGTGTGCGCCTTAAGTCCACGGTGAACTTTCGAGCGTGACTGAAACTGGATCGCACTTAGTAAAACTAGCATGGAATCGAAGAGTAGCTGATAAGGTATTCGAATACATATATATTTTGATTTATGGATTTTATATTCCATTTGTTTTTGATTTTTTTTGGGATTTTTATTTATTTGATTTTCTTCCTTTCGGTTTTTCATTGAAATGGAGGCGCGATGTCTGTTGATTTGGAAGATAGAAATTAGATTAGAAGGTGTTAAGGTAGGGGTATTTATAATGGTGATAAAAAGTATATCGTTGGTAGGCATTAGCCAAGCATTTAAATTGTAGGCACCGAACACATATTCTGTGATGGAAATGACGACACGGGTACATACCTTATGAGCCACGTAATCTAATATTTGTGTTCTTTATTTGTTTTACTTCATATCTAAGCATACACTTGTTTTAATCGGAGAACGTGGGGAGATATGGAGAAAATATGATTTGGTTTATAAGAGGTCTCACAAGGCTGAATATTTAAACTTTACTCCTAATTTCTATGGTATCAAAGTTCACATCTCATGTTTCCCTGTTTCCAAATGCCTATCCTAAATTGTTGCCCCTGCGATTTCAGGATCTATATTCACGTTGTCAAGATTTTTTTTATTTAAACTATTGGTTATGTTGTTAGATTTCGGCCTCCGTTACTTAAAACTCTCTCAACAATACAGATCACTATCGACAAAAATAAAAATGTCGTTACGACGAGCAATGTGTCACGGTCCCAAAAATATAATAATACCGGTAGATTAACTCATTTTGTGAAACCTCAACATGTTGATTACAGGGTGCAAAATACTCCAAATAAAAAGTTACTTATTTAATTAATTAAAAATTACAATAAAATTCTAAAAATTAAATTATCACTACGTCTCAAAAGAACCTTGTCTAAATTCGAAACCGGTATCTAGTTATATCGAATAAACCGTTACGGTCGATAAACGATTCTATAGCGACTATTTTAAAATTTGATTTGGACATAAATCAAAATCTACACAACGAAATCTCAATTTTTCTCTTCCACTAGAAAAATATACTTCACCAGCTCTGAACGTTTCTTGTTTCACAGAAATCCGATTTAAAACGGCTTTTGTATATTCGTTTGAAGTTCGAATCGCTAATTTACGAACTGCAGCGCCAATTCAAGCTCGATTTTAATTATAATATATTATACGTTCAAAATGTCGTTCAAATAATATATTCATTATTCTAATTCAATTCTAAACTGAATTAAATATCACAGATGATCCAGTTCACACCATATCGCCATTTCAGCCAATTCTGATTATTTCAGAATTAAATATATTATTTAATTTATTATTTTAATTAAATATTCACCATTATTTAATTAAACCACCCTTTAATTAACTATATCACTATTTATATAATTAAATAAATTAATTATAATACCTCTGCCAATGCGGGTCATTACATTCTTCCCCACTTAAAATAATTTCGCCCTCGAAATTGCCAAGGTAGAGAACGACCCTATCGACTGGTTAGAACATATTTGTTCACTTCTTAACTTCAGTTTCAACTGAACCAATTTAATTTCAATTCAAAATTTATTTAATTCTTATCAACGAAAATTTCCAAAAATCCTGAAAATTTTCTAATGCCTTAACTCTTTGAAAAATTTCGCCAGCACCTCCTTTGTACTGGTCAATCGGTCAAACTCCAACTTTCCTCTCTGGGCCATCTCCAACCCAAAAGAAAATCAAACAGCCAAGCGGCTTGCCAATTCGGCTCATAAATCTTATACCCATTGAAATATAAACTTGAACCTTTTGTCGGCATATCATTATATCCTTTCCACCTGTTATCAATTCAGCTGATACAAGGGTCATCTCAATCAAATTCCAATATGCTTTTATCCACAACACAACCATTCGCTTATATCCGAGCCAAATATCATTTCAACTCGAGTTTCTTCTCGATTCCCAACTCTTAACTTGATTATCACATTACACTTCAAATTTGAATATCACAATCCAATTTGTCTTGATATCATTCTAATTCAACCTCAGTTACCACTTTACTGGCTTTACTCTAATTCAAATTTGCTTTCACAAATTTCTGTTAAATTTGTTTTTAATTCAAACAGTCTTTCCCTGGGAGTTTTTAAACAGTTTACTCTTTTCAAAAATCAAATTTTCCTTTTGAACATGTCACTGAGCCCTTAATTAATATTCCATTAGTTAAATCACTTCTCTATTTCTTTATCAATATTTGTTAACCAAATATTTTCAATAACCATATTGTCCTTTTATGTTATTTGGAAAACATTTCCGAATATCGCCTTCCTTTATTTTCTAAACTTTAGAAAATATATGCTATTTATAATTGGAAAATATTCCAATTACTTATCTCTTTTCCGATCTCGTTTATTTCTATACTTAGGAAATATTCTTTATTATATTTCCAAGCTTACACTTAATTGGGTTAAAACGGATGTTGTGTAAAACATCGTTACGACAGCCCAAATACTATATTCAACTAACTCTTATTCAACATTGATCTTCAAGCCTGAAATCTTACTATTTATTTGTTAATAATGAAATCAATCAAGTTGGGGTATAACTACCTCTCAGACCTTGACTGAATAACATTTATAACGTCAAAACAGATATGACTACTTACTCGAATAATCAATACCATACAACTTCTTATTCACTTTTAAACACGTATACGCTTCCTCTTTCTATTCTTACTATATTTTATTCTTAGTCTTCCTTTTTGCTTTTACTATTCTATTTCTAAGTTCGTTTCCTTATCGACTTCTATATATATATATATCGATACGTTGATTTCTAACTATCAAATTATCTTAAAAATATTCTAACTCCTTAAATTCCCGAGAAAAACTCGCCATAACCTCCTTTGTACCATGAGCATCGGGATATTTCAAATAGCCTCCCATGGCCCTCACCAATCAAAAGAAAAAAGAAAAAGCTAAGCGGCTAGCCGATACGGCGCATAAAATCTCATATATGAATTTAATACATACCTTTTCGTCTAGCATTCTATTTATATACCTTCATACCTTATCCATACCTATCTCATGTATATTTATACCTGCCCAATCTATTTTAACTATACTTGATCGTTTTAATTCAATTCGTTAATTAATTTGTTAATTAACTCTTTAATCTATTGCACTTTTATATTTGAATATGACATGTTCAAATATATTTTAACTTGCTTATTAACTAATTTGAATCCAAATTTCAAATTTAAGTTCTATATTCGATTTCGAATATTCATTTACAAATCCAATTCACCTTTCAAAGTTCAACTTCAATTCAAAACTCGATTAACTAATTCCTCTTCGACTTAGTTAATTCAATTCAATTTCTATTCAAATTTTATATCACTTCTATTATTCAAATCTATATATCAAATTCTATTATTCAAATTCTATATATCAAATTCTATTCAAATTCTATATTATAAATGCCATTTGAATTTCTATATTCAAATTCTATATATTCAAATTCTATATATCAAGTTCTGTATTATAAATCCCATTTGAATTTCAACACAACTTGTCTTTCCCAAAACAAATTCAAAACGGAATCTCTGGTATTAATTCGTCACTTACAACTCGAAAATGAATACCGATGATACAGCTGTCATCATCGGAATCTATTTTCCAGCGATCGAAGTGAGTTCAATACTATAAAACCATTTCTAAACATTTCCACTTTGAAATTCAATTCAAAATATAATTCACACTGCTTGTAAAACAATTTAAAATCTCCCAAGATCTTAAATTTTCCTTATTTTTAATCCAAATCCATTTACGAACACTTATCCTATTCTCCAGAGTTTTAACTCAATTTCTGGTTTAAAATTTCAGATTCAACTCATCTGATTTCACGTATTTCACTTATATGAATTCTGATTGGTTATTTACATAACCATTTAATTTATAATCTTACTCGATTATAAAAACAACTAATATATCCACTATATTATAATTTTGATATATATATCTTCTCTTTATCAAGATATACCTTGGATAAACTTATTTTAATTTACCCTCATTTCAAAACATATTGTGTCGACCCATCGTATTCGAGTGTTTATAAACTCCTACCGATACAGTGGATCAAACTGATCGACCAGAACTCATAAACGACTCAACCAATAAATCTCCACAATATAAAACAAATTTTTATATCAATGACAAATACGTTCACTCGTATATATACACTCAACTCAATCTAGGGTATTACTAACCCTATCTCTACTGAGTCACGCCACAGAGCCAAGGTAATTTACTTAACCTTAAGCTCTGATACCAATTGTAATGACCCGGAAATTTGGCGACCTTGGTTATCTGATATACAACACATATCGAACATCCAAGGGTCGAAAATAACGGGTTATAAATGAAAGAAAACAGAGGCTGAGAATAGATAAGATAGAAACTTAGAATAGACGAAGAAGAAGAACACAACATCAGAGTAACACGAACCTCACAGCGGAACGAATAACATATAATATATATAACATAACTAGAAATATATATCTGTACTTGAATATACATCATTATCAAGTACAACACTTACAACACAGCGGAAATAACTATAGCTATATAATCCTGAAGCCTCCTACTCCAAGCTCTTCCAGTATATCTGTAAATCCTGACTACTTGACTGACCGTACAAAATTGGGCACCCAAGAGTTTAGGGAAAACAAAATAAACTCCGGGTCAGTCATGGGACTGGTGTGAGTAAAACAGTTTAAATAAGTTCAAGCAGGTAAATGATATCTCATAAGACCACGCCGTATAACGGAACGGGTTTTTCCCTTATGAGAATCCAAAATATCTTTATATCAAAAACCTTTTGATATTATAATAATGTCTATCAACACAATATAATAATCATCTAGCAGAAACGCTTTCATCTCACGTTCTACATATATAATATACAATCAAAACCGCAAGCACGTATTGGGTAATGGATTTCCAACTATGACAAGGTATGGAACCACCTTTCGCTAATGTACCTCTAGAGAGGAATACACTGGGTTCAACAAGAACATCTTGCAACCCGGCCACACATGACCGACCACTCATTTCGCTTGAGTGTATCGAATGTATATCACCAACGGTTGGGATAAGTGACCGTTTCCCGAATGGGACAGCCTTAACAATAGATTTTTAGAAGTAAATGAAACTCTAGATCAGGTGATTATACACCCTACTTCGGAGCGACCGACTTAGCCATGCTGCCTGCCCGATTTCTGTCATTTATCGGTTGATGAGGCTAGAAGCTACGCTTTATCATCACACCAGATTCACTTTGAATGCCACATCATCAAATCACCAATTGACGTCCTCAACAATACATTATGTATTAGCTAAAAGAAGTTTCCTTCTCCGCTTCCACTCTTGGTACGGTTGGAGAAATCAATATATGTGATCGTCTGGAAATACTCTGTCAGACATCCATCCATACAAGTCATCCAGGAACAGTATGAACCGAAGGTACTATTCAGTATATCCATCTTAGGAACTGTTATCTAAGATTTATACAACAGCCCTTGCACTTTACTCCGTCTTCAATTTCCTTTGGCATATATGATTCGCGACGCTTATGCCAATACAGAGTGGTTCTTTGGATGATAATCCAACCGGTCTCTCCATATTAACATCATTAAAATGGTCAAAACTTCGATAGTCTGTGATTTAACTATCAAAGAAAAACAGGTGTGCAAACAACGATATTATTTCCAGATGGAAATTATATCGATAAAACATCATTTAACATTTATCTCCTTAGTTCATTTTTCATCTCCTGTTTCCCTATATTCAACAATTTTTATTTTCTAAATTTAGAAAATATATGTTATTTTTATTGGAAAACATTTCCATTTCTTGTTTTCTATATCAGAAAACATTTCTGGTTCTTAGTTGGAAAACATTTCCAAAACTCCTTCATTGGACTTAGACAGATGATTAAACATACCATTGCGATGCCAACTCAAACCATTACTCTTATTAACTAAATTCCTTTAACCCACCTTCACTATCGAACCTTAACTATTCCTTATTTAAAAATGAAGTCAATCAAGTTGGGGTAATACTACCTCTTAGACCTTAACTGAACAGCGTTTCTAACCTTGAAATAGACAAAGTTCACCTTTTATAATTCTTTAACAAACTTCCTTACGTAACTCTCTTTCGAATCATCTCTATTCGATAATTCTTTTTTTGATAAGGTATATTCGATAACTCTATTCAATTTACTCTATTCGATTAACCCTTATCAATTTACTCTATTGGACTAACGCTATTGGATTAACTCTATTTGATTTAACTCTAGTCGATAACTCCTTTAACTCTATTCGAATAAACCAAACTCGATTAACTCCTTTAATTTCATTCGAATAAACTATATTCGATTTATTCCTTTAACTCCATTTAACTCTATTCGAATAACTAATATTCGATAACTCTATTTAACTCTTATTCGAATAACTAATATTCGATAACTCCTTTTACTTTATTCGAATCACTAATATTCGACCAACTCCTTTATTATAACTCTAATCGATTAACTCCATCGAATAACTAAATTCGATAACTCCTTCGAATAACCAATATTCTATAACTCACTTCGATTAAACAAATCGATAACTCTTTTCGATTAAATTATAATCGATAACTCCTTTCCTTTAACTCTATTCGAATAAAATAATATTCGATAAACTCCATTTAATTCTATTCGAATCACCAATATTCGATTAACTCAATTTTGATTAACACTAACTGGTTAACTCATTTTCATTAACTCTAACTCGATTAACTCAAATCGATAAATTCTAACTCGATAAACTCCATTTGAATTAACTCCTTTGATTAATTCATTTTGAATTAACTCCTTGATTAATCCCTTTTCTATTTGTTTACTTAACAAATAACTATTCCCTTTCAAATGTATTTATTTAACGAATAAATATTTCTTTTATCTTTACTATTTATTTAACAAATAAATATTTCCTTTATCTTTCTTATTTGTTCTATTTTATAATTAATTTCTTTTAAAAAATCCTTTTCCTTTTCTATATAAAATCCATCGATTTTATATAAATAATTCATTTTCAAAATACATTTTGAAAATCCCCTTTCCCACATCTAGTATTTCTTACGGTATTTAAAATACCAAACAACGGTGATCGATACCATTCAAACACATATAATCAACACCGATTATATTTTACATCATACATCACAGTATATGAAAAATAGAAAAATATATGTTGAGGAATCCAGTTGGATTCCTCCAACCTGTTTCCCTGCATCCACAGATGTTACACAATATAATCAACATCACTTTCAGAATTTAACGGTTTTGATATATATATAATTTCCACTAACTGACTAGCAGTTCAATCAACCAAATCAACACACAACAACCAGTCATCATTTATCAGTTCTAAATATACGTTATAAAAATAGAACTGTTCAGAGTTGGTGAGATTTACTCACATTGGACTATCATCGTTAATTAACGATAATTGTCGTTAATTCGGATCGGACAATTTATTTTGTTATGAATTGTAACGAGCTCTAATCCACTTCCACTCAGTTCCATTATGTAGTGTTCGTCCATACGATCCTAACAGATCTTGTTTCGTCCAATTCTGATATCGTATGGCGAAGATATGATATTTACAAGTTAAATACACATTAAAATAAAATAAAACTTGATTTAAAATTTCAGTGGGCCTTAACCTTTTATTTTCCTCGGCCCATCTTCTTTCAAACCCAACCCGTTGAAACTCTTCTCCCTCCTGCTCATTACCACGCATGGCAGTCCATTCATGGCCATTTCAATATCTCTCGATCTACTTATCTTCCTCCTTACTTCATAATACTCCAAACCGAATACACCACGATCCTTCTCTCAAACTCCTCTTTCACCTCATACTGCCTTTGCTCCATTCGCACCCATGTTCAAAAACCCGTTCTCGGTCAAAATGCCGCGCTCCAGTAATTTACAGCATCACTTTTTATGATCGAATGCCCCAATTTTTTTCTAACAGGCGCGATTCTCCATACTAAAACCAAATACAACAATGAAATCACCCATCGATGCTTTGAAATCCTACTCGTGTGCGCCCTAAGTCCACGGTGAACTTTCGAGCGTGACTGAAACTGGATCGCACTTAGTAAAACTAGCATGGAATCGAAGAGTAACTGATAAGGGATTCGAATACATATATATTTTGATTTATGGATTTTATATTCCATTTGTTTTTTATTTGTTTGGGATTTTTATTTGTTTGATTTTCTTTCTTTCGGTTTTTCATTGAAGTGGAGGCGCGATGTCTGTTGATTTGGAAGATAGAAATTATGTTAGAAGGTGTTAAGGTAGGGGTATTTATAATGGTGATAAAAAGTATATCGTAGGTAGGCATCAGCCAAGCATTTAAATTGTAGGCACCGAACACCTATTATGTGATGGAAATGACAACACGGGTACAAACCTTATGAGCTACGTAATCTAATATTGGTGTTGTTTATTTGTTTTACTTCATATCTAAGCATACACTTGTTTTAATCGGAGAACGTGGGGAGATATGGAGAAAATATGGTTTGGTTTATAAGAGGACTCACAGGGCTGAATATTTAAACTTTACTCCTAATTTCTATGGTATCAAAGTTCACATCTCATGTTTCCCTGTTTCCAAATGCCTATCCTAAATTGTTGCCCCTGCGATTTCAGGATCTATATTCACGTTGTCAAGATTTTTTTTATTTAAACTATTGGTTATGTTGTTAGATTTTGGCCTCCGTTACTTAAAACTCTCTCAACAATACAGATCACTATCGACAAAAATAAAAATGTCGTTACGACGAGCAATGTGTCACGGTCCCAAAAATATAATAATATCGGTAGATTAACTCATTTTGTGAAACCTCAACATGTTGATTACAGGGTGCAAAATACTCCAAATAAAAAGTTGCTTATTTAATTAATTAAAAATTACAATAAAATTCTAAAAATTAAATTATCACTACGTCTGAAAAGAACCTTGTCTAAATTCGAAACCGGTATCTAGTTATATCGAATAAACCGTTACGGTCGATAAACGATTCTATAGCGACTATTTTAAAATTTGATTTGGACATAAATCAAAATCTACACGACGAAATCTCAATTTTTCTCTTCCACTAGAAAAATATACTTCACCAGTTCTGAACGTTTCTTGTTTCACAAAAATCCGATTTAAAACGGCTTCTGTATATTCATTTGAAGTTCGAATCACCAATTTACGAACAGCAGCGCCGATTCAAGCTCGATTTTAATTATAATATAATTATACGTTCAAACTGTCGTTCAAATAATATATTCGTTATTCTAATTCAATTCTAAACAGAATTAAATATCACAGATGATCCAGTTCACACCATATCGCCATTTCAGCCAATTCTGATTATTTCAGAATTAAATATATTATTTAATTTATTATTTTAATTAAATATTCAGCATTATTTAATTAAACCACCCTTTAATTCACAATATCACTATTTATATAATTAAATAAATTAATTATATTGCCTCTGCCAATGCGGGTCATTACATTCTTCCCCACTTAAAATAATTTCTTCCTCGAAATTGTTAAGGTAGAGAACGACCCTATCGACTAGTTAGAACATATTTGTTCACTTCTTAACTTTAGTTTCAACTGAACCAATTTAATTTCAATTTAAAATTATTTAATTCTTATCAACGAAAATTTCCAAAAATCCTGAAAATTTTCTAACGCCTTAACTCTTTGAAAAATTTCGCCAGCACCTCCTTTGTACTGGTCAATCGGTCAAACTCCAACTTGCCTCTCTGGGCCATCTCCAACCCAAAAGAAAATCAAACAGCCAAGCGGCTTGCCAATTCGGCTCATAAATCTTATATCCAATATAAATATAAACTTGTACCTTTTGTCGGCATATCATTATATCCTTTCCACCTGTTATCAGTTCAGCTGATACAAGGGTCATCTCAATCAAATTCCAATATGCTTTTATCCACAACACAACCATTCGCTTATATCCGAGCCAAATATCATTTCAACTCGAGTTTCTTCTCGATTCCCAACTCTTAACTTGATTATCACATTACACTTCAAATTTGAATCTCACAATCCAATTTGTCTTGATATCATTCTAATTCAACCTCAGTTACAACTTTACTGGCTTTACTCTAATTCAAATTTGCTTTCACAAATTTCTGTTAAATTTGTTTTTAATTCAAACAGTCTTTCCCTGGGAGTTTTTAAACAGTTTACTCTTTTCAAAAATCAAATTTTCCTTTTGAACATGTCACTGAGCCCTTAATTAATATTCCATTAGTTAAATCACTTCTCTATTTCTTTATCAATATTTGGTAACCAAATATTTTCAATAACCATATTGTCCTTTTATGTTATTTGGAAAACATTTCCGAATATCGCCTTCCTTTATTTTCTAAACTTTAGAAAATATATGCTATTTATAATTGGAAAATATTCCAATTACTTATCTCTTTTCCGATCTCGTTTATTTCTATACTTAGGAAATTTTCTTTATTATATTTCCAAGCTTACACTTAATTGGGTTAAAACGGATGTTGTGTAAAACATCGTTACGACAACCCAAATACTATATTCAACTAACTCTTATTCAACATTGATCTTCGAGCCTGAAATCTTACTATTTATTTGTTAATAATGAAATCAATCAAGTTGGGGTATAACTACCTCTCAGACCTTGACTGAATAACATTTATAACGTCAAAACAGATATGACTACTTACTCGAATAATCAATACCATACAACTACTTATTCACTTTTAAACACGTATACGCTTCCTCTTTCTATTCTTACTAGATTTTATTCTTAGTCTTCCTTTTTGATTTTACTATTCTATTTCTAAGTTCGTTTCCTTATCGACTTCTATATATATATCGATACGTTGATTTCTAACTATCAAATTATCTTAAAAATATTCTAACTCCTTAAATTCCTGGTAAAAATTCGCCTTAACCTCCTTTGTACCATGAGCATCGGGATATTTCAAATAGCCTCCCATGGCCCTCACCAATCAAAAGAAAAAAGAAAAAGCTAAGCGGCTAGCCGATACGGCGCATAAAATCTCATATATGAATTTAATACATACCTTTTCGTCAAGCATTCTATTTATATACCTTCATACCTTATCCATACCTATCTCATGTATATTTATACCTGCCCAATCTATTTTAACTATACCTGATCCTTTTAACTCAATTCGTTAATTAATTTGTTAATTAACTCTTTAATCTATTTTACTTTTATAGTTGAACATGACATGTTCAAATATATTTTAACTTGCTTATTAACTAATTTGAATCCAAATTTCAAATTTAAGTTCTATATTCGATTTCTAATATTCATTTACAAATCCAATTCACCTTTCAAAGTTCAATTTCAATTCAAAACTCGATTAACTAATTCCTCTTCGACTTAGTTAATTCTATTCAATTTTTATATCACTTCAATTATTCAAATCTATATATCAAATTCTATTATTCAAATTTTATATATCAAATTCTATTCAAATTCTATATTATAAATCACATTTGAATTTCTATATTCAAATTCTATATATTCAAATTCTATATATCAAATTCTATATTATAAATCCCATTTGAATTTCAACACAACTTGTCTTTCCCAAAACAAATTCAAAACAGTATCTCTGGTAGTAATTCGTCGCTTACAACTCGAAAATGAATACTGATGATTCAGCTGTCATCACCGGAATCTATTTTCCAGCGATCGAAGTGAGTTCAATACTATAAAACCATTTCTAAACATTTCCACTTTGAAATTCAATTCAAAATATAATTCACACTGCTTGTAAAACAATTTAAAATCTCTCAGGATCTTAAATTTTCCTTATTTTTAATCCAAATCCATTTACAAACACTTATCCAATTCTCCAGAGTTTTAACTCAATTTCTGGTTTAAAATTTCAGATTCAACTCATCTGATTTCACGTATTTCACTTATATGAATTCTGATTGGTTATTTACATAACCATTTAATTTATAATCCTACTCGATTATAATAACAACCAATAAATCCACTATACTATTATTTTTATATATATATATCTTCTCTTTATCAAGATATACCTTGGGTAAACTTATTTTAATTTACCCTCATTTCAAAACATATTGTGTCGACCCATCGTATTCGAGTGTTTATAAACTCCTACCGATACAGTGGATCAAACTGATCGACCAGAACTCATAAACGACTCAACCAATAAATCTCCACAATATAAAACAATTTTTTATATCAATAACAAATACGTTCACTCGTATATATACACCCAACTCAATCTAGGGTATTACTAACTCCATCTCTACTGAGTCACGCCACAGAGCCAAGGTAATTTACTTAACCTTAAGCTCTGATACCAATTGTAATGACCCGGAAATTTGGCGACCTTGGTTATCCGATATACAACACATATCGAACATCTAAGGGTCGAAAATAACGGGTTATAAATGAAATAAAACAGAGGGTGAAAATAGAAAATATAGAAATTTAGAATAGAAGAAGAAGAACACAACATTAAAGTAACACGAACCTCACAGCGGAACGAATAACATATAATATATATAACATAACTTGAAATATATATCTGTACTTGAATATACATCACTATCAAAGTACAACACTTACAACACAGCGGAAATAACTATAGCTATATAATCCTGAAGCCTCCTACTCCAAGCTCTTCCAGTATATCTGTAAATCCTGACTACTTGACTGCCCGTACAAAATTGGGCACCCAAGAGTTTAGGGGAAACAAAACAAAATAAACTCCGGGTCAGTCATGGGACTGGTGTGAGTAAAACAGTTTAAAATAGTTCAAGCAGGTAAATGATATCTCATAAGACCACGCCGTATAACGGAACGGGTTTTTCCCTTATGAGAATCCAAAATATCTTTATATCAAAAACCTTTTGATATTATAATAATGTCTATCAACACAATATAATAATCATCTAGCAGAAACGCTTTCATCTCACGTTCTACATATATAGTATACAATCAAAACCGCAAGCACGTATTGGGTAATGGATTTCGAACTATGACAAGGTGTGGAACCACCTTTCGCTAATTTACCTCTAGAGAGGAATACACTGGGTTCAACAAGAACATCTTGCAACCCGGCCACACATGACCGACCACTCATTTCGCTTGAGTGTATCGAATGTATATCACCAACGGTTGGGATCAGCAACCGTTTCCCGAATGGGACAACCTCAACAATAGATTTTTAGAAGTAAATGAAACTATATATCAGGTGATTATACACCCTACTTTGGAGCGACCGACTTAGCCATGCTGCCTGCCCGATTTCTGTCATTTACCGGTTGATGAGGCTAGAAGCTACGCTTTATCATCACACCAGATTCACTTTGAATGCCACATCATCAAATCCATCAAATCACCGATTGACGTCCTCAACAATACATTATGTATTAGCTAAAAGAAGTTTCCTTCTCCGTTTCCACTCTTGGTACGGTTGGAGAAATCAATATATGTGATCGTCTGGAAATACTTTGTCAGACATCCGTCCATACAAGTCATCCAGGAATAGGATGAACCGAAGGTACTATTCAGTATATCCATCTTAGGCACTGTTATCTAAGATTTATACAATAGGCCTTGCACTTTACTCCATCTTCAATTTCCTTTGGCATATATGATTCGCAACGCTTATGCCAATACAGAGTGGTTCTTTGGATGATAATCCAACCGGTCTCTCCATATTAACATCATTAAAATGGTCAAAACTTCAATAGTCTGTGATTTAACTATCAAAGAAAAACAGGTGTGCAAACAACGATATTATTTCCAAATGGAAATTATATCGATCAAACATCATTTAACATTTATCTCCTTAGTTCATTTTTCATCTCCTGTTTCCCTATACTCAACATTTGTTATTTTCTAAATTTAGAAAATATATGTTATTTCCATTGGAAAACATTTCCATTTCTTGTTTTCTATATCCGAAAACATTTCTGGTTCTTAGTTGGAAAACATTTCCAAAACTCCTTCATTGGACTTAGACAGATGTTTAAACAAACCATCGCGATGCCAACTCAAACCATTACTCTTATTAACTAAATTCCTTTAACCCACCTTCACTATCGAACCTTAACTATTCCTTAGTTAAAAATGAAGTTAATCAAGTTTGGGTAATACTACCTCTCAGACCTTAACTGAACAACATTTCTAACCTTGAAATAGACAAATTTCACCTTTTATAATTCTTTAACAAACTTCCTTACGTAACTCTCTTTCGAATCATCTCTATTCGATAATTCTTTCCTTCGATAAGGTATATTCGATAACTCTATTCGATTAACCCTTATCAATTTACTCTATTGGACTAACGCTATTGGATTAACTCTATTTGATTTAACTCTAGTCGATAACTCCTTTAACTCTATTCGAATAAACCAAACTCGATTAACTCCTTTAATTTCATTCGAATAAACTATATTCGATTTATTCCTTGAACTCCATTTAACTCTATTCGAATAACTAATATTCGATAACTCTATTTGACTCTTATTCGAATAACTAATATTCGATAACTCCTTTTACTTTATTCGAATCACTAATATTCGACCAACTCCTTTATTTTAACTCTAATCGATTAACTCCATCGAATAACTAAATTCGATAACTCCTTCGAATAACCAATATTCTATAACTCACTTCGATTAAACAAATCAATAAATCTTTTCGATTAAATTATAATCGATAACTCCTTTCCTTTAACTCTACTCGAATAAACTAATATTCGATAAACTCCATTTAATTTTATTCAAATCACTAATATTCGATTAACTCAATTTTGATTAACTCTAACTGGTTAACTCATTTTCATTAACTCTAACTCGATTAACTCAAATCGATAAATTCTAACTCGATTAACTCCATTTGAATTAACTCCTTTGATTAATTCCTTTTGAATTAACTCCTTGATTAATCCCTTTTCTATTTGTTTACTTAACAAATAACTATTCCCTTTCAAATCTATTTATTTAACGAATAAATATTTCTTTAATCTTTACTATTTATTTAACAAATAAATATTTCCTTTATCTTTCTTATTTGTTCTATTTTATAGTTATTTTCTTTTAAAAAATCCTTTTCCTTTTCTATAAAAAATCCATCGATTTTATATAAATAATTCATTTTCAAAATACACTTTGAAAATCCCCTTTCCCACATCTAGTATTTCTTACGGTATTTAAAATACCAAACAACGGTGATTGATACCATTCAAACACATATAATCAACACTGATTATATATTACATCATACATCACAGTATATGAAAAACAGAAAAAAATATGTTGAGGAATCCAGTTGGATTCCTCCAACCTGTTTCCCTGCATCCACAGATGTTAAACAATATAATCAACATCACTTTCAGAATTTAACGGTTTATATATATATATATATATATATATAAAATATCCACTAACTGACTAGCAGTTTAATCAACCAAATCAACACACAGCAACCAATCATCATTTATCAGTTCTAAATATATGTTATAAAAAATAGAACTGTTCAGACTTGTGGAGATTTACTCACATTGGACTATCATCGTTAATTAACGATAATTGTCGTTGATTCGGATCGGACAATTTATTTTGTTATAAATTGTAACGAGCTCTAATCCACTTCCAGTCAGTTCCATTGGGTAGTGTTCGTCCATACGATCCTAACGGATCTTGTTTCGTCCAATTCTGATATCGTATGGCGAAGATATGATATTTACAAGTTAAATACACATTAAAATAAAATAAAACTTGATTTATAATTTCAGTGGGCCTTAACCTTATATTTTCCTCGGCCCATCTTCTTTCAAACCCAACCCGTTGAAACTCTTCTCCCTCCTGCTCATTACCACGCACGGCAGTCCATTCATGGCCATTTCAATATCTCTCGATCTACTTATCTTCCTCCTTACTTCATAATACTCCAAACCGAATACACCACGATCCTACTCTCAAACTCCTCTTTCACCTCATACTGCCTTTGCTCCATTTGCCCCCATGTTCAAAAACCCGTTCTTGGTCAAAATGCTGCGCTCCAGTAATTTACAGCGTCACCTTTTATGATCGAATGCCCAATTTTTTTCTAACAGGTGCGATTCTCCATACTAAAACCAAATACAACAATGAAATCACCCATCGATGCTTTGAAATCCTACTCGTGTGCGCCCTAGGTCCACGGTGAACTTTCGAGCGTGACTGAAACTAGATCGCACTTAGTAAAATTAGCTTGGAATCGAAGAGTAGATAATAAGGGAATCGAATACATATATATTTTGATTTATGGATTTTATATTCCATTTGTTTTTGATTTGTTTGGGATTTATTTGTTTGATTTTCTTCCTTTTGGTTTTTCATTGAAGTGGAGGCGCGATGTCTGTTGATTTGGAAGATATAAATTAGATTAGAAGGTGTTAAGGTAAGGGTAATTATAATGGTGATAAAAAGTATATCGTAGGTAGGCATCAGCTAAGCATTTAAATTTTAGGCACCGAACACCTATTCTGTGATGGAAATGACGACACGGGTACAAACCTTATGAGCCACGTAATCTAATATTTGTGTTGTTTATTTGTTTCACTTCATATCTAAGCATAGACTTGTTTTAATCGGAGAACGTGGGGAGATATGGAGAAAATATGATTTGGTTTATAAGAGGACTCACAGGGCTGAATATTTAAACTTTACTCCTAATTTCTATGGTATCAAAGTTCACATCTCATGTTTCCCTGTTTCCAAATGCCTGTCCTAAATTGTTGCCCCTGCGATTTCAGGATCTATATTCACATTGTCAAGATTTTTTTTATTTAAACTATTGGTTATGTTGTCAGATTTCGGCCTCCGTTACTTAAAACTCTCTCAACAATACAGATCACTATCGACAAAAATAAAAATGTCGTTACGACGAGCAATGTGTCACGGTCCCAAAAATATAATAATACCGGTAGATTAACTCATTTTGTGAAACCTCAACATGTTGATTACAGGGTGCAAAATACTCCAAATAAAAATTTGCTTATTTAATTAATTAAAAATTACAATAAAATTCTAAAAATTAAATTATCACTACGTCTCAAAAGAACCTTGTCTAAATTCGATACCGGTATCTAGTTAAATCGAATAATCCATTACGGTCGATAAACGATTCTATAGCGACTATTTTAAAATTTGATTTGGACATAAATCAAAATCTACAGGACGAAATCTCGATTTTTCTCTTCCACTAGAAAAATATACTTCGCCAACTCTGAACGTTTCTTATTTCACAGAAATCCGATTTAAAACGGCTTCTGTATATTCGTTTAAAGTTCGAATCGCCAATTTACGAACTGCAGCACCATTTCAAGCTCGATTTTAATTATAATATAATTATACATTCAAACTGTCGTTCAAATAATATATTCGTTATTCTAATTCAATTCTAAACTGAATTAAATATCATTGATGATCCAGTTCACACCATATCGCCATTTCAGCCAATTCTGATTATTTCAGAATTAAATATATTATTTAATTTATTATTTTAATTAAATATTCACCATTATTTAATTAAACCACCCATTAATTCACTATATCACTATTTATATAATTAAATAAATTAATTATATTGCCTCTGCCAATGCGGGTCATTACATTCTTCCCCACTTAAAATAATTTCATCCTCGAAATTGCTAAGGTAGAGAACGACCCTATCGACTGGTTAGAACATATTTGTTCACTTCTTAACTTCAGTTTCAACTAAACCAATTTAATTTCACTTTAAAATTTATTTAATTCTTATTAACGAAAATTTCCAAAAATCCTAATAATTTTCTAACGCCTTAACTCTTTGAAAAATTTCGCCAGCACCTCCTTTGTACTGGTCAATCGGTCAAACTCCAACTTGCCTCTCTGGGCCATCTCCAACCCAAAAGAAAATAAAACAGCCAAGCGCCTTGCCAATTCGGCTCATAAATCTTATATCCAATAGAAATATAAACTTGTACCTTTTGTCGGCATACCATTATATCCTTTCCACCTGTTATCAATTCAGCAGATACAAGGGTCATCCCAATCAAATTCCAATATGCTTTTATCCACAACACAACCATTCGCTTATATCCAAGCCAAATATCATTTCAACTCGAGTTTCTTCTCGATTCCCAACTCTTAACTTGATTATCACATTACACTTCAAATTTGAATCTCACAATCCAATTTGTCTTGATATCATTCTAATTCAACCTCAGTTACCACTTTACTGGCTTTACTCTAATTCAAATTTGCTTTCACAAATTTCTGTTAAATTTGTTTTTAATTCAAACAATCTTTCCCTGGGAGTTTTTAAACAGTTTACTCTTTTCAAAAATCAAAATTTCCTTTTGAACATGTCACTGAGCCCTTAATTAATATTCCATTAGTTAAATCACTTCTCTATTTCTTTATCAATATTTGTTAACCAAATATTTTAAATAACCATATTGACCTTTTATGTTATTTGGAAAACATTTCCGAATATCGCCTTCCTTTATTTTCTAAACTTTAGAAAATATATGCTGTTTATAATTGGAAAATATTCCAATTACTTATCTATTTTCAGATCTCGTTTATTTCTATACTTAGGAAATATTCTTTATTATATTTCCAAGCTTACACTTAATTGGGTTAAAACGGATGTTGTGTAAAACATCGTTACGACAACCCAAATACTATATTCAACTAACTCTTATTCAACATTGATCTTCGAGCCTGAAATCTTACTATTTATTTGTTAACAATGAAATCAATCAAGTTGGTGTATAACTACCTCTCAGACCTTGACTGAATAACATTTATAATGTCAAAACAGATATGACTACTTACTCGAATAATCAATACCATACAACTACTTATTCACTTTTAAAACCGTATACGCTTCCTCTTTCTATTCTTACTAGTTTTATTCTTAGTCTTCCTTTTTGATTTTACTATTCTATTTCTAAGTTCGTTTCCTTATCGACTTCTATATATATATCGATACGTTGATTTCTAACTATCAAATTATCTTAAAAATATTCTAACTCCTTAAATTCCCGGGAAAAATTCGCCATAACCTCCTTTGTACCAGGAGCATCGGGATATTTCAAATAGCCACCCATGGCCCTCACCTATCATAAGAAAAAAGAAAAAGCTAAGCGGCTAGCCGATACGGCTCATAAAATCTCATATATGAATTTAATACATACCTTTTCGTCGAGCATTCTATTTATATACCTTCATACCTGATCGTTTTAACTCAATTCGTTAATTAATTTGTTAATTAACTCTTTAATCTATTTCACTTTTATATTTGAACATGACATGTTCAAATATATTTTAACTTGCTTATTAACTAATTTGAATCCAAATTTCAAATTTAAGTTCTATATTCGATTTCGAATAATCATTTACAAATCCAATTCACCTTTCAAAGTTCAACTTCAATTCAAAACTCGATAAACTAATTCCTCTTCGACTTAGTTAATTCTATTGAATTTCTATTTAAATTTTATATCGCTTCTATTATTCAAATCTATACATCAAATTCTATTATTCAAATTCTATATATCAAATTCTATTCAAATTCTATATTATAAATCCCATTTGACTTTCTATATTCAAATTCTATATATTCAAATTCTATATTATAAATCCCATTTGAATTTCAACACAACTTGTCTTTCCCAAAACAAATTCAAAACAGTATCTCTGGTAGTAATTCGTCGCTTACAACTCGAAAATGAATACGGATGATTCAGCTGTCATCACCGGAATCTATTTTCCAGCGATCGAAGTGAGTTCAATACTATAAAACCATTTCTAAACATTTCCACTTTGAAATTCAATTCAAAATATAATTCACACTGCTTGTAAACCAATTTAAAATCTCCCAGGATCTTAAATTTTCCTTATTTTTAATCCAAATCCATTTACAAACACTTATCCAATTCTCCAGAGTTTTAACTCAATTTCTAGTTTAAAATTTCAGATTCAACTCATCTGATTTCACGTATTTCACTTATATGAATCATGATTTGTTATTTACATAACCATTTAATTTATAATCTTACTCGATTATAATAACAACCAATATATCCACTATATTATAATTTTGATATATATATATATATATATATCTTCTCTTTATCAAGATATACCATGGATAAACTTATTTTAATTTACCCTCATTTCAAAACATATTGTGTCGACCCATCGTATTCGAGTGTTTATAAACTCCTACCGATACAGTGGATCAAACTGATCGACCAGAACTCATAAACGACTCAACCAATAAATCTCCACAATATAAAACAAATTTTTATATCAATAACAAATACGTTCACTCGTATATATACACTCAACTCAATCTAGGGTATTACTAACCCCATCTCTACTGAGTCACGCCACAGAGCCAAGGTAATTTACTTAACCTTAAGCTCTGATACCAATTGTAATGACCCGGAATTTGGCGACCTTGGTTATCCGATATACAACACATATCGAACATCCAAGGGTCGAAAATAACGGGTTATAAATGAAGGAAAACAGAGGGTGAGAATAGATAAGATAGAAACTAAGAATAAAAGAAGAAGAAGAACACAACATCAGAGTAACACGAACCTCACAGCGGAACGAATAACATATATTATATATATAACATAACTTGAAATATATATCTTTACTTGAATATACATCATTATCAAAGTACAGCACTTACAACACAGCAGAAATAACTATAGCTATATAATCCTGAAGCCTCCTGCTCCAAGCTATTCCAGTATACCTGTAAATCCTGACTACTTGACTACCCGTACAAAATTGGGCACCCAAGAGTTTAGGGAAAACAAAACAAAATAAACTCCGGGTCAGTCATGGGACTGGTGTAAGTAAAACAGTTTAAAACAGTTCAAGCAGGTAAATGATATCTCATAAGACCACGACGGATAACGGAATGGGTTTTTCCCTTATGAGAATCCAAAATATCTTTATATCAAAAACCTTTTGATATTATAATAATGTCTATCAACACAATATAATAATCATCTAGCAGAAACGCTTTCATCTCACGTTCTACATATATAGTATACAATCAAAACCGCAAGCACGTATTAGGTAATGGTTTTCCAACTATGACAAGGTATGGAACCACCTTTCGCTAATGTACCTCTAGAGAGGAATACACTGGGTTCAACAAGAACATCTTGCAACCCGACCACACATGAACGACCACTCATTTCGCTTGAGTGTATCGAATGTATATCACCAACGGTTGGGATCAGCAACCGTTTCCCAAATGGGACAACCTCAACAATAGATTTTTAGAAGTAAATGAAACTCTAGATCAGGTGATTATACACCCTACTTCGGAGCGACCGACTTAGCCATGTTGCCTGCCCGATTTCTGTCATTTTCCGGTTGATGAGGCTAGAAGCTACGCTTTATCGTCATATCAGATTCACTTTGAATGCCACATCATCAAATCCATCAAATCTCCGATTGACGTCCTCAACAATACATTATGTGTTAGCTAAAAGAAGTTTCCTTCTCCGCTTCCACTCTTGGTACGGTTGGGGAAATCAATATATGTGATCATCTGGAAATACTATGTCAGACATCCGTTGAAACGACCCACAAATCCGAGCTATCTGAGTTGACTAAATACACCACACGTCCAACCCAAATAACACAGAAATACGACTCATTATTAGAAAGAAGTTAGAGGGTGAGAATAGATAAGATAGAAAACTTAGAATAAAAGAAAACAAAGATCACAAACTCACAGCGGAACGAATAAAATATATTATATAACATAAGCTTCGAAATACAAATCTGTTTTGTACATATATACATACCATCATCAGAGTACACATAATATTTGATCCAGCGGAAGTAACTCTAAATAACTAACGTTGAAGCCTCCTGCTTCAAGCTCCTCCAAGTGTATCTGTAAAAGCCTGAAACACTTGACTGCCCGTACAAATTTGGGCACCCAAGAGTTTAGGGAAAACAAAACAAAACAAACTCTGGGTCAGTCATGGGACTGGTGTGAGTAAACTCCAACCACTTGTTTAACTTTCAAAACTCTTTTCGAAAGAAAAGATAATAGTAAGACCATCCCACACATAAACATGGACGGTTTTTACCTTACTATAACCCAAAACACTTTGATATCAAATCCAGTGATATTATAATAATGTCTACATCAAGTAAATAACCAAATAGTAGAACGCTTGCATCTCACGCTCCACATATATAGTATATAATCAAAAACCGCATGGCGCTTATTGGAGATTGGATTTCCAACATGACAAGGTAAGGAACCACCTTCCGATGATGTATCTCTAGAGGCGAATACACCTGGGTTCAACAAGAACGTCTTGCAACCCGGCCCACACATGACCGACCACTCATTTCGCTTGAGTGTATCGAATGTATATCACCAACGGTTGGACTCAAACCACCGTTTCCCGAATGGGCAGAATCGATAGATTTAGAACAAAAGGAATTTCTCTAGATAGGTGATTATACACCCTAATGGGTGCGACCCACATAGCCATGCTGCCTGCCCGATTTTTGTCCTTTCCCGGTTGTTGAGGCCTGAGGCTACGAATACTTACCATTCATCGATAGCACAATCACTTTGAATGCCACATTGTCAGATCCGTTAATCACTAATTGATTTGCACAAATATTCTGGATATTATGCTAAGGGATAAATCCGTTGCAACCATATATATTCATACAGACCAACTCAATTGATCATTGGAAATACTCTGTCAGACATCCGTCCATTTACGTTCGTTCTGGGATTGAACGAAACCGAAGGCACTATTTCTATAAATAGAAAAGCCCTTGCACTTCACTCCGTCTTCACTATATTCAGCATACTTGGTTCGCAACGCTTATGCCGATACGGAGTGGTTCTTCGGATAATAATCCAACCGGTCTCTCCATATTGACAACGATGGTCAAAACCCTCGATAGTCTGTGATTTAACTATCGAATAAAAACAAGTGTTCATCCAAACATATCAACAAATCACTGGGCTCTTTAATTAATATTCATTAATTAAACCACTTCCCTATTTTCTCAATCAATATTTGTTAGCCAAATATTTTCAATAATCATTCTTGGCTCTTATGCCATTTGGAAAACGTTTCCAAATATTAACTTCTTTTATTTCTATATATTAGAAAATATCTCTATTTGCAATTGAAACAATTTCAATCACTTATCTCTATCCCTTTTTGTTTACAATATTCGATTTTTATATTCACTTATCTATCGAATTCAATACGTCGATACAATGATTTCTAATTATCAAAATATCTTAAAAATATTCTAACTCCTTAAATTCCCGGAAAATTTCGCCATAACCTCCCCTGTATCGGGAGCATCGGGAAATTTCAGATAGCTTCCCGGTATCTTCCTCAATCAAAAAGGAAAAGGAAAAGCCAAGCGGCTTGCCGATACGGCGCATAAAACTCATATATGAATTAAACATGTACCTTTTTGTCGAGCACATTATTTATATACCTGCATTATCCTTGTCCCATACCTGTCTCCTGTATGTCTATACCTGTCCAATTTATTTCAACTTCATACACTCGTTTGACTCAATTCGTTAAAGTAATTCTTTAACTAACTCTCTGCCTATCTCGCTTGTATATTTGAATATAACACGCTTTCAAATATATTTCCACTTACTTATCCATCAATTTAATTCAAATTTCAATTTTAGTTCTATATTCGATTTCGAATATATATTTACAATTCCAAATTTCACTTTTCAAAGTTCGACTTTAGTTCAAACTCAATTAACTAATTCTCCTTTGATTTAGTTAATTCTATTCAATAATCAAAAATAGGATTATTGTTTCAAAAATCATCTTCTTTACTTCACTTGAGTTCACATTTATTTTCTAACTCAAGTCTAGATTTTTAAATGGCAATCCGGATTTTTATTTGCTTAAAAATCCCAATATTTATATATAAAATCCATTATGGTTTTTAATGGTTTCTGGCGCTGCATTTTTGAAATTTTGATTTTGACATAACTCAAAATCTATACGACGAAATTCAGATTTTTCTCCTTCATTAGAAAACTATTATCAAACGGGTCCTGACGTTTCTTGTTTCGAAGAATTTCGACTTCAATTGCGTTCTGTATACTCAATTGAAGTTCGAATCGCTATTTTACGAACTGCAGCGCTGCGGCGAGTTCGTTTTAATTATATTTATATATAACCCTTTTAAACTTCTAAACTTCTTTAAAATGAATTCAACTCCATTTAACTCTGCTTGATTCAAATTCAAATCTCACTTTTATTTGAATTCTAAATTCAAATTCCAATTCCTTTCTATTTGATATTCAAATTCAATATTTGAATTTCTATTTGAATTCCCTATTCAAATTCAATACTTGAGTACATTTGAATTCTCTTATTTAAACTCTATATTTAAATTCCATTTGAACTGCTATATCCCAATTTCTATATTTGAATTCTATTGAAATTCAAATATTCAAACTCCTTTTTAAATTCTATATTCAAAATTCCATAGTTTAAACCCATTTGAATTTCATATTCAAATTCCATAAATCAAATCCGATTTGAATTCAATTTGAATCTCTTACATTCAAATTCCATTTTCCATTTGAATTCAAATATTCAAATTCGTTTCCAGACCCATTTAAATTCCAATCTTCAAACTCATTTTTAACACCATTTGAATTTCTTTACTCAAATTCATTTGAATTCCCTTGAATTCAAATTCCATTTCAAAATCATTTGGATTTTCTATATTGAAATCCTATTTGAAATTCTATTTCCAATTCTACTTTGAAATCCTATTTTCAAAGTTTATTTCAAATTCTATTTTGAAATCTCATATTCAAATTTCTACTTGAATTTCTGTATTCAATTCCATGTTCAAATTCAATACTCGAATTTCTATTTCAAATCTCTATTCAAATTTCATATTTAAATTCCATTCAAATCTTTATTCAAATTTCACATTTGAATTCTTCTTTGAAATACTATATTTCAAATCCTATTCAAATTTTTCTTTGAAATTATATATTTCAAATTCTATTTTTGAAATTCTACATTCAAATCTCTATTTGAATTTCTTTATTCGAATTCCTTTGAATTCAAATTTTATTTTTCATTCTAATTTCGTCTATTCAAATTCTATTTGAACTTCTATTTGAATTTCTAATATTCAATCTCCTTTTAAAATTCAAATGTTATACTCAAATTTCACTTGAGTTATATATTTAAAAATTTCATTTCACATCCTATTTTGAAATTTCATTTCAAATTCCAGTTTCACACTTGTATTTCTATTTCTGAATTATCAAAGGATAATTCTTTTTACTTCATTTATAACTTCGTTATAAAAGAACTATTTATAAACTTCGTTTATAAATAACTACTTGTTTTATTTTTCAAACCAAGTTTATATTTTTATTCCATTTAAAATTCAACTTCTATTTAAAAAATAGAATTTTCCCTTTTTAAATCGCCAATATCCTTTTTATGATATTTTTAATTATCATTACTTAAGCCCAGTGATAAACACACAAAGCAACCAATTATTTATTTTTCTAACACATCATATATAACAATATATATGCAAACAAATAAACAAACAGATAATATATTTTTGAGGAATCCAGTTGGATTCCTCCAACCTGTTTTCCTGCATCCACAGATGTTAGCACATAAATAATACCCATTCTGCTTCGTGGCAGAATATCGTGGTATAGAAGGTCATCCACTAATCATAGCGTGGGGCGTATAGGGTAATCATCCGTTATGAAACTGCGGGCATCCGCTAATGAGACTGCGGGAATCCAACCAATCAATCAACCCAATATATATATATATATATATATAGCCTAAATAACTAATATATATAAATCAACCATAAAGCATTCACACAAGCAACAGACAATTATTTTTAATGAAATAAAAATAATTCTAAAGGTGAGTGAGATTTACTCACCGTGATTTTCCTTTTCGCTGAATATCCCATTAAAAATTCTATCTCGTAGCGCCTGTGAATCATCTCTATTTGTTTCAACTGAATTCATTTCGTACCTTGCTCCGAAGCAAACCAAACGAACGACGATGCTCACCCAACCCGAAAAAAATACTGCCTTCTACCTCTTTGGCATTTCGTTGAACATGTTACAGGCAACATCATTGCTGCCACATCAAAGCCGACCTCTGCCCCCAACAGTGTCACTACAGAAAAATCCTCGACATAAAATTTCACAGAAATGAACCATACTTCGGCAATGAGTGATAATTTCATCGCTAAATTCTACTGCACCCTTCGACTCCTCTATCCATGCCAAAATCAAAAACAAAGGAGCCCTAAGTCGCGACAGTAACTATCGAGCCTCGCATCACACTAGCACCGAACGAAATCCAGTTTCTAATTCGACTTCACCCTTAGCACAACTCAGGAAAACCCACGACCAACCACTTCGAACCCATAATCGCGAGCGCTCTCCATGTCCAGTCGAGCTCCCAGAAATCGCACTCCACGAAGTCCCTTCCGTAACTCCCCCTTTTTCTTCGAATGCGATTCGAATAGCTCAGTACCCATAACCTGAATCGCACCTGAGCATTGAACAACTAACGGATCCTACTCGAATTGATTTATGCGATAATGATTTTGGGTTTTTTTTTTTTTTATTGCTTGAAAAGGGACGAATGAAGGCAGAGAGCTTCTGAGGAATTTGGATTCAGAATCGAAGCGATAACAAAGGCAAGGCCTTTATTTTATAGGTGTGAATGAAGACAGAAAGTACATGGTAATTAAATTGAAGTTTTGCTTTGCTGTTAAGGTAGGAAGAAATTTTGACAGCTCGAGGAAGAAGGCTTGCGATGTTGGTCGGTCTGATATTGGAAATGGGAGACAAATTTCTAGCTTGAGGAAGAATAGGTCTGCGATGTTTGATGGTTTAGGGTGGCGCCATTTATTTGTTGTCTTTATTTATCGTGCAGCTGGGAGACCACACTGAACTGAAAAAAAATGTATGGTACGGTAGGCTTAGCGTAGTAAAGAATAGTCAGCTATTTATTTGTATGTTTCTTGTTCTTTATTTTATTGGTTTTAAAACAATGTATATTTATTCAATTAAATAACTTACGAGATCTTGAGGTTTCCGAACCGCTATTCAACCGTGACGACCAACGTTTTCAACAATATTTGCTATTCTAGATTTAGCAGAGAAGTTTCTGAAATTAAATTTAACTAAAACGAGAGATTACAATTTAAATTACGATTTAAATTAAATTCGATTTAAAATATAAATCAATTTCAATAAAATGTAATTCATCTATAAAAATTTATTATTATCGTTCTAATTCAACATAGAATTTATATTAATCGACTGAATTGGCTCAACTCAGTTTTAACTCAACGTCAAATTATTTATCGTTCTAGTATTACGGCAATTCAATATATTCGATATTAAATCGTATATCGATTATTAACCCGATAAATTCCATAATAAAAATCCATTTATATTCGAATCAATATTTAAAACCATACTAAATATTTAAAGTAAACTGTTCAAAAATCTGGGTCGTTACATTCTTTCCCCCTTAAAATAATTTCGTCCTCGAAATTGCTAAGGTAGGAAAAAGGGTACAAATCCATTTCTTTTCCACATCTCACTTATGTTGAAACTCAACTCCTTATATTTCTATGACTTTAATTTCAACCAAAATTTTTGGTCTTCCTTCATTTGATTCGAATGATCTACGATCAATCCATTTATATCCAATCTATATGCCATTAAATCTATTCAAATCGATTCTAGTCAATTTGATTCACCCTGAACCATTTATCTTGCTTAAGTTAAATTTTAATTCCAGAATCCAAATCCCAGGGTTTTCATTTCAAATTCTTCTGAAATCACATAAATGTATACTTATATTTATTCTCATCTCAATTCAAAACATTTGAATTTTCAATCTACTTGTTTTCTTTCAAAACAAATTTCCATCAAAAACTTTCTAAGGTAGCAATCCATCACTTAGAAACTCGGAAATGAACACTGATGATGTTGCAATCATCATCAGAATTATTTCCCAGCCACTGAAGTGAGTTCAGTGCCTTATTATTTCAAAATTCATCTAAAATGATTTTCTTTTAAAACAAATCTATATTATTTTAATATACTTTGAAAAATATTTTTCAACTTCCCAGGATTAAAATTCCAAAATCTGGTTTGAATTTAATTCTAATTCATCTCATTCGTATATATTATTTCTATACAAATTCTATTCTGGTTATAAATAACCATTCTAAATTTATAATCTCATTTGATTATAAAATCAACATCCAACACATCCATATAATAATTCTAGAAAATTATTCTTCTATATCAAAATAGAATTTTGGGTAAAATTATTTCATTTACCCTCTTTAAAACAATATTATGTCGATTCTTCTGTCCAAGTGTTTACAAACTCCTATCGACGTCGTGGCGTCCCACGATTCGACCAGAATTCACAAACCACTCAACAGACTAGCCAACACAATATAAAACAACTTTTATATCCACTTACAAATACGCTCTCTCATATATATACTCAACTCATTCTAGGGTACTACTGACCCTATCTTTAATGAGCACATGCCACACAAGCCTAGGTATTCGCTCAACCTAAGCTCTGATACCAACTGAAACGACCCGCAAATCCGAGCTATCTGAGTTGACTAAATACACCACACGTCCAACCCAAATAACACAGAAATACGACTCATTATTAGAAAGAAGTTAGAGGGTGAGAATAGATAAGATAGAAAACTTAGAATAGAAGAAAACAAAGATCACAAACTCACAGCGGAACGAATAAAATATATTATATAACATAAGCTTCGAAATACAAATCTGTTTTGTACATATATACATACCATCATCAGAGTACACATAATATTTGATCCAGCGGAAGTAACTCTAAATAACTAACGTTGAAGCCTCCTGCTTCAAGCTCCTCCAAGTGTATCTGTAAAAGCCTGAAACACTTGACTGCCCGTACAAATTTGGGCACCCAAGAGTTTAGGGAAAACAAAACAAAACAAACTCTGGGTCAGTCATGGGACTGGTGTGAGTAAACTCCAACCACTTGTTTAACTTTCAAAACTCTTTTCGAAAGAAAAGATAATAGTAAGACCAGCCCACACATAAACATGGACGGTTTTTACCTTACTATAACCCAAAACACTTTGATATCAAATCCAGTGATATTATAATAATGTCTACATCAAGTAAATAACCAAATAGTAGAACGCTTGCATCTCACGCTCCACATATATAGTATATAATCAAAAACCGCATGGCGCTTATTGGAGATTGGATTTCCAACATGACAAGGTAAGGAACCACCTTCCGATGATGTATCTCTAGAGGCGAATACACCTGGGTTCAACAAGAACGTCTTGCAACCCGGCCCACACATGACCGACCACTCATTTCGCTTGAGTGTATCGAATGTATATCACCAACGGTTGGACTCAAACCACCGTTTCCCGAATGGGCAGAATCGATAGATTTAGAACAAAAGGAATTTCTCTAGATAGGTGATTATACACCCTAATGGGTGCGACCCACATAGCCATGCTGCCTGCCCGATTTTTGTCCTTTCCCGGTTGTTGAGGCCTGAGGCTACGAATACTTACCATTCATCGATAGCACAATCACTTTGAATGCCACATTGTCAGATCCGTTAATCACTAATTGATTTGCACAAATATTCTGGATATTATGCTAAGGGATAAATCCGTTGCAACCATATATATTCATACAGACCAACTCAATTGATCATTGGAAATACTCTGTCAGACATCCGTCCATTTACGTTCGTTCTGGGATTGAACGAAACCGAAGGCACTATTTCTATAAATAGAAAAGCCCTTGCACTTCACTCCGTCTTCACTATATTCAGCATACTTGGTTCGCAACGCTTATGCCGATACGGAGTGGTTCTTCGGATAATAATCCAACCGGTCTCTCCATATTGACAACGATGGTCAAAACCCTCGATAGTCTGTGATTTAACTATCGAATAAAAACAAGTGTTCATCCAAACATATCAACAAATCACTGGGCTCTTTAATTAATATTCATTAATTAAACCACTTCCCTATTTTCTCAATCAATATTTGTTAGCCAAATATTTTCAATAATCATTCTTGGCTCTTATGCCATTTGGAAAACGTTTCCAAATATTAACTTCTTTTATTTCTATATATTAGAAAATATCTCTATTTGCAATTGAAACAATTTCAATCACTTATCTCTATCCCTTTTTGTTTACAATATTCGATTTTTATATTCACTTATCTATCGAATTCAATACGTCGATACAATGATTTCTAATTATCAAAATATCTTAAAAATATTCTAACTCCTTAAATTCCCGGAAAATTTCGCCATAACCTCCCCTGTATCGGGAGCATCGGGAAATTTCAAATAGCTTCCCGGTATCTTCCTCAATCAAAAAGGAAAAGGAAAAGCCAAGCGGCTTGCCGATACGGCGCATAAAACTCATATATGAATTAAACATGTACCTTTTTGTCGAGCACATTATTTATATACCTGCATTATCCTTGTCCCATACCTGTCTCCTGTATGTCTATACCTGTCCAATTTATTTCAACTTCATACACTCGTTTGACTCAATTCGTTAAAGTAATTCTTTAACTAACTCTCTGCCTATCTCGCTTGTATATTTGAATATAACACGCTTTCAAATATATTTCCACTTACTTATCCATCAATTTAATTCAAATTTCAATTTTAGTTCTATATTCGATTTCGAATATATATTTACAATTCCAAATTTCACTTTTCAAAGTTCGACTTTAGTTCAAACTCAATTAACTAATTCTCCTTTGATTTAGTTAATTCTATTCAATAATCAAAAATAGGATTATTGTTTCAAAAATCATCTTCTTTACTTCACTTGAGTTCACATTTATTTTCTAACTCAAGTCTAGATTTTTAAATGGCAATCCGGATTTTTATTTGCTTAAAAATCCCAATATTTATATATAAAATCCATTATGGTTTTTAATGGTTTCTGGCGCTGCATTTTTGAAATTTTGATTTTGACATAACTCAAAATCTATACGACGAAATTCAGATTTTTCTCCTTCATTAGAAAACTATTATCAAACGGGTCCTGACGTTTCTTGTTTCGAAGAATTTCGACTTCAATTGCGTTCTGTATACTCAATTGAAGTTCGAATCGCTATTTTACGAACTGCAGCGCTGCGGCGAGTTCGTTTTAATTATATTTATATATATAACCCTTTTAAACTTCTAAACTTCTTTAAAATGAATTCAACTCCATTTAACTCTGCTTGATTCAAATTCAAATCTCACTTTTATTTGAATTCTAAATTCAAATTCCAATTCCTTTCTATTTGATATTCAAATTCAATATTTGAATTTCTATTTGAATTCCCTATTCAAATTCAATACTTGAGTACATTTGAATTCTCTTATTTAAACTCTATATTTAAATTCCATTTGAACTGCTATATCCCAATTTCTATATTTGAATTCTATTGAAATTCAAATATTCAAACTCCTTTTTAAATTCTATATTCAAAATTCCATAGTTTAAACCCATTTGAATTTCATATTCAAATTCCATAAATCAAATCCGATTTGAATTCAATTTGAATCTCTTACATTCAAATTCCATTTTCCATTTGAATTCAAATATTCAAATTCGTTTCCAGACCCATTTAAATTCCAATCTTCAAACTCATTTTTAACACCATTTGAATTTCTTTACTCAAATTCATTTGAATTCCCTTGAATTCAAATTCCATTTCAAAATCATTTGGATTTTCTATATTGAAATCCTATTTGAAATTCTATTTCCAATTCTACTTTGAAATCCTATTTTCAAAGTTTATTTCAAATTCTATTTTGAAATCTCATATTCAAATTTCTACTTGAATTTCTGTATTCAATTCCATGTTCAAATTCAATACTCGAATTTCTATTTCAAATCTCTATTCAAATTTCATATTTAAATTCCATTCAAATCTTTATTCAAATTTCACATTTGAATTCTTCTTTGAAATACTATATTTCAAATCCTATTCAAATTTTTCTTTGAAATTATATATTTCAAATTCTATTTTTGAAATTCTACATTCAAATCTCTATTTGAATTTCTTTATTCGAATTCCTTTGAATTCAAATTTTATTTTTCATTCTAATTTCGTCTATTCAAATTCTATTTGAACTTCTATTTGAATTTCTAATATTCAATCTCCTTTTAAAATTCAAATGTTATACTCAAATTTCACTTGAGTTATATATTAAAAAATTTCATTTCACATCCTATTTTGAAATTTCATTTCAAATTCCAGTTTCACACTTGTATTTCTATTTCTGAATTATCAAAGGATAATTCTTTTTACTTCATTTATAACTTCGTTATAAAAGAACTATTTATAAACTTCGTTTATAAATAACTACTTGTTTTATTTTTCAAACCAAGTTTATATTTTTATTCCATTTAAAATTCAACTTCTATTTAAAAAATAGAATTTTCCCTTTTTAAATCGCCAATATCCTTTTTATGATATTTTTAATTATCATTACTTAAGCCCAGTGATAAACACACAAAGCAACCAATTATTTATTTTTCTAACACATCATATATAACAATATATATGCAAACAAATAAACAAACAGATAATATATTTTTGAGGAATCCAGTTGGATTCCTCCAACCTGTTTTCCTGCATCCACAGATGTTAGCACATAAATAATACCCATTCTGCTTCGTGGCAGAATATCGTGGTATAGAAGGTCATCCACTAATCATAGCGTGGGGCGTATAGGGTAATCATCCGTTATGAAACTGCGGGCATCCGCTAATGAGACTGCGGGAATCCAACCAATCAATCAACCCAATATATATATATATATATATATATATAGCCTAAATAACTAATATATATAAATCAACCATAAAGCATTCACACAAGCAACAGACAATTATTTTTAATGAAATAAAAATAATTCTAAAGGTGAGTGAGATTTACTCACCGTGATTTTCCTTTTCGCTGAATATCCCATTAAAAATTCTATCTCGTAGCGCCTGTGAATCATCTCTATTTGTTTCAACTGAATTCATTTCGTACCTTGCTCCGAAGCAAACCAAACGAACGACGATGCTCACCCAACCCGAAAAAAATACTGCCTTCTACCTCTTTGGCATTTCGTTGAACATGTTACAGGCAACATCATTGCTGCCACATCAAAGCCGACCTCTGCCCCCAACAGTGTCACTACAGAAAAATCCTCGACATAAAATTTCACAGAAATGAACCATACTTCGGCAATGAGTGATAATTTCATCGCTAAATTCTACTGCACCCTTCGACTCCTCTATCCATGCCAAAATCAAAAACAAAGGAGCCCTAAGTCGCGATAGTAACTATCGAGCCTCGCATCACACTAGCACCGAACGAAATCCAGTTTCTAATTCGACTTCACCCTTAGCACAACTCAGGAAAACCCACGACCAACCACTTCGAACCCATAATCGCGAGCGCTCTCCATGTCCAGTCGAGCTCCCAGAAATCGCACTCCACGAAGTCCCTTCCGTAACTCCCCCTTTTTCTTCGAACGCGATTCGAATAGCTCAGTACCCATAACCTGAATCGCACCTGAGCATTGAACAACTAACGGATCCTACTCGAATTGATTTATGCGATAATGATTTTGGGTTTTTTTTTTTTTATTGCTTGAAAAGGGACGAATGAAGGCAGAGAGCTTCTGAGGAATTTGGATTCAGAATCGAAGCGATAACAAAGGCAAGGCCTTTATTTTATAGGTGTGAATGAAGACAGAAAGTACATGGTAATTAAATTGAAGTTTTGCTTTGCTGTTAAGGTAGGAAGAAATTTTGACAGCTCGAGGAAGAAGGCTTGCGATGTTGGTCGGTCTGATATTGGAAATGGGAGACAAATTTCTAGCTTGAGGAAGAATAGGTCTGCGATGTTTGATGGTTTAGGGTGGCGCCATTTATTTGTTGTCTTTATTTATCGTGCAGCTGGGAGACCACACTGAACTGAAAAAAAATGTATGGTACGGTAGGCTTAGCGTAGTAAAGAATAGTCAGCTATTTATTTGTATGTTTCTTGTTCTTTATTTTATTGGTTTTAAAACAATGTATATTTATTCAATTAAATAACTTACGAGATCTTGAGGTTTCCGAACCGCTATTCAACCGTGACGACCAACGTTTTCAACAATATTTGCTATTCTAGATTTAGCAGAGAAGTTTCTGAAATTAAATTTAACTAAAACGAGAGATTACAATTTAAATTACGATTTAAATTAAATTCGATTTAAAATATAAATCAATTTCAATAAAATGTAATTCATCTATAAAAATTTATTATTATCGTTCTAATTCAACATAGAATTTATATTAATCGACTGAATTGGCTCAACTCAGTTTTAACTCAACGTCAAATTATTTATCGTTCTAGTATTACGGCAATTCAATATATTCGATATTAAATCGTATATCGATTATTAACCCGATAAATTCCATAATAAAAATCCATTTATATTCGAATCAATATTTAAAACCATACTAAATATTTAAAGTAAACTGTTCAAAAATCTGGGTCGTTACATCCGTCCATACAAGTCATCCAGGAATAGGATGAACCGAAGGTACTATTCAGTATATCCATCTTAGGCACTGTTATCTAAGATTTATACAATAGCCCTTGCACTTTACTCCGTCTTCAATTTCCTTTGGCATATATGATTCGCAACGCTTATGTTAATACAGATTGGTTCTTTGGATGATAATCCAACCGGTCTCTCCATATTAACATCATTAAAATGGTCAAAACTTCAATAGTCTGTGATTTAACTATCAAAGAAAAACAAGTGTGCAAACAACGATATTATTTCCAGATGGAAATTATATCGATCAAACATCATTTAACATTTATCTCCTTAGTTCATTTTTCATCTCATATTTCCCTATATTCAACATTTCATATTTTCTAAATTTAGAAAATATATGTTATTTCCATTGGAAAACATTTCCATTTCATGTTTTCTATATCAGAAAACATTTCTGGTTCTTAGTTGGAAAACATTTCCAAAACTCCTTCATTGGACTTAGACAGATGTTCAAACAAAACATCGCGATGCCAACTCAAACCATTACTCTTATTAACTAAATTCCTTTAACCCACCTTCACTATCGAACCTTAACTATTCCTTAGTTAAAAATGAAGTCAATTAAGTTGGGGTAATACTACCTCTCAGACCTTAATTGAACAACGTTTCTAACCTTGAAATAGACAAAGTTCAGCTTTTATAATTCTTTAACAAACTTCCTTACGTAACTCTCTTTCGAATCATCTCTATTCGATAATTCTTTCCTTCGATAAGGTATATTCGATAACTCTATTCAATTTACTCTATTCGATTAACCCTTATCAGTTTACTTTATTGGACTAACGCTATTGGATTAAATCTATTTGATTTAACTCTAGTCGATAACTCCTTTAACTCTATTCGAATAAACCAAACTCGATTAACTCCTTTAATTTCATTCAAATAAACTATATTCGATTTATTCCTTTAACTCCATTTAACTCAATTCGAATAACTAATATTCGATAACTCTATTTAACTCTTATTCGAATAACTAATATTCGGTAACTCCTTTTACTTTATTCGAATCACAAATATTCGACCAACTCCTTTATTTTAGCTCTAATCGATTAACTCCATCGAATAACTAAATTCGATAACTCCTTCGAATAACCAATATTCTATAACTCACTTCGATTAAACAAATCGATAACTCTTTTCGATTAAATTATAATCGATAACTCCTTTCCTTTAACTCTATTCGAATAAAGTAATATTCGATAAATTCCATTTAATTTTATTCGAATCACTAATATTCGATTAACTCGATTTTGATTAACTCTAACTGGTTAACTCATTTTCATTAACTCTAACTCGATTAACTCAAATCGATAAATTCTAACTCGATTAACTCCATTTGAATTAACTCCTTTGATTAATTCCTTTTGAATTAACTCCTTGAGTAATCCCTTTTCTATTCGTTTACTTATAACTATTCCCTTTCAAATCTATTTATTTAACGAATAAATATTTCTTTTATCTATACTATTTATTTAACAAATAATATTTCCTTTATCTTTCTCATTAGTTCTATTTTATAATTATTTTCTTTTATAAAAATCCTTTTCCTTTTCTATATAAAATCCATCGATTTTATATAAATAATTCATTTTCAAAATACACTTTGAAAATCCCCTTTCCCACATCCAGTATTTCTTACGGTATTTAAAATACCAAACAACGGTGATCGATACTATTCAAACACATATAATCAACACCGATTATATATTACATCATACATCACAGTATATGAAAAACTGAAAAATATATGTTGAGGAATCCAGTTGGATTCCTCCAACCTGTTTCCCTGCATCCACAGATGTTACACAATATAATCAACATCACTTTCAAAATTTAACGGTTTATATATATATATATATAATTTCCACTAACTGACCAGCAGTTCAATCAACCAAATCAACACACAGCAACCAGTCATCATTTATCAGTTCTAAATATACGTAATAAAAATAGAACTGTTCAGAGTTGGTGAGATTTACTCACATATCATCGTTAATTAACGATAATTGTCGTTGATTCGGATCGGACAATTTATTTAGTTATAAATTGTAACGAGCTCTAATCCACTTCCAGTCAGTTCCATTGGGTAATGTTCGTCCATACGATCCTAATGGATTTTGTTTCGTCCAATTCTGATATCGTATGGCGAAGATATGATATTTACAAGTTAAATACACATTAAAAAAAAGTTTATTTATAATTTCAGTGGGCCTTAATCTTTTATTTTCCTCGGCCCATCTTCTTTCAAACCCAACCCGTTGAAACACTTCTCCCTCCTGCTCATTACCACGCACGGCAGTCCATTCATGGCCATTTCAATATCTCTCGATCTACTTATCTTCCTCCTTACTTCATAATACTCCAAACCGAATACACCACGATCCTTCTCTCAAACTCCTCTTTCACCTCATACTGCCTTTGCTCCATTCGCACCCATGTTCAAAAACCCGTTCTCGGTCAAAATGCTGCGCTCCAGTAATTTGCAGCGTCACTTTTTATGATCGAATGCCCAATTTTTTTCTAATAGGTGCGATTCTCCATACTAAAACCAAATACAACAATGAAAGCACCCATCGATGCTTTGAAATCCTACTCGTGTGCGCCCTAGGTCCACGGTGAACTTTCGAGCGTGACTGAAAATGGATCGCACTTAGTAAAACTAGCATGGAATCGAAGAGTAGCTGATAAGGGAATCGAATACATATATATTTTGATTTATGGATTTTATATTCCATTTGTTTTTGATTTGTTAAGGATTTATTTGTTTGATTTTCTTCCTTTCGGTTTTTCATTGAAGTGGAGGCGCGATGTCTGTTGATTTGGAAGATAGAAATTAGGTTAGAAGGTGTTAAAGTAGGGGTATTTATAATGGTGATAAAAAGTATATCGTAGGTAGGCATCAGCCAAGCATTTAAATTGTAGGCACCGAACACCTATTCTGTGATGGAAATGACGACACGGGTACAAACCTTATGAGCCACGTAATCTAATATTTGTGTTGTTTATTTGTTTTACTTTATATCTAAGCATACACTTGTTTTAATCAGAGAACGTGGGGAGATATGGAGAAAATATGATTTGGTTTATAAGAGGACTCACAGGGCTGAATATCTAAACTTTACTCCTAATTTCTATGGTATCAAAGTTCACATCTCATGTTTCCCTGTTTCGAAATGCCTATCCTAAATTGTTGCCCCTGTGATTTCAGGATCTATATTCAGGTTGTCAAGATTTTTTATTTAAACTATCGGTTATGTTGTTAGATTTTGGCCTCCGTTACTTAAAACTCTCTCAACAATACAGATCACTATCGACAAAAATAAAAATGTCGTTACGACGAGCAATGTGTCACGGTCCCAAAAATATAATAAAACCGGTAGATTAACTCATTTTGTGAAACCTCAACATGTTGATTACAGGGTGCAAAATACTCCAAATAAAAAGTTGCTTATTTAATTAATTAAAAATTACAATAAAATTCTAAAAATTAAATTATCACTATGTCTCAAAAGAACCTTGTCTAAATTCGAAACCAGTATCTAGTTATAACGAATAAACCATTACGGTCGATAAACGATTCTATAACGACTATTTTAAAATTTGATTTGGACATAAATCAAAATCTACACGACGAAATCTCGATTTTTCTCTTCCACTAGAAAAATATACTTCACCAGCTCTGAACGTTTCTTGTTTCACAGAAATCCGATTTAAAACGGCTTCTGTATATTCATTTGAAGTTCGAATCGCCAATTTACGAACTGCAGCGCCATTTCAAGCTCGATTTTAATTATAATATAATTATACATTCAAACCGTCATTCAAATAATATATTCGTTATTCTAATTCAATTCTAAACTGAATTAAATATCACAGATGATCCAGTTCACACCATATCGCCATTTCAGCCAATTCTGATTATTTCAGAATTAAATATATTGTTTAATTTATTATTTTAATTAAATATTCACCATTATTTAATTAAACCACCCTTTAATTCACTATATCACTATTTATATAATTAAATTAATTAATTATAATACCTCTGCCAATGCAGGTCATTACATGAATATTAAATTAATTATTATTTAATTTATCCTCTTTAATGTTGTTAAAATTATGGGGTGTTACATTCTCCCCTACTCAAAGGACTTCGTCCCGAAATCTTCGTGTTAAGAAGAATGTATATCCTACCATCCATCGCTCATCTACTCATCCACTAATCACAAGCATCCATTGTCCTTAAAGACTTCTAATGCTTAAATGAACATATCCAAAGGTGTGTATATACGTACCAATACTAATGTGAAGATCAGGCGGTCTACTGATTCAGTCGACCTCCTTAATGCGATTTATGTTAGTGTCACGAATCCAACATTGATGCAATCAATCCTATTATAACATGTAAGCTCTATATATGTGTGCAATCATCTGTCCAAGTGCAGCATCTATAAGATGATACATCCATTTTCATCCATTAAAAGAAGGAAAATGCACACACATCCATATGCAGTATGAGAGTGATTGAGCCGATCTAGTGCCTAATGTGTGTGTATATGCATCCACGAGAAACCACTAGCAAACACTTGCATCCACTTGCATCCATCAAACATAACATGTTTCAAACTCATGTTTACAATCATGGGACTCCTACCTAAAGGTCGAAGATTCGATCGGTAGGACATACTTAAATGATAGAAACAAGCATAAATAAAAGCTTTGGAAAAGAAGTTAAGAACATACCCTCGAAAAGAAAGGGGTACGAAGCATGAATCTTGTCTTCGGTCTCCCAAGTCGCATCCTCTGGGTTATCTCCCCACTGAACTTTCATCAACTTGATTTCTTTATTGCATAGCTTCTTAACTTCTTATCCAAAAATACAAGTCGGAACTCATCTGACTATTGCCTCCCGTTCCACTTTCATTTCCTCTAATATACTCGGCTCAACAACTTCTGCGGTATCATGTAAGCATTTCCGCAAATGAGAAACACAGAAAACATCATGAACACCAGATAATCTCTTGGGTAGCTTCACTCTATAGGCCATTTGGCCAATCCTTTCTGTTATGGGAAATGGCCCTACAAATCTTGGTGCCAGTTTCCCTATAGATCCAAACCGAACCACATTTCTCAATGGAGATACCTTTATGAAAACCGTATCTCCTACTTCAAATTCAATGTCAGTCCTTCTCTTGTCTACATAGGACTTATGCCTATCTTGAGAGGTCTTCATCCGCCGTCTAATAAGATCAATCTTCTCGGACGTTTCTCTAACCATATATGGTCCAAGTAATAGTTTTTTTGTAGATTCCCACCAACAAGGCGGTGATCTACAGGGTAATCCATATAATGCTTCAAAGGGTGCTATGTCAATTTTTGCTTGAGAACTATTGTTGTGGGTGAACTCTACTAAAGGAAGATGCTCTTCCCCAGTCCCTTCGAAGTCTAGGAAACATAGCCTCAAAAGATCCTCAAAAATTCTGTTCACCCTCTCCGTCTGTCCATCGGTCTGAGGATGATAAGCGGTGCTCAAACACAACTGTGTACCTAATGCTTCTTGCAAACTCCTCCAAAATTCACAAGTGAAGATGGGGTCGCGATCGCTTATGATGCTGGAAGGTACTCCATGAAGACTGATAATCACAAGAACATAAACTCCTGCCAACCATGTTGTCGTCCTTTTGCTCTTAACCAGAATGAAATGACCGTTCTTTGTAAGTCTATCCACTACAACCCAAATACTGGTGTTTCCTTTCTTTGATCTAGGCAAACCATCTATGAAATCTATAGAGACGCTCTCCCATTTCCACTGCGGAACTTCCAAAGGATGAATTAAACCACCGGGCTTCTTTTGCTCAGCTTTAACTTGCTAGCAAACCAAACATTGAGAAACAAACTCCGCCACATCTCTCTTCATCCTAGCCCAAAAAAAACCCGCTTCATATCCCAATACATCTTATCGCCACCTAGATGAATGGTCATCTTAGAATGATGGGATGCTTCTAGGACTGTCTTTATCAAGCTCCCAATTCGGGGAACACAGAGCCTTCCATCTCGTCGCAACCACCCTTTATCATCTGTTGAGTATCTAATGAGGTGACTAAAAGTCTCCCCTTTACTGAGCCTATCCAAGATGTCTAAAATATGTGGATCTTCTTGCTGCGAAGCCCCTATTTGATCTATAAGAGTAGGCTGCACTTCCAGTGATGCGAATAAGCCAGGTAACATCTCAATGGAGGGTCTAAAGTCAAAAGCTGATATAAACTCCAATCTTTTCCTTTCTACAAACACAGGACTTTATACCATCCTCTGTCTACTCAGTGCGTCTGTCACTACATTACCCTTGCCAGGGGTACAAGCAATCTCGAAGTCATAGGATGCTAAGAACTCCATCCAACTTTGCTGCCTCAGATTAAGATCCTTTTGCGCAAACAAGTACTTAAGAGATTTATGATCAATGTAAAACTCGTACTTCTCTCCAAGCAAATAACGATGCCACATCTTAAGCGCGAATACTTTGGTAGCTAGCTCTAAATCATGGGTAGGGTAGTTCTTCTCATGAACCCTTAGTTGTCTACCCCTATAACACACTACCTTCCCTTCTTGCATCAGAGCCGCACCAAGCCCTGTACCTTATGCATCAATGTAAACCGTAAACACTTTATCTCCATTAGGAAAGGTCAAGACTGGGGCTGTTGTCAGAGCACTCTTCAATCGTTGGAAAGCAACATCACAATCTAAATCCCACGAAAACACCAAATTCTTCTGCGTCAGCTGGTGAGTGGGGCTGATATCTTTGCGAAGTCCTTAGTGAACTTCCTATAACAGCCTGCCAGTTCGAGAAAGCTTCTCACGTCCGTTGCATTCTTTGGAATCAGCCAGTCCTGAACTGCAACCACCTTTGCGGGATCTACTGCTATCCCTTCTTAGAAACCACATGCCCTAGGAATCTCACCTCTTTTCTCAAAAAATGGCATTTGGAGAATTTTGCCTTAAGCTGATGCGCACAGAGAGTTTTCAAAACTTCCCTCAAATGTTAGGCATGCTCTTCTTCGCTCTTTGAGAAGATCAAGATATCATCAACAAAGACCACAACAAATTTATTTAGAAACTCCCGAAACACCCTACTCATCAGATCAACAAAATAGTCGGGTGCATTCGTCAACCCAAAAGGCATAACCAACCATTCAAAGAAACCATCTAGATTCCTAAAATCGGTCTTATCTATACTGTCCTTAGCCACCCTCAACTGATGAAACCCCATAGCCAAGTCTAACTGGGAAAATACCGAGGCACCAACAAGCTGGTCAAATAAGTCTTCTATCATCGGAAATGGGTGTACATTCTTCTTAGTGAGTTTGTTCAACTCTCTATAGTCCATACACAAGCAAAGCAAACCATCCGCCTTAGTTGCGAATACCACTGGAGCACTCCATTTAGATATGCTTTGCCTAATAAATCCGTTTTCAAGTAGCTCCCCTACTTGTTTGCTAAGCTCCCTCCTTTCTATTGGAGCCATATAGCGCACAGGTAAAGCAACTGGCTTTGCATTGTCCACCAAATATATACGAAAATCGATCTCGCGCCTTAGAGGAAGCCCGGTACCTCATCAAAAGCATCAGAATAATCTCGGACTACTAGAACAAATTGCAGATCGTCGATAGATGCATCAAGAGACTCTAGGAAACTAAGCATAACAGACTCTTGCGGATCACAAGAAATCACGAGGGTCTTCTTATGAAAAGTCAGAAGCCTAACGACGCTTCTCTCACAATCCAGAATGGCACCATGCATGGTTAGCCAATCCATTCCTAAATTCAAACTGTAGCCCGTAAAACTAAGCACATACGCGTCGCATTCAAACTCGATGCCTAAGATAGATATTCTCAAACCCCCGAAAAATCATAGACAAATGAGTCGAACCACCAATGGGGTTTGAGACAACAACGATATCCACTACCATACTAGTATTTAAGTGTAGAGATTCAACCACAGAACTAGATATAAGTGAATGTGAAGCGCTAGAATCAAAAAGAGTTCTAATAGGATGACTGGAAAGAGAAATTAAACCTTCCATGGAAATTTTCCTACCTCTATCCGGAGCACTGGTCACGAGAGCATGCATCTGCCCTCCAAAAGCTCCCGCCCTTTGACCTTGTCCTTGTGGTCCCTATTTCTTCGGGCACTCCCTAGCAAAGTGTCCGACCTCTCCATAATTGAAGCAAGTATTCTTCCTTCTTTTACAGTCCTTGACCAAGTGACCCTCTCGTCCACAACTGTGACATTTCCTCTTATCATTATCCTTGTCATTCTTTTCGTCTTTCTTCTGTTGTTGTTGTTGTTGTCCTTTCTTGGGCCATACCTTCTTGTTTTGCGTTGTTTCCTCAGCCTTAACTTCCTTCTTTTCTCCCTTGTCTTCCTCATGCATCAAGGCCATATCAACAAGCCTTTCAAAAGTAGCTCCTATTGGAATATGGGACATAGCTAACCCATCAAGGGGTTCATTCAGCCCTTTAACAAACCGCAAAGCTTTCTTATGCGGAGTGTCTACCGGTTCCAATCCAAATCTCGCCAGCTGGTTGAACTCGTTCACATATTCTTTAACAGTGATGTTTCCTTGTTTGAGCACCAACAACCTCTCCATTTGCATGCTTTTCTCAGCTTGAGAAAGAAACTTCTTTTCAAACCTCATCCTAAAATCATCCCATGTCTCCACCGGACGCCCAGCTTGGGTTACTTCCCAATGAAGCTTCATCTTTCAGTAGCCAGGCAGCTAACTAAATCTTCCTTCAATCCTCCACTTCAAAGAACACAAACAAGTCCTCGGTCTCCTTGAGCCAATTCCTTGCCTCTCCGAATTTTTCGGTTCCACAGAATGGCTTCCCTCGCATGGCATAGAAAATTTTGCAAATCTTAATGAAATAATCTTCTCTTGAAGGAGGAGGAGGAACGATTGGTGCAGCTAGGGGAGGAACGTCAGCTTGACCTCCAGCAGGCGCCGTGGCCTCTAGATACCTACAGAACCAGCCTGGTGTCGTAATGCCCTTAGGGATATTAGGTTCCCCAGACATGCTGAAAAGAAAAAGGGAAGAGATTCAGACAAAGCATCGAAGGATATTACATATGGCTTTGGGGAAAATGTTTTTCAAAATATACTTTTCTGTCTGAAAAATGCTTTCTTTTAAACCTTTTTGAAAATAATCTTCAAAAACTTTTATCTAATCCAGTAACCTTTAGCTCTGATACCCAGTATGACACCCCACATCCGTTAATGTCACTCATTAAGAGAATGCATTAAGTTTCGTGAAGCATTATAGGTAAACAGATACATAACATTACAAGACAGATATAAAACATAGCAGCAGAATTTAAATTTTTATTTAAAACATAATTCATAACATTGTGGTCCAAAATATCACAAGTCTGGAACTACATAAGAACCATTACAATAATATAAAGCTTCTGTCTTGTACCATCAGAGTACATAAATACATAAAAGAAAAAGCATAATTCCCCAACAGAGACAAAGCCATAGTAGTAAAAACAAGAACTTGAGCAATACTTTAAAAGTAGCTCCTAGCAAGATGATAACCAAGTCCTGATTAAGCCTGAGTATTCCCACCCTGCGAACCCTTGGGGAAACAGAAGAGAGAAGAGGAAACAAAAAGGGTCAAACATAAAGTCTAGTGAGTCTAGTTACTTTTAGCAAGTAAATAAATAAAAGTATCATGAAATGCATATAAGGTGGATAAGAAAGATAACATCATAAATGGTAAGTTTGACAAGGTAAACGCGATAGAGTGTATACACTTCCCTAATGATTACTCTGATTCTCTGCACTAATACTGGTATAACCAGAATGAGATGATCCCAATAATTATAAGATGGTAGACTTAAGCGTACTTCTTGTGAGAGGTTTTAACCCCAGACAATCCATAGGCAACCCAACCTAACAGGCTCCTAAACTTTTTTTTACCAAAGTCTAGGCGTACCCTAACTACTACCCTAATCAATCGGCTCCTTACTCCGTAGAGACCCTGTGCCGGCCCTACAGTAGGAGGTATCACTTTCCTAAAGTGGAAACCCTTTCGTGATGTGCACAACCATATCTACTAGTGTCACGGTCGTCTTATCCCCCTCTACCCGGCCCATGCACGCACATGTCCCGGTTGGTTTGCACCACCCACACCATCCTCCACGTTTGGATCTCTTACAATCAGCCTAGTAATCTTGTCCCAACTCCGACCTAAGGCAGAGTACTCGTTCGATACCGTTATATGGGTTACTGACTGAAACGGGTCCTACACAAGATGATACAAGCTCTCCTCTTGTCTTGTATCCCCACAAGGATTTCCACTGGTTATGTATACCTATTGGTTTCTTTAATTACATAACCCCCTTAGGTTAAGTTTGTGGGCCTATATATAAATATTACCCACCCCTCAGATTTACTTAACTCACCCACTGTTCAACCAAATTTACTTAACCCCTATCAAGTTTATGTTCCTACAATCCATATGGATTCAATTAGGTTAAGTATTCAAGGTTTATTACCATATTTTCATTTATGGTTACAGTATGCTAGACCTCCCACATTAATCCTACCATTTGTGGATGCTGGACATGCCGAGCAGGTCCGAGCAGACTTATTCCACAAATCGGGCTTAACATCGTGTCTTAGCACATCTCGTGTTTGTGCACCTAGACCTCTCACATTAGATTCACCATTTGCATTCGCTAGATATGCCGGGAGGTTCCAGGCAGACTTCCACCATAAGTGTAATCTAACCTCGTGTCTACGCGCAGTTACAATTCTAATTACTGTAATCCTAGGCATTTCATTATTAACCAATTTTTATCTATCTCATTATAGGTTATAGGTTTCACGTCCCTTTTCCCCCAATTATGTTCATAGTGAATTATATGTCCAAATTCATATACATAAACATTATTCAAGTTATGCCAAATTCCCCATGTACAAATTATGCCCAATTTCAATGTTTTTCCCCTTGTGCCCCATTTAACACGTTCTCTTATTTTAGCGGCATGCCTAGGCTCGAAAATAGCCTGGCTATATAAAATAAAAGGGAAAGGAGTGAAGGGAAGATGACAGAAATGATTATTCTAACGAAATTGGCATAAGCATATGATGGCATAATTGATAAGATGGACATATAAGAACAGATTAGTGAAATTGTTATGATAGAATTAGTTCTAACATAGTAAGGATGTCGTAATAGGCATGATTAGATCTAAACAAGGATTTAGATATCCAACTAATGACAGATCTAAATTAATCACAACATAATAGCCACAAGGTGATCTAAATAGTAAATTAGATCTATAATCAAAAGTAGATCTGACATGATAAAGGTTGAGATCCAAGTCATATTTAATTCAGAATATCATGGGTTCACAAATTACAATAGATCTGATATGATTCATTCACAGACATATATCCAAATGGGGCATTTTACCATAAGGGCATCCTTTCATCCGCTAATTAGTTTGAAGGACAGGCCGTAACAATAATTATTTGCAAGGACAAAAATTAATTCGACTATTTGTTCCTTATATTCTTCATTTCTGTAAGCACTATCGAATCTCAGAAAAACCCAAAATCAATTTCAAATCCACGTTCTTCTTCATCTTTATAGTTTCAAAATCAAATCTACGGCTAATTTATTGTAGAAACAAAATCGACTCATTTGATTTGTTGAAGGAATCAAACCGCATCACTTTTCTCAGATGAACAAGTAAGTAATTGTTTATTTCTACTGTTTTTATATGTCAATTGCTGATGTTAATCGCCTCACCTTTATTCTGCTGAAGAAACTAACACACAATTTCTATTTACTATTTAAAAGACGCGATTTTTGTTCAGTAGTTGTTGAACAAGTAAGTACTTGTTTATCTTTGTTGTCTGTTGTTCCTCGATTTTTTTTGTTAGCTGAAGTAAGTACACATTCACTTATTGATTTTATTTTCTATATAAAACTGTTCATACGTATATATTCAGTGGTAGAATTTATTTTGTTTGACAACCTAAAAAGATAAAGGTGTTTATCTTTTGCTTTGAATCATTTAATTACGTATTGAAATTTAGCAATATTTGAAAATTACCAATAAATGTAAACATATTTGTTGTTTTTTTAATTATATATATATACACACACACACACACAGAGTGGGTTAATGAAACGTAATATGAATCAATTTGTAGTGATGATGAAATTGTTTATACGTATATATTCAGTGGGGCATGTTAATTTGTTTTACAGCTTAAAAAGATAAATGTTTTTTGAAATGACCCGAACTTCCCCGGTTAGGAAAGCCCGGATGATCTAGAGAACACGACAAAATAGAACGCAGACAGAAGAACATTTCATTGCTTATTACAACAATTCCATCAGAATACAAGAATATGCAGAGTATCAATAAATATTACACATTCGATAAATATCAGAGATTACAATACATTACATAGCAGCGGAAAATAATACAAAACACAACTAGAAGTAATACACGGATACAGAGCTTTCCGAGTATCGTTCCAGCTGTAAATCAGGATCCTGTGAATAAAAATCTGCAAAACCAAAAGTACTAGCTGCCCGTGTCAAAATAAGGGCACCCAGAGTTTAGGTTAAAACAATAAACTCCAGGTCAGTCATGGGACTGGTGTGAGAACTAAAACAGTTATTAATCTTTATTTTAAAGTTCGGTAAATCAAGGGACCACGCCGTATAACACGGAACGGGTTTCCTCCCAAGAATACCAGTGCATAAAAAAACAGCGCAATGCTAAAAAAAGAAAAATGAAGCTATTATAAGACCCAAGTCCCATCACACAATGCAACGCAAGCCGGAGGACAGGGTTTTTACCTTATATAGCCAAAGAATGCTTGATACGCTAAATTTCATGTTTTTAATTCTTAATCAGACTCCAACCGTAAATTAGTAAGAGAACGATTCCCTAAGTATTAACCCCGAAGGCCGAAACCAACATCAGACTAATACCCTGGAAACCACCCATCTTAGCTCGTTTCCAGTTAGTTTCTGATTTTATATACAATCATAAGTATCAATCATAGGCGGCATGAATGTCCCATACCACTATGTCGCCATATATAGGTATACAATCAAAACCGCAAAATGTCGTATTGGAAGTTGGGTTATCATTTATGGTATGAACCGAGGCTAGGGATAGTCCTCACCGATTCGAGACAATCTAGTCCATGTCTCAGGAACAGCCGCAACTGCACCATGGATCGTCAGGGTCGGTCCACACGGAGTGGATTATAGGGCCTGAACAATACATCTCCCCGCCCTATGGGGCATAAATGAGCCAACGAATGACTCCATCGGCTTCACATAGTCACCGATAAATCTGAGGCGCCTTGCAAACCAACAAACACATAAGTCAAACTCGTCAGGGCATGTAAAACTACTGACGCCACTTCTAACTAGAAGAAAACACATGCCCTCCCTGATGTCCTCTCCCGTTTTTGGTTCATACCGGGTGTGAAACTCGCGAAGTAAACGTTACACAAAGCTATGCCACAAAGGCCTTGCTTTGATCATCAACCATAAGACTTTGCTTTTCAATAGAAGCCTTGATCATTTGCCACTTAGCCATGCCACACAGGCAATTCACTCTAAGCGTTTGATATCCATCAGTATATAACCCCTGAGCTCTTGTGTCTCAGAGAAGGGCGTTAAGCAAGAGAATAAATTCTCCGCCGCCAAACAGATATATATTTAATAGAAATCAATCACACATAATAAAATCCAATGTTAGACACACAGTCCATTTACAAGTCCGTTCTGGGTCTGAACGAAACCGGAGGCACCTAGTACCCTGCATGTCCATCGATCTCCAAGTACGTCTGGACGATCACCAACTGATTCCCTCCTCTTGGGTGTACGGCCCAATCAAGATCATTAGTAATTATCCAAACGACGTGAAGACCTCCGGTCTTCTACCATCATCTTCATCTTCGACTTATCGTCGTATCAGTTATTCAGAATGGGATAAACCCGGTCTTTCTGAATAACTCGTGTATATAATAAATACGTGTTACACAAACACAACATACGCCTCATTCCAGCTCATTAGTCACTAACCGTAAATTAATCAAGAGAATAATTCCCCAAATATTAACCCCGAAGGCCGAAACCAACATCAGATCAATACCCAGGAAACCATTCTGCTTAGCTAACCTACAATTAGTTTCTAAATTTCACATTCTTAGGGAGAGGTTCCCATTAATTTTATCAAAGATAAATTCCTTTAAATTTATTCTTTAATCTACTTCTGAATATCAATTCAAAATAGTCGGGATTAGCGATCCACACTGAAGTAATCATTTATTTTATTTCCCAATTCCAACATATTCATCCCACGAAGTAAAACTGGTAATACTTCATGTCTAACACCACAGTGTTATCGGTAAATTCAATTACCATTTCATGTTTAAATCTAATTAAAGATTTAACTATCGCCTGGAGCAAAACTGGTGATGCTCCATTCTCGATCTTTTCAATCTAATTAAAGATTCATTAAAACTCCACTTAGTTTTAATCTTTGACTGGGTTAAAGAATCAATGTCTTTTAAAACACAGTTCACGATAAACCCAAAATCACATTCCATTTCAATCAGTCCTTAACCATAAATTAGCAAGTGAGCAATTCCCTAAGTATTAACCCTGAAGGCCGAAACCAACATCAGATCAATACCCCAGAAACCATTTAACTTAACTAATCTCCAGTTAGTTTCTGATTTTCTTAACTCCTTTGGGTCTAAGAACAGTAATATTGAAGATACCGTTCACGACAACCCAAAATCACATTTCATTAATTATCGGGTTAAAGAACAAATGTTATTTAAAACACTGTTCACGATAAACCCAAAAATCAATACCAATTCAATTCCAAATAAATATCATTTAATTGGTACACTTCATTTAAATCTAAATAAAAAGATTTAATCTTTTTCTCAGTTGGGCTTAAGAATAGTGTTAATGAAGATACCATTCACGACAAACCCAAATCACATTTGATATTAAATACAAGGCTCTGAATATAAAATATATCGGCTTATATTCAATATCAAATTCTACGACCAACAAATATTGTATTGGAAATAACGATATATATATCTTCCAAATTTCCATAACAACATCTGTATAATCACGAAATCCAACATCGAAATATTCCGAAGACAATTTCGATTTAAATCCATTCCAATGCAATTATTGGAAATTCTGGTTATTTTCAAAACCATTTCAAATCCAATTTATTTATTTTAAAAATAAATAAATTATTATTCTAGTTCAAAACTAGTTCATTTTGATAAAAATCTATTTTTATCTTTACAAATATGGAGTTTTTCATCCCAATTCTTCACAAATTATTTCTTATGATTTTACAAAAATTATTGATATTTTTAATAATTTTATCAAGGCCCGTACAGTCGATTTCCACCAACGGCCATCGAACTGCACTTACAGCGACCTTTTCCAAATTTGATTTAGACATAATTCCAAATCCAACCATTAGATTTCTAATTTCTAATATTTGTTAGAAAGCTCTTTTCGATACGAACTCAACGGTTCCGGTTTTAGGAGAATCCGACGGTCGGATCTCCCGTAATATCCGTTCGAAGTCAATGGTCGAAATTCGCGAACTACCGCGGCGCGACACGTTCTATTCAGGCCATTATATTATATATATATAATATATAAAATATATACTTCGTCGATTTCCTTTTAAAACGTATTTTATAAATCGTTTTAAATTCGTTTTCAAAACGATTTCAACTTCATTTCAAATTCAAATCAAAATTGAATTTTTTTTCTTATAGATTCGTTTTAAATTCATTTCAAATTGATTTCAATTCAAATCGATTTTTAATTCAATTTCAGTTTGTTTTCAATTCAATCCAATTTCAATTCTATTCAATTTCATTTCTATTCAATTCGAATTCAATTCTATTCAATTTCATTTCTATTCAATTTCAATTCGAATTCAATTCTATCCAATTTCAATTCGAATTCAATTTTATTCAATTTCAATTCGAATTCAATTCAATTCAATTTCAATTCGAATTCAATTTCATTTCTATTCAATTTCAATTCGAATTCATTTCAAAATATTCGATTTTGAAATTATTTCCATATTCATTATGAAATCGACAAAATTCTCGTTCGTGTTAAAATGGCGTGTAACTACTTAACACGACTTCATATATTTTTATATACAAATATTCTATTTCAAATATTTCCTTTTCTAATATTCTATTTCAAATATTTCTTTTCAAATATTTCTTTTTCAAATATTCTATTTCAAAACTGGAATGAGGCCCAATGAATTACCATAGATTTTATTTCTATGGATTTCCATACAACGCATGTATATATCAACAACGACAAATAATCAACCATCATCCAAAGTGCATTCTACACTGTATAAGCATCAAATATAAATATTTAACACTCATATCAGTCTGTCAATCAATCGATCGACATACAACTAATTACTGGGATTAGTGTATGTCATATATCATCCCGATCCCCGTGTGGGGTTTCAAACAATCAAACACAGATTTTATTTGTGCAGTTGGGCGATGTGTAAAATTTATCGTCCCAATCAATCAGTCAAATGTGTGTATATAAACAAATCGTCCGACTTGTTTATATTTATTTCATTTTGAATACACGTTAAAAATTTATTTTCGACTATAAAACATTTTTAACGATATAAATATTTTATTTTATTCCACATCACATCACACAATCAATTTTCACCACAACAAACAATCAAACAAACAAGCCATCCATGGTCTGTGGATGACGGGTGTCGGGTGCTACTAAACACCGTCTGCATCCTAGTATATATTTCAAACTAGAAATAGATTAAAAGTGAGGAGTGCTCACCTTCGGGTTCCACTCCTTCGTTTTTTTGTTTTTGAATTTCTAACCAGTTTGGATTTGCCCGAACTTCCAACTTCATTTTCACGCTGTTCATAAAAAAAAACACCTTTTTTAATATGATGGTTCTATATTCAAAAACCATATTTTATAACGATGTTTTACCCGTATGAAAATTTTATTTAAAAAGCTCATCTTTATCCTCGCTTTTTCCTTCTTCTTATATTTTCAAATTAATGTATTTTATATTTTCAAAACAAGGTATTGTATATTTTCAAAGCAAGGTATTTTATATTTTTCAAAGCAAAGTGTTTTATATTTTTCAAAGCAAAGTATTTTATATTTTTCAAAGCAAATTCTTTTATATTTTTCAAAGCAAAGTGTTTTATATTTCTCAAAGCAAAGTGTTTTATATTCTTCAAAGCAAAGTGTTTTATATTTTCTTAAAACAACATTTTTTTTTCAAAATTTTTTATATAATCCAAAACCAGATTTTTAAACATGCAATATAATTAATTGAAATAAATGTTAACTAATTACCTTGATTAGCAAATAATTACTTCATTAGGGTTTTTAAACCCTTCGTTCTCTTCCTGGTTCGATCGAACCCATCGTCGCTCGGAGAAACACGAAGCTGCCACCACCGTAGTAGACCAGACCTTGATCAGACCTTACCCCATCGAAGACCAGTGCACCCCCTTCCACTGCCAGGGACGCCAGGAGGCGTGACGCCTTCCCTTCCACCAGAAACGCGCTCGAACTCCAGTGGTTCCAGCGCCAGATTCGAATGCCCCAAGCTTCGGGACGTCATCATAGTGGTATGGATGGAGAGATCTTGTAAGGCTCTTGGATTTTGCTTTTGATTTGGGGATTTAATTCGAACTGATTGGAGCGGGATTGAGGAAGAAAAAAAGGGGATGATTTCGTTCGTTGAAAACAATTGGGGGCGATATCCCGAACTCCAAATCAAACCCAACGACTGTCGCCCCTAGCTAAATACCCCCATTCCGAACACAATGGGATATGTATTGTAAGCTGATTCGATCGTTTCGATGAGTTTTCATCAAAATCAACATATAACTCTATATATTGAATTTGAATACACATTTCAATTTACTAGGGCCACATGTGAACTCTAAAAATTCTCGAAAAATATTTTCTGGCTTCGTATTGACGATACGGTCCTAACAAAATTAATTTCGTCGAATTCTGAGTCCGTTCGAAAAATGGCCATTTTCCAGTCGATTAAAATCAACTAAAACTGGTCAAACGCGTTTTCCTTTGCCACGCTCACATATTGATTCAAAAAATTATGAAATTTGAAACCTAGCAATAACTAGGCATCACGGATCCAACAAAAGTGGTTTCATCGAAAACCGAAGTCGTTTGCGAAATTCCCATTTTTAAGGGCCAGAATTCCATAGCGAATATTCTGAATTTTCAACTGGGCGTAACTTTTCATCCCCGCTATGAAATTTCAATTTTTCGGTTTCGTTCAAAAGGTATTCTCAAATAGATTCAAATATTTTTGGTTTCACTAAAATCCGGTTTAATTTGCACCCGGTACATTCACTTGAACTTTGAAATCGAATTATCGAACTACCGTGCCATTCTCAATTCCTTTTATAATTATAAATAATTATTTATATTCTAACGTCGACCTATATAAATATATACGTTCTAATTCCATTCAAACTAAATTTTTCGTCGTTATTATTTAAAATAATTCAATTTAAATAATCAAAATTCACTAAAATTTCCAAAATAAAAAATTTAAATTGGCTCGGATTTCCGGGTTATTACATTTTTATCTTTTTATTTTACATGTATCTTTCTTTCCAAAACTAAACTTTTTGTATTTAGCTAACATCTTAAGGTTTTTAAATTGTTTATACGTATATATTCATATGATTTATACAACTTAAAAAGATAGTTGTATATATCTTTCCAAAACAAAACTTCATATTTAAAAAAGATATTTTTAAAAAAGATAATTTTTTAACGAAAATTGTTTTAAATTTTTCTCAGAAAACCATTTAATTTTATGCTTTTTAATAGAAAAAAGATAAACGGTTATATCTTTTTCTCAGAAAATCATATAACTTATACTTCTAACAGAAAAAAGATAAAACCATTTATCTTTTTTCTGTTAAAAATTGCGTCCCAAAATCAAAAATATAACACAGGTTTCTTTCAAAACCCTTACGAGCGATGTTGACATTCAAACCCCTAATGGAGAATTCAACAAATGCGATTAACAATCTAACATCTTCTTTCTTTAATCACGTTTCTTCTTCACAAGACAACAGGCAAAATAAAGACAAGGGTTCGTACAAGGAGGTTTTGATGAAGCCAGGTGTAAAGCGTAACGTTTTTCCTCGGGATATTCAATAGAATTTTCATATTCGAAAAAATCATATTTCTCATTAGCCGTTTCGAAATACGAATCGTTATTTTGAAAAAAATTAAAACCATCAAATCCAGTAATGGTTGCTTCAGATGTGGATATTCAGATCACTGGGCAAAGAGCTATCCAAATCCTGTTGCCTGCTTTAGTTGCAATAAAACCAGGCACAAAGGATTTAATTGTAAAATTAATCTCAAAAACCCTAAAAATATGGCGAACCCTAAATTTCCTCCTAACATTTCAGCCACTTCTTTTCCTGTCGATTTTAAATGGGCTACATCAATGTTAGTTATTTCCATTACACGTGGCGCTTTCTCAATCATTGAGCTGGAAAACCTCTTGCGATCTAATTTTGGTAGAAGGGCACCCAGTTGGGTCTGGACGGTTAGGAAATTTGGAGATGATTTTATTGTGAAATTTCCTCCTTCGTTGTTGATTGAGAATCTTTACTACTCTCTTTTTTATCCGAAAGGACTAGTCAATTTGAAAAGGTGGAGTCCGCAATATGGAAGCATGGCGAAGAAAAGAATCTATGTTTGGGTTGCTCTCAAGAATGTGCCTTTAGTATGTAGAAGCTTAAATTCCCTCAAGACGGCGTTGGATGATTTGGGAGAAGTGTCCATACTTCAACGTGGAGTGTTGCATGCACCAGATTTTTCTTCTTTAAGGGCGTTGTTGTTAATTGATGAGGCAATGGATCTACCACCGTCTATTATTGTCCATGTTGAAGGCTTTTTTAATGAAGTGTCGATATCGAAGGTGGATGGAGAATTATTTGATGAAGTAGATAGAAGAGAGCTTCGTAGAAGCGTTTTTGTCAGAAGTGACGATGGTAGAATAATTTTGAATGCTAAGCATGATGTAGTGGTTCAGAATGATGAGAATGCTGTGAAGGAGGTTGTAGGTGATCCCAGTGGTGCTTTCGAAGTAGGTAGAGAATATGATGACGAGGATATCGGGCTGGAGGGTGGTGAGAATGGTGATGTTGGTAGTGAGGAATCTGGAGACAGCCTTATGTATGAGGAGGGGGAGAACTATGATCTTGGTGGTGAAGATGATGATGTTGATCTTGGTGGTGGAGACAATGAATTGGCTATAACTAACTCTGATGAACGATCATGTACAACTAACAGGAGGAGAGGCAAAAGGCCCATTAAGTCGGGAGTGGTATTGCTAAGGAAAAGCGCAGGTGGCCTTCCACATCCATTGGAAGGCATGGCAAGGAGGAGGCATGTTGAGTGCATTGCAGACAGGGTTCGCAAACGGGTGAGACACTTTACTGGACACAATGCTTGAAGATGGGTAGTACTGGCTTTAGTTTAATGTCATTTGTATTATGTAATATGATGTTTATGATCTTTTGTTGGCCAGGCTGTACGTATTGATCGCAGATATGTTGCGATAGCCTGCTTTTTGTTTGTATATATGTTGTAAAAACACGAATGCTAGTCGCTTTATGGTACTTAATATATTCAGGCGTGAATCATGCTGATTCACTACCTTTTAGTGTTGCTTGTTTGTTTACATTTTATAAAACTTCTATAATAAATAGTTTACATTTCATCATCACTACAAACTAAATTAATAATTGCCATGAAAAAGATAAATAGTTTTATCTTTTTGTAATTTAAGTTTTTTGTATGTAGTAAAGTCAATAGGTTCATGTTGTCTGAGTATCTGTGTTTTGTAATGTATTTTTGTTTCAATACTTTATTATATAATTGTATAATTATTTAAATGTCAAATTATAATCCTATGTTGTTTACAGGTTGAAAAAAATAAATAGTTTTATCTTTTTATATTCTATATTTCTATTAACAGCAATGTATTACTAATTGGAATAATTACAATTTTGACATCAAATCATACACACTAACAAAATTCAGCAATTAATCATCCACACTAACATAAAGATGGATTTTAAAGAAAAGATATATATTTATATCTTTTGTCAATATGATAAATACAACAACATTAATAAATTTTTTTGCATAGGAAATGATTACATGTGTTTGGAGAAATATTAAAGTTTCTTCTTCTGTATGAAAAGTTCCACATATTGCGTTTGTTTGCTGTGTAAAAAAATGGAATTAGAAAACATATTACTAATGAAGTATAAATGGAATTATATGTGAATTCCATTCATGTAGTTAAAATTCTGGGTAAAATTTGTGAATGACATTGTAAATACCATAGTTGTAATTATATTTTACTAAATAAAAACCTTGTATATTATATTGCATGAAAACATATAACTTTTGAAAAAAGATATATGTATTTATATTTTTAATACAGTTAACATATCCAAATGATATGATTCTCTGAGTTTTTTAGTTGCAACATATGGTAAATTCACTTACTCATAATCATATAAAAACATATAATGTATATATTATATAGTGTGATTACATGTATTTGGAATATATTTATATTTTGAAAATGTATAAATTTTATGGGAAAAACATAAACTGTTCAAAAAGATAAATATATTTATCTTTTCTCTATATTATTACATAAATAATGTTGAAAATGATATATTCATTTAAAAATAGATTTTTTTTTCATAAAAAATTACACTACAAGTATATACAAAAATATAATTTCACAATTTATATTGAAAAATTAATATGTTTTTTTAAAAAGATATAATTTATTTAAAAAGGTAATTGTGTCTATCTTATTAAATATTTTAAACATTAAAAAGATATATACATTTACCTTTATAAAACCATACATCAACTTTATATTGATAACGTAGTAAATAGGATAAATACATATATCTTTTTAAACAAGTATTACTATTTACAATCAACAACATTTTGTAGACTATTTTTTTAATTTCATATTTAAAAAAGATACTTGCTTCTATCTTTTCAAAAATAAACTTCATATTTTAAAAAAATTTGTATATATATGTAATATATTAATTGTTTGTTGAAAATATACAATTTGTTTTTAGAAAATAGAACATTCAGTACATATTACAAAGTCAAGCTCAATTATGTGAATAACTTTATCATACAATAGATATTCATTATCAAATTCATTAAAAAGTTTTCGACATCAGCCATCACAATATAATCGCAAAATTCAGTTAAACTTAAATTATTCTCAAAAAAAATATAATCAGTTATCTTTCTTCTACATCAGGATAATCTTAGTACTCATAATAAAACACCATTCATATTTTCGTTTCAAAATATACAAAATTACACATCAAATTTAATCAACTCCCAAAATATGAAACATGGAAAAATATATGAATAAAAACTGTACCTCACTACATTACATTGCCATAAGCATACACAGAATAATCCCAAACATGATCCATGACATAGCTAAAGCTCTTGCAAATTTTTTTTTCCTTTCTCATGATTTCCACATTTAAAGCACATTAAAGCCATCTCTACCTTCGTATCAGCTACAATCTCATCAACTTTTGCCCTCTTTTGCTTTTGCTTTAACAACTTTTCTTCAAGATTCTTCTTTCCCATGAGCAATTGTAATATATAATTTTCTTTTTCCATCAATTTAACATTACTATCTTCCATTTTAGCATTGTTATTCATTTCAAGAACTTCTTCGTGCCACATAAAAAACCCACAATCATCATTCTGCACGTATGTTAAATTCTCAAATTCAATGGCACTAAAAAATACATTAATCGACAAACCAACTAAAAATACTTAATTTATACTTACAGGCCACATGGAGCAACCATAAAACTTCTTCCCCACATTCAACCCTGCCTTCACAGTCCTCAACTTTGGTGGGATTCCGTGGTGGCAAAGCTTAATTCCTACTGCCGCTGTAGAATTTGAAGTAGAAATTGACGAAGTCTTCATTAAACTGGAAGATGGACAAATCAACTACATTATGCCATATAATAATAATTATAAAAAAATAAACATATTAAAACACAATACAAGGTACATAGCATTTTTAAAAAATAAATAAGCATTTTTTATTTATGAATAACTAAAATCACCATGTTAAAAATAAAGGAAACATAAAATTTCTAGAGTCAATTCATCATTTCTTTCCTTCTATTGTTTAATTTTGTTACTTGAATATGTTTTATATGAAGAAAAAGAACAAATGTCAAAGATATCAAAATTAAATCATGCATAAAATACAAAAACTTAAATTCAAACATATATGCTTTTATCTTTTCTATATGTTATTAAAATAATTTGTACACCTATTTTAAGAATTTCAAATCAAAAGAAATTTTATACATATTTTTAACATGTACCTAGTAACAATGATATCTAAGAACGGCTTAATATTTTATTTCATTATTATTAAAAAAAGATAAATGCATATATCTTTTTAAAATCATGTATACAGTAACATCAGTATGTCAAACTAAATAACATTTAATCTTTTGCAATATTTGTTTTGGATCAAATATACATCCAACAATAAAAACTATGCAAAATGTTTTTCGGTTATCTTACATTAAGAAGGAGCATGGTTTTATATATAACATATGTACCTATACATTTACATGCAATATTCTTTTAAAATAAAAAGATTTTAGCTTCAATTGTAATTATACATTGAAATGCAGTTATAAGTGAAATCATATATCATTTTCTGTCCCAATTATAATTTTCTATACAAAATCTCACCCATTTATCATTTCATGTCCTAATTTTATTAAAAAGATATAATCATTTATCTTTTACGGATCATAAAACACCAAGAACTAAATAACAGGCTAACTGGTATGATTGCTCAAGAAAAAACTAATGTTATAGTGTAAATACAAATATCATAATCTAAAGTAATTAATGCAATCAAGTTAAATACACAATTAATTTTTAATCAGAAGAATACATTTCAAGTTCACTGATCAACCAAAACAAAATGAAAAATTCCTCTAATAGATCAATACTGAAATAACATCGAATAGTTCAGTACAAAAAGTATACAAGAGCATGAAAAACGACATAAAACATCGTATTGACAGTAATAAATAACAAATTAAAAAAAGACTAACCAAAAAACAAGCAATCCAACAGAAGAAAATCGCCTCAAAACTTTCCACAATTAAACTCGAACTTGATCTCAGAACAAAATAACGACTTTTTTTCCTACTTTGAGTTCAGAAGAAACAGCGGCTTAATTTTGACCTAATTTCCACTAGCACATATTTTCTTAAAATACGATAATTATTTCAGAAGACGAAGACTCGTGTTTTATTTTTTGTCCTGGAAAATAAATATTTAATTAGCGTGTCCTACAAAATAATTGGGACCAAATGGTAGGCCCTCAAAGTAAATTTCCACAATCCAAATTCCAGTCATATCATGTTTTACTTTTAATCATTTAAATCTAAAGTTAACTTAAACTCACACTGTTAGATCTAGAAGAATAAAAGGAGAAAGCGGGGTTTGAATCACAGATCTACACTTGAATCTCTAAACTTTGATTGCAGAAGAAGATTTGATTCAACCGAGGCGCCGACAACAAATTAGGCCTCTGTTGATTTCAGTGTGAGAAAACAAGAAAAATGAGGCCGTATATATAGCTGCCAGCCCCAAGAACCGACCTACGACGTCAGCCCTAGGGGGGTCGACCCACCGTCAGGGGGTTGACACAGGGGTCGACTCCCCTGGGCTGGATTTTTCTCGCTCACCCGAATTTTTGTGATTTTGAATTTTCTGAACCAATTTTGAATTTATGGACCCTATATGCATATATATAATTATCTTGTGTGTATACAAACTTCAGACCTTTATAACTTCTTCATACGGTGTCCGTTTTACGCAAACCAAATGTCTACCTTGACCAGAATTTCGAGACGGATGCAATGGCGCAGTCCATTTCCCTTAATTATAAATATCAAATTAATTATTATTTAATTTATCCTCTTTAATGTTTTTAAAATTATGGGGTGTTACATTCTCCCCTACTCAAAGGATTTCGTCCCTGAAATCTTCAAGTTAAGAAGAATGTATATCCTACCATCCATCACCTATCTACTCATCCACCAATCACAGGTATCCATTGTCATTAAAGACTTCTAATGCTTAAATGAACATATGCAAAGGTGTGTGTATACGTACCAATACTAATGCGAAGATCAGGCGGTCTATTGATTCAGTCGACCTCCTTAATGCGATGTATGTTAGTGTCATGAATCCAACATGTATGCAATCAATCCTATTATAACATGTAAGCTCTATATGTGTGCGCAAATATCCGTCCAGGTGCAACATACATATGATGATACATCCATTTTCATCCATTAAAAGAAGAAAAATGCACACACATCCATATGTAGTATGAAAGTGATTGAGCCGATTTAGTGCCTGATGTGTGTGTATATGCATCCTCGAGCAAACACTTGCATCCATCAAACATAACATGTTTCAAACACATGTTTACAATCATGGGACTCCTACTTAAATGTCGGAGATTCGATTGATAGGACATACTTAAATGATAGAAACAAGAATAAATAAAAGCTTTGGAAAAAGAGTTAAGTACATACCCTCGAAAAGAAAAGGGTACGAAGCACGAATCTTGTCTTTGGTCTACCAAGTCGCATCCTCTGGGTTATCTCCCTACTAAACTTTCATTAACTTGATTTCTTTATTTCGTAGCTTCTTAACTTTTGAACAAAGAATACGAGTAGGAACTCGTCTGACTATTGCCTCCTGTTCCACTTCCAATTCCTCTAATATACTCGGCTCAATAACTTCTGCAGTATCATGTAAGCACTTCCGCAAATGAGAAACACGGAAAACATCATGAACGCCAGATAATCTCTCGGGTAGCTTCACTCTATATGCGATTTGGCCAATCCTTTCTATTATGGAAAATGGCCCTACAAATCTTGGTGCCAGTTTCCCTACAGATCCAAACCGAACCACATTTCTCAATGGATATACCTTTATGAAAACCATATCTCCTACTTCAAATTCAATGTCAGTCCTTCTCTTTTATGCATATGATTTCTGCCTATCTTGAGCGATCTTCATTCATCGTCTAATAAGATCATTCTTCTCAGACGTTTCTCTAATCATATCTGGTCCAAGTAATAGTCTTTCTGTAGATTCCTACCAACAAGTCGGCGATCTACAGGGTTGTCCATATAATGCTTCAAAGGGTGCCATGCCAATTCTTTCTTGATAACTGTTGTTATAGGTGAACTCTACTAAAGGAAGATGCTCTTCCCAAGTCCCTTCGAAGTCTAGGATACACAATCTCAAAAGATCCTCAAAAATTCTATTTACCCTTTCCATTTGTCCAACGGTCTATGGGTGATAAGCGATGCTCAAACACAACTGTGTACCTAAAGCTTTTTGCAAACTCCTCCAAAATTCACAAGTGAAGATGGGTCATGATCATTTACGATGCTGGAAGGTACTCCATGAAGATGGATAATCTCACGAACATAAACTGCTTCTAACCATGCGGTCGTCCTCTTGTTCTTAACCAGAATGAAATGAGCGTTCTTTGTAAGTCTATCCACTACAACCCAAATACTGGTTTTTCCTTTCTTTGATCTAGGCAAACCATCTATAAAATCCATAGAGACGCTCTCCCTTTTCCACTGCGGAACTTCCAAAGGATGAAGTAAATCACCGGGCTTCTTTTGCTCAGCTTTAACTTGCTGGCAAACCAAACATTGAGAAACAAACTCCACCTCATCTCTCTTCATCCCAATCCAAAAGAAAACCCGCTTCATATACCTATACATCTTATCGCCACCTAGATGAATGGTCATCTTAGAATGATGGGCTTCTTCTAGGACTGTCTTTACCAAGCTCCCAATTCGGGGAACACAGAGCCTTCCATCTTGTCGCAACCACCCTTTATCGTCTGTGGAGTATCTATTGAGGTGACTAGAAGTCTCCCCTTTACTGAGCCTATCCAAGATGTCTAAAATATGTGGATCTTCTTGCTGCGAAGCCCTTGTTTGGTCCATAAGAGTAGGCCGCACTTCCAGTGATGCGAATAAGCCAAGTAATATCTCGGTGGAGGCTCTAAAGTCAAAAGATGATATAAACTCCAAGCTTTTCCTTTCTACAAACAAAAGACTTTAGACTATACTCTGTCTACTCATTACATCTGCCTCTACATTACCCTTGACAGGGTTATAAGCAATCACAAAGTCATAGGATGATAAAACTCCATCCACCTTTGCTGCCTCAGATTAAGATCCTTTTGCGCAAACAAGTACTTAAGAGATTTATGATCAATGTAAAACTCTTACTTCTCTCCAAGCAAATAACGATGCCACATCTTAAGCGCGAATACTTTGGTAGCTAGCTCTAAATCATGGGTAGGGTAGTTCTTCTCATGAACCCTTAGTTGTCTACCCCTATAACACACTACCTTCCCTTCTTGCATCAGAGCCGCACCAAGCCCTGTACCTTATGCATCAATGTAAACCGTAAACACTTTATCTCCATTAGGAAAGGTCAAGACTGGGGCTGTTGTCAGAGCACTCTTCAATCGTTGGAAAGCAACATCACAATCTAAATCCCACGAAAACACCAAATTCTTCTGCGTCAGCTGGTGAGTGTGGCTGATATCTTTGCGAAGTCCTTAGTGAACTTCCTATAACAGCCTGCCAGTTCGAGAAAGCTTCTCACGTCCGTTGCATTCTTTGGAATCAGCCAGTCCTGAACTGCAACCACCTTTGCGGGATCTACTGCTATCCCTTCTTAGAAACCACATGCCCTAGGAATCTCACCTCTTTTCTCAAAAAATGGCATTTGGAGAATTTTGCCTTAAGCTGATGCGCACAGAGAGTTTTCAGAACTTCCCTCAAATGTTAGGCATGCTCTTCTTCGCTCTTTGAGAAGATCAAGATATCATCAACAAAGACCACAACAAATTTATTTACAAACTCCTGAAACACCCTACTCATCAGATCAACAAAATAGCCGGGTACATTCGTCAACCCAAAAGGAATAACTAGCTATTCAAAGAAACCATCTGGAGTCCTAAAATCGGTCTTATCTATACTGTCCTCAGACACCCTTAATTGATGAAACCCCATGGCCAAGTCTAACTGGGAAAATACCGAGGCACCATCCAGCTGGTCAAATAAGTCATATATCCTCGGAAGTGGGTACTTGTTCTTCTTAGTGAGTTTGTTCTACTCTCTATAGTCCACACCCAAGCAAAGCGAACCATCCACCTTAGTTGCGAATACCACTGGAGCACCCCATTTAGATATGCTTCGCTTAATAAACCCTTTTCAAGTAGCTCCCCTACTTGTTTGCTAAGCACCCTCCTTTCTCTTAGATTCATATGGCGCACAGGTAATGCAACTAGCTTTGCATTGTCCACCAAATATATACGAAAATAGATCTCGTGCCTCGGAGGTAAGCCCCGTACCTCATCAAAAACATCTGAATAATCTTGGACTACTGGAACAGATTTGTAACACCCCACCTCCGCTAGGGTCACTCACAAAGGGAATGCACTAGGTTTGGAGGAGTATTATTGGTAAACATGCACAGAAATATTACAAGACAGAACATATATAAAACAGCGGAAGTAAAACCAACTTTCATATCATTAATAAATAAGGTCTAAAGCCTTTTACATCAGAATACATCAAAAACCCGTCTTGCAATAATAAAGAAGCATAAAAACCTTTTCATAAATTATTCCCCATAATAAAGCGGTGAAGCAGCCATAGCCAAGAGAAGACCAAGCTATACATCAAGCTATACATGATGACCTTCAACAGAAGAAGTCCGAACTAAACAACATCATTTCCTCCCTGAAACCTGGGGGGGGGGGGGACGGAAGACAAAGAGGCGAAAGAAAACGGGGTCAGTCATAAAGACTGGTAAGTCCTATCTACTTCCAGTATAAAAACAGGTAAAGGTAACATGACATGCATAAACTGAAAGTAAATATAAGGATGACTACAAGATAGATAAACTAAACCAGGGTAACAGACTGAACTACTGTAGCAAGGTAAACTAAGATATCATGGTAAACTACGGTGTCATGATAAATCAAGGTATCACATCGTCAGGTTTCTATCAAGTATACTATCCCAAGGTATCTACCCCGTCTAACATCCCACGGTATCTATTATGTATATTTTTCCTGGTTCTAACATGTATATTTGCTCTGCACCTCTCGTACTAGTATCCCAACCCGCGTCATGTGTTAACCATGAATGTCCCTTGCCCAATGTCATGTAATGGTCCATGTCAACCTAATATATAGCATATGTAGGTTTTCCCAACTCGTATGTTTCTTTCCATGTATAAGTTCAGTCCTTTGCCGTAGGCCGTACGGGTTTTCCCATGTAAACGGTTTATCCTTGAAGTTGTTTTGGACTGCAACCCTTGATCTAGTTGTGTTTCCTTACCATGAACTATCGCGCGTCCACTTAGGATTTATGCCACCTAGGACCGCTAGGGATCATGCTACCTAATGAACGTTTCCGTGTCTCGGTTTGGGTTTTGGCCACCTAGGACCACTAGGGATTACGCCACCCGTCAACCGCTCCCTTCATCCCACGTATGTACCGTGAATCGTTTTCCATGTCTAGATGCACATGTTACTCAATGTGCCATCCGAGTTCCGTGCCAGGGCAAACTAAGAAATATGGAACTCGGTCGGGAGCTTTAAGTCGTCTGCTGATGCAGATATCAAGGTCTGTTTTTGTACCCGTGGCTATGGTCCCACGTGACCCCTCCCTCAACTACTGAAAGGCAACCCACGAAAAATCATGTATGAGAACCACTCCCCGGCCCCACTATAGCCCACTTTCCTACGGGCCAACCTCACCCATGACTCGATAGCAAGAACATGGTCTGTTGGGGGTCCTTTGCCTTTCCGTACGTACACAATTGACTAAAGATGGTAGGTAGTCGGCGATGTGCTATCCAGGGCAAAAACCAAGAATCGTCGACTCCACGCTAATCCATCCCAGTCTTTAGGTCGCTCGCATAGCAACCAAGGCATACTCTTGGCTCTTCTACCGCTGACCTTAACCTCTTGTGAGCCCAGGCGGATCATCTGCAACCTCACAGAGGGATACCAAGAGTATCCTCACGTCCCCCGAAACTTCCGCTTCGGCACCCAGTGCGCTGGAGCATTTATCCAAGTCAGATAACTTGCTCCTCCTCGTATACTAAGCGATGACCTACCGTATCAGGTTACTCATCGCTTTGTGAATTAGTCCTATGTCCTTAGCTAAGAATTATTACTTAGTTACCCTTAACTAAGGTTTACCACTTAGCTTCCTTTCCCGTTCTCCTTGATTAACCACGGTTTTCTACCTAGTTCTTCTAACTAGGGTTAGTCTATTGGGTTAAGTGTTATCATTCAAGTCCATGACTTAACCCGCCCACGAATCACGTCAAAGATTGGATAAGTATTTAAGTTCAAGACTTAGTCCTACAAGTTGGTTAAGTGTACCCAGAGGCTCATGACTTAACCCTATCAAGTCAAATTGGTCAAGTACTAGCTTACCTTAAACCTATCAGATTATCTTGCTAGAACAAATTAAGCATAGATTATCTTAATCCCATCAAATTATCGAGTCGGATTGGTTAAGTATAGGTTAGCTTAACCCCATCCTCTAATCATACTACAATGGTTAAGTATATTCTAAAAAGGTCTTGTGACTTAACCTTATCAGGTCCGCGTATTAGATTGGTTAAGTGTAGGTTACTTAACCCCATCAAATCATCATGTATAATTGGTTAAGTATAAGTTGCTTAACCCCATTAAATTATCTCGTTAAGTTGGTTAAGTATTGGTTACCTAACCTCATTGAATTACCAAGTTTAAATTGGTTAAGTGTTTAACTTAACCCCATCGAATTACCGTGTTTAGATTAGTTAAGTGTGGATTACTTAACCCCATCTAATTACCGTGGTTAGATTAGTTAAGTATCAATTACTTAACCCCGTCTAATTACCGTGTTTAGATTAGTTAAGTATCAATTACTTAACCCCGTCTAATTACCGTGTTTAGATTAGTTAAGTCTTAATTACTTAACCCCATCTAGTTACCAAGTTGGATTTGTTAAGTGCAAATTACTTAACCCCATCCCCTAATCATCTTGCATGGTTAAGTGTCATTAAGAAATCAAATTTACTTAACCTTATCATGTGGCATTAATTTAATTAATGCACACTCAACCTCTCACATTAGACCTTGTTGTGGTTACTAGTTAAGCCGGGCGGGTCCGGGTAGATTTACACCACAACCTAGTCTAACCTTGGGTCTTAAGCGCGACATGACCAACTTCTCACATTGGATCTTATTGTTTGTAGCTACTAGTTAAGCCGGGCGGGTCCGGGTAGATTTATGCTACAAACTCAACCCAACCTCGAGTTGGCCACTTTCATGTTTGGTCTAGTGTTATATTACACTTACAACCCATACGTGTCTAATTTCACGTCCCAAGTTTACCCCACGTGTCATGCCCCCATTTTGGTTAAACTTACATGTCGTGTTCACATGTAACCTCAAGTCAAGTTTTCATGTCATATTCAAGTCAAGATTTCGCATCATGTTCATGTTTATCTAACTACCCAAAATCGTGTTTTCACTTGAGTAAAAGTGAGTCAACATAGTAGGTATACTATGGCTACATGTAGACCCCAAAACATGCACGGTGCCACAAAAGGGATTGGCTCCAAACATGCATGGTATCATAAGGGGGTTTTGGCCTTAAAACATGAATGATAGCGTCATATAGGGATTGGCCATAAGCATGCATACTATCATAAAGGATTTGGCCACAAACTTGCATGTTGTCATAACGGGATTTGACCTTACATAAACATGATATCATAAGGGGTTGGTTTCATTTACATGCATAAGCCCCAAAGTCCAATTTATGCTATTATTTCACAAGCCAAAGTGGCTCTAAGTGTTCATGCTATCATACTACAAGTAAAGGTCCAATCTTGCATGGCAAACTATGTCCAATGCAACATAAATAGCATGGTTTAGTAGCTACAACATCACCCAAAGTCATATGTTCATGATAAAGAGGCAAACTAGGTTCCCATAGGCTAACATACTCATGTTACTTTGCATTTTATCCCATGTCACATCAAAATCATCGTTTAAATCTACAAGTAGCTAGAACTTACCTAGCGAGGCTTAGGAAAGGGATCATGCATCATCTTGACGAAGAAAGGTGCCTCCTTTGTCGAAAAACCGTCATGAAACTCGCATAGCAACGTTGATTTGGCCTCTATTTGGTGTAGCAAGCTTGCACCTTTTGATTTGAACCCGATTTGAATGCATAGGCTCTTGAAGTTGGAGATGGAGGCCATGATCAATGAAGATTTTGGCAGCACTTAGTTGCTAGGTTTGATTTTTAGGGATTTAGGTTAGGTTTAGGGTGTTTTTATAGAGATTAGGGTAGTTTTAGGCCCTTAGATTAACCCTAAATCGGATCTGAGCCATCAAACCACGCCAGAAGCTTCCAGAACAAGACCAGAGACCAGTGCAGGTGCACCAAGCCAAGATGGCTCGGCCACCATAAATCGACCCCCAAGTCGACAGGGCTGTCGACTTGGGTCAAGCCAGGTCGACTCCCAAGTCGACAGGGCTGTCGACTTGGGGTGCCTGGCGGGAATTTTCCCGCCTAGCTTTCCAGCCCTAATTTTCGAAATTTGAACTCGTTTTTGAACTTGAATTTTCTGAAAACTTCGTCGGACCATAACTTGGTCATACGGACTCCGATTCTCGAAAACTCAGACTCTATTTCGCGTATTTTTCCGAGACGAACGCAATGGCATAGCCCGTTTTACTTGATTCAGAATTTAAAATTAAATTCTGCCTTGATTCTCGTCTTAATCATGTTATCGAAATGCGGGTTGTTACATTCTCCCCACCTTTTAGGATTTCGTCCCCGAAATCTCCAAGTTAGGAAGAACATATCCTACCATCCATTATCCATCTACTCAAAACATCATCCACAAGCGACCATTGTCCTTAGATGATTTCTAATGCTATATGAACATATGCAAAACGTGTGTGTATATGCTCCTTAGCTAATGCTAATGATCAGGCCTGAATGATCTTTCTAATGTAAGATATGTTAAGTGCCATGAATCCAACATGTATGCAAATAGTCCTAGTCATATAAGTACTATATGCGTGCACAAACATTCATTCATATGCAACATCCACATGACAACACATTCAATTTCATTCATAACGAAGTATAAATGCTCGTGCATATGCAACATGAAACGTGATGGCGTCAATCTAGTATCTAACGTGTATTCGCACATCCACGAGCAACCACTTGCAACCATTTGCAACCATATCAATCATAACATGTCTCAAATACATGTTTACATCCATAGCGTTCTACCTAAGGTTCCCAAGATAAGATTGAGAAGATAACAAGACAAACTCCTTACGGGGTTTGTAACAGAAACAGGACCGAGAGGATACCCACCAAGCGATAGCATGCGGGTAAGCTTTACAGGTGAACCAAGGATCAAAGATATACTCTTAAAAAGAGACGTGATGCGTGCGTCCAAGCCGCATTTCCATGAGCTTAATTACATCATGCCTTGACCGCCTTTAACTTCATGATTTCGTAGCTCCTTGATTCCTATTTCCAAGGTGTGAGTGGGACTCATTTCACTGTCGCCTCTCGTTTCACTTTCACTTATTCTTCCCCTAGTATACTTGGCTCAACCATACCTACGTACTAATGCAAGCCCTCCAAAATTCACTAGTGAATTCTGGATCTCGTTTTCCGATGCCAATCCATGTTGCCAAGAGTTCTTACTAGGGTGATTCCCATAACACATGCATAGTCAAAACGAACCATCCGCCTTAGCGGCGGATTCTATTCGAACGGATTACCAATAACTGCATCCCGGGATTCTAGGTAACTAACCATGACAGAACCCAAAAAGGTTACACGGGACTTCGAGGGTATCACCAAGATGAGTCGAGAGTCTAACTACCCTCTTTCCAAAACCGAGAATGGCATCCCTTACTTCATAACCACTTTACCCCTAGAATCCATCCATAGTTCCAAAAACATGGGCACTCTCAAATCCAACCAAGTCATGAAGGAATGGACCAACTCTCCAACCAGGTTTTTGGGATAAAACTGGGATCCTCTACCATGCTAGTACTAAGGTGCAGAGACTCACTATCCAAGCAGACTTAAATGATGCAGTGATCAAAACAAAGTCTGGACGGGATGATAGAAAAGAACATTTAAACCTTTACCAGAAACGGTACCATTTCTTTTAGGTACCCTAGAAATGAGAGCGTACAATTTCCCTCTCTGATGATCTTGTCCTTGTCCTCCTTGATGGACTAAGCCATAACAACAGTTGCTTATCCTTAAGCTGGTATCCTTTACCCTTACTCTTATTATCCTTTCTTGTAACACGGCAATGGGTCTCTCGAGAACCACCTCCATCGTACGTGAAACACTTACGTGGCTAGACAAAGATTGGTCACAGTTAGAACTACTGTGACCACAGATGGAGGAAAGAAAGGAAACGAGATTCAATCGAGGAATCAAAGGATGGTGCTAATGGCTTTTGGGGAATAGCCTTCTTAAAACAAACTTTTCTTGAAAAATGCTTCTTTCTAAACGGTTTTTCAAATAGTTTTCAGAAGGTTTTTAAAAACTTTTGCCCAGTCTGGTAACCTTCTGCTCTGATACCAAATGTAACACCCCACCTCCGCTAGGGTCACTCACAAAGGGAATGCACTAGGTTTGGAGGAGTATTATTGGTAAACATGCACAGAAATATTACAAGACAGAACATATATAAAACAGCGGAAGTAAAACCAACTTTCATATCATTAATAAATAAGGTCTAAAGCCTTTTACATCAGAATACATCAAAAACCTGTCTTGCAATAATAAAGAAGCATAAAAACCTTTTCATAAATTATTCCCCATAATAAAGCGGTGAAGCAGCCATAGCCAAGAGAAGACCAAGCTATACATCAAGCTATACATGATGACCTTCAACAGAAGAAGTCTGAACTAAACAACATCATTTCCTCCCTGAAACCTGGGGGGGGGGAAACGGAAGACAAAGAGGCGAAAGAAAACGGGGTCAGTCATAAAGACTGGTAAGTCCTATCTACTTCCAGTATAAAAACAGGTAAAGGTAACATGACATGCATAAACTGAAAGTAAATATAAGGATGACTACAAGATAGATAAACTAAACCAGGGTAACAGACTGAACTACTGTAGCAAGGTAAACTAAGATATCATGGTAAACTACGGTGTCATGATAAATCAAGGTATCACATCATCAGGTTTCTATCAAGTATACTATCCCAAGGTATCTACCCCGTCTAACATCCCACGGTATCTATTATGTATATTCTTCCTGGTTCTAACATGTATATTTGCTCTGCACCTCTCGTACTAGTATCCCAACCCGCGTCATGTGTTAACCATGAATGTCCCTTGCCCAATGTCATGTAATGGTCCATGTCAACCTAATATATAGCATATGTAGGTTTTCCCAACTCGTATGTTTCTTTCCATGTATAAGTTCAGTCCTTTGCCGTAGGCCGTACGGGTTTTCCCATGTAAACGGTTTATCCTTGAAGTTGTTTTGGACTGCAACCCTTGATCTAGTTGTGTTTCCTTACCATGAACTATCGCGCATCCACTTAGGATTTATGCCACCTAGGACCGCTAGGGATCATGCTACCTAATGAACGTTTCCGTGTCTCGGTTTGGGTTTTGGCCACCTAGGACCACTAAGGATTACGCCACCCGTCAACCGCTCCCTTCATCCCACGTATGTATCGTGAATCGTTTTCCATGTCTAGATGCACATATTCCTCAATGTGCCATCCGAGTTCCGTGCCAGGGCAAACTAAGAAATATGGAACTCAGTCGGGAGCTTTAAGTCGTCTACTGATGCAGATATCAAGGTCTGTTTTTGTACCCGTGGCTATGGTCCCACGTGACCCCTCCCTCAACTACTGAAAGGCAACCCACGAAAAATCATGTATGAGAACCACTCCCCGGCCCCACTATAGCCCACTTTCCTACGGGCCAACCTCACCCATGACTCGATAGCAAGAACATGGTCTGTTGGGGGTCCTCTGCCTTTCCGTACGTACACGATTGACTAAAGATGGTAGGTAGTCGGCGATGTGCTATCCAGGGCAAAAACCAAGAATCGTCGACTCCACGCTAATCCATCCCAGTCTTTAGGTCGCTCACATAGCAACCAAGGCATACTCTTGGCTCTTCTACCGCAGACCTTAACCTCTTGTGAGCCCAGGCGGATCATCTGCAACCTCACAGAGGGATACCAAGAGTATCCTCACGTCCCCCGAAACTTCCGCTTCGGCACCCAGTGCGCTGGATCATTTATCCAAGTCAGATAACTTGCTCCTCCTCGTATACTAAGCGATGACCTACCGTATCAGGTTACTCATCGCTTTGTGAATTAGTCCTATGTCCTTAGCTAAGAATTATTACTTAGTTACCCTTAACTAAGGTTTACCACTTAGCTTCCTTTCCCGTTCTCCTTGATTAACCACGGTTTTCTACCTAGTTCTTCTAACTAGGGTTAGTCTATTGGGTTAAGTGTTATCATTCAAGTCCATGACTTAACCCGCCCACGAATCACGTCAAAGATTGGCTAAGTATTTAAGTTCAAGACTTAGTCCTACAAGTTGGTTAAGTGTACCCAGAGGCTCATGACTTAACCCTATCAAGTCAAATTGGTCAAGTACTAGCTTACCTTAATCCTATCGGATTATCTTGCTAGATCGATTAAGCATAGATTATCTTAATCCCATCAAATTATCGAGTCGGATTGGTTAAGTATAGGTTAGCTTAACCCCATCCTCTAATCGTACTACAATGGTTAAGTATATTCTAAAAAGGTCTTGTGACTTAACCTTATCAGGTCCGCGTATTAGATTGGTTAAGTGTAGGTTACTTAACCCCATCAAATCATCATGTATAATTGGTTAAGTATAAGTTGCTTAACCCCATTAAATTATCTCGTTAAGTTGGTTAAGTATTGGTTACCTAACCTCATTGAATTACCAAGTTTAAATTGGTTAAGTGTTTAACTTAACCCCATCGAATTACTGTGTTTAGATTAGTTAAGTGTGGATTACTTAACCCCATCTAATTACCGTGGTTAGATTAGTTAAGTATCAATTACTTAACCCCGTCTAATTACCGTGTTTAGATTAGTTAAGTATCAATTACTTAACCCCGTCTAATTACCGTGTTTAGATTAGTTAAGTCTTAATTACTTAACCCCATCTAGTTACCAAGTTGGATTTGTTAAGTGCAAATTACTTAACCCCATCCCCTAATCATCTTGCATGGTTAAGTGTCATTAAGAAATCAAATTTACTTAACCTTATCATGTGGCATTAATTTAATTAATGCACACTCAACCTCTCACATTATACCTTGTTGTGGTTACTAGTTAAGCCGGGCGGGTCCGGGTAGATTTACACCACAACCTAGTCTAACCTCGGGTCTTAAGCGCGACATGACCAACTTCTCACATTGGATCTTATTGTTTGTAGCTACTAGTTAAGCCGGGCGGGTCCGGGTAGATTTATGCTACAAACTCAACCCAACCTCGAGTTGGCCACTTTCATGTTTGGTCTAGTGTTATATTACACTTACAACCCATACGTGTCTAATTTCACGTCCCAAGTTTACCCCACGTGTCATGCCCCCATTTTGGTTAAACTTACATGTCGTGTTCACATGTAACCTCAAGTCAAGTTTTCATGTCATATTCAAGTCAAGATTTCGCATCATGTTTATTTTTATCTAACTACCCAAAATCGTGTTTTCACTTGAGTAAAAGTGAGTCAACATAGTAGGTATACTATGGCTACATGTAGACCCCAAAACATGCACGGTGCCACAAAAGGGATTGGCTCCAAACATGCATGGTATCATAAGGGGGTTTTGGCCTTAAAACATGAATGATAGCGTCATATAGGGATTGGCCATAAGCATGCATACTATCATAAAGGATTTGGCCACAAACTTGCATGTTGTCATAACGGGATTTGACCTTACATAAACATGATATCATAAGGGGTTGGTTTCATTTACATGCATAAGCCCCAAAGTCCAATTTATGCCATTATTTCACAAGCCAAAGTGGCTCTAAGTGTTCATGCTATCATACTACAAGTAAAGGTCCAATCTTGCATGGCAAACTATGTCCAATGCAACATAAATAGCATGGTTTAGTAGCTACAACATCACCCAAAGTCATATGTTCATGATAAAGAGGCAAACTAGGTTCCCATAGGCTAACATACTCATGTTACTTTGCATTTTATCCCATGTCACATCAAAATCATCGTTTAAATCTACAAGTAGCTAGAACTTACCTAGCAAGGCTTAGGAAAGGGATCATGCATCATCTTGACGAAGAAAGGTGCCTCCTTTGTCGAAGAACCGTCATGAAACTCGCATAGCAACGTTGATTTGGCCTCTATTTGGTGTAGCAAGCTTGCACCTTTTGATTTGAACCCGATTTGAATGCATAGGCTCTTGAAGTTGGAGATGGAGGCCATGATCAATGAAGATTTTGGCAGCACTTAGTTGCTAGGTTTGATTTTTAGGGATTTAGGTTAGGTTTAGGGTGTTTTTATAGAGATTAGGGTAGTTTTAGGCCCTTAGATTAACCCTAAATCGGATCTGAGCCATCAAACCACGCCAGAAGCTTCCAGAACAAGACCAGAGACCAGTGCAGGTGCACCAAGCCAAGATGGCTCGGCCACCATAAATCGACCCCCAAGTCGACAGGGCTGTCGACTTGGGTCAAGCCAGGTCGACTCCCAAGTCGACAGGGCTGTCGACTTGGGGTGCCTGGCGGGAATTTTCCCGCCTAGCTTTCCAGCCCTAATTTTCGAAATTTGAACTCGTTTTTGAACTTGAATTTTCTGAAAACTTCGTCGGACCATAACTTGGTCATACGGACTCCGATTCTCGAAAACTCAGACTCTATTTCACGTATTTTTCCGAGACGAACGCAATGGCATAGCCCGTTTTACTTGATTCAGAATTTAAAATTAAATTCTGCCTTGATTCTCGTCTTAATCATGTTATCGAAATGCGGGTTATTACAAGATTGCAGATCAACTAGATGCATCAAGAGACTCTAGGAAACTAAGCATAATAGACCTTTGCAGGTCACAAGAAATCTCGAGGGTCTTCTCATGAAAAGTCAGAAGCCTAACGACTCTTCTCTCACAATCCAGAATGGCACCATACATGGTTAGCCAATCCATTCCTAGAATCATACCATAGCCTATAAAACCGAGCACATACGCGTCGCACTCAAACTCCACACCTTAGATAGATATTCTCAAACCCCGACAAATCATAGACAAATGAGCTAAGCCACCAATGGGGTTTGAGACAACAACGGGATCCACTACCATACTAGTATTTAAGTGCAGAGATTCAACCACAGAACTAGATATAAGTGAATGTGAAGCACCAGAATAAAAAAGAGTTTTAATAGGATGGCTGGAAAGAGAAATCAAACCTTCCACAGAAATTTTCCTACCTCTATCCGGAGCACTAGTCGCGAAAGCATGCACCTAGCCTCCAGAAGCTCCTGCCCTTTGACCTTATCCCTGTGGTCCCTGTTTCTTTGGGCACTCCCTATCAAAGTGTCCAATCTCTCCACAATTGAAGCAAGTATTCTTCCTTCTTTTACAGTCCTTGACCAAGTAACCCTCTCGTCTGCAACTGTGACATTTCCTCTTATCATTAACCTTGTCATTCTTTCCGCCTTTCTTCTTCTATTATTGTCCTTTCTTGGGCTATACCTTTTTGTTTTGCGTTGTTTCCTCAGCCTTAACTTCCTTCTTTTCTCCCTTGTCTTCCTCGTGCATCAAGGCCATATCAACAAGCCTTTCAAAAGTAGCTCCCATTGGAATATGAGACATAGCTAACCCATGAAGGGGTTCATTCATCCCTTTAACAAACGCAAAGCTTTCTTATGCGGAGTGTCTACCCGTTCTAATCCAAATCTCATCAGTTGGTTGAACTTGTTCACATATTCTTTAACAGACATGTTTCCTTGTTTGAGCGCCATGAACCTCTCCATTTGCATGCTTTTCTCAGCTTGAGAAAGAAACTTCATTTCAAATATCTGCCTAAACTCATCCCATGTCTCCACCGGACGTCCAGCCTGGGTAACTTCCCACCAGAGCGAAGCTTCATCTTTTAGTAGCCAAACAACTAACTGAATCTTCCTTCAATCTTCCACATCAAAAATTCCAAACAAGTTCTCAGTCTTCTTGAGCCAATTCCTTGCCTCTAAAAATAGGCTTTGCATTGTCCACCAAACCTACATGTAGTCACTTCATTTTTTTAAATCAATATTTATACCCTAAAAAGTGTTTAAATTTATTTTCATTTTAAATATGAGTATGTAGGCACACCCAGGTGGAATTGCATCTAATCATAATATGTATGCATTAATTCAACCATGTGTGGACGATCTATAGTTAACCTACATGACGTGATACGAAAATTTTCAAATTAAACTCCAATTTATTTCCAAACAAACATATTTTTTGTAACTACATGTAGGTTTCCAAACATTTTATACGTAGTTTTTGAGTGTAATAAATGCTGATTATTTACAAGCATAAAGCTACTGGTTATGCAGGTGTCAAAAACTTGGAGGATATGTTATTTTATATATTGTATAAATTACAAAAAAAAAAAACAATTTTTTGATTTAAAAAAGCAAGATATTTAATAGCCAAAACATCACTAATAGTACTATATATACAATAGGCTAGTGAAAACAAAATTGGAAATGGATGTAGCACCTAACGAGTTAGTAATAAAAGAATATAGTCAATTCACATATAAGATGTAACAAACTTAATTTTAAGTGTATTTTATTTTAACGATTTAATTTAAATTTTGATTTCTATTTTTATTTTGTTCGCTTAAAACTCAATTTGTTTGGATTTTATTGAAATAACTATTTTGATTTATGATTTAAAACTATTTTTTTTATATAGCAAATGGTTTTGTTTTGATATGAATATAATTTAACAATACAAATCAATATTTGCTATGTTAGGATCTTTTTTATGGGAAAATTTAATTGAGATACTTATTTGAATTTGAAATTTATTCTTGAACTTTTATTTAAATATTTAGAACTCGTATACTTATATAATTTGTTTCAATATTAATGGAATTATATCTTTGATTTAATTTCAAATTATTTCTCTTGTAGATCTGCCATTCATGTTGATTTTTATTGATGTGAACATTGCCAAATTCTATTTTTTAAATTCATTTTCATTTGATATCATCTATTATTTGAATTATTGTTTGTTGATATATATATATATTCCCAAAATTGTTTTTTCACTTTTATTTTCGGTTTTATTCTAATTTTACTTATTTCGTTGCCTAAAACAACCGCTCATTTTTATTTTTTTGCCAAAACCGTTGGTTCCTTTGAATTAAAAATTTATAGCACTGTTTCCTTTTATTTGTGAATATTGTTTACCTTTTTAAAGTTCAATGTCCGTTCTTTGGTATTATTCCTTTCCTTACACATTCGATGTTTTCAAAATTTAAATCGTTCATCTCCTTTTATTCAGTTATTTCGATTCCCCAGATGTCATGAAAAATATATTTAATTTCCTTGTGAAATCATTTGTTGCCCTTTTTTACTCTTGTTTCTTTTGGTTACATTTCCCAATACTTCGTTCAAAAATTTCTAACCATGTCCCTTCCTCAACCATTTGTTCACCATTTCTAATATATAAAAGAAGAAATGAAAAGGTGCTTCATTATTTTTCATTCCATCGCCCGCCATTTTCTTGCCTTCTTGCTTCTCACGAAATGAAAAAGAGAAATAAATGCTACTGCTTCCTATATTTTTCCTAGTGCCTTTCATTTGCTTTGTCCCATTTTATTCCCATTATTTCCAAATACCTTTACTCCCTTCCCGATCGCAATTACCTCCACGCCCGAACCTGATGACCACCTGATTTGACCCGCCCCGCAGCTCACCGAAGCCATACCATTTCTTTCCCGCGTTGTCTAGTAACCGAACCGACCTCCGCCCTCAGTTGTCTCCCTTAAAACCCGAACCCGTATGCCGCTAAGAACCCAACCATGTCATGGCCAAAGCCTCCGATGACCCACTGCCCCCACCTAAAAAGACAAACCACCAACTGTCTGAACTTCCCATGAACCCGTATGTTTCCCTTTTCCTCATTGTTTGCATGTGTGGGTTAGCGTGTGTGTTCTGAGGTGTCGTGTGAGTTGTGTTTAAGAGGGCGTGTGTGTGATTTTACTTGTATATATGAATATGGTTATAGAGTGAACTGTGTATATGTGAGTGCGTTTACATGATTCTGGCATGTGTATGGGGTTGTGTGAGGGGTATTAATCTATCAACATTGAGTGTGTGTTTAGTGTGCTATTGTGTCATGTGTATTCTTATGTGCATGTAAATTTATGTATGCACATGATCAGTATGCGTGCATGTTTATATATCAATATATATATATATATATAGTTATATAATGGGTTTTGGGGTGCGTTGAATTTTAAATGTGTACATATGTTATAATTTTTGTGCATATACGTATGTGTATATATATATATATATAAATGTGTGTATATAATATGTTGTAAAAAATTTGTTGTGTTTGATTTTTTTTGTCGAATTTGGCGTTGAGTTCGAAACCCATTCCCAGAACCCCATAGCCGTACCGATATATTGAGAAATTCCCCATCCTCTTCTTATAAAAATAAATTATATATTGAGTGGTTACCGTAATTGAAACCCATTTTGAATCGTGCCTGAAAGCCATCATTTTATTTTGCATCCATCCATTTGCCGTCCCCAACCTGTGTCATGAAAGGTGAGTTTATCTCACACTTGACCTTCATTGTTTCATGGATGTTAAATTCAACACAAATAAACTGTTGTGAAATGTATAGGGGTGCTAGTCAAAAATTGTTTTATTTATATACACATTTCATATATGACACGATGATATATATATATATATATGTGTGTGTGTGTGTGTGTGTGTGTGTATAACACGTAGGTGCACTGATGATATATGACATATTATGTGATGATATTGATGCTACATGATAATTTATATTGTTTATATATGTAGTTTATTGCCATAGTTAGGAAAAATCACTATGGGTTGAAATGATACATACCCGAACAGACATTAGATTAAGGAAAAATCATTATGGGGTGAAATGATAGACCTAAATGATTTTACTAAATTTGGGATTGCAGGTTGAAATGATACACCCGTAGAAATTCTTTAAATTGCAGGTTGAAATGATAAATATCTGTATCATTTGACCATAGGGTGGAAAACTATATACGGACACCGTTGGTCATGTTTTCGAAGTAAAATGATTCGAAAAAATTGATTGTAAATTAATAACTTAAGATTTGTATTCTTATATATATATATATATATATATATATGTTTAAGATTTTAAAACTTAAATTTTGTAAATTTTAAATTATAAGTTTTAAAATGATTTTGAGTAAAAATGGATTTAAATGTTTATTTAAGATTTTGCTTATAATTTTTTTTGATTTATGTGTGGAATCTAAGACTTCACTCAAGCCGTTGCTTGTCGGTCTTAGTAAACCCCACGGGTAGTGATATACCCTGATTTTTCAACGCCTTCGCACTACCTAGGTAGTCACCCTTAAAAATTGGCCGAGGTGGCCCTCGAACCTGAGACCTATGTCTCATCCCAATTCGCCCACCTCTAACCAAATAATTATATTTATTTTAAACTATATAATTTAATCATATAAGTATTTTAAACATTTTATATTATAGTAATTAAATTCTATTAAACTAATTTCTATATTATTTAAACTTATATTTGTTTATAGCCTATTTTCTAATTGATTTTAAAATTTTATAATTTTTTTATATATGTATCTATTTTCAAAGTTAATTTTCTTATATATATATATATTGTAAACTTTAATAATAAACTCAAAGATGGATAAGTCAAGGTTTTCTAATTTTGAATTCGAGGTTAATGATTTAAATGTATACAACGATACTTGATTTAACGAATGAACTGTTATAAGATATGAATATGAACTCGAATCGATATAAACTTACAAGAGATGAACTTGAATTGTGAAATTGTTTTCTGGATTCGAATTTCCAGATTTAAGGAATGAATTTGAACCTATAATGGATATGAAATGAATTTGATTATAAATCAACTGAATGCGAATTTGAATTGGCTTAAATATTGAACTTTTATAAGAAATGAACTTGAATTGCGCGAATTGATGCTAAATTTGAATCTATAATTTATATGAAATGAATTCGATTTTAATGTGACTGAATGTGAACTTGAGAGTATATAATTTTATATATAGAATTGATTTTATAAACATTTGGTTTGAATTATGAAATATGTTAAACAGTATTTATAAGAATGGTCACAAATCGTATGATCTGAATTTGTAAATAATGATTTCGAAATTTTACGACTTGAATTGTAAAATATGACATGAATTGCTTGAATTGAAATATAAGGTTTGATTTTAATTTATAAGTAATGAATTTTTGATTTGTGCGACTTGAGATGTAAAATATGATATGATTTGTTTTGAATTATATGAGTTGGAATACAAAGATTTTGATTTGAATCGTATATATTGAACTCAAACCAGAATGTTGGATTTTATGAATCAACTTGAAACGAATTCTTATAAAGGTAAAATTGAATCGTATGAATAGTTTGAACTTGAATTTTGACAAATATAAATCAAACCCAAGTATCATCGAAGTTAAAAAAAATTGGTATAGTTTTAAATGACATTTTGAGACCTTAAGGTATGATTTAAATGTAAGTCAATTTTGGATTATAAGTCATTATGTGAATATTTCAAAAATTATATAGAACCGAAGTTAAATGTCATAGTATTGGATTATAAGTCTTTATAGTATTGGTTTATACTATATTTTGAGATCTTTACGACATAGTCTTATAATTTGATTTAGTTAAAGTGATTTAAGTGAGCTGTTTTCAGAATTAAATATAATCGAAGTTAGATATTTAATTTTGATTTCAAATTTGAATCTGAATTCCGTATAAATGACTTTTATAAAGTGATCTATAAAATAATGACCACAGGTGTGAAAAATGTAAACGTTTGGTTGTTAAAGAGACCATGATCGGATATTGTCACTCTCTACCAATACCGAAAACCACTTTAACAACTGTGTATGCGGTGGAGTTCCAGAATGAAGTAGGATGATTTGGAGGCGATTACTGGATTTGAAGAAAGAGAACGATGATGACAAGCTTTGACCTTCGGGTCATAATTAAAATGACTAAAACAAGAGCCATACCCAGGTTAATGTGAGCTAGCTTCTCTTAGAAGACATGCTTCTTCGAAACCATATATCTTACTTTGTGATTGATTGGGCGCCCTTTGATTTTTGGGAATATTGTCTCGGGTGGGCGATAGTTGGCGGCTATGCGTTACCACCGACCTAGCTCCGTAATCCGATAGAATCCTACTGATGGGTATTGCCTCGATGCCTTGCCATATTTTCATGATCGAGCCCACTATAATTTTGATTTAACGTTGTCGTATAGCAGCTCACCCCTATCCACCGAAGTACTGGTGTTTTATATGCAATGTTTATGACAATGTATAAACAGTGTAAAGGTAAAACTGTAATTCTGCTTACGCTATTTTCAATAGTATATTTAACCATAGACACTATTATAATAGCGCATTGTATTATATGATATTAGTTTCACAGATCCTTAGAGGATGATGATCCCAAACTTCCTTTAAGTTATTGATGCATTTCATTAAACATTTCATTTGAGTTGATTTACTTCCATGAGAATGTTATCATTTCTCTTTGTATTTGAAATTATTGTATTAGACTTCAGCTATATTATTTATGTAAACTCTGTTGTAAAATTTTATTTAGTAGCTTCATGAACTACTATCGTATTATTTATTCTTCAACTGCGAGATATTATATTGTTTTGTGTCCGTGATTTATTTTATTTACCACCAAGGCTAATAACAATATGTCATTTCGAACGATTCGAGTTGGTTTAATTATCAGCTTGTAGCGGTCGCAAAGCCAGGTTGTTACATAAGAAATGAAACACAATGAATCATACTTGGTTAAATTACAAAGATACCTGAGATATTCAATAGCCAAACATTTTGCTTGGGATTCTATACCTGAAAGTGAAACAGTTTTTTATTTCAAATCTAATTGGATTTCGGATTTAATCTCGGGCAGAAGCATGTAAACGACTGAAAATCCTAAAAAAAATTAGAAAGGTAGGCAAAAGCATTTAAGAACGTATAAACTACAGAAAATGTAGACATTCTAAATTTAGTTTATCATCAGTTTAGAATTTACTTAAAACACCTTATAAGCGCAAAATAAATAAATACTGGAAACAGAAAAAAGGAATCTTCGTATGTTGAATTTAGAACTGTCTAGGAATTGAGTTGATACTTTGCGTAGTCCAAACATCCGACACTTGAATGGTTAACAGTTGTCATTAAAAGAAAAAGGAAAACATTTTTTTTTGAAGAAAAATCCATGTTGAAGTAATTGGATAACATTGTATATTGTTTAAGAAGAAGGCACTGAAATCATGGCAAATTAATCACCATTATTGAGCTTTTATATTTCCTAGCAAAAAATAAAGACATATACGTGCTTTAGCTCTAGTGCATGTTGGGATATTTTGATGGTTTTACTTGACTTAAAAGAGCAAGATGATGATGTACTATCAGTACCTTCTTCAATTTCTCGCATGCGAAAGTCTATCATCAAAACCATTTGGTTGGTATATTTCAATATATTTAACAAAAGATTCAATAAAAGGTAGTAAACACTCTTGCATGAAAACATATAACAAAAGAAAGTAAATACTCTAAAAAGAACACTCCTACCAAAAGTTGAAAATTGAGAATTCCAAAATGAACCCACTATGTTGTAACACAAATAATCACTTTTAAACTTGCAAGTGGGCATATGATCTAGTTAAATGTTAAAAGAGCTATGTAGTTCATTAAATTGATTAATTATATACATAAGGGCTGAAATCAGATTGCGAAAGACAATAAGCACACAAAATAGTATAAACTAAGTCATAACTTTATACATAGCATAATGCCTCAATGCACATAGCTGAGTGTAGACTTCAAGAAGCCAAGCGGTTCCAGCAAGATTTGCTACACCACTTAGGAGATAACAAAATGATACATAGCTGCAAGTTTGACAACAAATATAAATATGAACATTTCAGCAAATAAAATAGATGATTTAAGGGAATAGTTATACAAAAATGTATAGTGGTATGGTGTAGAACTCAATTCCTCAATTTTATGCCATATTTATGTTATATAATTTCCAACTAAATTTATCACATGTTGATACCATAATTAGATATGAAACCACTATCAATACAAATTAAGAACCTTGTTGTTCAAAACTCCAAAAATTCTAATTGTCTCTCTAGCAAAAATTAAACTTAGTTTGATAATCTAGCAAAGTGTTACCAAACAGTGTTGCATGGAATCGCTTAAAACGATGATGCTTTCATTCGGATGGAGCATCTTCTTAGCCATCCAAAAAAGCAAAAATGAATAAGATTTGTAAGTATTTTTAAATTAATCATAATATTATCAATTCAAGTATAGTTTTATGAAATATCAAAACAATTAGATTAAGAATCAATGCTAATACTAATAAGTGCACTATGTACTTGGTAAGTATTACCTAATAAAAAAAATTAAATCATGTGGCTGTGTCATTTGTAGTGACAAATTAGTATGCGCTTAATAACAATTGATCATCGATCCGACATTCACCTTAGGGTACCAAAACTAACCTTAGTAATCTTGGGTTCTATCTTAAATTAAATTCACAATTCATGTATACAAATTATTTATAAGATGAGTAAAAGCACACATTCTAGAGTCAAATTTCTAGACATATAAAGTGTCAAGGTGTTGGTATACAAATTCTAGCAAACCCATATAAATAAATACATAAATGAGCTAAGAAACACCAAGGAAAAGAACTGACAATGGACAGAGCATATGCGAATAGATTACATAAATTTGTAGTATACATAACCATATAACTATACGAATTTTGATCATTAGCGCAACATGAATAAATTATCAAAATGAATACGGTCTAATTATATGAAAATACACATATAATTAGTTAAATGAATAAAGGCTTTGTTATCTTAAATATATGCAACATATGTCATTACTAAGGAAATCATGATAATTAGTAAGCTATACTAAATAATGAACAAAATATGGATGTTAAAAAACAATGATAAAATAATTATAGTGCAAAATAAAATAGAATCTATGTTGTCCAAGGTATCCTTACATATATTTATCTTTAATATTAAATTATTATATATTAAAAATCAAATCATTGCAAATCATAATCAGATGGTAGACTAATTACTATTCGACCAACATTTAGATTATTTGATTGGCATCCTAATCCCATTTATGAAGGTTCAATTCATAATAATAATGAATGGATATTAAGGTATGTCTTTCCCATAAAAAGTTTGTAATATTCTAAATGAAACTAAATCTGAATCTGAATAACATTAAATAAACAATTAGGATTAAAGGCATTCCTAATTTTTTTTGGGAACTTTAGTGTTATCATATAAAAATATCATACGGTTTATAATATTAAAAAATGGAATAAAATATTTGCTAACTATGATTATTATTGATTGATTTAAACACTTAGTTAAGGTTATAGTAAAAGGAATAATGAGACTGAAATATAGAATAATATACGTAGTGTACATATATACACTCTCTGTATATGTGCATAAATTTATAGTGAAGCGCTAATAACAATGATAATTATCATAGTGACGTCAAATTATTTATTTTAACTTTTCCATAATTGAAACATCATATGTAGATGGATTCTGTTTACGTTGTTCAGTGATGGTTCCTTAGTTTGAAATGATCAATGCAATATGCCAACATGATTATTCAGATTCATTTACAAAGCATTTCACTAACATGTTGATGAGAATACAAAAATTATTTCAAATATTTGCCTTTAGATATACTAGCGAAAATAATCAAGTAGAAGATGTAATCTTCATCAACATATCAAATATATATATATATATATATATATATATATATATATAAATTATGTAAACCTATAAGCTATTCTTATCAATAGATGAAGTTAGTTTAAAAAATAAACAAATTGCTAAAAATTTAAGTGATACAAAGTGGATGGATTTCACAATTTCTATGTAAAGGTAAATTGAAACGACTAGACTTCCCGATCCCCGAGGAGACGTAGAAGCCCGGATTGTTTTGAGAACACGATGCATCGGAACACAAACAATAGAACATGTCATTGCTATTACAACAATTACATCAAAGTACAAGAATACTTGAGTACGAATAAATATTACACAGCGGAAATACAATATCAGAGATTAAAATTACATTTTAAATACATAAACAAAATGTGCAGTGGAAAACAACAACCACCACAACTAAAAGAAATACACGGATACAAAGCTTTCTTAATACAGCTCCAGCTGTAATCCAGGATCCTGGGAAAAGAAATATCCGTGAAAAATCAAAATTACTAGCTGGCCATGTGGAAAACACGGGCACCCAGAGTTTAGGTAGAAACAATAAACTCTAAGCAGTCATGGGACTGGTGTGAGAACTAAAATAGTTATTAAAACTTTTACCTTAAAATAGGGTAATTCAAGGGACCACGCCGTATATCACAGAACGGGTTTACTCTCATGAATACTCTGAAATAAAACAGTTTAGAAATACGCAATGCTTTTGGAAAAATGAAGCTATTATAAGACTCAGTTCCCATCACATAATGCAACGCAAGCCGGAGGATAGAGTTTTATCTTATAATAGCCAAACATGCTTGATATGCTTTAAGACAAATAATTTTGAAATTACTATAAGTGCATAGTGTCAAAAACAACTTCAAATATAATGTATTAATCATAAACGGCATAGTACCCCATTCTACTATGTCGCCATATAGGTTTACAACTAAAACCGAAAAGTCACGTATTGGAAATTGGATTCCATCTATGAATCGAGGCCAGGGGATGGCTCCTCCAAATTCGAGACACTCTAGTAAATGCCTTAGGATCCCCGGTAATGAACCATTGGATCTTCAGGGCCAGTCCACACTTACCTTAGTGGATTAGTTATTCCTGAACACACGTTTCCTGGTCCTATCAGACCTATCTCTGAGCCACTAGGGACTCAATATCTGAGGCGCCTCATTCCATCATCCACATAAGTAAAAATGTCTGGGCTCCATACCATGACACCAGTCCTAGCTAGAAAGAAACGTTGTGCACTCCCTGTAGTCACTATCCCGTTTTTGATTCATACCGGGTGTGAGGCTCGCGAATTAACGCTATACACAAAGCTATGCTATTTAAAGCCATGCTTTGATCATCAACCACAAGACTTTGCTTTTAACCAAAAGCCTTGATCATTTGCTTCTCGGCATGCCACACTGATAATTCATGCCATACAATTCATGTCTATCAATATATAACCTTTAAGCTCGTACATCTCAGAGTAGGGTGTTAAGCAAGAGAACAAATTCTCCGCCACCAAACAGATATATATTTGATAGAAATCAATCAACACAGAATGAAATCCAATGTCAGCCACACATTCATTTACAAGTACGTTTTGGGTCTGAACGAAACCGGAGGCACCCTATTCCTCGTCCCATATGTCCAATACAAGAGAGAAGTCCTTGCATGTCTGGTCGATCTCCAAGTACGTCTAGACGATCACCACTTATTACCTTGTCTTGGGTGTACAGCCCAATCAAGACATCAGTAATCATCCAAACGATGTGAAGATCTCCATTCTTCAACCACCATCTTCATCGTCGACTTTTAGTCATTGTATCAGTTATTCAGAATGGGATAATCCTGGTCTTCCCAAATAACTCGAGCATTTTATAATCAATAATCAAGTGCTATAAAACACATCATACGCCTCATTCCAATTCAGAATATTCTTTTATTCAAATATTCACATTTAAGGGAAATGTTCCCATTAATTTTATCAAAGATAAGTTCTTTTAAACTTATTCTTTATTCTTCCTTTGGATATCATTTTCAAAAGCTTTTATTATATCTTTTCACAATCTAAACCATATAGCTAATCGGGATTATCAAGCCTTACCGAAGTAATCATTTATTTTATTAATCCCAATCCCAGCCTATTTCTCGCATAGAGCAAAACTAGTAGTACTCTATATCTAACACCCACAGTGTTATCGGTAAATTTAGTTACCATTTACCGTTCAAATCTAATTAAAGATTTAACTATCGCATGGAGTAAAATTGGCGGTACTCCATTCTCGATCATTTCTCAAATTTGGCAAATTTAATTACCACATTAATTTTTCAATCTAATTAAAGATTCACTAAAACTCCGCTTAGTTTTAATCTCCAAAAATCGTTATTTAATGATTATTCAAATTTAAAAAATAAATACCGTCTTTACTGGGTTAAAGAACGAATGTCCTTTAAAACATCGTTCATGATAAACCCAAAATAATCTTCCATCAAAATGGAATCTACCCGCAAATCATAACAGTGTATAATCGATATAAATTCCTATATCGGACTAATAATATAAATGGATTAGCGGCAAAGCCTTTTAAATTCCATATATAGTAACAGTCTTCATTCACAGAAGCTCATCTGGATTATTACCGAATCGAATTCTACTCAATTCCAATTCAATATATTAAATTGGAAAACTTTACTTTGGAAAATTTCCACTAAATCTTAATAAAAAGATTTATAAATTCCAAATCATAACTTCACTTTTAATTGGGTTAAAGAACAAATGTTATTTAAAACACCGTCCACGATAAACCTAAAAATCGAATTCCAATTCAATATTAATTGGTAAACTTCTCTAAATCTTAATTAAAAGATTTATTCTTTTCTCAACTTAGTATAAGAACAGTGTTAATAAAGACACCATTCACTACAAACCCAAAATCCAATTTGATATTAAATACAAGGCCCTGAATAGAAAATAATACCAGCTTATATTCAGTATCAAATTTTACAACCAAAAAATATCGTAATGCGAATAACGATATGTATATCTTCCAATTCCTCAACAGTATCCGTATAATCACGGAGTCCAATATCGAAATATTCCGAAGATTATTTCCATTCAAATCATTTCCAATTTAATATTGGGAAATTTTGGTTATTTATAAAACTCAAAAAGAAATACAATTTATTTATTTAAAACCATTTGATTATTCCTCTATTTAGTAACTAGTTTATTAGGATAAAAATATATTTTTATCTTTTCAAAACCGGAATTTTTTGTCAAAAAACTTTCCAAATTATTTATTATGATTTAACATAATTTTTCCATATTTTTAATAATTTTATTAAAGCCCTTGCAGTCGGTTTCCAATAACGGCCATCGAACTACATCCATAACGACCTTTTCCAAAATTGATTTGGACATAATTTGAAATCCAACCGTTCAAATTTTAATCTCATATATTCATTGGAAATCTCTTTTTGATACGAACCCAATGTTTCTAGTTTTAGGAGAATCCGATAGTCGGATCTTCCGTTACGTCAATTTGAAGTTAATGGTCGAAATTCGCGAACGATCGCTCCGCGGCGCGTTCTATCCAGGCCATTAAATATATATAATATATATATCATCGATTTCTATTTAAAATAGATTTTATAAAATATCTATAAATTCATTTAAAAATGGTTTCAACTTCATTTTCAATTCTAAATCAAAATTGAATATTCCATATCTTTATAATATTAAAAATGATAATATTTTCAAAATGTCTGATTTTGAAATCTAGTCTTCTCGATATTCATTATAAAAATGAAAAAAATTGATATAAAAACCATTCGAGTTAAAATGGAATTTAACTACTTAACTCGACTTCACATTTTAATATTTTTTTGCCCATCCAAAATTAAACATCAAAACCATATTTTTCTTCTTTACTGGATATTATTTTAAAATATTCATTATTTCCAAATTGGAATGAGACCCAATCAATTACCATATAATTTTAGTTATATGGTTTTCATACATCGCGTGTATTCAACAATAATGATAAATAGTCATTCAACATTCCATCAACATCCAAAATGCATTCCACAACTGTATAAGCATTAAAATAAATAACGCTCACAACAGTTTGTCAATCAATCGATTGACATACCACTAAATAATTGGGATTAGTGTATGTCAAATATCACCCCAATAACCATGTGGGGTTTTCAAACAACAACAGTCTATTTAAATAAATCAATGGTTAATAAATTTAACCAATTCTATTTCGGTTTGAATTATTTTTCCAATTAGCCAATTTTCACTATTCAATATATAAATGATTATTTTGTCCGTTTTCAGTTATCAGTTTAATATTAAAAATTCTAACACGTTAAATATCACAAAATTATCATCACAATACACAAATCACCAAATCATCTAAATAAATAGATACTCAACTACCCAATGCCATTTACGGTGCCATAAATGGCCACTCGTGGAGTATGAAATGCGACTGTCGCTAATATCTATACATCGCTTACAGTTTATGTGATTTGTGAGAATTTGTGTGTTGAACTCCACAAATAAATATCATAACAAATACAATAAAAATATTGAGTGAGAAGGAGTTTTCACCATTTGTTTCCACTCCGTCATTCTTTAATTGATGATTTTTATTTTTAGAACTAAATTAAACAAGCATTTAATTTACCCCAAAAATAAACTAGCTCCAAATCAGTCTAGTCAGTTCCATGTTGTAGAGTTCATCGCCATGATTCCAACGTGACAGAAATCGTCGAATTTTGACCTCGTATGACAAAGATATGATATTTATTACATTTCATTACAAAAATTAAAATAATTAAATATTTATTAATTTCCTAATTACATTTTAATCACCCTTTCCACCGTTCCCCTTCCTGGAAAACAAAAACCCGAAGCCGACTTTGGTTCCTTCACCACCGCACCTCCTAGCTTTGTCCTGCCGCCAATCCAACACACCCACGCTGAAGCCCATCACGCCGCCTCCCCCTGGCCGGGACCGCCGCTAGCTTGACTATCCCCCTATGCCGTAGTTCGTGCTCGAAAAGTGGACGTTCGAGCCACGATTTTGAATAGCGTACGCCGCGATATACGATCAAACTCGTATAAAACTAAAGCCTACTTAAATCTCTACAAAATTTATTTTATAAGTTGCTAAAATTAATTGATGGATTTGGGGGAATTTGAGGGAGAATCATGGAGCATTTTCTGCCTTTGGTTATTGAACGACGGCTGATAAAATGTACGGCTAGGATTTTATTTTCTAGGCTTTTATATATATTTTTAATATTATTTTAATTCGAAAATTTCTTGTTTAACACCACCAACTCCACATCAAACCCAACGACTGACGTCCCTAACCAAATACCCCCATTCCAAACACAATGGGATATGTTTCGTAAGCTAATTCGGCTGTTTCGATCAGTTTTTCATCAAAATTGAAATATAAATTAATATAACGGTCAAAATTGAATTTGAACGTACATTTTAATTTACTGAGGCCCCATACTGACTCTAAAAATTACAGAAAAATAAATCTAGCTATTTTTGATGATATGGTCCTAACACAATTAGTCTCGTCGAATTTGGAGGCCATTTGAAAAATGGCCTGTTCAACTAGTCAATTAAATTTAAACTGAAATCGAAAACACGTTTAAATTTACTACGCTCGCATATTGATTCTTTTAGACCAAAAATTGGTTCTAACACCCAAATTAGCTATGATTTTAATGAAATAGAACTAAAAAGCAACGAAGAACACACGATTTATAGTTGTTCAGTGTTAAAGAGCCTACGTCCACTTTTTATTCTTTTTATTGATGATTTGAATGCAAATATAACAATAATTCTCAATCAACTTCACAATTACAATGCATAAGCTCACTCAAATCTCTCAAAAATAGACTTTAAGAGATGATTTTGATCTGAATATGATTGTGAAATTCGGCTATGAAGGAATTTAGAACTGCGAATTTACCAAAATATCCTTTCAAATGCCTCTTGATGGTGTATTTATAGGTGAAAAATCTCCTCGAAGTGGCTCCGGTTCGGAACTGCGTGGCACCCATCCCATAAGAATCGGGTTCGGAGGCCTCCAGATGGTGCAGTGCATCGATTTAGTGGGAGATCATGGGAGGAAATGGTCGTGCTTGGCCCGAGTCTTCAGGAGACATGTGTAGCAACGGTCACATGTTCAGAAAAAAGGGGTTCGGATCGGCCGCCTCCGATCCGATCCGATGAGGCTGCTTGCTCTTTTTTGGTATCGCTGAAGTGCTTCTCCAATCCGAACCGATGTGATGTCTACGTCTTTGAATCCTGCTTTTTCCTGCGCTGGTTCCCTCCGATCCGAACCCGTTGATGGCTTTCCCACTATTTGCTCTTTGTGTAGCCTAGTTCACAAAGTAGGCTACCATTTTGCCCCCTCGAAGTACACTCTTATTTAAGATAAAGTGTGCTTCGAAGTAGTTTACAAAACAGTCTTTGTATTAAAGCCATTTATTGATCGCTTCCATTTACTTGTTGAGACGTGCCACTTCATAATGTCATGCCTTTTGTTGCTTATATATATCCATAAACCATATGAATTACTTTCTTCATTTTCGGACAACTTTGAGAGCTCTTTTTAATGTTCAGTGATTCCTCCAGGTAAGCTTTTCCTTTACTTTTCCTTGAATTCAACCTGCATGCCAAGTCAATGTGTATAATCCCTTTCGGTTCGGATTCCGACCCGAACGGATTTCTCTCTTATATTGCTCAACATTGGATTAACAGACTGGAATGCATTTGTGGGCTTGCAACTCCGGTCCGAAAGGGGGTAAAAAGGCTGTGAATACGATGGGTCACTATAAACACATATATAAACTCGCTGCCTATCTCCTTCCTCCTTTTATTTTACTGCTTCTGTTTATCATATTTTACACCGAAATCCTATCTTTCAAAAACTCCAAAATTCTTCACTTTAATCTTCAAATCAAACTCGTAAGTAGGTTAAAAACTTTGATTATCCTTGTAATAACTGATTTCAGTTAAAATTTGTGGTTAATTTCGAGCGATCTGGTCATGGCCTTTGCCTGGCTTCGACGCCTTGGCCTCCTCTCTCCTCGTCGTCGTCGTTGGTGGTTCTGCCACCACCTCAAGGAGTTGAGAGAGGGAATTAGGATCCTACAATACGTTTGAGCGCGTAAGTGCTCGGTCTTAATTGGGGCTTTTGACATGGAGTTGGTATCGGTGTTGGTTAAGCGAGATGGAAAATGGGGAAGATGAAGAAGAGGAGAGGAACTGGAATCGGTTCGGGTGGAGGAATGTTGGAGCAAAGGGATGGGAAAGATGTATACAAGACCGGATCGGGTCGGAGCAGAAAAAGGCAGAAAAGGGGAAACAAAGCCTACCTGATCGGGTCGGATCGGAATAAGAGACAAGGCGGAGAAGAGGCATGATTATTCAAGCCGATCCGATCCGCACCAAAATCCTACATCCGAACCGATCCGGTTTTACTCACTGGGTGTGAATGTCTGTTTCAGACCGAAACATGACTTTGCCCCCCAATCTGATCCTAATACACATATCTGAACCGAACCGAAACAGTCCAATTCAATGTGCGAGAATTTTTCCAACTAGCTTAATCAATGCTTGGCATAACCTTCAACTTGATGAACAGTTAGGATAGCGCCTTACGAACATAACAAACATCAAGAACTATTTTGAAACATTATTACACCTTTGGATCTTTATATCACGCTCTCATGTGTTTACTTTGCATCTTTGGTACACGTAACACACACTTTAGTTCACATACACACACGGGGGACACAGGCAACTTTACTCTAATCCTTGCTATTGTTTCTTCAATAGTCTAGTGATCATGGCCGGGAGACGTTCATCTAGGTTAGCAAAGAAGATGGAAATTGCGGAAATTTATGAGAAATTTACTCTTGATGACATATCTTCTTCCTCAGACCCTGAATGGGACGATGAGGGCCCAGATTATGAAGTAGAGGCGCATAATAGCGAAACACCTTCCGAGAGTGAAGTTTCTCTAGGCGATGAAGAGGAAGGAGGGATAGGAGATAATCGAGCTCCTGATGAGTTTGAGTCTGCCATTATATTGGAGTTACCTAAAGATTCTGTTGAATCGACGATTGATGATGACATACTTGTTCGCATATGTTTAAAGCACGGGATACTGAAAAGGGATACCTTGGTGCCATCGAAAGCTGATCGTCCCCACAATCCTCCGGAAGGATTTATAGCAGTTACCCGATTGATGTGTATGGTTGGGGCTATTCCACCGTTTCCGCCTTTTGTTGTCGACTTTCTGAGACAGATGCGGATTGCCCCCATGCAGTTACATCCCAACTCTTATGCATACTTATATGTAGCATATAGAGAGGTTTTAGGTATAGAGCCTACTTTCGATGACATCCACTTTTTTTATAACTTCAAGCATCAGACTCAAGAGACTCCTTCCTTCTCCTATTTTGAATTAGTCCCAAAAAGGAAAATTATTTCAGCTCCATTTAGCAGCAAGGCCGACGATTCTAAGCTCGAATGGTTTTATATCAGCCAACAGCCGGGGTGCGCCAGGAGATGGACCAAATCAAGTAAAGCATCGATTTTCTAGATCTCAATTTTGAATGTTCATGCCAACATATTAACCTGCTTTCTCTTTTGTTTGCAGTTGATAACCCAAAACAAATATCGGATCAATTGTACTTTGAGCAGTTGCATCAGCTTCTCAATGGCGATCAAAAATTTCTAATCATCGACGAAGTTCTTAAGGATGAGTACCTCCATCATCACGGGTTATTATCCATTACCCGTAGCATAGGTCATGGGTCGAGTCCATATGTATACATCCCCCCAGTAGACATTATTCCTGAAACGGGCGAGGGCTCGAAAAGTCCAACAATACCTCTTCGGACTTCACCTTCTCCATCTTCAACTCAGGACGATGAGTTAGCCAACATAGCTGAAAAGCACAGAGAAGGGTATACCGTCCCTGATGATGCTATTTCTCCTGAGAAGTCAATGTCCCCTAAAGAGCTGTCAATAGACGCTTCTCAAGGAGATGTCCCTACTACCGACGATTCCACATTTCAGGGTTTAGGAGATCTCCCCCGCCTGAAACCATCTATACTTCAGAGGACTTTGGCATAAATCCTTTAATTTTCACTTCCTCAGAGGAGACTACTCCCGTGAAGGCCAAAGAGCCCACTCGTGCTGTCCTGACATCGGACTCGGGTTTGTCGGGAAGAACACCACTTAGGATGCACCCAACACAATAGCACCACACTTCACAACACTCACTTCTCATGTGAACACTGATTTTGAATTCCTTTACGTTGTTGCGCAGGTACAATGTCTCGCCCCTACTATGATGTAAGGAAAATACGTCGTAGCATGTATAGACCCCCTTCTGATGTCGAGTATGATCACCGTGAAAGCCGGGGTAGAGATGACAAAAGGCCTCATGATTCTTATCGGCCACACACCTCGCGCTCTCGCTCCCCCGTCCAGTCGGATCCAGACCAATATAAAAGCTGTCAGAGTTGTCAAGGAGAAGACACATCGCAGCCCAAAGATCGAACTTCTCCTCAAGACAAACACAGTCAGGAAAAAAGTCCTCCGAAACATACCGATCCACGGGACAAACATAAGGTTTCTGAGAAGCGACCTGGAAAGGGTGATACAGCCATCGTGCCTACTAAGCGTAGAGACACTGACCTAACATATTGCAAACCTCCACCACTGGATGTTGAGTCCAAAGTTAAGCTGGATTATCTGGAGAAGCAGTTCCCAGATCATTATTTCGAAAATTTGACTTTCTTACCTGCTCTCAAGCCTATTTCCTCAAAGTGGGCAGATGAGGCTAAAGCGAAGATTGATGCAGTCGAGAAGCAATACTCAGAGATGTTCAAGTATTCACGCAATCTCTCCAGAATCATTCGGACTTTAATTATAGATGTTAATTCGATGAAAAAGACTGCAGATGCTGATGAGAAGGCCTTGAAAAATTTGGAGAAGGACCTTAAGGACACACATGCTCAACTTGTCATCGCTCAACGAGATGCTACCAACTTCAAACAACAATTTGAGGAGTTACAGAAATGTTATCATGACTTGCTGGAATCTCATAGTCAAGAGCGTTTGGAGTTGAAGAAACAACCGGAAGATGCTAAGTCGGACAATGTCAAAATGCAATTGGCTTACAATACTCTTGGGCAAGAAAGAGCCGAGTTAGCGAGAAAAAATGCTGAACTGGAGAAGCGAAACGCTGACTTGGAGTCCAAATTAATGGAAGCCGAGAATAGGGCTGCCCTAGCTGAGGGGAATGTGGAAAATGTCATTAAGTCTGCTGAAGAGACCCGTAAACAGCTGTCAGAGGCTCAGGAAGAAGTGCACGGTTTTCACGAATTACCTATTGAATTCTTCGCGCACATAATTCATCGCCGAAACATCTCTTGGATTGAAGATATCCAACTACCTTGGTTCACGTATGGAGTCAAATTATCGAATGGGAAAAAGAGGAACTTAAGGTAAACTTCGTCGACGAAGATAAACTTATGGAAAAATATCTGAGAGATGATGAGCCGGCACGCCTGGCCGAGGGGCGTCGCCTCATTGCCGCTGCTATGGAGGAGGAGAAGCAAATGGCCAAACAAAAGAATATCCCTGAGGCTGGTTCTTTTTTCCACTACCGCTGAAACTTCTGAAGTCGAGGGATATGATCCCGAGAACCCAGGGATCCCTCAGGCATCTCTTTTATCTCCCATACCGTCAGCATCATAGACGGCAGTCACTCTAACTGAGAAACCATCGGAACGTATTTCTACCTTTTCACCTCAATTCGTCAAGGCCGTCTCCACTTTCACCACATAATTGGGCAATCGATGGAGCATCCTTTATTTTCTCCTGAGTTGATAACTGCTGCTTCTCATTCCGTAGGTGTTGAACCGACTGAGAAGACTGACATGCATCAGGGAACCACCACTGGGGTAAAATCCGTGAAAAAGGCTCAAGGAGAACAGGATAAGGCTACCACTGTAGAGTCAGGAAGGGGAGCTGAACTGTCTAAGGCCTACACTTCTCATGATGACGAGATGATAGATGCCTTGAAAGACGATGGTGGTAGCGAGAGGCATGCAGAAGACCCTGATGTGGCTACACTTGGGGATTCAAAAAGTGCTGATGACATCACTTTGGCTGAAATGAAAGTTGAACAAGACAAATGTATGCAGCTGAAAGTTGAAGACTTGAACCCCGAAAGCCTTAAACCCCTTGAAATGGTGGATCCCGGATCAAGGTTAGTCGTTAAGCTTTCAACTAGGTCTATTACAGAGGAGCTTGCTAAAAAATCTTCTCTTGATTCCAGTGTTCCGACCCCTAGTAAAAAATCAACCGATTCTAGCACTTCGACTGCAGAGAAGAAAAGGCCGAAACACATTATGACTGATGCTGAAAAGAAAGCTAAGGCTACTCAGAAAGCTGTCAAAAAATCCAAGTCCGCTCCAAAGACCAAGTGACGGAGTGCTTTGTTTTATTTTGGCATTTAATTGGTCCGCAAATTGTTGCAGCGAGTGCGGCCCTCGCATCCTTTGCTTGATTTCCCTGTACAAACTCACGTGTTTGTAAATAATAATAATTTATTGCCTACAATGTCTGATAGTTGTTAGTTTAGTACTTAAGCAAAAATGCAAGAGCATATCATATTACAATTATATAATGAAGTCATTATTGAGGGGAATATGCGCACACATATATGCCCCAAGTCAATCTTGAATAACTGAGCAAGAATTATTCGAGATTGATTAATATTCGAAATCCAATTGCCCCCGATTTCCTGGCAGAGCAATATTCCTTTCATTGTTGACGCTTATTCTTTCTAGCATCTTTATACTCTCCTATCTCATAACCAGGTTAGAGTAGCGTTGAGGCGGTCTCTCATCTGGGTGCACCTTCATGCCTCAAGACACGTCGTCTTCCCGTCCTTTATACTCTCTCTCGATTCTTGAGAGTTAGAGTTCAGAATGTTGTCTTCCCATTCTTTTATTTTACAAACAATCATTTTATTTGTTCCTGCACATAGGTCATCTTCAACTTTTTCAAATCTAATTTAGTATTTCGTGTTTCATGGTCATTATGGAATAATTGTTGAAGATAAAATAATGCAGAAAAGTAAATGACACACGATATTTTTATAGTGGTTCAGCTATACATCCTCTTCATAATCCTTTGTTCATATAAATAGACTTTTTAAGGCAAGGCGTGCCTTTTTACATAGCTTATAAAAACAAAAAGGATGACATTTCATATCTAGCCCAGATATCGTCATAAGTGCTGAGCGTTCCAGGCTCTGGGAATCTCCTCACCGTCCACGGTCGTTAGCTTGAATGCTTCTGTATCAAGCTTCCGTTGGATGGTGTATGGCCCTTCCCATTTTGGACCCAATTGGGTCGAAGGCGGGAAGACTTGTTTTAGTACTAGGTCTCCTAGTTCAAAGGTTTTGAAGCGAACTTTCCGGTCATAATAACATGCTATTGATGTCGATGTCTCGAGGCACGCAAGTCGGCTTCATCTCTTTTTTATTCAATCATATCAAGAGACTCTAAGAGGAGTGCTTTATTCGTTATCGGGTCATAATACGCAACTCAATGATAAGGGACTTCCAATTTTACCGGGATCACTGCTTCTGACCCAAAGGAAAGTGAATAGGGAGTATGGCCGGTAGCCGTCTTAAAGGTTGTCCTGTAGGCCCATAAAGCTAATGGCAACTCTTTTACCCATCTAGCTTTGGCCTGCTCTAACAGCTTCTTTAGAATTGATTTAATGACCTTGTTTATGGCTTCGACCTGGCCATTTGACTGCGGGTGAGCTACTGTAGTGTATCGTTTATCAATCTTATATTTTTGGCAGAAGCTTCTGAACTCGATGCTGTCAAACTGCGTCCCATTATCAATTATGATGGTCTTCGGTATCCCAAATCAACAAATAATGTTTCTGACCATAAAATTGATCACCTTTCTCGCCGTGATGGTTGTTAAAGGTTCAGCTTCCACCCATTTTGTGAAGTAGTCCACAACAACGATTGCGTACTTAGCTCCTCCTCTGGCAATAGGTAGCACTCCAATAATGTCAATTCCCCACATGGCAAATGGCCATGGACTTACCATTGACTTGAGCTGGGTCGGAGGTGCTCTGGGAACTTTGGCGAATCTTTGACACCTATCGCAGCGTCGTGAATAATCAGCCGCATCTTTATTTACGGTAGGCCAGAAATATCCGTACCGTAAAACTTTCTTTGCTCGGGTTTGGCCCCCGGTGTGATCTCCACACTCACCTTCATGTACTTCTTGCAGTACACGTTTAATGTCATCGTGTGCGATACACCGTAATAGGGGTATTGAAAACCCTTGGCGATAAAGGACGTCGTCCTGTAAAACGTATCTTGCAGCCTTGCGTCTTACAGCTCGTCTTTCGCTTTTTTTCAACGGGAGGGTTCCATTCTTGAGAAAATTCTTAATCGATGTCATCTAGGATTCTCTCTCTGGTTCAACTTCCAAGGCTAGCTATGCTTCCATTAGGTCGAGACTCAGTGATTCCAACACCTCTATCGGAACCATTTCAGTTTCTTTAGGATTATCAGAACTTGCTAGCTTCGCCAGTCGATCTGCTTTCTGATTTTCCTCTCTTGGGATGTGTGTTATGCTATAATGCTCCAAACCTCCCAACAACTCCTTTACCTTTTCGAGATAAGTAATAAGTCGGGGTCCATTAGCAGCAAATTCTTCCCGAACTTGGCATACAACTATCTTGGAATCGCAATATATATCTAGTGTCTTCACTCCCAAATCTTTGGCGAGTTTCAGCCCGACAATCAGGGCTTCATACTCGGAATCGTTGTTAGTAGCAGCAAACTCTAACCGTAATGCATAGTAGATAAATCGTCCTTTAGGAGTTACAAAAACAACTCCGGCGCCGGACTTTCGATCATTCTTGGCTCCGTCCGTATATAGCTTCCACGGACTAAGCTCTAACTCTCGATCCAAAGCAAATTACCTTGTCACCCACCGTTTCCTCTTCAGGAATTGTAAATTCAGCTATAAAGTCAGCCAATGCCTGCCCCCTTATTGATCTTCGTGGATGAAAGTTCAAATCAAATTGACTCAGCTCGATATTCCATTTAAGTAACCGCCCCGATGCTTCGGGTTTCTGCAACACTTATCTCAAAGGTTGATCGGTATATACAACTATCGGGTGTGCCTGAAAATAACGGCGAAGTTTGCGGGAAGCAATCAGGAGGCTATAAGCAAGCTTCTCTATCTTCGGATAATTACGCTCTGCAGCAGCTAGTTTTTTGCTTACATAATAATACACAGGTTTCTGGACTTTATCCTCTTCACGTACTAATGTTGTGCTGATGGCGTGAGATGATACCGCCAAGTGGACGAACAAATCCTCATGTTCCACAGGCTTTGATAATATTGGAGGCTTTTCTAAGAAGTTCAATAGATTCTGGAACGCCTCCACACAGTCGGGAGTCCACTCAAAATTTCGCTTTCCCCGTTTTATCAAGTCGAAGAAAGGTACACACTTGTCCGTTGCTTTAAAGGTGAACCTGCCCAGTGCTGCAACCTTCCCAGCTAAGCTTTGAACATCCCTAATCTTTCACGGCTCCTCTATATTCCGGATTGCTGCTATTTGGTCTAGATTGATTTCAATTCCTATGGAACTCACGATAAAGCCAAGGAACTTGCCTGATGCCACTCCAAAAGAACACTTCAAGGGATTCAACTTCATCCCATACCTTCGTAGTATGCCGAACATTTCTGCTAAGTCTTTCGTATGATCGGGAGATTGCTTGGATTTAACGAGCATATCATCTACGTAAACTTCCATGGTTTTCCCGATTTAAATGTGAAACATGCGGTTGACTAGGCGCTGATACGTGGCTCCCGCATTCTTTAACCCAAATGGCATTACCACGTAACAATATAACCCCAAGTCTGTGATAAAGCTTGTATGCTCTTGATCTGGTATGTGCATGGGAATTTGATTGTACCCGGAATAGGCATCCATAAAGGATAAAAGCTCATGCCCGGCCGTCGAATCTACTAGCTGATCAATTCTGGGGAGAGGAAATCTATCCTTCGGGGAAGCCTTGTTCAAATCAGAAAAGTCAATACACGTTCTCCACTTCCCGTTTGACTTTTTGACCAGGACAGGATTCGATATCCAGTCGGGATATTTCGAATCCTTAATGAATCCATTATCTTTTAATTTCTCTACTTCTTCTTTTAAAGCTGCCGACCGCTCTGGGCCTAACATCCGTCTCTTTTGCTTGGCTTGTGGGTGCTTTGGATTAATACACAAAGAGTGGCTCATGATGGTTGGCGAAATCCCACGCATGTCAGCGTGAGTCCAAGCAAACACATCCAGATTTGCCTTTAAAAAATCAGCCAATTCCCTCGCTCTAACTAGATCCAGTTGCGAGCTGATCTTTGGTACTTTTTTTGGATCTGTTTCATCAATAGGTATATCTATCGTTATTTCGTTGGGAGTTGCCTTCCTGTCCCCAGGTTCTCTATCCTCTCTGGGATCTATATCGTCGAGCACGCCTGAGGGCGACTCTCTTGGGGCAGGACCCCTTAATTGCTATGCTGAGGCCTCCTTTGGAGGGGGGAATCGTCCTTTGCTTCTATATTCAACCGCTTCATTAACATCTTTAACTCCATCATGTAACAAGCTCGTCCCGTAGCTTGGTCGCCCCTCGTCACCCCAACTCCTGAGTCGGTCGGGAATTTAAGCAACAAGCACCAAGGTGCGACACATGCCCTAAATTTAGCAAGGACCGGTCGGCCTAGGAAGGCATTGTAAGGTGACTCCACATCCAAAACTACAAACGGCAGGATCCTTACTCTCTGGCGATCTCCCTGCCCTAGTGTGACTGGTAGTTCCACAAAATCCATCGGAGCTGTAGATGCTCCGTTAAAGCATCGTATCCATCCTTCACATGGCTTTAAATCTTTTTCTTCGAGTCTCATTTGTTCGAAAGCTTTCTTGAAGAGGATATTGACCGAGCTCCCGTTGTCCACTAACACTTAATGGACTAAAGCAGGGCCAATTGTTGTGGTAATCACTAGTGGATCGTCGGTTGGAGATTGAACTCCGGAATCATCTCTATTACGGAATATGACGTCGTCTGACATCGTCTTTTGTTGTTTTACTGGAGTAACATCTTCGAGGCTACTGCATTCTCCTACTTCAAAATGCTTGGCGGCATTGACGTACTGGTCCATTGCTTTAAAACTACGACCAACTAAGTGAGGTCCGCCTACAATAGTATTATTGATGATCCCCTTACCTTTTTGCTGAACTGTGGGTTTTGAAGTAGGCTGGTTTTGGTTCGAGGCTTGTCCCCCTGTCCCTTGGGGCGACCTTGTACTCATCCAACTTCCCCTCTCGTAGCAATCTTTCGACGATATCTCTCAAATGACGGCATTCATTGGTGGAATGACCGTGGGTATCATGAAACAAGCAAAACTTTCCTGTTGCAATCTCTTTCTCAGTAGAATCTCTGGGTGGTGGTTTTTTGTACTGCAATATGCTATATGTATCTAAATAAATATTCTCCAACGTATCATTTAACGGCGTATAATTTTCAAAAGTTTGGAATCTGGGTCTTTTATTAGAGCTATTCCCTTGGTTTCTGTTCCTTCTATTGTTGTTCCCATTTCTGTTGTTATTACCCCCACTCTGGTTGCCAACATTTACTTCCACCTTCCCTGAATTGTCACCAGATTGTTTCACAGCAACGTTACTCTGGACACCTTCTTCGACGCCCCTTCAGACTTTCTCTTCCGATTTGCCTTAGCTTCTTATCGCCTTAAGCGGATATTAGCCTTTTCATAGAACAATTCTCTAGTAGGAGGTGGCTTTTCAGCCAAGTAATCCCCGAACTCTGTGTTAGGATCTACCCCTTCTATCAAGGCCATCAGGATAGTGGGCTCATGGGGGTCACTAACTTCGGTGACGGCCAGGTTGAAGCGATCCAAATATGACTTCAAAGATTATCCTGGGGCCTGTTTAATCCGTGACAATTCTATGACGGTCTTGGACTTTTGGGCATGGAGTCGGAACTGATTCATGAAACGCTCACTCAATTCTGTGAAATTTGATACCGACCGAGGAGGGAGTCGGGTGAACCACATTAACGCTACGTCTTCAAGATAGATTGGAAAAGCTTTGCATTTTACGGCATTTGGGGCTGTTGCTGCGTCATGAACCACGCATACCTCATCAGATGCTTCCCTGGGTCTGTTCTTCCTGAATATCGATCCATCTGAGGCAAGTTGAATTGCCGAGGGAACTGGAAATCCAGTATGTCATTTGTGAAGGGGGTATGACTTCGCTCAATGCCCCAATCTTCATTAGTATACTACCGGCTTTCGGACATAATCCGGCGCACCATTGCCCATACATCGACATTTGTTAATGTCTGCACAGGCTCTCTAGGTCTGATGTTCGGATTACCCCTGGGTTCCTGATCAGGGGATAACCTCCTGTTTCTGGCGGCAGCTACTCTACGTCGCTCTCTGTGCTCCCGGTCAATCTCAGGAGGTAGAGGTTGGAGAAGCTGTTGCTCCGTGGGGTTGGTAATATTAGGATCCCTGGGTAGGACGTGGGATCCGCGCATGGGTAGTAACATAGGCTGTTGCAGGCTCGGGTCATCAGGACCCAATACACGAGCGGCGTCTTCTCGGGATCCTAAAGATCCAAAAGTCAATTGATCGAGGTTCTGAGGTCGTTCAAACGGCCTTCTCTCGCGAGGGCGTTCCTTGTCCAAAGAAGACGAATCATCTGTAGCAAGACGGCGTGTTGGGGAAGGAGTCTTCTGCCTCCGGAGCTCCTGTAGTTCTCTACCCATAGTGATCATGTTTTCCTGCATGTTAAGGTTGTCACGCCTTTGGGCTTCCAATGATTCTTTAGTGCTCTGGAGCATGTCAAGAAAATGTGAAAAGTCTCCCTGAGTAATGGGTGCAGATGGACCAGGCTGAACATTAGTCATCGTGGATGGAATCAGAGCGTTGGAGGGAGCTCGAGTAGAAGTTCCAGCTTCATTCAGGTTCGGATCAAATCGGTTCACAGTGGCCTGGTCGGGGCGGTTCGGATGGAGAGAGTGAATGCCATCGACCTCATTAGACCGGATCGGATCGGTACCTTCCACCCGGTTCGGATCCTCCTGATAGGAGCGGTCTGCTCCAGAGCTTTGAGCGCGTGACTTCGTTAACACGATGGCTTGCTGATCTTCTCCAGCATCATTTCCCCTAGCGCCTTGCACTTCTTTTCCTTTGGTCTTAGCCATGATACTCGATTCTTCAACAGTTAGTCAACAAGTACTGAAAGATGTCAGAGACAAAGGATTAACTTCTTTGAACTTGAAAGTCCAAATAGTAGAATGATAATCCCAAAAAGGCTGAGAATTCGAAGGTATCTCAATGAAAGCACCAAAACGTTAGACCAAAAATTGGTTCTAACACCCAAATTAGCTATGATTTTAATGAAATAGAACTAAAAAGCAACAAAGAACACACGATTTATAGTGGTTCGGCGTTAAAGAGCCTACGTCCACTTTCTATTCTTTTTATTGATGATTTGAATGCAATTATGACAATGATTCTCAATCAACTTCACAATTACAATGCATAAGCTCACTCAAATCTCTCAAAAATAAACTTTAAGAGATGATTTTGATCTGAATATGATTGTGAAATTTGGCTATGAAGGAAGTTAGAACTGAGAATTTTCCAAAAGATCCTTTCAAATGCCTCTTGATGGTGTATTTATAGGTGAAAAATCTCCTCGAAGTGGCTCCGGTTCGGAACTGCGTGGCACCCATCCCATAAGAATCGGGTTCGGAGGCCTCCAGATGGTGACAGCGCATCGATTTAGTGGGAGATCGTGGGAGGAAATGGTCATGCTTGGCCCGAGTCTTCAGAAAACGCGTGTAGCAATGGTCACAGGTTCAGAAAAAAGGGGTTCAGATCGGCCGCCTCCGATCCGATCCGATGAGGCTGCTTGCTCTCTTTTGGTATCGCTGAAGTGCTTCTCCGATTCCAACCGATGTGATGTTTGCGTCTTTGACTCCTGCTTCTTTCTTGCGCTGGTTCCCTCCGATCCGAACGGTTTATGGCTTTCCCACTATTTGCTCTTTGTGTAGCCTAGTTCACAAAGTAGGCTAAAAGATTCCAAAAATTAAGAAAATGAAACCTAAAAATAATTTGACATTCCGGATCCAACAAGTGGTTTCATCAAAAATGGAGGTCGTTTGCAAAATGGCTATTTTTAATGGCTATATATATTATTAAAATATATATAAATTCCATAACAACTATTGTAAATTTTAAACTAGACATAACTTACAATTTATAAAGTGAAATATCAGTTTCTTACATTTTTAGAAAGATATGGTTAAATAGATTCTAACGTTTCTTGTTTTACTGAAATTCGATTTATTTTGAATTCTGTACATTCATTTGAAATTAAAAATCGAATTTTCAAACTATCGCGTCATTTCAAGCTCGTTTTATAATTAAAATAAATTTATGTTTTCTAAATTCGATTTAAATAAATTTTTAGTCGTTATTATTTAAAATAAATTACCTTAAATATTCAAAACGTATTAAATTAGCTAAAATAAAACTTTTAAATTGGTTCAGAAACTCCGTGTTGTTACAATCTCCCCCACTTAAAATATTTTTGTCCTCGAAAAGGAATGGAGCTGAAAGTTGTTTAACCAACCAACTCAACTTTCATTCTGGCTTGAGTTCTTCAACTTTTCAGTATCTAAGAACTTTCAAATTTCTCAAAAATTTGGCTAACGCCTTAAATTTTTGAAAAATTTCGCCATAACCTCCTTTGTACTGGCTGATCGGTAAAATGGCAACTTGCCTAACAGGGTCCTCATCAACCAAAAAGAAAAAGAAAAGGCCAAGCGGCTTGCCAATCGGCTTATAAAATCATCAAACCCAATGAATTTAGTAAACATGTACTTATTTGTCGGGCATACAATTTTATTCCTCTTTTTAGCTTCCATGATATGACCTGTTCAATATATACATGTATATGTATGCAATTCCAATCAATTTTCAATTTAGTTCAATATTTGATTCGATTTGGCTAAATTTACCTTTTATTCTCTTATTGGTTTTATCATTCCAATATTTTTATTAGTTAAGCTAATAATCACAAATCACTACCAGCAATCAATTAGTCGATTAACTTTTCAAATATATAACTTTAATATATTTCAAAAATCATATATTCAGTGCCAAATCACCAACAATAAATTCTAACTAAGTTTTGGTTCTTACACCAGTTAATTGGAAATATATAGATATCCACTTTCGAAACTCGAACATATACATTAATGATGCAGCTACTATCATCAGAATCATCTCCGGGCGACTAGAGTGTGATTCTATATCTATCCAGTATATTTGAGACTACGAATATACGTTCATGACGCGTATATGCAAAATTTTCATATACTCGATGGTCCAAATTCAATATAAAATAAAATACTCAAATACGTATAATGAGATATAATTTTCAAAAGTAAATTTATTTTTATAAATAATACTCTTCTAACTCATTCTAGGATGCTACTGATCCTATCTCTAACGAGTTATTCTCATAGGATGTTACTACTCTTATCCCTGATGAATTCTTTCGTTTGGTTCTAATGTGCTTTGTTCTCTAGCTTTGTAAACAAAAGCTCTGATACCAAAATGAAACGACCTAGACTTCCCGATCCCCAAGGAGGTGGGGGAGCCCGGATTGTTTTGAGAACACGACGCATTTGGAACACAAACAATAGAACATTTCATTGCTATTATGTAACACCCCGAAAATTCTATAACTGTGAAATTAACAAACTAAAGTATAATTAATCTGAAATCAAAGAACTAAGGGAAACGGGATACGCCATTGCGTTCGTCTCGGAAAAATACGCGAAATAGAGTTCGAGTTTTCGAAAAACGGAGTCCGTAGGAAGAAGATATGGCCTTCGGAAGTTTTGAATTAAATTTAAAAATTCAAACAGAATAAAATAATAATTTAAAATCGGGCCCATTGGGCCAGGGTGGAAGGACACCCGCCTGGGCCACCCAGGTCGACTGGGCTGTCGACCTGGGCTACCCATGTCGACAGGGCTGTCGACAGCCCTGTCGACAGGGGTATCGACCTGGTCGAGCCCAGTCAACCTGGCTGGCCAGGTCGGTGTGCGGTCGAATTTCTGTGGTCTGCTTTGTCATTAGGGCTAGGGGGCGGGTTTTTATTGGTCTCTCTTCCTAATGAATGGCTATGATCTAACCTAGCAACATCAAGGGTCCTAATCAATTCCTAACCTCTATATAAACAACCCTAGACTAAACCATAATCTATTCATTCAAATTAAGAACATAGCCGCCATGTTGCTGAGGAACGACTAAGAGTAGCCGCCAACTAGAGAGAGAATTAGGAAGAAAGTTCTAAAGCCTAAAGCAATTCAAGCAACCTAAAGCCAATCAATTCAACATAGGAATCATATCTCTTAATTAGAGAATTCGCCGCAACCATTGTAAGTAGAGTATTACTTTGGTATGAATAAACAATTGTATTGATTTGTATGCTTGAATTGTGGCAGTAAAAGTAATTCATACTTATGCGTTCTTATCAATTTGTATACGTTTGGATATTCTTGAATTATGTTATAAAGAACTACATGCGGTAGTTCTATGCAAGTAAACGTTTGGAATATTGCGCAAATTATGTAATCTATGTTGAAGCTACATGTATGTAGTTGATTAAAATTCATGCAAGTTTGGGGCTTTGTTATTATGTCATCATGATGTATATTTTTGTGCATAAATCATTTTGCAAGTAATTGAAACAAGTTTGGTTGTTATAGTTCATAAGAAACTATGTTGGAATTTTGACACCATAATCCATGTATTAAGTCATGCTTTTTATGAATATGGCTAGGCTATGAATGATATTTGGCATAATTGAAATACATGATTAAGTCTATCTTGTTTACAAGAATTATATGATGACATATGTGAGACATGGCTAGGTTAGGCTCAAAAATCCCTTTTTGCAAGTTTAAAGCAAACACCATGATTAGGAATATTTATGCATAAGTATATTTATACCATCGCTATGTGATTAGACTTAAATCATGATTGTGTTGAACTATGCTTTTGTGTTAGTAACAAAGTATCCCCTTTGTAAACATGTAGAAACCTTATGAACATGACTTGTTTATGTTTATGCCATGAACAAATTTAACTTTACTTATGCCATGCTTATGTTTGACATTATGCCATGTTTATGCTAAAAGTATTTATGCCATGCTTATGTTTGACATTATGCTATGCTTATGCTAGAAATATTTATGACATGCTTATGTTTGACATTATGCCTAAATAAGAATATAGGTTCATGTTGTAGTTAAACCTATGCAAGTTCGCATGCTTTGATTCATGTCACCTATGTTACCACTATGCAAGTACACCAATTTCTATTTTGTATTTCCAACGTCGTATTGCAAGTTCATGCACTCACCTTCCCCTTTTTGTGTATGTAATCACGCCATAAGCCTCCCCTTTTCGCATGGATAAATTGGGCTTTAAAAGGCTAAGCCCAATATATATAAACGGACGTGTAAAACGGGGGAAAATAACGTTGGGTTAAAAATTAATTAATGAATGAAAATATAAAATAGAAGGGCCCAAATTCAAGTATGGGTTGGGCCCATGATTGGTGTAACCCTTACACCATTAACTTAATAATGGGCCGCAAATATTTACATATAAGAAATAAAGAAGAATGACAAAATATGAAAATGTAGAACATACGATGTGTTTAACCCGAGGTTGGATTGAGTTGTGATGTAAACCTGCCCGGAACCGCCCGGCTGTCCAGTAGTCACAACAATACCTATCCAATGTGGGAGGTTAAACATGGAGCCCAATAAGGACCCGAGGTTAGACTGAGTTGTGGCGTAAGACTGCCCGGAACCAACCGGCAACAGGCAGCCACAACAATACCTGTCTAATGTGAGAGGTCAGGGCCTTAATAAGACAATTAAGGCTGAGTCAGGATTGTTAGGATTAAGTGAACTAAAGACTTAATCAAAATGGAACATGCTAAACTAAATGGACTGGTGGGGTTAGGTTAGGAAACACTTAACCAACTTAGCATGTTGACTAGAGATAGAAAACCTAGTAACGGGGGACCCTTTTCAGCAGTAACCCTAAAAGGTGTATCAGGATACCCTGAAACTAGGCAGGATGGGGCACGATTACTGGGCTGATTGTAAGAGGTCAAAGCGACGGCGGTGGTGTAGCAGTGTAGGTTCTAACGGAGTGCGGGCGTGCACACACTCCGGCGCAGAAAAATAAGGCACTGGACACCAGTAGCATACCTGTGCACTCTAAGGTTGTGTCGGGTTGCCACTATGGGACTTGATACACCCCATGGTGGGACCAGCATAGGTAACTACAGACATCGGGGGCCGTAAGACACATGTAACTATGCGAGTAGGAGCCGATCATCATTGAATGGATCACATCACCCTGATTATGGGGTGCAAATTGGAAACTAGTTTATATGGGTTCAGAGATTAACATGGGGTACGATAGTAGATTCGACCCTAGACAACTTAACCAAGTTTACTGTGCTTGCCCACTTCTTGTTTATACTTATCATACCCAGTTCTTTATTCATAGACAAAGTAGTGCTAGACTTACTCAGGCTTTATGTCTGACTCTATTTTCCTTTCGTCTTCTTTCTTCCGTTTCCCCCCCAGGTCCTCAGGGAGGGAACACAGCAGCTTGACCTACCTCAACATCCAGCTTGAAGAAGAGAAATGTATTGCTTGGACTTTCCTGTTTTAAACTATGTCTTTGGACAATCCACTTTGGGGCTTTTGCAGTTTATCTACGTTTTACTTATGCTTCTTTAAATAATGTACTCAAGACAGATTATGAAAGTGTTATGTTATGTTTTTGGAAATTGTTGTAACACGTATTTGACTTTGTGAAATAAAGTTTGTTGTTCTTCCGCTGTTTACAAATATGTGTTCTTATATCTGTCTTGTGTATCTGTGACTTGTACTTATAAACCTCCACCAAAATTAGGGCATTCCCTTTGAGAGTGACCCTAACAGAGGTGGGGTGTTTCACTTGGTATCAGAGCATAGGTTTACCAGATAAGATAAAAAGTTTTGAAAATTGTTTTCAAAAAGGAAATTTAAAGAAGCATTTTTAAAAGAAAAATATTATTTTATTTTAAAAAGGCAAAGTCCACCCCCCAAAGCCATAGGTACTATCTCTTATCCTTCGTTTTGAATCTATCCTTTTTGTTTCAGCATGTCCCAAGATCTTAACTTGCCGGAAGGGGTGCCAATACCTGGTTGGTTTAGACAGTTCTTAGAAGCAAGGGCCACTCAGCCAGGTCCTACCATTCCTCCTCCCCCAGCGGAAGGAAATCATCCAGCTGCGGCAGCACCTTTTCCTCCACCTCCTCCTCGGGGAAACACGTTTGCTAAGATATGTAAAGATTTTAAAGCTATGGGAGGAAGGGATTTCCATGGAACTGAGTCCTTCGTAGCAGCTAGAAATTGGCTGAAAGAAACGGAGGACCTATTCATCATCTTTGAGGTAGAGGATAGACAAAAAGTACAGTTGGCAGTGTGGCTATTGAAGGGCGAGGCTTCCTACTGGTGGGAAGTCACTAATGCTGAAAGACCAGTGGAGACATGGGAGGACTTTAGGGCAAGGTTTGAGACCAAATTCCTCTCAGATGCGGAAAGAAGTTTGCAGTTGGAAAAATTCTTATTTCTTAAGCAAGGAGACAAGACTGTCAGAGAGTATGTGAATCTGTTCGATGAGCTGGCTAGGTTTGGACTTGACCTAGTCAACACCCCGCACAAGAAGGCTCTCCGTTTCGTCAAAGGGTTGAATGAGCCGTTACACAGTCTGGCCATGACCCATATACCCATGGGAGCCACGTATGAAAGATTGGTGCAAATGGCATTGCTGAATGAAGAGGATAAGGGCAAGAAGAAAGAGGGTTTGCAGCCCAAGAAGACAGACTTTAAGAAAGGCGGGAAAGGCAACAAGGAGAAGAGGAAGTGCAATTTCTGTGGCAAAGTGGGGCACTTAGTAAAGGACTGCCGGAAAAAGAAGGCCAAGGAGAATGGTGGGTGCTTTTCATGCGGTGAGACAGGCCATAGGGCCAAGGACTGCCCAAAGAAACGAGGACAGGGGCAGAGGGCTGGATCCACCCCAGGGGCACAGGTTCATGTGCTAGAAGCGCCACCTCTGCAACAGCGAGGTATAAATACTTCTGTAGAAAGTGTAGTTTATCTTTATGATCACCCCGTTCGCACTTTATTTGATTCTGGCGCATCACACTCCTTTATCTCGTCTGCTTTAGTAGAATCTCTGCACCTAAAAACTAGTATGGTAGAGGACCCCTTAATTGTTTCAAATCCAATTGGGGGCCCAGCTCATTTGTCTATGATCTGTTTGGATTTGAAAATTTCTATTCTAAGTGTTGAATTTCAATGTAGTGCCTTTGTTTTGGGCTTTTCGGGGTATGGTTTGATTTTGGGTATGGATTGGCTATCCAGTAATGGGGCCATCCTTGATTGTGAGAAAAGGGTTGTTAGGCTCCTAACCCAGCTCGGTAATACTTTGGAAATTTCTTGTAATCCCTCGTATGCGGTTATGCTTAGTTATCTTGAATCGCTAGATGCCTCTGTTGAAAATTTGCAATCAGTTAGAATGGTCCGGGAATATCCGGATGTCTTTGAAGAGGTGAAGGGCTTGCCTCCAAAGCGGGAAATAGACTTCCGCATATATCTTGTAGATAATGCAAAGCCCGTTGCGTTGCCCGTTAGACATATGGCTCCACGAGAAAGGAAAGAGCTCAGTAAACAGATTAAAGAGCTTCTAGAGAAGGGGTTCATTAGGAGGAGCATTTCAGAATGGGGCGCTCCAGTGGTGTTCGCTACAAAGGCGGATGGTTCACTCCGTCTATGCGTTGACTATAGGGAGCTCAACAAGCTAACGAAAAAGAATAGGCACCCTCTCCCTAAAATTGACGATTTATTTGACCAGCTTGTAGAGCGTCTGTTTTCTCCCAACTCGATTTAGCAACCGGTTTTCATCAGCTAAGGGTGGCTGAAGATAGCATCGATAAAACGGCGTTCAGAACCCCAGACGGCTTCTTTGAATGGCTTGTCATGCCTTTCGGCTTGACAAATGCACCTGCTTACTTCGTGGACCTGATGAGTAGGGTATTTAGAGATTACCTCAACAAATTCGTAGTGGTCTTCGTAGATGATATCCTTATCTTCTCAAAGAGTGAAGAGGAACATGCTCAGCACTTAAGGGCAATCATGGAAACTTTGCGAGTCCATCAACTAAAAGCCAAATTCTCCAAATGCCACTTTTGGAGAGAAGAGGTGAGGTTCCTTGGGCACATAGTATCCCAGCAAGGGTTAGCAGTGGACCCTGCTAAGGTAGTGGCGGTACAGGATTGGAAGACACCAAGGAATGCGACTGAGGTCCGAAGCTTCCTAGGACTAGCAGGTTTCTATCGAAAATTCATAAGGGATTTTGCGAAAATCTCAGCTCCGCTCACGAAATTGACTAAGAAGAATCTAGTGTTTAATTGGGACTTGGATTGCGAGTTTGCTTTCCAACGACTGAAAAGGGCTCTCACAACAGCCCCAGTTTTGACGCTGCCAGATGGGAGCAAGATGTTCACTGTTTATACGGATGCATGTGGGACAGGGCTAGGCGCCGTCTTAATGCAAGAAGGAAGGGTAGTAGCTTATGGCGGGAGGCAGTTGAAGGTGCACGAAAAGAACTACCCAACCCACGATCTTGAGTTAGCCGCCATCGTCTTTGCACTCAAGTCTTGGCGACACTATCTCCTAGGTGAGAAGTTCGAACTTTACACTGACCATAAATCGTTGAAATATCTTTTCTCGCAGAAGGATCTTAACTTGAGGCAACAAAGATGGATGGAGTTTCTTGCCTCGTACGATTTCGAAATCTCCTACACCCCGGGCAAAGGCAACGTAGTGGCAGACGCGTTGAGCCGAAAGAAATTGACGCTAAGCCCATTGTTTGTTGAAAGACAAAGCCTAGAGTTTATAGCCAGCTTCGACTTTAGGCCTTCCTCCGATTTCGTACCGGGCTTGCTAGCATCTCTCGAAGTGCGCCCAACTTTAGTGGATTCAGTAGGGGCAGCACAACGCGAAGACCCTCAGCTTGTGGAAATAATTGATAGGCTAATTAGGGGTGAGACTTCAAGTCACCTCAACAGATACTCCATCGATGATAAGGGTTTGCTAAGGCGAGATGGAAGACTATGCGTCCCACAGACAAAAGATTTGGTAAAGAAGGTTCTCGAAGAAGCACATCACTCCAAGATGACGATACACCCAGGCGGGGATAAAATGTACAAAGACATAAAAAGGACTTTCTTTTGGAATGGCATGAAAAAGGACGTGGCAGAATTCGTTTCTAAATGTATGGTGTGCCAACAGGTTAAGGCGGAATAGAAAAAGCCTGGCGGACTACTACATCCTCTGGAGGTCCCGCTGTGGAAGTGGGATAGCATCTCAATGGACTTCATCGATGGGCTGCCTAGGTCTAGGAGAGGCAACACTAGCATTTGGGTAATAGTTGATAGGCTTACTAAAAGCGCCCACTTTTTACCTGTCAAAATTAAAAGGACTGCCTCATCCCTAGCATCACTTTACCTCAAGGAAATCGTTCGACTCCACGGAATACCATCTAGCATTGTTAGTGACCGAGACCCCATCTTCACCAGTGAGTTTTGGCGGAGTCTGCAAGAAGCAGTAGGAACGCAGTTATGCTTGAGCACAGCCTATCATCCCCAAACCGACGGCCAAACAGAGAGAGTGAACAGAGTTTTGGAAGACCTCTTAAGGCTATGCGTCCTTGACTTCGGAGGGACATGGGAAGACCACCTTCCTTTGGTGGAATTTGCCTACAAAAACAGTTATCAAACAACCATCGGAATGGCGCCCTTCGAAGCTTTATATGGAAGACCGTGCCGATCGCCCACTTGTTGGTGGGAGTCCACGGATAAGCTCATACTTGGACCAGACATGATCCGAGAGACTTCAGAGAAAGTAGACTTAATACGAAGAAGGATAAAGACGGCCCAAGACAGACAAAAGTCCTATGCCGACAAGAGGAGAACCGACCTTGAATTTGAAGTTGGAGACAGAGTTTTTCTCAAGGTATCACCGCTAAGAAACGTTGTTCGCTTTGGAACCACAGGAAAGCTAGCACCAAGGTTCGTAGGGCCATTCCCTATTATCGAGAAGATTGGGAAAATGGCCTATAGATTAGAGCTACCCGAGAAGTTGGCTGGAGTCCACAACGTTTTTCACGTTTCACATCTTCGAAAATGTCTTCATGAGTCCGCTGAAGTGGTAGAGCCAAATATTCTCGAAGAGGCCGAAGTGGAGCGCGAAGCAACCATAAGAAAAGTTCCAACCCACATCTTAGGAACGGAGGTGAAGAAGCTACGCAACCGTGAAGTCAAGCTCGTCAAAGTTCAGTGGAGCGACGCCGAGGGAGACGCGACTTGGGAAACTGAAGCTAAAATCCGTACAGCCTACCCTTTTCTGTTCGAGGGTACATCCTTGATCTTTCCTTTTCCTTAAGTTGCGCTTTTATCTATCTTTTTAGGTATATTTCCTCGACCGTATCTTTTAGGTAGAATCTTTTTGGATGGAAACATGTAGTTGAAACATGTTATGGATGATGGTTGCAAGTGGTTGCAAGTGATTGCTAGTGGTTGCTCGTGGTTGCATATACACACACAATCTAGGTTTTAGATCGGCTCAGTCACTTCATATTGCATATGCATATATGTTTGCTTTCATATGTGGTTGAACTCTAATTTGTTGTCATGTGGATGTTGCATTTGTATTGAATGATTGTGCACTCATGTAGAATCAAGAATAGGAAAATTTGCATACATAATGGATTCATGGCACTTACATAACTCGCATTAAGGAGGTCAACTGAATCAGTAGGCCGCCTGATTTTGCATTAGATAGGTTCATGTACACACACACTTCGCATATGATCATGAAGCATTAGAAGTCTTTTAAGGACAATGGATGCTCGTGTTTGATGGATGAGTAGATGGATGATTGGATGTTAGGATATACATTCCTCCTAACTTGAAGATTTCGGGGACGAAATCCTTTTAAGTGGGGGAGAATGTAACACCCCGAAAATTCTATAACTGTGAAATTAACAAACTAAAGTATAATTAATCTGAAATCAAAGAACTAAGGGAAACGGGATACGCCATTGCGTTCGTCTCGGAAAAATACGCGAAATAGAGTCCGAGTTTTCGAAAAACGGAGTCCGTAGGAAGAAAATATGGCCTTCGGAAGTTTTGAATTAAATTTAAAAATTCAAACAGAATAAAATAATAATTTAAAATCGGGCCCATTGGGCCAGGGTGGAAGGACACCCGCCTGGGCCACCCAGGTCGACTGGGCTGTCGACCTGGGCTACCCATGTCGACAGGGCTGTCGACAGCCCTGTCGATAGGGGTATCGACCTGGTCGAGCCCAGTCAACCTGGCTGGCCAGGTCGGTGTGCGGTCGAATTTCTGTGGTCTGCTTTGTCATTAGGGCTAGGGGGCGGGTTTTTATTGGTCTCTCTTCCTAATGAATGGCTATGATCTAACCTAGCAACATCAAGGGTCCTAATCAATTCCTAACCTCTATATAAACAACCCTAGACTAAACCCTAATCTATTCATTCAAATTAAGAACATAGCCGCCATGTTGCTGAGGAACGACTAAGAGTAGCCGCCAACTAGAGAGAGAATTAGGAAGAAAGTTCTAAAGCCTAAAGCAATTCAAGCAACCTAAAGCCAATCAATTCAACATAGGAATCATATCTCTTAATTAGAGAATTCGCCGCAACCATTGTAAGTAGAGTATTACTTTGGTATGAATAAACAATTGTATTGATTTGTATGCTTGAATTGTGGCAGTAAAAGTAATTCATACTTATGCGTTCTTATCAATTTGTATACGTTTGGATATTCTTGAATTATGTTATAAAGAACTACATGCGGTAGTTCTATGCAAGTAAACGTTTGGAATATTGCGCAAATTATGTAATCTATGTTGAAGCTACATGTATGTAGTTGATTAAAATTCATGCAAGTTTGGGGCTTTGTTATTATGTCATCATGATGTATATTTTTGTGCATAAATCATTTTGCAAGTAATTGAAACAAGTTTGGTTGTTATAGTTCATAAGAAACTATGTTGGAATTTTGACACCATAATCCATGTATTAAGTCATGCTTTTTATGAATATGGCTAGGCTATGAATGATATTTGGCATAATTGAAATACATGATTAAGTCTATCTTGTTTACAAGAATTATATGATGACATATGTGAGACATGGCTAGGTTAGGCTCAAAAATCCCTTTTTGCAAGTTTAAAGCAAACACCATGATTAGGAATATTTATGCATAAGTATATTTATACCATCGCTATGTGATTAGACTTAAATCATGATTGTGTTGAACTATGCTTTTGTGTTAGTAACAAAGTATCCCCTTTGTAAACATGTAGAAACCTTATGAACATGACTTGTTTATGTTTATGCCATGAACAAATTTAACTTTACTTATGTCATGCTTATGTTTGACATTATGCCATGTTTATGCTAAAAGTATTTATGCCATGCTTATGTTTGACATTATGCTATGCTTATGCTAGAAATATTTATGACATGCTTATGTTTGACATTATGCCTAAATAAGAATATAGGTTCATGTTGTAGTTAAACCTATGCAAGTTCGCATGCTTTGATTCATGTCACATATGTTACCACTATGCAAGTACACCAATTTCTATTTTGTATTTCCAACGTCGTATTGCAAGTTCATGCGCTCACCTTCCCCTTTTTGTGTATGTAATCACGCCATAAGCCTCCCCTTTTCGCATGGCTAAATTGGGCTTTAAAAGGCTAAGCCCAATATATATAAACGGACGTGTAAAACGGGGGAAAATAACGTTGGGTTAAAAATTAATTAATGAATGAAAATATAAAATAGAAGGGCCCAAATTCAAGTATGGGTTGGGCCCATGATTGGTGTAACCCTTACACCATTAACTTAATAATGGGCCGCTAATATTTACATATAAGAAATAAAGAAGAATGACAAAATATGAAAATGTAGAACATACGATGTGTTTAACCCGAGGTTGGATTGAGTTGTGATGTAAACCTGCCCGGAACCGCCCGGTTGTCCAGTAGTCACAACAATACCTATCCAATGTGGGAGGTTAAACATGGAGCCCAATAAGGACCCGAGGTTAGACTGAGTTGTGGCGTAAGACTGCCCGGAACCAACCGGCAACAGGCAGCCACAACAATACCTGTCTAATGTGAGAGGTCAGGGCCTTAATAAGACAATTAAGGCTGAGTCAGGATTGTTAGGATTAAGTGAACTAAAGACTTAATCAAAATGGAACATGCTAAACTAAATGGACTGGTGGGGTTAGGTTAGGAAACACTTAACCAACTTAGCATGTTGACTAGAGATAGAAAACCTAGTAACGGGGGACCCTTTTCAGCAGTAACCCTAAAAGGTGTATCAGGATACCCTGAAACTAGGCAGGGTGGGGCACGATTACTGGGCTGATTGTAAGAGGTCAAAGCGACGGCGGTGGTGTAGCAGTGTAGGTTCTAACGGAGTGCGGGCGTGCACACACTCCGGCGCAGAAAAATAAGGCACTGGACACCAGTAGCATACCTGTGCACTCTAAGGTTGTGTCGGGTTGCCACTATGGGACTTGATACACCCCATGGTGGGACCAGCATAGGTAACTACAGACATCGGGGGCCGTAAGACACATGTAACTATGCGAGTAGGAGCCGATCATCATTGAATGGATCACATCACCCTGATTATGGGGTGCAAATTGGAAACTAGTTTATATGGGTTCAGAGATTAACATGGGGTACGATAGTAGATTCGACCCTAGACAACTTAACCAAGTTTACTGTGCTTGCCCACTTCTTGTTTATATTTATCATACCCAGTTCTTTATTCATAGACAAAGTAGTACTAGACTTACTCAGGCTTTATGTCTGACTCTATTTTCCTTTCGTCTTCTTTCTTCCGTTTCCCCCCCCCCCCCCAGGTCCTCAGGGAGGGAACACAGCAGCTTGACCTACCTCAACATCCAGCTTGAAGAAGAGAAATGTATTGCTTGGACTTTCCTGTTTTAAACTATGGCTTTGGACAATCCACTTTGGGGCTTTTGCAGTTTATCTACGTTTTACTTATGCTTCTTTAAATAATGTACTCAAGACAGATTATGAAAGTGTTATGTTATGTTTTTGGAAATTGTTGTAACACGTATTTGACTTTGTGAAATAAAGTTTGTTGTTCTTCCGCTGTTTACAAATATGTGTTCTTATATCTGTGTTGTGTATCTGTGACTTGTACTTATAAACCTCCACCAAAATTAGGGCATTCCCTTTGAGAGTGACCCTAACGGAGGTGGGGTGTTTCATATTACAACAATTACATCAGAGTACAAGAATATCAGAGTACGAATAAATATTACACAGCGAAAATAAAATATCAGAGATTAAAATTACATTTTAAATACATAAACAAAATATGCAGTGGAAAACAACAACTACCACAACTGGAAGAAATACACGGATACAAAGCCTTCCGAATATAGCTCCAGCTGTAATCCAGGATCCAGGGAAAGAAATATCTGCGAAAAACCAAAACTACTAGCCGTCCATGTGGAAAATATGGGCATCCAGAGTTTAGGTAGAAACAACAAACTCCAAGTCAGTCATGAGGCTGGTGTGAGAACAAAAACAGTTATTAAATTTTTTACTTTAAAATAGGGTAATTCAAGGGACCACGACGTATGCCACAGAACGGGTTTACTCCCATGAATACTCTAAAATAAAACAGTTTTGAAACACGCAATGCTTTTGAAAAAATGAAGCTATTATAAGACTCAGGTCCTATCACACAATGCAACGCAAACCGGAGGATAGAGTTTTACCTTATAATAGCCAAACATGCTTGACAAGCTTTAAAACAAATCATTTTGATACTACTTTAATTGCATAGTATCAAAAACAACTTCAAATATAAATGTATCAATCATAGACGCCATAGTACCATATCCTGCTATGTCATCATATAGGTTTACAACTAAAATCGAAAAGTCGCGTATTAGAAATTGGATTCCATCTATGAGTCGAGGCCAGGGGAATGCTCCTCCCGATTCGAGACACTCTAGCAAAGGCCTCAGGATCCCCCGCAGTGAACCCTTGGATCTTCAGGGCCGGTCCACACTTACTTAAGTGGATTAGTTATTTGTAAACACACGTTTCACGATCCAATCGCACCTATCTCTGAGCAACTAGGGACTCAATATCCGAGGCCCCTCATTCCATCATCCACATAAGTAAAAATGTCTGGGCTCCATGCCATGACACCACTCCTAGCTAGAATGAAATGCTGTGCACTCTCCATAGTCACTATCCCATTTTTGACTCATACCAGGTGTGAGGCTCGCGAATTAACGCTATACACAAAGCTATGCTATTTAAAGCCGTTTTGATCATCAACCATAAGACTCTGCTTTTAAACAAAAGCCTTGATCATTTGCATCTCGGCATGCCACACTGACAATTCATGCCATACAACTAATGTCTATCAATATATAACCTCTAAGCTCGTACGTCTCAGAGTAAGGTGTTAAGAAAGAAAATAAATTCTCCGCCACCAAACAGAAATATATTTTTAATAGAAATCGATCAACGTAGAATGAAATCCAATGTCAGACACACATGCATTTACAAGTCCGTTCTAGGTCTAAATGAAACCGGAGGCATCTTATTTCTTGTCCCATATGTCCAATACAGGAGAGAGGTCCTCGCATATCCCGTCGATCTCCAAGTACGTTTGGACGATCACCACTTATTACCTTGTCTTGGGTGTACAACCCAATCAAGACATCAGTAATCATCCAAATGATGCGAAGATCTCTGGTCTTCAACCACATTCTTCATCACCGACTTTTAGTCGTCATATCAATTATTCAAAATGGGATAATCTCGGTTTTTCCAAATAACTCGCGTATTTTATAATTCATAATCAAGTGCTATAGAAACACATCATATGCCTCATTCCAATTCAGAATATTCTTTTATTCAAATATTCAAATATTTAGGGAAAGGTTCCCATTAATTTTATCAAAGATAATTCTTTTAAACTTATTCTTTATTCTTCCTTTGGATGTCATTTTCAAAAGATTTTATTATAGCTTTTCACAATCTAAACCAAAACAAGGTTTATCAAACTAGTCGGGATTATCGAGTCTTACTGAAGTAATCATTTATTTTATTAATCCCAATCCCAACCTATTCCTCCCATGGAGCAAAACTAATAGTACTCCATATCTAACACCCACGGTGTTATCGGTAAATTTAATAACCATTTCCCATTCAAATCTAATTAAAGATTTAACTATCGCATGGAGTAAAACTGGCGATACTCCATTCTTGATCATTTCTCAAATTTGGCTAATTTAATTACCGTGTTAATTTTTCAATCTAATTAAAGATTCGTTAAAACTCCGCTTAGTTTTAATCTCCAAAAATCATTATTTAATGATTATTCAAATTTAGGAAATAAATCCCGTCTTTAACTAGGTTAAAGAACGAATGTCCTTTAAAACATCGTTCACGATAAACCCAAAATCATATTCCATCAAAATGGAATCAACATGGAAATCATAACATTGTATAATCGATATAAATTCCCTTATCAGACTAATAATATAAATGGAATAGCGTCAAAGCCTTTTAAATTCCATATACAGCAACGGTCTTCATTCACAGAAGCTCAACTCGATTATTACCAAATCGAATTCCGTTCAATTCCAATTTAATCTATTAAATTGGAAAATGTTACTTTGGAAAATTAACATTAAATCTTAATAAAAAGATTTATAAATTCCAAATCATAAATTCACTGTTAATTGGGTTAAAGAACAAATGTTATTTAAAACACCGTCCACGATAAACCCAAAAATCCAATTTCAATTCAATTCCAATTAAATATTAATTGGTAAACTTCTCTAAATATTAATTAAAACATTTATTCTTTTCTCAACTAGGTTTAAGAACAGTGTTAATAAAGGCACCATTCACTACAAACCCAAAATCCAATTTGATATTAAATACAAGGCTCTCAACAGAAAAAATATCGGCTTATATTCAATATCAGATTCTACAACCAACAAATATCGTATTGGGAATAATGATGTCTATATCTTCCAAATTCCTCAACAATATATGTATAATCATGGAATCCAATATCAAAATATTCCAAAGATTATTTCCATTCAAATAATTTCCAATTTAATATTGGAAAATTTTGGTTATTTTTAAAACCTATTTACAAATCCAATTTATTTATTAAAAACCATTGGATTATTCCTCTAGTTAATAACTAGTTCATTTAGATAAAAAAAATATTTTTATCGTTTCAAAACTGGAATTTTTCATCCAAAATCTTTCCAAATCATTTATTATGATTTCACTTAATTTTCCCATATTTTTAATAATTTTATTAAGGCCCTTATAGTCGGTTTCCAATAACGGCCACCAAACTGCATTCATAGTGACCTTTTAAAAAATTGATTTGGACATAATTTGAAATCCAACCATTCAAATTTAAATGTCATATATTCAATGGAAAACTCTTTTCGACACGAACCCAACAGTTTTGGTTTTAGGAGAATCCGATGGTCAAATCTCCCGTTACGTCAATTTGAAGTTAATGGTCGAAATTCGTGTGTTGAACTCCAAAAATAAATTTCATAACAAATATGACAAAAATATTGAGTGAGAAGGAGTTCTCACCATTGGTTTCCACTCCGTCATTCTTCAATTGATGATTTTTATTTTTGGAACTAAATTAAATAGACATTTAATTTAGCTCCAAAAATAAACTAGCTCCAAATCAGTCCTAGTCAGTTCCATGTTGTAGAGTTCGTTGACACGATTCCAACGCAAGTGAAATCGTCAGATTTCGACCTCGTATGACAAAGATATGATATTTATTACATTTCATTACAAAAATTAAAATAATTAAATATTAATTAATTTTCTAATTTCATTTTAAACTCCCTTTCCATCGTTCTCCTTCTTGGAAAACAACCCAAAGCCGACTTTGGTTCCTCCACCACTGCGCCTCCTAGCTTTGACCTACCGTCGATCCAACACACCCACGCTGAAGCCCATCACGTCGCCTCCCCTTGGCCGGAACCGCCGCTAGCTCGACTGTCCCCTTGCGACGTAGTGCGAGCTCGAATAGTGGATGTTCGAGCCACGATTTTGAACAGCACACGCCGCGATATGCGATCAAACTCGTATAAAATTAAAGCCCACTTAAATCTCTACAAAATTTGTTTTATAAGTTGCTGAAATTAATTGTTGGATTTGGAGGAATTTGAGGGAGAATCATGGAGCGTTTTCTGCCTTTGGTTATTGAACGACGGTTAATAAAATGTACTGTTAGGGTTTTATTTTCTAGGCTTTTATATATATATTTAATATTATTTTAATTCGTAAATTTCTAGTTTAACACCACGAACTCCAAATCAAACCCAACGAATGCAAATACCCCTATTCCAACACAATGGGAAATGTTTCGTAAGACAATTCGACTGTTTCGATCAATTTTCATCAAAATTAAAATATAAATTAATATAACAGTTAATATTTAATTTGAATGTACATTTTAATTTACCAGGGCCACATACTGACTCCAAAAATTATAGAAAATTAAATCTAGCTATGTTTTGACGATACAGTCCTAACAAAATTAGTCTCGTCGAATTTGGAGACTATTTGTAAAATAGCCTTTTTAACTGGTCAATTAAATTTAAGTGAATATTACAGACACATCCCTAAAATCAAACTTAATTAGGCTCGCATCCGGTCATAAACTTAATGTAAATTTAGTCCCTACTTTTTGAAAATTCAGTAAGAAAATAAAAAATATAAAAAAATCATGTAAATTCGTATTTAATTAAAATAGGTAAACATAAAAAAATTCAGCCCGAAAAAGCATCAAAAACCACGTTAAAAAAAAACAGAAAAACATCGAAAACAGCAGTTAAATGCATACTAGTATGCACATATTTGAAATTTCATGCATACATCTGTGCAAGAATTTCAGTTATGCATCTGTGTTGAAAATACCTGTATACATCTGTGCAAGTATAGCATAATTCTTACATGAAAATATGCAATAATTCACACACTTGCAAATCAGTACGAATTTATTTGCATTCACGTGTGCAGATAAAACATAAAAGTAGCACGCATGCAAGAAACAATCCACAGGAAAAAAATCAGTTAAATTTTCTTCATGAAATACTTGCATACAAGTGTATAGGTATTTCAGAATAATTGCATACAAGTATGCAAGTTTCCATCTAGATTTTTCAACACAAGCAGTGTATGCATTAGTTTTATACATGTGTGCAACTATTGGTAAAAGTTGCACACAAGTATGCAAAAAAATTTTTTGCGTGGACTTCTGTGGACGTTTCCAGAATTTAGAATTTTTTTTACCTGGTAGCGCATTTTTTTGGCATAGATAAGTAAAAAGGCAGAAGTATGGAAAACAGCAGGCGAAAATAGGAAAACAGGGACCGGGTTTGAAAGTAAAACATGACAGGGACGTGGCTCCTATTTTAAACTATAATAGGAATGTGAAGAAAAAGTACCAAAAATTTAAACTGAAATTGAAAACATGTTTAAATTTACTATGCTCATATATTGATTCCAAAAATTATGAAATTTGAAACCTAACAATAATTTGACATTCTGGATCCAATATAAGTGGTTTCGTCGAAAACGGAGATCATTTGTGAAATGGTATTTTTAAGGGCTATTTATATTATTAAAATATATATAAATTCCATAGCGACTGTTGTAACTTTTAAACTGGACATAACTTACAATTTATAAAGTGAAATATCAGTTTCTTACATTCGTCAGAAAGATATAGTTAAATAGATTCTAACGTTTCTTATTTTATTGAAATCCAATTTATTTTGAATTATGTACATTCATTTGAAAGTAAAAATCGAATTTTCAAACTACCACGCCATTTCAAGCTCGTTTTATAATTAAAATAAATTTATATGTTCTAACTTCGATTTAAATAAATTTTTAGTCATTATTATTTAAAATAAATTATTTTACATATTCAAAAACCCATTAAAACAGCTAAAATAAAAAAATAAATTGGTTCAGAAATTCCGGGTTGTTACATAAATCAAACTTCAGTAACATAAACTTTTGGCTTTCAACTATTATGAGATTATATCATGATATATTCTGTAATAGAAAGCTTACGTCATAACAAAAGTATCTAATTGTACGCTTAGTCATCTCCATAAAATCTTCCTAATATTTGGATGACAAAGCCTTATCTTATAAACCAACACACCTAAAGTGGATTTTTTTTTTAAACCTGTGAAAAATAAAAATGTAATACTAGTGTAAAAGCAATGCTGGTTCCGAAAGAGTTCAGCATAAAAGTGAAGAACATAAACTATGAGATAAGAAATTAGTTATATAACCTGTTTAATTGGAACAAAAGAATCATTTAAGGGCCTTTAAAATATGAGAAAACAACATCAATAGTACTAAAAATTATGAAGTAAATTGTCGATTAATGAACCTACAATGGAATATTTGATATATTTTTTAACAAACCTGTGTAAAGCAATAATGTAATAAGACTACTAAAGCCATGTCAATTTAAGAGCTAAGATTTAAGCATAAAAGCGAAGAACATAAAGTAGCATGAGACACAATGAGTTCCATCCTACTGTTTAACTTGGATTAATGCCAACTATAAAATGCTCAATGCTGCATTCTGCCAAGAAAACATTTGTGTGCAATAATTTAGTTCAAACGTTGAAAATTAATTTAAAAAAACATTATATCATAAAGATTTCACCAAATAAAACTTAGCATTATATAATAAATCATAACCTGCAACCTTCAGTACATATTGCAGTCCAAATGCATATATTTGAGAACCACTTATGCCTTTACCTGCAATTGCACCTCGGTCAAAAGTTGAAGGTTTAAATAATGATGCACTTATAATAAAAGTGAAATCACGTGTATAAAAATACGTTGACACACCAAAAAGATTTGTTCAAGCATGTCATTTCCTAAATATCAGAAAAGTACAGCCTTCTTATTTTCTGATAATGATTTTTTAGTGGAAAATACAAATTAAAATTTAATAAAAATGGATTTTTTTAAGTAATATTGATGGGAATAAAGATTCTACAGTTCGTTAGATGAACAGAAAAGCAGGAATAAGCTTAAATGGATCAACAACCAAAATTTAAAGTTGAAAGGCATTAAGCTAAACTTGTATTTGAAGAACTTCCTATATAACCTTACTGTATATTGTGCATGCCATTTTCCGTATAGTCTATCTGTGAAGCTAATGTCTTTATGATCATTAATCAATTATAACAAAAGCAAACACATTTGTACTTTTGAGCTATAATAATACACGTAAAGTTTTGCTTGCTACCAATTGGAGTATGGTATCAAAATCATCGAAAATGTGGAAAGAAAATATTACTAAAGAAAACTTTCTTAAAAATATAATGTAAAAAATAGCCTAATACAATTTGTCAAAAGAAGTAATTAAATTGTAAAATATGTTTAGCATAAATTCATACCTCACTTCTCTATAGCTCGTGTTACCCTGATAAAAGTAACCAATCCAGCTTATATGAAGAGATAACTATTTAGGGAACTAATCTAGAATCACAAAAGTAGCAAAAAGTAGGATAAAGCAAAAGATGGATTAAAAATATCATCTACTCTGAACCATTATCACTGGTACCTCTAGTTATTTGAAGGAATAAAACTCCTAAATAAATAAATTAACATAAGTAAATTATACCTGCTACATGTAAATCGAGAAAGATAGTTATTAGCGTCAGCCTCCGTGCCATTGCTCATATTAATCGCCATTGATTAGAAGCTGCTGGTTACATATGTAATACTACAGTTGAATATATCAGTCCTATGTTGTGTATATAATTTCATGTAAAAAATAGCTCGCCACTGAAATTGGAGGATATAACATTTCCTATGGTTTGAAATTCCACATTTACTGTATATTTGAAAATGTAAATTCATGATATGAGCGTTATCAAATGGGAAAACATTGTTTTTGCCGAGAATATGTTATTATTGTGTGCTTTACTATTATACTAAAAAAAGAATGCCAAATAAGCTTTTGTTATGTTTCTCAAATATTAATTTGTTTCCATATATTTAGAAAATTTATAGATGCTCATACTTGCTGGTGGAAACAAAATAGTAAGATCACGATTGAATGACAGATTACAGGTTAGTATTTTAAATATAATACAAAAGTAGAAAAAGAAAGTCATAAAGAGATGGTCACATTTCTTTTTCCTATAGACTAACAAATGGACATTAATAAAGGAAAGAAAGAATAATGGGAAAGTTTTCGTATATGGTATTATATCCATATCCAGCTGTACATTTTCGTATATGGTATTATATCCATATCCAGCTGTACACTTCCGCATATAACAAAGCAACAGTCACATGCCCCATTATTCAAGCAACAGTCACATACCCATTATTCAAGCCATGTACATTTATTTCTTGTATTATAAATAGAGGACTCCTCTATACAATTTGCATCATCTTGTATTACAATTCTTCAATAGTAAATTGTTGTTTCTTCTCAATTCCGTTTTTCTGTCATGGTACTAGAGCATCATTAAGGCTTAACAGCCATCGATCCATATTCATTGTTTGGTCATCATGGTCAATGATACTGGTTCATCAGTATCTGACAATGTTACCGGAATGATTGAATGATTGAAAGCCTCGTTATTATTGACAAACTCACCAAAACTGTAATTAGTCCTCAATCACAACTAATTACAGTGCAATTGGACGAAAACAATTACTTACTTTCAAAACTTTAGATCGAGATTGCAATCCAAGGTTATGACCTTGAAGGCTTCATCATGGGGACTTTATAAGTTCCACCAAAATTCATTACTGATAAGGAGAATAAAATAGTCAGTAATGAAGAATAAATGAAATACCACACGCAAGATCGTTTAATTAGTTTATGGACACTATCCTCTATCAATCAAATCATATTACCGCAAGTGATTGGCTGCAAAAGTGCTAACGAGATATGGATAACAATAGAAAAATCCTTCAATAACCAGTTAGCTAACAAAGTCATGTTTTATAAAAGGCAATTGCAAAAAAGGACTACATTACCATGAGAGAGTACTTAAGAAAAATTAAATCTGTTTGTGACATGTTAGAAGCTACTGGCCATAAAGTGCAAGATTCAGAACAAATCTTAACTATTCTCAATGGCTTAAGTGAATAATACGAGGCTGTAGAAGCCATAATTTCCTCACAAAAGGAATTCTCATCTCTTGATTATGTTCACTCTATTTTATAAGCACATGAAGCTACGCTTGAAGGAAAGAAAAGTGACTTCTCCATTAACTATGTTGTTAATAAAAGTAATGAAAATGACAGAAATTAGATAAGTAATAATTACAGAAATGAGAAAACCTTTCAGAGGGGAAACCCCACCACTAGAGGAAGAGGTGGTAGAGGGAGAAGACGCTGGAGTAACAACAACAACAATTGACCAAAGTGTCAAATATGTGAAAAGCTTGGCCATACTGCTATCAAGTGTTATTTCAGGTACAATTCAAACTACTCAGCAGGTCAAGCCAGCAACAACAGTCAAAGAAGCACCAATTTCACTGCTAATTTAGCACAAGGATAGGGAGATGCAACTAACCATGCTGACAACACAAGGTATCACAATGAACAAGCCATAGCTAGTCATATTCAAGATGAATCATGGTACCAAGACTTAGGAGATAGCCATCATATCACTAACAATCTGAACAACCTGAACCTTGGGAACAAAGAATACAAAGGTAATCAAACTATAAGCATGGGAAATGGTAATATCTCTCATACTGGCACTGGTAATATCATTGGTAATAAACAGTTATTTTTGCATAATTTACTAAGAGTTCCCACTATTAAGAAAAACCTATTTAGTGTGTCTCAACTTGCTAAAGATAATAATGTATACTTTGAATTTTTCCCTAAATATTGTGTAGTAGACACATAATAACTTGGAAAATTCTTCTACAGGGTAATGTTGTGAAGGGACTCTATGAATTCAATCTCAGCAACCACAATACTACTATCAATGATCACCCACATTGTAATATGACTTTTATAATTAATGAAGTTCAAAGTAGAAGTACTTTTGACTTATGACGTTATAAGTTAGGACATCCTAGTGCTAGCATTGTAAAAAATATTCTTAATGATGATAAAATAAAATTTATTTTTGCAAAATTACCTTATATATGTACTTATTCCAAACGGGAAAAAGCCACAAATTACCCTTCTCTACATTAACTATGTATTCCAAACCTGGTCAATTAATTACCACTGATATTTGGGGTCCGTCTCCTATATTTTATGATTATGGATATAAATACTACAAATCATTTGTTGATGCTTACACAAGATATACTTGGATATACTTCTTAAAAGCTAAATCTGATACTAAAAGTGCTATCATTAGTTTCATCAATATGCTTGAAAACCAAATAAACTATCAAATTAAATTCACGCAATCTGATAGAGGATTAGAATACAAACCCCTGACAGATTATTTTAGAAGTAAGGGCATTATACATAGACTTACGGTTCCCTATACTTCTGAACAGAATGGTGTAGTTGACAGGAAACATAGACATATAGTTGAATCAGGTTTAACTTTTTCAACTCAAGCATCTTTGCAACTTATATTTTGGCCTGATGCTTTCAGTACCGCTGTGCGTCTAATAAATAGAATGCCCACTACAATACTGAAAGTCATAACATCTCTAGAAAAGCTATTTAATGTCAAACCTGATTACAACAGTATAAAAACATTTTTGTTTAAACCGAAACTAGTTCAAACACCAAAGGTGCCATAAGTGCACTTCACCAAACGGTTAGGAATGATACCTCAAACAACAAGTAAGTAAATGCACAAAGATTTTTATAGTGGTTCGATCTAAAATAGGTCTACGTGCACTTTGGCAAGGATTTTAATTATGATTGCAAGAGTTACAAGGGTTGAATCACTTTTAAGTATGTTCATTCTCACCCTTACAAATTCTTCACTTTGATCTATGCAAATCAACAAGGAAATCATTGAATCTCTCTAAGTATGAGGAATAGGAAAGAAGATCTTCAATCTCTAGGACACTTAAGTGATATTGGCGGATTCCATAGTGGATTTGGCTCTAGATCTTAGCTTGGAGATGATTAATGGTGTTAGAATCACTTGGAATAGTGTAGAAAGAAATTGGGTAGCCCTTCGGGATGTTAGGAATCGATCCCCCAAAAGTATGGAAGCCATGGCCTATTTATAGGCCAGCTCCCATGAAGAAATGAGCTGAAGTCATATATGCCGGTTTCTACTCGAGTAGACGATAATTACAGAAATGCCATTATGCCAAGTGTTCCCAACTGTCCTAGTACGCCCGACCGATCAGGAGGCGCTCAACTGACTAGACCAAAGCACGACTATATTTGACTACACAAACGACGAGGGATTCCAATGTTCGGCTCTTTAGTGTGCGAGCGAGAGAGTGTTCGAACAACCAGATGATGTATGAGCCATCCAACCATAATATATGTGAACGACCAGGAGGATATACGAGCGACCTATCTGATGTGCGACCAAGATGCTTGCTTGATCAGAAGATGATTCTCGATCGAGTAGTGGACGACCAGGACCAACATGCGAAAGACCGACATTATGCTTGGTTACATTGGGGTGCGATCGACCAGAACGTTTGACCTTGGATTGCTTGATCCTATAGTGCTTGACCACCTCTTCTTACTGTATACGACCGAGCTGACCTCTCAGATACACGACCGACCCATAGGTCTTTTAAATTTATTCTATCAATATATGCCCAATTTTATAGGATAAACATTTTCTACTCGAAGTTTGCAATTTTAATTTGTGAAAATTACGAGATTCGAAATGATTAAATGTTACACACTTTGATAGATTAAATTTTGACTCTTTGAGGGTTGATTGCATCTAGATGTGATCGAGTTGGGCTCGCACATACCATCCTTGGTCAGGCAATCGTGAATACATGTAATCTAGGCTCATATTTTTCTATGGGCCAAATGAGCCCATTGACCAAGCCCGCTTGCTTCTCTTATATTGACTTTTAATCTCCTCATTCTCATTTCATCCATTTTTCTAAAAATATATCTTAATGGTGGCCATGCTCTTTTGAGGGATCAAATCAACTCGACCTTATTCCATTTCTTTTTGAATTTGCGTCGCTAGCCATTCAAAGTTACAAACTTGCTCCTGAAACTCATTTCTCCTGTTGATTTCAAACCAAATCAAAGCAACCTCCCATACTTAAAGCACTGCTCCTTTTACAGGTGATTATCCCTTTAATATCGAAGCATTTGTAATTAACACAGGTAAATATCTAATTTTTGCATCGAATTGAAGTGATATTAATTAGGGTTTTTGATTGAGTTGGGTTTCACGGGTATAGCTCTAATTTAGATGAAATTTTCTTTGGGTGATGATTGGAGTTTGGAATGGATTGTGTTTAGAGTTATGTATGTTTGTGATTGAGAAGTTCGAACCATTCAGGATCCTCTAAACATTGATTTGAACTGTATGCATATGACATGCTCGATGAAATGCTTGAGTCATGAATCATTGTATGCTTTGATGTACATTGAGCAGCGATGTTTTAAGCTTCAATATATGATTTTTCTACCAAGTCGTGTGTGCTGAATAAGCACTTAGCATTGTCCTTTGTATTGATTTACTGCTTCAAACCGTTTTGTTGTGTTTGCTTTAGTATAAACGTTCCGATTTCTGAAGGTATTCTTTATATATTGATCAACACTTGTACTCATGATCGTCATGCTTACTGGAGTGCCATGCTTTGTCCTAAGGTAACTTGGCATGTTTGTGTAACAACCCGAAAATCTGGGCTAGTTTAAAATTTTTATTTTGGCAATTTTAGCGAATTTTGAACATTTAAAATAGAATATTTTAAATAATATCAACGAAAAATTTATTTTGAATATAAATAGAACGTATATATTATATACGCCGTCGTTAGAATATAAATAATTATATATAATTATAAATAGAAGTGAAAATGGCGCGGTAGTTCGATAATTCGATTTCAAACTTCAATTGAACATACCGGGTGCAAAACAATCAGGATTTTAGTGAAACCAAAAACATTAGGATCTAATTGAGAATATCTTTCCAACGAATCCAAAAAATTGAAATTTCATAGTGGGAATCAAAAGATATGTCCAAATGAAAATTCTGAATAGTCGCTATGGAATTCAGGCCCTTAAAAATGGAAATTTTGCAAACGACCTCGGATTTCGACGAAACCACTTTTGGTGGGTCTGTGATGTCAAATTATTGTTAGATTCCAAATTTCATAATTTTTCGAATCAATATGTGAGCGTGGCAATGAAAAACGCGTTTGACCAGTTTTAGTTGATTTTAATCGACTGGAAAATGGCCATTTTTCCAACAGTCTCAGAATTCGATGAAACTAGTTTTGTTAGGACCGTACCGTCAATACGAAGCTAGAAAATATTTTTCTGAAATTTTTCGAGTTAGTATGTGACCCCAGTAAATTGAAATGCGCGTTCAAATTCAATATATAGAGTTATATGTTGATTTTAACGGAAACTGATCGAAATGATCGAATCAGCTTACAATACATATCCCAGTGTGTTCGGAATGGGGGGTAATTAGCTATGGACGACAGTCGGTGGGCTTGATTTCGAGGTCGAAATAAAAAGATGCTTTTTGAAGATAAATTAATAATTAAATAAATTATATATATTTTTTCATATACCCCCCTTCTTTCATTATATAGATCGAAAAAAAGAAACGGAGAGGGGCGACGCGGGGGGGGGACCGCCGCCGCCGCCATCGCGCCCACCCCCCAGGTGGTGCGCCGCCTCCCCCCTTCTTCTTCTTCTTCCTCCTTCCCTTCTCTCCCTTCTTCCCCTCCGCTGCTTCCTCCCTCTTCTCCTTCCGCCGTTCAACCCCCAACCGAGCCCCACCTCGCACCGCGCCCCCTCCTGTTGCCGCCGCCCCCTCTCCTTCTTCTTCCTCCTCCGCTTGTTCTTCTCGCGCAAGCCCCAGTCCCGAGCCCACAGACCCAAACCGCACCCCCCTTCAAAACCCTAGCCGCCGCGATGAAGCCACCCCCCCTCCGCCTACACCATAGACCCACCGCGCCCCTTGCTCCTCCCTCCTTTTTGTGATTGATGTAAGTTTTTATTTTTGTTTTAAATCAGTTTTTAATTTAATTTCAGTTTTATTTTATATTGCAGAAGGATAAAAATATAATTTTTACATTATAGAAGTGTTAAAAATATGATCTTTATATATTTAGTGAATCAAAAATATGATTTTTACTTGTGTAGAGTATTAAAAATATGACCTTTATATAGTAGAAGATACAAAAATACTATTTTTATATAAGTAGTATATTGAAAATAAAATTTCTATATAATAGAGAATATAAAAATATAATCTTTATATTTGAAAAGGCAAAATCTTTATATAGAGAATAGCGATGTAAAAATAGAATTTTTATCTATATAGTAGCGTTGTAAAAATTCGATTTTTATATATTGAATAGCGAAGTAAAAATTCGATTTTTATATATTGAATAGCGAAGTAAAAATTCGATTTTTATATATTGAATAGCGAAGTAAAAATTCGATTTTTATATATTGAATAGCGAAGTAAAAATTCGATTTTTATATATGTAGTGAATACGGGCAACGAAAGTGACAAAGGGAGAGAACGACGAAGATTTCTACATAGGAAGAGTCGAGATGATTGGATTAGCTTTGGTGAGAACTTCTCACTCTAAATTTCTTTTTCTAGTTATATATATATACTAGGATGCAGACAGTGCTTAGCAGCACCCGACACCCGTCATCCACAGACCATGGATGGCTTGTATGCTTGTTTGATGTGTTGTGAAATTAGTTTGTGTTGTTGATGTGAAATCGATAATAAAATGTAGATGGTTGAAATAAATTAATTATCGTTAAAAATATAATTTTTAACGTGAAAGTGAATAAATGAATATTTATAAACAAATCGGCCGATTTATTTATATACACTGATTTGACTGATATTGATTGGGATGAAAATTTTTACACATTGCCCAACTGCACAAATAAAAATCTGTGTTTGTTGATTTGAAACCCCACACGGGTGTTGGGATGATATTTGAGTACACTAATCCCAATTATTTAATTGTATGTCGATCGATTGGTCGACAGACTGTGTAAGCGTTGATTATTTATATTTGATGCTTATGCAGTTGAGTGGTGCACTTTGGATGATGGTTGATTGGTTATCGTTGCTATTATATACATGTGTTGTATGGAATCCATATAATTAACATTATATGGTGATTGATTGGGCCTCATTCCAATCGGGAAAATAGTGAATATTATAAAATAAGATTCATGTGTTGACAGTACTCATTTGTTGAGATTAGTCAAGTGTTGAAAGAAATATAGATTCATGTGTTGAATAGAATATATATTCATTTGTTGAATAGAATAAAGAAGTTTTTGAAAATATAAAGCCGTGTTGATTAGAGATGCGTTATTTTGACGCGAACGATATTTATATCGATTTTATTCGTTTTATAATGAATATTGAAAAGTGATTTCAAAATTTAATATTTTGAAATGAAATTCAAATTAAATTAGAGTAAAATTCAAATTGAAATTTTATTGAATCAATTTGAAATGAATTCGAATCGAATAGAAAATGAATTCGATTCGAATTAAATAGAAAGTGAATTTGAATTTGAATTCGAATTGAATAGAATTGAATTAAATTGAAATTGAATTAAAAACGAATTGAAATCGTTTTGAATGAAATTTAAAACGAACTGAAATTGAATTGAAATCAATTTGAAATGAATTCGAATTGAATTAAATAGAAGGTAAATTCAAATTGAATTGAATTGAAATGAATTCGAATTGAATTGAAATCAAATCGATTTGAAATTGAAAATAGTGTTGAAATGGTTTTGAAAACGAATTTAAAACGATTTATAAAATACATTTTAAAAAGGAAATCGACGAAATATATATAATATATATATATATAATATATATATAATGGCCTCAATAGAACGCGCCGCGCCGCGGCAGTTCGTGAATTTCGACCATTGACTTCGAATTGACGTTGCGGGAGATCCGACCGTCGGATTCTCCTAAAACCGGAACCGTTGGGTTCGTATCGAAAAGAGCTTTCCAATGAATATTAGAAATTTGAAATCTAACGGTTGGATTTGGAATTATGTCCAAATCAAATTTGGAAAAGGTCGCTGTAAGTGCAATTCGATGGCCGTTGATGGAAATCGACTATACGGGCCTTGATAAAATTATTAAAAATATCTATAATTTGTGTAAAATCATAAGAAATGATTTGGGAAAAATTGGGCTGAAGAATTCCACATTTGAAAGGATAAAAATAGATTTTTGTCGAAATGAACTAGTTTTGAACTAGAATTAAAATCAATTTATTTTTTTTGAAATAAATAAATTGAATTTGAAAGTGATTTTAAAAATAATCAATATTCCCAATACGTGAATTGGACTGGAGTTGAATCGAAATTATCTTCGGAATATTTCGATGTTGGATTCCGTGATTATACAGATATTGTTGTGGGAATTTGAAAGATATATTTACATCGTTATTTCCAATACGATATTTGTTGGTTTCAGAATTTGGTATCGAATATAAGCCGATATATTTTCTATTCAGAGCCTTGTATTTAATATCAAAAGTGATTTGGGTTTGTCGTGAACCGTGTTTTAGATGACATTGGTTCTTTAACCCAGTTAAAGGCAGGATGTTGATTTTTGAGAAGATTAAAACTAAGTGGAGTTTTAATGAATCTTTAATTAGATTGAAATGTGAATTGATAATTTAAATTATCAAATCTGAAAGGTGATCGAGAATGGAGTACCACCAGTTTTGCTCCAATGCGATAGTTAAATCTTTAATTAGATTTGAACGTGAAATGGTAATTAATTTTACCGATAGCACCATGGTGTTAGATATAGAGTATTACCAGTTTTCTCCATAGGATATATAGGTTGGGATTGGGAAATAAAATAAATAATTACTTCGGTGTGGTTCGCTAGTCCCGACTAGTTAGAAATGATATCCAAAGGAAGATTACAGGATAAATTTAGAAGAATTTATCATGGATAAAATTAATGGGAACCTTTCCCTAAGAATGTGATTTTGTGAATAAAAGAATATTCTGAATTGGAATGAGGCGTTTTATTCAGAAAGGCCGGGTTTATACCCATTCTGAATAACCGATTCGACGAGATGTCGAAGATGAAGACGGTGGTTGAAGACCGGAAGTCTTCACATCGCTTGGGTGATTACTGATGATCTCGATTGGGCTGTACACCCAAGATGAGGGAAACAGCTGGTGGTCGTCCAGACGTACTTGGAGATGGATGGATATGCGAGGAAAGTGCCTCCGGTTTCGTTCAGACCCAGAGCGAACTTGTAAATGGATTGTGTGTCTGACATTGTATTTTATTCTGTGTTGATTGATCTCTATTAAATATACATCTGTTTGGCGGCGGAGAATTTATTCTCTTGCTTAACGCCCTTCTCTGAGACGTACGAGCTCAGAGGTTGTATATCGATGGAAATCAGTCGCATGGAGTGAATGGCCAGTGTGGCACGCGTAAGTGGCAATTGATCAAGGCTTCTGTTGCAAAGCAAAGTCTTGTGGTTGATGATCAAAGCATGGTCTGTGTGACGTAGCTTTGTGTATAACGTGAATTCGCGAGCCACACACCTCGGTATGAGTCAAAAACGGGATAGTGACTGCAGGGAGAGCACGACGTTTCTTTCTAGCTAGGGTGGTGTCAGTGACCTACCAACCCTGACATTTATATACTTTTCACCTGTGTGGTTGTTGGATACGAGGTGCCTCGGATATTGGTCTGTAAGGACCGGGAAACGTGTGTTCAGGAATAATTAATCCTCAAAAGTAAGGGAGGACCGGCCCTGAAGATCCAAGGATCAGAGTGGGGTCCTAAGACATTTGCTAGAGTGTCTCGAACGCGGAGAGGAGCTTGCCCCTTGCCTCGACTCATGATGGAATCCAATTTCCAATACGTGTGTTTTAGTTTTATTTGTAGAACCTAGTATGGCGACATAGTGGTATGGGTCATTCATGCCGCCTATGATTGATATTTATGATTGAAATTGTTTTGGCAATATACACCTATAATAGTATCAAATAACGTGTTTTTAACGTATCAAGCATGCTTTGGCTGTTATAAGGTAAAAACCCTATCCTCCGGCTTGCGTTGCATTGTGTGATGGGACCTGGGTCTTATAACAGCTTCATTTTTCTTTATTTAGCATTGCGCTGTTTGTTTTATGCACTGGTATTCTTGGGAGGAAACCCGTTCCGTGTTATACGGCGTGGTCCCTTGATTTACCTAACTTTAAAAATAAAGATCAATAACTGTTTTAGTTCTCACACCAGTCCCATGACTGACCTGGAGTTTATTGTTTTAACCTAAACTCTGGGTGCCCTTATTTTCGACACGGGCAGCTAGTAGTTTTGGTTTTGCAGATTTATATTCGCAGGGTCCTGATTTACAGCTGGAACGATGCTCGAAAAGCTCTGTATCCATGTGTTACTTTCAGTTGTTTTTTCTATTGTTTTTCCGCTGCTATGTAATTGATTGTAATCTCTGATATTTGTTGAATGTAATTTATTCATTTATACTATGTATATTCTTGTATCTGATGGAATTGTTGTAATAACAATGAAATGTTCTTCCGTTTGCATTCTATTTTGTCTTGTCCTCAACTCAATTCGTGCTTTCCTTCACGGGGAAGTTCGGGTCGTGTCAGTTTGCTCAACTCAACATAGGTCACTCCTGCTTGACTTAGCATGAGCCATTCCTGCTCGATCCCCATATGGGTTCGGTCATGTACGGCCCTGCTCAGGTCGATCGTGCATGACCTTTCATGAGTCGGTCATGCATGTGGTTGCCAGCTTAGACATGCTCGAGCAGGCCTTGGTCGGTTATGCACGATCAGATTTGAACTGAGCATGCTTGACCGGGCTTGAGTTGGTCATGCACAACCAAGCTTGGGTTTGTACATGCTCGACCAAGTATTGGCGGTTATGCACGACCAAGCCTAGTTGAACGTGTTTGATTGAGTTTGGTTTTTATATTTCTTGGAGATTGTCTTATGTGAGGATCTTCATTGATTGCATAATTTTTCCTTTTAATGCTTACCCTGCGATAACTAGAATGTCTGCGATCTATTTCCAAACATAACTATTTGTATAGAAATGATAACTAGACACCAATTACGTCAGAATCTTGAGGAAGTAGCTATGTCTAGTGAGATTGGAAATTATTTTCAAGTTACCGAAATTACATCAGTCACTGTCACCGAAGCGATGTCAATCAGGATTTCCCTCATCCCCGTCCTCTTGACAAGATACCTTCCGATAGCTATAAAACAACACTCTCTGTTGCCTCGTAACAGCAGATGTGTGCTCAATTTGGATTTTTATAACATGAGACTGAATTCCCGGGGAAGGGTGATTTGCCTGATCGTCCACCAGCCGGATACGTCGCAGTTAACCGCCATATGTTATTAAGTGGTGGCGGTTCCTCCTTTTAATCCTTACATAGAATCGATTTTGCAGCATTTAGCCATTGCCTCATACCAACCGCATCCAAACGGTTATACCATTATAATGGGACTTTATGTGCTTTTATGAGAGTCAAGCATCGTACGCCGACCGTCAACGATATCTGTTCTATATACCTTTTTAAAAGAAGGAAGGATGACCGACCCTCATTTATCTTCATTGAGAGTAAACAGTCCAGGATCATTTTGGCTTAGTAGAAAGCGTTAGAGGATCTCCCGGACAATATTTCTTTGTCCAGTGCCCTGGAAACTTATGCGGTCGATGGATGGAAGGAGGTAATCATTTTTGGTTGAATTTTTAGCTTTCTCTTCAAGCCTCGATTTCTTAAATCATTCTTTATTTCACAGAAATTCCATCCGACCAAGGCACCTCTGTGGATCATTCCCTTTTAGATTCTTTGAAAGCTATCGATGAAACTGAAAGGAGTAGGCAGTTCTTAATTACTGAAGGTTCCCTTCGTCAATATCATTTGCTCCATCCTTCCTGGTCTATCGAATTAAAACCAGCGAGCAAGAAAAGCATTTTCATTGCATCCCCCGCGAAAAAGGCTTCTTTAAAGAAACATTCGGATCCAGTGGGTAGCAGTGAGATACCACTTGAACCTACATTTCCCCTAATTGGGAGGGATGAATTTGAGCAACGACAAGGTAAAGGCATCATGGTTCTTGAGTGGAACGTGGGTGATGATAATATTGGAGAAGAGATCATCGACATAGGTACGCACAAGCGAAGTTCTATGAATATCTTTAACTAATTAAGTGACCTTAGTTCCACAAAGGACTTGTCTTGCGAGATTGTTACCCAGCAAATCAAACCTAAGATTACAGGGATGATATATACGTAAGTTCGTCTCCTCCAGCAGGAAAGACTCTCTATGATATAGGGATCAGCTTAGACATATCTCGTGAGAGCGATTTGTCGTTAGATGAGCTATGGATTTTTATTTGTTGTATAAGTCTTTAAAACTTGCTTCAATATTTTCCAACTTAATTACTAAAACCCAACTTTGCCTTTTTTAGATTTGGAGATGAGCAGTTCCTTCATGAGAGAGTTTCAGCAGAGCAGAGGCTCCTGTAACCCAAAAGAATTCGTGAAACCCCGCCCTCCTTCCCGTTCAAAGCATCGCCAACAACCACTAGATCCTCCCCGTTCTCAATTTTCTCGTCGACCTCAACAAATTCCTGAACTTGAAAAAATAGACGAGCAAAGGAAGCGGGGAGAGGATCATGAAAATGAGCTAGCTGAGAAGGAGAGAAGGGAAAGAGAAAAAGAAGAACTTCGATGGAAGAAGAAAAAAGGAAGACAAACGCAGGACAAAGGTAGATCTCACAAGCATCATCGATCAGGAGATGATCTTGGCACTTGGACTTCTTTTGATGACCTGCCTCCGGTTACTTTATCTATCATTCCATCTTATGATGAGATTCAAGAAATTAAATCTAGGCCAAGAAATCTTAAGCTTTGTGAGTGTTTTCATGGATGCAATCTTAATGGAATGCACTTTGATTTAGACTTGCATCCGAACGACCAACAAGATGTACTTGAAAAGTTGGATATCTTGAAAAGCGCTATGCTTACTCAACTAGACGTCGCTAAGAGTTTGTTTGAAACCTGAATAAATGTGCTAGAGACTCATACTGACAAACAGTTGGCCACTTGGCATAAATTTGCTCACGATCTTCAAAGACTCAGTGGGATTAATATTGAATGGATTACAACTTTAGAAAACGAAAAAGCTGCATTAATCAAATTTTTTGAATCTCAAGATAACACCAAATCTAAGGAGTTAGAAGCCGAGAATGCAAGGTTGAGACAGGAGCTAGCGGTCGTGAAACAAAAAGAGGCTACGATGCAGGCGTAGTTTCTTGAAGCTCAAAAGGCCCAGGAAGCCGCTGAATCTCTACTAACATTGGAACGGAGGACCTCTACGACTTACCAACTGAATAACAAGGTTCTACAGGAAAAGATTTATTCACAGAGCACGACTCTCTCTGAATTGAACACTAAGGTCATCCTTTTGGAAAATGACAATACTAAAGCGTTGTTAACTCTTAAACATACTAGGGAAGAATCTGATGCTACTCTTTTTGACTTTTATACTTTCAGTGTCATGAGTCGCGGAAGTCTCCGTTACTTAGGAAAGAGAACCATGGAACCACACTCGCCCTTGTTTGGGAAAATGTGCTTAAGAATGCCGGTGACGATGATGAAGAACATCTTTTGGAAACTCTTCTGGATGAAGATGATCGTGTCTCCTTGGCTAAGGGCCAAAAGATACTCAGGGAAAGGTGAGCTTCATCATTCAGGGTGAAAGCCCCAAATGCTGCTGCGATCGAGGCTTCTGCTGATCATGCCAATACCGAGGTTTTAGGTTCTCAGTCTTCAAATACAACTCAAGCAGATACCTCTATCGTGCAAACAGATGAGAATACCCTTGGAGAGCACCCTATTAAGGGACATATTGTTGAAACAAAGCATGTTAAAGAGGAATATGATGGAGATAATGAGGAGAGCGGCAATAAGACTTTAAACGTCGAGGACTATGAAGTTGACATAAACCCTCAAGCTATAGGTAAAATCGATGTTCATCAAGTCGTGTTAAATTCGGATCATCTTTTTCTTTCACCTGGGACTATTGGATTCAATGCTTACTGTTCATATATCCTAGGTATGATCTTGCCACAGCTACTTCACCATCTTCCACCTGTCAATGTTACGACTACTCAAACTACTACTGCCATCACTGACTCGACTATAATGGCCACCGGTCCTGTTTTATGTACAACTGCCTCAGACTCAGAAGATGTTGACTATAACTATAGTTATAATGCAGCTGACTTGGCTGAAGATGAAGAGAATTGGGATGATAAGGCTATATCTTCTTTGAAACGCAAAGGCAAGTGTGGTGCCAAGAAGTCAAAGGTGATAAATCTTTCTTCCCAAGACAGTCCCATCATCAGCCAACCAACCGGCGCATCTCCTTCTTTTATCAAGCTCTCTCTCATGTTTAGTGGTTCAAAGAAGAAGTGATGGCACTAATTAATCTGCCTTACTTTTTGTGCCTTGTCATATGTTTTTCATTTAGACAGGTCGTATATGCCGACTGCCGATCCTCGCTTGCAACTTTATATCACTTTTGTCTGAAAGTCATACTTGAAGACGTTGTGACTTGTGTTGTTGTTTCTTGTGCTTAAGCTTTGACTTTTAGCTTTGTCATACTTTCTTGTTTTGCATTCCACACATGTTTTCTTTACATGTTTTTTAACACAGGTCTTTATATAATAAGTCATTTGTTATTGCAATGCTTGGTGTTATAATAATCTTGCGGTACATTTTGGTAAATAAAGATTTTATTTATTGTAGCCACAAATTTTTATTAACTGGGTTTACTTGACCAACTTTATTTAATTTTCTTGATTTCGACTGGGACAACACTTGAGACTTCTTTTCCGTGAATAACCACTTTTTATGTTATCACTGTATTAAAGTCCTTGAGTTTGACTTGGCCATTTCAAGGGATTCAACTTTTGTTGATCGGAGTAATCCAAATGCCAAGTCTTTTGTTTGATGTAAAGTTATGATGAGCTTATGGTATGTTTAAGTGAGCATTATTGATTTATCTTAATGCGGTAGTGATGCTCCCATCCCAAAGTTCGTCACAAACTTTTATAGGTAGGCGAGACTGACTTTATCTGGAATCTTTTGGTCATGTGCTTTTGTCGTCATATTTAGGATTTATTGACTCGTTCATAACTTAAAGATTTCCGTTTAGTCAATCAAGCTCATGCCTTTTAATGAATAGAAAATTTTGTTTTTGTGCCCCTTCTTGAGAGGTCTTATATTTTCAATGTATCCAACCATATGTCTCGTCAACCTGGCAGTCTAGGCCCTTTAAACATTAGATTTGAATATGCCCTCGGGGAGGTCTTGGTCTCCGTGCCTCCATAAAGGTCTTTGTAAATCCGTTGTTCGTTGTCACTGAATAATTCAACCACTTATAGAATCTGTCGGACGCGTTTGGAAAGGTCTTTGGGGTCCTTCACTAACCGAATTTGGAAGTCCCAGCTTATGATCGGATGCCTCCGAAGAGTTCTTCAAAGTCCGTTAGTAACTGGATTACCCAACATCTGATCGGATGCCCTCAAAGAGGTCTTTTGAATCCGCCGCTAACCGAATTTGGAAGACCCGGCATGTGGTCAGACGCCCTCGAAGAGGTCTTCAGAAGCCCAGTGTTTGTTGCAATCGGGCCATGTATTGATGGCACTGACGATCGACTGGGTGCCCTTTGGGGAGGTCTTTGGTTTAGGGTTGCATCGTTTCACGGGGCGGACGCTAGTTCATTTATCAGGTTTTATAACGATTTATAGAACTAGGGTCTTGGACCTTGCAGTTAAGAAGGTTCCCCTACGGTGAAATTTACAACTTCATTGGTAGTCTGAACGCCGCATCATTTGACTGTTCAGCTCATGGTGCCCCTTATTTACAAGCCTGTGCTCCACACCTTCGTATTTGTTGCGAATGATGTTTTGAGCAATGGGCACTTGAGTTGTCCCAATCGAGATGTGCTATAACGGTTACTGGGCTTTACTAGGTTATAGATGCATCAACATTCTTTTAGGGGACCTGCGATCAAAATCGAATTTTAGCAACTTGTAAACAAGAATTTGCAAATGTACGTCTTAGGCAAGCAAAGCAATTTCTTTCATTAATATGTACAAATTTTGTGACAACATGGTATTTACAATGCATGGAGTTTACAAATTTTCAAGATATATGAAAGAAACATTAAGCAAAGTAATGACGAAGGTGTATGCTATTCCATGCTCTCGGAAGTTGGATGTCATCCATCGTTTTCACTTCGAAGGTGCCATCTAAGAATTTCAGTTTATCATATACGGTCCTTCCTAATTGGGTCTGAATACTCCATTTCCTGTCATGATTCTCTTCAGAACAAGGTCCCCGATTTCAAAGGTTCTCTATTTGACTTTTGAATTGAAATGTCTGGCTATCCTTCTCTAGTGAGCATCAATTCTAAGTTCATCTTCTTTCTTCGAGCAAATCAAGTGCTTCGAGTTGCAGCTTCTCATTTTCTTCTTGACTAAAGTGGATTCTGCGGTAAGTGGGAACTTCCAGCTCTATTGGGATCATAGCCTCAGATCCAAATGCAAGTGAGAATAAAGTGTGCCCAATTGCAATCTTGTGAGTTGCGCGATACGCCCATAGTGCAAGGGGAAGCTCATCTACCCAACCTTCTTTAGCTTTTTCGAGACGTTTCTTGATGGTTGACTTTATGATATTATTCACTGCTTCAACTTGCCCGTTGGCTTGCGAATGAGCAATGGTTGCAAAACTCTTCTTAATTTTGTGTTTAGCGTAGATATCTAAGAATTCACTGCTTTCAAACTAAGTTCCATTATCGATGATTATTTTCCGCAGTACCCCGAATCTGCAGATGATGTTCTTCAAAACAAATTCGATCACCTTTCTCAAAGTAATAGTAGCTAATGGCTCAGCTTCAGCCCATTTAGTGAAATAATCAACTATTACTATTGCCTACTTCATACTCGACTTAGCGGTATGTAACGCTCCAATTAAATCTATACCCCAGACAACAAATAGCCATGGACTGACCATTTGAGTCAGTTTTGTGGGAGGTGCTCTCGGAATTTTTGCAAATCTTTGGCATCTATCACATTTCTTAGCATAGGTCATTGCATCCAGGTTCACATCGGGTCAAAAGTAGCCATATCGCAGAACTTTCTTGGCTAATGTCTGGTCGCTTATGTGACCTCAACATTCCCCTTCGTGTAATTCTGCCAAGATTACTCTGGACTCCTCTTTGGCTACAAATCGCAGTAGAGGCATAGATAAGCCTCGCCTATATAACCTTCCATCTTGGATAAGGTACAATGGAGCTTTGCGCAATATCTTTCTCTGCTTTTTTGGTTCCTCTGAAAGCATTCTGTAAAGGATATATTCCTTGATTGGGGTTATCCAGGATATAAGCTCTTCAACAGCCTCCATGATCCAATCGACATCCATTTCCTCAATAGTAGCGGTTGAAAGGACTTCGACAGGTATCAGACCTAATAACTGCGCATCTGCGGAACTGGCATATTTAGCAAGAGAATCTGACTTTATATTTTCTTCCCTAGGAATGTGAGATATCGTGTAGTATTCGAGTTCATTGAGAAGTTCCAAAGCTTTAGAAAGATAAGTGGGAAGGTTCCCGACTTTATTCTAGAATTGTTTACGAACCTGACATACCACCAGTCGAGAATCACTGACTATTTGTAAGGTTTTCAGATTCAACTCTTTTTCTAATTTTAGTCATGTTATCAATGCTTCATACTCGTCCTCATTATTGGTTTATGGGAATTCCAATCTTAGGGCGTAGCATAGGGAGTGGCCATCAGGAATTTCCAGCACTATTCCTACCCCTGAGCAGTAATCATTCTTAGATCCATCAATGAATAACTTCCAACTAGTCGTCGCCTCTACTGGTTCTTCCCCCTATCCATGAAATCGACAATAAAATCTACTAAAGCCTTCCCATTAATAGCTCTTTGAGGATGATAAGTGATGTCATATTGACTGAGCTCTATGTTCCACTTCAATAGTCTCCCCGAAGTTTCTAGGCGTAAAAGAACTTGTCTTAGCGGTTGGTCGGTGAGAACCTTTATAGGATAGGCTTGGAAATATAGCCTTATCTTTTTTGAGGCAATAAGCAAATAGTACGCAAGTTTTTCTAACTTGGGTTAGTTTAGTTCTGCCCCAGCAAGCCTTTTACAGATATAGTAAACTGGCCATTGAACCTTGGCATCTTCCCGGACGAGTGCAGCGTTTAATGCATGAGATGGGACAGCTAAATATAGGAACAGTTTCTCTCCATCTTTAGGCTTTGACAGCATCAATGGTGAGTCCATGTGCTTGATCAATTCTTCGAAGGTTGTTTGGCATTCGGGAGTCCATTAGAAATCTTCCTTTCCTTTCTTCAAAGCATCAAAGAGTGGAATGCACCGATCCGTTGCCTTGGAGATAAATCAATTAAGCGCAGCTACCTTCCCATTTAGGCTTTGAAGCTCTTTCTTCATCCTAGGAGCATGCATCTCTCGTAAGGCTATGACTTGTGAAGGATTTTCTTCAATGCCTCTAGCGTTGACTATGAATCCGAGAAATTTTCCTGACCTGACTCCGAACATGCATTTGAGTGGATTCAGCTTCATCCCATATTTTCTAAGGATATGGAACATTTCTGCCAAGTTCTCTAGATGATCATCAGCTTTCTTTGATTTTACCAGCATGTCGTCCACATAGACCTCCATTGTGTTCCCAATTTATGATTTGAACATGGAATTTACAAGATGCTGGTATGTTGCTCCTGCGTTTTTTAGTCCGAATGACATGACTTTGTAACAATATTGGCCCATGTCGGTTATGAAACTCATGTTTTCTTCATCCGGCTTATGCATCATTATTTGTTTATATCCGGAGTAAGCATCCATGAAGGATAGGAGTTCGTGCCCCACTCTTGCATTAACCAGTTGATCAATTCTGGGTAGAGGAAAACTATCCTTAGGGCGCGCTTTATGGAGGTCTGAGTAATCATTACATACTCTCTATTTGTTGTTGGACTTTTTAACTAGAACTGGATTAGAGACCCAATCAGTCTATGTGGATTCTCATATAAAGTCACTTTCGAGCAATCTGTCCACTTCTTCTTTTAACGCTTTGGACCTTTCGGGTCCTTGAGTTCGTCTTTTTTGCTTAGTTGGGGCATTACTTGGATTAATATTCAATTTATGCACCATTACATCAGATGACATACCACACATATCAGAACGTGCCCAAGCAAAAACATCCAAATTCGCTTTTAAAAACTAAGTTAATTCTTTTTGTAATTTCAAGCCCAGCTGAGAACCTATTTTCAGTACTTTATCAGGATCCATGTCATTACAATTGAGATTATGACTTTAGCTGGTGTCGCTCTACTTCCCTCTACATTGTCTTTCCTTGGGTCCATTTCCTTTCGAGCTCCGTTGTGCTCGCCAGTGTAAAGGCCCCGCCCTAGTTGCTATAAGGAGGAGTCATGAATGCGGAGCGGAGCCTCCACATTCTTCTTCGTCTCCTTTTTCTTAGCTTCGGCCAATTCTGCCATGCAACACTCCCTTGTCGCCTTCTGGTCGCCTTTAATCACATTGACTCCATTTTCGGTTGGGAATTTCATGGTCAAGCACCATGGAACCAATGCTATCCTGAATGTGGCAAGAATTGGTCTCCCGAGGAAGGCATTATAGGCTGAAAGCTCATCGACTATGACAAAATCTTGCTTCATGGCAACCTTCTGTTCTCCTTCTCCGAGCTCAACGAGCAGGTTGATGACGCCAATTGGCTGAGTGGGTTGCCATGTGAACCCATGGATCTTATTCTGGCAAGCTCTCAAGTCATCTTTAAAAAGATTCATCTTGTTGTATGCATTAATGAAAAGAACATTAACAGATGCCCCGTTGTCTACCAAGACTGTCCTGACTATAGCAGCACCCAAACCGATGGTAAAAACCATAGGATCAATCGTTGATGTTAGCAATCCGTCTGAATCTCTATCTATGAACACAACATCGTCCAACGAAGTCTTCGGCATTTTCGCGGGAAAGGCATTATTCATGACCATGAGTTCTTCTTATTTCGGAAAGTTTTTCATTTCTTCAGTGTACTTTACGATGTCCCCCCAGCTTCTTCCGGTTGGGTGGGGTCTACCTGAAATTTTGTTGATGATTGGTCTTGGAATAACAACAACTGGAGTAATCTTACTCTGTCTTGGCTGTCCTGCAGATGTTCCTTGCCCTTGAGTAGCTTGAGTACTCTGTGGGTTTTTCGTATATTGTTGGAATATATTCTTCCTTATTAACTCCTCAATCAAGCTCTTCAGATGTCTGCATTCATTCGTATTGTGGCCTGGTTGGTTGTGGAACCGACAAAACCTTCCTGACTTTATTGCAGCATCGTTGACTTTTACTTGCTTTGGCATTGGATATTCCTCGGTATCCTTAGTCGCCATAAAGATATTTTCCACGGTGTCATTCAAAGGAGTCAACTCTAAATTCCTAAAGAAGCGGAATTTCTTGTTAGCCCGATTATCCTTTCCATCGTTGCCCCTTTTCTGACCATCGGGATTCTTTTGGCCACCTTGCGCACTAATATCTTTCTTTTCAGACTGTGCACTACTTTTAGAAACATTAAGCGCATAAGCTGGAACCTCATCGACACTCATATATTCCAAATCTTTATCGAATTGTTGCTCGAGTGTGGTCAGCTTCTTCTTCTTGATCCATCATCCTAATTTGGTCTTCTTGCATATGGCTCCTTTTAAAGCCATTAGTACTAAGCGAGGCTCATGATTCGTACCTCGGCTGCTGCGGCGTTGAACCGAGTGAGAAAGGCCTTGATTGATTCTCCTGGCCTTTGCTCAAGCTCATTCAATTCCATGACATCCCGTACCTTAGTGGCATGGAGGCTGAAATGTTCTTTGAATATTTTAGCCAAAGTAGTGAAATCATCCACAGAATTTGGTGGTAACTTCGTGAACCAAAGAGAAGCCACCCCTTCTAGATAAGTTGGGAAATATAGGCACCTAAGCTCATCTTTGTAACGTGGTCCATCCATATGTTGATCATATTTGAACAGGAACGCATTGGGATCGCCGGTCCCATTATATGCTTGCACCATTAGAGATTTGAATTTGTTCGGGTATAGAGCCATCTTGATCCTCTCAGTAAGCGGGGTCTTGGTAGGAGCGAACCCCCACTCCTTCTCATCATCTTGTTTTTTCATGCTTTTCTCCATGATCTTGTGAACCATTTTCGATATGCGCTCCTCTTCATTGCACTGGTCCATAGGGCGGACGCCATCCCCCTTACTGGATGTATGCCTAGGTTAACGGTCATGGTTTGGATTCCTGTACAATTGTTCAAGCAACAGTCACATACCCATTATTCAAGCCATTTACATTTATTTCTTGTATTATAAATAGACGACTCCTCTACACAATTTGCATCATCTTGTATTACAATTCTTCAATAGTAAATTGTTGTTTCTTCTCAATTTTGTTTTTCTGACATTGTACCAGAGCATCATTAAGGCTTAACAGCCATCGATCCTTATTCATTGTTTGGTCATCATGGTCAATGATATTGGTTCATCAGTATCTGACAATGTTACCGGAACGATTGAAAGCCTCGTTGTTATTGACAAACTCACCAAAACTGTAATTAGTCCTCAATCACAACTAATTACAGTGCAATTGGACGAAAACAATTACTTACTTTCAAAACTTTAGATCGAGACCTTGAAGGCTTCATCATGGGGACTTTATCAGTTCCACAAAAATTCATTACTGATAAGGAGAATAAAATAGTTAGTAATGAAGAATAAATGAAATACCACATGCAAGATCGTTTAATCAGTTTATGGATACTATCCTCTATCAATCAAATCATATTACCGCAAGTGATTGGCACCAAAAGTGCTAACGAGATATGGATAACAATAGAAAAATACCTTAATAACCAGTTAGCTGCCAAAGTCATGTTTTATAAAAAAAAACAATTGCAAAAAGGACTATATTACCATGAGAGAGTACTTGAGCAAAATTAAATCTGTTTGTGACATATTAGAAGCTACTGGCCTTAATGTGCAGGATTCAGAACAAATCCTAACTATTCTCAATGGCTTAAGTGAATAATATGAGGCTGTAGAAGCCATAATTTCCTCACAAAAGGAATTCTCATCTCTTGATTATGTTCACTCTATTTTATAAGCACATGAAGCTAGGTTTGAAGGAAAGAAACCTCAAGAAAGTGGCTTTTAATTAACTATGTTGTTAATAAAAGTAACGACAATAATAGAAATTGGATAAGTAATAATTATATAAATGAGCAAACCTTTCAGAGGGGAAACCCCAGCACTAGAGGCAGAGGTGGTAGAGGAAGAAGATGCTAGAGTAACAACAACAATCGACCAAAGTGCCAAATATGTGAAAAGATAGGCTATATTGCTATCAAGTTCTATTTCAGATACAATTCAAACTACTCAGCAGGCCAAGACAGCAACAACAGTCATAGAAACACCAATTTCACTACCAATTTAACACAAGGATATGGAGATGCAACTAATCATGCTGACAACACAAGGAATCATAATGAACAAGCCAAAGATGATCATAATCAAGATGAATCATGGTACCCAGACTCAGGAGATAGCCATCGTATCACTAACAATCTTAACAACCTAAATCTTGGGATCAAAGAATATAAAGGTAATAAACTATAAGCATGGGCAATGGTAATATCTCTCATACTGGCACTGGTAGTATCATTGGTTGTAATAGGCAGTTATTTTTGCATAATTTACTGATAGTACCTACTATTATGAAAAACCTAATTAGTGTGTCTCAATTTGCTAAAGATCATAATGTATACTTTGATTTTTTTTCCTAAATACTGTGTAGTTATAGACCTAATAACTAGGAAAATTCTTCTACAAGGTAATGTTGTGAAGGGACTGTTTTCATCAAAAAATGGCTCAAACACCAAGGGTACAAGAATTGTACTTCTCCAATATGGTTAGTAAGTAAATGGAGCCGTATTCAACAAAAGTTGAAAGCAAAAATGTAGGGCACGCAAAAGAAGACAAGATTTTAGAGTGGTTCAGCCCTAAGCTAGGCCTACATCCACTATGGAGATGGTTTGCATTATCATGACAATGATTACAAAGCATATAAACTCTGTTTTCTCATACAACTTCTCATTCACATATAAATCTCGCTTAAATTTACGGAATTCGAAAGGTGGAATCCATGGAGGAGAAGGATGGGTGAGTGACAGAGAAGGAGGATGTCTTTGACCTCTTTTCACTTAGAAGATCCTAATGGACTCCATGGCCAAATGGATGAAGATCCTTCAAGTCGAAATGATGATGCTGGTTGAGAATGCTTAAGGAAGGGTGGAGGGAAGAATTTAGTAGAACTTTGTGGTGGTGAGTCATCGATCCCCTTTTTGGTGGGATCCATGGCCTAATTATGAGTGAGTCCTCATAAAGGAATGATCTGAAAATCATATATGCAGACTTCGGGTCGCTTGTCCCATTAATTATGAACATGCCACTGCTTAGCTGTAGCCAATTGGTGACAGTTGTATTCAGTTGTCATAGAAGGGAGCGAGAGGCTTCATAGGAGCGAGCGACTGCATAAGTCTGAGCACTTTTGAATGGGTAGACAAGCGATGAGTGTACATGGGACTTTGTCAAAGCTTCATGTATCTGAAGGTAGATGGTCGACCGATCAAAACTTATAAAGCAAGCATATGAGCGATCGCTTTGGAGTTGATATCTGTCGGGTAGGTAGGTGGAATATGATTGTAACATTAGTGACTGATTGAGGAATGAGCGAACGGCTAAGGTTGCAATCCATGAGTGGACATGGGATGTATGTGTGATTCCTTGTATCTTTGTGTCCCCCGCTATGTATGATTGATCGGGGTAAGGTGGACGAACGACTGTAGAACCAATTCTTCTCTTCGTCTTATACGACCGATTTCTTTGATACAAAAATGAGCGACTTTCTTAGTATGGTCGATCTTTGCAGGATGTACGGGCCACGCCGTCCTTGGACAGTACCATCCTTGAGCTGGCTTGGCGCGTGCGGTCCCTTTGTATGATTGTATTATGTTGTATGACCGGTCCTGATTGTGTTGAGTGGACAACTCGACTTGTTCTGATGTATACGACCTTCCTTGTTTCATTTAACCTTAAGTTGGCGCTTGATCTTTGCTTTGTGTGATCGTTCCTTGCTCTTCACAAACTACCTAGGTGAATTGGATTGGAGTAGACTATGCGCAACCGATCTCAATGACGCTTGACCCGTAGACCAGCATATGTATAGGGGATAAACAGGGACTCCATTAATTCATTCTTAGCAACCACAATACTACTATCAATGATCACCCACATTGTAATCTGACTGTTATAACTGATGATGTTCAAAGTAGAAGTACTTTTGACTTATGACGTTATAAGTTAGGATATCCTAGTGGCAGCATTGTAACAAAAATTCTTAATGATAATAAAATAAAATTTATTTCTGCAAAATTACCATATATATGTACTTATTGCCAGATGGGAAAAAGTCAAAAATTACCATTCTCTACATTAACTGTATATTCCAAACCAGGTCAATTAATTACCACTGATATTTGGGGTCCATCTCCTATATTTTCTGAAATATGGATATAAATACTACATACCATTTGTTGATGCTTACACAAGATATATTTGGATACACTTCTTAAAAGATAAATTTGATATTGAAAGTGCTATCATTAGTTTTATCAATATGTTTGACAACCAAATAAACTATCAAATTAAAGTCACGCAATCTAATGGAGGATTAGAATACAAACCCCTGACAGATTATTTTAGAAGTAAGGGCATTATACATAGAGTTACATGTCGCTATACTTCTGAACAAAAAGGTATAGTTGAGAGGAAACGTAGACACATAGTTGAATCGGGTTTAACTTTGTTAGCTCAAGCATGCAACTTATATTTTGGCCTGATGCTTTCAATACCGCTGTGCATTTAATAAATAGAATGCCCACTAAAGTACTGAAAGACATAACACCTCTAGAGAAGCTGTTTAATGTAAAACCTGATTATAACAGTCTAGGAACATTTGTCTTTAAACCAAAATTAGTTTAAACACCAAAGGTGACACATGGGAACTTCACCAAATGATTAGGAATGAGACCAAAAACGCAACAAGTAAATAAATGCACAAAGACATTTATAGTGGTTCGATCTAAAATAGATCTACGTGCATTTTGGCAAGGATTTTCATTATGATTGCAAGAGTTACAAGATTTGAATCACTTTTAAGGTCATTCATTCTTTCTCCTACAAATTCTTTACTTTGATCTATGCAAATCAACGAGGAAATCGTTGAATCTCTCTAAGTGTGAGGAATAGGAACGAAGATCTTCAATCTCTAGGACTCTTGAGCGATATTAGCGGATTCCATGGTAGATTTGGCTCTAGATCTTAACTGGGAGATGATTAATAGTGTTAGAATCACTTGGAATAGTGTAGGATGCAATTGAGCAGCCCTTTGGGATGTTAGAAATCGATCACCTAAAAGTATGAAAGTCGTGACCTATTTATAGGCCAGCTCCCATGTAGAAATGAGCTTGATCTTTGCTTTGTGTGATCGTTCCTTGCTTTTCACAAACTGCCTGGGTGAACTGGATTGGAGTGAACTATGCCCTACCGATCTCAATGACGCTTGACCGTAGACCAGCATATCTATAGGGGATAAACATTTGCCCCTCGAAGTTTGTAATTTTGATTTTGCAAAAAATTATGGGCTTCAAAATAACTAATCATGACTTAGGCTTGTATATTAAATCAGGTTTGCCATGGAACGATCGTGTAGAGCTCAGGATTGTTAAGGTAAAGATATCTAGGATTGTTCTTTATCGTGAGCGAGCGGCCTAAGTCACTCACACTATTTCCTTTGACTCGAAGTATCATCATGATCGATCAAATCATGGGGATGAGGGCAAGCCAACTGGACTTGATGGGTCACTTATACTTGCGCAGTCGAGTATTGAGCTGATGTGGCGAGAATGATCTGGATGTGTGTCCGTTAATCTTCCCTGTCGTTTTCATACTCCTTTCTTTAATTCACTTTTATTTCTTTGATAAAGGACACTAGTAACAACTACTTCATTTTCTAAAAATCCTAATTTCTATTTCGACTTCCTTTCAATTAGATTCTCTCAGCCAAAAAACCCCATACTCCTTCCTATCATCAATTTGTGAAGCGCAGGTCTTGCTTATGCTTGTTCTTCTTCTGAATTGACAACATATGCTTTAATAGGAAATAAGTTCTTTTTACACTTTCCGAAACCCTTATGATCATTAGATGCGATTTGGGTTGTTGTTGATCTTTTACGATGACAATAATTGGAATTTTTGGATTGGATTTGGGTTGTTTTGTGCATGCGTTGGTCTGAGAACACTTAACTCCAATATTCCTTTTTTCTTCTGATTTTGAATTTTGTACATATGATATGTTTACTGAAATGCTTAAGATAAGCTCACATCTTGTACAATTAATAACCTTGTGACCATATGCCAATAATTCGTCCCTAGTTATCTGTTTTACACATATGATGTTCGACGAAATGCTTAAACCATGCGGCCTTGATTTTGCCATTATGATCCATCTAGTTTGACTTCTATGGTTGCCCAAGTGCATTTGACAAAAGGTCGTTCCCCTCCCTTTCTTTGAAATTAATCCTAAGTGGTCCTAACTTGGTTAAATATGAGCAACCTTTTTTGAGTGAAGCATGCGAGGATAATATGAACTTGTTTTGCGCGACCAGGGTCGGAGGGATCGGTCGTTTGCGGTTCTGCTTTTGATTGCATTGCTCGTTTAACCTTGACTGACCCTTTAAATCCCTGAATTGCACAGTCATTTACTAGTTCGCTTATACAGGATGGATTCATCTCCAGAGCGACGTTAGCTGGAAAGGTTCTTTGACTTGGATGTTCAGATAACCGATGTTCAATCGACTGGTCAACCATCTATGAAATCTCCCTACACAGAACTTCAAACGATCATTAACAAGCCACACTGTGCTCCTAAGCCATGCAATCCCAAACATGCTAAATGACTCAAAGGCTAGAGTTTGCAAGGAGTATCTTCTAATGTGGACATATCTCCGTCTTATCATCAAACTTTTTCTTGTGATATGATTACTGCGAAGGGTCAGATGCTTGCCCGTCCTGAGACTGCTATGTACCATTTTGGGAAGTAGATGGATCTGCTCAAGGATCACTATGCAAAGCAAATGAGTGGTTGGCAGACGCTGGCTTGCGATCTCCAAAAGCTTCACAGGGACAATCTTGAGTGTATTTCTGCCTTAGAGGATGACAAGGTGAAGTTGATTCAAGCTCTTAGTTCCAAGGATAGTGTGGTTGCTTGTTTTGCTCTGGGAGGTGTCGAGCTTGCAGCTTCAAAGCGCAAGGAGTCCTTGGTTGATGAACCTCCATCCTGCTCCACTCAGGTTAAGAGGAAGGTTGTCAGGCCCAGGAAGAACAAGGATCTGTAGCTCTTTTATCTTGCCTTTAGCCGTTTCTTTTGCAAACTATACTTTTAGATCAGTTGTATAAGTGGGTGCCGATCCTCGCATTTAACTTTATGTTGGTCTGTGTTGTGACTTGTGCTCATTTTGATGACTCTGTGACTGTTTTGGGATGATGTGATGCTTCTGTGCCCTGCTTTGTTAGTACAAGATGATGCTCTTGTTTGTTATGTTGTGGACTTTCATCCTGCTTGGCATTATTTTCTTTTTGTACCTTGCGTTACAATTTTCTTTGACGACCTTGCGTTAGTATCGCGTTTACGGTATGTAACCTTAATGCTACCAACTTGCTTTTCGATGTTATAGTTGCTTGTTATAGCTTTGTTAGATTGGACGTGATCAACTTCTTAGAATTTAGTTGACTGATTATATGCCGCTTTTCTTTCTTTTTGGTGATCGTTCATTTATTTGTATGTTCACCAATCTGGTGACCCAAATCCTTCAGAGATTTAGTTTAAATGTATGTTTTTGGTTTTTGAAGTATTTAACCTTATTTCTCGCCAAATCAATGACCCGGGTTCTTCAAAGAATTGGTTAAACACATATTCATATACACACACACACATTTTGTCGTTGTTTATTAGAATGTATTCAATCCGATATCTCACTGACTTGGTGACCCATGCCCTTCGGAGACTGATTTTGAGTACGGGCCCCCAGGGGAGGACTTTGGTTTCAAGTTTCGATCCATTCTAGGTCCTGTTTGATCTGATTATTTCAGAATCACACAAGACCTAAATTAGATACCCCCTTTCGGCTAGGATTTTTGTTATCCCCTTTCGGCTAGGATTTCTATTACCCCTTTCGGCTAGGATTTCTGTTTGTAGTGGTCCTTCCAGTATGTTTGTCGGTCCTTTCGGCACTAGAATTGGTGCTTCCAATCCTAGGTTTTTCGGTCCTTCCGACTTTATGCTTCATCCCGAAAGGTGAACACTAGTTCATCTTATCGAGCTTTAGTTCAATTTGAAAAAATCGTGTCCTACACCTGACAAGGTGCCTCTTTTGGGACTGGCAATCTTTTATCCATGGGACAAATTTGACTGTTTCCACCATTGCATTATTTTCACAGTTTGACACCAATTCTTTTGATAGATGCTTACTAAGGATTTGGTGTTTTTGCGATGAAAGATGCAACTTTCTGACTTTTCATCGACTCAATACTTAATTTGAATGATGCTCTGGCACTCAATGTTTTTTTGAATTGTTATGGCCGGGATATGCTTGGGAAGTTTCCAACTATGGTTGGATTTTGAGAGAATTATTGATCCTGTTTGCCTACATAAAAGAAATCAACTTTTAGCAGGAGTTTGCAAATATATGACCCGTGTAAGAAAATGGAGTTTCTCACCCATTTTTTTATGTACATAGTTCGAATGCGAAGTTTCTTGCAAATATTCGTAGTTTTTACAACAGATTTGAATAATGCATTATAGAAAATAACGACGGATGTGTTCACTATTCCAAGCTCGAGGAATCTAGACTCCATATGTGGTGGTCAATTTGAATGTATCATCCCGAAGTTTTTGGTTTATAACATAAGGCCCTACCCAATTTGGTCCAAAACCCCCGTTCCAGTCATTTCTTTCTTCAGTACAAGGTCTCTGATCTCGAAATTCCGGTGTCTAACTTTTGAATTGAAATGCCTAGCCACCCTTCTCTAATGTGCAGCCACCCTGAGTTATGCTTCCTTTCTTTTTTCCTCGAGTTGGTCGAGGGCCTCAAGTTGTAGCCTCTCATTTTCCTCCTGGTTTAAGTGAACCCTCCTATGGGTGGGAACTTCCAATTCCACAGGGATTATGGCTTCAGAGCGGAAATCTAAGGAAAAGGGAGTGTGCCCAGTCGAAGTTTTATGAGTGGTACGATATACCCATAGTGCTAGTGGAAGCTCATTTGCCCAACCACGTTTGGATTTCTCTAATCGCTTCTTGATGGTCAATTTAATGATCTTGTTTATCGCTTCCACTTGCCCATTTGCTTGCAAATGAGCAACTGCGAAAAAACTTTTCTGAATTTATACTCGGCATAGAAATTTTGGAATTCTTCGCTCTCAAATTGGGTTCTGTTGTCTGTGATTATTTTTTGTGTCACTCCAAACCTACAAACGATATTTTTCAAGACAAAGTTAATAACTTTCTTTAAGGTTATAATTGCCAATGGTTCTGCTTCAGCCCATTTTGTAAAATAATCAATAGTGACAATGGCATATTTAAAACCAGATTTTGCGGTGGGGAGCACTCTTATAAGGTTGATGCCCCAGATGGCAAACGACTATGGACTGACCATTTGAGTTATAATTGTTGATGGCATCCTTGGAATTTCTGCAAACCTCTGACATCTATCACATCTTTTAGTATTTGCTACAGAGTCCTTATTTATGTCTGGCCAGAAAAAACCATATCGCAGAATTTTCTTGGCCAATGTATGGCCACCAGTATGACCTCCGCATTCACCTTCATGTAATTCTGTCATGATTGCTTTCGATTCCTTTTTTATGACACAACGAAGTATTATCTGTATAGCCATCCATTCTGAATGAGATACATAGGGGCTTTTCATAAGATTTTCTTTTGCTTCTTAACTTCTGCTGGGAGTGCACCAGTCATGAGATATTCTTTGATTGGTGTCATCCATGAGTTTGGCTCATCATCCACCTCCATGACCCGATCCATCTCAATTTGTTCCATGCTAGGGCTGGAGAGGACCTCCATGGGACTAACCCTATAAGTTGTGCATCTCCTGTGCTTGCATACTTTGCCAATGAACCCGCCTTGGTGTTTTCTTCCCTCAGAATGTGAGATATGGTATAATGCTCAAAGCTTTCTGGCAGTTCCAGGGCCTTACATAGATAAGTTGGTAAGTTACCCATTTTGGCTTGGAACTCCCCGGATCTGACACACCAATAGTTGGGTGTCACTGAAGATTTGCATGGTTTTTAGATATAATTATCTCGCTAGTTTTATTCATGTGATGAGGGCTTCATATTCACCTTTGTTATTTGTTGATGGAAATTCCAATCTTAGCGCATAGCATATTGATCTTCCCTTAGGGGTTTCCAAGACTACTCCTGCCACGGAGCAGTAATCGTTCGATGCTCCATCAACGAATAATTTCCATTGGATATTGGTTTCAGTATCAGGCTCCTCTTTTATCTCTCCTCGATCGGTGAATTCTGCAATGAAATCTACAAGTGCTTGTCCGTTAATTGCCTTTCGGGGGTGGTAGATAATGTCGTATTGACTAAGCTCAATATCCGCTTTAACAACCTCCCGGAAGTCTCTGGTCGAAACAAAACTTGCCTCAGAGGTTGATCCGTGAGGACCTTAATAGGGTGAGCCTAAAAGTAGGGTCTAAGCTTCTTCGATGCGATAAGTAAACAATAAGCGAGCTTCTCTAGTTTTGGGTAATTCAGTTCTGCCCCGGATAATCTCTTTCTAATGTAATAAACCGGTCTTTGAACCTTCGAATCCTCCTTTACTAACGCCGCGCTTAGAGCATGGGCGGATACTGCTAGGTATACAAACAAATCTTCTCGACCATTAGGCTTTGACAGCAGTGGAGGCGCCGCCATGTGCTGGATTAGCTCTTCGAAAGCTTTCTGACATTTAGGAGTCCATTATATCTCTTTCTTTTCTTTCCTAAGGGCATTAAAGAAGGGAAGACACCTGTTCATTGCCTTGGATATTAATCGATTCAAAGCTGCAATTTTCCCGTTTAAACGCTGAAGCTCTTTCTTGGTTCCTGGGGTGCGCATTTCCCTTAAGGCTGATATTTTTCCTGGATTGGCTTATATGCCCCAAGCGTTAACCATAAACCCTAGGAACTTGCCGAACCGACCTCGAAGGAACATTTTAAAGGATTTAGTTTCATACCATATTCTCGTAAAATATCGAACATCTGGGTTAAATCTTCCAAATGATCAGCTGCCTTTTTGGACTTTACCAACATATCATCGACATAGACTTCCAATGTCTTGCCAATTTGTTTTTTGAACATAGCATTTACCAATTGCTGGTAAGTTGCCCCTGCATTCTTTAGGACAATTGGCATCACTTTGTAGCAACATAGGCCAAGATCAGTGACAAAACTTGTGTCCTCTTGTCCGATCTGTACATCATGATTTGATTGTAACCAGAATACGCATCCATAAAAGAACGCAACTCATGCCCAGCCATGGAATCCACCAATTGATCTATTCTGCGAAGAGGGAAACTGTCCTTTGGACAAGCTTTATTAAGATCAGAATAGTCCACGTAGACTCTCCATTTTCCGCTTGCTTTCTTTACAAGTATAGGATTGGAGACCCAGTTTGGATAGGTAGATTCCCCGATGAAGTTGTTTTCCATTAGACTGTCGACCTCATCCTTCAAGGCCTTTGATCTCTCTGGCCCTGGGGCCTCCTTTTCTGCTTGACAGGTGGTATATGAGGATTAATATTAAGTTTATGGACTGCAACATCTGAAGATATGTCGCTCATGTCAGAATGGTTTCATGCAAACACGTCCAAATTAGCTTTTAAAAAGACAGTCAATTGATTGTTCAATTCGGGGCTCAACTGAGATCATATATTTAGCACATGGTTTGGATCTTTTGAACTAACAGCTACGGGAATCGTGATCTCAACTGGGGCCGCTCTTTCGTCCTCTGCACTCACTTTTCTAGGATCAATTTCCTTTAGCGCTCTGCTATGTTCGCCAGTGCAGGGACTGCTCCTTAATTGCTATAAAGGTAGCTCGCGAATGCGAGGTGGAGCCTCTGCATTCTTTCCCAAATCTTTCTTCTTTGCCTCACGCAGCTTTGTCATGTAGCAATCCCTACAGTGGCCTGATCTCACTTAATTATGCCAATTCCATTCTCAGTTGGAAACTTCATAGTTAGACACCATGGGGCTAGCGCAACCTTAAAGCCTATGAGAGTCGGTCGCACGAAGAATGCATTGTAGGCGGAGAGTTCATCCACCAATACGAAAGTTTGCATCATAGAGACCTTCCATTACCCATCCGCTAGTTCGACGAGCAAGTCAGTTGTATTAATGGGTTGCGTGGGTTGTTCGGTAAATCCATTGATCATGTTTGGATAGGCTCGCACTTTTGTCATAGAAAGGTTCAGTTTTTGGAATGTATTTATGAAGATCACATTAACGGATGCCCCCATGTCAACTAGGACTCTTTTCACAACTTCGGGCCAAGACCAGTTGTGACTACCATGGCATCAGCAGTTAGTGCAAGTAATCTGTCAGCATCTCTATCTTTGAATACCATGTCATCGGTTGAAGTTCTAAGTATCTTCATGGGAAGCTCATTGCTTAGGATCATGCACCTTTCTTCTTTCGAGACACCCTTTAGCTCGTTAGCGTACATTTCCATATCTGCCCAGCTACTTCCAGCTGGGTGGGGCCCACCGAAGATCATGTTGATCACTGGCCTTGAATCAGCGGGTTCCTGAGCTTTCTCTCCTGAACCGGATTGATTGGTGGTATTATTTTATCCTTAGATGGTCGGAGAGTTATGAGGATTCGTCACATACTGTTGAAGTTGGTTCTTTCTGATGAGTTCTTCGATCAAACTTTTCAGGTGCCAACGTTCATTAGTGTTATGCCCCGATTGATTATGAAATCCGCAGAATTCACTGGAGTTGGCTTGTTGCTCAGTGATCTTTTGGGCCTTCATTTGAGGAAAGATGCCTGAATCCTTTGTGGCGGAGTATATCCTCTCTGGGGTTTCATTTAAGAGAGTCAATTCATAATGCTTGCAAAGCCACATTTCCTTATATGCTTTGCTATCCTTCTCATCACTTCCCCTCTTCTGCCCAGAGTCATTCTTTTGTTCGGTCTGGAACTCATTGCCTTTTGCTTCTTTGATAGTGCTACTTTCTATGACCTTTTGAACATTTGGTGCATCATCCTCTACACTCGTATACTCATCTTTTTTATAGAAATTCTTTAGAGTTTTGGGCTTCTTCATCTTGAGTCATTTCCCGAATTTCGATTTCTTATCAATAGCACCCTTCAGCGCTGCCAATAAGTCAGCTACTGCAGCATGGAATCGTGTAAGAAAAGCTTTGATAGTTTCCCCAGACATCTGTTCCATCTCGCTGAGCGACATCACATCCCTTGCTTTGGTTGTTTAGAGACGAAACTGGTTTTGAAATCTTCTCGCCAGATCGGCAAATTGATCAACGCACTTAGGTGGAAGTCTAGTGAACCATAGTGAGGCCACACCTTCTAAGCATACGGGGAAGTACAAGCATTTTATCTCATCGGTTTCCCTAGCTCGGTTCATATGTTGATCATATTTGAACATAAAGATGTTTGGATCTCCAATCCCTCCATAAGGTGCTATGGTTGGGGGTATAAATCTCTTAGGAAACTTCGCTTGGTGGATTCTTTCTGTAAACGGGTTTTTACTGGGTGAAAATTCCCATTCTTTCTCTTCATCATCTCGGATCGTTTTTTCTTTCATTATTCGATGGATCATATCTACAATGTGCTTCTCATCGCTCGCTCGTTTCATAGGATTGGCATCGATGCTTTTATTGGTGCGATCACGGTTTAAGCTATGATGCCTTGCACCTCTTTTTGGGAGGTGTCCATTTGGTGGGACCCTCGACGCTCTGAATTGCATGTTTCTCCTCGTGTTGTGGGACTTGACCTTAGAGTCCTTAATGCTCCCTTTCTTCCACTAAGAAGTGGGATCGACCAGGGTCTAAGGCTGAAGAGTCCTCTTGTTCGTCAACGTTATTTACAGCATTCGGTGGCGGAAGATTGGCTTGAGCATTAATCAAGGCATCAAGCCTTTCCATCATCATTTTTGTCATAGCATCCATTTTTTCATTCAAGCTAGTCATAGCCACATTCAATTCATCTCGCGTTATAGATGGCCTAGAGGTCTCCTCAACTTCTCGATTCAAAGTTTGCGGTGTAGCTTCATCACCATGAATATCCTCAACAATTGGGGTAGCTCTAACGGAGTTGCTATTTTTCTTCGAACCGACCATGGTTTCGATGAAGGAAGCAGTTTAGGATTTCAAGGGTAGTCTGTTGGAATTGGAGGAAAGTGTGAAGGAAGGTAACACGAACACGGTCCCACGGTGGGCACCAAATGTTTTCACCAAAAAATGGCCCAAACACCATGGGTACGAGAATCGTACTTCTCTAATATGGTTAGCAAGTAAATGGAGCCGTACTCAACAAAAGTTAAAAGCAAAAATGTAGGGAAAGCAAAAGAAGACAAGCTTTTAGAGTGATTCAGCCCTAAGTTAGGCCTACATCCACTATGGAGATGGTTTGCATTATCATGACAATGATTGCAAAGCATATAAACTCTCTTTTCTCATACATCTTCTCATTATTTCAGTATCTTTCCACCCTCACATACAAATCTCTCTTAAATTTACGGAATTCGAAAGGTGGAATCGGTAGACGAGAAGGATGGATAAGTGACGGAGAAGGAGGATGTCTTTGACCTCTTTCCACTTAGAAGATCCTAATGGATGCCATGGCCAAATGGATGAAGATCCTTCAAGTCGAAATGATGATGTTGATTGAGAATGCTTAAGGAAGGGTGGAGGGAAGAATTTAGCAGCACTTCGTTGTGGTGAGTCATCGATCCCTTTTTTGGTGGGAGCCATGGTTTATTTATAAGTGTGTACTCATGAAAGAATGATCTGAAAATCATATATGCAGACTTCGGGTTGCTTGTCCCATTAATTACGAACATGCCACCGCTTGGCTGTAGGCAACTGGTGACAGTTGTATTCAGTTGTCCTACAAGGGAGCGAGTGGCTTCATAGGAGCGAGCGACTGCATAAGCCTGAGCACTTTTGAATGGGTGGACAAGCGATGAGTGTACAGGCGACTTGTCAAAACTTCCTGTATCTGATGGTAGATGGTCGACCAATCAAAACTTGTAGAGCAGGCATATGAGCGATCACTCTGGAGTTGATATCTGTCGGGTCGGTAGGTATCAATTGATTGTAACATTAGTGACAGATTGAGGAATGAGCGAATTGCTGAGGTTGCGATCCATGAGCAAACATGGGATATATGCACGATTCCTTGTATCTTTGTGTCCCCCGCTATGTACGATTGATTGGGGTAACGTGGATGAACGACTGCGGAACCAATTCTTCTCTTTGTCTTGTATGATCGATTTCTTTGATACAAGAATGAGCGACTTTCTCAATGTGGGCGATCTTTGCAGAATGTACGGGCCTCACCGTCCTTAGGCAATACCATCCTTGAGATGGCTTGGCGCGCACGGTCCCTTTGTATGATTGTACTATGTTGTATGACCGATACTGGTTGTATTGAGTGGACGTCCCGACTTGTTCTGATGTATGCAACCTTCCTTGTCATATTTAACTTTAAGTTGGCGCTTGATCTTTGCTTTGTGTGATCGTTCCTTGCTCTTCACAAACTTCCTGGGTGAACTGGATTGGAGTGGACTATGCGCAACCGATCTCAATAACGCTTGACCCATAGACCAACATATGTATAGGGGATAAACAGGGACTCTATGAATTCAATCTCAGCAATCACAATACTACGATCAATGATCACCCACATTGTAACCTGTTTGTTATAACTTATGAAGTTCAAACTAGAAGTACTTTAGACTTATGACTTTATAAGTTAGGACATCCTAGTGCTAGCATTGTAACAAATATTCTTAATGATAATAAAATAAAATTTATTTCTGCAAAATTACCTTATATATGTACTTATTGCCAGATGGGAAAAGGTCACAAATTACCATTCTTTGCATTACCTGTGTATTCCAAACCTGGTCAATTACTTACCACTGATATTTGGAGTCCATCTTCTATATTTTCTGATTATGGATATAAATACTACATACCATTTGTTGATGCTTACACAAGATATACTTGGATATACTTCTTAAAAGCTAAATATGATACTAATAGTGTTATCATTAGTTTTATCAATATGTTTGAAAACCAAATAAACTATCAACTTAAAGTCATGCAATCTGATGGAGGATTAGAATACAAACCCCTGAAAGATTATTTTAGAAGTAAGGGTATTATACATAGAGTTACATGTCCCTATACTTCTGAACAAAATGGTATAGTTGAGAGGAAACACAGACATATAGTTGAATCAGGTTTAACTTTCTTAGCTCAAGCATCTTTGCAACTTATATTTTGGACTGATGCTTTCATTACCGTTGTGCATCTAATAAATAGAATGCCCACTAAAGTACCGAAAGACGTAACACCTCTAGAAAAGCTATTTAATGTCAAACCTGATTACAACAGTCTAAAAACATTTGTGTTTAAACCGAAATTAGTTCAAACACCAAAGGTGCCACAAGTGCACTTCACCAAACGGTTAGGAACGAGACCTCAAACGCAACAAGTAAGTAAATGCACAAAGATATTTATAATGGTTTGATCTAAAATAGATCTACGTGCACTTTGGCAGGGATTTTCATTATGATTGCAAGAGCTACAAGGTTTGAATCACTTTTAAGTACATTCATTCTTTCTCCTACAAATTATTCACTTTGATCTATGCAAATCAACGAGGAAATCGTTGAATCTCTCTAAGTGCGAGGAATAGAATGAAGATCTTCAATCTCTAGGACACTTGAGTGATATTAGCGGATTCCATGGTGGATTTGGCTCTAGATCTTAGCTTGGAGATGATTGATGGTGTTAGAGTCACTTGGAATAGTGTAGGAAGCAATTGAGCAACCCTTCGGGGTGTTAGGAATCCATCCCCCAAAAGTATGGAAGCCATGGCCTATTTATAGGCCAGCTCCCAAGAAGAAATGAGTTGAAGTCATATATGCAGGTTTCTAGTCAAGCAGATAATAATTACAGAAATGCCATTATGCCAACTGTTCCTAACTGTCCTGGTATGCCTGATCGATCAGGAAACGCTCGACCGACCAAACCAAAGCATGCTATATTTGACGGCACAAACGACCAGGGTTTCCAATGTTCGGCTCTCTAGTGTGCGAGCGAGACAGTGCTCGAACGAGTAGATGATGCATGAGCCATCCAACCATAATATATGTGAACGACCAGGAGGATATACGAGCGACCTATCTGATGTGCGACCAGGATGCTTGCTTGATCAGAAGATGATCTTCAATCGAGTAGCAGACGACCAGGACCAACATGCGACCGACTGACATTATGCTTGGTTACATTGGGGTGCGGTCGACCAGAACGTTTGACCTTGGATTGCTTGATCTATTGTGTTAGACTGCCCTTTCTTACTGTATATAACCGAGCTAAACTCTCAGATACACGACCGAACCGTAGGTCTTTTAAATTTAATCTATCAATATATGCCCAATTTTATTGGATAAACAATTTGGTTTCTTTTATTTCCCTTAATTAAGACCTTATAATAATCATAAACTTGACTATAGATCTAAACCCTGCACTTTCATAGGTTATTGCAATAATTAGAAAGGCTTTAGATGTATAGACAAGTCTAGTAGAATATTTACAAGCGGACATGTTATTTTTAAAGAAAATATTTTTTCTTACAGTAGATTAGATATACAAACCACAATCAAAATATATAACCCAAAGGTTAGTATACCTGATCTGCACAACATTGCTGATACATGACATCAAAGAATGGTGACAAGGCTACTAGTAAATCTGAAGGCCACTACAGTGATAATGAAAATAATGATGATCTGCCAAAGCAAACTAGCCATGCTATTCAATCACCTACATAATCAAGTTGCAGACAATCAGAAGAAATAAGAAAAGAAATCTGCAATAATAGTAATCAAAACTCTAGCAGCAGACAAAATGACTCACCAACTCAATAATCACAGCATCAAATTGGACATCCAATGATAACCAGATCAAAATTAGGCATATTCAAACCAAAACTCATACTGCAATCGTCACTGAAGAAGAGCCAAATAATTATCAACAAGTAGTCAAACACAAAGAACGGAGAAAGGCAATATGGATGAAGAATATCAAGCAGTAATGAACAATTGTACAGTCTACAAAACAACAAGAATTTAATTGGACGCAAGTGGGTATACAGACTAATAAAGAATCTAGATGGATCCATTAATAGATATAAAGCAAGACTTGTTGCAAAAGGATTCACACAAGAATTTGGTTTTGATTATAATGAAACTATCTCACCAGTGGTAAAACCCTCGATTATTAGACTTATATTGACTATAGCATTAAGAAATAACTGGAAGATCAAGCAGTTAGATGTCAACAATGCATTCTTAAATGGGAATCTACATGAAGAAATATTCATGCAACAACCACAAGGCTATACACACAACATTGATATGTAAACTGAATAAAGCAATCTATGGTCAGAAGCAATCATCTAAGGTATGGTTTGAAAGACTTAAAGAAAGTTTGAAAACACTAGGCTATTCACCTGCCATATTGACACATCCCTATTCACAAAAACCAGTGAATCATCTACCACTTATATATTAATATATGTGGATGATTTAATTATCACAAGCAGTAGTGAAACAAAAATCAGAAAATTGGTTGTTTATTTTAACAATCAGTTCTCAATAAAAAGATTTGGGTAAATTTTCTTATTTCCTTAGAATAGAAGTTACAAGAAAATTAGATAAAGAAATTCATCTTTGCCAAAGAAAGTATGTTATAGAGCTTCTAAATGAGACAAAAATGATTGAAGCAAATGGCCAACCAACTCCTATGATATCAAACCAACACTTGTCGAAGACAAGGGGGAAGCTATCTTAAATATTAAACAATACAGGAGTGTAGTAGGAGCATTACAAAATGCTACTATAACACGATCTGGTATTTCTTTTAGTGTTAATAAAGTATCTCAATTTCTACAGGAACCCAGAAGTGAGCATTGGACAACAGTGAAAAGAGTAATCAGATACTTGAAAGCAGCAATCAGCTTTGGCATATCATTAAAAGGCATCAAAGACTTAAAAATTACAGCTTATTCAGATGCAGACTGGGCTACAGACATAGATGATAGAAAGTTAATTTCTGGTTATTGCATTTATATAGGAGAAAGACTTATTTCTTGGTGCTCTAAAAAGCAAACAACTATCTTAAGATCAAGCATAGAAGTGGAAAATAGGAGTGTTACTAGTACTACAGCTGAAATTTTATTGCTACATTCATTGTTAAAAGAGCTAAAACTATCATCTAACAGAAACCCTATAATTTGGTGTGACAATTTGAGCACAATCTACATGACAGTCGATCCTATTCAACATAATCGAACCAAACACATAGAAAATAGATATCTATTTTGTTCGAGAGCAAGTTCAAAAGAAATTTTTACAAGTGATTCAAGTTTACTATTAGAGGGCCGACATGCTTACAAAGTCACTCTCAGCCAAAAATTTCCACAGATTCAGAGATGCACTTGGAATCGAAGAGTTACAAACAATTACCTAGTAAAGATGGAACTTTCATACCTGGATCTTCACCAGTATAACAAAGGATTGAAATTGCTTACTTTTTTTTACCATCGTCAGTCCATGAAATAGCAAATTAGGATTACAAACCCTAACCCTACTTTGAGGGTGGTAATAAAGGAAAGATAGAATAACGGGAAAGTTTTCGTATATGGTATCATATCCATATCCAGTTGTACATTTTCGTAAATGGTATTATATCCATATCCAGATGTACACTTCCACATATAATAAAACAATGGTCACATGCCCATTATTCAAGCAACGACCACATGCCCATTATTAAAGCCATTTACATTTATTTCTTGTATTATAAATAAAGTACTCCTCTATACAATTTGCATCATCTTGTATTACAATTCTTCAATAATAAACTATTGTTTCTTCTCAATTCTATTTTTCTATTAGACATGAATGAGTACCGTTAATTATCTTGATTTTAGTTATGAGTGAAAGAGTAATAAGATCCAAAGGTATTATACTTCAGCAGCTATTTAGGCTTGTGCGTGCACAAAACAAAAGACAAGCATACTTATATTTTAAATTTATGTTTTTCAACTGATTACAAGATTAGCACATTTACACTGAAGCAAAAATAAAATTACAAATCAGACTTATTAACAGAAATAAATATATCATATAACAAATCTGCAGTTAAAGGAAAACAGTGTCTGAAGAAATAAAAGAAGTGAAAAAGTGGCAATATCAGGAAATAAAAAAACGAAACACAAAAATGGCAATCGGGAAATAGAAAGGGAAACACAAATATTAAAAACTGAAATTTAAAAAATGGCATTTAGGAAACATCATATGCAAAAAACATATTTAAGTACAAAAATGATTTAATTTCCTATAGAAAGGAGGAAAATTTTCAAATTATACCACTGTTTCCTTATTTTTATTTCAAAGCAGGAGTTAGATCTTGTCACCTTCCTCACCCATGCACTTCCTGTAAAATTTGAAATTGATGGTGATAAAGAGTAAAATAGGTCAAACTGAAGAAAAAAAGAGTGTAAATAAAGTGTTATATGAAATTGGATTGATACAATGAAGTAAGTAGCAGATATTTCCATTTTCTCAAATATTGAATTTTTTCCCTATTTTTTTTATAGATGCTCAGACCTGCTAGTTGGGATAAAATAGTAACATCACTGATTGAATGACAAATTATCGGTTAGCATTATAAATTTAATTCAAAATTAGAAAAAGATAATTATAAAGAGATGGTGACATTTTCTTTTACCCACAGCTTACAAATGGACATAAATGAGTACTGTCAATTATCTTGACTATAGCTATGAGTGAGAGAGTAATAAGATGCAAAGGTTTTATACATCAGCAAGTATTTATGCTTGCATGCATACATAGATTTTAATTTTATATTTGTTGACCTATTACAAAATCAGCACACTTACATGGAAACAAGAATAAAATAAAAAATCACAGACTTATTAATAGAACAAATCTATAGTTAAAAGCAAAACAATGTCCGAGGAAACAGAAAAAGCAAAAAAGTGCCAATTAGGAAATAGAAAACGAAACACAAAAATAAAAAATGGCAACCAAGAAACACCATATGCAAAAAACAAACCTACGAACAAAAATGATTTATTTTCCTATAGAAAAGTGGAAAAAAAAATGAAATTATACCGCCGTTTCTTGTTTTTTATTTCAAAACAAAAGCTAGATCTAAGCACCATGCTACACTGAGTAGAATAAGTCAAACTGCAAAATTAAATAAAAAGTGTAAATAAAGTGTTATAGGAAAGTGGATTGATACAATGAAGGAAGTAACAGATATTTTCATTTTCCACCTTAATATGAATTCAATAAAAGTTCACACCTTTGTATGTTATAATTAAAAACGGATATGGTATACTACCATAAGACTTAAAAAACTAAACATGTGATGTTCAACTAAATAAAAATATGAAATCCAAAAATCACAATTCTGTACCTTATTAAGTATTTATCGGTTTATCTCATTCACGGTTCAAAATAAAAGGTTTAGGGTTTAGAATCATCGTATTTTTTAGTCATTCAAAAAAATTAAGTACTAATTTTTTTTCAAAATCTAAGCAAGAATAAGAGCATAAATTGTTAACGATTAGGTTTATTGAAGATACCGAGTTCGAAATCGGCAAGCGGCTTCTGAAAAAGAGAGTAGAGCTTCAATTTACCTTGCTCATGGGAAGAAATAGCTTGTAGTTTCTCTTGCACACCTTCTAGATAGAACAAAGGAAAAAGAAATCGAAAATAATGAGTTTTTGTTAATTTTCGGGAAAAATAAAATTACCAATCTGGTACCTTCCTTGATAGAATGACCTGTAGCTGCCGTAGCAGGTAGAGTACTCCTCCATAGAATGATGGATGCTCCCTAGCATCTTTCAGTAGAATCTAATATTTGTCAAGGGTTTGGGAAAAATGGGTTGGAGAATATGCAGCAAAGGATATTGAGCGAAAAAGGAAATTGTGAAGTGGATAGAATCGTAGAGGGGCATTTCTGGAATTTCAAAACGACATCAAGTAAAATAGTGTAGTGAATTTTCATTATTAGTAAAACAGATAATAGTTATTGTCTGATTTACGTAATGATTTTATTAAGGATATTTTGTTGTATTTAATACTTTTTAAATGAATGTTAGATCCTTGATTTGTTAATAGGGTTTACGAAAAATTTAAAAGAAGGAAGTTTTGAATAATAGCTTATTTATTTAAAGTGTTTTGAATCATTGTTTATTTATAAAAAGGAGTTCGTAAATGATGTTCGATGTTTATAAATAAAGTTTTCAAATAATATTCAATAGTCATAAAAGGAATTTGTAAATGATCTATATATTTATTAAATAAATTTACAAATGGCTTTGGGTACTTACAAAGAGTTATAAATAGTTTGATATTTATTAAAGTTAGAAATAAACTTGGATTTATAAAGAAGGTAATATAATGGATTTGGAATATGTGCAATAGTTTTTCATAAAAGAAATTCATTAAAAGGGACGAGAAAAACTATAAAAGAATTTATGTGATACATTCTTAAACAAATATTACGATCCTTAATATGATTTTGAAATGAGAAAATCCTTTTTGAATGTTTTATGAATATACTAATACTGTTGAGATAAGTATATGGAAATGTTTCCAATTATACGAAGAGGTTTAATTTATAAGAGTTTAATTAAATGATATTTTAAGGATTGCTATGGGTAATAGATTTCAGGTAGAATTGTGCCTACCATTTAATGGTTAAACAAGTGGCTATCAAGTTCATACAAAAATCTTACTTTCGAGATATCTAGGGGAAAGGTGTGAGTCATTTGGCACATTCATCTCTATTAATGATCTATTATGCATATAAATCTCATTTCGTTTTCCGAGGATAAGTGACAAGGAAATCTATGTGATAACGGCTAGGAGGTGAACTCTACTCTTATCTTTCTTTCTATAAGAACTAAGGTTGAGAATATCATAAACTATCAATTATTGTTACAAAAGGATTGGGATCAGACCAAGTTATCCAAAAACTAGTTTGATCAGGCTAAGCGATGAATCTAGAAGATACGAAGATGATGAAATCCTAACATAGTCAAAGTACAAGGGCTATTTGTCCCTTACCTTAAGGGGTGACTCCAAAATTGTTATTGTGAACGCTATGCCTTTGGTTTGTTTAAATTCAAAACGAACTTTATAAATGAATGTTATCAGAACATTGCTACTAGAGGGCAATGAACATTCAATGTGAAATGTTCTTAAGAAAGTAAAAATGTCGCCTTAAACCTCATCAATCGAAAATGATGAAAGCAAGGACAAAGGTAGCAAGTCTAAGTGGGTAATGCCCAAGTTGGGTATTGTTACCACTAATTCTAGATTCAATACTAAACTTTATGTATGCTTTAGTTCCATAGCTGGAATATTAGAATTATCTGGGGACCTGTATAGCTGAAGAGCTAGATGATCTTGTGGTCCTCAGTTACATTTTTTTAAAGCTATACCATTTCAAGTAGACCCAGTACCCGTTATTGTGTGGAATCCAATCTCCAATATGAGCCTATACAGTTATACCTATTATGCTGGAATTTAGTTAATGTACCAATTTCTGCTAGATTGATAAGCACTTGTATTCCAGACATTACTACAATATCACTTGTTTTATAATAAAAGTTTTTTGGCTATCGTAAGGCACTGTTCGTATTTGTTTGCGGCTTGATCTTACGAGATACCACTGATTTCAAAAGATGTAATAAGTTAAAAGATATAAGTTTCATGTTACTTCAGTTTGTTCGTGCTTGTTTTCTAAACTGACCTAGGCAATTTTTGCAATAATGCTTGGATTATACCAAGTATTTTGTCATGTTAACTAGATGTGTTAAAGTTTAGAGGTAGAGCGGGAGGCCTAGAACATATTTCTATATCTTCTTAAAATTTTCTATTATGTATATAGTGTTTAGTCTCCAGCATTTGTAATGATCATTTTTATCACCGTCTTAGGCTAAAATTAGTCAGTGTACTCTAATGTATGGTTGTGTTTATATAAAAAAATTGTAAAAAAACTATGTTATATTATAAATTATTCGTTTCGCTGTGAGGTTCTATCTAATATCGAAGATGTAATAAGTGTAGTCTTTGGTGGTAAAAAACGAGGTTCTTTATTCAATCATTTGACTAATCACATTAGTTCGGCTAATTCGGTTACCAATTGACATAATTGAAATTTATTTGGTTCGATTTGATTTTGAAAAAAAATTGGTTCCGCTTCGCTTTGACAATTTATACCTCAGAACTGATCGAGCGCTCACCCCTTACCACATAATTCAGTCGACCGAATCCCCCAAGAATGATTAAGATCAATCTTTGGTTCGCATTGAGAGTTGATTATTTCCCGATGTTTTAGCCTTTATACCTGATGACTTTTGAGTGATTTCCTGAGCGATATTGGACGATTCTTGAGCCTATATTTCAATTGTTTCATTTGGGCTTACCTGTACATTAGGAAAGCCATCATTATAGTTGATCCATACTACGGATTGACGAGCTTTCATATGATTCTTTGTGTGTTAGTTTCGTGAACTATTCATGATTTTGATTATAAGACGCACATGTTTATGAATAGTTTTCGAAAGGATTTTTATCATTTCAACTATCATTTTAAGATAAATATTTTACAAAACTATTTTATAAAAATATAATCGTTTTAAAGCTATTAAAAATACGAATATTTTCTATTATGAAGAGGTTTTCGAATAAATTATTTCCAAATGGCTTTCTGTAATCATTTTCAACTTGTTTTCCCAAAATATATTTCCTTATATAAGACTACATTTTTTGCACTCTTCGAAAAAGTGAAGATGTGGCTTAAACGATGTAGTAAACTATGTAGTATATGAGATATAGGTTTATTACATCGGTTAATTCTAGACTTGTCCAATCGAGGTTGTTTTATTGTGATGGGTAGTAAATTGAAATTTCAGATCGTACAATATGTAATGCATGTTTACCAGTATTTGGGTTACTATTTAGAAGTTTGTGACACATTTTGTGATATAATTAGTATTAGACCTCTAGGTCATCAGTGTTGGGCTCTTGGTCTGTCTATGCTAGACCTTTGGATCATCCATATTAGGCATTCGGGACATCTGAGTTAGACCTTTTGGTTTTTCGTGTTAGGCACCTTAATGACTTTCATATATATAATACTTGGCAAGCTTCAGTTATCTGTGTTAAGCATATGCAACCATAGCTTAGACTCACCATCTGTGATTTGGATCCATTCTGTGTTATTTTCTACATTTCATCATTTTTGATTTTCTGGAGTCTACGATTTTTAAATGTTTTTGCCATTCTGTTGATAATTGTCATATATTTATATGTATATATGGCCTTAGAGCTATTTATGGACTATATATATATGGTGATTACATTTTTGTGCTTTGAATTCCTAACTGAGTTCTATGATTTATGTGGTTTCCATAATTTGTTTTATATGATATAAAATTATATAAATCGTAACCTTATAGCTTTAGTAATTATAAACATCTATGTTAGTGCATTTACCATACATGAGAACTATTGTTGATTCAGTGAACCCATCACATGTACTATGTGAAAACTCGAGTCTATATTACTCCTTTTTAATAAAAGGAATTATCACTCAAGTAACATTATATTTTATTCGCATGCACCAAAAATCTTGTTAAGCTAGACTGGCCCGTGTATATTATGTACTCGGGACCAAGTTGCAGTGTAGACTCTTTTTGGTACTTAGCCTACTACTTCTATGGAATTATCTATCGATTTTTTGGGATGCTTAGGCATATTTTTTGAGTAGCTTGTTCTACAGTTAATTAGCATGATTTTGATATATACATATTCTTTTGTGGGACATGTTGAGTATACATGTGGTTCCTATAACCACTCACTTACATACCACTATTGTACTTGATGTATTTGTGTGTATATACTTATATTTATATATCTATGTTTGTTGTTCAGTGATCTATGTTATTTACTATTATTATTATGTTTTGCTCTGAATTTATCCGTTAGACACTGTAGTATTGTATTAAGCTAGAATTAAGTATGCCGATCCACTGGGGACAAGAAAGAACAAGAGAACTAAATCTACTTGATACTTATTCAATACAAAACTCTCGGATTGTCGCTCCTAACTATCCCTTTCTCCACACTAGCTGACAATACTACCTAGTAGTACTCTTTTTTAGTGTGGGTCTCGGGGTAAGGGATCACAACTTGGTATCAGTGTTGAATTCAGAACAAAGCGTGATATATGTAGAACAATATGCATATTATAGTACATCAAAGTATAATATAAGTGTTAACATAGTCCTAAATTATTGTTGTCCTTAATCATGTCCTTAATCCTTCGAGTCCTTTGGTGATAGATATAAATTAGACATGCTTATAGGAATTCAATTTAAATTCCATAGTATACCATATTGAATTCATTTAATAATATCTTATCCTTGTCAGTAACCCTTATTTTTTCTTCTCCTTTCAGCTAATGGGTGAAAAATGTAATGGAGACACTACTGGTTCTGGGAAATCCATCGACCTACGTCCAGAGAGGGTCAACATGTCTACCGAGAAGTTCATGGAGCTTTTCTGTAGTACCCAGCCTCTAGCTCCTTCTCGTATATCCCATGTGCACAAGTCTGCCTTTGCGTATATGTGTAGAGATTTTACCCATCTTGGGGGCAAGCCTTTTAAAGGTTCAGAGTCTGCGTTAGAGGTTCAGGTGTGGTTGCATAAATGCCAGCGCATCTTTTATCGCATGGCTTTATCTGACCACCATCTCATACTTGTAGCATCAAGCTTGTTGCAAGAACATGCTTTGGGTTGGTATAGCTTCTTATTACTAAGGTCTACAAGTCCACCCTTGAGCGGAAGCGGTTTATAGAATGTTTTGAGCTCAAGTTTGTCCCTAAGTTAGAGAAATCCATCTTAGCCCATCATTTCCTTGATTGGTAGCAGTAAAATTCATCGATTTCTGAGTGTGTAGCTTCTTTCTAGGCCTTATCCAAATACGATCTCACACTTATCAGTACCTCTTATAAAAAGAATCTCAAATTTGTTTCGGACCTTAAGAAATATCTGGAGAAATCTTTAATGCTTGAACTTAGGCTATCTTTTGAGGAGCTTATTGATCTGCACTTCACCTTGAAGTAACTGGGAAAGACAGGGATAACAGTGATGAACCAGAGGTTCGAGAAATCCAAATGAGAAGCGAGTTCCATTCCATAAATCTAAGTCTTTTCAGCATAGTAAGAAGAAGAATCCAGGTTTCTCTCGCTCTCATTCTCATGTAGCATATCTTCGACCCAAACTTTGGAGTGTTACAATTGCGGTCTCATGATCACTTGGCTAGAGATTGTCCCAAACCCCACAAGTGTAGTTATTGCAAGCAAAAGGGGTATTGGCTTAAAAAAAAGATCTATAATTTCGAAAATCGCAATGTAGCAAAAACATGGGGGTAGATCTTCTCAGTGTCGAGATAACCTTTCTTCTATTTTAGAAGTTTCTATCTTATACGACGATTGTTTTATTCAAGTTTTATTTGATATGGGTGTGTCACTTTCATTCGTAACGCTTAGCATGTTGTGTGAGGATATTGAGATTATGTTATGTTGCTTTTATTTTTGTGTGAATCTACACATTACTCATTTTTTTGGGTTTAAGATTGTACTAGGTACAGATTGGCTTGTTCCATATGAAGCCCGGATCCTTTGTTCCGGGATATTTCTTTATCTTTGGCATCTTGATTCGCCTTGCTAGCTACCTCTTATTATTCGGGACATCGAATACGAATCCAGTGAATCTTTTATTTTCTTTCACATCCGGAGATGAGGATGATATATTTTTCATTCTAGCCATTTGTAATTTTGTTGATATGTTGGAGCCTATTTCGGATTCGCCACCCAAGCGAGTGATTGAGTTCCGCATCGATCTTGTTTCAGGTGTGTAGTTAGTTATTCGTCCTCCCACTAGGATGTCAACTAACAAAAAATGAGGAACTTAAGAAGAAATTGTTAGAACTTTAAGCCAAATAGCTTATCCAGTCTAGTTTTTTCCCCGTGGAGAGCCGCTGTTGTTTTTGTGAAAAAAATCTGATGGAGCTCTTAGGCTTTGAGTCGATTATCGCAAGTTCAACGAGTTAGCCATCAAGAATCGATACATGTTGCCTAGGATCGATGATATGTTCGATCAATTAAGTGGCCCAAGGGTCTTTTCTCAGCTTGATCTTGACAGAGGCTTTCATCTGCTACAAATTGCGGAGGATAGCATTCCTTTTACAACATTCATACTCGATGCGGTTCTTACGAGTGGCTTTTCTTGTCATTCAGTTTGATAAATGCTCCAACCTATTTCGTTTATCTCATGAGTCGAGTATTCAGGGAATATCTTGATAAGATCGTCTTGGTTCTCATTGACGACATTCTTATTTATTCTAAGTTTGAAGCCAATTAAGCTCTATACTTGAATATTGTGTTAAGTATTCTTCGCCGGCATCGGCTTAAAGCCAAATTATCCAAATGCTATTTTTAGGAGAATAAGGTGAAGTTCCTACACCATGTCGTATCTTCTAAAGGCATTTCAGTCAATTCATCAAGCCATTCAGAATTGGAAAAGTCATAAAAGGTTTCTGAGATTCGCAGCTTTATTGAATTAACAGGTTAATATTGTCGGTCATTAAAGACTTTTCCTATATTGTTCTTCCTCTACGAGCATTACGAGGAAGGATTTTTAATTTATCTGATCCGATTAGTGTGAGGCAAGGCTTCTTTCCAAAAGTTGGAGGAGCTTCTCACATATGCTCATGTCCTTGTGTTTCCCAAAGGGAACCAACACCTTAATGTTTACAAGGATGCTAGTAAACGTAGCCCAGATTCCATGCTTATGCAAAGAGATCGGGTAGTTTCCTATTCTTCTAGGCAACTGCGTCCTAATGAGATTCAGTACGCTACCCATGACTTAGAGCTAGCCACCATTGTCTTTGCTTTAAAGATATAGCGTCATTATTTATTGGGTATGCGTTTCATTCTCAACACTGATCACAAATCTCTAAAGTATCTCTTTATTCAGAAGGATCTCAACATGCAGCAGTAGCATTGGCTCGAATTTCTTGCATTATATGACTTTGATATCCAGTACACTCCTGGAAAGGGGAATCGAGTTGCAGATGCATTAAGTTGCAAGCAGTTCGCAGTAGTTTCCATGATGCTAGCATAATGTAACATGTTAAAGACTTTATCTTATTCTTACATTTGATATCGTGCTCCTATTTTGGATTCTGCTATCATATTATTTAGCATGAATGCTCGACCTTGCTTATTGATCATATTACCAAGACACAACGGCAATATCTAAATCTTGTCTCGCGTATTCATCGTTGTTAGACTAAGTCCCATGATGATGAGTTAAGGGTTTTAACATCAATATTCATGTTTGTCTTCGTAAGAAGAACCAATTGGTCTTGCCTTTTATTTTTTAATCTTAGATGGGACATTCTACCGAATGTCGCCATTTTAAGTGCACTATCCATCCCAACAATAGCAAGATGTATGCCAATATACGATGCTTATATTACTGGAAAGATATGAAGCGTGATGTGTCAAGTTATATGAGTAATTGCATGACTTGTTAACTCATTAAGGCCAAATATCAGTATCCCAACGGTTTCCTTCAACATTTAAGGGTCCCACTATGGAATTGGGATAAATTTTCTATGGACTATATCGATGGCTTACCTAGACTAGGATTGGTCCATAGCAGCATTTGTGTGAATATGGATCGTTTGACTAACTCTTCTCTTTTCATGCCTACTAATTCTAAGAGGATGGAATCTCTTTTATCTAAGTTCTATAGTAAGGAAATCATGAGACTTCAAGGTATTCTTAATACAATTGTTTTTTGGCAGAGATCCACATCCATTAGTAATTTTTAGCTGAATCTTCAGATAGCTTTGGGTACAAAGCTTAACTTTTGCATTACTTACCATCCATGTCTAATGGACAGACTGAGCACGTGGATCGTATCCTAGAGGACTCACTTTATGCATGCATTTTTTATTTTGGTGGTACTTGGGAGGACCATCTACCTCTTGTTGAGTTCATATATAATAATCGCTTCCAGTAATTTTATGGCTTCTTTCGAAGCCATATATAGAAGGCCACATCGACCACTTTTTTGTTAGTTAAAAGTCTGGGGAGAAGCTAATATTAGGCCCTAATTCCAATTGTGAAGCGTCAGAGAAGATTAAACTTATTCGAGAGAGAATGAAAGAGGCTCAGAGTTAATAGAAATCCTACATGGACAACCGTAGGAAGCCTCTGGAGTTCTCCATAGGTGATCATGTTTATACTTGTGCATCTCCTTTAAAAGGAGTTGTACATTCATACGGATTGGTAAATTTGCTCCTCGATACGTAGGGTCATTTCCTATCACTAAATTCAGTCTTGTAGCTTATCGGGTAGCGCTTCCAGCATAAATTTCTAAAACTCATGACGTGTTTTCATGTATCTTAGCTTTGGAAGTATCTACGTGATTTAGATTTTATTATTGATTCTCGTATTTTAGGGGAGATTGAGATCTCACCGGATCTATCCATTGTGCAACATCTCGTGTATGTACTTGCTTCGGAAGTTAAACATCTTCAGAACAAATTGGAAACCCAGAGAACTTATTGAGCCATCTTATCCTAATTCCCTATCTACTCATGTCCAGGGTGAGAGTTTTTTAATTCAAGCTTATCTGTTTCTTTATCTAGATGAAATAAATCGCGTTGAATATAGCTATTCTCTAGGAAATAGCGGGGACAAAGATTTTATAAGAGGAGAGTATGTAATAACCCTAGTTTTTGATTACCTATATAAGCTAATTAAATCGTGTTTGTAAAGTGTTAGTTGAGAATTAGACTTGAATTGGAGAGGATAATTCATAAAATCCTTTGAGTTCAATAGGTTAAGGATTTTGGAGTTAAGTATGCGCAAGTATCTTAGGTTGAATTGAATTGTGTTTAAGAAAACAATTCAATTCAACAATTAATGGGTTAATCAAAGAAATAAACATAATTTGGAGATAATAATTTAATTAGTCATTAAGTTAAATAATTAATGAGTTTTGTGTAAATTTGTGATAATTTAGTTAGTTAAATTGGATTTAAGGTTTGAATTGAATCTTGTAAATCAACAAAAGGATTCAATTCAATATTGGGTTGATAAATAAATTAAATATATGGAGAATAAATTTTTGGAAAACTTTATAATAAAATTTGAGGTAAAATATTTTTATGTGTTTTATTGCAATAAATTGCAAATTATTGTCAAACAATAAATTTTAGAGTAAAATTGTGTTTTCCAAATTTATTGAGGTGTAAATAAGGTATAAGTTATAAATATTAATTAGAAAATTAATATTTAAAAGTGTTAAAATATTTTTAATAAGGTTTGGTATTTTTTGACAAGATAATGTAATTTGTACAGTTTAGGCATTAAAATGTAAGTTTTGAACAAGAAAAATGTAAAATAAGCATATTTAACTAAGAAAGCAAATTTTAGTGTGCTATGTTAAAATTTGGTGTTCAGATTTATTTAGAAAGGTATCATACATGTTTGTACAATTTTTATAAAGATGGAAAATGTTAAAATTATAAGCATTGGGTGTTAAATGGTATTAAAACAGTGTACAAATATGTGTATAATGTTAATTACACAGTTTAAAGATTAATTTAATTACGCTTAAGGTAATAAAGGGGATTTAGGCCATAATCAAGTCAATTAACTAAATTAAGGGGAAATTAAATATCTAGAAATCAACAGTACATATCTTTTCTCAAAAATATCTTCTTTCCTATAAGCTAACAGAGGAAGGGAAACTTTCTTTCTCCTTCTCAAATCTACCAACTCAATCCAAAAAAATCAAATTAAAGCGAAGAAAACTTGCAAATTTCATTTCCAAACAGATAATCACTTCAAACCAAGGAAGTATTTCATCTATCTATTTTATTTTGAGAAGTATTCCTTCACTATGTGTTTATTACCTTTTTACATGTTACTATAATAGATATTTATAGGCTAGGGAAGCTCCTTGTCAAATCACTGTAAAATTGCCGCTAATAATTAAATTGAGTTAGTCTCACACTTACTAGCTTAATTAATCCAGGTGTGTGTCTTGATTTGTTTGTGTCCCTATGAATTTGTGTTTTCCTGTAAACATGTTTATTTACAGTAAAATCTGAGTCTGTGTTTATTTTTGAAAGGATATCTTGAATCCATGTCGGATTTGTTCTAAACTATTGTTTGAATGTTACTCTCTATGCATGCTCGAAGTTGAATTCAAAAACCATTTTGAAACTAGTTCATATTCACGTCCAAAGTTGAGTATGAAGAGGAAAATTTCGTTACGACTATAATATTGTTTACTGACCTTAGACAATATTCAGTTGACTGGTCATATAATTTAGTTGACTGAAACTTGTCAAAAATAAACTATTTTATTTCTATTTGCATTCAGTCGACTGACCGACTAGTCATATAATTTAGTTGACTGAAACTAGTCAAAAATAAACTATCTTATTTCTATTTGCATTCAGTCGACTGACCGATCTATTAATTCAGTCGACCGATAGCTGAAACCCATATTTTCCCTTGATAATACTCGGTCGACTTGTAGATATAATTCAGCCAACTGAAACTAGTAAAAAATGACTTATTTTCTTTATGTTTGCATTCAGTCGACTAAGCATATAATTCAGTTGACTGAATTTCCCGTGGATGATTAAGATCGACTCTTGGTTTCCATTAAGCATTGATTATTACATGATGTTATAGCCTTTTTCCCTAATGACTTTTGAGTGATTTCCTGAGTGATGTTGGATGATTCTTGAGCCTAATTTCAAGTGTTTCATTTAGGCTTGTTCCTATATTAGGAAAGTCGACATTATAGTTGATTTGTCCTCCAGATCGACGAACTTTTATGTGATTCTTTGTTTGTTAATTTCGTAAACTATTCGTGATTTTGCTTACACGATGCACGTGTTTATAAATAGTCTTCGAAACAATTTTTATCATATCATTTTAACATAAATATTTTACAAAAATTATTTTATAAACATTTAGTTATTTCATATCTATTAAATATATGAATATTTCCAATTATAAAGAGTATCTAAATGATTTCCAAATAGTTTTCTGCAATCGTTTTCAATCTGGTTTTCCGAAATATATTATCTTATATAAAACTACACTTTTTTATAGTTTTCGAGAAAGCGAGGATGTGACTTAAATGATTTCGTAAATCGTGCGGTATGGGACACATAGGTTGATTATTTTGGTTATTTCCAAACTTGTCCAATCGATGTATTTTGGTGTCGATTCAACTGATGTTGTAAACTAATAAGTGAGAGTATGCGACATAGGATGCACTACCACTGTTTCGGTTACTGTTTGGAAGATTGTGACACATTCTATGATATTACCAATACTAGTCCTTTAGACATCCGTGTTGGGCTCTCGGGCCATCAGTGTTATACCTCGGGTTATCTGTATTAGGCTTTCGATCCATCTACATAAGACCTTTTGGTTGTATGTGTTAAGCACCAAAATGATTATATATATATATATATATATATACGTGTGTGTGTGTATATATGTATATAGCCTAGAGCTATTTGTGGATTCATTTATATGGTGATTACATTTCTTTGCTTTGAACTCCTAATGAGTTCCATGATTTGTAATTTCCGTGGTTTCCATCCTGTGTTTTATGATTTAAAATCTTATAAATCATAGCCTTATAGCTTTTGTAAATATATTGATGGAAACATCTACATAAATGTATTTACCTTATATAGGAGTTGTTAGTTGATTCCATGAACCTGCCACATGTACTATGTGAAAACCTGAGTCTATATTACTCCTTTTTAATGAAGGAATTATCCCTCATGTATCATTTTTATTTCATTATCATACACTAACTACCTTGTTAAACAAGACTAACTCGTGTATTTTATGTACTGTGGTAAGATCAAGTTGCAAAGTAGACTCTTTCTGGTACTTTCTTAGCCCACTTCCTCTATGGACTCCTCTATCGACTTTTCGGGTGCTTAGGAATAATTTCGAGTAGCTTGTCCTATAGTTTATAAGTGTTACTTTGATATGCTTGTATTCTTTTGTGAAACATACTGTATACATATGTGGTTCATATAACCACTCACTTACTCATCACTATGTATTGTACTTATGTATGTATATATATATATATATATATATGTATATTTATGTCTACTATTCTATAAGTTGTGTAATTTATAATTATGTTCTACTCTAGGTAGATATGTTAGCCGCTGTAGTATTGTATTAAGCTAGTATTAAGTATGTCGATCAACTTATGGTAAGAAAAAAAGACCACCAAATCGATGTACTTGATATATTTTTAATACAAGACTCATAGATGGTCGCTCCTAAGCAAAGTTATTCTTTGCAGTGGTGGACTGCAGTATTACCTAGTATACCCTTTTTAGTTAGGGTCTCGAGATAGAGCATCACATCAAGCGACATCTGTATAGTAACATATTTTGGACTAAACAATGTTTTATTGGTAAGACCAACCAGTTTTAAAGTGATCTGTTACACTTTTCCCATTAAAACAAATAATGACTACAAGATAAAACAAGAGACATACAGATTGCCTACCTGATGCAGACATTTCATAGTCCTAGAAACGCCAACCGAATAAAACAGAATGCAGGGTGATAATCAGAAAAGAAAGTAGTTGTTAGAAATGTAGAAACAAATTACATACACTAATTTACATAAATAGGTTGCTAGCAGTCCTAACACACATCCAATTGCAAGCTAAACTTCCCAACGTGCACTCGAAAAATTTAAGCAGAGCACACTGTTTCGGAACAACGACCGTTGCTAGGTACAACAACTATGATCGGAATGACTTGGCCATAAAAACAACACAGTTTCGTCGACAAGCAAACATTGAATCACCAGATAACTTCTATACACCAATTTCAAGGTACAAACAAACAAATTGTAGCACAACACTATCAAACTCAAAAGAGAAAATTTCTTGGCAACAACATCCAGATATGCCACCATAAGATACACAAAGAAGAACAGGAAAAGCACACTGGTAGTTCGCAAATTTTTCCAGACTAACAAGTTAAAAAACAACAAACAAAACTAGTGTGACAAGTTATATAACATGAAAAGAAGACCCTATTAACCTCACCACCAACCTATGAGCAGAGGAAGCCAAACAAACCTTCAATTACCCAACACCAGAATAAAGTAGCCACCAGGCGAGCAAGCATGATAGAGCGACCAGAAACAAACTCATAGAACTAAACCAACACCGTAGAGATAGGGCATCACATCAAGCGACGTTTGTATAATACCATATTTTTGACTAAACAATGTTTTTTTGGCAAGACCAACCGGTTTTTAAAGTGATCTGTAAGACTTTTCTCATTAGAACAAATAATGAATACAAGATAAAATAGGACATAGGCGGATTGCCTATCTGCTACAGACATTTCCAAGTCCTAGCAACACACAGATATAAACCGAATAAAACACCACGCCGGGTGATAATTAGAAAAGCAAGTAGTCGCTAAAAATGTAGAAACAAACTGCATACACTAATTTACATAAATAGGTTGCAAGCAGTCCTAACACGCATCCAATTGCAAGCTAAACTTCCCAACGTGCACTTGAAAAAGTTAAGCAGAACACACTCTTTCGGAACAACAACTGTTGCTAGGAACAACAACTATCACCAGAATGACTTAGCCAGACAAACAACGCAGTAATGTCAACAAGCAAACACTGAATCACCATATTACCTCTATACACCAATTTCAAGCTATAAACAAACAAATTATAGCACAACGCTTTCAAGCTCAAAAGAGAAAATTGTTTTGCAACAATAACCAGAGATGCAACCACAAGATACATAAAGAAGAACAGACAAAACACATTAGTAGTTCGCAAATTTCTCCAGACTAACAAGCCAAACCACAACAAGAAGAACCATTGTGACAATCTATATAACATGAAAATAAAACCCTAATAACCTTACCACCAGACTGTGGCAAGAGGAGGCCAAACAGACCTTCACTTACCCAACACCAGAATTGAGTATCCACCAAGCAAACAAGCATGATAGGGCGACCAGGAACAAACTCATAAAACTAAACCAGTGCTACAAATATGAAGCAATACCAACTCAAGGCGATAGCACACAACAAAAAGACCACTGAAAACAAAATTCCAACCACACCAGAACAACCAAACCAAAATAAATTCAGCCGCAACTCACAAGCACGTCAAACGAATTCGATCCATACCATGGAGGGATGCCTTTTTGTGAAGAGCTGAGAGAGCAGGGGAGAGTTTGAACTGGGGGTCGCAAAAAGAATCTCTCTCGGGTTGATAGATAATGTGTTGGGGAACCTAACGAGTGGTTCTAAAAATAATGGTTAGGATAGGTTTGGGCGAGTTTGGAGTAGAACAAAAATGTTGGATTGAATTGGAGGAAGAAAAAGAATTTTAGATTTGTCAAAGGTAAAAGTAGAGCTACGCTAAGCCATAGTAGTAAAAGCTGAGATAAGAAAAGAAGCAGATAGACGAAGCATAAGGAAGATATGAGAAAGTGAGGCAGAGGATGAATGCAAATGAGGGAAAGGAAAACATGAAGAATAGAGAAAAGGTCAACTCCCAGTCGCCATTAGAGCAGAGCGATCACCATTAATGCAGAGCAACAGCTCTCATTTTGATACGTACTAAACAATGTTCATGAACTAGTAATGTCATTTTTGAATTGATTTAAGAAAATAAGGGCATTTTTAATTTGAATTGGATGTGAAAAGAAAAAGGTAAGATATGAATTTTTTTTGGAATTGATCTGGGGTGTGGAAGAAGGAAAGTGGATGGAATAGAGCCAAACATTAATCAATAATTAGAAAACTAAAAATTATTAATAAGGAGTAGTTGCATTAAAAATTAATAAAGCATATCGTTTATTAGAATATTAAATTGTAGCTAGAGCAAGATTGTGTTATGCACATCGGGTTTAAATTAAATTATTATTTTGAATAGATTGATGTCTCATTGCTATTTTGGATCCAATAACTAGTGGTGTGTATCTTCAAAGAATATACGCATAAATTCAAAATTAGAATTTAAAGCATTTATTTATGGGTGTGAATGCACGTTAAAAAGATTGGAAATAATTAAATAAATTAGAAGGAAATTGGCAAGGGAATGATGTTAATAATAACATTTATTGCGCAGCTATTAACAAACAAAAGTTTAGGAAGCTACGCGCGAATATATACACACAGGCTTGAATTTAAAATTTAAAACGCATGTTATAAATCAAAGAAATTAATTGACATGAGATATTTAGTAAGAAAAAGAACATTGCACCCAACGTTAAACCCAAAATATATTAAAGGCGAAATTAACGTTCAGGGCCCAGTAAATGGGTCGACCCAGGCCATAAGTGGGTCAATCGAGGGGTCGACCCGTCCTGGTACTGGGTTGACATAGGGGTCGGCGCAATTCTGGGCAGGGTGACATGGATTAAACACTTTCTATGGGTTTAATTTTATTTATTTCCATCCTATGGATGAGGTTCTTCTGAGCATATATAAATGGACCATGTAACAACCCGGAATTTTAGCAATATAAATTAATTATTTGAATTTCAAGAATAGGAATTTCTGCAAATAATGGAATTTGATCACGAGACTTTAACCGTTGCGTTCGACTCGGAATTCTGGTGAACTTTCATGTTTGGAGTTTCGCGAATGGAGTACGTATGAAAAAGTTACAGACAAAATACGAAAACAGATGGAAAATGATTAAATAGAATAATTAATTAATAATTTACCTAATATAACACAGCCGACCTTTTTAGTTAGATGCCTAGGCGGTCGACATTATTTTAGAATCACAAGAAGTATGACAAATAGAATTAAAAAGGGAAAAGTGGTGCAAAGGTACATATAAAAATAAATACATGTTTTTATATGTAATTTGCATCGACTATTCCAAAATCAAAATACATTACATATATTTCTTGCGATTTGGAATTATGTCAATTCCACAAAATAGGAATGATTTACAATGATTCCAGCTAATGGTTCTTGTGAGACTTGAAATCTTTTTGGCAAGATTGAATATAAAAAAGGGAATGATTGGTTAATTGATTAGACCAAATAATTAATTTAAAAATAAGTATTATAAATAATAATAAAATATTAATAACTACGTTGACCGCACAAAAACATAAAAGTGAATATATATTATCCGTCCAAATCAGCGTAAAACAGTGAAATATAAATTGTATGGAATGTTTAAATGTTGGATAAGGTTCAATGGAATTATATGTAAATATAATCCATTTTGGATTAATATATTTGTGGTGACCATTTGCAGCAATAAATATAACTAATTGCCATAAATGAGACCGCGAATAATGGAATAGCCATTGTAATCAATATTGATTTGGGGAAAATAAATGTGATGGGAAAAATGGTTACAATTTATAAAATCAATTAGGATAATTATTGTGGACCCCAATTAGGAAACTCAAAAATAAAACCGCATTTAGACACGAGGTTAAACTCAACTTGTGGTTTAAGCCTACGCGGAACCAACCGGCAAATCCAACAACCACAGGTAGTCAGTTTAATGTGAGGGGTCAAATGCATAAGTATAAACGTATTAAGGCACGAGGTTAAGTTCACTTGTGGTAGAAATCTGCCCGGAACAAACCGACAAATCAAGCATCCACAGCTAGCCAACTTAATGTGAGGGGCCTGGTACATAAATATATATATATACTAACCAATAAAATAATAAGTAAATAAATAAGAATAGGAATTGTCCATTGCGTTACAACAATTAGATAACTTGGGACTAATAAATAGTTTCCTTAGGAAAATATGACCGTTAGAGTCATTAAGGGCAATAAAAAGGAAATAAAAAGAAATGGGTGTCAAAAAGGGGGTTAATGGATGCTGATTGTCATTTAAATACTAAGTCCAAATTAGGGAAGAAATTAAATAAATATCCTAGAGAAAAGAGAATATAACATTCCTTATTTATGTCAATAAAACTTATAATTAACATTAATATAGTTGGACTTAGTAATGTAAGATATTATTAACCATATAAACTCGTGATGCAAATAAATGGTGTATGTATAGTATTTCCGTATAAAGGAATTGATTGGGAATGACTTAATAGCGTAGCCTACTTTATCCCAAATAGGGAAAGGTGCTAAAGGCAAATGGGGACGAACTAATAACCTTTGTGTATAGTCCGCTTCCTGGATCCTAAAAGGCTAAGTGACTAGGGTTAAAGAGTCCACCTAGGAATAGATTTTTCAGTACAAGGGTCTTAAATGACAGGTATGTGTTGGCCTACCATTTTCACCAAAAAATGGCTTAAACACTAAAGGTACTAAAACTGTACTTCACCAATATTATAGGGAAATAAATGGAGCCATATTTAATAACAATTGAAAATGAAAATGCAAGGAAGATAAAGTAGAGACAAGATTTAGAGTGGTTCAGTCTTATGTTAGGCCTACGTCCACTATGAAGATAGCTTGCATTCTTATACGGAGATTACAAAATACATAAACTCTCTTTTTTCATACATCTCTATATACACTCAATATACTCTCGTTCATACATTTCAATCCTGGGATTTTATGAGAGAACGGTAGAGTTTGAGGAGGAGAAGGATGGATGAATGATTGAGAAGGAGGATGTCTTTGTTTCTCCTAATTACAAGGTTGTACTTGACGCCACGGCCAAATGAGTGATGGAACTTCGAGTGGAGAAGATGATCATTACTTCCAAATGCTTAAGGAGTAACTCATGATTAGGAATGGCAATGGGGCGGGTTGGGGCGGGTTTCTCGTGCCCCAGACCCGACCCGGACTTTTTAAACCCCGCCCCAGACCCGCCCCATAGACCCGGTGCGGGTCTGGAATTTCGTCCCGTACCCGAAACCTGTACGGGTCAGGGTAGACCCGACCCGCCCCGCGACCCGGTGATATCGTGTTCTAATGTACACGAATTTATATACTTACATTTTTTTATCAATAAATGATAAATTATATAAATGTTATAATGTGTGGACAATGATAAGAGAATATAATAAAATGAGTTGTAAGATAATAGTTCAAAATGTATGCATTTGTTTATTGTATGATTATCATTGATGCAACTTAATATTATGAAAATTTTATAGTTTGTTGATTGAATGAATATAATATTCAAGTTATAACCATGTATACCTAAGAAGATTGACAAGTAATCATTATAGTTATAAAGTGTTTAAATGATGTTTCAATCATGCGGGTCGGGTTGGGGCGGGTTAGCCGTGCCCCAGACCCGACCCTAGACCCGGACCTCCAAAAGCGGGTCGTGGGTCTACCCGCCCCGAAGACCCTATGGGGCGGGTCTAAATGGGTCAAAACAGGGGCGGGTCAAGCGGGTTTGGACCCTAGACCCGCCCCATTGCCATCTCTACTCATGATAGAATTTAGTAGCACTTTATGGTTAAAAGATTGGATCCCCTTTATGTTGGCGGTCATGGCTTATTTATAGGTGAGCTCCCTTGAAGAAGTGATTTGAAGTCTGTATATGCTGGCTATGGGTCGCTCATTCCATTAATTACAAACATGCCATCGTCTGACTGTAGCCAGCTGTCCGTAGCTGTATCCACTTGTCATATGCGAGTGACTCTATAGGAGCAAGTGTTTTGGGTGGTTGAGTGGGTGACTTTAGTCGGTGTTCTTCGGGTGTGGCTATGTCTGGCAATCGATGAGTGGTTATCTGATTCGCTTGACTGTGAAATGAGCGGGCGGCTAAGATTGTTTTTATGATCGAGCGTGGGACTGGAAACAATTTTTCTTTGTATCTTGCACGACTGATCTTCCTAGCTTAAGAGCGTTCGCTCTTCGCTGTCTTTGCACTATGTTATTCTTCTTCATGGTTGTGTTATATAGCCGCTCCCGACTTGCCTTGTTTTGACATTCGAGCGGCTTCGTTCCGATATAAATGACCGACCTTTGCTTCTACGCCCGAATCATGACTTTCTTCGAGCTTTGGCCTTACTCTGTGTAGTTTCTCCCTGTCCTTTGTGAATCACTTAAATGCTTTGGACAAAACTATGCACGATCGACCCTAAAGGTGTTCATTCTATAGCTCCTTCTCAGATCTTGTAACTCAATGTGCGTATGGATTTTTAGGGATCAACATTTGCCCCTCGAAGCTTGTTATTTTCTTTGGTAGAGAATTACTGGCTTCAACATGATTGATCGCAACATTGCTTGGCAAAATTTAATCTGATTTACCAAAGGGTCGTTCGTGCAAAACTCAAGATTGCTTCATTGTGGTTGATTGGCGTCGTTTCCTTTTCGAACTTTTTAAGACCGGTTGTGTAAGCGAGTGTCGGCCTTCGCTCATGACATTATGCTGGTTTGTGACTTTAATTGATCTTTGATGCTTTTGTGGTCTTGACGAATGGTTGTTTTGCTGGATTTATGATGCTCTTTGTGCCTTTTTCTGTCGCACCATGTCTCTCTGTCCTGCTTAGCAACACATAATTTTTTTTAATTTATATTATAATTTTCTTGATGATCGTGCGTTAGTATTGTATTATGGGTCGGTTGTATGTTAGTATCGTATTTACGGTGCGTTACTATTAGCGTTACTAATACGTCGTTATGACTGGGTTTATTATGGGTTTATTGAGCAGGGATCGTCCAGCTTTTTAGTATTTGTCTTGACCAGTGAGTTTCTCGTTGTTCTTTAACTTAGAAATTAAGCCATTCAGGTTTTTCAATTAAACTTATGTTTGTATATATGTTATGGCAGATTTAGGATGCATTTAAATGCAAGCCCCTATGGGAGGACTTTGGTTTCAATGTTGTAATCCAATCTTGGCTCTGTTTGACTCGGTTAATAAAAAAGAACAAGAATGGATACCTCCTTTCGACACTAGTATATCTCATCGAGTTTTGACTCAATTCAAAAAACTCGTGTCCTTCACCTAACAAGGTGCCCCCCGTTTTTTGGATTGGCAATTTTCCTTTCCGAGACATGTCGGTTTTTCCCGACTTTATGCCTCACCCCAAGGAACAGACACTAGCTCACCTTATCGAGTCTTTTCTCAAGTCAGAGAACTCGTGTCCTACACCTAAGAAGGTGCCCCTTTTATGGGCTCAACAATTTTAACCGTGGGACATTTTGAGTTACATTCACCTCAGCATTGATTCCTGAATCTGGTACCAAGCCTTTTGCTTGTCATGTGCCAAAAGATTCGATATTTCTTGATGAAAGTCGGAACTCCTTGAGTTGGCGTCCCCTGGTCGCTTGTTTGCCTACACAAAGAAGTCAACTTTTAGTAGGAACTTGTGAATGAGTGATTCATACATGTAAACGGAATTCCGTATTCATTCATTTTATGTACATCATTCAAATGCGAATTTTTTTGTAAATATTTATAGCCTTATCTACGTATTCGAACAACGTGTTATAAAAAATAACGAGAATATGCTCGCTGTTCCATGCTCGTGGAATCTGGATTCCATTTGTGGTGGCCAATTTGAAAGTGTCATCCTGGATTTTTTGACTTATAACATAAGGCCCTTCCCAATTGGTTCCAAAATCCCCAGTACCGGTCATTATCTTCTTCAGAACAAGGTCTCCAATTTCGAAAGTCCTATGTTTGACTTTGGAATTGAAATTCCTCGCCACCCTTCTTTGATGTGCAGCTACTCTGAGTTCTGCTACCTTTCTTCTTTCCTCAAGATGGTCGACGGCATCGAGTTGTAACTTCTCACTTTCTTTGTGATCAAAGTATATCCTTCTATGGGTTGGGACTTCCAGTTCCACTAGTATCATGGCTTCAGAGCCGTAAGATAAAGAAAAGGGAGTATTCCCGGTCGCAGTTTTATGCGTGGTGCGATATGCCCACAATGCTAGTGGGAGTTCATCTACCCAACCACCATTAGACTTCTCTAGCCGTTTCTTAAGGTTGTTTTGATGATCTTATTTACTGCTTCCACTTGCCCGTTCGCTTGCCGATGAGCGACCGCTGAAAAGCTTTTCTGGATTTTATACTTGGCACAAAAGTTTTGGAACTCTTCACTTTCAAATTGTGTCCCGTTGTCTGTGATTATCTTTTGTGGTACCCCAAACTTGCATATGATATTTTTCAAGACAAAGTTAATAACTTTCTTCGAAGTTATGGTGGCCAACGGTTCTGCTTCGGCCCATTTTGTGCAGTAATCAACGGTGACATTCATATACTTAAAACCGGATTTTGCAGTGGGAAGGGCTCCTATGAGATCGATGCTCCAGATAGCGAATGGCCATGGGCTGACCATGTGGGTTATAGCTGTGGATGGCATCCTTGGAATCTTGGCAAATCTTTGGCATCTGCCACATTTTTTAGTGTAGGCCATGGAATCTTTGTTGATATCTGGCTAGAAGTAACCGTATCGCAGGATTTTCTTAGCCAAAGTTTATACACCGGTATGACCTCCGCATTCCCCTTCGTGTAATTCCACCATGATCGCCTTTGACTCCTTCTCTGTAACACAACGAAGTAAGGGTGTAGAAAATCCGCGTCTATACAGCCGTCCGTCCTGAATGAGGTAGAAAGAGGCTTTTTGCAAAACCTTTCTTCACTGCTTGGCTTCCACCGGGAGCGTCCCGGTGATGAGGTATTCTTTGATTGGAGACATCCATGAGTTTGATTCATCAGTCATTTCCATGATCCAATCCATCTCGTTCTGCCTCGTGTTTGGGCTGGAAAGGACTTCCACTGGAACTAACCCCATGAGTTGTGCATCTCCTGTTCTTGCATATTTTGCTAATGAATCAGCTTTGGTATTTTCTCCTCTAGGAATGTGAGATATGGTGTAATGCTCGAAAGCTTCCAACAGTTCCAAGGCTTTTAGAAAGACAGTCCGACAAGTTACCCGTTTTGGCTTGGAATTCTCCTAGAACTTGGCATACTACGAGCTGGGAGCTGCTGAAGATTTGTATAGTTTTTATCTGTAATTCCTATGCTAGCTTTTTTCCTATGATGAGGGCTTCATACTCAGCTTCGTCATTTATCGATGGAAATTCTAGCCTTAGTGCATAACATAAATATCTTCCTTCAAGGGTTTCAAGGACTACCCCTGCACCAAAACAGTAATCGTTTGAGGCTCCATCAACAAATAATTTCCACTGGACATCAGTTTCAATATCATCTTCCTATTCTATCTACCCTTAGTCAGTGAATTCTGCAATAAAGTCAGCGAGTGCTTGTCCATTGATTGCTTTTCGAGGGTGATACGTAATATCGTATTGACTAAGCTCTATATTCCATTTTAATAACCTTCCGGAGGTCTCTGGTCGGGACAAAACTTGCCTCAAAGGCTGGTCCGTGAGAACTTTGATAAGATGAGCCTGAAAGTAGGACCGAAGTTTCTTCAATGCAATAAGAAAACAATAAGCGAGTTTTTCAAGCTTTCTAATTCAGCTCCGCCCCAAATAATCACTTACTGATGTAATAGACTAGTTTTTGTACCTTCAAATCTTCCCTAATCAACGCTGCACTCAGGATATGGGTAGAGACCGCCAGGTATAGAAACAAGTCTTCTCCATCACTAGGCTTTGATAGCATAGGTGGTATTACTATGTGTTGGATCAGTTCCTCGAAGGCTTTCTAACATTCAGAGGTCCATTGTATCCCTTTATTTCCTTTCTAAGGGCATCGAAGAATGAAAGACATCTATCTGTTGCCCTGGTTATGAAGCGATTTAAGGCCGCAATCTTCCCATTCAAACACTTAAGTTCCTTCTTGGTTCCTGGGGCACACATTTCTCTCAAAGCTGATATTTTGGCTGGATTAGCATCTATACCCCTAGCGTTGACCATGAATCCAAGGAACTTGCCTGAACCAACTCCGAAAGAACATTTCAAGGGATTCAACTTCATGCTATATTGGCGAAAGATATCGAACATTTGGGCTAGGTCCTCCAGATGGTCTATTGCTCTTTTTGATTTCACCAACATATCATCGACATAGACTTCCATCGTCCTACCGATTTTCTCTTTGAACATAGCATTTACCAGTCGTTGATAAGTCGCCCCTGTGTTCTTTAGACCAAACGGCATCACCTTATAGCAGTATAGGCCGAGATCAGTAATGAAGCTCGTGTCTTACTGGTCCGGGTCATGCATCATGATTTGATTGTTGCCGGAATATGCGTCCATGAAAGACAACTCATGACCGGTCGTAGAGTCTACTAATTGGTCGATTCTGGGAAGAGGGAAACTATCTTTCGGACAAGCCTTATTAAGGTCTAAATAATCTACATAGACTCGCCATTTACTGTTTGATTTCTTTACGACCACAGGGTTGGAGACCTATTTTGGATAGGTAGATTCCTCGATAAGACCATTTTCCATCAACCTGTCGACTTCTTCTTTTAAGGCACACGACCTCTCCGACGCCTGGTACTCCTTTTCTGTTTGATAGCCGGAAAGCGCAGGTCAATGTTTAGCTTATGGACCGTAATGTCTGGAGATATGCCGCACATATCGGAATGGTTCCACGCGAACACATCTAAATTAGCTCTTAGAAATACAGTCAATTGATTTTTTAGTTCAGGGCTTAACCGAGATCCTATATTCAACACACGGTTTGGGACTTTTGGAATTACAGCTATAGGAATTGTGGTTTCGGCTGATGTCACCCTTTCGTCCTCTACACTGGCTTTCCTAGGGTCGATTTATTTTTGCGCTCCACTATGTTCGCCAGTGCATGTACCCATCTTTGATTGCTATAAAGGGAGTTTTTAGATGCGGGGAAGAGCCTCCACATCCTTTCCCGAGTCTCTTTTCTTAGCCTCCCTCAGCTCTGTGACATATCAGTCTCTTGCAGCGGTTTGGTCGCCTTTAATCACATCGATTCCCTTTTCAGTTGGGAACTTCATAGTCAAACACCATGGAGCTAGCGCAACCTTAAAACTTGAAAGAGTTGGCCTCCCAAGGAATGCATTGTAAGACAAAAACTCATTTATCAGCACAAAAGTTTGTACCAAAGAGACCCTATGTTCTCCATCTGCCAATTTCACGGGTAAGTCTATTGTTCCGATGGGTTGTGTAGGTTGACCCGTAACACCACGGATCTTATTTCGATATGCACACACTTCCACCATAAGGAGATTCATTTTTTCGAAGTTGCTTACGAAAATCACATTAATAGATGCCCCTGTGTCAACTAGGACCCTTTTTACAACTGCAGGACCGAGACCAGTTGTGATCACTATGGCGTCGATAGTTGGTGTAACTAATCCGTCTGCATCTTTCTCATTGAATATCACATCATCGGTCAAAGTTTGGGGCATTTTCATCGGGAGCTCGTTGTTCAAGATCATGCATCTTTCCTCTTTCAATGCATCCTTCAATTCGTTAGCGTACTTTTCCATATCCGTCCAACTGTTCCCAGCCAGGTGGGCCCCTCTAAATATCATATTGATTACTAGCCTCGAATCGACCGATATTTGAGCTTCCTCACTCGAGTCGGGTTGGATAACTTTATTATTATGCCCCTGCGTAGCTGGAGTACTTTGAGGATTTTTCATATACTGTTGGAGTTGATTCTTCCTGATGAGCACTTCAATTGAACTCTTCAGGTGCCGACATTCGTTGGTGATGTGTCCTGGTTGGTTATGAAACCGGCAGAATTTGCCAAAATTTGCTTGTTGCTCAATTATCTTCTGCGACTTCATTTGAGGAAAGATACCTGAATCCTTTGCAGCGGAGTAAATTCTTTTTGGAGTCTCGTTTACGAGGGTTAATTCGGATAGCTTATACAGCCACGTCTTTTTATAGGCTTTTTTATCCTTGTCATCACTTCCCCTCTTTTGTCCTGTGTCATTCTTCTGCTCAACTCTGGACTCATTGCTTTTTGCTTCTCTGGTGGCATTATTTTCTATAAGCTTCTGGACGCTTGGAGCTTCATCTTCTACACTCATGTATTCCTCAGCTTTCTTATAAAACTTCTTTAAAGTTTTTGGTTTCTTCATCTTAAGCCACTTCTGAAACACCTCACCTCCGTTAAGGTCACTCACAAAGGGAATGCCTTAACTTTGGTGGAGCATTATAGGTAAAAGATGCAGATAAATTATAATACAGACAAATAATGCAGCGAAAAATAAAGTCATTTTATAAACAATATGGTTCAGTCAAGCTTTTACAATAGTTGTCTCAAAAAATGATACATAGATTATCTTCGAGCTTGGAAGGATAAAAATAACAATCTGCCTAAAGTCATTTTATAAACTTCCAAATACAAAAGAAGCATAAAAATAACAATGATATTCCCAAATAAAGCATGAACCAGCCATAGCAATGGAAGAGAGAGTCCAAAGCAATACATCGATTATCTTCGAGCTTGGAAGGAAAACTGAGCTAAGTGGAAACATTTCCTCCCTGCGAACCTCGAGGGGGGAACAAAAGAAAAGAGGCGAAACAAAACTAGGTCAGACATAAGTCTGGTAAGTCCAGTGACTTTCAGCATATAAACAGCAAAAGCATCATGAAAGAATAAACTTAATATAAGACAATACTGTGATAACAGGGATAACAAGATAACATAGGATAAGCATAAGGTATGATAAGGCAAGATAAACTGAATGAGCTCCTACTCTTTGTCTGCTTTGCTACTACTTTGTTATTTTGATTTCTATATCTATCTCTGCACCCCTAACTAGTGTCCCAACTAGTAATCCTTATAAAATGATAACGTGATCCCAATCCCCATAATTGTGGTAGCCTTTAGGTGTACATTTATCGTGAGGATTCCACCTCAATCTGCCTAATTGCCATGAACATGTTAGATGTACCCTTACTACCTTATCGATCGGCTCCCTGCTTGTATTAATGTTCCATGTGTCTATGTCAATTGGCACTCTCTTGCGTGTAGATACCCTGTGCTAGTCCCACCATAAGGTGTATCAATCCTTATGATAGCTACCCGACATGATTCAAGATGCACAGTGTATAACTACTGGTACCCAGTGCCTGGTTTTTTCCACTCCAGAGTACGTGCACGCCCGTAAACCGTCGGAACCTACACTGACGTACCCCCTGCCGTTGTTTTGACTGCTTATAATCAACCCAGTAATCGTTCCCCACCCTGCCTAGTTTCAGGGTACCATGATACATCTATGTGGGTTACTGCTGAAATGGGCCCCCGTTACTAGGGTTTCCTGCTGGTTAAGTTTGTGGGCCTATATATACAAATATTACACACCTACACGAGATGTACTTAACCCTCCCACCGATTCTAGCATGTTTACTTGATGGTTAAGTTTGTGGGCCTATATATACTAATATTACCCACCTACACGAGATGTATTTAACCCTCCCATTAATTCAAGCATGTTTATTTAACGGTTAAGTTTTATGGGCTATATTTATTAATATTACTCACCAACCCGATATGTACTTAACCCTCCCACACATTATGTCATATTGGTTAAGTGTTGTCCATTCATGTTAACTTAACCCGCCCATTCATCATGTCATGTTGGTTAAGTGTTTCCTATTGACTTAACCCCGTTCGTCCATCAAGTTATATTGGTCAAGTGTTCCTTGTTAACTCAACCCCACATGTTCATCATGTTGTATTGGTTAAGTGTCATCAATTAATTCAACTCAACTCAACCCACCTACTTGTCATGTTACTTTGGTTAAGTGTTGCCTTCTTGTGTCAACTTAACCCTACCACAAATCAAGTTATATTGGTTAAGTGTTGCCCTCTTGTTTTAACTTAACCTTACCACAAATCAAGTTATATTGGTTAAGTGTTTCTTATTACCTAACCCTACCATTCATCATGCTATACTGGTTAAGTGTTTCCTATTAACTGAACCCTAGTCATTCATCTTGTTCATTAGCATTAATCGATTTATTAATGCACCAACCTCTCACATTAGATATGTGTTGTTGCCGTTACTGGAAGTGTCGGGCGGTTCCGGACAGTTTTACACCACAACTATATCTAACCTCGGGTTTTTCTTGGGCATGATGCACTAACCTCTCATATTAGATAGGTATTGTTGTGGTTACTGGATGTGCCGGGCGGTTCCAGGCAGTTTTACACCACAACTCAATCTAACCTCGGGTTAGGCATATTCATCTTTTCACATATTTACATATTTACAGATTATATGTAAATTATTCACAATTGTTGTCAATTTCAGATTATGCCATATTTTCCATAAATGTCCAAGTCCAGATTTATATGCTAATTATCCCAACCAGTCATATTCCAATTCTCAAGTTATGCCCAACAAAACTAATTGCAAGTTATGGCCCCCAAGTTCAATTTCGAGTTATCACTCAAAATAGACTACACCTAATCTTCCCAAGTTGGCAATAATAGTCATGCCCCAATATTCCAATATACATTATGCTTGGTGTCTAACCAATGGTTATGCCCAATCCAGATTAATATTCTAATTTACAGTTTGCGCCAATTCTAGATTTAATATTTCCATTTACCCCAAGTTGCAACAAAGACAATTATGCCCCAAATCATAAGTTACAAAATTTTGTTCCACCATTACCAAATAGACTATCCCCCAATACCCCCGCTCTTGTACAATAAATTTCAGTCTAAATTCGATGTTAATCTAGATTCATAAAATAAAAGGGGAAGGAAGAGGAACATAAATGAGAGTAGGCATAAAACAGGTGTTAAAATGGTAGATCTGTCAAATATAATATTATGGACCTAAGAGGATTACAGATCTGTTAGAGTTGTGGTATAACAAAGATAGATCTGAAACAAACTGCCAGATATAACCTCATAGACATATAGATCTGATATAAATAATATCATGAACCAAAAAAGGATTATATATCAGACGTCCAACAAAGCTAGGCATGATTGAATAATAACTTCCTAGGCATGTAAATCATTGATTCAATAGAAAGATAGGAACTAATCTGAAAGATTTGTATTATGGACTTAGATCCATTTCAGTACATGGAAAAATCACTATTAGGTATTTAAATCTGAAATTAACTTGGACTTACATGTTTACAGATTGATTTACGCCCCAAATCCCAAGTTATATGTCCAATATAATTAATGCCTCAAATCTCAAGTCATATGTCCAATACTTTATGCCTCAAATCTCAAGTCATATGTCCAATACTTTATGCCTCAAATCTCAAGTCATATGTTTGATACACTTTATGTTTTGAATACAACATGTGTTATGTCCTCAAATTAGCTACAACTCAATTATGCCCAGTTATATACAATTTAATATTTTCCCAAATTTTAGCGTTGGTCATGTCCAAATCATATTTTATGCCCAATTTTATTTCCAACGTACGTTCATCTCTTATGAGATCTGGCTCAGGCTCACAGTAGCCTGGCTATAAAACAAAAAGGGAAGAAGGAAAGAAGAAACAAAGAATGGACATAATATTATCATGGACATAATATTGTCAAATGAGATAGATCCAAAGTATATAGAAAGACAGATAGAAATAGGCATAGTCTCAGATCCAGATTTATTACAATGTCAGAATCACAATTAACTTTTATTTCTGAAAGTAACGTGAACTTACAAATTACAGAACGGTCTTGAATTCTGGGATCTGTATTCCGAAACTGAATAGCTCTCCCTTGAAGTTGACTATTTGTTCTTCTAATTTAGATTTGATTTTATTCTTAGAAAATAGTTGTTGAAGTCGTTGAATTAGCCTTTGAATCTCTACTTGAATTCTAAACTTGATTTCTACAAAGAGCTTGAGCAGCATAAGCCCGTCGTTGATTTATTTTGATATGAATAGGGTAGAGTATAGGCGTAAAGAAGTTGTGTAGAGAAAACTATAGCCTTAGGGGTGTTAATATAGCATAGGGATCGACGAATCTGGTCAGAACGGGCGTCCAGATGCACAAAAAATGAATCTATCCTCGGATCTAGAAATAGAGGGGAGGTCGACCCCCTAGTCAACCTGTGTGACCCAGGTCGACCCCCTGGTCGACATGGGTCCTGGGCGGGAAATTTCCCGTCCAGCCCGGGTGTGTGATTTGAATTTCGTATTTGAATTTGAATTCGAGCTGTTTTAATTTATTTAATTTCCTGAAACTTCTGAGTGCCATAAATTCTTCATATGGAGTCCGATTTATGCAAACTCGGACTCTATCTCAAGCAGAATTTCAAGACGAACACAATCGTGTTACCCGTTTCCCCTAATTCTTCTCTTAAAAATTAAGTATAATTTAATTTGTTACTTTGACGTTCATAGAAAATACGGGGTGTTACAACTTCCCAAATTCTGACTTCTTATCGATAGCTCCTTTCAGGGCTGCCAATAAGTACCAAGGCTTTGGTTCCATGACTTCTGCTATTACAGCATGGAAGCGTGTAAGGAAAGCTCTGATGGTTTCCCCAGGCTTTTGTTCCATCTCGCATAGTGACATCACATCCCTTGCCTTGGTGGTTTGTAGTCGGAATTGATCTTGAAATCTCCTTGCCAAGTCGACGAACTGATCAATACACTTAGGTGGAAGTCTAGTGATCCATAGCGAGGCGCACCTTATAGGCACAGGGGAAAGTATAAGCACTTGATTTCATCAGTAGCCTTAGCTCCATTCATGTGTTGGTCGTACTTGAACAGAAAAATGTTCGGATCTCCAACTCCGTTATAAGGTGGTATTGTTGGGGGCATGAATTTCTTGGGAAATTTTGCTTGACAGATTTTCCTTGTGAACGGATTTTTGCTGGGTGAGAACTCCCATTCTTTCTCTTTATCCTCTCGGATCGCTTTCTCCTTCATTATTCGTTGGATCATATCTAGGATGCGCCTCTCGTCACCTGCTTGCTCATTGGGATCGGCATTGATGTTCTTATTAGTGCGTCCACGATTTGAGCTTCGACGCCTTGCACCTTTTTTGGGAGATGTTATGTTGGTGGGACCCATGACAACTTGACGCGCACGTTTTTTTTACGTAGTGGAGATCTGGCCTTAGAGTCCTCAACGTCGGCCTCTCCCTTGTCTCCCACTAAGTAGTGAGATCGACAAGGTTTTGAGGTTGATGAGCCCTCTTTTTTGCCAGTATTTAGTGGCAATAAATTGGTTTGAGCATTAATCAGGTCATCGAACCTTTCCATCATCATCTTCGTCGTAGCGTCCATCTTTTCATTCAAGTCAGTTACAACCACATTCAACTCATCTCGCGTTACAGATGGCCTAGGGGTTTCTTCAGCCCCTTGGTTCAGAGTTTGTGGTATATTTTCATCAACATTATTATCCTCATTGATCGTGGTAGCTTTAACATATTTGTTGCTTTTCTTTGATCCGGCCATGGCTTCAAGGGAGAAAACGATTTTGGATTTGTTTGTTTTTAGGTTGCTGAACTCTGAAAGAAAGTGCAAGACAAGGAATTATGAACACAGGCCCATGGTGGGCGCCAAAATGTTTTCACCAAAAAAGGCTTAAACACCAAAGGTACTAAAATTGTACTTCACCAATATGGTTGGGAAATAAATGGAGCCATATTTAATAACAATTGAAAATGAAAATGCAAGGAAGATAAAGTAGAGACAAGATTTAGAGTGGTTCAGCCTTATGTTAGGCCTACGTCCACTATGAAGATAGCTTGCATTCTTATACAGAGATTACAAAATACATAAACTCTCTTTTTTTATACATCTGTATGTCCACTCAATATACTCTCATTCATACATTTCAATCCTGGGATTTTATGAGGGAATGGTAGAGTTTGAGGAGGAGAAGGATGGATGAATGATTGAGAAGGAGGATGTCACTGTTTCTCCTAATTACAAGGTTGTACTTGACGCCATGGACAAATGAGTGTTGGAACTTTGAGTGGAGAAGATGATCATTACTTCCAGATGCCCTCTAGTTTTATGTTAACATTGAATATATTATCGAGGGTTAATAAGTGAATGAGGATATAGATAAAAACTCTATAATTAGGGACCTACTCTCGATAGCCAGTTAAGCTCTGGTATGTGGGCTTCAAAAAATGTATTCAAACATCCTATCTCGGTAATATAATTTTGGGAATACTACTTTAGGAAGAGTAGTAGTATCATGTGTAAACTTTAACAAGGTTGGTTTAGAATCACTAACCTTGTCAAGCATACAACTTGGGTTGAACCAAACAGAATATATCTGTGTTATAGTATGTGTTGTACATTTCTTAGTCACCAGAACTTATTGTTCTGATACCCTTCTCATTACAACCTCCATGTTTCATAGAGAAGGTCGGGTTCTCACAGATGATTTATTTTGACTTTCGGTTCTTGTTCTATCTCATGCTCGGTATTGAAAAAGTGATTTACTTTGAAAAAGGTAGTAACTTGAGTTAATACTAGTTATCCTATTTTGTTTCCGCTGTGAGTTATATTTATCGTACTCTGATTATGTTCATGCTCATTTATTGTAGGTACCATATATACGCTATTTGCTTCAATGTGTTCAAGTTTTGATTTTTGTCAAAATTTGGGTGCAGAAAAGTGTGGGGTGTTACATTTGGTATCAGAGCTTAGTTTAAACGATCAGAGGAACTAGTTAAATTAGAAATCGTGAGAGAACGTAATTCGATTTTATTTTCTGTTTTTCTTCGTCTTTCTTACTCTACTTAGATTTATTTCAACTATAGAAATTAGTCATGGGCCTAATTGTATATAATGAGCTTTGAGCGACTAAGAGTTGAATTATGTTGAGTTCGGGTTTCTAGCTGATCGATTCTGTCTTACCCCAAAGAATGTTGGCAATCTCGTCGTGAAGAGTATGAGGACAACATATAGTTGACTTCGCTGATTCGAGATTTGGAAACTGGAATAAAAATATATTAAGATAAAAAGTTAGCTACAACCGAGATAGTTATTATAACGACCCGCATTCTACGCATTAGGGGATCGTAGAATGTTTATTTCTTTCTCATGCGAAGTTGTATAGCCATGTAACTCTGGGAAAAGACTAATGGGGTCATTTCCCATGTTCACGATTTTTGCCGATTTTTAAATGACCATTTTGCCCTGGCTGATCTTGTTTCGACCATAACTTTTGATTGATAATGAGTTTTGACCTGAAACCATTTCCATTAGATCCGGATGATGGGTTACCTTTCCGTAGAGTGGTCACATTAGCCAAACGGACTCATCGTTTGGGAGGTATGGCTGAAACAAGGTTTAGAAGGTGAAAAACGGTTTAGCCGGGCCTAATTAGAGGGACTAGCAAAAGGGCCCATAATCCGTTTCGGGATTAGGGTTATGGGGAGGCTGAAATCAGTTAGGAAACGGTCTATTTTCATTTTCTCAACCGCCTAAAACATTTCTCTAACCCTAACAATGGCCTCCAACACCCAAATCGCCTTCTAATCACCACTTAATCAAGTTTTAGCCTAATCTACATCTAATCAAGGCATACTAGCATCAAATTGGGAAAAGAGTTGCTGTGTTGCATAGAGATTCAACCCAAATCAGAGATATTTTCAGATCTAAGATTTATTTGTGGCTAAGGTTAGTGATTAGCATTGTTTCTACACTAATTACGGCTAATAAGGGGTGTTTAGTGTTAATTAAAAGAACCATACATGATTAAATTCTGGAAAAATGTTTATAAATTCTTAAATACTGTTTTAGACCTCTGTTGGAAGTTTAGGTTAATTTGGTTAAGTTTTGCTAATCCTATCATTAGATTTGCTTAAACATGCTTAAGGGGAAAATATGGGTTTTGGGTATGTTTGATCCATTTTGACATATCAAATTGTTGTTTTGGTGTTTGCGGTCAATTCTATAAGTTGCTATAACTGTGTTGTATGCTTTGTGATTGATTAGAACAGTTAGAATGGTCGAAAACGCCGTCTTGTGGCGTAAACAGTTGCTGTAAAAGTTGCAGGAAACAGTAAAGGATTTTGACCCGAACCGGATCGGATCGGTGGGGGGGAGGGGGGCGAACCGACCCGCTCGAGGAGTATTTCATGACCCGAGCCACCTCTCAGGACTGCTGCATCACGAACCAGAGCGTGCGACCGAACCGATACACCACAAGTGAACTGTCACAAATCGAGGAGCTCGACTCGACTCGGAGTGATGCTTGCATATCCAACCCGGCCCGCTACTCCGTACCGAACAAGTGTGGCACCACGACCCAGTTTGGAACACCACAGTTTGACCCGGTGGAAGGAGCACGAACCGACCTTGGCATGATGAGACGACCCGATCCGAACGGAGTAGATGACCACGAACTGAACAAGGAGAAGAGAACCGATCCAAATGGAAGCTTTTTTCCAAATCGATCCGAAGGAGTTCAAAACCCGAGATGCAAAGGTAGTCAAAATGGGAAGTAGAACTCAGGATCCAAATAGGAACCAACGAGTTAACTTCATGATTGGACTTTGCTGCGGGACATGTGCTAAGGAGTTGTCAACGTCCATAGCTTTGATTTACCACTGAGAGATGATTGTTAGGCTACGAATCAGTGCAGTAGGGTAGTTATTACTCCATGGGGCAGAGTGATCGTAGCATGGCTATGAGCCAGTGCAGTGGAGTTGCCATGACTCCATGGGGCAGAGTGGACATAGCAAGGACTAGTGGATATGGATGAGTGCAGTGGAGTCGCCATGACTCCATGGGGCAGAGTGATCATAGCAAGGATTTGGGTGATCAAAGCAGTGGATATCTTATGCTTTATGCACTGAGTGAGAGATGTGAGGATGGTTGCTATGCTTGATTGTTTGATATCACTATGACATGCACACCCCTTCCTCGTTATATATACACCCTATGTTAGTGTCACCTTAGAGTATTGTACATCTGTTTGTGCAAACTCTTTGGTTGCAGGTTAAGGTTCAGGTATGGTTTAGTATACTTGTTATTGTTATGTTTTGCTTTTTTTTGCTCATACCAGACTTTTGTCTGACCCAGAGTTTTATGTCTCTTCTTATTACTCTGGGTGCTCTTAAACGGGCAGACTAGAGACAGGCTAGCTGGTTATGCACGAATAGCTGATTCGGAGATGAGCAGGAGGCTCCCACGTATGATATATATATATATATATATTCTCCCTGTGTCGCTGCTGGTCACTACTTTGGGCATTAGTAGTGTACCTTTCTTATTTTGCTTTAGAGACAGTTTTAAAATTTGAAATAACGACGATGTGAAACATAAGCTGTATTTTGAATTTCCGCTGCTATAATGATTATGGATTAGTTCTCAACTTATGCACTGTCTCGTCTATTTTATGTCAAGTATGTTATTATTATATTTTATTCCATGCGATGTGAGACATTTTACAGGTTCCTTGTTAGTTCAAATTCCCTTCCTTCCTTTCTTTGACGACCGTCTCGTGCTGGTTGGACATTTGCACATCGCACTTTCATTGGAAATGTCGATCGGTGCGGGGCGGACCGTCACATTTGGTATCAGAGCTCTTGGTTGCGTAGTTAACCCAGGGAAAGACACCACAGAGAGATAGTATGTATATGATAGCGAGTATTTGTGATATTTTGGTGTTCAAAGTTACATATATATACTATTAGTATATTTAAGGGTGGAGTTGCACTGCGCTGGCACCACTGAAGAGATGGTTAATCGTTTTCTCCTTACAGATTGAACGATGAGCTGATATACTAGGGGTACTAATAGAGGAGCTAATAATGGGAATGCTCCTGATATGAGGATGATGTTCACTGACCTCATGAGAGAGATGCTTAGGGATGTTCAAAGGGCAGCTCCTAATGCTGCAAATGGTGCTGGTGCAGCGATCCAGGCACCTAGAGCCGATTTCGCCAAGCTTTGTAAGGACTACACTAGTCTTGGTGGGAAGCCGTTCCACGGAACAGAATCGGCTACAAAAGTTCAGGATTGGCTTGATAGTAGTGAGCGTATCTTCGAGGATCTGGGAATTGAAGACGCGATGAAAAGGAAGCTAGCATCCCGTCAACTGCAAGGACGGGCAATGAATTGGTGGAATGCTATTAAGGCAGCTACTCCTGAGGATCAAGTTTACTTAGGATCGGTTCAAGGCCCGATTCAGTGATAAGTTTATCCCAACTGCTCAGAAGTCAGAGTTGTTTAGGAAGTTCTTGGAGCTTAAGCAGAATGGTAGGGCAGTCTCGGAGTATATTGCTGAGTTCGATACTTTGTCGAAGTATGGATTATCTCTTATTGACACTCTCGAGAAGAAGAATGAGAAGTTCATAACAGGCTTAGATCAGTACTTGGGGGAAAGGCTTATTAACCACATCGATGAGATGTTTGAATCGATTATGGGGGAAGCATTGAGGTCAGAGAGCCTTTGTCCTAACCCAAGACCGAAGTCGTTGTTGCATTTGCAGAGGGGCCAAAGCCGCAAGCAAGAGGTGATGGCAAGAATAATTCTCAGAATAAAAGGAAGCATAGTCAGAACCAAGCTAAGGATGGTCAGAAAAAGAGCAAGAAAGATGTTGAATGCTTTAGCTGTGGCAAGAAGGGCCATTATGCTCAGAAATGTCGAGCAAGGCTAGCGGACAAGAAGTGCTTCAATTGTGGCCAAGTGGGACATCACAAGGATAAGTGTCTGCAACCCCCTAAAGAAAAGCAGATTGTGAAAGCATATGCTCTTAATGTTGTTCCTTCTTCGTCGAATGCCCCAACTGCGGCAGAGAAAGGAAAGAATGTCGTTATCTAAGGTATGCTTTTTGTTTATGATGTTCCTGTTCGAGTATTGTTTAATATTAGGGCTTCATGTTCCTTCATATCTAGTGACCTGGTAGATAGGTTGGGATTGGAGCCCGAGATAGTCGGTAGACCTTTAGCGGTGACGAACCCGATTGGTGGTTCGATAGCCTTAGTATGATTTGTCGTAATGTGGTCTTATCGAGTCATAGATGCATGTTTATTTGTGATTGCTTTGTTTTGGGCTTTACTGGGTTTGGCATTATTTTGGGAGTCGACTGGCTCCAAAGGTATGGGGTGGTGGTAGACTGTGAGGGCTTTTTGGTGACAGTTAGAGCGGATGATGCACGGAGGGTAGTGTTTGGTGGTCTACCTAGTGATGGGGTAATGGCTAGTTTTCTGAATTCCTTCGACATCTCGCATGATGAGTTGTCAAATATGCCCGTGGCTGGCAAGTATCCGGACGTCTTCGAGGAAGTGACCGGACTTCCACCACACCGAGAGATTGAGTTCTGTATTGATTTAGTAAAAGATGCCAGACATATAGTAATGCCACTTTGTTGTATGGCGCCAAGGGAGCAGCGAGAGCTCGTGGTGCAAGTAAGCGATCTTTTGAAGAAGGGATTTATCAGAAGAAGTGTCTCCGAGTGGGGAGCACCAGTTGTGTTTGCTACCAAGGCAGGTGGTTCCCTTCGATTATGTTTGGACTACCGCGAGTTGAATAAAGTGACGAGGAAGAATAAGTATCCTCTACCGCTGATAGATGATTTGTTTGATCAGTTGAGTGGCACAAGAGTGTTCTCCCAGTTGGATCTCGCGACAGGTTTTCATCAGCTTAGGGTGGAGGCTGAGAGTATAGCTAAAACAGCCTTTTGGACGCCGTTTGGATTCTATGAGTGGTTGGTCATGCCATTCGGGTTGACCAATGCACTAGCATATTTTGTGGATCTTATGAATAGAGTATTCCGAGATCAATTGAATAAATTTGTTCTTGTGTTCGTAGATGATATCTTGGTCTATTCGAGGACAAAGGAAGAATACATGGAACATCTGAGGATAGTGATGGAGGTGTTGAGAAAACACCAACTGAAAGCAAAGTTTTCTAAGTGTCACTTCTGGAGGAGGGAAGTGAGATTCTTGGGCCATGTTGTTTCATAGAATGGTATTGCCGTGGACCCTGCGAAGGTGGCTACGGTACAAATTGGTCTATGCCCAAGAGTGCAACAGACGTAAGAAGTTTCTTGGGATTAGCTAGATATTATCGTAAGTTTATCCAAGACTTCTCCAAGATAGTAGCACCGTTGACTCAGTTGACCAAGAAGAATCAAGATTTCGTCTGGGACAAAAAATGAGAGAATACATTCAGGAGTCTAAAGGAAAAGTTGACCTTGGCATGATGAGACAACCCGACCGACCCGAACGGGGCAGATGACCACGAACTGAACAAGGAGAAAAGAACCGATCTGAATGGAAGCTTGTTTCCGAACCGATCCGGAGGAGACCAAAACCCGAGATGGAAAGGTAGTCCAAATGGGAAGTAGAACTCAGGATCCAGATGGGAACCAACGAGTTAACTTCATGATTGGACTTTGCTGCGGGACGTGTGCTAAGGATTTGTCGACGTCCATAGCTTTGATTCACCACCGAGAGACGATTGTTAGGCTATGAATTAGTGCAGTGGGGTAGTTATTACTCCATGGGGCAGAGTGATCGTAGCATGGCTATGAGCCCGTGCAGTGGAGTCACCATGACTTCATGGGGTAGAGTGGACATAGCAAGGACTAGTGGCTATGGATCAGTGCAGTGGAGTCGCCATGACTCCATGGGGCATAGTGATCATAGCAAGGAATTGGGTGATCAAAGCAGTGGATATCATATGCTTTACGCACTGAGTGAGAGATGTGAAGATGGTTGCTATGCTTGATTGTTTGATATCACTATGACATGCACACCCCTTCCCCGTTATCTATACACCCTATGTTAGTGTCACCTTAGAATATTGTACATCTTGTTGTGCTAACTCTTTGGTTGCAGATCCAGTTCAGGTATGGTTTAGTATACCTGTTATTGTTCTGTTTTGCTGCTTATCGCTCATACCAGACTTTTGTCTGACCAAGAATTTTATGTCTCTTCTTATTACTCTGGGTGCTCTTAAACGGACAGACTAGAGTCAAGTTAGCTGGTTATGCATGAGTAGCTGATCCGGAGACGAGTAGGAGGCTCCCACGTATGATATATATATATATATATATATATTCTCCCTGTGTCGCTACTGTTCACTACTTTATGCATTAGTAGTGTACCTTTCTTATTTTGCTTTAGAGACAGTTTTAAAAGTTGAAATAATGATGATGTGAAACATAAGCTGTATTTTGTATTTCCGCTGCTATGATGATTATGGTTTAGTTCTCAGCTTATGCACTGTCTCATTTGTTTTATGTCAAGTATGTTATTATTATATTTTATTCCATGCGCTGTGAGACATTCTACAGGTTCCTTGTTAGTTCAAATTCCCTTCTTTCCTTTCTTTGACGACCGTCCCATGCTGGTTGGACATTGGCACATCGCACTTTCATTGGAAATGTCGATCGGTGCGGGGCGAGCTGTCACAGTTATAAATTCCTAGTTTGATTGAGTTAGTTGTTCCAATTAAGACCATTACTTGATCCAAAGCGAGGAAAAAATCCACGTTAATATGTCGTATCCATTTCAGAATTATAAATTATGAGTTTTATACATTTATTACTTCACTAAAATTCCAGATCTACCTTTGTTGAAATATTCAATTGAGTTCTTAGTCTTGTAGTCGAGGAAATTTATTTTTAAAACTATTTGAAAAATAAAAATGGATTTCAACGGTTTTGAAATAAGGTTTTGGAAAATATTTTGTGAAGATATGGTTTTAAATTCTTAATCTATTCGTGTTTTAAAAGTTTTGGGGCCATTCAGCAACTTTAATAAATATGGTCAGATTAGTAGGAAAGAAAGAATTAAAAATATCGAGGAATATACCACTAAAACTCAAGAATAATAAGTATTTATTCCTTGTGATTTTCAATATTCATCTTCCTATATATATTGGATAATTTATTAAATTAGCAAAATTAAGCTAAATTGTTTTAAAGCTCCAATGTTTTTAAACACAAAAAGGTTTTTCTAGTTTAAATTTTAAAACTGGAATATAAATAGTAATAATAAAATAGACATATAAATACGAAACCATTAATTTATAAATAAATCCCATTTTTGGAAAAGTTTTAAATTTTTGTTCGAAAAGGCTAAGGAAAATCCTTCGTCCGGATTTTTTGGGTACTTGATTTCGTGAGTCGTCTGTTTGTTGTCAGTTAGGTAAGGGGAAAATCTGTTTTAATTTATATTACAGGTTTCTAGCTAAATTATTTTTGAAATTCGTTTGTTCATGGTATAGTTGCAGCATCGTTGTTGAGACTATAAATCATTGGGAGTTGGTTCGGAGTTTAACTATGGTATTTAAATACTGCGGTGATGAGGATTATTATTTTTTGGATTGCGTTAAATAAGATGACGTGGGACAATTAATATTTTAATCTGGCCTAATAAGGTCAAGGTCTAACCTCTGTCCAAAATTCATTTGATAGTTGACCATTTAGTGCTATACTAAGATGGTCAATTAGTTGATAAGTTTGGTACAACTTGGACCGAGGACTCAACCATAAAAGTTGCGTCCAAATTACCCCTTAACTTCCTTCTTTCATTTTTTCTTCCTCATCTAGCCAAACCATATCTCTATCCTTCTTCTCTTTCTTTGTTGTCGCCTCGTCTCCTCTTTTTCGCGCTTGTTTGTGCATTTGATCTTGCCTCACTAATACTTCAAGATCTAATTTATTCTCTCCGACCATTTCTTGGCCTATAATACCTAATTGAGCTTTCCTATCTTACTCATACCATTTAAGTCTCACTCTTAGGGAGAGATCATTTGGTTGGGTTGGGATGAGCAAAAAGGTCTCACCGCTATAGGGCTAAGAAAACTTGTTGTCGTAGTTGGACTTGCACTGGTCCATTGCTCGAGATCTTAGAATATGATTTGTTGTTTGTGCTACATCCACCTTTGCTATACCCTGTTAGAATAGATTATTTCAAAGGCAGTCGTCATTTCAGAGACGAAGATTAGGCTATCTTTTTGATGGTTTCTCTGAGGAGAATTTTGATGAGATTTTAGGGGCACCCGTGTTTTATGTGGACTTGTATGGTCTCTTGTTTGACTAGCTTTAGGGGTTTTCCTGCAAATCTCTTTTTCTTAGTGTCGGTTTTTGTGTTCGACAACCTATGTTTGAATTGCCCATGTAGAAGTGTGAACCATTTAGCACATCGTTCTATAAATGGGAAATTATGACTGGGTTTGTCTCATGATGCATAAATCTATCCTTTGCTTGATCGGTGTCGTAACCATCATTTAGTGTTGCATCATATTCGATTTAGCTTGTGTGCTTGTGTGTTGTCTCATGGAATTACTTTCTGTAAATTCACCTATCCACTTTGTCTTTAGGCAATATTAGGTAAGTTTCCATGAGTAGCAGTTTCGTGGTAGGTTTCTTTTCTCATCACAAATTCTGTCTTAGAAGAGAAGGTGATGTGGGAATCCTCAATAACACGAGTAATGTTTGTAACACGAGGTTGAGCATTTTGCTACCATGATATGGTTAATCAAAGATCATAAAAATGGTTTAAGTTCTGGTCGCGGAACATGACATCTCGTTATTTATAACCATTGTTTTGGTGTTGTTTTGTTATTATCCCTTTCTAGCGTCGAGTTCTTGGTTTTATGGTGATTCATACTTGTAATTGTTAGTGTTGTTTAAATCGCACGACCTAGGTTAATGAGATTTCTGTGTTTGGAGATGTTTATGCCATTCACGCGTGCCTATTTGTATGAAATCCAATTTTCGTATCTAAACTAAAAGTTGTCCTTGAGCTGGAAAGAATATAATTCTGTGTTGGATAAATTTTAGCAAAAGACTGGTTTTGCGTTGTTTTTCGTCATGGGTATATAAATAAATAAATGAATCACCGTTCCTTGTTAAAGCTAAAATTTATTTTGGTCTTTCGTGTGTGATTTCAGTTTTCGCATTTTTGGCGTAACTAACTTCCTTCTTCTCCAACATGTGACTTGAATCATTTAAATTTCTGCAAAATACATTTTTGAAAGTTTGTGGAAAATGCTGTTTGAAAAAAAACATTTTTCTATCATTTTCTTATTTTATTGGAAAGAGAAATGGTTTTGGAAGGAAATTTTCAAAATAAACATGACAAGTTTTCAAGCGAGAATTTATTTTTATGAAAAATTTCGATTTTTGGTCACATGAACGGTGTAAGGAAGATTTTTGGATGCTTTGTATGCGTGTTTTAGCGGTGTAATAGGACTGACGATGCGATAAAAACGTTAACGGTAACCAGGAAAGGGCTGTTTTAGCCTTGGAAACGCTATTTCCATACCTTGTCAATGATGCGTGCGAGCTATTAATTAACTCGCTTTACATTTTAGAGCTTATTTTAAGCCTCCTTTACAGTCCACAGTTGAAATTTTTTGGGTGGGTAACCAAGGTGAAAATTCCACTGTATTTCGGGAAATGGAATATTTGGAAGCGAAGGGAATGTTAAAGTTCTTCGCCTTAATTTCCTTTTTCCCAGTTTAGGAGAGATTAAATAGGAAACGACTAGATTGCGTACATTTTGGATGGTAGGTTTTGGATGCAAAATTGGTTGTTTCGCACTTCTATTCATAGTTGTGTGAGGGTTATGGATGAAAAAGAATTTTCAAAATTTGCATTCATATAGAACTGCCATTATATTTAGGATGTTCATCATCATGTTTTCAAAAATATTTCAAATTTTTTAATGCAAGCATATAGGAGGATCCGATTAGAATCACCTAGCATGCATGTTTATGGTTGAAATTGCATTGTGTACACCATGCATATATGCGCATGGTTGCAAAGTGTATGTACACAAATTGGTTGTGTGGCATAGGATTTTTGGCGTCAAAATTTCGGGACAAAATTTCTTTTAAGGAGGAAAAATGTAGCAACTCGGAATTTTAGCAATATAGATAAATTATTTGAATTTCTGCGAATGATGGAATTTGGCCACGAGACTTTAACCATTACGTTCGTCTCGGAATTCTGGTCAACTTTCATGTTTGGAGTTTCGCGAATGGAGTCCATATAAAAAAATTACGGACAAATATGAAAACGAACAGAAAAAAATTAAACATAATAATTAATTAATAATTTACCTAACATAACACAGCCACCCTGGGCAGTTAGATGACCAGGCGGTCGACTGCCCAGGTCAACCTACTGGGCGTCAAACTGCCCAGTGACGGCTAGGTATTGATGTGTTGTTTTATTATATTATTATAACGTATGAACGGATATAATTTAAAACTAATCTGACGGTTTTAATCCATTTCCACCCCTTTAAAGGGGTAAAGCCTCACTCTTTTTCCATTCAAATCTATAAAGGCAGCGGAGCTCTGCCATTTTTCTTCCTCTTCTAACCTAAATTCAAAATAAAATATATTTATGTATGTACCAAGTCAAATCAAATTCATTTGGAATTGGGAAGATTAATAGATTCAATGGAAGAGGATGCTCAACGATAGATGTCTTCGCTCTCTTCCATTTTTCTTACATTTCTATAGATCAAGAATTTTCCCTTTTCTAGATAAATAGTAGATTTATAAGAATTTGGGATTGTAAGCCTAAAAAGGTTCAAAATTCAGAAATTGGAAGTTATAAGGTGAGTGGGAAATTTACTTATGAAATTATAATGACTTATCTATTTTGTTTGAATCCAATCTATGTTATGTACCTATCAGATCTATTTATTTAAATAATTATAAATTGTGGCAACCATTAGATCTGATTATGTATATGTTTAAAATTGGTAAATGATAAGTTGTGGTTATGTATAACATGAATTGTAGGATTCTTAAATATTTTTCCCACGTATTCCTACAGTTATATCATGAATTTTTTGTACAAGTTACATAGCACTGTGAATCTGAAAACCAGTCACATTAAACATAAATTTGTTGTAGTTATGTTCCAAATCTTTAGTTCTGTGCTGAAATATGAAATATGTAAATTGGGTAAAAAGATGAATTTGCGTATTAGGTGATTGTAAGAATAAAAGTAATATTCCTTGGTTGCATTCAATATTATTGGGTTTTTGGCTTAAGCATTGTAAATTATGCTGTTTTTATCATTTTTAAATAAAGAGGCATTATTTTAGAATCACAAGAAGTACGGGAAAAAGAATTAAAAAGGGAAAAGTGGTGCAAAGGTACATATAAAAATAAATACATGTTTTTGTATGTAATTTGCATCGACTGTTCCAAAATAAAAATACATTACATGTATTTCTTATGATTTGGAAATATATCAATTCCACAAAATAGGCATGATTTACAATATTTATGGCTAATGGTCCTGGTGAGACTTGAAACCTTTTTGGCAAGATTGAATATAAAAGGGGAATGATTGGTTAATTGTTTAGATCAAATCAATAATTTAAAAATGAGTATTTCAAAATAATAAATATATATTAATAACTACGTTGACCGCACGAAAACATAAAAATGAATATATACTCCATCCAAATCAGCGTAAAATGGTGAAATATAAATTGTATGGAATGTTTGAATGTTGGATATGGTTTAATTAATTATATGTAATTATAATCCATTTTGAATTAATATATTTGTGGTGAACATTTACAGCAATAAATATAATTAATTGCCATAAATGAGACCACGAATAAGGGAATAACCATTGTAATCAATATTGATTTGGGGAAAATAAATGTGATGGGAAAAATGGTTACAATTTCTAGAATCAACTAAGATAATTGTTGTGGACCCCAATTAGGAAACTTAAAAATGAAACCGCATTTAGACACGAGGTTAAACTCAATTTGTGGTGTAAGCCTGCCTAGAATCAACCGACAAATCCACTAAACCAAAGGTACTTAGTTTAATGTGAGGGGTCTAACGCATAAGTATAAACGTATAAAAGCACGAGGTTTATTTCACTTGTGGTAGAAGTCGACCCGTAACCGACCGACAAATCCAGCATCGATCCGCAGGTAGCCAATTTAATGTGAGGAGCCTGGTACGTAAATATAAATATATGTATATATATATAATAACAATAAACAAATAAACTAATAAATAAATAAGAATAGGAATTGTCCGTTAGGGTACAGCAATTAGACAACTTGGGACTAATAAATGGTTGCCTTAGGAAAATATGATCGTTAGAGTCATAAAGGGCAATAAAAAGGAAATAAAAAGAAATGGGTGTCAAAAAGGGAATTAATGGATATTGATTGTCGTTTAAATACTAACTCCAAATTAGGGGAAAAAATTAAATAAATATCCTAAAGAAAAGGGAATATAATCTTCCTTATTTATGTCAATAAAACTTATAATTAACAATATAGTTGGATTTAGTAGGTTAATAATGTAAGATATTATTTACCATATAAAACTGTGATGCAAATAAATGGTGTATGTATCATATTTCCATATAAAGGAATTAAACGAGAATAACTTAATAGCATAGCTACTTTATCCCAAAAAAGGGAAAGGTATTAAAGGCAAATGGGGACGAACTAATAACCTTCGCATATAGTCCGCTTCTTGGGTCCTAAAAGGCTAAGTGACTAGGGTTAAAGAGTTCACCTGGGAATAGGTTTTCTAGTATAGGGATCTTAAATGGCAGGTGTGTGTTGGCCTACCCAAACCTGGAAACTAAAAGGGCTAGATATGGCCATTTATCCTACGGGAAGTAGTAAGCGACTAAGGAGGTTATCCAATAAGGTCAGCTAAAAGGCATAACGAACGATAAAATACCTCTTCTAACCCTATGCGGGGCAAGGGTATATCCGTGAATGACAGAAGCCTTAACTAGTAGGGCCTGTAGCCAGGCTCTCTAGTTTTATGTTAATATTGAATATGTTTTCGAGGGTTAATAAGTGAATGAGGATGTAGACAGAAACTCAGTAATTAGGGACCCACTCTCGATAGAATTAACCAATTAAGCTCTGGTATAAAGGCTTCACAAAAATGTATGCAAACGTCCTATCTTGGTAATATAATTTGGGAATACTACTTTGGAAAGAGTAGTAGTGTCATGCGTAAACTTTAACAAGGTTGGTTTAGAATCACTAACCTTGTCAGGCATACAGCTTGGGTTGAAACAAACGGAATATATCTATGTTATAGTTTGTGTTGTACATTTCTTAATCACCAGAACTTGTTGTTCTGACCCCCTCCTCATTACAACCTCCAACTTTCATAGAGAAGGTCGGGTTCTCACATATGATTAAGTTTGGCTTTCGATTCTCGTTCTCTCTCAAGCTCGGTATTAGCAAAGTGACTTACTTCTAAAAAGGTAGTTACTTGAGTTAATACTAGTTATCCTATTTTGTTTCCATAGTGAGTTATATTTATCGTACTCTGATTATGCTCATGCTTATTTATTACAGGTAAAAAATATACGCTCTATGCTTGGATGTGTTCGAGTTTTGATTTTTGTCAAAATTTGGATGTAGAAAAGTGTGGGGTGCTACAGACCAGCATAGCCTAGCCTCCAACTCATATTTTCTAAGAGGGCGCCAGAGCTCTGCTATTTCTTTTCTCCTTCAAGTTTTTTAAAAAATAAATATACTTGTTTTAGAATTTCTGATTCAACATTTGGAGATAAAGATTATAGATTTAAGTCATAGATTCTCAGATCATCTGTGCAGCCAAATCAATAAACCCGAACTAAATAGAAAACAACACAGATCCAAATTAGATCCAATATATTAGAATGCAATTCTTGAGTGAGTGGATTAAATTATATTTTCAATAACAGTATTTTTGTATCGTTTGATTCTTACTAAAATTTACAATATATTCTTCTTCTTTTCCCCTCTTGTGCGTCAAAATATACAATTTATGTCAAATTTTGGTTATGCGCGAAAATTTAATAAAATTAGGGTTATGCGCAAATTGGATAACTGAATTATGGATAGGCGCAAAATTGTTGAACCTTAGTTATGTGCGATTTTATTGAAATTCTATACAAAAAGGGGGAAATTAGTGATTTGGGGCTAAAAGAACATGTAACACCCCGCATTTTTAATGTAATTAAAAATATGCATATATGTATATATTATACGCATCAATATATTTAAAAGGAAAAATTAAATAATATATAAGTGCATTGAAATGAAGGAAAATGAATTGCATGCAATATATATATATATATATATATATAATATATATAAAGAAGTTAATGCAAGGAAAAAAGTATGCAATACAATTGCGCATGTAACAATGTTAAAAAGGAAAAGGAAGTACATGCATGTAATTATGATAGAGAAAACAATTAATAAAGAGAAACGTTAATGTAATTAATGTAAATGGTAAAAAAGTGAATTAATAAAATTGCATGCAACAACAAATGAGAAGGGGCATATGTGTATACATGTTATTTGAAATTCAAAATTTTGTAGGAAGATAATACATGCACTAAAAATAATAGGAATGCGTAGATGCATGAACCTAAATAAAAATAATAGAAATGTGTAGATGCATTAACCTAAATAAAAACGAATTGATGTCATGCGAATAAAAGAAAAAGAATATAGAATGCAAACATGTCAATTATGCAATTAAAGCATGCATAGAAAAAAAAAGGTCTAGAAAGATGAACCAAACAATTTAATGCATTAAAAAGAAGTAACATATCAAGTGCATGAAACGGGAAAGCATTAACGCATTTAAATAAGAATACTACAAATATATGCAACAAAGAAATAATGTCACATGGGAAGGTTTAATGCATGGAAAGAAGTTGGAAAATAAACATAAATTGATTCAATTAAATCAAGTTATTGTCAAAAGAATTAATACAATTCATATTATATATAAAATAATGACACATGGAAGGATGCATTAATGGAAAAGAAACGTACTTTGCATATATTACGGAGCGTTTAAGATTTTGCTTGTACAAAAAAAAAGAAACCGCATATAGGAAGGGGTCTACACCATCAGTGGCCACACGTGCGTATGGGTGCAACGCACCTGGGTTGGTTTAGCCTACTCTAGAACCTTCTTTTTTTTAGTGAGGTGGAAGGTTTAAATGTACTTTATTTTAATCCTAAGGCCCTAATTCACCTACTTCATCTATAAATAAACACCAAACCTAACCCTAATCTCATCTATCTCTTTAACCCTAGCGTCCATGTTGCTAAATTCTCAACTAACCTAGCCTCCACCTTCAACATAAATTAAAGTAGAGATTTTTAGAGACAAAATCTTCATCAATAATCAATTTAGAAGGTTAATCAACATCAAAGTGTTACAACAATGATTTATATCTTTTCTAATCCTAGCAAGGTGAGTGGGTTTAAATTACCCTTATGAATAATTGTATGCATATCGTTTAGCAATTCCCCAAATTAAAATGCTTAATTCAATTAAAATCTTACAGTTTTTACTTTTTGCCTATTCTGTTCTTCTTCTCGTTCCTTTTTATTTTTATAGACTAGGATAACTTCGAGCCTAGTGCAGATCTCGTTGAAAGGCATACGTACAAACAATATTGTAATAGTGGAAGGATATTTATGAAATTGAAACAACTTGCATGATGGATTTTGGGCAAAACCTATGATTGGGGAATTGTTGTATAACTTATAAAATACCGGAAATTGGGAATGTTGATAATTTGGCACATAACGGTAGATATTAATTTGGGACATTAATGAAAATATGTGCAAATTAAGTTGGAACAATTAGGTATGTTGGGATAATTGGGACATGCGTGGATTAATAATTGACATGAATAATTAAGACTGTAATTTGAGCGCAGCTTAAGGTTGGGTAATTTGGGGCAAAACTGATAGGTTGGAATTTTGGAGCATAACTTCAATGAATATGAACAAGTGGAATAATTTCACTTTATTGAAGTTAATTAAATGTAAGAAGAAATGCGACATATATGTGGAATTGGGCATAACTATGCTTGGAATTATAAATATAATTAGGGTGGGATTTATGTATATAAATCAAATTGGAATTATGAACATGAAATTGGGATTATAATTTGAATTGGTATTATAGGCATAATCTGTCGATAGGATTATAAGCATAAATGTGAATTGAGGGTTTATGGGTAATTGACATATGTTATAATCCAATATTTGAATTATGAGTATAAGTTATAATAAGAACTTACATGCCTAAGACACGAGGTTAGATTAGGTCTGCGGTAGAAGTCTGACCGGAACCGCCTGGCATATCCAGCAACCGCAAACGGTAATCTAATGTGAGAGGTCTTAGGTGGAAATTGGACCCGTAGTGGTGTCAAGACACGAGGTTAGATTCAGATGTGGTAGAAGTCTGCTCGGAACCGCCCAGCATATCCAGAAATCGCAAACAGCAATCTAATGTGAGAGTTCTTGCATATTTACGGACATAATAAATAATAATGAACACTTAACCAAGACGACATGTGCAGGGTTGACATGGATATAATAAAAGGGGTTAAGTGGGTAACATTGATGGCATGGTAATTTGTTAAATTGGAATGCTTAACCTAATTAAATCTGTAGTGGTGTTACGTACCAGTTGAATTGAGTAGGGGTTAAGTAAATTTGCTAAAGAAATGAGAAAAGTTAAGTTAATCTTAATTAATGCCAAAATGGGGAATGATGATAATAACTTATTATGAATGAACTTGAATAAGAAAGATAATAGGTAGGCTTGTCCTAGGGACAAATGGGAATTATAACTTATGAAATCAGATAAGTTATAAGGAATGATAGGGAAAAATGAAATTATTCTCTTGCCAATTTATCTATGAATTAAGATGTGCTTAATTATAAATTAAGTAGAACATGTTATGGTAACCATGGGATGGAATAATGAATAGATTATGAGAGTAACGTGGTGTATGCTTATTAACAAACTTATATAAGTTAAGTTATAAATTGAATTAAAAAGCAAGGGTAACTTGGTAAACTTGAAAAGGAAGTCAGCGTGAAGGAGAATAACCAAGTTAAATGAGCAAACTCACGAGGTGGCGCAAGCGCGTGATTAATGGTTAGGTGCAGGGTCTAATGACATATAAAACCGAGGCGCTTGGACAAGTCCATACGTTAGAGGATGAATATCCATAAGGGGTAGATCATCGGGGTGTCAAAAGGTACAAAGAGAAGCGCATGTCCATCTAGATATTCTTGTAGGCTCTAACAGACTGGGTTAAGAAGCACGCGGCTTTCGGGGATGTAGAGTACTCTTGGTATTCCTCTGTGAGTGGCAGATGATCAACCTGTACTCACAGAGGCTAGGTCTGCGTAGGTGAACCAATGAGTATGCCTTGATTGCAATAATAAGCGGCAATCAAAAGACTAAGATGGACCAGCGTGATTTGGCGAGACCAGTTAGTGCCCTGTGATATCAACTCGTCATCTACCTACCATCTTCAGTCAGTAAATAAAGCGGAAAGGCGAAGAACTCCAAAAGACCATATACTTTTCTATCTAGTTATGGGTGAGCTTAGCCAATAGGTTTGAAGGGCATAGGGGGTCGGGGTTAAGTTCTCGTTCTTGATATTCTTGGGTGTCTTTCATTAGTTGAGGGAGGGGTCTAGTGGGACTATAGTCACTATAAAAGCATGCCTTAGCATCTGCAATCGGCAGATATCTGAAAGCTCCCGACTGAGTTCCGTGTTTCTTGATTAGCCCTGCCACGGGACTCAGGTGCACATATAGAGAACATATGCAATAGACATCGAGAATGATTGACGGTATGTACATGGGAAAGTCTAGGTACACTCATGTCGCTCTGGGTGGTGTATCATAAGACTAGAGGGCATTATTCGAGGATGGAACCTAATTCGATCGAATGGTTCAAAGATGGAAGTCCGAACGCTTACGTAATATAGAAGTAGTGGTTCTTTGCAGACGTAGCATTGACATATATACAAAAATCCGTATGACATTCGGGCGTAGGATTAGGGATTGTTATATTCCTACGATGATACGGTAAAGACCGTGCGTGTAGGGTACCATGGGGTGTACCTTAGTTGGGGGTAGGTACATATACACTGTATTAGGTTAATCTACTAGGGAGTAGATGGGTGCGACGTGTGTTAGCTTTGAATTCTAAAAACATAGATAACCCAATAAATTAGAAAATATAATTGAACGGTATATGTAGGATTATCCAGAATTATAATTTAAATCCAGTCACACAGGACTTATGTTCTGACCCTCATCCTCACAATAATCGCAGGTTTGGTTCATGACAGAGACTGTACAACTTTCAATACTGGTTTAGCAGTATTATTATTAAGATAAAACTATGTTTTAATTACATTATATTTTATTCCTTCCGCTGTTAGATGTTTTTCGAACACTGACTTGTTCCATGTCTCTGTCTTTTCTGCAGGATACCAGAGCAAACCAACTCGGGTTTCGATGGATTGGGATTTTTGAAAAAAAAAAATCGGTTTGTTGGAACGCGGGTTTTTACATCTGGTATCAGAGCTTAGGTTTAGGATTCCTTATTTAGATAATGAGTGAGCGTATTTGTATTTTAAAATATAAATGTATTATATATATATAGACCTAGATCCATAGAGGAACCCACTAAATAGAAAAAGGAAAATGGATTAGGAATATATATAGTTGATAGAATTGACCTGGTGGGGGTGTCTAGGAAAGCCTAGGTAAGTCGGAAGCCCACTACAAGTCTAACCCTTGTTAACTTTTAAGAACTTGAAATTGTAAAAGTTTTGGCAAAAGAGTTTATGATGTTTTCAAGTTTTAGTCTTATAAGTATTTTTGATGTTTGAAAAAAAAATGCCAAACCATGTTAAGGGAGTAGGTAAGGGTTAGTGCCTAGAAAGAACGGAGAAATAGACTATAAAGTAAATAACGAAGGTTATCTTGGAATAGTAGAAAATTCCTGTAGAATGCATAGGCATTGTAAAGACTAGAACTGTTGCTCGAAAAAGAAAAAGTATAGGCTAGTAAAGCACAGCAAGGACTAGTAGTGACTACTAGATAGTGAAGGACAAGTGAGCGTTGAGAGTTTGTGGTTGGACTTTTCATTAGTGAAATTGTCATTGATTCTTGGCCCTTAGTAGTAGCTGTGTAGGATGGGAAGGCTTATTTGAGAAGAATAAACTTAAATCCTTGGATTAAGTGAAATAAGCTAAGAAAGAAAAATAGCCTAACTAAAAAGAAAACAATAAATTCAGAGAAGCAACAAAACATGACGAGAAAAGAAGAAAAAAAAGTTTTCTTATGTAGTTGTGTTTGGATAGGAAAATAGGAAATTTTGTATAGAATAGTTACGTGAAATCCAAGTGCAATTAGAAAAAGGAACATAAAAAATGGAAGATGTAAATTTTTCCATTTTATACCTTTTTGTGACATAAGAAATCGAATTTAGAAAATTAGATTTTTCCTATAATTCGAAATTTAAAGATGGTTGGTAGGATTCTGGATGCAACAATTGGATGAACTATGCTCTTATTCTGTAAAAGTGGAAAAATTTGGATAAAAAATGTTTTGATTTTCAAAAATATTGCATTTATATAGAACTGTAAGTATATTTAGGATGTGAGCATCATGTTTTGAAAGAGTTTTTGAAAGGTTGCATGCATATAGGTGGTACAAAATTAGGCATACATGCATTACTACGATGTACTTCACTTTGCACATGTGCACAATGTTTGCAAAAATTGGATGCACACATGATGGATGCATAATATGCGAGGGATTATATGATTTTACCCTTACCAAATTTCGGGGACGAAATTTCTTAAGGGTGGGAGAATGTAACACCTCGAATTTTTAATGTAATTAAAAATATGCGTATATGTATATATTATATGCATTGATATATTTAAAAGGAAAAATTAAATAATATATAAGTGCACTGAAATGAAGGAAAATGAATTGCATGCAATATATGTGTGTATATATATATACATAAAGAAGTTAATGCAAGGAAAAAAGTATACAATACAATTGCACATGTAATAATGTTAAAAAGGAAAAGGAAGTACATGCATGTAATTATGATAGAGAAAACAATTAATAAAGAGAAACGCTAATGTAATTAATGTTAATGGTAAAAAGGTGAATTAATAAAATTGCATGCAACAATAAATGAGAAGGGGCATATGTGTATACATGTTATTTGAAATTCAAAATTTTGTAGGAAGATAATACATGCACTAAAAATAATAGGAATGTGTAGATGAATGAACCTAAATGAAAATAATAGAAAGGTGTAGATGCATGAACCTAAGTAAAAATGAATTAATGTCATGCAAATAAAAGAAAAACAATATAGAATGCAAACATGTCAATTATGCAATTAAAGCATGCATAGAAAAAAAAGGTTTAGAAAGAGGAACCAAGCATTTTAATGCGTTAAAAAGAAGTGACATATCAAGTGCATGAAATGGGAAAGCATTAACGCATTTAAATAAGAATATTAGAAATATATGCAACAAAGAAATAATGTCACATGAGAAAGTTTATTGCATGGAAAGAAGTTGGAAAATAAACATAAATTGATTCAATTAAAGCAAGCTAATGTCAAAAGATTTAATACAATTCATATAATATATAAAATAATGACACGTGGAAGGATGCATTAATGGAAAAGAAATGTACTTTGCATATATTAAGGAGCGTTTAAGATTTTGCTTGTACAAAAAGAAAAGAAACGCATATAGAAGGGTGTCAACACCATCAGTGTCCAAGCATGCGTATGGGTGCAACGCACCTGGGTTGGTTTAGCCTACTCTAGAACCATCTTTTTTTAGCGAGGTGGAAGGTTTTGATGGATTCTATTTTAATCCTAAGGCCCTAATTCACCTACTACAGCTATAAATAAACACCCAACCCAACCCTAGTCTCATCTATCTCTTTAACCCTAGCCTCCATGCTACTAAATTCTCAACTAACCTAGCCTCCACCTTCAACATAAATTAAAGTAGAGATTTTTAGAGACATCTTCATCAACAATCAATTTAGAAGGTTAATCAATACCAAAGTGTTACAACAATGATTTATCTCTTTTCTAATCCTGGCAAGGTGAGTGTGTTTAAATTACCCTTATGAATAATTGTATGCATATCGTTTAGCAATTCCCCAAATTAAAATGCTTAATTCAATTAAAATCTTATAGCTTTTACTTTTTGTCTATTATGTTCTTCTTCTCATTCCTTTTTATTTTTATAGACAAGACTAACTTCGAGCCTAGTCCAGATCTCGTTGAAAGGCATACGTACGGACAATATTGTAATAGTGGAAGGATATTTGGGAAATTGAAACAACTTGCATGATGGATTTTGGGCAAAATTTGTGATTAAGGAATTGTTGTATAACTTATAAAATACCAGAAATTGGGAATGTTGATAATTTGGCACATAACGATAGATATTAATTTGGGACATTAATGAAAATATGTGCAAATTAAGTTGGAACTGTTAAGTATGTTGGGATAAATGGGAAGTGCGTGGTTTAATAATAGACATGAATAAGCAAGACTGTAATTTTAGCGCAACTTAAGGTTGGGTAAATTGGGGCAAAACTGTTAGGTTGGAATTTTGAAGCATAACTTCAATGAATATGAACAATTTGTAGAATTGAAATAATTTCACTTTATTGAAGTTAATTAAATGTAAGAAGAAATGCGACATATATGGGGAATTGGGCATAACTATGCTTGGAATTATGAATATAATTAGAGTGGGATTTATGTATATAAATCAAATTGGAATTTTGAATATGAAATTGGGATTATAAATTGAATTGGCATTATAGGCATAATATGTTGATAGGATTATAAGCATAAATGTGAATTGAGGGTTTATGGGTAAGTGACATATATTATAATCCAAGATTTGAATTATGAGTATAAGTTATAATAGGAACTTATATGCCTAAGACACGAGGTTAGATTTGGTCTGCGATAGAAGTCTGCCCGGAACCGCCCGACAAATCCGGCAACCGCAAACGGTAATCTAATGTGAGAGGTCTTAGGTGGAAATTGGACCCGTAATGGTGTCAAGACACGAGGTTAGATTCGGATGCGGTAGAAGTCTGCCCGGAACCGCCCAACATATCCAGCAACCGCAAACGACAATCTAATGTGAGAGGTCTTGCGTGTTTACGGACATAATAAATAATAATGAACACTTAACCAAGATGACACATGTAGGCCTGACATATATATAATAACAAGGGTTAAGTGGGTAACATGGGTAGCATGGTAATTTTTTAAATTGGAATACTTTGCCTAGTTAAATCTGTAGTGGTGTTACGAACCAGTTGAATTAAGTAGGGTTTAAGTAAATTTGCTAAAGAAATGAGATACGTTAAGTTAATCTTAATTAATGCCAAAATGGGGAATGATGGTAATAACTTATTATGAATGAACTTGAATAAGAAAGATAATAGGTAGGCTTGACCTAGGGACAAGTGGGAATTATAAATTATGAAATAAGATAACTTATAAGAAATGATATGGAAAAATGAAATTATTCCCTTACCAATGTATCTGTGAATTAAGATGTGCTTAATTATAAATTAAGTAGAACATGTTATGGTAACCATGGGATGGAATAATGAATAGATTATGAGAATAACATGTTGTAGGCTTATTAATAAACTTAAATGGGTTAAGTTATAAATTGAATTAACAAGTAAGGGTAACTTGGTAAACTTGAAAAGGAAGTCAACGTGAAGGAGAATAACCAAGTTAAATGAGAAAACTCACAAGGTGGCGCAAACACGTGATTAATGGTTAGACGTAGGGTCTAATGACATATAAAACTGAGGTGCTTGGACCAATCCATACATTAGAGGATGAATAACCATAAGGGGTAGATCATCAGGGTGTCAAAAGGCACAAAGAGGAGCGCATGTCCATCTAGATATTCTTGTAGGCTCCAATAGACTGGGTTAAGAAGCACGTGGCTTCCGGAGACGTAGGGGACTCTTGGTATTCCTCTGTGAGTGGCAGATGATCCGCTTGTACTCACAGAGGTTAGGTCTGCGTAGGTGAACCAATGAGTATGCCTTGATTGCAATAATAAGGGGCAATCAAAAGACTAAGATGGACCAGTGTGATTCGGCGAGACCAGTTAGTGCCCTGTGATAGCAACTCGTCGTCTACCTACCATCTTCAGTCAGTAGGTAAAGCGGAAAGGCAGAGAACTCCAAAAGACCATATACTTTGCTATCTAGTTAGGGGTGAGCTTAGCCAATAGGTTTGAAGGGCATAGGGGGTCGGGGTTAAGTTCTCATTCTTGATATTCTTGGGTGCCTTTCACTAGTTGAGGGAGGGGTCTAGTGGGATCATAGCCACTGTAAAAGCAGACCTTAGCTTCTACAATCTGCAGATATCTGAAAGCTCCCGACTGAGTTCCATGTTTCTTGATTAGCCCTGCCACGGGACTCGGTCGCACATATAGAGAACATATGCAATAGACATCGAGAACGATTGACGATACGTACGTGGAAAATCTAGGTGCACTCGTGTCGCTCTGGGTGGTGTATCATAAGACTAGAGGGCATTATTCGAGGATGGAACATAATTCGATTGAATGGTTCAAAGATGGCAGTCTGAACGCTTACGTAATATAGAAGTAGTGGTTCTTTGCAGACGTAGCGTTGACTTATATACAGAAATCCGTATGACATTCGGGCGTAGGATTAGGGATTGTTATATTCCTGCAATGATACGGAGTCCGTGCGACTAGGGTACCACGGGGTGTACCTTAGTTGGGGGTAGCTACATATACACTGTATTAGGTTTATCTACTATGAAGTAGATAGGTGCGACGTGTGTAAGCCTTGAATTCTAATAACACAGATAACCAATAAATTAGAAAATGTAATTGAACGGTATATGTGGGATTATCCAGAAGTATAATTTAAATCCAGTCACACAGGACTTATGTTCTGACCCCCCCCCCCTCCTCACAACATTCGCAGCACTACACCATAATGGCCATTTGGCGACTCTTACTTTTTTCAACTGCCAACACTTATATGTGTTATAGACTAGCGACACTAATATGTGTTGCCATAGCAAATATGTGTCACCAAAAATGTGCTAACACTTGTATGTGTTGCTAGGCCTAGTCAACTCTTATTTTCTAAGGGAAAAAGGGTAACTTATCACACATAACCCTAATCTTACCTCAACACTTATTCCTCAACACATATTGAACTCACGGCCGCATCAAACGTAAATAAAAAATGGGCTTAGAAGAAATTATATCAGCGATTAGCTAATCCTCTCTCCACTACTTCGATCCTCACAAATCCTCTCTCCACTTCTACGATTTGGGGCTTCTACGAATTGGGGGTTCTACGATTTGGGGCTTCTACGAATTGGGGCTTCAGGTAAAAAATTCGATTTAGTAGATTAAACAAATGGATCTCTTTAGTAGATTATAAAAAAATGGATTCTCCGTGTGTAATATTGTAAAATGGATAAGATAGATGCTTAATATAAAA